>JAWMAG010000052.1:0-2400000 GCA_037013455.1 Ceratitis rosa | reverse complement strand
GGTGCAATTAACGCAACCTAATTATAATATGAAGTTCGTTCTAACTACTGATGCGTCGAATGTGGCTTTGGGAGCTGTGTTATCACAGGAGGGTAAGCCCATTATATTTATATCAAAAACATTAAATTCTACAGAAATGAATTATGCAACAAATGAAAAAGAATTATTTGCCATAGTGTGGGCACTAAAAACATTAAGAAATTATCTATACGGTGTTAGTGATTTGGAAATTCACACTGACCACCAACCTTTGTCATTTGCGGTTTCTGAAAGGAATCCAAATATTAAAATTAAAAGATGGAGATCGTTTATTGAAGAATTTTCACCAAAAATTATTTATAAGCCAGGGGCAACAAATGTCGTTGCTGATGCATTGTCAAGACAGATACTAAATAACATAACTAGCTCTGAGGAGTCAAATCGTTCAGGTGATTCAGTAACGAATACTCAACATTCAGCAGAAAGTAATGATGAGTATCACATTCACGAAACAAAGAAACCATTAAATCATTTTACACAGCAAATATTGATTAATGATGGATCAAGAATAACAGTCTTGAAACCGATTTCTTGTTTTAATAATAAGCGATTTTTAATCGAGTACGACATACCACAAAATATAATTGGTGTTTTGAAAGAATATATTTTTTTACATTATTTCATTTATTTATTTATCCGTACAGTAAGACACAGAGTCTTTTCATTGTACACATATTAACATATAATGAATTACAATTTGATTTTTTTTTTTTTAAATCTTAGGAATAGCTAAGAATAATATTATGTCTAAAAGGAGGGATTTCAACAGTATGTTGACATAGGTAAGGATAATAGGGATGGGTATTATGTAAATAGGTTTGTAACTGCCGTTTTGAAGCATCCAATCGTTTTGATACATTTTATTGAAATTGGTAATGAGTTCCAAATTCTCACAGCACTAACAAAAAACAATCTAGAGGTCGTCAAAGTTTTGTATTTGGGGACAACAATATTGTGAGTACGAGAAGATTGCACTAACTTTATTTTCCGGAAAAGATATCCTGGTTGACGGTTTTTGATGATTTTAAATAAAAATATTAAATTACGAACCTTGAGGTAATTCTCAAGGGTGAAGCCGAGAATGTTTTTGGTGTACAAAGAGATGTGTTCAAACTTTTTTTTGCAGTAAATGAACCTAGCTACGTTATTTAAAGCTAAATTTAATTTGTTTCTGGAATCGCAGCTTAAAGTACCATATACGACTTCAAAATACGAAATTTGGGGAATAATAAGGGACTGAACTAGTTTAAGTTTTATTCTAATCGGCAAACAATCACATGTATGCCATAAATTTCGTAATGTCGAATATATTTTTATTACGCAGTTGTTTATATGATCTTCACAATTTAGACGAACATTAATTTTGAAGCCAAGATTTTTTACAACATGTTCAAATTTTAGTTCAACCCCGTTCAAAACAATTGGTGACAGATTGCTGAGATCAAGATAATTACTTTTAATAGGAAGTACCTTCGTTTTCTTAGCATTTAGACAGAGACCATTTGTGTTGGACCATTCCTCAATTCTTATTAGATCCTCATTCAATCTAGCTATTAAATCTTCACCAAGACCAATCGGACGTGAGAGGTAAATCTGAGTATCATCGGCATATAGATGAATAGAAGAATTTTCACAGCAGTGGACAATGTCATCAATAAATAAACTGAAAAGTATGGGCCCTAAAATAGAGCCCTGAGGAACTCCAGAGATGATTTCTCTGCGATTTGAAATTACGTCCCCACACTGAACTTGCTGATATCTGTCCGATAAGTAGCTTCTCATAAGCTTAATTGCTGATGTGTTGAAACCAAAATAAGTTTTCAGTTTTAACAGTAGAATTTCATGGTTTACAGTGTCGAAAGCTTTAGAGAAATCTAAGAGCACTAAGATGGTAAGTAAGTTATCATCGAAAGCAGGGCGGATGTCGTCCATGATTTTCATCACAGCTGTGGAACAACTATGATTGGATCTATACCCAGACTGAGATATAAATCCAAAAATAGTTACAGGAATACACTGCACACCTCAAGTGCTTTATGAAATAAAAAATGTGTTAAGGGAAGCATTTCCAGCGATAAAATTTTTTTATACAAAGTTATTCGCTAATGATGTGACTAATAGGGGCAATTATTGAGCAAACGCATAATAGAGCACATAGAAATTATAGAGAAAATTTGGCTCAAATTAGACAAGAATATCATTGGCCGTTAATGGTAAAACAATTGAAGCAATATGCGAGAAATTGTAATATATGTATAAGTAATAAGTATGAAAGGCATCCGAAATTGATTCCAATAGGTGAAGCACCAATACCAGAAGAACAACTCCATATTGATATAATTTTTGCACAAAAATTAAAGTTTATTACGTGTTTGGATTCTTATTCCAAATATTTGGTTATCAAGTGTATTGAAGATAAACTAAATTTAGAAGATAAGGTTTTGGAACTTTTGCAGACATTTCCAGATGTTAAAAGTAAAGTTATAGATAACGAACCGGGGCTTAGTACGATACAGTTCAAGTCTTTAATGGAAAGATTTAATATACAAATTTATTATTGTGCACCACGTCACAGTACTAGCAATGGACAAGTAGAAAGGGTTCATTCGACACTGGTGGAGATTTCGCGATGTTTGAAGAAAGAACATAATTTGATAAGTGATTATGAATCAATTATGAGGGCAGTTCAGCAGTATAACAGAACAGTACACTCCGTAACAGATAAAAAACCTTATAATGTTTTATTTAACAAAGAAGCACGTGGAAATATGAGAGAAATGTTAAAAAATGCTCAGGAAAAAATGTTGAAGTACCATAATAAAAAACGGATTCAAAAAAGTTATCATAGAGGGGAAGTTATATATGAAAAAATATATGGGGAAAGAAATAAATTAAAGCCCAAATATAAAAAACAAGTAGTAATAGAGGATTTAGGAAATAGGGTTAAAATACAAAGCAGAAACAGAATTATTCATAAGGATAATATTAAAGTGTAATTTTATAATTTTATAGAAACAATGGGGACACATAAACAAATTTTATTATTGATGTTGTATGCTACAATTATCACATCGGATATAATTGATTATACAAGGGAACACTATATACTAATAGAGGAGGAAAATGCAGCAATTTTTGAAAATTATGGATCACTGTATCATTTGACTAATTTATCGCTATTTGAGAACATTATAAAAAACTATAGGATCGATGAGAAAATAGTATTATTTGAAGATTTGAATATGAATTTTGAAATATAAATGATAGAAACGTTATTAAAAAAATTAAAAATTGATAATAGATCAAAAAGAGGTATTAATGAGCTTGGGACAGTTTGGAAATGGATTACAGGTACACCTGACCATGATGATTTCATGCAAATAACAAATAAAGTAAATGATTTAATAGAAAATAATAATAAACAATTTACAACTAATTCACAGTTATTTAAGACCATTACGGAATTAACTCAAATATTAAAACAATTACAAGGTAGCTCTAATGAAAAAATTGTTTTAAGACAAAGGAATAAACTAATAATAAATGAACTTGAAAACACAGTAGAAACAATTGCATTGTCAAAAGTAGGGATATTAAATCCATTAATTTTAGATATGGCAGAAATAAAAGAAATAATAAACGAAGAAAAAGTTAATGTATCAATATCAGATCTTATGGATGTATCAGATTTCAAAATTGCACAAAAAAACAATTTAATAGTTATTTACATTAAATATCCAAAAGTAAAAAACATATGTAAATTATTTAAAGTAATAGCTGTCGCACAAAGTGATGGAAAATTATTTATTGAAAATGAAATAATAAAATGTCAAGATAAATTTTATTCCGTAAAATTTTGTAAAAATGAATTCAATAATGCATTTTGTATGATAAAAGCAAATAATACATGTTTGTCTGATATGTTAAATAATAAGCATGCTAATTGTACAAAAATTAATGAAAAAAATGAGTCTATAAAAATTATGAAAGATGGAGCGATAGTAGTATCTGGAAAACATAAAGTTAATAATCACATAATAAACGGAGTTTATTTGGTAACTTTTCAAGATAATGTAACAATTGATAGTAATATATATGAAAACCCAACAGGAAAAATCATTAATCATTTAAAAGAAGGAAAATTTAAAACATTTTTTATAAAAGAATATATTGAACCAAAAAATTTAGATTTGAGATTAAACAACTTCAATATACTTACACCATTAAAACAGGAAATAAACAATAACCCCACTTGGTGGTCAATTACTATTATAGCGTTAATGACATTATTGGTTTATTTTGTTTATAAATTTTTTATATGCATTACTTCTCAAATTCAATTAAAAAATTCTAAAGGAAAAGAAGAAAATTTATTGAGATTGTCAAATCAAATCAACCACTTAACAGCATTATATTCGAAGACGGGACGCTTCGACTTAGAGGTGGGGGAGTTAATGCCACCGCTCACACATAGCACTTAACTGTAAAGTAAACATAATAGTTTGATTGAAAAGTAACTCTAAGCAATAACAAAATATTGCCAATCACTATTTGTAAACAGATTTCGGTATGAAATCAATCCAATAGACTCAAGGTAAAAGAATTTCATCAAATGATGAAATTCATATTAAATAAACAATAAGAAATAGTATAAATAGGCTTAAGTGTAAAATGTAGCCCCCCTTACATTTAGTATGAAGACGGTTCGATAAGCATGGCTGAATAAAGTTGAAGCAACGGCTTAATTTGTTTTTCTTTTTTAAAAACATTTCGCGACCGGGCTAAAAAATAAGTTACATACATATATATAAATAATATTTTAAGTTAACCAAGTATTTATATATATACACATTTCATGAATTCCGTTTTATGCGTATTCGCTTTGCTTTCGCTAGAAGAAACATGCTCAAACATGAATTCATACGAACATGCATATATACATACACTGTTCATTGTGATGAATTGTTATTATAAAATAACATTCTGCCTGCGCGCAGAATTGTATAAAAGGCGAGAAAAATTTTAAGTAAATTAAGTAGCCGTTGTGTTGCCGTGTCGTAAGGTATACTTGCCCGCGCGCTACCCCTAAACAAGATCGCTAACGCTTCGGCGTTATAAATCAAAGTTTTTGTAAATAAGAAGACGTATATAAATATTAATTTAAAAAAAATTTTATTTTTTTTAATGGCAGCTCTTAAAATTGCTCCTGAAACACGTCCGGCTCTTGGTGAGTGACACGATAACTGTAAAATGAATCATCCGAAAGCAAAACTCAAAACAATTTTTTTTTCTGTATCAAATTGGCTATCGCCGGAACTACAATGAAACATTTTTGCCAATACAAAACAAAATGGCGGACTTTTTAATTTTTTTACCCTTTTTTCAATTTTAATTTGTTTACAAATTTTTTAAATAACAATGAATATAAATGAAAATAAAATATAAAATGCGGTTTAGTTCATGTTGATAAGGTCAATAGGATCTAAATACGAGTGTCACCCAGTCGAAACAACGTGGTGTTCGGAAAAAGACGATTAAAGTATTTGTTCGGCCGGATTTATCGCTTGGTCCGCGCTCCGCTCTCCCCTCTTCTATACTTACTTCTTGGTCTTTCGGACCTTCTGGACTAATTCTATATTATTTCTGATTTCTATTTTATGAAAATATTTTGGAGAAACCTGGCCTAAAGCCTAGACTAGCTGTTGCTTGTTGTTGATGGCGGTATTCACAACTTGTTTGATAGCATACCTCGCCAACATCCACATTTCCATTATTCACTGGCGCATTTCTAAGATTAATATAATTATCGTTTAAAAAGAAATAATTGAAATTGAAGGGAACATCTAAAGTCAACTCGAGAGGAATTATAACCATCTTCGGGCAAAACGAAAGTATCACAGCAACTTATTGAAAATTACGAAAACTTGTCAAAAGTCTTCCCAAATTTATAATGGACCACATTTATTTGAAAAAGACCCAGATCAGAAAGCTCTTTTGGGAAATCATGAGCACTAGTTTCTTAGTATAATATAATTTGCAATTATATAAACATTACATTTTCGGCACAAGCCAAAGAATAATTTATTTTTACTTAATTTGTATTTCCGGCACAAGCCAATACCTATTAACACCACTAAGGCTCCGGTGAAATATGTACCACATACAGCTTTTTATATTTCTTATATACAGTTAATATCGTTAACATTATGATTATAATTATATTTATATATAATTGGCACTTTGTAACTGCTGAAGCGATTTTCGGCCGCGCTCCTCCTCCAATTTGAGGTTTTGCGTCGTGATGTTTTTTTTTTCAAAAATACACTCGGAGGGGTTGACATTCCCTGCCGAAGGGAAAGAAACACTTCCTCACTTGCACCGCAGCAACTGCACCTAGACTCTATGGATTGCCCAAAATACACAAAGAAAACACTCCCTTTCGACTTCATCCATCCATCATGGTCCCTTGTTACAAAATGTCCAAGTACATCGGAGTAATGCTGAAAGGTCTAATTTCCAAAAAAAATATTATGTAAAAAATTCGTTCGAATTAAAAGATAAATTAACCGACATTAATATTAGTGACGAAGAGCTGTTGGTATATTTTGATGTTGTGTCACTTTTTACAAATATACCAACAACACTAGCTACCAAAATAATCATGCAAAAATGGGACGAAATACAACAAAAAACCAATACTCCAAATTCTGGACTTTTGCCTCAAGCTTTATGCTCAAACGTTTGGCATGCCAATGGGAAACCCACTTTCTCCAAAAATTGCTGACATTATAATGGATGACCTTCTGGAGAATACGATTGCAGATCTTAAAAAGCACCACAACATTGACATTAAATTCATAGCAAAATACGTAGATGATATTTTCGCTATTATTAAACACAAAGACACTAAAATAATACTTGAGTCTCTCAACAAGTATCATAAGAAAGTCCAGTTCACGATGGAAGTGGAAAAAAACAAAAACATTTCATTTCTCGACACAAAAATACATAGAGACGACAACAGAATTATTCTTGACTGGTACTCTAAACCTACATCTTCTGGATGCCTGATAAACTTTCTTTCTTCCTAACCAGTGATATACATAATCAACACAGCGAAAAATGTAATAAACAAAATACTGACTATAAGCCACCAAAATTTTCATGATGTCAATAAAGAAAAAATACATACCATACTCAAAAACAACAATTACCCTGAGCACCTAATACGGGAATTAATATAGCAGACAATATTAAGACAATGTAATAACAACAAAACATCAAAACTAAATTCAACAAACACACCTAAGAAATATTGCAGCGTTACATACATACCAAAGCTCAGTGAAAAATTAGGATGTGAAACCAAGAAACAACAAAATATAAAATTGGCATTTAAGTAAAATCAATCGCTCGCACAAATATTCACAAGAACAAAAACACCAATTAACACACAACAACAAAGCAACGTTGTGTTTGAAATTAAATGCAAAGGGAAAACCAACAAGAGTTGAGAGAAATTATACATACATAGATACAACAAAACGGGCTTTGGGAGTTCGCTTAGCAGAACATGAAGCCGACATAAGAAAACAAAAAAATAGCACAGCGCTTTCACAACATATAATAAGCAGTGGTCACTCAGCTGACTTTGATAACGTAACAATTTTGGACAGGGAAAAAAGAGAGAACATTAGATACACATTAGAGGGCCTAAGAGTTTTAGAAAAGAGGAACAATACAGTAAGCAAAAAAGAAGACACAGACAATATCGCATCAGCATATTTGTTATGTTTAGACAAATAAAATATTTAGTTTCATTTTAGCTACCACATAATGAACATGGTTGATATTGTTTTTTAAGTTTTTCCAGCTTTTTTATTTTTGTAAGTTTTTATGTTTATGTATGTATGCATATACTTAAATGTGTTTATTCATGTTTCTTTTCTCAATGTAAATAAACAGGAGTCCCGGAAGATGCTAAAATATTTAGCGAAACGTTGGACAAAAATTGGAGTAAATTTGTTTTATTTGCACTGAGAAAACCAGATCAGCTATGCTTAAGTAAAAAATATAATCCCTAAATTATTAGAACTGATCGATTAACAAACAAAAAAAAAATTAACAATTTTAATAAAATAATGGCACTATTCCTTTCGCCACTATTGTGACTCTCTCACATATTATTCTATCTACTTAAATCCCTCATAAATTAGCACTTACCGATTTCGTTTGATGAAGGCGCCAGCATAAGGGAAATTGATGTGCTGAAAAAAGAGCATAAAAGCAAGCACAAGAGCATGCATACTCGAACATGGAGCATTAGATTCACCTGTCAAAATTCTATCTGATGATGACAGCTGATTCTGCCCGCGAGAAACAAAGAGTAGTAAATATGGTAGCTTTGGCAAAAGCTTGTGGTTGAGAATAGGAGAAATATTTTCAAATAAAAATAAAAATATTAGAATTAAATGATTAAATTTAGTATAAAAAGGAGATTCGAAAGAATTTTTAAACGCTTCAACTGGTGTCGAATCCCGATAATAAGAAAATTAAAAAAAAATTAATTATAAAAGTTAATCCATTTAAGATTAAAAAAAAACTTACAAAAGTTATATAAAGAAATTAAAAAAAGTGTAAACTAGCCATCAATCAACTTCAATTATCACATCACATTTGTGTGCATAATGATTACAAACACTAGTAATTTATCATAACAAAAATTTATAAAAAGACATATACTCGTATACACCAGAAGCATATGTGTTTCTCCAGTGTAGTCGTGGTGACGCTCAAAGGATCGGTACTTGGTTTCTACTTCTTTTTAAAGTTAAGCGTTGAATTTCACTCTCACGATTATGTTCTTATATGGTATATGTATGCAATTTTTTAAATTTCCTCTTGTTTTTTTTTTCGATCGGTGATCCCTTGTGAAATTTACTATAGCGGCCATATAAAGGAGCGCAGGTGTCGGATTCGTGGTGGGAGAGAGACTCCGTCGTCGAGTACTGGCATTCACTACGGTGGATGAACTTCTCGCCACAATTCGCATCAAAACAAAATTTTTCAACACCACTCTAATTTGCCCCCACGCTCCGACGGAAGAGAAGGATGAATTGGCCAAAGATGCCTTTTGCGAGCGCCTCGAACACATTTATGAGCGCTGTCCCCGTCACGACGTCAAAATTGCGTTTGGTGACTTCAACGCTAGGGTGAGCAAAGAAGGTATCTTTGGTACGACTGTTGGAAAATTCAGCCTCCATGACGAAAAATCTCCAAATTGACTGAGGCTGATAGACTTCGCCGGAGCTCGAAATATGGTTGTCTGTAGGACTAGATTCCAGCACAAATTCACCAATCTACTTGGCTATCTCAAAGCCAAGCACGCGCCTCTGTGTATCGAAGAACGCCCGTCAACAAGCCCAGAGTATACTAGATTTATGGAGGGAGCACTTCTCCAGCCTGCTGAATGGCAGTGAAGAGGAAACACGCCGAGATGGTGAACCCGAAACTCAGATTGATGACAATGGAAAAGTTTTTCTGTTACCCGACTATGAAGAAGTTAGAATAGCAATCGTCCGCTTAAAAACCAACAAAGTGGCAGGACCCGAAGGATTACCGGCCGAGCTATTCAAATACGGCGCTTAAGAACTGATCAGGTGCATGCATCAGCTTCTTTGCAAAATATAGTCGTATGAAACCTAAGTGTGCTCTGCCCAATCCACATAAAAAGTGATCCCATAGTCTGCGCCCATTACCGTGAAATAAGCCTTCTTAATATCGCATATAAGGTCGTATCATGCGTATTGTGTGAAAGACTAAATCCCACCGTCAACAAACTGGTTGGACATTATCAGTGTGGCTTTAGACCTGGTAAGTTATCATTGACCAGATGTTCACCATCCGCCAAATCTTGGAAAAGACCCGTGAAAAGAGAATCGACACCACCACCTCTTCGAAGATTTTTAAGCCGCCTTCGACAGCACGAATAGGAGCTGCCTTTACGCCGCTATGTCTGAATTTCGTATCCCCGCAAAACTTATACGGCTATGAAAACTGACGTTAAGCAAGACCAAAGGCTCCGTCGGGAACGGGAAGGACCTCTCCGAGCCGTTCGATACCAAACGAGGTTTCAGACAAGGTGATTCTTTATCGTGTGACTTTTTTAATTTAATGCTGGAGAAAATAATACGAGCAGCAGAGCTGAATAGAGAAGGTGCAATCTTCTATAAGAGTGTACAGCTGCTGGCGTACGCCGATGATATCGATATTATTGGTCTCAACAACTGCGCCGGAGTTCTGCTTTCTCCAGACTTGATAAAGCAGCGAAGCGAGTAGGTCTGGTAGTGAATGAGGGCAAGACGAAATATCCCCTGTCATCAAACAAACAGTCATCGCATTCGCGACTCAGTTCCCACGTCAATGTTGACAGTCATATCTTCGAGGTCGTAGATAATTTCGTCTATCTAGGGATGTTGGACATTAACTCCAACAACAATGTCAGCCTGGAAATAGTCGCTACTTTGGAGTGAGTAAGCAATTGAAAAGTAAAGTCCTCTTTCGGCGAACGAAAACCAAACTCTACAAGTCGCTTAAGCCGCTGATAAATCGGCTCTAGGAGTCTTCGAGAGGAAAGTTCTGCGAACGATTTATGGTCCTATGCGCATTGGCAACGGCGAATACCGCAAACGATGGAACGATGAGCTGTACGACCTATACGACGATATTGACATGATTCAGCGGATGAAGAGACAGCGGCTACGATGGCTAGGCCATATCGTCCGAATGGATGAAAGCACTCCAAGCAGAGGAAGTGGAAGACCTCCACTCCGTTGGGAGGATCAAGTGGAGAGTGACCTGGGTTCACTTTGCATTTCCAACTGCCGCCAGGCATCGAAAAGAAGAGAAGAATGGCGCTCTTTTGTTGATTCGGCTATAATCGCGTAAGCGGTGCCAACGCCAATAAAGAAGAAAAAGATTCCTTGCCATTCGTTCTGCCGGTTCAGAGACCTTCATACCTGATTGATGCTTGCCAATAAATACGTGTATGTATGTACGTACGACAGGCTATGTTTGGCACTTAGCCCTGCGGCGGCCACTTGTAACCTAGGAGTTATTACAATTATTTATTTATTAATGTTGCTTTATGCATTTATGTATTTGTATTGTACGTCATATGTATGTTCTTTACTTTTAAAATGATTTTATTTAATTTTACTTATGTAATTTAAATTTCAACCTTTTTATTTTATTCTGTTTTAAATTAGTATTAAATTTTAAATTTGATTTAATTTAAAGTTATTTTCAGGCTATTTTATTTTTATTTTAACTTAGCTTGGAATCGAGTTTGTTTGAATTTTCTTTCATTATGTTTCCTTTAAGTTCCTTATGATTTCATTTCACGCACATTTACACATTTTATTTTATATTGTATTTATTTTATTTAGGTTTCATTTTATTGTAATGCGATTGACTTGGTTTATTGGTTTATTTAATTTGATTAATTTGATTTTATTATAGATTTGTTTGAATTACTTTTAACTTTAATATGTTATTCATATTTCATTATTATTATCACTTTTATAATTTTTATTTTTTTCTTCTTCAATTTTTATTTTATTTAGTGCATGTTTTTAATTACTTTATTTAATATAGGTCTTTCTACTTTCCGTTTACAATTTGGTATTTAACCGGATCCTTCAAACGGTCCTCCGCTGTATTTCCATTAACTCGGAATATATGAAAATAGTTTTACACTAGTACTTCTATTGCTTTTGCAACTCTTATCCAAATTAATTTCTCGAATTAGCTAAACTACTGTTGCTACCCCGGCGTCTTGTGTGTGAAACTTTTCTGAAGCTTTCACTTAAACCACACATACAAAAATATATTTTATATAAATATAAAACTTTCTTTTCGACAATTTCACATGTATACATACTACATACATGAGAACTTACACATGCTTACAAGAACTCAGAGTGATCCTCTTGTGCAAATACACGTAGGTAGTAAAAGAATTAATTGTATGGGAATGCATTCGTTGATAAGATCTACCTAAAAGAGGCTGTCGTTACAGGTTATGGGATTGGTGTCAAAAGACCAAGTGGATAAATAAACGATGATGTCATTAAGAGTATAGTCTTCTTCGTTACTCGTCCATTGAGGCTTTGCCAAAGATCGAAAGAAACTAGGAATGAGTTATTAGATTGATTTAATTTTAGTGCTAATAATAGATGTATCCAATTTTAAATCTTTTACCGAAATGTTGTTACGAAAATTTCGATGGTTGGAACGCCGTTTAGCCTATTCGAATCCGCTTAGTTTTAGAAACTCTGTCTGTCCTGGTTCGGCTGGTACGCTATGTAAGAAGTTATGTAATCGAAACGGCGAGATTTATTTGAAATGTGGCTTGATGGGGATAAAAATTATAAAAAACTCTTTTCTTCCACTGAAATGGCGTGGTGCATCCTGAATTCTTGCCATAAGGCCAGAAACGCACAGAATTGTGGAAAAACAATCATGGATTTTGCACCATGATAACGCACCAGCTCACACATCGATGCTTGTGCGTGAGTTTTAGGCCAAAAACAAAGCCGTTAACATGCCTTAACCACCGTATTCACCGGACTTGACCCCCGCTGGCTTTTTCCTCTTCCCAAAGCTGAAGACACCGATGAAAGGAAAGCGTTTTGCTACGATTGAGGAGACAAAAGAAAAATCGAAACAGTAGCTATTGGCGATACAAAACCACGCGTTTCAGATTGTAAAAAATGCTGGCATAAGTGTATTATATTGTATCTAAGGGTGCTACTTTGAAGGGGACAATATAGTTTTGATGAATAAATAAATACTTTTTGCTTGATAGGGTGCTTAATAACAAACAGTACAAGAAATGGAAGAAAAATAAGCGGATGAAATCTAGATTTTTGATAGAAAATGAAAAATGGTTGGAAGGGAAGTTGCGTTTCCACCTGAATTTCTCGATTCACTGCCATCTTGTAGCATTTTGAGTATTCTCCAAATTTCCCGAGTCGGTTGACCTGAGAAATTTTATAATGACCGCCATATAAAAGTGAAAAAATTAAAACTAAAAGAACTCGTTGTCTCATCGCCTCAGGAAGAACTAACCTTAGCATCTCAGATTATTGAATAATTAACATCATCGCCCGCAAAAATTAAGGGATTGAAACAAAATTAAGTGTTAAACAGTATAATATCGTAAGGCAAAAAAGGAAGAGTCTATGGCATTACGGATAGCCCACATATAGAAACGTTTTTATAATAAATTGAGACTTCTAGTAGATATGCCAAAACAATCTGTCGGTAATACAAATGATACAGTTCTGCTCGAAGATTTTTTAGAGATTCACGACTCACTTCAGATATCACTGGTATAAATCTCGAATCAGTTGAGTTCTTCCGTTTGACTCTGTCCTGCGTCATTTGAATAGACCCTAAGAAATTCAAATTAAATATATGCCGAGAAACAAGAAAATTGTATTTGAAGCACTATTATTGGTATTACATGCCAGCTAGTATCTACAAAATCCTTGTGCATTCAAGGGAAATTATAGAAGCGTGTATTTTACCATTAGGTTAGCAGAAGAAGTTCAAGAAGTGTTATTCGGACAGGAAAAATCGAGAATATTTCAGCCGTAAAACCAGTAGGAAACAGACATGTTCTAAATCGATTCTTTATTGCGTCTGACCCACTCATTTCGTCTAAATTTTGTCCAAAAACAAAAGGTCACAGACTACCCAAGGACAACATTATGTTGTTGAAGAGATCAAATGAAGAAAGTCATCATCAGAAATAACAATAAAATAAAAAAATTATGCAGATAGGTATATGTAACATTACCTATATTAATATTTAAAGTATTTATTTTATTACGCAAATTAGTATAATAAAAAATTTTAGATAACCAGTTGATTTTAAGAATATAAATCTTGCTACATTTTACAAAATGTAATTATGAATTTGAAATCCTAAAACCAGCTGCAATTAAAAAAAAAACTCCCAATACAATTCATTACACATTCTTCGCAAAAGCAATGTCTGAAAGAGTGAAATAGCTTATGAAGCATTTGATTTTCGAATTCAGCATCTAAGTTTTATCTAAGAAAGGTAATTTTAGCAACAAAATGTATTTTTGGCTCAAGAGAAATAATTAAGTTCCGCTGGAATCGACGAATAACACTCTGTGCGTCGTGTTGACTTAAGTGCCCGCAAGCGATCTCAATTATGAATTTTGTAACTGTCAATCGAGCACATTAAACAAGTGTGGTTAGTATTTTTAGAATATGCAAACGAATAACCTGTATTTGGTTGTTTTGATTTAGAAGTCTTGTTACTAACCTGAGGTAATGCCGAGTTTCAATCAAATCTTTGTTTCTCTAGGGCCTGGGTGCATTCATTCCAAGTCAGCATTGCTTCAAAATCCAAAGACCCTTTCTATTCACTATTTGTCTCCTGACCCGGCCTTTGGATCACCAAGTAGATAAGCAAAGTCTGCGGTAGTTGTGCATCGGTTCCAAGTGACAATAGTGAGCCATATACCGCAGATACTTTATCTATGATATAGGTTTCTTAACTGGGCAACGTTAGATTTTGAGACTGTCTGTAGTTCGAAGAGCAACGAAATGTTTTCCAGGAATATCAAGGTTGAGCGTGAACTTAGCCTTTCAAATGTCTTAGGCTTATTCTCGTTGGTGATTTGGAATGCATCAATTGTTTCCAATGCATGCCCCGAAGACAATTGCAAAAGTGTTTAAAACTTTCAATATTTCGCAAATTATACTCAGCAAAAAACAATAATTTGCTTAAATGCACCTTGGTACATGCGTAATGAAAATATTCATAGAGATCTAAATATACGTACCATCAAAAATAGAAATCGCAGCAAAAAAATACTAAACAAAACTGCGTAACCATCCGAACCCTTTGGCTAACATCTTGGCCCATGCAACAAGTCAAACCCGCCTGCGGAGAAGAGACAAAGCAGCCTTCTAAAGAGCAGCCATCAGCTCATTCCTACTAATGGGCTTTATGTTTTAATTTAGTTTAAGATTTTATTACTTATTGTTAGCCTTCCGAAGTCGAAACAGAGTCAATAAATAAATATTAATGTTTCAAAAAAAAAAAAAAAACAAAAATAAAGTTATAAAATTACGATAGCAGGAATACTTGTCATTAAACGAAGGGAGCTTATGCTGTGGTAGTTTCGATGCAGATTTTACGACACAAGTAATTTCCAATGTCCTATTGTGGTCATCAGCTAGTTGCTAGCTAGTTGTAATGTGTGACTCCTCCAATTCAGCTCGTCCACCATCTTCCTTTTTCTCAATATCTGTCTGCTTGCTTAAAGTACAACTCCAATATTCCTAATCGGCATCTGTATTCTGGCACTGAAAATAACTTACCACCAGGTGGCAATCTAGAATATTTTTCATGCATTAAATATATATATTTCCAATATATTCGCCCGTTGTTGTTTAAGCTGTTCCAAAAGTATTTTAAATTATGAAAATTGTATACCAAAATTAATTAGTTGAAATGTTCTAGATGTTATAATAAGCGTGTTGCATCAGAAAAAACGGTGTTTATTACCAGGTTTAGTACCGGATTAAGTAACGCTTAAGAAACATTCGTTAGTGACGAAGTTTGAGGCATATATTTATAACGGCAGCGAATAATTAGTAATAAATTTCAGCAATTTGTACTTATGACCATACCTGAAGTCAGTTCAACAAATGCAAATATCTCTCCAAATGTTTACTGGGTTACGTATTTGATTGCAGTACGCAGCGCAGTAGCGAGCAAAGCAGCACACAGTAAAGAAAATAGAGGTTTCTTGATGAAGTTGCGTTTAGAGGATGTTCAACGGTGTACCATTTTAATAATTGTGTTGATCCAACGACGATGATGAAGGATGAGAAGAGCCAACGCTACAGGATTGGCGAATCCAACAATTTTGATGTGATAAGCCTAATGATGTGTGTTGATTACGAAGATGCATGTATATAAGATGAAAATCCAACAATGAGGATGCAGGATGTTGCGAATCCAGATAATATAGCGGCAGTCTATTGCTGAACATTCGAAAATTCAAAATTTTTCGTTTTAATCGAAATTAAGCACTAGGGCGTGAGAGCTAAAAATTGTACTATGTGAAGCGTTTTCCACAATCACAAAAGACCCATAAATAACGAAATATAATATGTGCATAAAATGCATATACCGATATGAAAATTGGGCTGTACTTAAAATGCGCTTAGAAAAATATCCAAAAGAAAGAGCTCCAAATCGCTTCCAAATGGTCAACAAATATAGTAATTTATCACAAATTCATGCATACAAATTCCTATGCTTATACCGGGGTTTTCAATGAGAGGTGTTATTTTGAATAGCTTAATATTTCGGTAGTTGACACCTTTGAAGATGACAAGTGAAAACCACGGCACTAATAAAAGGGACCGATACATGCTTCAAATATTCATTGAAAGGATCAAAATTCACTATAAAACTTTCATCGAAAAATCATCATGACTGATGAAGCCCACTTCCATCTCGATGGCTACGTCCAGAAGTAAAACTGTGATATCTGGGGCTCGTAAAACTCAATATTTATTTTTGAAAAACTCCTCTATCCTCATCGTGCGACTTTTTGGTGCGACTTATGGTCCGACGTGGTCATTGGACATTACTTACTTTACTGGCGTAGCGACTGCTTATGCGGTTATAGCCCAGTTAACAAAACTGCGCCATTCATTTCTTTTTTTCGCTGTTTGACGCCAATTGGAAATACCAAGTACGACCAGATAGATTACTCTCCACCTTTTCTTCCCAACTGAAGGGAGGTCTTCCTTTTCATCTGCTTCCAACGTGTTGTACTGTACTGTACTGAACTTTCAAAGCTGGAGTATTCTTATCCATCTGCACTACATGATCTAGCCAGCGCAGCCGCTGCTTCTTGATTCGTTAAACTAAATATATATGCCAATATCGCCACATATCTTGTACAGCTCATCGGCTGCGGTATTCGCCGTTCCCAACTCGCAAAGGACCATAAATCTTACGCAAAACTTTTATCTCGAAATCTTCTAACGCCGACTAATCAGATGTTGTCATCGTCTATGCTTCCGCACCATATAGCAGGACGGGAACGATGAGCGACTTGTAGAGTTTGGCCTTCGTTCGTTGAAAGAGGGTTTTACTTTTGAATCGCCCACTCATTCCAAAGTAGCACCTGTTGGCAAGAGTGATTCTGGGCTGGATTTCAAGGGTGACATTATCATTGTTGTTGATGGTGATCTCCACATATAGGAAATTATCTACGACTTCAAAGTTATGACTGTCAACAGTGACGTGGAAGTCAAGTCGCGAATGCGCTGACTGTTTGTGTGATGACAGGAGATATTTCGTCTTGCCCTCGTTCACTACCAGACCCACATCCTTCCTTATCCAGTCTGGAGAAAGCAGAGGTCACGGCGCGGTTGTTGAGGCCAATAATGTCGATATCATCGGCGTACGCTAACAGCTGTATACTCTTATAGAAGATTGTACCTTCTCTATTTAGCTTTGCTGCTTGTATTATTTGCTCCAGCATTGAATTGAAGAGAACCATCGCTTGGTACCAAACGGCTCGGTGAAGTCATTTCAAATTTTGATTGCGCTTCTGGTGTTGTCTAGCGTCAGTTTACACAACCGTATAAGTTTTGCGGGGATGCCAAATTCAGACTTAGCGGCGTAAAGGCAGCTCCTTTTTGTGCTGTCGAAGGCTGCTTTAAAATCGACGAAAAGGTGGTGTGTGTCGATTCTCTTTTCACGGGTCTTTTCCAAGATTTGGCGCATGGTGAATATCTGGTCAATGGTTGACTTACCAGGTCTAAAGAAACACTGATAAGGCCCAATCAGTTTGTTGATGGTTGGCTTTAGTTTCTCACACAATACGCTTGATAGGACCTTATAGGCGATGTTAAGAAGGCTTATCCCAAGGTAGTTGGTACAGACTGTGGGCAGAGTACAATAAAGTTCCATTCGTCGTGCTTGCTTTCAGCCGACCATATCTTGGAAAGAAGCTAATATGCACCTGATCAGTTCGTCACCACCGTATTCGAATAGCTCGGCCGGTAGTCCACCTATCTCCGCCGCTTTGTTGTTTTTAAGCGGGCGATCGCTATTCGTCTTATTCATAGTCGGGTAACGAAGTCTTAATTTTTAAAAAATGAATGGATTGCGCTATCGGGAGATAATTTATGGTTTTTTATGGCCGGTATTGATCTCAACAACTTTTACTTTCAACAAGACGGCACTGCGTCCCACACAAGCAACAACGAAGCCATTGGTATTTTAAGGGAAGAGTTTCAAAATATACCTCTTATTGGAAAACTCGTTATCGATTGTATACGCTAAGGGGACGTATACAGTATTGGTATGAGGACAGCCAACAACAAAATATCAGGTACGGCAAAGCAAATTAATATAAAGGAACTAACTTTTATTGAAAATAATAATATGAATACAAAATTACCTTTGTACAATAGGTAAAAAGAATTGTAAAATGGTTGTTAAGAATTTATGGTGTGTATCCCGCCACACTTTTCGTTCCTACATAAAGTGAGGCATGCTGGACCTGCCTTTCCAAAAAAGGCAAATATGCATGACAAAATGAGCACGAAATCCTACATACAGCTACAGCAACTAGTAATGTTTCTATATTTACTGTTGTATATATTATAATTTTTCTTTGCGTCATTTTACATTTTCGGCTATTTTAGTTGCAGACCGTACCTCTGCTGCATATACCTTTTTGCCACATTCTTCACTTTGAAGAAATTCCGTCAAAATTAAATTTACTTACATTTGAAAACATGGTGAATTCGAGTGTCCTTACGAATAACATTTTATTTATTTTTTTTTTAAGGTTTTGAACGCCATCGTATTCTTTACTCCGTAACAGTTAAGCTCCAAAATCACGTTTTTGCTGATAATATTGGTCAGCGTCTTTAATAATAGCAGTCTGCGAAGGAAAAGAGAAAATAAGTGCGCATTTTGTTCATAAAGGGTGGTTAAATTGTAAGGGCCGATGTTGAATGTGAACCACACCTAAACGCCAAGTTTTTTTCCGAATTTAATTTGACATTTCTCTATTTCAGACTTACTCAATTTGAACCATGGAGAGATACACAATCCAACAACGTGTTAAAGTTATCCAGACTTATTATGAAAATTTTCGAAGAAAATCATCTTCAGTGATGAGGCACATTTTCACCTCAGTGGATTCGTCAATAAACAGAATTGCTGCATTTGGGCGAATGAGAATCCAAGAGTGATTGTCGAAAAACCAATGCACCCACAAAGAGTGACTGTTTGGTGCGGTTTATGGGCTGGCGGCATCATCGGGCCGTATTTTTTCCAAAATGAAGCCGGTCAGGCAGTTACTGTGAATGGTGTTCACTATCGTGAGATGATAACGAATTTTTTATGGCCACAATTGGAAGATATGGATGTGGACGATATGTGGTTTCAGCAGGACGGTGCCACTTGCCACACAGCTAACGCAACAATGGCTCTTTTGCGCAACAAATTCAATGGCCGTGTTATCTCACGTAATGGCGATGTCAATTGGCCCCCAAGATCATGTGATTTGACACCGTTGGACTTTTTTCTCTGGGGTTATTTGAAAGAAAAGGTGTACGTCGATAAGCCAGCAACAATTCAAGAGCTAAAGGATGAGATAATTCGGCACATTAACGGCATAGAAACTCCATTATGCCTCAGCGTCATCGAAAATTTAGACCATCGTATGGAGGTGTGCCGCCGAGGTCGCGGCGCTCATTTGGCCGATATTTTGTTACATACATAATTGAGTAATACCAATATATCATAATAAAATAAAATTTCAATAATTTCCTAAATAGTTTGTGTTTTATTCAAAATCAACATCGGCCCTTGAAAATTTAACCACCCTTTATAATTTTAAGCAATTGTGAATATAGATATTTATTGTGATTATAAAACATATTTAAGTGTACTTATGTACATAGTACTTGATTCCACAATATTTTTCACTACTTTGACTATTATAATTATTAAAATTGTGTTTTAATTTTTTAATTAAACGCTGCCGATGTGTTGAACTATAAAATCGCGCTTGACTGCTACGGTTTACATAAAAAATCAAATTTTATGTCTTCACTCGCTAACATTTTATTCAAGACTGTTTCTGTATTTATTTGAGAGTAATAACTAAGGTTTCGAACTTTAAGAATTTGGTGTTACCACTTTAAATACAATGACATAGGTATATTTAGAGGAAAATAATATAAGAGAATGCCAGATTTTCAACACTCCTTCTTCATTCATCTTCATTTTCATTAAATATATCAATCATATTTCATACCAAGTAATTCAATTAGCTTTACATGCTTTACTTTACAAATGGTTTAGTTAAAATATCTGTTGGTATAACATCAGTACTTAAGTATATTATGCTTATTACATTATTTTGAACAACATCTCCTATAAAGTGATATTTAATATCAATATGCTTACTGCGGTTGCGTATAACCGCATTCTTCGTCAAATGATATGAACTTAAATTATCACCATATGCACCTTCGGAGCAAATTTCGTACATATACTTTATCTTTCGCTGCCACGGTTAACGCCGTAACGCCATGTTCTCAGCTTCAGTGCTGTTGTACAGTGGTTCTTACTCTCCCATGAGAACACACAACCAGGTTTTTTGAATACATAGCCAGTATATGACTTTCTGTCTTCTAGGTAGCGCCCCAGTCAGCATCTACAAACCGTTCTGCTGGCATACCAGTCTTTCTGAAATGAAGCTTTAAATGTTTAGTTTCAGAAAGATATCTTACAATATGTTTTGCAGCCGTCTCATGCTCAATATGCGGGTCTTGATTTTTCTGCGCCTTGTCGTCACTGTCAAATAGATTAATGTGCCGATAAGAGACTGATATTCGGTGCGATCCACGTTTTCAAAGTTATCTTTTTCACAGCTTTTCGGCAATATTTCGCTTTATCTTCACTATCTCTTTCTCGCTGGAACACGCAATAGCTATATCGTCAACGTAGATTGTTATGACGTTATATTCATTGATTATGTTCTTTTTATGAAAAACATGGGACGTTAGCACACGATTCGAAAGCGATGCTCTTTAAAGTAGAGTCTAACATGCTGTTTCATTCACGACCCGATTGCTTTAAGCAGTAAATTGCGTCTTCTAACTTGCTATTAAGATATGCTGTTGAAACATCTAGTTGATGCACATGCAAATTAAACTCGAATGCCAACGCGAACAGCATACGTATATCTTACAACTGGGGAAAATGTTTCTTTGTAATCAACGCCATACTGCTGGCTACACCCCTTGGAAATCTCGCTTTATATCGCTCAAGGCCGATAGCCCCAGCTGCTAGTTGCCTTTAATGTAATGTAATTATTCATAAATATTTTTCGTACAAATAAATAAATAATCAACGCCATACTGCTGGCTACACCCCTTGGAAAAATCTCGCTTTATATCGCTCAAGGCCGATAGCCCCAGCTGCTAGTTGCTTTAATGTAATGTAATTATTCATAAATATTTTTCATATTTACAAATAAATAAATAATCAACGCCATACTGCTGGCTACACCCCTTGGAAATCTCGCTTTATATCGCTCAAGGCCGATAGCCCCAGCTGCTAGTTGCCTTTAATGTAATGTAATTATTCATAATTATTTTTCATACAAATAAAGAAATAAAAATTTCGCTCAAAATTTTCCATTTGGTCTCTTTTTATGTTAAATAGCCAATTTTACGCTTACCAGTCGGCAAATCTGTTAACGCCCAAGTTTCATTCTTCAACAAAGAATCGTACTTTTCATTCGTTGCATGATGCCATTTTTTTACATTATTTGTTTGACAAAGCTTCCTCGACATTAGATGATATTGGAATATTGTAATTTCTGCAAAAATTTCACAGTGATTACACGTAGACGACATCGGTTTCCTGTTTTAACGATTCTCGGTCTTTCTTTTCCTCGTTTACCAGTTGCATTGTCTTCTTCGATTACATTATTCTCGTCTTCGTCATTTCCTTCACTTTCTGAATCTTCTGTCAAGGCTTGATACCGCTCTCCTTCAACTCTAACTACACTTTCTCTTTCAGAGTCGGATCCTAAATGCTCATCCTTCTCTTTCGGATCCACCTCAATTACTGCGCTATCTGTTGCTTCTTCTTCTTGTTCGTTGCCTACTAGGTATTTCTTCGTTAAAGATGACATCACGCTTTTCGACTATCTTTCTTTCATGACTATTATACAGCCTTGGTAAAAAGTATTAGACACCCCACTAAAATACATGTATTCTCAAATGTGGCTATCAAAGTTACCACTTCTTTTTGTAAATGTCTTACGTGGGTGTTTAACTGTTGATTAAACGAATAAATTGTGTAATATTAAAAGTCATAGCACTCTGGGTAAGCTAAACCTAAAAATTGTCATTCGTAGGAAATTCATAAAATATTTTCGCATTTAAAATTTGAAAGTGACTGTGTAAATCACATTTAGTGAAAAGTTACCAATCTTATAAAAACAGTTCATATTTACCGAAATGCCTAAAATAAGTGAAATTAGTTACGATGATATAATTAGAATTCAAGTTATAAGTGAAGGAGTTAAGTCTCAGGTTGAGTTTGCCAATTTGGTGGAATGTTCGCGGTGCGCGGTCCAATGTGCTATCAGGCGATTTGTGGAGACGAAATCCCACAATAATAAATCAAAAAGTGGAAGAAAGTGTCTAACCAGTAAACGAGAGGACCGAATACTTATACGCGAATCTCTCAAGGATCGCAAAACATCTTCTTCTGCCGTTGCAGCTGCCCTTTCGGATGAATTTAGTAAACCAGTTAGTGCTCGAACAGCTAGAACAAGACTTCTGGAAGCAGTTTTAAAAGGTTGTAAAGCCCGATAGAAGCCGTGGCTCTCAGAAAAGAATAGGAAAAATTGTTTGGAATGGGCTCGCCGATACCAACATTTTTCACGTTTTTCAAACTTCGAGGTAAGCTTAGTTAAGATCGTCTTGAAGTATTAACAGCCATAGGTTCTTACCCTAGAGCAATTTTGAAGACATAATACAAATCTTATGAAAACATAATTTTTTCTGGTTTGTATTTTGGGCCAATGTATAAATATATATTTATAGGGTAGTGTATTTGAGCTTTACGGCCGTTAAATTAAAGTAAAAACCTTTGTTTTCCTTTTTTGCCTCCTACGCGTTTCGATACATTTTGTATCTTCCTCAGGGAGTCTAATTTATTTTGAACAAGAAAACATTATTTACAAACATTATACATACACACATTTTTTCTCAACCATACCTTAACATAAATATTATCACATGTATAATATATATTATAAGTGATCATCATATTTTGACTGATCACTTACAGTGCAATAAATACAATAATGCTAAGTATCAGATTTTGCTTTTGCGTTCGTTATTATCGCTGTGTATGCGCAGTTTATATTGTCCACGTCTTCTTTGTAGTTCATCGCACAGTATATTTTTTGTTGTATTCGCAGTCCTTCTAATGTCATTCTTTTCCTTGTTTTCTTCTCTATATCAATAATTTTTGCATTGTCAAAGTCTGCTGTGTGGTTGCTTTGTGTAAGGTGTTGGGCTAACGCAGTTGTTCCCTTTCTATTTTTCGCGTCCGCCTTATGCTCGCCTATTCTAACACCTAGCGCTCGCTTTGTTGTTCCAATATAAACTTTATTGCATTGTTCGTCATTTTTTCCATTGCACTTTATTTTGTATATTACATTGTGTTGTTGCTCCTTAGTTATTTTGTCTTTCGTTTTGGTAAAAATTGTGTTGAGTGTGCGATGTGGTCTGTGCGCAAAGGTTATTGTGTTGTTGTTGATATATTTCCCTAATGATTTGTTGTCCGTTAAACCTGGTATGTATGTTATGCCAGTGAATGTTTTGTTTTCGTTTTTAGTTTTAGCATTGTTGTTGGCGCCTTCTATTTTGTTAATTGTTGTTTTTATAAGCCTTTCTATTAGTGCGTTAGGGAATCCGTTTTTATATAGTATGTTTCTAATTTTTTCTTTGTTTTCGTTTCTGAACTCCTGGTCGCTGAGTTTATATATTTTTCCTATTAGGTTAATGGCAGTGTTTTTCTTTTGATTCCATGGATGGTTGGAATGAAAATTTATCATCCTGGATGAGGACACAGCTTTTGAATACCAGTTGAATTTTATCTGCTTGTTTTCCCGGTGAATTTCAACATCTAGGAAGGCCAACTTCTTATCTCTTTCTTCTTCCGTTGTGAATTTAATTTTGGTATGCTGTGCGTTCAATGTTTCGAGTATGACCTCCACGTCGGTTTTTTTAATTATAGCAAATATATCATCTACATATTTGTTTATGTATTTAATATATATGCCTTTATGTCCAAGTTCAGCAATGCTGTCGTCAAGTATTTTGTCTAAGACAATATCAGCTACAGTTGGGGATAGGGGGTTCCCCATTGGCATTCCATATATCTGCTGATAGTGTATTCCATCATAAACGAAATAGTTATTATCCCTCAAACAAAAGTCAAGAATGGAATGAAATTGTTTTTTAGTGATTGTTGTGTGGTTTTCTAAGGACTTCCAGTTATTCATAATTGTCCTGATGGCGGATTGAGTCGGTATATTAGTAAATAGGGATATTACGTCAAAAGATATTAAAATTTCGTCATCTTCAATAGTGATCTTGTTAAGATTGTTCTTAAGCTGAAAAGCATTTTTAATGTTATATTTTTCTGATACCATACTTTTTAATATTTCTCCTATATATTTAGCCAGTTTAAGGCACGGTACGTTAATGGATGACGAGATGGGTCTAAGTGGGGTATTTTCTTTGTGTATTTTAGGAAGTCCGTATAATCTTGGCGCTGTAGCTGCATGGCATGTCAATTGTTGTCTGAGTTTGGTGTCTATGCATTTTTGTTTATAGATTTCGTTTATAATGGTGTTATTTTTTCTCAACAATTGTTGCGTCCGATCAATCCTTATGATTTTATATGTTTGTTTGTCACTTAAAAGGTCATTCATTTTCTTTTTGTAATCTGTTTGGTACATCATGACGGTTTTGTTACCTTTGTCTGCATTTGTGACGACTATAGAGTCCTTGTATTTTTTTAAAAAGTTTTGTGTTTCATCGTAGATTTTGAGTATAAACTTATCTTTTGGATTGTTTTTTAATTTGTTTTTATACCTGTTGATTTTTCCCGCGATATTACATCTCACCGTGTCCTTATGTCTGTCATCTTCTATCATTTGTATGCCTTGTTCAATATCTGCGATCACGTGTATAGGGGAAAATGTTCTCCTTGAGACTGGTAATGCAAACTTCTTTCCTAGGGATAATAACCAGCGGCACTCAAAAAACAATCCAAAAGATAAGTTTATACTCAAAATCTACGATGAAACACAAAACTTTTTAAAAAAATACAAGGACTCTATAGTCGTCACAAATGCAGACAAAGGTAACAAAACCGTCATGATGTACCAAACAGATTACAAAAAGAAAATGAATGACCTTTTAAGTGACAAACCAACATATAAAATCATAAGGATTGATCGGACGCAACAATTGTTGAGAAAAAATAACACCATTATAAACGAAATCTATAAACAAAAATGCATAGACACCAAACTCAGACAACAATTGACATGCCATGCAGCTACAGCGCCAAGATTATACGGACTTCCTAAAATACACAAAGAAAATACCCCACTTAGACCCATCTCGTCATCCATTAACGTACCGTGCCTTAAACTGGCTAAATATATAGGAGAAATATTAAAAAGTATGGTATCAGAAAAATATAACATTAAAAATGCTTTTCAGCTTAAGAACAATCTTAACAAGATCACTATTGAAGATGACGAAATTTTAATATCTTTTGACGTAATATCCCTATTTACTAATATACCGACTCAATCCGCCATCAGGACAATTATGAATAACTGGAAGTTCTTAGAAAACCACACAACAATCACTAAAAAACAATTTCATTCCATTCTTGACTTTTGTTTGAGGGATAATAACTATTTCGTTTATGATGGAATACACTATCAGCAGATATATGGAATGCCAATGGGGAACCCCCTATCCCCAACTGTAGCTGATATTGTCTTAGACAAAATACTTGACGACAGCATTGCTGAACTTGGACATAAAGGCATATATATTAAATACATAAACAAATATGTAGATGATATATTTGCTATAATTAAAAAAACCGACGTGGAGGTCATACTCGAAACATTGAACGCACAGCATACCAAAATTAAATTCACAACGGAAGAAGAAAGAGATAAGAAGTTGGCCTTCCTAGATGTTGAAATTCACCGGGAAAACAAGCAGATAAAATTCAACTGGTATTCAAAAGCTGTGTCCTCATCCAGGATGATAAATTTTCATTCCAACCATCCATGGAATCAAAAGAAAAACACTGCCATTAACCTAATAGGAAAAATATATAAACTCAGCGACCAGGAGTTCAGAAACGAAAACAAAGAAAAAATTAGAAACATACTATATAAAAACGGATTCCCTAACGCACTAATAGAAAGGCTTATAAAAACAACAATTAACAAAATAGAAGGCGCCAACAACAATGCTAAAACTAAAAACGAAAACAAAACATTCACTGGCATAACATACATACCAGGTTTAACGGACAACAAATCATTAGGGAAATATATCAACAACAACACAATAACCTTTGCGCACAGACCACATCGCACACTCAACACAATTTTTACCAAAACGAAAGACAAAATAACTAAGGAGCAACAACACAATGTAATATACAAAATAAAGTGCAATGGAAAAAATGACGAACAATGCAATAAAGTTTATATTGGAACAACAAAGCGAGCGCTAGGTGTTAGAATAGGCGAGCATAAGGCGGACGCGAAAAATAGAAAGGGAACAACTGCGTTAGCCCAACACCTTACACAAAGCAACCACACAGCAGACTTTGACAATGCAAAAATTATTGATATAGAGAAGAAAACAAGGAAAAGAATGACATTAGAAGGACTGCGAATACAACAAAAAATATACTGTGCGATGAACTACAAAGAAGACGTGGACAATATAAACTGCGCATACACAGCGATAATAACGAACGCAAAAGCAAAATCTGATACTTAGCATTATTGTATTTATTGCACTGTAAGTGATCAGTCAAAATATGATGATCACTTATAATATATATTATACATGTGATAATATTTATGTTAAGGTATGGTTGAGAAAAAATGTGTGTATGTATAATGTTTGTAAATAATGTTTTCTTGTTCAAAATAAATTAGACTCCCTGAGGAAGATACAAAATGTATCGAAACGCGTAGGAGGCAAAAAAGGAAAACAAAGGTTTTTACTTTAATTTAACGGCCGTAAAGCTCAAATACACTACCCTATAATTTTTTCTTATCTACAGATATTTGGAACACTGGTGTGATATTCGTGAGGCGACGGGTTAGGTGGTACCTATTGTTAAGCATGGAGGAGGCAGCATTATGATCTGGGGCTGCATGGCTGCTGATGGTGTCGGCGAAATGTTCCTTTGCGAGGGTCGCATGGACAGTCAAAAGTACATAAATGTATTAGAAGCTGTTCTTCTGCCTTCGTAAACGCGCATTTTCGGCGATACTAATTTAGCCGGGGCTCGATTTCAACAACACAATGCTCCTTGTCACAAATTAGCGACTACGATGCGTTGAGATAACAACATTGTTTTGTTAGATTGGCCTGCATAGTCTCCAGACCTTAATCCCATTGAGCACATGTAGGCTATTTTAAAACGCAAGATTAAGGAACACAGTATAACATCAAAGAATGCCTTAATTAACGAATGGTACGCCGTTATTAAATCGAAGGGTGGACCTACTAAATATTAATGTTATTATGACTAATTCATAGTATTTTCACTGTTTTACTAATAAAACTTCATTACTTCATTTGTTAAAACAAAAAATTCAGTAATTAGTGGGGTGCCTAATACTTTTGGCCAAGGCTGTACAAACCGTACGCTATTGCTGTTAAAGAATAGCCCACAAACGTATAGTCTCTACCTCTCCCACGGAATTTTTGATGATGGCTCTTGTTTAACCCGAACGCTTTTGCTTCGAACAGACGAAGATGACTCACGTTGGGCTTATTACCAGTCCATACTTCCAATGAAGTTTTGTCGCCCAGCTGCTTTGTCGTATGTACGCTATTGCAACTGCTTCAGCCCAAAGTGATTCACATACGCCTTCCTGTACCAACATACTGCGTGCCATTTCTACATCGTACGGTTAGCACGTTCTACAACAACGTTCTGTTGAGGCGTGTACGGAACTGTTAACTGCCTCTGAGTGCCGTTTGCGCTCAAAAACTCATCAAACTGAAGATGCACGTATTCCGTGCCGTTGTCACTTCTTAACACCTTTGTTTTCTTTACAGTTTGCATTCAATAAGGCTTTTTAATATTTGAAATTTCTCAAAAACCTCGTTTTTATTTTTCATGAAATATACATAAATTCGCTTTGACTTATCGTCTGTGAAAGTAACAAAATATCGCGAGCCACTAATGAACACTTAGGGCATTAGATCACAATTCACAGGACTATGCTCACTACTCTTTGGGAAAGGCTTAACGGTTAACTTTGCTTTCATACAAACACACATTTATATTTTCAGGTATATTTTTTAAATTTGAACCAATTACTATTATTTTCCACAATTATTTCAAACTTTGAAAGTTTAAAAGTCCATAGCACTTATGCCAGGTCATTACATTTTCCTTAGCCACACTGAATAATGAATGTTCGCTCTCGCTCTCAAATATGTAGAGATTGTATGAGTAGACTCACCACTGTCGATGCACCAGTTGGTTTGTTTGAATTGCGAAACATCTGCTGCTGCAAGAGAGGAAAAAGAGTACTTCTCGCTTTCTCCGCTATTTTCGTCTCTTTACGCCGTTAAATTCTCGTCTTTTGTTTATTGCTACACCTTTCGAATTTACCAAAAACGTCTGTTAATTAGCCGATGTGTCATATTTTTTCTCCTTCTGATTTTGACGGTCGTACTCCTCTAACAGCTTTATCGTTCAAATCATTCGTAGGTAAAGAATTTTGCGTCTCTATTGCTATAACGAAATTTCTACTCAAGCTTGTAACGAACCCGATAACTGGGCTATCCCTCAGCCGGATTATGGGTTTCTCCTATAATGATGAGTCCAAAAGAGAAAAGTAAAGGACAACAAGAATGGTTCTACTTTTATACAATTATCTTTATTAATTTAATTTTCTACTGGTAGTGTTTGAACGCCACACCGTATGCCTTAATCGTATCGTATTGGTAGCGTTTTCACGTCACACCATATACTTCTATCTCCTCCTATTGGTAGCGTTTGCACTACAAACCATATACATATCTTAATGATAACATACTGGCCGCGTTTGCACTACAAACCATATATTTTAATGATAGCATACTGGCCGCGTTTGCACGCCACACCATATTCACTAGCTACGACAGCACAACGCGCACGAACGCGAGTGATCGTTTTACTTATATCTATCACTGCTGATGTTGCCTTTTTTATATTCAATTCTGCTTGCAGGTGGACAGTTACGCGTTGCGTTGTTGATATGTCTATCGAGCAGCGGCTCGCTACGCTAGTGCGTGGTGCTTTGTTGGCTTAATGTTTAACTATTTAAAACTCATATTATATTTTAATTTCATACGTATATAGTTTTCGGTTTGTACGTGTTATCGTACACTTTGAGGGCTTCAGAAATCTTTTTCTAAAAGGAACCTCAACCGATATGGAGTTGCAGAAATAAAAAATTCAAAGCTTCTTTGCTAAGTACTTATTCTGAACTGACTCTGTTTTCTTTATTAGCTTCTTATTTATTCTTAAACTAGCTGTACCCTGCAACGCTTCTCTGTTGCACATCTGTAAATACATGAACAGCTTTGTCTGAAAACTTAAGTCCCTCACTTCATCTGATTGGCTTTATTGTAGTTGTCAGTAGCTTCCCGAAAGTCAAGCGTAAGACAACATAGCCTATTCTTGTGAGGTGTTAAGCAATGAAGATCCAATGCGAAAGAGTTAGTAAAGGCCCCACCATCTTTCATATGTATAAAGAGCTGCTGATGTCTTCTTCGCTCTATTCTCCACATCGAGCATCCAAGACCACTTTCAGTCTAATACTATTCCCAAGTGTGACCTTATTTCGAGTAACTTGCAGAACACTGGTATGGAGGGGGACAATCAAGGAAAAGTTCTGCTTAAAGGCGCTTGGTTTTAGTAGTGGTCGCGTCACATTAATATTATTATATATTTTATATTATGGTTAAGAGTTTAAAATTATTATAAAGATAAGGGCTTGCCATTATGTTTTAAAAATGATTTTGGGTAAGTGACCGCTGCAGCTGCCTCGAAAAATCAAGCCGAGAGGCCCAATTTTCGACAGCATTTTGAATAGATCACGCGCCGAATATTCCCTCCCAAGGCATTTGACTTCACATATCTCCACAAAAAATGGTCCAGCGGTGTTAAATCACACAATCTTGGATGCCACGTCACAGGCTCAATGCGTTCACCAAAAGTTTTCTTGATTATTTTGTTGGCTGTACGACATGTATTGCCGTCTTGTTGGGACCAAAGGTAGTCCACATCAATATCCTCTACTTCAGACACGCACATTAATCATTGCTACCCATTGACTGCAAAATTATGGCCGGCGTATCCATATTACCCAAAGTTAGCTTAATAACTGAAGAAAATTTTCTTATGAAAACCGAGAACTAATGTACGACGTTCTTAATAGTCATTCGACTCTAATTCTTGCACGAGTTGAATTTCGTATGCCCGCTAACCAATACCGTCCGCAAGAACTTCCATAAAGTGGGTGGGCACAGCACCAATTGATACGCGAAATGGCGAATGGACTCATTCGGGCCTTCTGCTTCCCTATTCTTCTGCACAGCAGCAACAGCATTTCGGTCCTCGAACATCAGCAATTGCAAATGTTGTTCCGCAGTAAGTCTCTTAATTATGAATGGCAAACCAAAAAAGGAAAAGCTGTCAAAAAAATCAACACCGGTATTAAAATATCGCCTTATTAAAAAAACATCATGCTTCGATCAAGGCAAAAAAGCACCCAAAACGGCAGAAAAAATTAATTTAGTTTATGGGCCCGACACTGTAAACGAACGTGTAGCACAAAAGTGGTTTTCTAGGTTCCGTTCCGGTAATTTCGATGTCAAAGATGCACCAGGCGTCGGGAGGCCTGTCGTCGAAAATTGCGATAAATTTTTTTTTTTTTTTAATTTGATATGACTTGAAGTCAAATCCTTTTAAGCCGTACTTAAAATTTGGATATTAAAAATAATAAAACACTGTTGGTAACGCGATTTTTGTTTGACTGATGTAATGACGTGGAAACTGATGCATTTTATCTCGCGTGCCGAAACTAATACAAAAGAATCGCGAGTTTCGGAACGCGACATTAAACTCCTCCAACTATGTATTCTGTGCTCCAACGCACACACGCACATTGTTTTGATTGATATGATCTTTGACGTTAGGAACACACCTACATTGCTTAGACAACAGTGAGTGCTTGTAATTTAATATGAACTTTATACCATAGCAATAAAGCTCAAATTGACTACGTTTTAGTTACAAATCATTTGTATGAGAAAAAGAAAAGGGCTATTTTTAGGGGTTTTCCAGCAATAATTCTAATTTTTCTCGCCGTAAAAACCATCCTTGAACTTCAACGAACATTTTAAAAAAAGATTTGGCCAAATTGGTCCAGGCGTTGCTGAGTTATGCGCTTGCCAACACATTTTGCGATTTATTTTTATATTATAAATAGAAAGATTCTATGAAAGAAGATACGCTTATGAATGTATGACTATGAGTATTTGTTTACATACATTCCATGGAATAAAACATGCTCTTATGTATTCTATTTTTGTTTATTTTTATTATCGCGAGGAATATATGTACATATGTTAATTATATTCGTCAGCGATTCTGAAATATTTGACGGCTAAAGTTAATAGGATATGTTAATATATGACTATATAACATATAAGTATATGTATATATGATTTATATGTGTATTTACATATGTATGTGTATGATTAACTCAGAAGAAAGCTGCCGTTGTAGCCGCTACAAGGAGTAAAAAAATAAAACAAAAATTCTAATGGTGATTCTGCAAATTTCATTTTCTCAAGTAAACAAAGAAGTGAGTGAAAAGAAGCAAGCGGCAAAACAAACAGGCCGAAAAGGTAAAGGCTTTAGTTGAGCTTTTTTGCGAAAGCTCGGCCTACGTTGGCATTACATTTCCGGATAAAACATTCCGCCTGCCTTGCAGTATCACTACGCGTGTATTCAATTACAACTTCAATTCAGTCGTTTTTTAATATTAAATCTAGTTACAATATTAACTATTAAATAAAACGAATTCTAATTGGTGACGCCTGATATCACCTATCCCAGAGTGGTGTTATGTGACACTAGTTAACCGATTGTCATCGGGAGGATTTCCGGTAGAATCAAACGCGCATAAATGTCTGCGCCTAAAGTAATTTCCACCGGTACCGCTCGTAGCTGAATAACCGTCGTGGGTGACAGCGCCAACATTTGCTGCCAAGAAACGATTCTTTTGCATATGGTTCTAGCAGCTCACGACTTCCGGTCTTAGACCACGTATCCCCTGGGTAGCCAACGAGCATCCGTTTGGAGGCGAGCTAAAGTGAGAAGCCGAATCCCATACGGTTGTGCGTAGGGTTTGGAACCCACCACATGAAAAAACAACCCAATGAAAAATCATTTTAGGCCTCGGATGAGAGATCCTCCTCTTGATGACGACTCCGCAAATGTTTTAAGGATTACGATATTAGGGCATGCTTCTGGAATGTCCGGTCCCTTAATTGGGAAGGTGCCCCTGCCCAGATGGTTGATGTCCTCATAAAGTTAAAGGTTGGCATCACTGCCATCCAAGAATTGCGATGGACGGGACAAGGACGAAAGAAAGTGGGTCCTTGTGAAATTTACTACAGCGGCCATATAAAGGAGCGCAAATTTGGTGTGGGATTCGTGGTGGGAGAGAGACTCCGTCGCCGAGTACTGGCATTCCCTCCGGTGGATGAAAGTCTAGCCACAATTCGCATCAAGACAAAATTTTTCAGCACCACTCTAATTTGCGCCCACGCCCCGACGGAAGAGGAGGATGACTTGATCAAAGATGCCTTTTACGAGCGCCACGAACAAACTTATGAGCCCTGCCCCCGCCACGACGTCAAAATTGTGCTTGGAGACTTCAACGCTAGGGTGGGCAAAGAAGGTATCTTTGGTACGACTGTCGGAAAATTCAGCCTCCACGGCGAAACATCTCCAAACAGGCTGAGGCTGATCGACTTCACCGGTTCGCAAATATGGTTGTCTGTAGCACTAGATTTCAGCACAACAAAATTCACCAAGCTACTTGGCTGTCACCAGATCGGAAAATTTTCAACCAGATCGATCATGTGGTGATAGACGGAAGACATGTATCCAGTGCTCAGAGGTCACAACATTGACTCGGATCACTATCTTGTCGCAGCGAAGATACGCACGCGCCTCTGTATATCGAAGAACGCCCGTCAACAAACACAAAGAATGATCGACGTTGAAAAGCTGCAATCACAGCAGACTGTCAAGCGGTTTTCTACTCGACTTGCACATGTGCTCTTTGAGAGCACTCTTCAGCAACACGGTATAAAGGAACTGTGGGACGGTATTGCAACCTCCCTGCCTACAGCTGCAAACGAACCCATTGGATTTCGGAAAGGTCGCAAAAACAGCTGGTACGATGAGGACTGCCGACTTCCAACCTTACGATCGATCACAAGACGTGCGGGTGGGATAGATACCGAGAACTGAAGAGGGGAGCCAGACGCGTCTGCAGACAAAAAAAGAAAGAGGCCGAGATGCGCGAGCACGAGGAGTTTGAGAAGCTGACCGACAAGGGTCAAGCTCGAAAATTCTACGAAAAGATACGGCGACTTACAGAAGGTTTCAAGATCGGAGCAAACTCTTGTAGGACACAGGGAGGTGAGCTGGTGGCAGATGCCCAGAGTATACTCGATTTATGGAGGGACCACTTCTCCAGCCTGTTGAATGGCACTGAAGAGGAAACACGCCGAGATGGTGAACTCGAAACTCAGATTGATGACGATGGAAAAGTTGTTCCGTTACCCGACTATGAAGAAGTCCGAATAGCAATCGTCCGCTTAAAAAACAACAAAGCGGCAGGGACCAAAAGATTTCCGGCCGAGCTATTCAAATACGGCGGTGAAGAACTGATCACGTGCATGCATCAGCTTCTTTGCAAAATATGGTCGGATGAAAGCATGCCGACGATTGGAATTTAAGTGTGCTCTGCCCGATCCACAAAAAAGGCGATCCCACAGTCTGCGCCAATTACCGTGGAATAAGCCTTCTTAATATCACATAGAAGGTGCTATCAAGCGTATTGTGTGAAAGACTAAAGCCCACCGTCAACAAACTGATTGGATCTTATCAGTGTAAGTCAACCATTGACCAGATATTCACCATGCGTCAAATTTGGAAAAAGACCCTTGAAAAGAGGATCGACACCCACCACCTTTTCGTCGATTTTAAAGCCGCCTTCGACAGCACGAACTCATGTTAAGCAACACTAAAAGCTCCGTCAGGATCGGGAAGGACCTCTCCGAGCCGTTCGATACCAAACGAGGTTTCAGACAAGGTGGTTCTTTATCGTGTGACTTTTTTAATTTAATGCTGGAGAAAATAATATGAGCTGCAGAGCTGAATAGAGAAGGTACAATCTTCTATAAGAGTGTACAGCTGCTGGCGTACGCCGATGATATTGACATTATAGGCCTCAACAACCGCGCCGTGAGTTCTGCTTTCTCCATACTTGATAAAGAAGCTAAGCGAATGGGTCTGGCAGTGAATGAGGGTAAGACGAAATATCTCCTGTCATCAAACAAACAGTTATCACACTCGCGACTCGGCTCCCACGTTGTTATCCGCTAGAGGGATAGACGGGAGGTTTTTTCGCATTTTCCTGCTAATTGTTTGGGATGAAAGGAGTCCCGTCACCTTGGGAAGTAGCCTTAAGCCTTGTTTCGGGGGGAACCGAGTTTTGTAGCAGTACTTTTACTCGGCAGACTTAGTCGTTTTCGTAAGCTCTCCGAGATGAAAGTTCCTTCGGATCTAGAATCTATTAACGCTCTCGCTGTAAATATGTTATTATTGTGATAAATCGTTACGCCGCAGTTCCTAATAGCATACTTTGCTTTGCGGCAGTACTGCTTGCCACATTTTTCTTGATGGATGTCGTATGGCTTTTAGTTGACCTCTGTTGATTTTTGGAAGTGGTTGATTCCTTTTCATTTTGCTCCTTATGAAGCATAGTATGATGCGGTTTTTTTTTTCTTTTAAAGCATGTGTAATTGCTCTTACAATTTTTCAATTCGGGAGCATAAGATAAGCAATTGAGGCAAAGATGAAGTTTTCTTACAGCATCAATTCGCGCGTTAGGACTCATATCGAGAAATTTAGGGCAGGTTTTAAGAATAAGTGCTTGTGAGGAGCACAATTTACAATTAATTCTGTTCGATTTGGCGTGGTGTGTATTATTTTGAGATGGGCCTGTTCGACTGTTTGAAATATCTCATGATTTCTGATCAGGAATGGAGCTTTTTTTGAGGTCAGATACCGTCTCAAGTGTTTGATGGTGTTTTGTGCAAAATTATCCAAGTCGATCCAGTTCGGAATTTCGGCTTTTCACTCTACAGTCTGTTCCCAAAGAGCTAAAGTTTGCACTGGAAGCCTTATCGAACACAAATATACGAAAATGGCATCCTAGCGGCGAATATCGATGGCTTCAATTTGAAGTGCAGAAATACAGCTGTTGATGTCCGGACTCGGTAGTGATGTACGAAAGGTTGGACAGAACCTTTAACAGCGATTTTATTAGAACCCGCCTGTTTTCATATTTATTTGTCAAATTTTTCCAAGTGAGACCTTTGCACTATTCCCGGGCTTCACCACGAGTTTTTTGGATAAGATAGAGAAGTTTTTCGACCGGAGTCAATCTTGACTCCACTACAGATATTCACCGTAAAATACTTCGGTGTCGCCGCATGGAGGCAAACTAATGCTGTGCATTTTAGTGGCACTTCAGCTGTCCGTTCAGGGTGAATGACAATTTGTGAATATATTCACTCATTAACGCTGCACCAACAGACATAAGCGTTATAGCAATCCGTATACCTTAGCTTGATTGTATCAATTGTAGTTCCGTGATGCATAGGTATTCGACAGACAAGCTCGATATTCTGTCTTTACTTCCGCCCATAACGACTTCAGTTCCTATTGTTGAATTTCAAGATTGAAAGATGTATGGTTTGTAATAATAGGCGTTAAAGTTTCTTCGAATTCTAGTAGCGCATCAGCTATTTGAAGGAATTTGTTTAATTGCACCATGTTAAAAAAGGAGGACTGATCAACAGTCGAAAATCCCACAAAATTATGTGAGATGTATAGATGCATTTGTAATATGTATAAATTTCTATGATTTGGCATGTATGTAATTTTTTTCTATTGACATTAACCTACATAAATACGCAAGTCACATTCCTCCAAAATAATAGCGTCATATTTTTTTACCTCAGTGAATATGTCGAGTTTCGTTCCAAGTAAATCGCATTTGCAGCATTCGTTGCTTTTCTTATTTCATCAAAAGAAAAAAGCAGCTGAAGCTCACCGGTTGCTGGTAGAAACTTATGGTGAATATGCTCCAGTGATTATTTAGAACAAGTGAGACATGGTTTCGTCAATTTAAAAGTGGAGATTTCGATTTGACAGACAATGAACATCCTGGTTCAGCGAAAAAGTTCGAAGACGAGGAATTGCAGGCGTTATTGGATGTTGATCCAACCCAATCACAACGAATTGTCACAAGGGACGAAAAATGGATTTATTTTGAGAACCCGAAGCGAAAAAAATCATGGCTTTCCCCTGGTGAAGCTGGCCCATCGACTGCAAGGCCAAATCGCTTTGGCCGTAAGACAATGCTCTGTGTTTGGTGGGACCAGTGTGGGGGGGTGTACTACGAGTTGTTAAAACCTGGTGAAAAGGTGAACACGGATCGCTACCGACAACAAATGATCAATTTGAATCATGCGTTGATCGAAAAACGGTCGGAATGGGCCCGAAGACATGGCAAAGTTATCTTGCATCATGACAACGCGCCGTCTCATACCGCTAAACTGGTGAAAGACACAGTAAAAACACTTAATTGGGAAATATTATCGCATCCGTCGTACTCTCCAGACCTCGCTCCGTCCGACTATCACCTTTTCGCATCGATGGGACACTCCCTTACAGAGCAGTGCTTCGCTAATTTTGAAGAAGTCGAAAAATGGCTCGTCGAACGGTTTGCCTCGAAAGAGAAAAAGTTTTTTTGGAATGGTATCCATAATTTGCCTGAGAGATGAGCGAAATGTGTAGAAACCAATGGTCAATACTTTGAATAAAAAAGTTTAAAGATTCCTATGAAAATTAGATGTTTTCTTTATCGAAAAAACACACCTGGTATATGTCAGTACTGCTTGTACTTATAACTTTTATGTTTTTCTGATAGATCGCGCTGTCGAGAGTCGATGTTATATGTGAGTGCATATGTATGTATTTATGTCACAAATAAGTTCGCACAATTTTATCAAACTTTTGAAAAATATAATATATTGGTATGCAAAATTGTATGTGAGAAATTAAGTAAAATATCTATGTACATAGGTAGATACCTAAGTGTGAAATTGAATGATGTCGGAGGGGTTGTACTTAACTAAGCACGAAGACAAAGAAATCGTTTCATGTTCCCCTTATGCCAATTGCTAAAGAAAGTTACCAAAAATAGGTTTTGGACTTCACTTTGCAATTATGTGTACTTGCACTTGGATGCAATTCACTATGAAAGCAACCTTTAAAAATCACTCTCTTATCTGTTTTTCTATAGATGGGAGCTGAAAAAAGCAAAAATCGGCAGTTTTATGTTTTTACGGAAGAAAGCTCCAACTTGTAATTTCAGTAATACCTGTAATGGATATCCGGCTCGAAGGACCAGTGATTAACTTAGAAGAAAGCTGCCGTAGTATCCGCTACAAGGAGTAAATAAATAAAACACAATATCTAATTAAAAATAGGTATATTTACAATCTTTATGGAAGCCAACTTACCGCGATGGTGATTCTGCAAATTTCGTCTTCTCAAGTTAACAAAGAAGTGAGTGAAAAGAAGCAAACGGCAAAACAAACAGACCGAAAAGGTAAAGGCTTTAGTTGAGCTTTTTAGCGAAAGCTCGGTCTACGTTGCCATTACGTTTGCGGATTAAACATATATAGAGACGTTTTGAAATGGCTTGCTGACTCACTCCCAACGATTCGGCAAGCTGTTCTTGGGTTTGGCACGAATCTTCATCAAGCAATGCTTTTAGCTATTCAGCTTTGAAGGTTTTTTCTCTTCCACCACCATGTTTGTCTTCGACATCGAAATCACCATTTTTAAAACGTTGAAACCACTCCCGACACGTTCTTTCACTCAGAGCAGCATCACCGTAAGTTTCTGAGAGCATTCGATGCGCTTCAGCTGCATTTTTTTCGAATTGTAACAGAAAAGTAAAACTTCCCGCAAATGGCGAGAATTGGGCACATAAACGGACATTTTCGAGCATGAACAACAAGAACAACTGTCACTGAAACGGCGATGACAATTCCTTAGGCACTGTCCACACTCACTTTAAAGGCATTATCATCTAAGTATTTCAACCAGCCTCAGCCGGTACTGCCACCTATCGGAAAACGGCGGAAGCAAAGTTGTACACATAATATATTGGTCAAGTAAAAGGTTCGTTAGGTTTTTTATTGATTTTTCAAAATCATATGCAAATATGCGCCGTTTTATTCGTAAACTTGTTGCCAACGAGATGCCAACTTCATTTAACCCCTCTCGTAGAGGGCTGCGTCCCTATTGGCAAAAAACTCGGAGAGCCAATTTTCACAGGCCTCTCTTGAGGCCAACTTCTCCGGACTATAAGGTGATGCATTAGGACCTTCCAACCGAGCTCCTGGAGCTTCTGTCGCGTCACCAAAGACGTGTGTGGCCTGGCGTTGCCCTGATGCAACACAATTCGGCCTCTGTTGATCAAAGAAATTCGGTCCATCATGTTTTTTTCGCGTTAGTTCGTGTGGCACCCAAACATCGAGCTTCTTTTTGAATCTAAGGTTATGTAAATGGTTTCAAACGCTTTTCTGTCTTATCTTTAGTTCCTCAGCAATTAAATAAGTGCTCACGTGACGGTCTGTTTCCACTAATTCCATGATTTTATCGCGATTTTCGACGACAGGTGGTGCATCTTTGACATCGAAATTACTGGAAAGGAACCTAGCAAACCACTTTTGTGCTACACGTTCGCTTACAGTATCGGTCCCATAAACTAAATTAATTTTTTCAGCCGCTTTGGCTGCTTTTTCGCCTTGATCGAAGAAAAATTGTAAAATATAGCGACTTTTCTTTTTGTCGGTGTCCATCTTCCATCACAACGTACTGAGTCAATCAATCGAAAAACTGTCAAAGACAAACTTTTAGCGCGAATAAACACGTTTTCAGCGCCGTATACACGTAGTATGATATGATACGACACTTAATACTAGTACTATGTACAATAACGCCATCTCATAGATAAAAACCGAACGAACTTTTTACTTGACCTAATATATGTTCATAAATGCATGTATATATATGTGTGTATGCAACTTCTCTTATTGTTGTTGTTGTTGTTGCTGTGGAGGCCACAAGGCCTTTGGCTTAGGGTCTTCACAAGTTGGACAATAAAATAAGAATATAACACAGTGACGAATTTCTGAATGACATACATACTGGGGCTTAAAAGCTTTTTATACAGGCTCACTTTCCTTATAGAGCCGCTCGGCTTATACCTATTTTTTAATTTTTGCCACGCTTCCGACGCGCTTGAAAGCTACGGTTAAAATAAAAACTCCGATTTTATATTTTCGCTCGTTAACATTTTATTCAAGACTGTTTCTGTATATATTGGAGAGTAACAACTAAGGTTTCGAACCTTAAAATATTGTTGTTGCCACTTAAAATATAATGCTATATATTTATAAAAGAATGCTAGATTTTCCACACGATGTCGCTTAGAATACATGTTAATAATTATTAAATATTACACATTTTTTCCAATTATACACAAAAAACCACACCGCACATACCGGGAATACTAAAGGCACTAAAATAAGAATAAATCTGAAATAACGATTGAACTTCGCGCAAAAAGAAAGATAAAATAATCTGCGTTATAACGGTTGATAAACCGCTGCATGAGGATGTACAAAACAAAGCGACTCAATTCCTCTTCGCTTACTTTTATTTTGATCTTTTCGTATTAGAATTTCCGTGCATCTTTTGAACAAATTTCCACTACGGTACATTACGCCTTCGCTTACATTGGAATGCATTTATTCGCACAATCGTTTTCATGAATCTTTTCTTGCTGGAAAGAAAAAGTTTCCCACTGGTACTTTAAGAACGTTGATTTGTGCCATAAACTCTTTTTATTGAACACGCTCAAAGTAACGAATTGCAAAACGGAAAAAGTTTAAGTAGGCTATACTGGCTGGCTGTTACGCCATACATATACCATACCTGATGATCGTTTAAAATAACAAACGGAAGTTCAATTAAATTAAGTTAATTTGACGCTTCGCTTATTCTGAAGATTAAGAGGCACTTGATCTAATTTGATACTTCATCTGGTCCCTTGAACTGCGATGCTCCTAGATAACTAAGACGAATTCTAGAAAAGACCGGCCAGAAGCAGAGGGGATATTCTAGTCTTACTCATACCTTCTCCCTGCACTTCCTGCATGTGTCACCTTTACCAATGCCTTTTCCACTGTCAATATAAAATAACCCATAAAACTTTCAGTATTTCCAATGAGTTTTTGATGCATTTAATGTCTATTCGTCTTTTTAAAGATTTCAGCTTACAATTCACATTCATTCTGCTAGTTGTCGTCTTTGTGGTGCTTGGGTTCTGGTAAAATTAGTCTTAACTGCCTCGAAAAAGTTTTCATGCCGCCTGCATGCTCGCCATAGTTCAGTTATAGAAGAGATGTCCAGATGTAATAATTCTAGCCGAATACCAGGAAGAAGTTTTCGAATGAGAATTTTAACTAACTCTTGGTCAGAAATCGGTTTTCGCAAACTCTCGCTAAGAGTCATTAAAACATCCAAGAACTGTTCAAATGACTCTCCGTGCTTTTGCTTTCTATTTCGTAGTCGTCGTGTTATATCAAACTCTGTTTGGATATCTTTAAAATTACTTTTTAACGCGTCGCATAAATCGAACCAGTCAAGGAATCGCACTGAATGATGGTATCTCTAGTACCAGTTTTTCGCTTCACCTTCGAAAAGAACGTGTGCGTTCCGACAGAGTGCAGCAAAATTACCTCTTAGTGACGGCATTGTCAACGCATTAACTCTATAAATAAACTCACCTACAGAAACACTTCCCGCTGAGCCATCGAAAGTCAGTGAGCTTTCGTTCTGTTGATTTTCCCCTTGGCCATCTTGTTCATTTTGTTGGCTCATTATATTAAGGTTTTTAAGACGACTTTCCAACGACTGAGAAACTAACCGGCTCATAACTTCTGTAATTTCACGAGTCATAGCTACTCTTTGACGCTGTGTTGTCTCTTAAATCATTTGCTGAACTCTTTTTATATCAAAGTTCGACTGTCGGTGGTCATTACGATTATTTCTGAGCAGTCGAATTCATCGCGTATTCGCTGGTGAATGAGATTCATTAAAATTAGGCCTATTACGATTATTATTAAGTGCGGCTCTTGATCGAGTTACTGGACCTACACTATTGTTGTTAGAAGCCCTCGGGACTACACCTTGAGATGTCGCATTCTCCAGAGTTGGGCGTAAATCCTGTTCAGAAAAACTTCTAACGATTGAGAATCAATCGATCTTTGACGTATGGGACAACATTCGTTTTCATTCAACAGTATCATTAGACACGATCAATGGAAACCATGGGAACATGGCGAAGCCACAAAATTAAAATTTGTCGTTTCCTCATTGCAAATGGAACATATGTTTCCAGGTGTAGCAAGGTCAGCTAAATGCTCTTCACTATGGCGTACAGACATTATCGTTGTGATTGCATTTTATTGATGTCTAAGCAAAAAAAATAGCAAATATGTACTCAATATAATTGTGTCATTTACATGTCACTTACCGTTTGGCCAGAGGTATCCCACGATGCTAGCGCCAGCAGAATGAGGGCCTGGAAGCTTAGGAGTAACATACATAGGTATATACATTCATATATCAGCCTTATCATGAAATATAGGAAAAGTAAAGAAAAGGAGGAACGCGATGAAAATCGGAGCGCAAAACGAAAAGAAATTAATAAAAAAGTAAGGCAAAAGTTTAACTCAAACCAAATTACGTAAAAAAAATTGAAATAACATGACAAAAATTAGTTTGTCGCCTTGGAAGTTTGACGATGTTCTAATGCACTAGTATGCCTGAGCATATGCAAGATTATATATATATACATATATACCTATATATGTATACTTATCTTTCGTTATATGTGCATATGAGTACATAAAGAACAATGGAGAAACGAGCATGTATACGTGTAAGTACAAAAGGATAAAAATATGATACTGATAGGGCTAAATTAATAACTAATAAAAACACTAATTAAATATTAGTTATTTAAAGAGAAATTATGTATAAATAATTTAAATAACATTAAATAGAAGTTCTTGGAATATTTTTTTTTGTTATATTTATCATTAAAACTAGACACGGTTGATGGGTGGAGTTTGCTGGGTGTTTTACTGGTGGACGATATATGTGGGTTGTGTCTCCACGTCTGAAGGTAGTGGTTGGTATATTGTGAGCGGTGGCAACTTGGAAGGTGTATGGTCTGGTATAAGGCTGGTGGAATTCATTGGCTTATTACACGTTTGAGAATTATGCACAGTTCCGCGTCAGTTTTATATCTGCCCGAACTTATTTATATGCGCTGGAAGCGTTTGTGACAATTTTTTTGACTTATGTACGACACTTTTGTTTCCTTTAAACTCGAGGATAGGTTGTACACTGCCACTGGGAACAACTAACGGAAACTAATCGCCTTTGTACATAACTTTTCTTTTTTTTCCGCTAATTAATTTTGCTTCAGATTTTATTTGCTAAAAATCTTGCGCGGCACACCTCAAGAAGAGCTTATCACCTTTTTTTTCTCTTTATTAATTTTCCGTTTGTCTTTTTATACCCGCATTTGTTTATCTATCCAGAGATGAACTCTCCATTTGCGGCACCTTGTCTTAGGGTTATTTGTTTGTATTCATTTGCTGTTCTTGCTGTCATTGGAGGGGAAGTGTACCCGGTATTTGTATCCCCCTATTTTATTAATTTTTGGTGCATATGTTTGTTGAAGTCAGTATGTGTGTGCAGGCATGCAAAAGGCTCTCGCAACCGTCGATGTTGCATGCAACATGGAGCGTGTGCGAAAAAAAATTCTAACACAGCCTTGTGCTTCTTTTCATGGAATTCGTGCTTTAATAGTCCAATGTGTGGCTTGGACTCACGCCAATATGCTGGGCTCATACTAATCCTCTCTGTCTGTTCTTCTTCCTATAAGTGCCAGATACTGTTAGTAGTACCTACTCTATGCTTCGCTATCCAAATTTGTCGTCAGTATGGTTAGGTAAGTGATTTACACCTAATTGTGACAACAGTCTAGTATGCATACGAATACAGGTATCGGTATGTACTTGCTGTACATATATTTACATAAAATTCACATATACGATCTCCACTACATATTTTGGACTACCTCAATTTCCTAAGCGATAAATAAGTCTTTCGCGTGGTATACCCCGATTCTTTTCCCAGTTGAATCACCAAGCTCATACATGGAATTCCCAATGTTCTTCAGCACAACGCATCTGATTTGTCTAGGAGCTATTTTAGGGTTGTAATTATCAATCTGTGAGCTTTGTTTAAAATTGCGGCGGTATACCATTTGTCCGATATTGAATTTGACTACTCTACTTCTTGTGTTGTATATGTTGCTACTATTGTCGTGAGCTAGCTTCAATTCCTTAATAACTTTGTCTCGGATAAGTTGTAGTTAGTCTGATCCCATGGCTAGCTCAGTGTCAACGTCTTTTAATGCACCAAGTCTCCTCAATAAGTCGTATGATGCCCCGTGCTGCACCATGAACATACCACAGATGGCATGACAAGGGGACTGTCCGATTGACGTGTGTACAACACTACGTAAAGCGAAAGCTGCGTCACTAACATGTTTATCCCAATCCTTTTGGGTTTCTTTAATGTATGACCGGATTATTTCAAGTATGGAACGATTTACTCGTTCTGCTGCATTACCCTGAGGTGAGTAGAAGGCCGTCCGAATGTGCTTTGTACCATATTTATTGAGTAGCGTTGTGAATTGTGCAGAGATGAATTACTTTCCATTGTCTGAGTGAATGAATTCTAGTACTCCGAATATATGAAATACGTCCTTCTCTTGGTATTTTATTACGTCATTTGAAGTCGCCCTACGCATTGGTTTAAGAAACACAATTTTGGAAAAATGGTCAAGACAAACAAATATGTAACAATTACCATAACTAGAACGAGGGTACGGACCCATGAAATCTATAAACAAACGCTGAAATAGTCGCTCGGTTACGTGCTGCTTACCTATTTGTGGTCGATGGAATAGATTCTGAGTTTTGTTGCCTTTACATATTACACAATCCTTACAGAATGTTTGTACGTCTGTCCCATGCCAGGCCAATAATATCTATATCGGATACGAGCAAGTGTTTTATGAATTCCCCCATGTCCAGCTGACGGCGAGCAGTGCGATGCTTCCGCCAATGCTTGGCGTAACTCCGTCGGTACCCAGAGTTTCCAAGTATGGTCCTCTTGAGTCCCTACCCCTAGAAAATTGTGTTCGTTTGTAAACAAAATCGTCCGATACGCACACGTCCGGAAGTTTTTCTTTGTTTTCTGTCACCGTCTTCTTCAGCTCCGCGTATTCTTCAGTGAAAAAATATGGAGACTCCATGCAAATGTCTAGAATTCTTTCGCTTTTATTTATTTCAGCCATGGCTATTCTGGACAACGCATCAGGAACTACATTTTGAGCGCCCTTTCGGTGTTGAATGTCAAAGTTATAGGCCTGTAGCTTTAAGCTCCACCGGGCTAACCGTCCCGACAAATCCTTCTGATTCATCAGCCACTTCAGGCTAGCGTAGTCTGTAATGATGGTAAACGGAAAGCCTTCGACGTAAGGCCGGAAGCGTTTGACACTCAGCACTGCAGCGTAACATTCTAATTCAGTTATGCTGTAACTTTTCAGTGCCTTGTTCAGTTTTGCTGACATAAACGCTATTGGTCTCTCGTTGCTGTCCTCGTCTAGTTGAAAAAGTACTCCCCCTACTCCTGCGGTTGATGCATCGCATTGGATAAAGAATCGTCTGTTGAAGTCAGCGTGGGTTAGCACTGGAGCAGATATTAGGCTCTGTTTTAAACGTTCAAATGCAATTTTTGCTTTTGTCCTTAGTGAGACAGTCATGCAACGGGGTTGCAATAGTTGCATAATCATGAATGAAACGTCGGTACCATCCAGTCATACCCAAGAAACGACGGAGATGTTTGGGGCTTTTAGGTTCAGGGAAATCCCTAACTGCTGCCACTTTGTTCGCGTCTGTTCGAATGCATTCGTCGCCTACCACATATCCCAGATACCTGACTTCGCGGAAACAGAACTTGCTCTTTTCCACATTGATAGTGAGCTTAGCCTCACGTAAGCACCTAACGACCTTTTCAAGTACACACATATGAGACAAAAAATCTTCAGAACACACCAACAAGTCATCTAGATACACAAAAACACATTCACGTAAAGACGCGGGGATGACCTTGTCCATTAATCTACACATCCGTTGTGCAGCATTATACAGCCCGAATGGCATTACTGTAAAATGGTAGAGAGGTCTACCAGGGACGATGAACGCGGTATTTTCCCTCGATTTTCGTTCAAGTGGTATCTGGCAAAACGCGTCTTTTAGATCGATTGCGGATATGAACCTAGTAGTCTGCAACCGGCTTAAGATTCCTTCTATATGGGGTAGTGGGTATGCATCTTTCACTGTCCTTTCGTTTACCTTACGTGCATCCAAACATAACCTATTTTTAGCGCCCTTTAAAACCAGAGATACCGGAGAGCTCCAGCTGCTATTGCTCTCTTCTATTACCCCCATTTCTAGCATCCTGTCGAGTTCTGCATACACTAACTTTTGAACCGCCGGTGATATAGGGTAGTGCCGCTGTTTTACTGGCAAATTTTCGTTTGTCACCTCTATGAGATGTTCCTCATGATCCGTTTTGCCCAGTCCCAAAACTGTAAAGGATGGAAATTGTGATTTCACTTTCTCCAATGTTGCGTTTTGATCTGACCTCAGCTTATGTTGCGCGGCGTCAAACGACAGGTCTCCTTCGACGGGTACGAGCTCTGCAACTTCAGCACTTTTCCTACTCATTTGACAACCCCTACTCACGACTTCCATCTCAAACGTTCTCCAGAAGTCAACGCTCAGATACATTTCTTGCTGTAGTTTTGGAACAATTAAAAATTCAAGTTCTTTGGTATCTCCGTCCCACTTTACCGACAAAACGACAACTCCCATTACAGGGGTCTCACCACCGTTCGCTGTTTTCACACGCTGTCCGTGTATGTATACAATCTTTTTCTCCATTCCTTCCAGCAACCTTAACGCGTGTTTTCCAAGACAGCTTTCTCCAGCACCAGAATCCAGCAACGCTAACACCTCCTTTCCACCAATATTAACTTGTGCGAAAAATCTATTATCCCCTTTCACCGTAACTATTGTTGCTATAATTTTGTTTCTAATTCGCCTGTATTCCCTACTCTTCCTACGCATTTTCTCGATTTTCTTATAATTCTTATTCCTAGTGTTACTGACTAATTCTTCACCGAAGCTTCGCCTTCTGGCCTCTTCATAATTCATTTTTCTTTGGTGAAGGCTTTGGTTTGAAAATTCATTACTTCTTATACTTAACTTAATTCTATCATTACCATTGCTACTAGTCCTATCCTCCCTTCTAAGGATCTTCATTGCCCTAGTTACTGTTCCGGCGCACTCTTTTTCTGACAAGGATCCCCGGCTATCTCCGCCAGAATGCCGTTTCCCTAGGTTGGCCTATACACGCAAAATGACATTTCTTCCCCGCAAGCGAAGCATACCATGTCATGAAATGTAGACATACAACGATCTTCTCTCTGTGCTTCTGACGTGTTCTTGCGGTAGTAGTCTACCGGCATTCCATACTTGAAGCAAATCATCAAGTGGAAGGGAGGTGAACAGAAGGTCTTCCTGGGGGTGTTTGAAATACAAGGAAGAGTGTTACTTGCAGCAACTTTCCTACCAAAATTCTGACCCAGCGAAGAATTAGTGTTTGGTGTGTTAGTTTTGTCTTTCCCGTTATATTTCATTGCTTCCAGCAGATACTTTTCCTGTAGCTCCTCTTCACGCATGTAGTTGACCTCATTCGCTGTTTTAAGCCTTGACCGATTCTCCCGTATAACCTTCTCTGCCCTTTTGCATTCCGCCTTAAGATCCGCGAGGCATTCAATCCTTGACGCAAAAGTCATATTCGCTAGTGGTGGTTTCAAATTTGCTCGCAATGTTCCCACTAACTCCCTCTCAGTCATCTTTTGGCGCAAGCGGAAGGTCAAACAGTGGACATCATTATAGAAGTCATCGAAACTTTCCTGTGACATCTGCTTTCTCTCCACGATCTCTCTTATAATCTCATGGTCCGACTCCGAAGTTTTATAGTGGGTCAGCAGCTCCGCCTTCAGCTCAAAGTACCCGAAGCTGGAGTCTTCGGCGTGGTCTTCGACTAGCTGCCAATACCACTTCAGGACATTTCCCGTTACTAGGCAATGGAAGTCGGAGAACAGTTGATTATACGATACATCGTATTGAGCTCGCATGCGCTCCACGCGGAAGATGAAGCTTTCTACCGTGATATTCTTCCCGGTTCCATCGAATTTGACGTGCCACTTGTCCAAGTCGATCTTTTTTGTCTGTTTTCATCCTGAGAACTGTCCTGTCTACGGTTGTTCACGTCGGTCCGTGTTTCTGTCCTTCCCGATGGTCTTCTTTACCCGGTGTTGATGACCTAGCAGGAGGATTAATCACTCCTGGTCACCCTTCTGTTGTCAAGGATACCTAAGCCAACACAATTCCGCCTTTCTGGCTCTTTGTCCTTATTCATCTATCTACGGCAAGAAATATAATTCGAAGTATGCCACCTAAGGGCTTGGAATCGCTAACCGGTAACGTGGCTGACCAAAACATAAACTAAGTGTGTCTACAAAAAAAAAATAATTATTAAAGCTCCCGATCCGAGACTTACCCTCAACCTTAGGGTTAAGGTAAAATCATTGCCGACGAAAAGAAAAAAACAAAAAACCCAAAATTCGGAATATAATAACAATCTGCTTCTATCTATCTAATTGTAAATTGTTAATCTTAATGAGACGGTGAGTAAGTTGGTGTGTATTGATGCTGCTCTCAGTAAAAGTCGTCGTGGCTGTAATTTAGTCCGTCTGTCTACAGTTTGTTGTCATCTAACTTGAGGTATGATCAAACGGCGTGATACAATAGCTTCAAATAACTATCGAAGGAATGTTGCAACGCCGTTTGATGTTGAACGCTTTCTCCACACCCCCGACTTATAGTTCCGCTAAGCCTCACAAATACGTCATTGCGAATAACATGTTTGGTAGCTTGAAGGTGCTTTTCGTTTCTGATACAAAAATAATGAAAAACAAAAAAAATTTCAAAACTCCCCCTTATATAGCTCTCCATGGATCCATGGATCCCACTGTTTCGATAGTTGATATCAGCAACAGGTACCCCAAAGGTAGGATGCTATCCCCCCGTTGGTAAAAAAAAAACTTTTACTACTTTACTGGCATGGTGATAGCCCAGGCTAGCTCGACGGATGGAGGGGTTGTTGCCACTTCTACCGTCTTCAACTACAGCAAACAAATATTTATAGGGTACATGCCATAATGATGACGGGCTGGGAGTCTGGAAGGAAATGTCCAGTCCGGGTCAGGTTGAGCCGCCCTCCCTCACAAGTGCGATTCGCACTCATCCTTGGACTACGCTACAGGCTAAGGAGACTTCGCGCAAAGTAAACTAGAGCCATAGCGTAGTCCAAGTATAAGAGAGAATCGCACTTTATTAAAATATTTGCGATTTTCTTCTTGAATTTTCTGAATGTTTTTACTTGCTTCAGTCCGAACATCCTCTCTTCTCTTGTCTAGTTCTCCTAATTCTGCGTTTTGCAACATTTCCCTTAAGTCGGGGTTTTCAGAAGTACGCATGTCTAAGCCAGTCAAATATTTAAAAGGTGTCATTTTCGTACTACGTGGAGCCGTATTATTTACTACTCGTTGGACTTCGTCTACATGTCGGTACCATTGAGTGGGATTACTCTGACACAGCTTACCTATCATAGGAATAATAATCTTGTGTATGCGTTCGACTTGCCCGTTACCGCGGGGTACACCAGTCGCTATACGTGTAGTAAGATGCTGTATTCCCTCGTCTGTACAATACTGTTTAAATTGATGAGCCGTGAATGCTGTTCACCTATCTGTTATTACTCGTTTGGGGTTGCCAAATATTGAAGCTTGTTTACGCAAGCGTTCGACTACTTCTTCTGCACCTGGTGACTTTGTGGTGACAATAACTAGAATGTGATTGTATTGTTTTCGTGTTTCTGAAAAAGACCGACGTGATCTGAATGATACGTTCCTAAGGGTTCACAAAATCATACCTATTACTAAACATTCTACGCAGCTTTTAATGATTTTGTGGATTTTATATACTAATCCTGGTATGAAATATCGATTTCCTACTACCTCCTGCGTTTGTTTGACTCCTGTATGACTTTCTCTGCGCGCTATTTTTATGATTTCGTCTTCTCATACGAATCTTTCTCAAGTACTTTCTTTCCACTCATCTCTGCACTGCGCTTCTTTTAGCTTATGTTTTAATGAACCTTCCACTAACAAAAGACAGTACACTCAACTCAGTGCGTCCACGTGTTTCATTCGAGTTCCGCTTCTATGCTCGATCGTATAATCAAACTGTTGTACATATAGTGACCAACGCATTATTCTGTCTGGCAAGTTCGTTATCTTCATTGTAAGTGCAAAAACATTACAATCCGTTACTATTTTAAAACGAATATCTTTGAGGTATACTCGCCACTTTTTCAGAGCTTGTACCTATAATGGCTAACACTTCTAACTCATATGAGCAGTACTTTTCTTCACAAGGTATAGTTTTCCTACTTAAATATTCTACGGGGTGAAAACTTTGATCTTCAGAATCTTTTTGTAAGAACACAGCTCCATAACCATACTTAGATGCATCCGTATGTATTTCGCTTACAGCAAGTGGGTTATACAACTTAAGAGCAGGGGCTGAGACCAACGCGTATTTTAGTTCTTTCACAGCTATAACCTGATCTTCCCTCATTGTAAAGTTTACATCTTTGCGGGGCAAATCTGTTAAAGGTTTCGCTATCTCTGCAAATTTACTAATGAATCGTCGAAAATATTATGTTAGACCTAAGAATCGTTGCAGTTCCTTCATATTCCGAGGAACTGGAAAGTCTCTTACGGCTTGTGTTTTGCGTTCTGATGGCATTATCTTACCATCTCCTATTAAGTATCCTTAAAATGTGATCTGCCTTTCTAGAAACTGGCACTTCGACCATTTAATTTTCAATCCCCGTTTTCTGGCGATTTCTAACACTTTTTCTAATCTTTGCATGCCCTCATCGACATCCTTGGCGGGAATGACGATGTCGTCCATATAAATCGTTCCATCTTTTAACAAATCTCGAAACACTGACAGAATATAACGGCCAAAAACTGCTGGGGAGTTAGAAATACCAAAAGGCGTATAACAAAATTCAAACTGACCACCCCGAGTAACAAAAGCAGTGTACTTCCGTGAGTTTGGCTCTATAGGTACATGAAAAAATTCATTCGGCAAATCAAGTGTAATAAATACCTTCGCGCCTTGCAACTTCTCGAGCACTTCATCTATTAGAGCCATAGGAAAATTGTCACGCATTATTTTTTCGTTAATCTTCCTATAGTCGCAGCAGAGACGTTTGGTGCCATCTTTTTTTGAAACTAAAACCACGGGTGCTGCGTATTCAGACGTACAATAATTTTATCTTTTAGCCACAATTCAATCTGTTGATCGATTAACTTCCTATCCGCTACAGATGTTCTACGTGGTGTTTGGTATACAGGGATATCATCTTTTACGATAATCTTCATTTTAACAGGTGAAATTATCTCTCTGCTTGGCTTAAAATCGTTAATTAGGTTTTCAATTGTAGCCGCAATTGCCTTGGAAAGGTGACTCAAGCTAACAACGCTACTAGGGAGTTTGTTGTCATACTTTGCACAACACAGCGCGGTAAATTCATGGAATAAATCCAAATTGTTATTGGATTTCCCAAATTCATCTTCCTCCCTCAATTCTTCAGGGATTCAACCCATTCCTTCTTTTTAAACGCTACACCTCTTTGACCGATAACCATGTCTACGTCCTTAAAAATACTATTTCCTAGTAACACCGGAAACATAGTATCTTCCTCTCGTACGACGTAAAAAGTGACCTTGACTGTGAGACCATCAAGCCTAATGTCCGTGTCAAAACAACCCAAAGTAAAGGGTGGTTAAATTTTCAAGGGCCGATGTTGATTTTGAATAAAACACAAACTATTTAGGAAATTATTGAAATTTTATTTTATTATGATATATTGGTATTATTCAATTATGTATGTAACAAAATATCGGCCAAATGAGCGCCGCGACCTCGGCGGCACACCTCCATACGATGGTCCAAATTTTCGATGACGCTGAGGCATAATGGAGTTTCTATGCCGTTAATGTGCCGAATTATCTCATCCTTTAGCTCTTGAATTGTTGCTGGCTTATCGACGTACACCTTTTCTTTCAAATAACCCCAGAGAAAAAAGTCCAACGGTGTCAAATCACATGATCTTGGGGGCCAATTGACATCGCCATTACGTGAGATAACACGGCCATTGAATTTGTTGCGCAAAAGAGCCATTGTTTCGTTAGCTGTGTGGCAAGTGGCACCGTCCTGCTGAAACCACATATCGTCCACATCCATATCTTCCAATTGTGGCCATAAAAAATTCGTTATCATCTCACGATAGCGAACACCATTCACAGTAACTGCCTGACCGGCCTCATTTTGGAAAAAATACGGCCCGATGATGCCGCCAGCCCATAAACCGCACCAAACAGTCACTCTTTTTGGGTGCATTGGTTTTTCGACAATCACTCTTGGATTCTCATTCGCCCAAATGCGGCAATTCTGTTTATTGACGAATCCACTGAGGTGAAAATGTGCCTCATCACTGAAGATGATTTTCTTCGAAAATTTTCATAATAAGTCTGGATAACTTTAACACGTTGTTGGATTGTGTATCTTTCCATGGTTCAAATTGAGTAAGTCTGAAATAGAGAAATGTCAAATTAAATTCGGAAAAAAAACTTGGCGTTTAGGTGTGGTTCACATTCAACATCGGACCTTACAATTTAATTTAGTTATTCTTCCCTCTCCTATACCGCTCAAGTGAACAACTTCATTCTCTAGTTCAACATCTCCAATTGATCTTAACGTATCGTTTCGGATAATGCAAAACTCGCTTCAATAAAAGTCAAGTTAATCTTCTTAGATTCTTTCAGTAAACGATTCCCAATCGTGTTTACTTGCTCGTTTTTGTCTACGATTTTGGTTTGTTTTTCCTTGCAATCTTTAGCAAAATGTCCCTTTTGTTTACACCTAAAACAAACTATGCCCTGCTCTTTGCAACTCCTTGCCAAATGAGTTTCGGAACCACATTTAAAACACATTTTCTTATTATCCTTCTGTTCCTCTCGAGAACTTTTGAACTGACTCGGTGGATTTGACGACAGATAAGATCCGCGAATCTTTTCATAAATTGTTATTTTCTCTTTAAGAGCTTTAAGAGTACTAATTTCATACAATACAGCTTTATTCAATCGAGAATCGGGTATTCCTTCAATGAAATACTCAATCCCACTAGCTCCATCTAACTTAATCGGGTTACCTAACTCGATCAGACTATACAAATACTCGTTAAGGCTTTCCTTGGGACGTTTATGCCTTTGTCGCATTAATCGATGTATTTCTATTGCGCTAACCTGTTTTCCGAACTCATCTACTAACTTTTGCCTCAATGTAAGACAACTCCTTAGCCCACCTATGCCTCTTACAAACAACTTAGCTGCACCCCGCAGTAATTGTTTGGCATACACAAATTTTTGTAGATCGTTCCACCCTACTGTGTCAGCAATATCTTCAAACTCACTAACCCAGTGACTAACATCGTAATTATCATCTCCAGAGAATGCTGTTACACTATCTTGAATATCGCGCAAAGTAAAGTTAACTTTTCCCGAAGTACTAACAGGTCCATCCGCCACCGCCACAGTGTAATTAGAATTTGTCGATTCGTCATCACTTTGAACTAACCCAAAATGGTACATCAACCTGCTGTAAAGAGTTTGCTTCCGTCCTGCTGAGTCCAAATTTAACTCTCTATATTTAACATTTAATTCAGTAACATTCATCAAACGAATCGCGTCTCTGTCCATTTTGTCAATATATACCAATACCTTGATAGATTATTACAAAACAATGTTATTCGAAAAACATTAAACAGAGTTAATCAAGTTAAAATATTACTTCTTATGTTAGTGAAATAACAAACCAAAAAGTTTCAATTTTAAATTACATTTAAAAACATTATTTAGTTTTTAGATCAATACAAAATTTCAAAATAAAGCTGCTTCGCTGCTACCGCTGCGCTGTATCACTGTTATGCTAGTACACTCACTTTTTGCGCTCGTTTATATTTACTTACTAATTTGATTCGTTCTTTGTTTTATTCTTGGTTCGAATTTTTCGTATGTCTCTTTCCTTCTAGTCCTTATCGTTGCATTTGTTTCTTTACATTTTCATTTCACTCAACTCGTTGGACTCGTCGGTATTTCTAAGAATACCAATCGGAGCACACAACAACAACTCACTTTCGTGTCTTGTAATTTTTGTGGGTGATCACTGGAGCACCCCGGCCACTGCGTGTGCGAAAATTTAGCGATTTTTCGCAACACAATCCGGCCTGCTATTTACATATATTGTTCAAAAGTTCACAGTTTAGCGCACATAACGCAATTAACTATTATGCGCACTTTTTAACATATGCGCACCATACCAATTCACCAACACTTCACAGGTATCACTCGGACGAGTCCCCAATTGTGGTGTTTTACTAAGTCCACGTGAAGTAAAACACCTTAACGTTCAATGCAAATTAGTTTCATTATTATATAAAGTTGAACATTACTTATTTATTAAATTAAATTAAATTAAATTAAATTAAAAGATATAACTTCTTAAGCGTTAAACATTCGCGTCCAGTTTATACTAAGCCGCCTCCGAACGGCTGATGGTTTTTTACGAGGAGTCTTTATTTCATGTCCGAAATACACTTCGAGCGGTGGATATTCCCTGTCGACGGGCGGCCGCAATTAGAAAATTTTACTTAATTTTTTAATGAAATTAATTTCCCATAACCTTTGTTGGTGGCACCGGGATTTTAGCCCGAGCCTTCCGAATGTCAGTACGCAATACTAACCACTCGGCTACCGCGTCCACATATGTAATATACATACGTATATGCACGTATGCGAGTATATCGATAATAAGAGATAGAAAGAAATCAATGCAAATATTCAATAATTATATGTATGTACAAAAGAAATTGAGTTCACTTTAATAGAATGTACATATTAATATAATAAAAAAAATATACAATAATAACAGAATAATGAAATGATAGAATCACTTACATATTTTTCACTCAGTTCCAACGATGATTGCGCAATCAGCAGGACGGCTTGTGAACTTCGTTTTGTATCTTTTGGTTTATAGGAATATGTACATTAACCTAAAGTTTAGGAACCGTAATTATCTTCATGGTTAAATATTTCATCTACATTGTAATTTATATCGCAATAAAAAAAAATGTACAAATAGAAAAGAAAAAATTTTTTTTTGAAACTTATATATAGACCTGATCGAAAATTTTTTCTCAGTTCATATTTCTAACATAATTTTTTTTTTTTGGTAATTCAGTAAACAATTATATAGAAATTTAGATCTTTAGATATGATTCTATAACGAACATTATTATAATTTTTTTCTAATTATTTAAAGATGAATTTCATTCAGTGTATGATCTTAAGTTAGTAACAACTTGCTGCCTTTAGCTGAACGGTACTATTCTTTCAAAGTTGTAAAAAGAAATAAAAAAATCGCGGGAGTGGCCGCCAATATTCAAGGAAGGAAGTGATGTAAGTGCTGAAAGTTCCGCCCGCTCTGCCCGTTTGAGTAACTCCTCCATATATCCACCCCCCCCCAGTGTTAGATAGCGTGAAAAGAAAACTTTAGCTTTTCCAGACAGACTTGTAAACAGGGATGTGACATTGACAAAAATTAGTTTTTATTTGGATATAGGCATAGATCGTGCGAGGGTATATTCGCTTTACTTTTGTATCAATTCGCGGCCGTAGGTTAGACGTGATTGTTAATAAGTCTAGGTCCGAATGGTGCATTTGGTTTACTTCGAAGCATTCATATTGATTTTTCGTGATTGACTTTTATCATTGGAGAAGTGACTCACTCGTGCAAATAAGTAGATAAATCAATCTACAAATATATATATATTAATCTTTCGTTCTTATATGAACACCTGTGTATCTCGAAAAATTACCGATTGATTGAAATTTTTACACGAAAAAATCCTGGATCAACAACAGCGGACGATATGATTCCCCAAAATACTCTTGCGGATGGATTACATTGCCCGACAGACTCTGTAACTTAGTGACGCCTAAAGAAGAAAAGATTCACGGAGTATACCTGTTTATCCAAATCAATAATATGGATTATGGTTGGCTGAGCAAGCGATCTATCCTCGCCGCGATAAACTAAAATGTTTACAATCTCAACCACACTATTTAGACCAACATTGAAATCGATTGCGTCACATACACAGAAGTCAATAGACACTGTTGTGGAATCAGATGAGGCAGCACATTATCCAACACAATTTTTCTCTGAAACTCCGCAACGGCACACGACTTGCATACATCATTCCATAAATATGTGCCAAAGCGCAGCGTAGCTAAAGTTACTATATATATATAAAAATCTTACGTTCGTTTGTAAAGATACGGTAATCTCCGATTAACCTGAAATTTTGTCAGATTGTTTCTATGGTTCCTGGAAAGCTTTATCTTCTTCTTTTCCGGTCGTTGGCACCGCTTACGCGATTATAGCCGAATCAATTATAGCGCGCCATTCATCTCTCCTTTTCGCTATCTGGCGTCAGTTGGAAATACCAAGTGAGGTCAGGTCACTCTCCACCTGATCTTTCAAACAAAGTGGAGGTCTTCCTCTTCCTCTACTACAACCAGCGGTTACTGCATCGAATACTTTCAAAGCTGGAGTATTCGAATCCATCCAGACCACTTGGCCTAGCCAGCGTAGCTGCTGTCTCTTCATTCGCTGAACTATGTCAACATCATCGTATAGCTCATACAGCTCATCGTTCCATCGCAAAGGACCATAAATCGTTCTCAAAACTTTTCTCTCGAAGACTCCTAGAGCCGACTTATCAGCGGCTTGAGCGACTTGTAGAGTTTGGTTTTCGTTCGCCGAGAGAGGACTTTACCTTTCAATTGCCCACTCAGTCCAAAGTAGCACCCGTTGGCAAGAGTGATTCTGCGTTGGATTTCCAGGCTGACCTTGTTGTTGGTGACGAAATTATCTACGACCTCGAAGATATGACTGTCAACATTGACGTGGGAGCCGAGTCGCAAATGCGATGACTGTTTGTTTGATGACAGGAGATATTTCGTAGTAGCACCTGTTGGCAAGAGTGATTCTGCGTTGGATTTCCAGGCTGACCTTGTTGTTGGTGACGAAATTATCTACGACCTCGAAGATATGACTGTCAACATTGACGTGGGAGCCGAGTCGCGAATGCGATGACTGTTTGTTTGATGACAGGAGATATTTCGTCTTGCCCTCATTCACTACCAGACCCATTCGTCTCGCTTCTTTATGAAGTTGGACAGAACTCACGGCGCGGTTGTTCAGGTCTATAATGTCGATATCATCGTCGTACGCCAGCAGCTGTACACTCTTATGGAAGATTGCACCTTCTCTATTCAGCTCTGCTGCTCGTATTATTTTCTCCAGCATTAAATTAAGAAAGTCATACAAAAAAGAGTCACCTTGTCTGAAACCTCGTTTGGTATTGAACGGCTCGGAGAGGTCCTTCCCGATTTGGACGGAGCTTTTAGTGCTGCTTAAGATCAATTTATACAGCCGTATAAGTTATGCGGGGATACCAAATTCAGACATAGCGCCATAGAGGCAGCTCCTCTTCGTGCTGTCGAAGGCTGCTTTAAAATCGACGAAAAGGTGATGTGTGTCGATTTTCTTTTCACCGGTCTTTTCCCAGATTTGGCGAATTTCGAATATCTGGTCAATGGTTGACTTACCAGTTCTACACCCACACTGATAAGGTCCAATCAGTTTGTTGGCGGTGGGCTTTAGTCTTTTACACAATACGCTTCATAGGACCTTATATGCGATGTTAAGTCCACGGTAATTGTCGCAGACTGTGGGATCGCCTTTTTTGTGGATTGGGCAGAGCACACTTAGGTTCCAGTCGTCGGGCATGCTTTCATCCGACCATTTTCTGCAAAGTAGGTGATGCATGCACCTGATCAGCTCTTCACCGCCGTTTTTGAGTAGCTCGGCCGGTAATCCACCGGTCCTCTCCGCTTTGTTGTTTTTAGGCGGGCGATTGCTATTCGGACTTCTTCATAGTCGGGTAACGGAACAACTTTTCCATCGGCATCAATTGGAGTTTCGGGTTCACCTTCTCCGCATGTTTCCTCTTCATTGCCAATCAGCAGGCTGGAGAAGTGCTCCATGAATCGAGTATACTCTGGGCATCTGTCACTAGTTCACCTCCCTGGGTCCTACAAGAGTTTGCTCCGATCTTGAAACCTTCTGTAAGTCGCCGTATCATTTCGTGGAATTTTCGAGCGTTACCCTTGTCGGCCAGCTTTTAAAGCTCTTCATACTCATAAGCTTTATATATATATATGTAATTGGAGCTTTGTAACGGCTGAAGCGTTTTTCGTCCGAGCTTCTCATCCAAATCGTTGTTTTGCATCTTGATATTTTCCTGCAAATGGAGGGACCTACTGTTTATACTAAACCGCCTCCGAATGGCAAATTGTTTTTTTATGAGGAGCTTTATTTCATGTCAGAAATACATTTGGAAGGGTTGACAGTCCCTGCCGAGGGGCGACCGCAATTCGAAAATTTAGCTGAATTTTTAATTATGTAAATTAATTTTCTATAACTTTTTGGATGTCAGTACGACACCAGGATTTGAACCCGAACCTTCCAAATGGCAGTACGGAGTGCTAACCACTCGGCTACCGCGGTCGTCGCGGAAAGCTTTATACGAAACAAAATTTCGGGAGGTGAACCCATTCGAAAAAAATTTATTAATGAATTGATCTACTTGAAGCTCGGTTCATGGGTGGCCTTGATTTCTGGTTATTTCCAAAGGCTAAAAAAAATTAAAAGGAAAGGTCTTTAATAGCAAAGAGCAGATAATTAATGCAGTTAATGCTGGACATGATAACTGTTTTCAGAAGATGATCTATTGGTTTAGGAAATGCATAGAAATCAAGGACCATTATGTAGAGAAGGTAAAAAAGGACAAAGATTACGAATAAATACAAAATTTTTTTTTTCTGGTCAACTTACCGAACTTTTGTTAATCCCCTCGTATATGGCTTTTTGTTTAAATTATGTAACAGCGAAACTATTCTCTCCGGGAAGTAAATGGAGTTCGACCGATTCGAAAAGAAAACGTATTTCTAGTCCTTTTACATGGATTTTTTTTTTACGGAAAGTTGGTTGATGTATTTGAAAAAAATATACGTACATGGTTGCAGTTAAGTTTTCGGATGATTTGCCTAAATGAAATACTTTTGTTTCTGGAAATGGACCAGAGGCCGGGAACCATGTTCAATTTCCTCGAAATTTAATTACGGGAAAGGGATCACAGACATATTGAACTAGTATGATTTAGATATAAACATAGATCGTGCGTAGATATGTTCGACTTGGATTTTTGTTATTCTACGGTTGCGTGTAACAAGCTTTTCATATGTGTTCAACCATAGTGTGTATAACCATAGATCCGAAAAAATATAATTTTCGTATGCCGCGGCTTATATTCCGTTCCACAAACCGTCTCTCTCGGATGCTAAAACATCTTGGGCCAGCGGTAGCAGACTTCCTTACCAAGTTCCTCAACTTGTCTTTGACCATCCTATAATACTCGATATGTAGAAAATAGGTAGGGTGGTCCCGCTACTCAAACCAGGGAAACCCGCCAACAAAGAAAAGTCATATTGGCCGATGCCTCTCCTCTACCCAGTAGTGAAAATTCGTCACATCAGCATGGCTTGCGCAAAGTGCACAATTACAGTACCACAACAGCAATTAACTCCATAAAGACGCAGATAGTCAATGGCCTCAACCAAAACCAACCTTGCAAGTGAGCTGTCTGTGTAGCGATGGACCTGTCAAAAGCTTTTGACATGGTCAATCATTTAGTGCTACTATCGGACGTTGATAAATCCTCCTTACCGTCGGAGTTAAAGATGTGGATCATCCGGCAGCACCTGGCGAAAAGATAAAGAAACTTTGCTGGCAACGTACAAACCAATTGGCCGGCTGGTCGTAAGCTACGCTGCACCGATCTTGGCACCGGGCACAAACGAGACGCAGTTCAAGTGGTTAAAAGCCTGTCAAAAAAAGTTTGGCCTCAGGACCGCGACAGGAATCCTTCTGATGACGCCTGAACATCACTTGCACAGCGAAGCATCTACGCTACGAGTTAAGGAGCATAATGCTGCGTTGAAGAAGCATTTCCTGCTGGGATGCTACCCCCAAAAGGCATTTGGTACAGCGGAGCCACCACCCAGGCACATCAGAAAGTGAGTACTTGACTTAAACGACTGATGTCAGCCTTGAAATCCAAATCCAACCCAGTATCACTCTTGCCAATAGGTGCTATTTTGGATTGAGTAGGCAACGAAAACCAAAGTCCTCTTTCTTTCGCGAAGAATTTATGGTCCTATACGCATGGGCAACGGCTTTTATTGCAGTCGATGGAACGACGAGCTGCACCAATGGAAAAGAAGAAGAGGGGGCTAAAATGTTTGTATCGGAGTTAACTTATGTATACATAAATATTTTTGGTGTAAATGTGAATCCGCCACGACCGATGAACGCACACTGCTATATTTTGACACCAGGACCCTAGATGCGCTTCCTTAAAAATATAACAGAGTAATTATTCGATGTAAGACATCGGACCACGCGTCCGATAACTCTTGTATAACTTTAATATTCTTAATACTTCTACATTTCATTCACAACTAAAAGCATTTTATTTAACTAAGAATGTTAGCCATCCGCGCAAGGTAACGTACCAATAAGCACTTGTGCGCGACAGCTACCTAAAATCCCATATGTTTCGGTGGAAAAGTCTTCTGCTACTAAGTGAAAATGAATGTCAGTGTTGTCTTTGTCTATTCGGAAATTAAGTTTAGCTGTGCCAATTGAAATTATTGCTTCTTTAGCGATGCCTGTTAGCTTGCATTTGTTATTGCTGTCATAGTCGAATTCATTGTCAAATAGATTTTTGCATATGGAAATGTCAGCTCCGGTGTCAATGAGAAATGTCTAATGAATGTCGAATGATGTTGAAAAGTGTGGAAAAATACTTTAGACTCTTTGTTATTATGTATATTTTATTTATATCTGCCCCGGTGGTTCCTTCGTTTCCCTGATTTTGCATGAAATGTATTTGGCGACCATTTTTATGATTTTGTGGTCCTTGTCTGTTTTTATTGGGCCTGTTATTGTTGTTTGCAGGTCTGTGTATAATTATTGAAATTCGCTATTTCTATTGTCGGCTGGTGTGAATTTTTTGGGTCTTGTCAATAATTATTTATATTGCCGTTATTGTCTCTGAATGTATTGTTACTATTTCGGTAGTTGTTATGACTGCTTCGGGGTTTAATGCTATTTCGATAATTGTTATAAATATTGGGCTGTTGTTATCTCTTCTAAATGTGTTGTAATTATTGTTGTTAGCGCATATAATTTGGGTGTCATTGTTGGAGTTGTAATTAGTACGGTTGTTGTACCTTTGACTCTTGAATTGTTGCCTTGTTTTTATTCAAGGTCTAAGGCTAAATCTACTGCCGATTCGAATGTTTTTAATAGTGAAGCAAATATTGTATATTTATATTGTTCGCTTATACCATTTTTAAAAACGGTTAGACTGTAGTGTTCATTTAATTGCGAAATTAATGCTTTTTGTTCTGTGGCGGCATTAGTGTCCATTTGCGATATTTGTAAGTTTTTAAGCTCTGAAATTATAGACAAAATTTTATTTAAACGTTGTTATGTTTTGATCTCGTTGGTACAGGTTTGCTTGTTGGTTTTGGATCTGTGGGATTGCAGTTGTTGATTTGTATTTTGTAATATACGATTTTTTTAAATATTGGAATGTGCTTGGTATTTGGACAGAAGTTATATTATATTAGCTCTCATTGTTTGGTTAATTTTACGTATATTAAGTAGTTAATTAGGGCAATTTCACGTGTTGGGCTCAGACCATTGTACCATATATGATTTCTACAATTTTATTGAATGATTCTAGTTCTTTGTGATTTCCCGAAAACCTGGGAATATCTTTGGTTGCTACTTCTAAACAGAATTCGGACATTATGAATGCTTGGGTTTTTGCCTCAGATTGCGTGTTGGAGATGATAACTGTGTAAATTATTGGTGTACTGATGTCATGTGGTAAAGTGCTCTCTAACTCGTAGTTTGCTAGTATTTTTACTAATTTGTCCCTATGTAGCCAAAAGGTATCCAGGTAGTGTTGTTTGTATACGGGCGTGAGTATGTCTATGACCATGACTTCTTATAGATTCAGGTACCTCGAATAATGTTTGTCAGTGTTTTCCTAGCATTTCTCGTTTGACTTTTATGGCTTTATTCAAGCATTTATAGCTTTTACCGCAATCTTCTTTCTCTATAGTTAAATGACCGCAAATTTTTTTCCAATATTTCCGTGAATTGTTTAAATTTTTCTATTTGAGACAATGTTTTTTTTACATGTTTTCTCTATATGTATCTTAATAATAAAATCTACTCTTAATATTATTGTTGTTATTAATAATAAGATTTTGATTGATGAATCATTCTATTGTTTATCCACTACAACTTCATTAATTACATTGACACTTGGCTTTTCAATTGTTGATTGCATTTTTCACATTGTATAAATTTACATTTTATATTTTGCTTATATATTTATTTTTTTATGTTTCTTTGTTTATGATTTCTTTGGCAGCTTGTGCCGTTGGACATAGGTATATGTATCGTGGTCTTTTCGCAACTTAAAATTTTATCAGAGACAGACAAAAACTAACTGTTATTTTTTATGTGATCGAAAACGTTGATCTTGGTTTAAGGAATTGTTTTTACATTCCTTGATAACAGTTATTTTTGATAAATATTTTGTTCCGTTTCCCATAACGTTTATTTTCGATTTTTATTTTTTTACGTTGCCTCGTAACAGTTATTTCCAATAAAAATTTTTTTCCGTTGCCCATAATCTTTATTTTAAATTTTTATTTTTTTATGTTGCTTGTAAAACGTATTAGTGAAAGGAATTCGTTTAAGTTTTCTTACCAACGTAAAAAATTAAAAATTTAAATAAACTAACTAAATCTAAATAAACTAAATGAATAAAAATATAAAATATGTAGTTTACCCGAAATAAAACAAGCACACGCTTCTACTTCTCACATTGAACTGCACTCTTTATTTTATAAATCTCCTTAGGAGCATATATGGTGCACATATATTTTTACACATACCTACAAGTACAACAATCATGGTACATGCAACATATATGTATATGTATAACGAGTCATGAGCATCTTAAATCTAACGGCATCATATTTACATAAACAAGCCTATACATGCCTACACCTACATACAAATACAACAATAAATGGTACATACATCACTACAGTCTGACCTACTACAAATAATCATTTCTTTATAGTGCACGAATTTATTTTTATAATATAACAATAGTAGTATAAAATGTAGGTCCTAGATCATTTGGTGAAAGGAAAAATGGTGCAAAGAAAATATATACATACTGACATACATAGGTACATACATCTAACCGCAAGTGTATATTTTGCGGTTTTTCGATAGACATGCATTATGCAGGAGCAGTTGAGTGTTCTGGGGGGTTTGGGGATGGGGCGTTTGGGGGGGATAGGGCCCTGGGCCCTTTTTTGTAAGGGAAAAGTGAGTGCTAGTATTTTTCATGAATGTATAAAAAGCTGCGGTAGCCGAGTGGTTAGCATTGCGTACTGACATTCGGAAGGCTCGGGTTCATATCCCAGTGCCAGCAACATCCAAAAGTTAGAAAATTAATTTAAAAAAAAATTAAGTTAAATTTTCTAATTGCGGTCGCCCCCCTCGGCAGGGAATGTCCAACCCTCCGAGTGTATTTCGGACATGGAATAAAAGGCTCCTCGTAAAAAAAACCATCAGCCGTTCGGAGGCGGCTTAGTATAAACTGTAACAGTAACAGTAGATGTTCAAGGCTTCAGAGCATATAACAATAGATTTATTGTACAATAATTGTTTTCACATTAAAGCTCCATTTGAATTTTCAGACCTGAGTAAGGATAACCAACGGCAAGCTAATTGGTTAATATTACACCACCATAATTTATTATGATCCTATAGAAGTGATAAGTTTAAAGTTGTAAGAAATTATTTGATATCAGCGTTGAAAAACTTAAAAGTGTTTGTAAAGGGAGAAGTAAAGAAATTGTGGATAGCAGAGTTCCTTCAAAAGCCGGTGTTTAACATTGAAGGGGAGAATACAGAATGTAATGCATTGAATCTTACTAGATTATACAATTTACACCCAGATGTTGTGCGTTTCGAATATCATTTTCACAATGATTGTAATGTGAAAATCAACCGATTACAAATTCGTTGTACTTTAAAAGCAGCATATATTGTAGTTTGTACAAGTACATGCTGGATAGTAATTCGTTGTGCTTTAAGCATATATTTTGTATAAGTACATACTGGATAGTAATTTAAATAATAATGAAATAAAAAATAACTAAAAATTTTAAGCTTTGTGTTTTTTTATTTTAAAGAAAGTATATAAATACGTATTTTCCAGATATGACCTTCATTTTAAATTGTCGTTGACAAAGAGATAAGTGGCAGTGGAATTTAAATTTTATATCCCATTATTACCTGTTTTCAAAGCTGCCTATGGGGCTCCATTTTGGGAAAAACTAGATAGTAAAGGGCTTACAATAAATCAAAACTCGAAAAGTATTAAATTTAATTTAACATTACCGAATAGTAGTGGTATTTTACAAATAAATATTTCACTATTATTACTGAAACAAAGTGAGCCTCTTTTAACGCGTTATAACGAAGAAATCGAAGTGTTGACAACAACGTTATCATCGTCGTCATCGACCCCCATTGTAGAGATAACACAACCATCTAAATACAACAGTTACACCATCGTTTGTAGTTGACCTTACAACTGAAGGAATACCTATGAAAATTTTTACTATAGATGAAGCTATAGAGGCATTTCTAGAGAGATTATTGAAAAGGTATCTGATATTGGAGGAATCATTGAGGCAAAACAAGCATTTTATCGACATTTCAAATTGGAATATGATAATTTTGATATACCGATTGATATATTAAAAAACTGTTGAGCATCAAGTGCTTTAAATATCGTTAAATTGAAAGTGAACGAATTTTAAGTAACATTGAAAAGGTTCTAGCTCAGGATAATTCATATACCATAAAAGACCAAATGTAGAAATAATTGATGTTAAAAACTATAGACATACATATAATATGGTCATTGTATAGCGTATGTTAGAGGTTTGAATAACGAATGTTAGAGGTATAATTAATTTTATGAATGAAAATCAAAATATAAGCATCTTTAGAAATTTAGAAAATAGTAAACAGGCTAGTTTTGAATACAATATTCCAAACACTTCTTTACTTTTAAAAATAAATGTAACAATTCAATTGATAGATAGAAATTTTCCTGAACTGAATACACCATTATTAAAAACAACAACAACAACAACAACAACGCAGAGCCCTTGGAGATATTTTACACCAACTTACTCCGGTCAAAGGAATGAATCATATAGTGTGAAAAGAAGTGTATACACCATACTCGATGCTATTGACGCTTTTAAAAAAAGATTTAGATGAAAAGGAAAAGAGAATTGGAGGTATTCTTGAAAGTCCTGGGGTTTTCCATGGACATTTCAATGTAGTTTACTATAATTGTGAAATTCGAATTGAATGCGCTTATTATAGCAATTATGTAAAGCGTACTCTAAATATCTATTGCTTTGAATTTTCGGAAAACATTACGGAGAAATTACATGAACGAGAAGCATTAAATGAGCGCGCTTAATACGATATAAACCCAACAATAATTCATGTTGATCGTTATTATCAAACATTGCATATGAAGGTTCAGTAATCAAAGACATGCCGTCGTCAGCTGTAGATATATTTAATTTTCTAAAAAACTTTGCACATATTTTGGCTGCGGAACAGAAGAAAATACTTTTATATATTCATTCAAAAATCGAGTATAGAGATAAATTAGTAAAATAAAGAATCATTTCGGTGAACATTATGAAGACTGCGTTTGGTCGAATTCTAATTGCAAAAATGGTCCAGGCACTTGCAATTGCTCTTACCTAGAGCGCCTGGATAAGGAAGCCTACAACATTTTGGACACTTATACTAAAATGTATAACCAAATTCAGTGTAAACATTGTAAATAAATCTCTCATTTGTATGGTAAATACTTACTTTTTTATAAACGAAAAAATACCTCTTTAAATAAAAATAATTTTTAAATTTAATTTTTTATTTTTATTTTTAAAGAATTATATTAAAATGGAAGGACCCATTGTTGAAGACAAATTGTCCATCATCAAGCCCCCATAATGACCCAAAATTTCTCTGATAAACAGACAGACTGGATATGTTTCCGTTCCCTATCTCAGAAACATCTATGTCATCGTATATAATTTCGATGACACATTCGCGCAAGGAGCCTAATATTTTACATGCCCCACTTTTCAGCAGCTCAAGGAGCTCATGTCGCTCCTCTGTGTTCTCCAACACAGAGCTCCAGTTCACTATATTTCCATCTATCGTATTCTTAATTATATTTCCGTATAGAGTGTACATTGCAAAATAGCTGATTTGCTGAAAGCAAAGCACAGCTAAACTTTTATAGCAAAACAATTATTATTATTTTTTTCTTTTTTATGTTTTCTTTTTGTGTGATAGAAAATATGGTGAGAAAGAATGTTTAACCCACTTATGTGTTTTGATATAATTCCCATTCGTTTTAAATAATCTTTTTAATAACATTTGTAAATGGAATATATTCATACATTTTATCATGGATAAGTATACAATAAGCAGCGGTGTTAGCAGGCACGGATTTATTAAATTTAAGCTCAATCCGAATATCGATGGGTCCGCTTTTTATAGATTCATTTTTATGTGTTACATCTAGAACAATTATTGGAGCATTTTCAACAAATTGATTAGGCGATAAAAGTGGTTGCGGAGTGCGCCCATAATAACTCTGTTGAAATTTCAAATACATATAATATAATAGAGCATACCGATTTCGTTCAAATTTAAGATTAAGATCATCATACGGATATGTAGTGGAATTAAGGTGAACTTTAACATCTAATAAGTCACAATGTTTAAATTTCTTTTCATTTTGAAATCCTAAAAGAATAAATCGAGATCTTTCATTTTCACCAACCATTTTAACATTCCATAAGACATTCGTACTTTTCTCTAGAGAGGTGTTGTGGTAGACATCCCAACTTCTAAAAGAAATGTTTAGTGGTTGTTTACTATTAATTGTTCGCAACATAGTTTACCGATACGAGTCTGAAAGTTGAATATGTGGCACTTTCCATGTAATATTTAAAAGTTTTAATGTAAGTTTTTCTTTTTCTGTAGTTGTCTTCATAACAGCATCATCTTCTTTAGCTCGTATTAAAACTAATTCATGTTTACAATTAATAATAATTTTATCAAAATCTTCAGCAAATCCAAGCAGGTTTTTCAATGGTATACAAAAATTAAAATGTCCAGTCTTTAGGGGAATTTTTTCAAAAGGGCACCACCCGGCATTTTTTAGATTTGTACTCTCAAATTCGTTAAGTGATACATAATTTTTCATTTCTGTTGCAACACCCAACTTTCTTGTGCGATCAATTTCTATTCCATTTATTTCATAGCGTATCTCCTCGAATAAATAGGACATACAAATATTTAGCAGCTGTACAGTTTTTGAAACTATTGAATCACTATTTGTTATGTACCCCTCAATGTATAAAATACTTTTATTTGGTAGCACATATAGGTCTTGATTTTGTATGGGGATCCGAATTTCATCATTGTTTTGAAAGGATTGTAAGTATGGTATATAGCTATGATAGTCCTTTTTTATTATGCTATTTTGGAAAATGGGTTTATACAAAACGTTTATTATATTACTCATTTTTCAAATTAAATCCTAGACTTATTAGAAACTCCTTATTCGATGGGGTTAAATCAATTTTACAATATGTTGAACAAGAGAATTTTCCTTTTTGGAGCGTAGGTTTTTTGTTTTTGTATCCAATACTTTTGAGGATGATTGAAAACTATTCATAAAATCTGTATGTAGTTGCTTTTTGTTATAAATTATCATTATTTTTCGTTAGATAGGTTTTAAATGTAGTCTTATTGATATGTCTTCTCTACGCAAATTAATCAGGTTACCCGTTTGATCAACAAATTTAAGAACTAGAGTGCTTATTTGATGAGTATTAACTGGTAAATATATAACATTAAGAGGTATTTCTGAGATTTTATATCCTGGGCTTTACTGAAATAATTATCAAAACACTTTTTTATTTATAATATATATTATATTTTTTTTAGTTTTTAATTTAAGTCATTAACATTCACCCAGGAATTGTGTATAGAAGAGAATCCTAACCATTTAACATAAACTCTATTGTTTCGTCGTCTCCAAACTTTTTCAACTAAATATACATGAGGGAGTCTAGTTTTCATTAGTTCATATTCATAGAATCCTCCCTTTATAGTATTACCTTGATAGTCTTCAAGTATATATGTTGTATTATAGGATTTGTGTTTTTAATTGATTTTATTTTAAACACTTCTGTCATCCAATTTGGTGTATACCCCTTTTCAAATACATGTTTATATTTACTTATTCTAACCTCATCATTTATTTTAAATTTTGGTATATGAAAAACTTTTAAATTTTTGTATGCGGTGTCCAATAAATGTTGTTCATTCGAAGAATTGACTTCATTTGGAGTCATTCTGATGGTCCTGTGTATAGTGTTATTATAATCATTAACCAAATTTTTGTAGATATCAATCCATTTATAAGTTCACCGAAAACTAAACTCTTTCCACATCATTCCTTTTAATGTTCTATTGAATCGTTCTATTATAGATGCTTTTAATGATGAAAATGTTGTTTTTTGTTTGTAATAATCTCTTAAAATTAGTATTATAAAATTCTTTTCCATCATCTGTTTGCAGGTTTTTCGGTATTCGGTTACTTGAGCTTAAAATCTTATCCATTGAATTTGTTACATTTTCTTTAGTTTTATTTTTAATTGCTTCGACCCAAGCTTTTTTGGAAAATGTATCGATTACAGTTAAAAGATATTGATCCTGACTATTACTTTTTGAATATTGTGTCATTACCACCAAGTCAGCTTGCCATAAATCATCGATTCCTTTAATAATAACACGTCTTCATTTAAAACTTTTTCTAGAATGCTAAAGTAATTCTTCTACAATTGCTCTTTTGTTATTCATTTTGTTAATCCTTTTATAGTAGGGAACTTCATTTTTAGCACTTCAACGTCTTTTTCAGTAGGATGTTGTTTCAACACAACGAAACGCATCAAATAATCCTCAATAGTTGATAAATAGTTGTTTATATTATGTAATTCTTCCCCACATGCACTTTTTATTCGTTGGTCTATGAGATCCTCTAGAATTGATACATCATTTTTAATACTATTATTCAGATTTACATTTATTTCTTTGATGTGATATTCTAATTTGTTTTTCATCTTATTTAACGTTTCTAAAAGGAATTCTTTCGAAATGGCATCATCGTCTTCTATAGGTGCAGCTTAGTTAATTATTCTTTTCCTATTTAAATTAAGATTTTTGTTTCGGTCTAGAATTCCTTTCGCTTTTGACTTACTATTGTCAAGTGAGAAATGACCAATTTTATTTATTCATATTATTTTATAATATTTGCTTCTCGCAACTCTTCAATAATTGATATAATCTCGTTTTGATGGTTATTATGACCGGCACTTGTTGAAGATATAAGCAATCTCAATCTATCCACCAACTCATTAGGATTATCCCAATATTGATAAATATTTTTACAGCAATCGATTGATTTCAATAAACCTCTACGACTTATGAATGAGTGTGGATTATAATTGAACAATTTCCTGATAATATATAGATATTTAAATGACTTTGTTCCCTTAATTTGACTATTGGGATTATAAGTACGTTTGTGAGCACATGTATCTAATAAAATCTGTCGATAGGTCTCCAAATCACACTTTTTATAATGTTGTGGGTTTTTATGAAATATTAAAGCAAACAGACCTGGTGTCATTTTCCATTTATCCTTTCCGATCTGTATAACATCTTTAGAATTAATTTTTAATGGTTTGAGTCCGAATCGACCATCGACCATTTGAATCTCTTTCGGGCCATACAATGTATCAAGCATTTTAAGATCTTTAAGCAATTTTATGTTTTGTAATGATGAATGGGGGTGAGTAAGCTTAACCCGTTTAAAGTCTTCATTTAGTTGATTTTCAGACGGACGTTTTACAAATTTATGCCTTTCCCATAGATCAGGATTTTCTTTGATACTTCTTAAAATATCATTTTCAGTTGGAGAAGTATTATCATTATACTTTTCAGCTTGTCTTAGGTTTTCTACAGCCTTTTTTAGTAATTGTGCATTGTCTGGTTTACTAGGAATATATGGTTCTGGCCTTTCGGGGTCATTCATAAAATTTATTTTTCGTTTAACGCTACCAACCTTAACTAATTTTTGTTTTTTATCAAAACATTGTTCATTAATGATATCTATAGCTTCTCGCTTTTCTGGTTTATTATCGATATTTGATTTAATTTTCATTGCATTGTTTTGTGCAGCTGTTTGCAATAATTCATCATCATGAGGTTTACTTGGAATAAACGATGCTTGCCTTTCGGGGTCATTCATAAAATTTATTTTTTGTTTAACGCTAACAACCTTATCTAATTTTTGTTTTTTATCAAAGCAAACCTTATCTAATTTTTGATTTTTATCAAAGCATTGTTCATTAATGATATTAACAGGATTTCGCTTTTTAACATTTTGTTTCCGAGAACTACCTGGAGAATATTCTAAATCAAAACCATTAGCATTCATGTAACTTTCAACGGATGGTAATGTATCAAGTTTCATGTCTTCACTTTCTTTTACACTGTCCGCCGAACAAATTTCATCATTAGCATTAAAATTAGTAACATTATATTTTTTAGAGTTTTTAAAATTGTCAACTAATTCATTTAATGGTTTTGAAATGGGTTTAAATGTATCCTCCAACAAGTTTATTCTGTCCAATTCTCCCAATTTTATTCTTTTAATTTTTCCTTTTAATATTTTTCTGGTCTTAGCAATATTTGCTAAAACAGTCATCTGTTTATTTGCAAAGATCTTTATCGAGTGTTTGAAAATCTGCTACCTATCAGTTGTATATCTGATAAGAATCTGGTCTGCTATATGCTTGTATGGATGTTTTATAATAGTATGAAATTATCAAAACCCTTTCGATATCGACCATTGTTTATAGGATCATCTTTACTTATAACAACAAAGCCGTATTTATTTTTCCAAGATTCAGTACATATTTTTAAAAATGTTTTATACAACATATCTCCAATAACATGATCATTAAAGATAGGCTTAAGATTCATTTCATCTTGCTTGAATACAATAATCTTGTTTGCATTATCACGAATTAAGTGTTTAGGAATTTTTGTATAAGTTTGACATAAATAAAAAGAATCAATGTTTGTATGACGGCCCATACAAAAAAAATCTCGTATTGACTTCAGTGGGCTTGATAACATCAACGTTTTCATATGTTAAAAGATTTATTCCTTTTATCGGATCAATAAGCCTTTTTAGATAGATGTATTTCGGCTGATATAACGATTTTGAATAAAAGTATATATTTCTGAAATTAAGCCCGTTTGGGTTTTCAATTAAACTGAGCATAACATCAGTTTTTCCACAATTTGATGGTCCCACAATTAGTGGTCGTATGAAATTTGGTAAAAGTGGACTATGTCTAACAACATTTTTAACATTTATATAATTGTCAGCATTATTAACCTTAAGATGAAGATGTTGTTTAACTACTTTCATTTTGTTTACTAGATTTATAGCAATATAAATATAATAAAGACATCATTTAACCAAAAATCACCTAATGGTACTAATACATAAAAAGATTGGAATTTGATTAATTCTTTACCTATTGAGCTTCATTTACCCGGATATCAATTTTGTGGTCCTGGAATAAAACTCCGACAACGGTTAGAAAGAGAAGATAAGGGTACAAAGTCTTTAGATGCGGCCTGCAGGGAACATGATATTGCTTATTCTCAAGCAAAAGAAATAAATATCAGACATCAAGCTGATCAAGTTTTATCTGAGAAACCCTGGCAACGTGCTACATCTAAGGACAGTGATTTCAAGGAACGAGCAAACGCTTGGCTCGTTTCAAATGCTATGAAAGCAAAACTCAAATTGGGAATGTTTGCTAACTGATATTCTAAATTACATTTGGGATGTGCTGGACCTCTATATTCACCAGTCAAATGACAATGGTCTGCTACCCTATCATTTAATAAAAGTTCCATTCCACAAATATGACAAACTATATCTTCCTTTTGACGTCTAAGTTGGTTGTCAGTTAATGGATGCATTCTAGCTGTTTTACTCAAATATCGGTGATAAATATCTAATCTAAAACATCATCGCAAATACTTTTAAAAAAATGTTTTGGTGCATCAACACCGCTATATATTTTAAAACGATTCAGTTGGTTATTATGTGAACACTTAATAAAATAACAGTAGTCATAAGGAATATGTTCTTGAACATTTTAAGTACTAGAAGAACTTTGAATATTTATTGGCTTTAGAATACATTCGAAATCTGCATATATAGGTTCGTCCTTATAAAACTGTATTAGACACGTATTACAAATATATAATTTTTTCTCATGTCTTGTAACTTGAGATCTAAGTAATTTATTTAAATTTTTTATCCAAACATAATGGCTTTCATTGAAATCATCGCTGTATAAAGAAATGATATTAACGTGATGCGATTTTTCTTCTTTTGTTAAATAAAAAGGGCCTACTACCAAATTGTTCTCTATACCCAACACGTTTACACTGATAATTGGATTATTTGTTTCAAATATTGCAATATCTTTTATTTGTAATGGAAAATTTAAATTTTTAAAATTTACTACTTTACCATTAAGTTATAATGGAGTTTTGGATATTTCTAATGTTATATGAAGAATACCTTTGGCTATTCAATGAGGGTTGGTAAAGAGATGAAATTATGGCCCACTTAAAGCAATATACATCATTGTTAACAATATTAATACATGCTTTTTTATCTGCAATTATTTTTGGTAGTGTTAAAATGACGGCGATATCTGAAAAATATGTATTTATATACTTCCTTTAAAATAAAAAAACACAAAGCTTAAAATTTCTAGTTCTTTTTTATTTCATTATTATTTAAATTACTATCCAGTATGTACTTGTACAAAATATATGCTGTTTTTAAAGCACAACGAATTTGTAATCGGTTGATTTTCACATTACAATCATTGTGAAAATGATACTCGAAACGCACAACATCTGGGTGTAAATTGTATAATCTAGTAAGATTCAATGCCTTATATTCTGTATTCTCCTCTTCAATGTTAAACACCGACTTTTGAAGGAACTCTGCTATCCACAATTTCTTTACTTCTCCCTTTACAAACACTTTTAAGTTTTTCAACGCTGATATCAAATAATTTCTTACAACTCTAAACTTATCACTTCCAGAGGACCATAATAAATTATGGTGGTGTAATATTAACCAATTAGCTTGCCGTTGGTTATCCTTACTCAGGTCTGAAAATTCAAATGGAGCTTTAATGTGAAAACAATGAAATTCTTCATTGTTGAAGACTACAGCTATTTCCTTTACAATAAGTCTATTGTTATATGCTCTGAAGCCTTGAACGTCTACTGTTACTAACATTTTGAAAATTAATAATGAAATATATTTTTAATGGTAGGCTTTATATACATTCATGAAAAATACTAGCGCTCACTTTTCCCTTACAAAAAAGGGCCCAGGGCCCCCAGACCACCAGCACCTATCCCACGTTGGTAAGAAAACTTAAACGAATTCCTTTCACTAATACGTCTTACAAGCAACATAAAAAAATAAAAATTTAAAATAAAGATTATGGGCAACGGAAAAAAATATTTATTGGAAATAACTGTTACGAGGCAACGTAAAAAAATAAAAATCGAAAATAAACGTTATGGGAAACGGAACAAAATATTTATCAAAAATAACTGTTATCAAGGAATGTAAAAACAATTCCTTAAACCAAGATCAACGTTTTCGATCACAAAAAAAATAACAGTTAATTTTTGTCTGTCTCTGATAAAATTTTAAGTTGCGAAAAGACCACGATACATATACCTATGTCCAACGGCACAAGCTGCCAAAGAAATCATAAACAAAGAAACATAAAAAAATAAATATATAAGCAAAATATAAAATGTAAATTTATACAATGTGAAAAATGCAATCAACAATTGAAAAGCCAAGTGTCAATGTAATTAATGAAGTTGTAGTGGATAAACAATAGAATGATTCATCAATCAAAATCTTATTATTAATAACAACAATAATATTAAGAGTAGATTTTATTATTAAGATACATATAGAGAAAACATGTAAAAAAAACATTGTCTCAAATAGAAAAATTTAAACAATTCACGGAAATATTGGAAAAAAATTTGCGGTCATTTAACTATAGAGAAAGAAGATTGCGGTAAAAGCTATAAATGCTTGAATAAAGCCATAAAAGTCAAACGAGAAATGCTAGGAAAACACTGACAAACATTATTCGAGGTACCTGAATCTATAAGAAGTCATGGTCATAGACATACTCACGCCCGTATACAAACAACACTACCTGGATACCTTTTGGCTACATAGGGACAAATTAGTAAAAATACTAGCAAACTACGAGTTAGAGAGCACTTTACCACATGACATCAGTACACCAATAATTTACACAGTTGTCATCTCCAACACGTAATCTGAGGCAAAAAACCAAGCATTCATAATGTCCGAATTCAGTTTAGAAGTAGCAACCAAAGATATTCCCAGGTTTTCGGGAAATCACAAAGAACTAGAATCATTCATTAAAATTGTAGAAATCATATATGGTACAATGGTCTGAGCCCAACACGTGAAATTGCCCTAATTGACTACTTAATATACGTAAAATTAACCAAACAATGTATATTACAAAATACAAATCAACAACTGCAATCCCACAGATACAAAACCAACAAGCAAACCTGTACCAACGAGATCAAAACATAACAACGTTTAAATAAAATTTTGTCTATAATTTCAGAGCTTAAAAAGTTACAAATATCGCAAATGGACACTAATGCCGCCACAGAACAAAAAGCATTAATTTCGCAATTAAATGAACACTACAGTCTAACCGTTTTTAAAAATGGTATAAGCGAACAATATAAATATGCAATATTTGCTTCACTATTAAAAACATTCGAATCGGCAGTAGATTTAGCCTTAGACCTTGAATATAATCAAGGCAACAATTCAAGAGTCAAAGGTATAACAACCGTACTAATTACAACTCCAACAATGACACCCAAATTACAACACATTTAGAAGAACAACAGCCCAATATTTATAACAATTATCGAAATAACTTTAAACCCCGAAGCAGTCATAACTACTACCGAAATAGTAACAATACATTCAGAGACAATAACGGCAATATAAATAATTATTGACAAGACCCAAAAATTTCATACCAGCCGACAATAGAAATAGCGAATTTCAATAATTATACACAGACCTGCAAACAACAATAACAGTCCCAATAAAAACCTACAAGGACCACAAAATAATAGAAATGGTCGCCAAATACATTTCATGCAAAATCAGGGTAACGAAGGAACCACCGGGGCAGATATAAATAATAACAAAGAGTCTAACATATTTGCCAACACTTTTTAACATAAATTTATTCATTCGTTTAGACATTTCTCATTGACACCGGAGCTGACATTTCCATATGCAAAACTTTTTTTTTACAATGAATTCGACTATTACAGCAATAACAAATGCAAGCTAACAGGCATCGCTAAAGAAGAAATTTAATTTTTATGTTCCAGTTCCATTATTGTTTAAACAGCAGTTGCAACTCTGCTAATCATTAGGTTAACGGTGAAGTGAACCGCATAGTTTGCGCTCTAGATATTGATGGACTTTATTCAAAATTATGAGTTCTACTTATATTACAATTTGTGACACAATTGATTTCCGCAGTTCCGTCCAGCAAACAAAAGTTTGCTGACCTAGCATTAAAGTGGATGTTGAAGTGTATAATACGACCCTTGTATTTATTATGCTTTGCTCTGCTTATGTAATAGCGGCAGCCCAGAGTGATTGGCCTGATTCTTGTGATTATGTTATTTTCATTGTTTTGTTGACGTAGTATTTCGATATGTACGTGTATGTTACTCAGGCGACTACACAGTTCAGAAGTAAGATTGGTGGCCTATGTGTGTATAAACGTATACGTTCTATACGTACGCGCAACAAATATGCTAATTTAATTGAACAAAAAAAGGGCTGAAATAAAAAAGTGAAAACGATTCTATTTTGCTAACACGTAGCCATCGTACATAGCCTAATAGCCTATTTCCACCAAGCACTTCACTGCATTTAAGGCCTCTGTTAAGTGAATGAAATGTCAAACGTTTCCACCGAAACTGAGTTAACTCAAACAGCTGATTTTTGTTTACATTTGCAGTTTAGTTTATTTTTTTTTAAGTAATTAAGTGTGTTTTTCTAGAAAACCACAATTCGAGGAGTAGCTCGGCCGAAAAATCCCTTAACCGGTTACAAAGCGCACATTATATATACATAAATATTTGTTTTGTGCCAATTATATATACATACATAATTATTTGTTTTGCGCATTCAGCTGATAGTTACCAGAGTCGCATATATTTTTATGTTGAGTGGATCATTTTCTATTCCACAATTGCTTTTTGTTTGTTTTTATTTTTATTTTATTTTATTTTTTAAAGAGGAGAAGCATTCTCTTCGCCAATTACTTAATATATTTTTTTATGTCAATATTAATTCAGAAAGGTAACTTTTGCAGAACAAATTTCAGCATGCAAAATAAAAGTCTGTCCCCTCATTAAATCCGAAAATACACGACTCTGGCAACAAGTATACCGAAACGTCCGAAATGTTTACATTAGTAGTGAGAGCATCGACTGTTAGCATAACATTTTCTGTTAATTCAGAAAGGTAACTTTTGCAGAACAAATTTCAGCATGCAAAATAAAAGTCTGTCCCCTCATTAAATCCGAAAATACACGACTCTGGCAACAAGTATACCGAAACGTCCGAAATGTTTACATTAGTAGTGAGAGCATCGACTGTTAGCATAACATTTTCTGTTAAATTACCGAAAGGGAGTTAACTCACTTTAAAAATTGAGTTAACACACTTTTATACAACAACAAACACATGGGAATTTAGCATTTACATGCGATGTTTAAATGCATTTAAGCTAAAATGCAGTGAACGTCCGGTGGAAATAGGCTATAACATTTTTTGAGACTTTCGCGAACATCGGGGCTAGCGGACATATGTCTTGTCGCTCAACGGCTCGAATTAAAATTCGCAGTTTAACTTCATTATTTGTACGTTTTTCATATTTGTCTACGTCTGTGCTCGTAGAGTATATAGTACTATTATAGTTATAAAACAGCGAAGCTAATAATCAAAATAGATGGAAAAAAAAAATCAACTAATCTATCGTTGCTTAAACCAAATAACGGTAAACAACCATTGCCCATGCCGAACATGGAGGACAAATTTGCTCAACTCGCAGGAAATAAATATTTTAGTACACATGGGTTATCACCAGATTGAAATTGAAGAATCTACAATACAATATACGGCATTTGTAACATCATATGGTCGTTTTGAATTTAACCGTATGCATTTTGGTGTGGTGAATGCCCCAGCAACTTTCAATGTATAATGAACAAAATAACATCAAAAATAATTCTCCCAAGTAAAACTGTGCGCAAAGGGTTATTAGGTCTGGAACGATTTTTCGACTTCTCAAAGAAGCCGTTAAATGTAAATTTCTTGAAAAAGGAATTGAGCATCTCGGACATAACAGAGGTAAGAAGATTTTTCAGGGTTTTTCAGATAATTTGCGCCAGAGTATTCTCTGATTTCAAAGCGACTTATCACTTTATTAACTAAAGCGAGTTAAGATAATTTTGTGTGGGGTTTTGAACAGCAACACTCTTTCGAAACTCTAATCAAGGCCCTCGTGCTTTATGCGATGTTAATGGTTAGCATGAAGTACATAGTGATGCCAGCAGAATTGATCTACAATCAACTGACGGAAGTGCATGGCACCCGGTGTGCTATTATAGCTGGCATCGCACTAATAAAGAAACCCGCTATCACAGTTATGAGCTTGAAGTTCTGGCTGTTGTTGAGACGTTTGAAAGGAAATTGCATATAGAATTAAAATCTAAAATAGCTCGCTGGTGTCGACCGCCTAACCAACCTGCAAATAAAGTTGATCCAGCAGGTTTCATTCTCAAAGTATCTCGTGATAACAACGACTGGCTCCAAGATGGAAAGTTACGCGAAATTATAAACACTTTTGTTGGTAAATCACCGGGTAACATCACTACAAAATCTGAGTACCAGCTAAATTAAAATTGTTTTGACACAATGGCGCATTGTACAGTTCCACCAAGTGGGACACACCGCGCTGGAAACGACTATTCAACACATCAGAAAGACGTACTGCCTTCAGCAAATGTGAGAAGTTATGTAACAGCATGCGTAAGACATTGTTATCAGACGCAACGTTCAGGTAAGCCAGAAGGTACTATGCGATTTGATTGCATCAAGCTAATTCCGATTCATCATATTCACTTGGATCATATGGGTCAACCATTTCAATAAATTTGTAATAGTCAAAGCCATACGCCATACAAAAACTAGTCACGCTCTCAAAACACTTAACGAAATGTCATCCTTTTTTTGTCTACCGTCGCGAATAATAACTGAAAAGGGTATTTCGTTTGCATTGAAAGCTTTTGAAGAGTTCTGCAGTAATATCAATATTCATACCATACGAAGGTTGCCGTACGAACACCAGGCGCTGATGGTCAAGCCCGCAAACCAAAATATTTTCAAATTCATCAAGACAAAAACTAAAAATCCGAAAGATTAGAACCTTAAGCTGAATGGCCTATGAATTTTCGACGTAATCTTACTAAAGGTCCGAATGAACTTGATTTCGACTTTCCTATACGAGATATGGTAACCAATCAATTGCTAGCAGCGACGACCATTCTACACCATCCTAAGAGAACGTAAGCAAGCTGCAGTAAATATATCCAACGAACACGACAAGTGGAAGCATAGATTCGTGAATGTCATCATATTTTTAAGGAATATGTTGAAAATGATCTTGTTGTCATTGAAAACGAACCAGCTTCTACAGGTGAATCGAGAAAACTTGAGCCTAAGTTTCGCGAACCATACATTGTACGAAAGGTTCTCTCTAACCATCGCTATTTATTGGAAGATATCCAGATAACAAACAAGAAACTCTGCTCAGTATACGCTCCTGATATAATGAAACAATGGTGAAGAAATTGTCCTGAACTAGAACCCGACGATGAAATCGGGCACGATTTAGGCCAGGAAGGGACGAGTTGTCACGTCACATGAATACAGCGCTGATGATATTGACCGATAAATGTAACACTGCTACATTATGATACTAAGCACGCTTCTTTAAAAATATAACCAACCAATTATTCAATGTAACCCCGTGTGCAGCGTAGATACGGGCACAATTTTTCTGTGGCACACATTGTACGGCTTAGAAGCTCTCAGCAACTTTGCTTTTTTTGAATTTTTTTTTAAAGAAAAAGAAGATTCCTCTGTTAAATAAATTGAATTAAATTGGTTTATGTATGGAAAATATGTTAAATTCTCTTAATTGTCTTTTTTTATTATAAATTATTATAACTTAGTTAGAATTTCTGGGGTAAGAAAACTCCTTTAACTGAGGAAAGTCGCGAGGGTTATTAAAGTTCATTGTTTTCTTTGTTTGGCGGAGAGTTGCTTCCCCAATATGGCAAAACAACTTTGGTTTTTACCTCCGGTAGTGGAGGTATACGGGAACTGTGGGACGGCATTTCAAACTCCCTACGTACAGCTGTAAACGAAATTATTGGATTTCGGATAGGTCGCGAAAACAGCTGGTACGAGGAGGACTGCCGTGTCGCAGCGGAGAGAAAACAGGCTGCCTACCTCGCAACCTTGCGATCGACCACAACACGTGCGGGGTGGGATACATACCGAGAACTGAAGAGCGAAGCAAGACGCATCTGCAGACAAAAAAACAAAGAGGCCGAGATGTGCGAGTACGAGGAGCTTGAGAAGCTGGCCGACAAGGGTAACGCTCGAAAATTCTACGAAAAGATACGGCGACTTACAGAAGGTTTCAAGATCGGAGCAAACTCTTGTAGGACCAAGGGAGGTGAACTAGTGACAGATGCCCAGAGTATACTCAATTCATGGAGCACTTCTCCAGCCTGCTGATTGGCAATGGAGAGGAAACATGCGGAGATGGTGAACCCGAAACTCCAATTGATGACGATGGAAAAGTTGTTCCGTTACCCGACTATGAAGAAGTCCGAATAGCAATCGCCCGCCTAAAACCAACAAAGCGGAGAGGACCGGTGGATTACTGGCCGAGCTACTCAAAAACGGCGGTGAAGAGCTGATCAGGTGCATGCATCACCTACTTTGTAGAAAATGGTCAGACGAAAGCATGCCCGACGACTGGAACCTAAGTGTGCTCTGCCCAATCCATAAAAAGGGGATCCCACAGTCAACGCCAACGCATATGAGGTTCTATCAAGCGTATTGTGTGAAAGACTAAAGCCCACCGCCAACAAACTGATTGGACCTTATCAGTGTGGCTGTAGACCTGGTAAGTCAACCATTGACCAGATATTCACCATTCGCCAAATCTTGGAAAAGACTCGTGAAAAGAGAATCAACACACACCTTTCCTTTCGTCGATTTTAAAGCAGCCTTCAACAGCACGAAAAGGAGCTGTCTCTATGCCGTAGCGAATGGGTCTGGTAGTGAATGAGGGTAAGACGAAATATCTCCTTTCGCCAAACAAACAGTCATCACATTCGCGTCTCGGCTCCCACGTCACTGTTGTCAGTCATAACTTCGAGGTCGTAGATAATTTCGTCTATCTAGGGACCAGCATTAACACCAACCACAATGTCAGCCTGGAAATCCACCGCAGAATCAATCTTGCCAGCAAGTGCTACTTTGGACTAAGTAGGCAATTGAAAAGTAAAGTCCTCTCTCGGCGAACGAAAACCAAACCCTACAAGTCGCTCATCATACCGGTCCTACTACTGTAGGACTGTACGAGCTATACGATGACATTGACATAGTTCAGCGAATGAAGAGACAGCAGCTACGCTGGCTAGATCATGTCGTTCGAATGGATGAAAGCACTCCAACTTTGAAATTATGCGATGCAGTGCCCGCTGGTGGAAGCAGTGGAAGAGGAAGACCTCCACTCCGTTAGAAGGATCAAGTGGCGACAGACAGCGAAAAGGAGAGAGGAATGGCGCGCTATAATTGATTCGGCTATAATCACGTAAGCGGTGTCAACGATAATAAAGAAGAAGAAGTGGAAACCTCTTGGAAATTTTGTATTACCTATATCAATCACGTTATATATATATTTTATTAAAACAGAATGACACCACTTTTGATCAAAAAAACTCAAATGCAGTAAGATTTTGTGAACTGAAAGACAGTCAATAACTCACTGCTATTAATTATGTTTACGACCAATCTAACGTCTTGCTCCCCAATAGCTTTTTTATATCCCTCGAGCCTACAGAAGCTTCAATTCACTTCATAATGACAAAAAGGTCTGTTGCGCTCTTAAACTTGTAAGAGCAAACAGAATTTCAGTTTTTAAAATATGCTCTCACTTAAGCGTTTTTAAGGCGAATTCAGACTTTCGTACTATCGAAGGTGGCTTTAAAATCGACGAAAAGGTGCTGTGTGTCGATCCTCTTTTCACGGGTCTTTTCCAATGTTTGACGCATGGTGTATCTGGTCAATGGATTTACCAGGTCTAAAGCCACACTAATAAGGTCTAATTACTTTTTTAACGGTGGTGTTTAGTCTTTGACACAATCAATTGAAAGGGCCTTATATCCGGGTTAAGCATGCTTAATCCACGATAATAAACGAAAGCTTTTTTAATGGATTGGGCGGAGCATGCTTAAACTCCAATCGTCGGGGATGCTTTCGTCCGACCATATTCTGCAAAGCTGCTGATGCAGGTACCTTGTCAGCTTTTCACCACCATGTTTGGATAGCTCTGCCGGTAGGCTGTCAGCTCCAGCCGCTTTAGTGTTCTTTATTCGAGCACTCGTTATTCGAGCCTCGTCATAGTCATGTAATGGAACGTCTTTTCCATCGTCATCCATAAGGATTTCGGGTTCACCATCTCCGAGATTGCATTTTCACTGTCATTCAGCAGCCACGAGAAGTATATCGTGCATACAGCAAGAATGTTCTGGTCATAAAGCTTTGTTTACTACAAGAGTCTGCTCCGGTTTTGAAACCTTCTGTACTCCGTCATATATTTTCATAGGATTTTCGAACATTACCCTTGCCGACCAGTTTCTCATGCTCTTCGTACTCACGCATCTCGCCTTAAATTTTTTTGTCTGCACTTGCGTCTGCTTCCATCTTCAGTTCTAGATATCTACGTTGCGAGGCAGGGAGCCCTTTTTCTCTCCATTGCCGTACGACAGTACTCATCGTACCAGCTATGCCTTTTCGAAATCCAATAGTTTCGTTTGCAGATGAACGAAGGGAGCTTGGAATGCCGTGCCACAGTTCTCTTATACCAGGTTGCTGATGGGTGCTCCCAGAGATCAGGAGAGCAAGTCGAGTAGACGTATTTTCTTTTGCTGGAATCTAGTAACGCAGAAAACCATATTTTCGCCGCTGTAGTAAATGTCACAAGGACCGACTCGCTTACGTGCCGTTTCTCGACGGTGATGTCAGCCTTTATTCCAACGAGGACATAAACCAGGCAGGGACACCTTCCTAATTTAGAAACCCTACATTCTATTTAAATCGCGATCCTTACGACATTAGCAGGGGTCGTCATCAAAAGGGATTCTCTCATTCGAGGCATTTTTAGATATTTAATTAGAGTTTATTTTTCATGTAGTGAGTCCCAAGCCCTTTGCAAAACCGAGTGAGATTCGCATTCTCAGTTTTTCTCGCCTCCAAACCGATGTTTGTTGGTTTCCCAGGGGATACTTGGTCTAAGACCGGAAGTCGTGAGCCGCTTGAACCATATTCAAAAGTATTGTTTCTTGCCACTCCTAGGTGAATGACAATCAAAAACTTTCCCCATCTGCGTGAACTTCTACACATTGTCCCATCCCCAAACGAACATAGGAGTCAAATTATTCCACGACGGAAAAAGATTATCTGAAGATATCCTGGCACCTAGAAAAAATTAGAGTCAATCTATATATTTTGCTGTGATCATCGTGACTCTGCTCTGAAGTTTCCAAACATAACACATAGCTCATTAGATTAAATTGTGGATCCAGTTCTGGAGATACGCCAAGTTGATATACATACCTACATGAACTCGTAACGATACCAATAACTATGCAATAACCTGAAGCGGAAAGAAATTACTCTAATGTATACCATAGTCTTCCCATACGACGCACCCACGGAAAACAGCAGTGACGAAGAGGAACAGGTGGCCCTAATGTTATAACAACGCGTAAGGTTTTTTTATAATTTTTGTTATGCAATAGCAGATTTTAAGGAAAGTTTTTTATTTAAATTTTGATTTCAAACACATGACTGAAGGATCGTAGAAACTTTGGCTGAAATCATATGTACTACAACAATTATAGATTATACAATATATTAAAACCACTTTGTTATCGGAAAATTGTTCACTCTTACGTGTACATAGATCGTAATTAAAGAAAATAAATATATAACATGTTAAACTTAATTTATTTTTAGGTTTGCAAGTTGTTTTGAACTCAATCCTGCGGGCAATGATACCATTATTGCATATTGCTTTGCTGGTGTTATTTGTAATTATAATTTACGCAATAATTGGGTTAGAGCTGTTTTCAGGAAAGCTGCATAAAACATGTCTCCGTCCAGATACTGGTTTGTTATTTTTATATACCATATAGTTTGTATCGCAATATCTTCTCACAAATTTTATTACCAAAAATAGGTGAACGTATGAAGGATGAGCATCCCTGTGGCACAGGGTTCCAATGTTCTACTGGTTATGTTTGCTATGAAAAGTGGGACGGTCCCAATTATGGAATCACAAATTTCGACAACTTCGGCTTAGCTATGTTGACGGTTTTTCAATGTGTTACTCTAGAAGGCTGGACAGATGTGCTATATAACGTAAGTTAATCCGCATATTTAGGTTTATGTACTCTGATTACAGATATTTTTGTATTTCTATAATAATAGATACAAGACGCAATGGGAAGCACGTGGCAATGGATATACTTTGTTTCAATGGTTATATTAGGTGCTTTTTTTGTAATGAATTTAATTCTCGGTGTGCTCTCCGGCGAGTTTTCAAAAGAGCGCACAAAGGCTAAAAATCGTGGTGATTTTCAAAAGTTAAGAGAAAAACAACAAATCGAGGAGGATGTGCGGGGTTATTTAGATTGGATTACTCAGGCCGAAGATATTGAGCCAGATTCAGATGGTAACTTAATGCAGGACGGAAAAAGGAAACAGTCCAATGAAATAAAATCATTCGATCTATTGGAAGATGAAGGCCAGGAAGTTCAAGTAGTTGACTCCTGTTGGCGTAAGAAAAAAAAAGATTTTGATCGCCTTAATCGCAGAATGAGAAGATCATGTCGGAAGGCTGTAAAGTCACAAGCTTTTTACTGGCTTATTATAATGCTAGTGTTTTTGAATACTGGTGTTCTCGCTACTGAACATCATGAACAACCACTTTGGCTTGATAATTTTCAAGGTATTTATTTGAATACTGTGTACAATTTCTCAGTTACATTATTCCAATTTCCTTACAGAATATACAAATATTTTCTTCATTGGTTTATTTACTTGTGAAATGCTACTGAAAATGTATAGTTTGGGATTTCAAGGCTACTTTGTATCGCTGTTTAACCGTTTCGACTGTTTCGTAGTTATTGGTAGTATAACAGAAACAATACTGACGAATACGGGCATAATGCCACCACTTGGAGTATCAGTATTACGATGCGTTCGCCTCTTAAGAGTCTTCAAGGTCACAAAGTAAGTTACTTACGTGCTATTTTCACATTCGTCAAACGAAGAACGATCACTAACATAACAAAAAATTTATGTACTAGGCTAAATTAGAATTTTTCCTACTTTACAATACCAGTTATAACAAACAAATGGGTTAAAATGCAGAAAGAAACCACAACGTATGGCCCGTTTTCTTTCTCTTACTAATGGGAATAAGCACAATAGCGCGACACTCGTCCAAACTCTTCGCTGTTTGGTTCCAGTCCCATGGCCTAGCCAGTTATTATCTTAGCTATGTCACTTTCATCGTCTAAATCAAACAACTCATCGTTCCATCGTTTGCGGTAGTCGCCGTTGCCAATGACCTAACACTCTTATTGGTGTTAATGCTGATTTCTACACAGACGAAATTATCTACCACCATGAAGTTATACATGTCAATAGTGGCTTGACAGGAGATATTTCGTCGTGTCCTCGCTCACTATTAGACCCATTCGCTTCGGTTCTTTATCAAACCTGGGAAAGGCAAACTAAGTTTTGCAAGATTTGAAGCATGATGAATGTCTGATTAATGGTCTAACAGCTCTAAAGCCGCACTTATAACGTACAATCATTTTGTTTGCCAACACGCGATATTTAGGAGGCTAGTTCCACGGCTACTGACGCAGACCGTGGGATCCTCTTTTTTATGGATTAGACAGAACACACTTATATTCCAGCAGTCGGGCATGCTTTCGTCTTTGCTTTGAGCAAGCAATCCCTATTCATTTCGTGCATACAGCAAGAATGTTCTGGTCATCGATCACCAGATTATCACCTTGATTCCTACATGAGTATACTTCGATCTTGAAACATCCTGTAAGTCGCCGCATCTTGTCATAAAATTGTCGAGCATTATCCTTGTCGGCCAACTGTTCAGGTTTGGTCCTCTTCTTTTTTTTACCTGCAAATGCGTCTTCCTTCCTTGGGGTCGATTGCTGGGTGGCGAGGTAGGGAGACTGCTTTCGATATTCCCTTTCGTGCCAGCTGTTCTTGCGATCTTTTCGAAAACCAATAGTTTTCTTTGTAGCTGTACGTAGGGAGTTTGAAATTCCGCTCCACAGTTTCTTTATTCCGAGTTGCAGATGAGTGCCCTCAGAGAGCAGGAGTGCAAGTCGTGTGTCAAAGAATTCGGCTGTCTGTCGTTGCGGGGGCAGCGCTTATAAGTACGCTCCCGGCCACATAAAAGGTATCCTTGGTCCTATCGTTCTTCTCTTCCGTCGGTGCGTTAAAAAATTTCACTTTGATGCGGTTTGTGGCCAGACGTTCATCCACCGGACAGAATGTCAGTACTCGGCGGCTCCTTCATGCGACTGATGTAGTGGGGTCTCAAGATCCTCTTCGTTTCCGTCCTTGTGCAGTCTATCACACTTTCTGGACGGCGATGGTGACAGCCTTTACTTTTGTTAGGAGATCAACCAGCTGGACAGCGGCACATTCCCAATTATGGGACCGGACATGCCAACTGCATTCCCATAAATAGTGATTCTTAATACGTTTGCAGTGTTCGTCATCAAAAGGGAGGTATTTCGTCGGTGGCGTTGTTCTGCTTTTCATTGGAGCTGTTTTATATGTGGCGCGTGCTAAGCCCAGCTCATAACCTCGTTAGACAAGTAAGTTTACATTTTTGACACATTTATATAGCAAGCCGCTTGCTTTAAGACCGACGCTCGCTCGCAGCAGCATCTCTGGTGAACAGAAGCTGCTATTAGCCTTCAGCGAACCCTCATATCGAATAAGTCGTAGTGGCTCCACTAAAGCTTCCTCTCTTTTAGCCGTGACCCAAGGTTTATGCGAGTTGGTTACTGCATTTTGCACAAGAGTTGTTCATATTTTCAGGGTTCGCGAGGTGGACGCACGAGTAGGAAGCTACATCTGTACCGCACAGATAATCTCTTAATATTTCTACTTATTGTCAATTATTAAAATTAATATTTTTTTATAAAAATTCCTCAACTTAATCTTATTTAACCACATTTTCAGTCAAAACACTGTTTCATTCATTTATTTTTAAGCTTACACACTGGGGCGCTCAACGTACAAATATAGAATAACAAATAAATTTTTCGAAACATCGCAAGAGCTCGGCTAATTTATGTAGGTATACCTAACATGTCTAAAAATAAACAAGAGCAGATCGATTTGTCATTTAATGGAGCCTGCTTTAGTCGCTTCTAGGATTGATCGGGCAAGCCTGGAAGTAGACTATTTACGTTTGCCTGAAAAATTATGTAATTCTAGGTTTGACTAAAAATACTTAAATCAAAGTCCGAAATTGGACCACAACATGTACAACTATTCTTTACATGAACTTGTATGTTTTAGATCTAGTAAAAAAAATCTCTTAATTTTTCATTAAATTGAAGGTTTTATTTCCTATAGTTAAAATAGTTTGATTTTTGTCAAGTATTCACTGTTTTGCTCGATAACTTTTTGCCATTTTGAACGTAATGTCGTTATCCTTCACTCATAGAAACGTGATTACCATCTCACTTGGTGCGAGGTCTTGACTATAAGGCGGATGCGTAAGAACCTCCCAACGGAGCTTTCGGAAACATAATTCGTCCCTGTGGGCCAAACTGTGCGTCTTGGACAGCTGCTTCTTTCAGGGGTCCAATTACTTACAGTACAGGTCCGAATTAAGAGTTTGACCGCAGAGGAGCAGCTTCTAGCGGATGATTTCTTGCCAATTCCACGAAACACACATCAAATCCTTCCTGGCCGTCAATCCTGGCTTGGAGACCGTTTGTGCCGGCTAACTGCGCTTCGACTACGACCGTTTAGGTTTGACGTTGCTGTAAGTGTTCCACCTTTCATCATCAGTCCGTTTCTGGAATGGGCCGATTTTGTTGCGATTAAGCGGCAAATCGCAGATGGAAATTCAGTCCATGAGGTTTTTTCTCGTTAACTAAAGTGGCATCCATACATCGAACTTCGTTGTGTAACCAACCTTCTTCAAGTGGTTTCAAATTATTTTCTGTATGATATTTTGCCCCTGGGCAATCGAATAAAAGCTCACATGACTCGACGATTTACATTTTTTTTATTGGCGTTTTCGATAATTCGCCTTCCTCACCTTGGAGCATTTTTTACATCAAAATTACCGGAACAAAATCGACGAAAACTAAATTGTGCATAATTGAATTTACAGTTACAGTATCAGAACTTCACACATTATTCACATTTCTAGCTGTCTGGCTCACGTTTTCGCCTTTATCGACGGTAAATTGTTGACTGTAACGTATTTTCTTTGGTCTGACGACCATCTTTGACATGAGCAGAAACAATTAGACAATAACGAATTTTTTTTGGTCTGACGTCCATCTTTGACATGAGCACAAACACTACTGATTTAAGTGACCAACACGTCTCCCGTTTTTTCTTCAGTACAAAGTATCGTCTTTCTATCGCAATCCGGCGTAATCCAATCGGAAATTTGAGCTAGGGATACAAAACACTAAAGAAATCTGTTGCAAAAAAAAGTTATAGAAAATGATTTTTGTAACTGCCCCTTGGCAGTGAATATCGAACCCTCTGAGTGAGTGAATAACAAAAGTATTAATCGTGGTCTGCAATGGGTGGTTCTTAGATTCCGAGAACGTCATTCACGGAGATAGAGTTAACGAAGGTGTTGACGGAATCTCGATGAATGTCGTTTAAAGTCTCTTCATATACCATCCTGTCCGTCGGTTCTTGTCTTAAGTGTTGTCTGTAGTAGTCCATTAATAATATGCCTGGCTGGAGATTTGGCTTTAAGTAAGTGTATGTTAGGGCGTATTCCAACGTTAGCATATATTTCTTACAGATCTTAACATTATGCTTCTTAACTGGGAGCATAGCCACTTCTACGTGCAAGTGATGCGACGGTGGCATCAGAAAATTTCACGACAGCCGGTTATACGCACCGGAGTTGACCTGACCAAGGCGGTATCTTAGCCCCGATTAGGTCATCAGGTGCAGGATGTAATCTCACAGTGTCCACTGGTAGTAGTAGCCATTTCTTCCACCGACATTTGGGATAAAATCCAGACCCGCTTTTTTTCCTTGTTGACTTCCTTATTGATTTTTATTTTCAGGGGACATCTACCTAGCGTTTTATACTTACCGCCAAGTACCTCATTAGTAATGGTCGAAATAGCCATACAACCTCCCATAGTGTCGTATGGAAAACAAGATATCAGAAAGAGAATAACGGATATACACTCTTGCCTTACAAAGACGCGAGGCCCCGCTTTATAACTAATCACAATCACCCGCAAGTTAGACACGCAATAATTTCTTTATAACCGCTGAAAAATTTGACCTCTTAAAATAGCGCTGCCATCTGACCTTAACTACTCATTTTTGAGTTCTCTATCCATTTTGTTACAAAAAACACAAATTGGAAGATGAGATTTATTATGAAGAGAGATAGGGTATCAAAAAATGTCACCACTTTCAGTGCCAGGATTATTGTATGTACTCTGCAAGAAGAAAACTGGTAAATTGATCTGAAGGCTTGATGAAGGATTTCGTTGTTTCTCGCACAAAATTTTTAAACGCATCAATATATTCTTCGACAATTTTCTTCCAATTTCCGGTATACAATTATATTTACTTATCTATAAATATATTTATGTATTCAAACGCACAACCATAAGTTATTTTACAGTGATTAAACCTAATTCTAATAGCAATTAGAAGAAATTAATTAAAATAAAACAAAATATAATATTAACATCCTTATCATAATATTAAAACTGTCTTTTTCTCTCTAAACATGAAAATAACGGTAAGGGTTAGAGATTTAGCAGATCTTTTTCTTCTTCTTTATTGACGTTGGCACCGCTTACGCGATTATAACGGATTCTATTATAGTGCGCCTTTCATCTCTTCTTTTCGCTGTTCGGCGCCAGCTGGAAACACCAAATGAAACCAGGTCGCTCTCCACCTGATCCTTCCAACGGAATGGTCTTCCCCTTCCTCAGCTGGCACCAGCGGGCACTGTATCGAATACTTTCAAAGCTAGAGTGCTTTCCTCCATTCGGACGACATGACCTAGCCTCTGTCTCTTCACGTCAATACCATCGCATAACTCGTACAGCTAAAGCACAAAGGACCATAAATCGTTCGCAAAACTTTTCTCTGGAAGACTCCCAAAGCCGACTTATAAGCTGTTGACAGCGTCCACAATTCTGGGCCATAGAGTATGATGAGCGACTTGTAGAGTTTGGTTTTCGTTCGCCGAGAGAGGATTTTACTTTTCACTTGCCTACTCACATCAAAGTGGCACTTGTTGGCAAGAGTGATTCTGCGTTGGATTTCAAGACTGTTTTGTTTTTGTTGTAGCGGCTGACTAACCCCGCTTAGGGCAGGCTTTGTCAATCTAAGTCGCCGAGGTCATCTGAAGGGAGGTCCAGGAAACGTGCTGCTTCGACGGGATTGGACCAACGGAAGAGGGGGGTTAGATGAGTCGGTTTAAGGGGCATGTGAAGAGGTGGTTAGTGTCGTGCGGAGACTCTCCACATGTAGGGTATACGTTGGTAGGAGTTTAACCTGCTACAATATCCCTGCGGTAGCATCCCAACAGGAACTGCTTGCACAGCAAAGCATTATGCTCCTTAACTCGTAGCATAGATTCTTCGCTGTGCAAGTTATGCTCCGGCGACATCAGGAGGTTTCCTGTCGCAGTCCTAAGGGCGGTGTTCTGGCATGCCTGTAATTTCCTCAACTGTATCTCGTTCGTCCCAGGCGCCCAGGTCGGTGCTGCATAGTTTACGACCGGCTGGCCATTTGCTTTGTAGCTCGCCAGCAAAGTTTCTTTGTCTTTACCCCAGGTGCTGCCGGCTAGCGCTTTGAGTATTTTGTTGCGGCCCTGGAGTTTTGCGGCAATGAAGTGAAGTGAGTGAAGAGGGTAGCCGAGGATTTTGTCGGTTGAATGTGTAAATGTCTTGCAGTGAAGAAATGGGAGAGATCGGTGAGGTAGCCGTTCACTTTCGAACATAGGTCATCATTATCCTGGCCAGACGCCAATATCGTGCAATCATCGGCATACGAGGTTTGGGAAACTCCTTCCGGTGGAGGAGGGAGCTTCGATATATAAACCCCCTTTTTAATTTTTCTTAACTTCGATGTTTCTCCTCGGAATATGACCGATGATTGTCGACCACTCAGGTAGCCCATTACCCACATCTGCAACCCCGGCGGCAATGAGGATTCCTCAATGTCCCTGAGTAGCACTGAATGGTAGACTGTGTCAAAAGCTTTTGACATATCCAGTGCTACCAGGCCAGTTCTCGCGCAGGGTCGGTTTTGGTCCAGACCATTGACTATCCGGGTATTTATGGCGTTAAGTGCTGTTGTGGTACTGTGCACTTTCCGGAAGCCATGCTGATGTGCTCCTGGACGCAGATGGTGAGTAAAAGTCGAGAGCAGCAAGGCCTCAAGTGCCTTCGCTACTGGGGAGAGGAGAGATATCGGCCGATAAGACTCTCCTTTGTTGGCTGGTTTCCCTTGTTTAAGTAGCGGGACCACCCTACCATTTTTCCACACATCCGGTATCATTAGGGTGGTCGCAGACAAGTTGAGGGCCTTGGTGAGATAGTCTGCTCCCGCTGGTCCGTCAGGGTCAATGGATTTGAAGGCTATCGCCTTCCCGATGACCCCCTGAACCTCCTGCCTGGAGAAATCAAGCGCCGCGCTTGTGTTTGGCAGTTTGCGCATACGCCGGGTTACTCGCCGTTTCGCTTTGTCTACCGAAGGCCAGCTAAAATAGTCGCGCATCTGTTCGGGTTCGACGAGGCGCGGTCACCGAATGAAATTTCCACTCGGTCATCGCCTCTCCTCGGGTTAGACAGCGACTTGATTGTAGCCCAGGGCTTGGTTGCCCCAGAGGAGAGTTTGCGAGACCTTAAGTGCTCCTCCCACTTTTTCCGTTTGTGATTGTTTACTACGGTCGAAATCTCCGTGTTTAAATTCCTGATTAGGGGATTCCCGGGATCGGAGTTACGGAGGATTCGGCCTGCCGGGATGAAGCGGGCGGCAGCGGTCAAAACAATCCTGCGGAATGAGCGCTCACCAGAAGTGACGTATGTTGGAGTGGGAAGAGCACTGAAGGCGTTCTTAAAGTTAACGAATGTCCGGAGATCCGCAGAAACAAAGTCAGGAAGGTCTGTCAATCGAGATGTGTATGGGTAAGTGGTCCGATGCTAGTGTCGGTATAGGTCGCCAGATTATACTCGCAATTGTTATGTCGGGCTAGCTTTGGCAATTACCCAATTACTCGCGATTCTTGCGGATTATGGTGTATCCGGCCCGGCTCAGAAGATCCGAGCGGGCGATCAGCTTAGTTTCCTGGATCGCAGCAATTGACAGATTGGAGCATCTCATGTAGTGGACTATCTCGTCGATCTTCCCCTGGAGTCCGTTGCAGTTAAATTGTAGGAGTCGTGTCCGTCTCGGGGGAACGTTTGTGATGCGGGGGGTGAGGGAGTGGTGCGTGGATGAGGTGTATTGCTGCTGTGTTACCCGCTGAAGTTGGTTCCGCAAGTCTGTGTTGGTTGGCAGTGTTGTTGTGTTTACAAGCGGGGGCAGACTCCTATAGCATGGGGCGACGTACGCGTCACTCTACTCACGAGTGGTACGCAGACCAGAGCACGTCCGAAAGTAACACCAGCCGGAGCAAGAGTTGCATCTGACTGAGGTCACGTTCCGACGCACTATGGTCTGACACACGGAACAGACTGTGCGGGGGACTAGGAGGTGCTGGGTAGCTCTCACATGGGAGGAGAAGGAGGAGCTGGTTGTGGGTGGGGATGGGTTGGCAGGAGTCGTGCTGCCGGTCTGCGGGTTATCCAAGTGGGCACTGCTATGGAGGCTGGGGGCGCTCTTGGGCGTTGGCAGCATGGGGCCACATAACGTGTGGTCCACTCCCTATGTGTCTTAAGGCCTGAGCAGACCCTAAGATGACTCCAACCATTGCACTGGTTGCACCTAACCGAGGTGGAGGAGTGGTGGAGTCTCTTGGTGCACACGCAGCAGAAACAATCCGTCGGACCAGGGTTGGTTTCGATGCCATCCCTGATGAGAAGGATTTGGAGCAACCCAGCTGCGAGGTGTTGTTCCATTGGGGAACTTGGACTAATTTTACCTGTTGACCAAAACGGTGTTAGATCGCCCAAAGGGTAACAGCCCTTGGCCGGATAAAATCCGGGTCAACTCCGGTGCGTAGAACCGGCTGTCGTGAGAGTTGTTTCAAGACTGTCATTATTATTGGTGTTAATGCTGATACCTAGATAGACGAATTTATTTAGGACTTTGATGTTATGGCGATTAACAGTGACATGGGAGCCATGTCGCGAATGTGATGATTGTTTATTTGATGACAGAAGATATTTCGTCTTGTCCTGTTTCACTATCTGACCCATTCGGTTCGCTTTTTCATCAAGTCTGGAAAAGGCAAAACTAAAGGCGCAGTTGTTGAGGCTTATGATATCAATATCATCGGCATACGCCAGTAGTTGCACACTCTTGTAAAAGATTGTACTTTGTCTATTGCGCTCAACAGTCTCAAATAGAAAATATCAAACGATAAAGAATCACCCTGTCTGAAACATCGGTATCGAACGGCTTGAAGCTGTCCTTCCCTAATCCAACTGCGCTTTTGTTGTTGTGTAGCGACACAACCGTATAAACAGCTCCTTTTCGTACTGTCTTTTTTTTTCGTACAATTTTAGAGCATTACCCTTGTCGACCAGCTTCTCAGGGTCTTCAAACTCACACATTTCGGTCACTTTCTTTTTTATTATTATATTTAGGAAGTAAGAATATAAATACATAGATATATTTCTAAACATTTGTGCGTTAAAGGCATATATAATCTTATTTACACCTAGCATATATATTTTTTTCGCAAGAAAGCAATGTTCGCTGGTACCATCTTGTTGAAACCACATATTGTCCAAATTGTGTTCTTCAATTGCAGGACGGAGGGATAGACATTCATAAATCTCATTAGTCCATGAAGTTTTTATATAGGGTCTATACCTACCTCGATTATTGTAAAACTGTTGGCAGAACAAACCTAATACTCTGTGCACATAGTATAGATGGGCATACCATAAAAAGTCCCTAGCAATCCTGCGGCATGAACATTCTCCGCTTAAAATTCTTGTGGAGTTGGCTAAAATCATCCACTACATTGAAGCAAATCGCTATCGCGCTGTTATATTTACTATTCGCCTAGTAGCTCATATTACCCAGTAAACATTTCCTTGCCTTCCCTCATACACCTTGCCTACAAGATGAATTTTGGCGGTAATTGCAAATTTAAGAACATTTGAGTTTTTATTCAAGGAAGAAAAGAAGATAGGATAAAAGCTACAAAAACAATAACTGCTTGCAAAACGTCTTCCCTTCGACTCTTTATCCACAAACAGTTTCCTGAAGACAAAGTCAAATTTTGCCAAAGATCAAATATTTAAGTAGAGCAAAACTCGCAAACCCATCTATTAAAAGCTCCCTATAGGTATACAAAAAACAAATACACACAAAGTCTTTCGCGATCCCTTTCCCTTCGCTCCCTCCGCCGTCAAATTGTTTTGGTCAGAAATTTTGTGAAAAGTCAGAAATTGATGTTGAACTTGCAACAAAGTAAAAACACATACATTCAAGTATTTTAATATGTATGTATACGAAAAACGCACACAATCTTTGAAATGCGTATGCCCTTCCCCATTTCAACCCACCGTCCACAAACGACTTCTTCGCGACGACCACAAAATTTCAGAAAAACAGAATTCAAGTTGGTTGGTGGTTGAAGACACATACATTTAAAGCGACCAAAGTGGTATGTATGAAAAAAAATAAACCATTCAAAGTTTCCTGTATACATACATACGAAAGACCCATACATACACAAAAGCAACTTAAATTTTATAAATAGAACACCGATTGTTTAATTAAATTCAATTCAGTTTAATGGTTATATCTTTACTTGACCTTCACACTATCAACTTAACACTAACTTCTAAAGTCAAGTTTTCTTAATCTAGAGCTAAGAATATATATAGAGTTACAAAAGGAAATTAAAACTAATAATATGAGAGCGGTTCAAAACAAAAATAATATATAGCTCGCTCCTCAAAATTCGAGTCTCATCGAATTATTTAAATGTATGAACAGATTTTATAGTGTTTATTTTTCCAAGATTTAGCAATAAAATTAACGTAAAAACATATTTCCAGAATCTTAAATTAATAGATATTTTGCGCAAAATTAACCTTTTATTAATTTCTATGCAGTATACGATATTTACATTTACATGTTAATTATTATTATTATTTTACTTTTCTTATAAAATTTTTATACATGTATAGATCTCAGTGGTCTTCGAAACTGGGCAGCATCAACTTTTTTAGGATTACTATGATGGTATCTATTAAAACGTTTAGCTGTTTTTTGTCTAACAGCAGTAGGATTTTTTGTGTATAAATTTGGGTTGGTTAATTCTATAGATATATTTTCTCTGTTTGAATTCGCCTTGCTAATAGCTTCTTGTTTACTTGATTCGGCTCTATGCTTTTATATCTAAATTATTAATAAAATCAACTGGTTTTAAATTTGTTGTGCTATGTATTGAATTATTATAATAAGTGATTGCTTTCAAAACAAGTTCCTCTATGTTTTATCCGAGTTTTTTAAGATTCGAATATGCTCTAGCAGTGTAGAGTGTAATCGCTCAATATCAGAATTACACGTATGAGAATGCGGTGTCGTAAAATGCATATCAATGATATTTTCTTGACAGTATAATTTTATTAAAGCGTTATTAAATCCATTGTCCAGTATTAATTTACCCAAATGTGCGAGTCTTTCTTCTAATTTCAATTTAACAGTTACCATATTTGTATCACTTAACTTATGAGCCGATCCTAGTTTAGTAAATTTATCTATTGTAGTAAGAAAAAATGTTTTGTGAATATGAAATAAAGGGTGGTTAAATTTTCAAGGGCCGATGTTGATTTTGAATAAAACACAAACTATTTAGGAAATTATTGAAATTTTATTTTATTATGATATATTGGTATTACTCAATTATGTATGTAACAAAATATAGGCCAAATGAGCGCCGCGACCTCGGCGGCACACCTCCATACGATGGTCCAAATTTTCGATGACGCTGAGGCATAATGGAGTTTCTATGCCGTTAATGTGCTGAATTATCTCATCCTTTAGCTCTTGAATTGTTGCTGGCTTATCGACGTACACCTTTTTTTTCAAATAACCCCAGAGAAAAAAGTCCAACGGTGTCAAATCACATGATCTTGGGGGCCAATTGACATCGCCATTACGTGAGATAACACGGCCATTGAATTTGTTGCGCAAAAGAGCCATAGTTTCGTTAGCTGTGTGGCAAGTGGCACCGTCCTGCTGAAACCACATATCGTCCACATCCATATCTTCCAATTGTGGCCATAAAAAATTCGTTATCATCTCACGATAGCGAACACCATTCACAGTAACTGCCTGACCGGCCTCATTTTGGAAAAAATACGGCCCGATGATGCCGCCAGCCCATAAACCGCACCAAACAGTCACTCTTTGTGGGTGCATTGGTTTTTCGACAATCACTCTTGGATTCTCATTCGCCCAAATGCGGCAATTCTGTTTATTGACGAATCCACTGAGGTGAAAATGTGCCTCATCACTGAAGATGATTTTCTTCGAAAATTTTCATAATAAGTCTGGATAACTTTAACACGTTGTTGGATTGTGTATCTCTCCATGGTTCAAATTGAGTAAGTCTGAAATAGAGAAATGTCAGATTAAATTCGGAAAAAAACTTGGCGTTTAGGTGTGGTTCACATTCAACAACGGCCCTTACAATTTAACCACCCTTTATATCTAAATGTACCATTTCGTTTGGCCTCCCGGGCGTATAAGTGTTTTGGAAATTTTTTCTTATAGGGTTTCTATCGTATTTATTTTCGATACATGTTCTACAGTTATTGCAGTATTTAGGTATGTACTTGAATAATTTTGGATTAAAATATAAGCCTTTTAATTGGTTATAATTTTCATGAATACCCCTCTGATTTCCTTTTACATGATTATCCTCAATAATATTCAACAAGCATTCCTCAGATTCTATTTCATCGGCTATTTTTGTACTCTTAATAAACTTTAAATTTTCATTGATTGAAAACAGTTCAAATAGCTTTTTCTCTATTTCCTCATATTTATCTTCCGGAAGTTCGGAAAATATGCCAATAGTGCCTTTCTTTATTTTCCTTCTAAATAAATCGTTCAAATAATGTGAACAATTTATATCACTTTCTGCTACATAAATAATTTTTTATTTCTTAAAAAGTAAATCAGTTTCCTTGCTTTTATTTTTTACTATCCTTATTTGTACTCTATATTTATTTAATATCCTGTCCGAGATATGAAACTTTTTACCTCCCTCGCTCTGAATATTTTTTATCGAAGTTTGGTAAACTGCCACTGCCTATCTATTCTCTTTCCCCTTAAGAAATTCGATATAAAATTGAAACTCATCCAATAGTATCTTCCATCGAAATATCCTAGAGTTAGGGCCTTTCATTGAGTACAACCATTTCAACGGTTGATGGTCAGTTTGTACCAAAACTTTACTATCATAAAGGTATGGACGAAAGTATTTAATTGTCCATACTATAGCCAGAAGTTCTCTTTCCAGTGTTGAGTAATTTTTTTCATGTCCATTAAGGGTTCGACTAGCATAACACACTGGCTTACCCTCTTAACTCAAAACAGCTCCTATGGCTACATTGCTGGCATCAGTAGTTAAAATAAATTTCTTTTTGAAATCTGGATAATTAAGTAAAGGTGGGTTTGTTAAAATATTTTTTAATTTTTGAAATGATTCTATATAAAGCAGATAATTTAGATTTATTTTTGAATCTTCTTTTAGGTACTTAATAATAGGACTTGCAATTAGGGAATAATTTCTTATAAATTTTCGATAAAACCCGGTCAGACCCAAAAATGATTTTATATCTTTCACTGTTTTTGGTAGCTGTATATTTTGTATAATACTAACTTTATTTGGGTGTGGCTTTATTCCTTTATTAGTGATGATATGACCTAAGAAATGGGTTTCTTTCGATAAGAATTTACACTTATTGTTTAAGCGCACGCTTAAACAGGACACTACCCTAATTTTGTGTGCGCACCCTAACGAACCTTACTCAGCGCATGCAGCTATATAAGCCTTGCTTGCCAAGCAAAAGGCGAGATTTCTAACAAACGAATCGGCAAGCGCGCACGGGCGACAAAATTAAAATTAAATCAAATAAAATAAAATATATACTTATTATATATAATATATATACATAAAGACATTTACATACCAAACAATTTTTAATACGCAAATGCAAGGCAATAAAGATTTTTGCTATTAATAGTAAAATAAACATTTTGTAATAAATAAACATTTATTAAAATTAAATAAGAAACGCGAGGTGTTTTATTTCGAAAGGCGTACGAAGAGACCCGCGCGTGAACACTTATCTATTTGGACTTTCAAATTATAACTATCAAGTCTAGTGAATATTTTTGCAAACTTTCCATGTACTCAGTAAGAGAAGTTGAAAAAACTAAAATATCATCCAAACAAATGATACAAATATCTATACTTACTTAATATTATAAATGCGAAAGTCGTTTCGTTTGCTGCGCTTTCACGCAAAAACTACTTAACCGATCATCATGAAACTTTGTACACATACTCTTGGAGGTATCAGAATGAACATAGGCTACTTTTTATTTAATAAAAAAAAATTATTTTTTAAATAAAATAAAGAAACTTTTTTGTCCAATAGCCTCCTTATGGAGCTACGTTAACGCCATCTAGCGGGTAAAAGCTAAAGATATTTTACATCGACTTCAGCAAGTACATACAGATATGATATACATTTAGTTCCAATAATTTCGTTATTCCAGCTAAATGGTACAGCATACATACATACATACACCACGCATGCATGAAGTGACGCGTACGTACAGTAAGTATGCCAACTGTACTGTATATGCGCGCTCAATTCAAATTCCAATAATTTCGGTATTCCATCTAAATGGTACAGCTGGCTGTGAGATCACTACCACGCATGCATAAAGTGATATCACTAGCCACAATAGAGCGTATACATACGCATGCATAAAGTAATAGCCTATTTCCACCAAGCACTTCACTGCATTTAAGGCCTCTGTAAACTGAATGAAATGTCAAACGTTTCCACCGAAACTGAGTTAACTCAAATGGCCGAAAAATCCCTTAACCGGTTACAAAGCGCACATTATATATACATAAATATTTGTTTTGCGCCAATTATATATACATACATAATTATTTGTTTCGCGCATTCAGCTGATAGTTGCCAGGGACGCGTATATTTTTATGTTGAGGGGATCGTTTTCTATTCCACAATTGCTTTTTGTTTGTTTTTTATTCTTTTTTAATTTTATTTTTTAATGAGGAGAAGCATTATCTTCGCCAATCTATACTTATCTATACTAATATTATAAATGCGAAAGTCGTTTCGTTTGCTGCGCTTTCACGCAAAAACTACTTAACCGATCATCATGAAACTTTGTACACATACTCTTGGAGGTATCAGAATGAACATAGGCTACTTTTTATTTAATAAAAAAAATTATTTTTTAAATAAAATAAAGAAACTTTTCTGTCCAATAGCCACAATAGAGAATATACATACGCATGCATAAAGTAACGCCCCATATGCACAGAGAGAGAGAGAGTGGGACTATACATAGGTATAGGCACATATGTAGCTGCACTGAGAGAAGTGTTGTATGTGTGTATGGGAGTATACAGTATACAGCATACATATCTACATGTATGGTGGCCATAAAATGTAAGCATACAAGAGAGAGAGTGGGACTATACATAGGTATAGGCACATATGTAGCTGCATTGAGAGTAGTGTGGTATGTGTGTATGGGAGTATACAGTTTACAGCATACATATCTACATGTTTGGTGGCCATAAAATGTAAGCATACATACGTACATGTATGGTGGTGGCCTGGTCATCTATTTGCTGAGCGCCTATTACATTTTCGTTTCAGGTGATATTTAAAACGTCCTATTGCTCGGTAACCGGATGTGTTAGAAGATTGAGGTTTTATGCATCGTCGTCAGGGGCACCGGGGGTCTCTCGTACACTATACTTTCATAAACTATACTTTCAGCTATCCAATTTACTATACTATGCAGACTAAACACTATATAACCTTCAGCTATTTTGAATTTTTCGTCATTGTTATTTCTTCTGTTATTCAGAGGGGAACACTAGCAGATGAAATTCAAGCATGCTTAAAATCATCGAGCTTATGATCGAGAGTTGAAAAGCTGAGCCTAAAAACAAATATGAGAGTGCATCTTCATAATGACGTGGATTCAGGACTTTATGCTGAAATGTTATTGAAAATTTGTGATGGTCGTTTAGATGTTGATGCTGAAGGTTGCGTATCACTTTCAAGAGAATTTTGTAATTTAGTAGAAAATGATGTGGATCTCATTGCTCATGTTTTTCCCGAATTGCAACAGAATTTGGGTTGTGATCAGTGACTGTGCGCAAGAGCAATATTAGCACCAAAAAATGAAGTTGTTAATAGAATCAACAATGACATTTTAAAAGAGGTGAAAGGGGAAATGGTGGAATATTTATCAATGGATACAATTAAGGATACAGAATTAAGTACCTCATATCCTGTAGAGTTTTTAAATTCACTTGAATTGTCGGGTGTACCATCACATAAGCTTCAGTTGAAACTAAATGTACCAGTAATGCTTATGCGAAATTTAAATGCTCCTCTGCTATGTAATGGAACACGACTTCGGATAACGAAATTGGGACAGAATATACTTGGTGCTACTATTTTAACAGGTGTCGGTAAAGGAAAAAGTGTAATCATACCTCGGATTCCAATTATTCCCACTGACCTTCCATTCCAATTTAAAAGAGTTCAGTTTCCCGTCAAACTTAGCTTTGCCGTAACTATAAACAAAGCACAAGGACAGACATTACAGGTAGCAGGAGTGCATTTAGAAAAGTCATGCTTTTCTCATGGTCAACTATATGTAGCCTGTTCGCGTGTGTCTAATGCCCGGAATTTACACATATTTGCACCCAACGGAAAAACGTACAATATAGTTTATAGAAATATCCTTGACTAATAATCTGCATTTTATATTTTCAATTGTTACCATTCCGAATTATTTATTTTCTTTATAGTGACATATATATTTTCATTTGTTGTATTGATTCAATAAAGTATATTTTGAAATTTGAAACTTCATTGCATATAGTAATTTTTTCAAATAGATAATCTCAGACTAGCAATAAAATATATTCTTTATATTGATCCGTTTGTACTATAATGATCTCTTATTGGATGGATTTAATGCGAGCGAAGCCGCGGGTAAAAGCTAGTTGTTATTAAAATCGGAAAATGCATGATTGATATTCAAAATGTCCTTGCGAAGTTGAAAATGCAGTCTTTTCAATATCCTTTTCACCCATTAGAATTTGGTGAAAACCTTTTGCAAGGTCTAATGCTGAAAAGTACTGCGCTCTACCCAACTTGTCGAATATTGACTCAATATTCGGAAGTGGGAACTTATCATCTACAGTGATTTCATTTAACTTTCTTAAATCGATGGCTAAACGCCATTTTTGCTAGCTAGGATTAGTGGACTTCTTTTTAACAATCCACAAGGGAGAGTTATACGGTTACTTACTATGTCTGATTATGTTTCCCCTAAGCATTTCGTTGATTTGACAATTTATTTCACTATCTATCTTTGAGGGTGCCTGTAATTTTTACAGTATGTGGGCTTGTCAGATGTAGTAATTAATTTGTGTTTTACACAATCAGTAGTTGTCAATTGTTGACCTTCAATATAAAATGTTCGTTTATTTTTATAAAAGAATTTTTCAAGATTTTGTTTTCCTTTTGAGATTTGCAAATTCTGCAAAATCAGCTTTTTCTAAATAATTCATTTCCTAATAGACAATGTTAAAAGTAATATTAAAAAGCGAAATATCATTATTGTTTATTGTCATTGTTTTTGTTTTGAAATTGATTATTGCGAATATTGGATATAAAATATTGATGCCTAATATGCAATCAAACGTTTTATCAATAAAGTTAGTTAATTTTACGGACATCGTTTTGTCATTTGCATTAAACTCGCTTGGCACATTTACAATTACCTCTTCTGTTATGATCTTGTTCCCTATTAGGGTGTTTAATAGAATAGGTTTTTTTAAAGTTCTTTTTACGTCCATATTAGGGAAAAACACATAATTTCCTAATGTTGTAGCAGCTCCACTATCAACAAGACACCGTATTTTGACATTATTTATAGTTAAAGTAACTATGGGTAGTTGGGTTCCCGAGACAGTAAATGAAAATTTTGAGTGGAATTAATAGTGCCATTATCCATGGATTCATGATTTGGGACATTATTAAAACTTCTATTCTGAATTTGTTGCTGATCTAAATTAGTACTTTGTAAATTATTATTATTTCCATTAAAACTATCTGGTAGACCTCTAAAACCTTCTAGTGGAAATCGGAAATTTTCGCTATTATTTATATTATTCTGACCATAATTGCTTCTTCTATTACTGTTGTATTGATAATCATAATAGCGTAAACTGTTGCCGCTTCGATTATTTGAATTTTGGGAATTTCTGTTAGAACTTTTATTTCCAGTTAAAAAATTATTTCTATTTTGAAATTCATTCATTGCAAAATTATTATTATTAAATGATTTATACTATCATTTGGAAATTGGCAATTATTTGGAAAATTATTATTATTTGGGAAATTATGCGCTTGTCTTTTACTCACTAACATCATGTCATTTAATATATTATTTTCTATATAAAATGTATATGCAGTATTTATAGAGTTTATATCATTTTGTATTAACAAAGACTTAATATGAAGAGGCAAAAAATTTACATAAATATCAAATATCATCTATTCATTATTATCTGTAGTATACAGCATATTAGGTTCTAAGCTATATTTAATATTCATTTGGCTTAATATTTATCTTAATTTATTGTGTAAATCTTCTATGTTCTTAGCTTCAATGCTCATTGCATCACTTCGTAAATTACGTATAAAATAAATTCTCTTCACGCCAGACTCTTCTTTCAGTTTATTTAATACCTTCTCAAAACTTGGGTTGACTAACGTTTCTACTGCTCTTAATGCTTTGCCTTGGATTCTATTGCTTAATACGAGTTGCAGCGTAACTTGACGTTCAGCAGGTGTCAACAGCAGCACAGCAGTAATATCTCTTAAATAATTGCATAAACTATACTCACTAGTTCCAGTAAATGGTGCTAAGCTTCGGGCCTCTCGTAAGCTTTCGGCTAGTGTTAGGGCCATTCCAGTGTTGTTGTAAGAGTGTATTTTATGATCGCAAAAAAAATATGAGTGTAAATAGCTTATGATTGCTTTAAAATTGTCCAATTGTTTTTGTAGTTAGTGAGAGTTCAATTTTAGTTGCTCATTTTGTTTAATTGTTTTGTTTTGCACTACTGAACTGATTCAACTGAGGATGGTAAGTGAAATTGATCAAGTTGTTGTTTGGGCTGAATTTTTGATTCTCTTTTTTATTATGGTCCCACATTGTTGGTGTCTATTACAAAGGTCATATGAAAGTTATTTATTCCTCAATAAATTTAGTTCTCAGGGAGAAGTTTAGTAACAAACGGTTTAAAGCAGTTATTTGATTCTCAGTAAAAAGTTTTCTACAATATATATAAGTATATATGGTACATGTATATATATTTCTTTTTTCACTTTTACACGAACAACAAAGCAACGAAAGAAAATACGTGCTTAATGTTAATATTAGCTTTCACAAATTCTTAATAGAGTTACTTATTGCTTTAATAGGAGCTTATGTATGTACATATTTAAAGTATAAAATATTCACATATTTAGATTTCTTTTCCTTTACGAAAAGTATTTCCAGAACACGCGAATGGTTCGTTCGCTGGATACGATATATGTAATTACTATGCGTATCCCATCCTCGTCGCCACTTAAATTTATAAATAAAACACCGATTGTTTAATTAAATTCAATTCAGTTTAATGGTTATATCTTTACTTGACCTTCACACTATCAACTTAAGACTAACTTCTAAAGTCAAGTTTTCTTAATCTAGAGCTAAGAATATATATAGAGGTACAAAAAGAAATTAAAACTAATAATAAGAGAGCGGTTCACAACAACAATAATAAAACAAGCATGCGAAACATAAATAGAATAGTCTAAGAGCCCATGGGCGGATACCTATATGTATTTGACCAGACTTGAGTCTTTGTATGTTGAGGTCCCTATACCTACCCTATATGAAATGGAGACTCACTCAGCCCAAATTGGCAGACGCAGGTAGTGCGCAGGTAAGACAGGTATACATTTTTCACTGATTTCAAATCTATTTGACCATGTCTGCCGTTTTGAAATTTAAAAATATAATATTATTAATAGCAAAAAATACCAATGGCAGACAGTTATCGCGCGGTAAACTTTTTGACAGACATTTTTGAAAATGCCAAAAAAATAAAATTTTGAAACTAAATGACCATGTCTGCCATTAATATATTTTATTCCTAATAGTATTTGAAGCTTATATTTATCGCGGCAGACACCTACATTGCGTACAAACATCAGCACAAGACTAATTATCAGCAACCACCCAGCCTGCGACTATGCGTAGATTTCGATATCTCTCTTCTTTCTCTCAGATATAGCTATTGTATTCATTCTAGCATAGTATGTCTCCCTATAGTTACTACCATCTAAATCACAGGGTTTATACGTGAGAGGGCGCTATTATAACCCCACCAGAACGGTTTTTGCCAGCTGTTTCTAGTATACTTGTGAATATCTACAAAGATCCCTCGTGTTTCGTGAATTCTTTTAATTTATCTTATATTTATATTATTTATTAATAGTCGATATAATGTCGAGTGAAAAAAAAAGTTAAATGTGTATTTTGTGCTACGGTAAAAGATGAACAGTTGAATTTATTTTCGGAAGATACAATAGAAAAATGTCGCAATATTTTGAGGTTACGCAAATTTCATAATTTAAAATATAAAGATGTTATACTACCGGATGAAATTTTTGATAGCGCTTATCACAGAAGTTGTTATAAGACATTTACAGCTCTAAAAAAAATATTTTTTCTACAAATGTCACCGAAAAAATGTTATCACAGTCTAGCACTTCTTTGTCTCTACTCGAACAACCGTCGACATCAACTACGAGCACTTCAGCTGATGAAACAATTCAAAGTGATCCTGTTGTAGAAAATGTGTACATTTTTGAAACAACTGACGTAGAAAAAAATAAACAAGCCGAAGTGGATCAGTCATTGGAGGAAGAACAATCCAAACACTCTGCAGCAACATCTTCAACAGCTCTACCTTCTGATCCCGTTGATGCAGCTAATCAAAATTTATGCTTTTTTTGTAATAAAAAAAAAGAAACAATAGAAGTCAAAGATTGAGCCATTGCGTACTTCAGACAAAAATAAATTTGAAGAAACTCTATTATCACAGTTTAAGCCAGATAGTGATATTTACAATTAGACTATGACCAAAATACAAAGTGTTCACTCGTCTAAAGTATATTATCACGATGTTTGTCGGCAAAATTTTAGAAATCAAAAAAGATCATTAGTGAAAAGTCCGGTTCGTACTTTGTGGCGCGTTCATCGCGAAATTCATGATACTGTTTGGAAGGAAATTTGTACGTTAATTGTGGAAAATGTCATAAACCGAGGACGTTGTTACTTCTTATCATATTTGCATAAACAGTATCTTGATATGTTTAATGAATTAACTGGATGCTCAGACGTAAAATCTATATTTACACCACATTATCTACAAGAAAAAAAAAATCCAACAAATTTGGTAATAGAATTCAAATAGTCAAAAGAAAGTTGTTGCTCCGATAGGCGTCTCAACCGTAGATGATTCATTGTTTGTGCATCTTAAGGACCAGGACGTTCTGCAAGCAGCCGCTGCTCTTCTGCGGAAGGAGATTCTGGGTATAAAAAAGAGGAAATTACCCGATGATTTAACGAGTAAACGGCTGATAAAAAGTGAATGCTCAGTACCACCAATGGTTACTGAATTTGTATCAAAAGTTCTTGGAGGCTATAAGCGCCAACGTCGAAAGTGCGACACATTTCAACGCTACGTGAAATCTTTGTCACAGGATATGATTTATATGACACATAATGGCAATATAAAGACCTCCAAACATACTTGCTTGGGAATAGCGTTAAAAAGTCTCACCAGTAGTCGCAAGGTAATTGATATAATGAATCATTACGGTCATTGTATCAGTTACAATGCTATTGAAGAGCTTGAAACAGAAGCAACCATTTTTTCTATTTCACGAAACGAAAAATGTCCTGAGGCAATAAATCGTGTCGAGAATCGATCAGCGGGGCTAGCGTTTGGCAATTACGACAGATTCGTGGTTACTAAAAACGGAAAAGATACTCTCCATGATACTGTTGGAATAATGTATCAAAACATCGATGAAGAAGAAGAAAACGAAGAAGAGGAAGAAGAAGAAGAAGAAGAAGCTGGAGCTGGAGCTACAAGGTACAAGAAGCGTAGGAAACGATCGATTGAAACGATCCAGTAAGAGTTACCACATTATTCTAAAAAATTAAAAAAAACGACTAACATTCAAAGTGGAAGTGAGGAAGAGACAAACATTATTGTCCATACGAATCTTTACAATAGAATTGACACGGTTTGGAACGTATGATTTAGCCATCGCACAGATTGCCTTACAACTCCAAGCAACAGAAGGTAACACGTTCAAAAAATTATTTATTCATTTCGGGGCTTTTCATATGATGATGTCTTATTTTAAGGCGGTTGGAAAAGTTATCAATGACTGTGGTATAAAAACCATCATGGTTGACAGTGAAATATTTGGATGCTCAATGGAACTGGAAATCACGAGAGATACATCAACATAACAAAAATATATAATGAGCTCGGTGAATTGTTAGCCAAAAGTCTAAGAGGGTTTCATGCCTTTACTGGCTTTGATTTTATTCCTGCTTTCTTCAACAAAGGAAAAAAGAGACCGTTTACTTTGCTGAGAAAAAGCATAGAGTATCAAAAAGCATTTTCTACTTTAGGGGAAGAAAATCTAACAGAGGACCAGCTAGAAGAATTATTTAATATTGTTCAACGTTTCACTTGCCAAATATATAATGCCAAAAAAAGTGATGACGTTAACGATGGAAGGTACCAATTATTTATAAACAACTACAAAGCTTCTGACGGCAATGAAAATTTTATAAAGAAAATTCAAAATTTTGATGCAAGCTCAATACCACCGTGTAAGAGCGAGCTTTATCAACAATTCTTAAGAGCCCACTACATTTCTTCTATTTGGAAAAATTCTTACCAAAAGCAACCTACAATGCTGGACCCATTGGAGTATGGTTGGCTTGAGCTTGACAACACCTATGTCTTCAAATGGTTCGATGGTGACCAGCTTCCAAATCTAGTGAGTGACTTTGTCACTGATGCCCCAGGTAAGTTGAGAAAAAATACCTATTTTTTTATCTATTATTTTCGAATGGGTTTACAATCTACTTTTTTGTTACAGAATCAGATTCAATGGATGATGAAGACGAATTACCGAACGAGAAGTGTGACTCCGATGATGATGATGAATAATGGACGAACATATATTTTAATGCGTGCTCTACCTGCGTCTGCCACTTTGGGCTTAGTGAGTCTCCATTTCATGTAGGGTAGGTATAGGGACCTCAACATACAAAGACTCAAGTCTGGTCAAATACATATAGGTATCCGCCCATGGGCTCTTAGACTAGAATTCATGTACATACGAGTATATGCTTGTGTGCAACTTATTTTTTAGCCCGGTCACGAAATGTTTTTAAAAAGAAAAACAAATTAAGCCGTTGCTTCAACTTTATTCAGCCATGCTTATCGAACCGTCTTCTTACAGCAAAAGCCCTCTTTACATTTTACACTTAAGCCTATTTATACTATTTCTTTTTGTTTATTTAATATGAATTTCATCATTTGATGAAATTCTTTAACCTTGAGTCTATTGGATTGATTTCATATGATTGGCAATATTTTGTTATTGCTTAGAGTTACTTTTCAATTAAACTATTATGTTTACTTTACAGTTAAGTGATGTGTGAGCGGTGGCATTAACTCCCCCACCTCTAAGTCGAAGCGTCCCGTCTTCGAATATAATGCTGTTAAGTGGTTGATTTGATTTGACAACCTCAATAAATTTTCTTCTTTTTCTTTAGAATATTTTAATTGAATTTGAGAAGTAATGCATATATTCTTTTATAAAAAATGTTTTAAATTTTCCTTCTTTTAAATGATTATTGATTTTTCCTGTTGGGTTTTCATATATTTTACTATCAATTGTTACATTATCTTGAAAAGTTACCAAATAAACTCCGTTTATTATGTGATTATTAACTTTATGTTTTCCAGATACTACTATCGCTCCATCTTTCATAATTTTTATAGACTCATTTTTTTCATTAATTTTTGTACAATTAGCATGCTTATTATTTAACATATCAGACAAACATGTATTATTTGCTTTTATCATACAAAATGCATTATTGAATTCATTTTTACAAAATTTTACGGAATAAAATTTATCTTGACATTTTATTATTTCATTTTCAATAAATAATTTTCCATCACTTTGTGCGACAGCTATTACTTTAAATAATTTACATATGTTTTTTACTTTTGGATATTTAATGTAAATAACTATTAAATTGTTTTTTTGTGCAATTTTGAAATCTGATACATCCATAAGATCTGATATTGATACATTAACTTTTTCTTCGTTTATTATTTCTTTTATTTCTGCCATATCTAAAATTAATGGATTTAATATCCCTACTTTTGACAATGCAATTGTTTCTACTGTGTTTTCAAGTTCATTTATTATTAGTTTATTCCTTTGTCTTAAAACAATTTTTTCATTAGAGCTACCTTGTAATTGTTTTAATATTTGAGTTGATTCCGTAATGGTCTTAAATAACTGTGAATTAGTTGTAAATTGTTTATTATTATTTTCTATTAAATCATTTACTTTATTTGTTATTTGCATGAAATCATCATGGTCAGGTGTACCTGTAATCCATTTCCAAACTGTCCCAAGCTCATTAATACCTCTTTTTGATCTATTATCAATTTTTAATTTTTTTAATAACGTTTCTATCATTTATATTTCAAAATTCATATTCAAATCTTCAAATGATACTATTTTCTCATCGATCCTATAGTTTTTTATAATGTTCTCAAATAGCGATAAATTAGTCAAATGATACAGTGATCCATAATTTTCAAAAATTGCTGCATTTTCCTCCTCTATTAGTATATAGTGTTCCCTTGTATAATCAATTATATCCGATGTGATAATTGTAGCATACAACATCAATAATAAAATTTGTTTATGTGTCCCCATTGTTTCTATAAAATTATAAAATTACACTTTAATATTATCCTTTTGAATAATTCTGTTTCTGCTTTGTATTTTAACCCTATTTCCTAAATCCTCTATTACTACTTGTTTTTTATATTTGGGCTTTAATTTATTTCTTTCCACATATATTTTTTCATATATAACTTCCCGTTATATATTATATATAACGTTTCTATCATTTATATTTCAAAATTCATATTCAAATCTTCAAATAATACTATTTTCTCATCGATCCTATAGTTTTTTATAATGTTCTCAAATAGCGATAAATTAGTCAAATGATACAGTGATCCATAATTTTCAAAAATTGCTGCATTTTCCTCCTCTATTAGTATATAGTGTTCCCTTGTATAATCAATTATATCCGATGTGATAATTGTAGCATACAACATCAATAATAAAATTTGTTTATGTGTCCCCATTGTTTCTATAAAATTATAAAATTACACTTTAATATTATCCTTATGAATAATTCTGTTTCTGCTTTGTATTTTAACCCTATTTCCTAAATCCTCTATTACTACTTGTTTTTTATATTTGGGCTTTAATTTATTTCTTTCCCCATATATTTTTTCATATATAACTTCCCCTCTATGATAACTTTTTTGAATCCGTTTTTTATTATGGTACTTCAACATTTTTTCCTGAGCATTTTTTAACATTTCTCTCATATTTCCACGTGCTTCTTTGTTAAATAAAACATTATAAGGTTTTTTATCTGTTACCGAGTGTACTGTTCTGTTATACTGCTGAACTGCCCTCATAATTGATTCGTAATCACTTATCAAATTATGTTCTTTCTTCAAACATCGCGAAATCTCCACCAGTGTCGAATGAACCCTTTCTACTTGTCCATTGCTAGTACTGTGACGTGGTGCACAATAATAAATTTGTATATTAAATCTTTCCATTAAAGACTTGAACTGTATCGTACTAAACCCCGGTTCGTTATCTATAACTTTACTTTTAACATCTGGAAATGTCTGCAAAAGTTCCAAAACCTTATCTTCTAAATTTAGTTTATCTTCAATACACTTGATAACCAAATATTTGGAATAAGAATCCAAACACGTAATAAACTTTAATTTTTGTGCAAAAAATATATCAATATGGAGTTGTTCTTCTGGTATTGGTGCTTCACCTATTGGAATCAATTTCGGATGCCTTTCATACTTATTACTTATACATATATTACAATTTCTCGCATATTGCTTCAATTGTTTTACCATTAACGGCCAATGATATTCTTGTCTAATTTGAGCCAAATTTTCTCTATAATTTCTATGTGCTCTATTATGCGTTTGCTCAATAATTGCCCCTATTAGTCACATCATTAGCGAATAACTTTGTATAAAAAAATTTTATCGCTGGAAATGCTTCCCTTAACACATTTTTTATTTCATAAAGCACTTGAGGTGTGCAGTGTATTCCTGTAACTATTTTTGGATTTATATATTCTTTCAAAACGCCAATTATATTTTGTGGTATGTCGTACTCGATTAAAAATCGCTTATTATTAAAACAAGAAATCGGTTTCAAGACTGTTATTCTTGATCCATCATTAATCAATATTTGCTGTTTAAAATGATTTAATGGTTTCTTTGTTTCGTGAATGTGATACTCATCACTACTTTCTGCTGAATGTTGAGTATTCGTTACTGAATCACCTGAACGATTTGACTCCTCAGAGCTAGTTATGTTATTTAGTATCTGTCTTGACAATGCATCAGCAACGACATTTGTTGCCCCTGGCTTATAAATAATTTTTGGTGAAAATTCTTCAATAAACGATCTCCATCTTTTAATTTTAATATTTGGATTCCTTTCAGAAACCGCAAATGACAAAGGTTGGTGGTCAGTGTGAATTTCCAAATCACTAACACCGTATAGATAATTTCTTAATGTTTTTAGTGCCCACACTATGGCAAATAATTCTTTTTCATTTGTTGCATAATTCATTTCTGTAGAATTTAATGTTTTTGATATAAATATAATGGGCTTACCCTCCTGTGATAACACAGCTCCCAAAGCCACATTCGACGCATCAGTAGTTAGAACGAACTTCATATTATAATTAGGTTGCGTTAATTGCACCTGTTGAGACAATAAATTTTTCAATCTTTCACAAGCAGTTATGCCACTCTGATCAAGATCAACAATTTTCTTCTTTGACAAGTATTGAGAAATCTTTCCATTTTCTCCCTGTAAATATTTAGTTAATGGCTTCGATATTGCCGCATAATTTTCTATAAATTTCCTATAGTACCCTGTTAATCCTAAAAATCCTCTCAACACATTATCCACAGCTCGTTGAAAAATGCTCGGCGCATTCTTCATTCCAAACGGCATTCGTAAAAACTCGTATTTTCCATTATTAACCGAGAATGCCGTTTTTTCTATATCGCTTTTTTTCATTAATATCTGGTAAAATCCATACTCCAAATCAATTGTGGAAAAGTATTTTGACTTTCCCAAATTTGTCAGCATTACTTCAGGGTTTGGCATCAGGTACCTATCCGACATTGTCTTCTCGTTAATTTTTTTAAAATCGATCACCAATCTCAATTTTGGACTTCCGTCGTCATTCATTCCTTTCTTTGGAACTACCCATACTTTTGCAACAAATTTTGAATTTCCTCATTAACAAATCTATTCACTGATATTGGATAAGGACATTGCTTTGACCAAATTGGTCTATCCTCAGTTATTCGTATTTCTGCCTTTACATCAGTACGAAAGGGCAGATCTAAGTTTACATTCCTATGTATTTCCAAAATTTCCTCAATTGCTTCATTTTGCAATGTTTTTATAATTTTTCTTTCATCATTCAATGCTGATGGTCCTCCGATCTTTGAAACTTGATCGAGGTTGTTAATCAATAAATTATGTAACACATGTCCGCTTTCGGAAACATGCCCGATTTCTTTTTGGTTTATTTTATTCCCAAAATAAGCTTTTAGTAAGCGTTTTGTTTTTTTGTTGCCGGTATTATCGTCGGCGGGCGCCTTAAGATTTTTGAATCCCAAGGGGTTTAAAATTTTATTTCTTTTATTTTTATTTTCACATTTTTCTTTTCCGTGGCCGGAATTTACATCGGCAGGCGCCTTAGGATTTTCGAATCCCAAGAGGTTTAAATTGTTTCTAATATTTTTTATTTTGAATTTTTGTTTTGATAAGCCGGTATTATCATTGGCAGGCGCCTTAGGATTTTCGAATCCCAAGGGGTTTAAATTGTTTAAATCATCCAGAAAATGTATTTTTTCTATTTGGCTATCACCATATATCGATACTCGATTTGGAATATCAATCTTGGCTCTGATTTTATTTAAGAAATTTATTCCAAATAAGAGATCACTCTCTAAATTATCAATTTCATAAAACCGTTCCTGAAACCGAAACAGATTGACGTTGTGGTAATATTGTATGATGGTCGAACCATTAATGGTCCTTACCCTCTTCTTAATTGCTAAAATATTTTTATTAGTATATATTCCCGCCCGTATATATGATCTGGTTGCCCCCGTATCTATTAATATTCTAAATATTTGCCCCGTTTTTTTATCCGTTTAAACAATATAGGGCAAATCGGGATTTTTTCGTTTAAATTATTAGTCCTTTGTACCTTCTGCTGGGGTTGAGAGCTGATTTGAGCACTATCATTTCCCCTTAATAACGTACCAATTATTTGGTTGGTAATTTGTCTGATAATTACCCCTATTTACCCTTACCTGCGACTGGTTTGTTCGCCTTGGACTAGGCTTATTTAATATTTGTAAAGACTGATCCACGTCCATCGGCTCTGGACGATTTTTTGTAACTTCATTTATCTGTGGCGTCCTTATTGGATACCTTAAATTATTTTGAAATTTGTGAGCCCTCTGATTTCCCTGTGAAGGACCCCTTGAATTTATCATGTGACTATTTCTTGAAAAATGCAAAGCAAATTGTGCTCGCATTTGATTTGAATATAATTCTTGCGCCTTAGCAAGAGCGTTTGGCAAATCTTTTGGTGCCAGCGTAAACAGAATTTGTATCCCTATTTTTAATATTCAATTCCTTTGTTATGGCAGAATTCGTGCCATGAGTCATAATTGTTTTGTTAGTTAATAACGTTAATTTTTTATTTACCTCGTTATAAAATTCTATTAAGGTCCTGGAACCTTGTCTTAGTATACTAATCTCCTGCTCTATTATATGACAGGGTCTCTTATCGGCATATGCGAAGTCCAATCGACTCAAAATAGCGTCGAAGTTAAGAACAGTGCCATGATTTGTCAAGATGTCATTGGCATCCTGCGTTAATTTATTATGCAGTATTGTTAAAGCTGCGAAGTATTTTTTACTCCCCCTGGTATAAAGCGACATAGAGTTATTGGCGGCCAGCTAACGTAATTATTGATTTTTCCCTTAAATTCGGGAAGAGATTTTATGACATCTAAACTCTCATCACAATGAATGGTCGAGTCGATACTTTCAACCGAATATTCAGTTACATTATTATTAGATCTTAAATTCCTAAGCTGGAGCATAACTTGCTCCAATTCTGTTCGCAATGAAGCAGTACTAGCTGCTATTAACCTAGACACCACATCCATATTCATCGAATTATTACCGTTATTTGCCAAGGCCATTACGGAAAACTTTTTTGTTACATCTTCCAGTTTTTTTTTTTTTGACTTAAAGCCTTTTGTTCTTCTAATCTAAAAAATAGTTGTAAAGTATTAGTGGGACCTTTAATCCCTTCATTGATGACCCGCATACAATTTTGAAATTTGTGAGCCCGTAAACAGGCGGAATATTTGTTTCTGGACCTTTCACATGAAAAAAAATGAGTACTCTAGAGAGTACTAGATTCTCAAATCGTCTGACATGAAATAAAAGCTCTTCATAAAACTCTTTCGGCCGATCAGAGGCGGCTCAAAGTAAACTGTAGAACTCGACGCATAGTGAATATCTGGACAATGGTCGATTAACCAGGTCTAAAGCCACACTGATGAGTGCCAATCAGATCTTATATGCGTTGGCACCCTTTGTGGATTGGGCAGAGCACACTTCCGTTCCAATCGTCGGGCTGTCTTCATCTACCATATTATGCAAAATAGCTGAGGCATGTATCTTATCAGAATTTCACCGCCGTATTTGAATACGAGTAGCTCGGCCGGCAATCTATCGACTCCGCCGCTTTGTTGTTTTTCCAGCAGGCTATTTGAACTTCTTCCTATTCGGGTAATGAAATATTTGTTTCATCGTCATCGATTTTCGCTGCCATTCCACAGGCTCTATAAATTAAGTAGATTCTGGGCGTCAACTACTAAATCACCTTTTTATGTTCTATAACTTTCTTTAACCGCTCTTGAAACCTTCTTTCCGTTGCCGTATATTTTATTAGAATTTTCGAGAATTATCCTTGTCGGTCAGTTTCTCAAGTTCTTAATACTCATGCATCTCCGCTTCTTTCTTTTTTGTCTGCACATGCGTCTTCTTTTCCTCTTCAGTTTTCGGTATCTATCCTACTGCTCATGTGTTGTGGTCGGTCGCAACGTTGCGAGGCAGGCAGCCTATCTCGTTTGCAGCAGTACGTACTTAACGTACGTACGTATTTAATTTTCTTGAAGTCATTCAATTCAATAATTGTTCATGGAAATTAACAAAATCAGTTTAGTGTAATATGTTTCGAAAAAGTTGTATAAGAAGAAACGAATTAAAAATTGAAATCATTAGCAATTGGTTGATATGCCGTGCAACCTTTAATATACATTATTAAATTTGTTTTCATAACTACAAATGAGTGATAATACCACTGTTTAATATATAAATGTAATAGTTATTTAAACAATAAAATTATTTATTATACTTAAATCTGTTGTTTTAGTTTTTGTAGCGATAAATGGTTGGATAATCCAGTTTTCTTGCTGTAGAAAGCAACCTTCAAGCGACATGATTATACTACTGAGTTAGATTATTATTAAATGTGAACATCATCGAAACACGAATCATATCCCCAATAAGCATGACTGAGAGGATCTGAATATCTTTTGGTTGCCTGATTTAACTTAAGTTGGCACCACTGCAGATGATAAATATCTATTAACTCCAACGCAAATTTGTAGTTTAGCAGCCGCAGAAAGAACAAAAAAGTCACGGAACTTTTTGAAAACCTTCTGTAAGTGCTCCGGTGAGGAAATATTAATGAGCCAAAATTATAAGTATACCAGCGAAAAACACTATCAAGAGATTGTCGCACTTCTTTCGACACATAACAGACATTCTTATCACCAGCAAAAGGCCAGTTATAGAGTACATCCCAACACTCATGGTATCCACCCAAGTAATTGGATCTAAAAAATAAACAAAATTTAATTGTTAAACATTTTACTTATATCTATCTTTCCTTGGGAAATATAATTAATTCTGAAGTCAACGATCAAGTTACAATTAAGGCATAAGAAAAAATATATAAGAATAAATTTACATAAAATTCAGAAATTAAGATACATTACGTTTGAATCTATTTTTAGCGACGCGGATTCATAAATTTTAAATATTTGTGGAGTCGCAAGAGCCACTTGACACTTGAAAACTGTGAAGTTAAGTTCTAAGGAACTACTTTAAAAGTAGATATTTTTAACGGGTGAAACTCTATGGCAAGAGCGGTGCGAATCAGCTACCCAGTCGAAAGATTGAAGGAGTGAAAAGGTGTTAGTCGAAGAACTAATAGCCTATTTCCACCAGACGTTAAATGCATTTTAGCTTAAATGTATTAAAACATTGCATTTAAATGCGTGAATTTCCATGTGTTTGTTGTTGTATAAAAGTGTGTTAACTCACATATATTAAGTAATTAGCGAAGAGAATGCTTCTTCTCTTTAAAAAACAAAAAAGAAAAAACAATATGAATCAAATATAAAGCAATTGTGGAATTTCAAACGATCCCCTCAATATAAAAATATGCGTGGCTCTGGCAGCTATCAGCTGATTGAGCAAAGTAAATAATTAAGGAAACAAAGAAGCAAAAGTAAAAATGGAAACATGCATAAAAGCACTTTCATATCAGCAGCGTTTGTCCATGCAGTAATAATCTGCACATGCAAATCATAAGATTGTATAAGTAGCCAAACAAAATGAATGCGGTTTCTTGAATTCATGATTTCAATAGTTGTGACAAATTTTGCAAACTGCAAATGTAAACGAAAATCTGCTGTTTGAGTTAACTCACTTTCGGTGGAAACGTTTGACATTTCATTCACTTAACAGAGGCCTTAAATGCATTTAAGTGCTCGGTGGAAATAGGCTATAACTTTTATTGAGTTAAATCCAAAGTTTTACCTTGTATACGGGTGTTTCCAAAATTTAATATAAAATGTAAATAAACACGTACCTTTAATAGAATATATAAAATATGCGCGAAAACTCAACTTTTCATAAAAACTGTTGAATAATAACTAATACGGAATTCTTATTCCGTTTATGCTTATATCTATTTACGAATTGTGCAGAAAGGCACACCGCTAATTATTACATTATCTGCAATTCTGACAGCCACACAGTGGCTCGCAAACTTTTGAGGTTTTGGACTAAAACAGTGCTTGTATACGTGCCTAGATAGGCGAAATTGCCTAAGTTTGTTCGAAAACAGAAGAAGGAAAGCTTATTATATAATATTATATAACTTGCACACAACAAAGTAAACCTGTTAATAAGCTTCAAAATAATTTAGAAACTAAAAATCATCACACAGCAGCCTCAACATCACCTTTCCTATGTAATAATAAAATCAAAGCTAAGAACCTTAAATTTTTAATGGGTATCTCCCATTCAATATAAACCTGAGACTTTTTAACTCAAAATTGGTTTAGCCTTCTACTTTCAACGATTTTGAGTAGCTATTATAATTTAAATTTGCATGTGTAGAATGTTTCATGTTTTCATATTCATTTTTGACAGATTTTTTACCCGAACCTTCATATCTGAAAAATTCATTTTTATGTGGACTACACAATATAGTCCTCCGATTTTGAGGACTTTCGGTGTCAGTATTAATTTGTAGAATTCCAAATTTTTTAATTTTTAGTTGCTTTTTTGACGGATTTTTGACCCAAAATTTTATATCTGAACAAATAACTTTTAAAGGGGCTATATAATATAATATAGTCCTCCGATTTAGATGATGTTCGATGCCAATGTGCTAATGAGTATTGGTATTTTATGCTCTTAGATACTTTTAGTATGAAGTTTTGACCAAAGCTCCATTTCTGAACAAATCGGTGTATGGGAGCTATATGTGGACACTCAGTTAACGTACGCCCCGCATAACGAACATTTCGTATAATTATCCTCAAGAATAAGAACATGATTGGTGAATGCTGCAAAGGAGCATCAAGAATTTCTTCGTTACGATTACAAAATATGGATAAGGTTGAAAGATTACTTCTGATATGGATTAACGAAAAGCAGATTCAAGGTCACTCAATTTCGTAGAATATGATTTGTGAAAAGACTAAAACAAGTTTCACCAATCTTACTGAAAAGTTACCAGGAATATCAACAGTCAGTGAAAAAGAGTTCAAAGCAAGTAAGAGGTGGTTCCATAATGTTATGAGACATGGTGAAGCATCAAGTTCAGACGCTAAAGCAGCGCAAAGTTTTGTCGGCGAATTCAAGAAGCTTGTGGATACTGCGCGTTTCTTGCCCTAGCAGATTTTTAATTGTGATGAAATGAGTCATTTTTGGAAAAAGAAGACCAAGCGGACATACATAACAGTAGAGAAGGAAGCAATCCCGGCCACAAGCCTATGAAAGACCGTCTTACTCTACTTTTGTGTTCCAATGCAAGCGACGACTTGAAAATAAAACCCCTTCTTGTTTATCATTCAGAGAATCCACGTGCCTTGTGTGACACGTGATCTTTTTTCTGACTGGATCAATAACACAATTGAAGATATCGACGCAGTATCCACTGATCCAATAACTAACGAAATTATATCTTTAGCTGAACAGAGGTGGATAGCAATGACATTGCTGAGTATGTGGCAGAGCAAACTGAAGATCTGACTATTGAAGACCTTGTGGAATTGCAATATGCTTTAAAACAAGACATCAGAAACAAACGACACTAGACAGTTTTTTATTAAAAGAAAATTAGGTATGCATGTACCCATTATAAAAAAAAATTATTTTCTATTTTCCTTTATCTTTAAGATATATGTATTGGTTTAGTTTTTCCGTTTTAAAAGTTTTGAAGTATATTTTGTAACTTTCTTTTAAATAAAAGTTCAATTTGAAACACATAAGTGTGTAGTTTTTTCGATCTGGAACGGATTAATTTATTTGATATGTATTTATATGGAAATAGTCGTTCTCCTTAACGAGCTTTTTGCATAACGAATGAGGTGCTGGAACGAATTAAGTTCGTTAACCGAGGGTTCACTGTAGATTCTTTTGTAAAAAATTTGGCGGCCACCATGGCAGATGTTCTCTTACCGTAACCCGTTAATACAATGAAATTATTATTTACGAACCAAGACGGAAACGTTAAAGCTGATAAAAAATCCACTGGATTGGATTTGAATGGGAAGGACTTTGAACACGATTAATGAAATTTTCGTACATTTGCTATTAAGCAAAATTCAATACAAAAGAATTAATTGTAAAATTTATTATTATTTTATTGAAGCTTGTAACAAATGTGCATATTACAAAGTTGGTGACACATTAACTTATGAATGAGATATATAGGGCAGATAAATTCAGTTCTTTGACATTAATATTTATTATTTTGATTTTTAAATATTTTTAATTTCAATTTAATTTAAGAGAATAACATAGATTTTCCAAATGTCCACAAATAGACATTGTTTGGCCTTGAGACTTATTTATAGTTATGTCAAAAGCTAAACGAATTGGAAACTGTAGTCTTCTGAAGGGTATAGTAGAATCTGACGGTATCATTAGAATATGTGGCAATAGGACCACTTTTCCTTTAATGTTTCCAGTTAAAATGGTCTCTTCAAGAATATGGTATTTCCGGTGATCTTTTTGATAAAAAATCTTTCACCGAAAAATATGTGGTGGCCTTCCAGAAATATCTAGTGAATTTAAAAATACAATTGGAAAATTTACACTTTCATTTTCATCAACAACAATATCAATTGATTTAAGAGACATCAGATCGCCTGGTAACAACTGTTGTATCTGGAAGTTAATTTCGTAAACATCAACATTTTTGGCTGAAAAACTGACCGATTACTGAGCCAGATTAAGATTCAAGAAATTATTCCGTATACCCGGAAAAATATTCTGAACCAATTCATTTTTTTTCTTGAAAAACATTGTGTATTTGGTTGAGGTTCCATTTTATTGTTCCCAATATCTAGTAATTGTTCGTGTTCACGCGATGTACCTTTTTCGAGTTTCTTCGAAATAAAACCACTCGCGTTTCGTTTTATTGTTTACAATGTTTTTTTTAATTTGCTAAATGTTTTTCTATTTGTATGTTACATATTTATGTATATTTGGTTTTAGCAATACAAACTTATTTTTATTTATCAATTATTACAATATTTACAAAAGTCACTTTTTGCATAATTGTTTGGTGAAGGTTTATATTAATTAATTTGAAATATTGTAACCCCGTGCGCGTTTGCCGATGTGTTGATATGAAATCTCGTATTTCGCTTGGCCAGCACGGCTTATATAATATTTGCTGCACCAGGTACATTAGGGTGCGCACAAAGGAGGTGGTGTTATTGTTTTAAGCCCACGCTTAAACAGTTCGGAAAATATTTGTGCTGATGAATCATTTTGCAATCGTACGCGCATGTTTATGGGCCATCGAAGGGTGTCAGCACTTCGCCATTAGAACGATTTATCTCATCCGCGAAAGTCGGAATTACCAGACAAAATTAAAATAGCACCACCGAAAAGTTTATTATTGCATACGTGTAGATCAATGCAATACTTCGAGTGAATATTTGTGATCCATTCAAATTATTATTGAATTATTGAACCCTTCCGCAATTCTGCAGCTATTCCACTATTATTTTTTATGTTACACATTGTATTTGGTTTTTTTTTTGCAAGGTAGCCGCTATAACTGAAGATGCAACTGCTAATGCGATTTTCTGTTGCGACCGTACTTCGGCAAGAATTAACGATATTAAAAATGTCTTACCAGTTCCACGTAGTGCGTCCAAGAAAAAAAATCTCCTTGCTCATCAGCAACAGCCAGCATAATCTGATCATAAATAATTTTTTGTTCAGCTGTCAGTAATGGCCCATTGTTCACGATTATTGTTGCTAAATTACCATGGTGATATTGTTTTTCTCGTTGTAAATCGGTGTTCACTAAGTGAGTGGGTGATGGCATACCATAATGATTAAGTGGTAAATTGGTTATTGGGCGTTGATGTCAACGCAGCATCAGCAAGCGTTAAGTCCTAATGGTTATCGTCTTCTAGGCAGTACAGTTCACAACATGTATCTTGGTAGGGAAATAAATACTCGACCATTAACCGTGTGCAGAAATAAAAAAAATGGTTCCACTTACTTGAAATTCGGTGAAAAGGTGGCTTTTCGCTAAGATGAGCAGGAAGAGTACTCTTCTCTCCGGGAAGTGGAATAGTAAAACCAAAAATGTTGTATTCCCACAAGTATTGACTAAATAAAGTTATGATAAAAAGCTATCATTTGATACCCTGTAGCTAGTCTTATATGTAAAATCTTATATCCGTTTGGAAAATTCCAGAAATCTCCAAATATCTCCAAAAGTCTTGACCGATTGGCTTAAAATTTTTTGAATTTGTTTCTATGGTTCTATGGTTCTTGAGACGTTTTACAAGAAACGAAATTTCGGAAAGTGTACCGGGCACCGATCTATTCGAAAAATATTATTTATGGTTTTATTTAATTGAAATTCAGTCCATAGGTGGTCTTTTACTTAAATTAACAGGAAGACTACATTTCTTTCCGGGAGGTAAACCAAAGACTGAACTATTCAAAAAGTCTTATTTATGGTTCTTTTTGCTTTAAATTCGGTACATAGGTGGCCGTTTGCTTAGATGAGCAGGAAAACTAGTCTTCTCTCCGGGAAGTGGAGCGGGGATGGGCCTATTCAAAAAGTCGGACTATTCCTCTTTGGGAAGTTGACCAATGTCAATGGTAAAACCGAAAACCTTGTATTCCCACAAGTATTGAGAAAATAAAGCTATGATAAAAATATATCCCGTGATTAATTTGTCCTGCATTCAATGAGTATGTGCGACAGCGAAGCGTTGCAGGGTATAGGTAAGTAACTTACGAAAATAATAGATTTTGAATAAAAACTTCTAAGCTATGAATCATTCCTATAGATGTTAATGGCATAGTTGATTAGTGATTTAAATATTCGGAAAGTGGACCAGGGACTAGCTTATTCGAAAAAAATTTATTTATAACTGGATGTACTTGAAATCCGGCACATACCAGATGTGTAAGTATGAAACCGGAATTTTTGTCAAGAAACAACACGTTTATTGTAATGATATGATGCCAAGTAACTTATTCAAAGTATTGTCCATTGCTATCTATACATTTTTCCTATCTTTCTGGCAATTTGTGGATTCCGCGCCAAAAGAACTGTTGCTCTTTTGAGGCGAACCAGTCATCGAGCCATTTTCGTACACTTCGTTATTTGTTGGCACAAAACTCGACATGTTTATCTCTAAGAAACTAATGCTACTGAATGTGACTCGTTCTATTGTAAGTTAAAAATCCTTGTCGGATATCAATACAATAACAAGACACCGCTGACGTTATGTGTCGGTAGCTGCATCGACATTAGCGCAACCTTTAGGCAAATTCCGGTTTCCTACTTACACACCTGGTAGGTGGTGTTCGAGCACACGGGCTCTCATTACTATTGTCGCATATTTGCTTCGCACATTCGTCCTGCACATATACGAAATTCTAGTCTTCGCTAGGCGCGCCTGATTCTTCAAATTCACCACAACTTCGCTCTCTTCGCATGTTTCCTCATTCACACAAACTCATCGCAACGATGAGCTTTACAATGCATGAGTGTACGAATATTAGACACTCATGTATTGTTATGCTCATCATTAATATTCATGCATTCCAGAATTGAATGCACACAAACACCGTATGCACCGACCAACAAATTAGCACTTGGATATCACGTCCCACTTACCTACAACAACAAGAATACATGAAGTACCACTAGTTTTTATTATGTTTTTAGTTTCTTCCTATTTTTCCAACTAGAGCATAGCTCTATGTTAAATTTGTCATGTTCAAAATTTTTAATAACATTTGAGTATTCGACAAATACAATCCATTCTAAATTTACTTTCGCTTGTTTTAATTTTGAGGCATTAAAGCTTCTTCCTCAATCAGGTGGGTTTTTGCTTAGATTAACAAGAAGACTACATATGTTTCCGGGAGGTAAACCAGAGATTGAACTATGCAAAAAATCTTATTTTTGGTTCTATTTACTTTAAATTCGCTACATAGGTGTCCGTTTGCTTCGATGAGCAGGAAAACTACTCTTCTCTCCGGGAAGTGGACTGACCACTTAACAGGAAGTCTACACTTCTCTCCTGTAAAAAAAATTATTTATGGTTCCATTTACTTGGAATAAGGTAAATAGGTGGCATTTTGCTTAAATGACTATTCCTTTCCGTGAATTGTACCAATGTCAATGGTAAAACCGAAAATTTTGTATTCCAACAAGTATTGAGTAAGTAAAGTTATAATAAAAATACATCCGGTGATTAATTTGCCCTACATTCAATGTGTATATGCGACAGCGAAGCGTTCCAGGGTATAATTAGTATTATATAAAAATGTTTAGTAACCTATGAAAATTAAAGATTTTGAAAAAAACTTCATTAGTATGAATCCTACACATATTTATGCCATAGTTGATTTGTGATTGAAATATTAGTGGCGCAAAGTCTACTGTACCCTATATTCTGGCAACTCTTGCGAGTGCAAAGTGAAAGTGACTGTGCTCTATATTTATTTTAAATTTTTAAATAAAATATATTGTGCAAACTACATAATTTAATTCAGGCAAGTGGCTCCTCTGAAACTGAACAAAGTGAAGTGAAAGTGAAACCTTGTAAATAACAAATTGTGTTATTTGCATGGATTGGCGCTCCATCAAAACTAAATAATAAAAAAAAAAAACTATAAACAAATAATTCACACTAGTTGAACAGAGACAAATATATTAATTATAAAAATAAAACAAATATGTATAAAAAGCTCTGGTGTTAAAGATAGGCGCCTAAAAGTATGCAGGAAAATTTGCATTTGCTCGCGCCGTTTCCAAATTAGAGTTGCCAAAAAACTGTGTTGCAAAATCCACTGGTTTTTTTTTTTGAGACTAAATTGGCCATTTTGCAAAAAAGGGACTAAATCGGTCGCCACAACGTGGAAACGTTAAGCAAAGACAACAGCAACAACAAACGCCACAACAACAGCACCAACAGCGAACACAACGATTGGAAAATGAGCCCTCTGCTTTTGTAGTCCCTTCTAGGACTACTTTACCAGCCCCTTCATGGGCTCAATCGCCGATTACCGCAACTCCTCCAGCTCCTGCTAGAGTCGAAACGCAAGACTTTACCGAAAATAGCGCTGCAAGGAAAGCAGTAATTCAAACGGGAACCGATCGCTACATTCTTGTAAAAAGGAAACGGTCACCCCAAAAAAATAGTGAACAAAATCAAAACGAAATTGTCAAAACAGCAAGAGAAAAAGACAGCATGAGCAATAATCGATTTCATATGCTTTTTGATTCTGATGATCATGTGCGTGTGCAGAAAACGTCCAAGCCGCCGCCAATTTATCTTAGAGAAGCGAACTCTAGCAACTTTGTCAACAAATTGATAGATCTAATTGGGAAAAATAACTATCGCAAGGTGGCAGATAATTTCGAAAAGGAAAAGAAGTCCTTCTATACCTTCCAGCTCAAAAGTAGTCGTAGCTTAGCAGTCATCCCAAATGGCATTGAACACAGTGTAAGTCCCTTGGAAATAGAAAGTGCCTTGAAAGAAGAAGGTTTCAGGGTAAGAAACGTATTCAACATTAAAAATAAGGCTAACATACCTCAGCCAATGTTTAGGGTTGATATTGAGCCAGAGTTCCAGCTCTTAAAAAAGGGAGAAGTTCATCCCATTTACAAACTGCGGTATCTTCTTCACCGTCGTATTTCCATGGAAGAACCACATAAACGAACAGGTCCTGTTCAGTGCCATAATTGTCAAGAATTTGGCCATACGAAGCGATATTGAGCTTTACAAAGTATATGTGTCATTTGTGGAGATTTACACAGTTCAAAAGACTGTATGAAATCTAAAACAACCCCTGAGTCTAAAAAATGTAGCAATTGCGGTGAAAATCACACCGCCAATAACAGGGGTTGTCCAATATATATTTCCTTAAAAGGCAAGGGCAGTAAAAAGGCTTCTAGCAACTTTCCTGCCTCTCAGCCTCACCCTCAGCCTTAATCAAAAGCTGCCGAAACAAAGCCTACTAATACCAACTTTATATCCTACGCCCAAGCTTTAAAAGGTGTACCTCAGCTCACAACGCAAGAAACGTCTATCCCGTTCGTTCCGTCTGTTAACTCACTTGAAAATACGCTAAACAACTTTATACGCATGATGCAAGAACATATGACATCAATGCAAAGTATGATGCAAGTTTTAATTCGAAATCAAAATCTCCTCCTTCAAGCGATTTTGTCTAAGCCATGAACGACCTTAAGATATGTTATTGGAACGCCAACGGCTTGGTCCAACAAAAATGAATTTCAACTCTTCTTAGAAAATCAAGCAATATATATAATGCTAATCTCCGAAACTCATTTGACCAAATTTAACAACTTCAATATTGATAGATTTCTGTTTTATGACACCAAACACCCTGAAGGGAAAGCGCGCGGTGCAACTGGAATACTTATCAGGCAAAAAATTAAACATTATATAATGGAAGAGTACTGTAAAGACTACCTTCACGCTACCTCAGTTCATATATATGATAATTCTGGTGGAATAAACATTTCCGCCATATATTGTCCACCCCGATACAACATTATCAGAAACTCAATTTACTGATTTCTTTTCTAAACTAGGTAAACGGTTTCTAGCAGCAGGTGATTACAACGCTAAACATTCCTTCTGGGGATCTAGGTTAATATCTCCAAAGGGTAGAAATTTATATAAAGCCATTCAAAATAACGGTTTCGACGTTATATCTACCGATCAGCCAACATACTGGCCAACTGATCTCAGCAAAACCACAGATTTGATTGACTTTGGAGTAACTTGTTATCAGTAGAGCACAAGCAAGCGTAAAACCCCTTTTCGACTTATCATCTAATCACTCGCTTTGTCTATGTTCCATTAACATAATTCCAGTTTTCAATGACTTACAGCTAGGCTTAACCAATAAATTTACAAATTGGCTTAAATACAGAAAATTCATTAGCGCGCATCTAAAATCGCTCATTCCTCTCAAATCGTTAGCAGATGTCGACAATGCAGTTGATGGCTTTACAACATTACTTCTTTTGGCATCGAAAATTTCAACGCACGGCCCATCTAACACTCACAGAAGACAAATTTTCAACGGTCTTAAGGGTAAGGACATTACAAGTCTGGTAACCAAAAAAAGACAACTAAGGAGAGATTGGCAGAGGTTTCGTTCCCCGGCCTTAAACAATGAGCTCAATATATGCATAAAAATGCTTCGGGATGTCCTGAAACAAAAAAAGGAAAACGAGTTTCAAAAGTCCGTACAATCTTTGTCAGCTGCATCTGATACCAACTACTCTTTGTGGCGAAAAGTTAAGAGTTTCAAAAGTCCCGTTACTTGCGACCCTCCGTTGAGAACTCACAATGGTGAGTGGGTTCGAAGCGACCAGGAAAAGGGTATCTTATTTGCCATGCATCTTTCCACTGTATTTACACCAAATATTGGATACAAATCTCTTCCAGAATTTCGTGCAGATCCAGATAAAAATTTTATTCAATTTAATTTTAAATCACTTAAAGATGTTATTACTAACGACATAAAGAAAAAAAAGGCTCCTGGATACTACAGGATAACGGGTGATATGATAAAAGAGCTTCCAAATGAGGCAATTAAACACATGCTTTGTATATTTAATAATATATTGAGACTACACTATTTTCCTAAATCCTGGAAGCTCTCGGAGATTATTATGATCCCTAAACCAGGTAAAGATCCATCTTTTGTGGGCTCCTATAGGCCTATTAGCTTAATTACGGTATTCTCAAAAATCTTCGAAAAACTTTTATTAAAAAAAATATTACCGATTTTGGAATCGAAACAGACCATACCATGCCACCAATTTGGGTTTAGAGAAAAACACAGCACAATACAGCAGGTGCATATAATCGTAGCACACATAAGATCAACGTTTGAAAACAAGCAATATTGTACTGCAGTGTTCCTCGATGTTGCTCAGGCATTTGATAAAGTTTGGTTAGATGGTCCTTGTATAATAGAAAGCTTTCTTATTGGCAGAAAATTTCGTGTTAGGCAAAAAACTTACACCACCGAATCCTATGAAATATCTGCTGTTGTTCCACAAGGAAGTGTTTTAGGGCCCGTCTTATATTTAATTCATACGAACGATCTTCCCACAAACCGAAACCTCATCACATCAACTTTTGCGGATGATACAGCAATACTTAGTGTCCATTCAAACTCCATGACAGCCAGTTACAGATTACAAGAACATTTAAAAGTAATAGAAGAGTGGCTAACAACTTGGAGAATTAAAGTCAATGAGTCTAAGTGTATACAAGTAACATTTACCCTAAAAAAGACACATGTCCTTCAATCTCTATAAAAGGGAATATAATACCTCAGAAAGAATTCGTTACCTACCTGGGAGTTATATTGGATAAAAGACTCACCTGGAAAAACCACATAGACAAAAAGATTACTCAAACCAAATTGAAAATCGCGAACTTGCATTGGATTGTAGGCTCTAAGTCCAAACTAAGCCTAGAAAACAAAGTTTTACTTTTTAATATGCTAATAACCGTACCTTGGAGGTAGGGAATCCAAATTTGGGGCTCATCATCTAAATCTAGCCTAGATAGAATTCAAAGACTGCAGTTTAAAACCTTAAGATCAATATGCAAAGCCCCTTGGTATGTAAAAAACTCCGCAATTCACAACGATCTCGGGATTAAAACGTTCACCGAGGAAATAGAGAAACTGCTTAAAAATTACTCATTAAGGTTATCAACCACCCAAACTTTCTAGCTAAAAAATTATTACAGCAGAACTACCCTAAGCGATTCAAGAGAAAGGATTTACGTTTGAACTGTGACTAAGGGCTCTGCTGCATCCAATTATTCTACATCGGAGTTGCGCTCCGCATATATCCTTCTTGATATTATAATTTACTTCAAATTATCCTTTATGATATATCTTTTGATATGAGTGTTTGGTATACCTAATGATATCTATATAAACATATTCTTTGATAAATCTAAGTTATATTCGTAATTTTTTGTGCTTTGCATACTTTGTTAATCTATACAGTGGTAATGATTAAGTTGTTCCAGGAATAAGAATTAGCTTTAAGATTTTCGAAATTATTGTTAGTTTCCAAAAAGGAAAGATTCAATAAAACATTATACAAAAAAAAAAAAACAAACCTGAATTCCTAAGCAAAACTGCGAAAAATATGAAATCTAGAAAAAATTTTGTGAGAGTCGCGAAGAAGTCGCTTGTGGATGGCAGTGTGGAAGGTCTTGGGCATTATTCACGTTTTAATGGTGAATAATTTTTTTTTAACTTTTATCATGCTGAGGTTGTGAATTTACATTTTCAGTGTTGGAGATTATAAAATTAAATATGTTAAGTGTTATAAAGTAAGTGTTTAAGTGGTGGGTATTAGTTAAAACAGAATGAGGTTCATGTCCTCGGCATACCGGCGGGTTTGAGGCGACGATGACGATGGTTGAACCAAGTCCTCCAATTGCTTCTGTATTTCGCGTGCTTTATAGACAAGCCCGCGGATATGTGGAAGGATGGATCGCGACGGTTTCGATTAGCCGCTTCGTGGTATTTAGTACTGCTCGAGACTCGGTTCTTGATCGGCCCATAATTTCTCGTCTACTAGTGGACACTTTCGATAGTGTTGGGGTAGCTACCTTTCCAAGGGCTTGGGTAATAATCGGGAAAGCAGAGTATGATGTGCTAGATCACAGCGTCCACAGCTGTCTGGAGAGTTGCACGCGCAAGGACGAAATTTCTGTACCCCGTAAAAATATGATCGAAATGCATTATAAGTTTGGGATTGCGGGGTAGATGGAGGCGTGTAACTTTCTAAGAGATGAGAGAATGAAGTGAGAGAGTATACTATGCGGGAGGTAATACGCAAAGTTTAGTTGTGTTTGCGAGTAACTATGCCATAGTGGCCAAAAGCTTCGTCAGAATCGGGAAGGACCTCTCCGAGCCGTTCGATACCAAACGAGGTTTAAGACAGAGTGATTAAGGAATCGAGGGATATGGGTCTGATAGTGAACGAGGGCAAGACGAAATATCTCCTGTCATCACACAAACAGTCATCGCATTCGCGACTTAGCTCCCATGTCTCTGTTGACAGTCATAACTTCGAGGGCGTAGATAAGTTCGTCTATCTAGGAACAAGCATCAACACCAATAATAATGTCAGCATTGAAATCCAGCGCAAAATAACTCTTGCCAACAGGTGCTACTTTGGACTGTGTAGGCAATTGCACAGTAAAGTCCTCTCCCGACGAACGAAAACCAAACTCTACCATTCCCTCATCGTTCCCGTTATGCTATATGGTGCGGAACCATGGACGATGACAACACCTGATGAGTCGGCGTTAAGAGTTTTTTAAAGAATGATTTGTATCATCAACGATTTGGGAACGGCGAATACCGCAGCCGATGGAATGGTGAACTGTATGAGATATACGGCGACATTGACATAGTTCAGCGAATCAGGAGGCAGCGGCTACGCTGGCTAGGTCATGGGGTCCGGATCGATACGAATACTCCAGCTTTGAAAGTTTTCGATGCAGACCCGCCGGTAATCGCGTAAGCGGTGTCTACGCCAGTAAAGTAAAGGACATAAGTAAGTAGCTATGCCACTTTGAGTGCGAATGTCTACTACGCGAACGTTTTGATCAGGTACGGAATGGAAGTTTACAATTCGACCCAACATCCATTCGTTTGGCTGGTGGTAGAAGACCATCTTTTATTACGACGAGATCTAGGTTGGGTTCCTCTCCTTTCCATTTGCATCGTTTGTGTAATTTTTTCGAGTTTTCGGTCTTCCCTCGTTTGCTGAATTGGTAGTGTAACACCTTCAGTTTTTGCCATTTGTTTATTAGGGTCAGATTCTCCGAGTTTGGTTCTGGAATCGAGTGCATGGTGGCCCCGCGTAGGAAATGGTCTGGTGTTAAAGCGTCCAAGTCGTCGGGGCCTTGTGATATTAGGGTGATCGGTCTGGAGTTTAAGACCGCTTCAATGCGTACGAGGAGAGTTGTGAAACTCCTCATATAAGAATTTATGATCATTCGCCATTTTCATGAAGTGGATTTGAAGCTCATCACTGCTGCATATGTTGGAATCAATTGCCACGAGATGCCGTGGACGGCATATTTCCTACTAATGTTTTCGCATATTTCGTCGAAAAATGCAATGCGATTATTGAGACTGCGTTGTGCCCCAATAAATGTTCGTTCATTGTCCGACGTAATTTTTTGTGGTATACCGTGTCTGCCACCGAAACGAGTAAAAGCGGCTTTGATCGCTTCAGTACTTAAATCGGAGAAAAGCTCGTGGTTTATGACTTTTGTGGCAAAACATACAAAAATACATACATAGGCCTTTGAGTGAGACTCTGTTCGGAGAATCGACGTTTTAACAGCCTGTAGTTTGAAAGTGAAGGGAGTAGGTTGTACGCTCGGGGGTAACGCTGCCATCATTTGTGACTTCGTTTTTTATTTATACAGTGTGCAAGGTTTACAATGAAATATGCAAGTTTTTAATTCTCTAAAAATTCGAATCATGAGTTGCTTTTCAGCATGAATTAGTGTTGAGTGTAGGAATGCCAGGATTAGAGCGCATAGTCTGGAGTCTGTCGGTATTATAAGAGCAGCGTAAGTGAGAATTTCATTCACGCGTAACATACCTGCTTTGTCTAAAAACGGGTTGAGTGTTGTTGTTGCTGTTGTAGCGGCTCGGTAACCCCGCTTAGGGATAGATTAATCAATCTAAGTCACCGAGATCTTCTAACGGGAGGACCAGGAAGCGTTCTGTTTCCAAGGTATCGGACCAGATAGAGAGGGGGGCTAGATGTATCGGTTTTAAGGGGCATGTAAAGAGGTGGTTAGTATCGTGAGGATACTCTTTACATGCAGGATATAGAAGTTTGTTTCTATATATTTGAATAAAAAAACTTTAATATTTTATTTTTTTAAATAAAAATATATTTAACAAAAAGTATCAAGTTTGAAAATGAAAATTATAATATTTCAGAAAATGAAAATTTTTGAAGTTAAAAATTCAGTAACATAAAAATTGAAAAATTCTAAATTGTAAAGTAAAAAATGTTAAAGTAGATTCCTACATTTACTCCCCCTCCAATGAAACGCATATTTATTATTATTAATTAAGGTTAAATGTAACTTTTTCTTGCTTGGTGTTTGTCAGTGTAGTTTCGTGAAGAAGTAGTTGACTTATGTTTGCAGGTTTAAGTAAATCTATTGATATTGTTTTAATTTTATTTCCATATTGTATTTCAAAAGTTTTGTTATCTTTGGATATAACTTTAAATGGTCCTTCATAAGGGGAATGAAACTGTTTTCTTTATTATGATGTATTACTTTCGATCGAACAAGTGAGGAATGTTTTCTAACTTTAGAAAGAATTTCAGTTGCATTTTCGATTTCGCTATTATAATTATTATTGGGAACAACAAGTTCACCAGGAGCCTCAGTGTTTGGCCATAAACTAATTCAGCTGAAGAACATTTTAAATCTTCCTTAATCGCTGTTCGTAAACCGAAAAGAATCCACGGTAAAATTTCAGATCAATGAACTGAATCATTTGATGCTGTAATTGCAGTTTTCAAAGTTCTATGAAATCTTTCAATCATTCCATTTGACTGTGGATGATATGGAGAAGTGTGTATTTTGTGAGAACCTACTAACTTTGTTAATTCATTAAATAATTTTGAAGTGAATTGTGTTCCTTGATCTACCGATCTATTGAGTGGAATACCGAAACGCGGAACATAATTTTGAATAAATGTAGTTGCAACAGAAACAGCTGAAATGTCTTTAAGTGGATATGCTTCCGGCCAATGATTGTTAATATGTATCGATTCTCTTTTGAAACTGGAAGAGGTCCTACTAGATCCATATGAAATGTTCACATCGTCCAAAAGGAATGTTAATCTTTTGAATTGGAGTTTTTATGTTCTTAGTAACTTGAGATTTCTGACAGTTAATGCAAGATGATGTCCAACTATTAATTTCTTTACGCATATTAGGCCAAAAATATTTAGATTGAATGAGACGTCGAGTTGTTCGAACACTTGATAAAGAATGAATTTTTTCAAAAATAATTTTTCTCATTGAATTAGGGACATATGGTCTAAAAGGTGTTTGTGTAACATCACACCAAATATTGAGATTTATAGTAGGTTCATTAATTTCTTTTAAATTACTATTGGCATTTGGATCTGAAATAATATTTTTAAGTATTTCATCTTTTTGTTGTTCTTCATAAAGGTATTGGAAATTAATGTCTTTTGCTGAAATTGAATTAATTTCTGGGATACGAGAAAGTGTATCAGCAATTTTATTATCTTTACCACAAATATATCTAATATCATTAGTAAATTGGGCAATATATTCTAAATGTTTAATTTGACGAGGAGATCTATCTGCTTTAGAATTTAGAACATGAGTAAGTGGCTTATGATCAGTGTAAACAGTGAATACTCTGCCCTCGAGAAAATGTTTAAAGTGTTTAATTGAATTATTTATTGCCTAAAGTTCTCTATCCAATGTTGAATAATTAATTTCAGTTGGAGTTAATTTTCGCGAAAAATATGCTAACAGTTCTAATGTGTTATTACTCTTTAGTTGTAAAACAGCTCCAATAGCAACATTTGAAGCATCTACTGCAATTGATAATTGACCTTTTTTGTCAAAATTTGTTAATAAAGTTTTTTGTGCGAAAAGTTTTTTGAGATTTTCAAAAGCTTGTGTGGTTTCATCTGTCCATTTTAATTCTTTAAGTTTAATTTTAATTGTAAATGTTAACATTTCTTGCAGAGGACTTAATTCTGCTGCTAACATTTTAATATACCTATGATAATAATTAACCATACCTAAAAATTTTTGTAATTTGTTAATCGACGGAGGTTTTTCAAATTCAAAAATTGTTTCAGTACGTTCACTTGAAATTTCATAGCTAAGAAAATTTAATTTATTTGTTCCAAAAATACATCTTGCAGGTTTAATATTTGAATTGTAATTTTCAAGTCTTTTAAATACTGATTTTAAATCTTCAATATGTTATCCTTCATTATCACTAACTACTAGAATATCATCGATGTAAACAAATACAAAATCTAATCCAGAAAATACTTCATTAATAAATCGTTGAAATGTTTGAGCACTGTTTCTAAGTCCAAAAGGCATACGTACAAATTCAAACATTCCAAAAGGGGTGGTTATTGCTGTTTTGTGTATATCTTCCTCAGCCATTGTTATTTGATGATATGCACGAACTAAATCAATTTTTGAAAATATCGTTTTATCTTTTAAGTCAATATTTAAATCGTGAATGTCAGGTAACGGATATCGATCTGGAATAGTTATAAAATTTAATCTTCTATAATCCCCACATGGTCTCCAATCATTTGGTTCTTTTTTGGGAACTAAATGAAGAGGAGATGCAGTATGTGAATTTTATGGTCGACAAATACCAGTTTTAACTAAAAATTCGAAGTCAGTTTTTACTATCTTTAATTTAATAGGATCAAGACGACGAGGTTTAGAAAAAGGAAGAATCCCTTTTGTTTTATTTCTGTGAACCGTATGGTGTTGCACTTGTTTAGTGTAATCTGGTTCACAAATAATAGATGGAAATTCATTTAAAATATTCGTAAATTTATTTTCAATAATGGGAATTCGAAGAGAGAAAATGTCGCAAAAACCAGTAGATCCAGAAATTTTAAATTTTGTTGTTGAATCTGTTATTCCTTTATTTTTGATATCTACTAAAATTTCAAATTTCTCTAAAAAACTAGCACCAATAATTGGAGTTGAAATATCGGCAATAATAAATGGAAATTTGAAATCTCTTCTTGAACCTAAATCAAGTTTTAAAAGTTTTGTTCCAAATGTTTCTATATTAGATCCATTTGCAGCTGAAAGTTTAAGATCAGAATTTTTTTTAAATGATTTGAATTTTGAAGAAGGTATAACTGAAACGATTGCGCCTGTATCAATCAAAAAATTTAATTTTCTTACATTTATCGAAAAAAAGGCGACTATTATTATTCCTGGATCTTGATGAATTTCTTGATCTAGATCTAATTTGTAATTCATTAATATCTTTTGTAATTTTGTTTAAAGTTTGATACATTCCAGTTGTTATGTCAGTTAAACTTTTTATACATTGTTCTAAAATATTATTATAATTATTAAAGGTTGAAGCTATTGAAGATACTTGAGGTTTATTAATTAAATTGAAGATTTTATCAGCCAAAATAATAATTTCATCTTTATTTTGATTACTAGAAGAAGTTAAATGAATTTGAATTTGTTGAGGTAGTTTACGAATCCATAAATTAAGAAGAAATTCATGATTAACAATTGAATCTGAACCAGTTAAAGATTTCATATATCTAAAAAGCTCTGAAGGTGAACGATCACCATGTTCAGTATTTGAAAATAATTGTTCCAATCTCTTTTCTTCACTAAGAGAAAATCTCTCACAAAGAACTTTTGTAACAGTTTCATATTTATTCGAAAACGGAGGTGGATTAATAACATCGATAATTTTGAAAATAGTTTCTTGTTGAAGAGCAATTAAAACATTTTGAAATTTAATGTTATCATTATAAATGTTGTTAATTTCAAATTGTCCTTCAACAAGCAAAAACCATGCCAGGACATTCATTCCAAAACTGAGGTAATTTAATAGAATTCGAATTCGGTCTAAAATTATGTGTATGAATGTCTTGTGTTAAATTTTTTGTTGTATTTAAATCTGTATTAGAGTTCATGATTTCATTTTGTGTTTCTGTTGTTGTGAAATTACATTTGCGTATGGGTGATCTATGCATGTTTGGAGAAAGAGTTTACAAAAACTTGATAAAAATTAATCAAGATTTAAATAAATTTACTTAATTTAAAAAGTTAAATGACATATATATATGTAAAATTAAAGATAAATAATAATTTGTTACAATTAATAAAAACCTGATATTGATTTGTTCTATTAGATAATATTGTTGATTGTTGCAATTCTTGACTTTGATAGGAGTTAAATACTTCAATTATATTGATTTCATTCTAAGGGAATTGATTGAGCATTTTTCTGGCTTCCAATGTTTCTGAACGTTTTCTTTTCTTTATACAAGTACAATATGTTTTGATAAAAAGCTTTTAAGATTTTGAATACCGCATATATAATTTCATAATTCTTTTAACTGATTTTCACAATTTAAATGTTTAAACAATTCGTTTTATTTGTTAATTGCTTCGATGTGTTGATCTTGCTGTAACTGATGTTTTAATGTTCACAGATTATATGTATTAAAAATTGAAAATGTTAAGTTAACCGCAGAGTTCAGAAAAATTATTTGTACGCAGCTTGTAGAAAATTCGATGAGCAGGATCGCCAATTATATAGAAGTTTGTTTCTATATATTTGCACAAAAAACCTTAATATTTTATTTTTTTAAATAAAAAATATATTTAACAAGAAGTATCAAGTTTGAAAATGAAAATTATAATATTTCAGAAAATTAATATTTTTGAAGTTAAAAATTCAGTAACATAAAAATTGAAAAATTCTAAATTGTAAAGTAAAAAATGTTAAAGTAGATTCCTACACAGGACATACGTTGGATATGTTGGGGTCGAGTTTGTATAAGTAGGAGCTTAACCTGCTACTGTATCCAGGCCTAAATTGAGCCAGTCTCACGTAGGTCTCTCGAGCCAGCTCAAGCTCTTCGTGAGACTGTAAAGGTCTGTTGGTGCTGAAGGTACTGCCATGCAGGCTGGGGACGCATTGGAGCGCTGTATCTTGTGGACCAGCCCATATTGAGCCTAAGGTCTAAGCAGACCTTAGGATCACTCTAACCATTGCACTGGTTACATCTAACCGAGTTGGAGGAATGGTGGAGTCTTTTATGGCACACGTAGCAGAAATAATCCGTCGGACCATGGTTGGTTTCGACGCCAGACCTTATGAGAAGGACTTGGAGCAGCCCAGCTGCGAGTTGTTGTTGTATTCTTGCACTTAGATTAATGTTACCAGTTGACCTAAACGGGGTTAAGTCACCGAATGGGTGACAGCCCTTTGCCTGATAAAATCTGGGTCAACTCCGGTCCGTAGAACCGGCTGTTTTGAGTGTCGTTAAGAGAGCGTCTTTCTTGCTGATTGATGCCGAGAGTGTGGAGACCGTATTACCATAGTGTTGGTGTTGAGCGTTCCGAATGAGTAACAGTTGCGCTTGATTCGTTTCATCCAGAGTTATAGAGAAAGAATAGGCGGCAAGCAACCTTTTTGCTTTGTTGATGATTCGCAGCATGAAACCTTTTACTCTGAGTGCTCCTGGATCAGAGGAAAAGCTTTCCAAGATATCGGCGTTTTCGGTTGCATGGAGTGCATCCGATTGTCGCTGTTCTGGCGGAGAGGGTGTGTCGGTACGGTTTTCGGGTAGAATTTGGACGGTTTGGATAGCCATTTTGGACCGGTCCCCCAGAGTGAGGAGTTTACTATGTCTTGAGGCTTAATACCGCCAGTACCTAAATCAGCTGGGTTGTTTTATGTGAATTAGCGATTAACGATAGCGTGTTGGTGAAATTCAGATGCTATATTTGACAAAAAAGTTTTCCACATCCATGGAGGTTTTTCCAGCCAGGAAAGTACGATGGAGGAATCAGTCCACAATTAGCTCGTTGGGTGTATCTGATTTACTAACTTTGTGATGAGTACTGCAGCACATAGTTCCAGTCTCGAGAGTGAGGCGGTTTTTAGAGGACCGACTTTGTTTTTGGCAGCAAGTACATTGGAGGTTGTCATTTTCTTATGCTCGACACGTAGGTACACGCAAACATAGAATGCTTTTGCGGAAGCGTTCGAAAATCGGTGCATGCGGATTACGCCATCTGGGGAGAATTGTACCCAACGGGATATTCTTATCTCGGTGATCGCAATGAGCTTTTTTTGAAATGAGTCCCATTTGAGAGGTGAGAGGAGTTTGACTGTTTAGTCCCAGTCTGTTCACTCAATCCAAAGCTGTTGAAGGAGGCTTTTGGCAGATATATGATTACAGGCGATAGCCATCCTGCTGGATCGAAAAGTTTTGCAGCCGCGGACAAAATTTACAGTTTTGTGGCCGTGTTTGAATCGAAGGCTTTTGTATTTCGAGTAATTTATCTATCTAGTTATCTACTAACAACCAAAGATTCTCATAACGGTCTGAGAGTGCTTGCCAAGCAAGCTCGAAATTAATGCCATCTTCCGCTTGCGATTTGGATCTTGTGCATGGTCCTGACACGGGCTGCATGGATTGAGGTTTTTCAAGTATGCCTTCTGGCATTTTGTATTAAATGAAGTTATCGTATTGTGAACTTTTATTTTTAATATAATTTTATTTATTTCATTATATTAAGTGAGAAGCTAATTTTAATAATATTTTGATTTAATCGAAATATCGAGTACAAATTATTTGATAAGCCATTGGAGCGAATGTACATACATATATTTTAGTGTACACTAGCGTACGAGAATATATTGTATAATATGATAATTAGAGAACGAATGAGAATAAACTGAGCGCCGGAGTATAATGTTGGAGAGGGGCATACACGTATGTATGCATATAAAGTTTTGATAATGTAAATATGTAAGAGAGACTATATAATAATTTACACCACTTTCGAAAGAATGCGCATACGGGTATGATCTGGGGAGTAATCATTTACCGTGTGATAAATCCTTTCAACTTTTTGTATGAAGTGAAAGCTGTACTTACTTAGGTATTCCTCGATTTTGTGCAAACAGTTGTGTTATAATTATTGAGTGAGTGTGGGATGGGGCCATGTGCAGAAGTTCACGCAAGTGAGGAAAGTTTTTGACTGCCATTCACTTGGGAGTGGCCAGAAACGATTCTTTTGCATATGGTTCAAGCAGCTCACGACTTCCGGTTTTAGACCACGTATCCCCTGGGTAGCCAACAAACATCTGTTTGGAGGCGAGCTAAAGTGATAAGGCGAATCCCATGCGGTTGTGCGTAGGGTTTGGGACCCACCACAAGAAAACTAAATTCCATTGAAAAATCAATTTCAGCCTCGGATGACAGACCCCCCTTTGATGACGATCACCGCAAATATTTTAAGGATTACAATTTGAGGGCATGCACATGGAATGTCCGGTCCCTTAATTGAGAAGGCGCTGCTGCCCAGCTGGTTGATGTCCTCATAAAGTTAAAGGTTGACATCACTGCCGTCCAAGAATTGCGATGGACAGGACAAGGACGAGAGAAGGTGGGTCCTTGTGAAATTTACTACAGCGGCTATATAAAGGAGTGCAAATTTGGTGTCGGATTCGTGGTGGGAAAGAGACTCCGTCGCCGATTACTTAAATTCAATCCAGTGGATGAACGTCTAGCCACAACACGCATCAGAACAAAATTTTTCTACACCACCAGAAGGACGATGTGCCAAGAATGCCTTTTACGTCAAAATTATGCTTGGCGACTTCAACGCTAGGGTGGGCAAAGAAGGTATTGTTGGACGGCATTTCAAGCTCCCTACGTACAGCTGCAAACGAAATTATTGGATTTCGTATAGGTCGCAAAAACAGCTAGTACGATGAAAACTGCTGTGTCGCAGTGGAGAGAAAACAGACTGCCTACCTCGCAACCTTGCCATCGACCACAACACGTGCGGGGTGGGATAGATACCGAGAACTGAAGAGGAAAGCAAGACGCGTCTGCAGATAAAAAAAGAAAGAGTCCGAGATGTGCGAGTACGAGCTAGAGCTTGAGCTTGAGAAGCTGACCGACAAGGGTCACGCCCGAAAATTCTACGAAAATATACGGCGACTTACAGAAGGTTTCAAGACCGGAGTAAACTCTTGTAGGACCTAGGGAGGTGAGCTAGTGACAGATGCCCAGAGTATACTCGATTCATGGAGCACTTCTTCAGCCTGCTGATTGCCAGTGATGAGGAAACACGCGGAGATGGTGAACCCGAAACTCCAATTGATGACGATGGAAAAGTCGTTCCGTTACCCGACTATGAAGAAGTCCGAATAGCAGTCGCCTGCTTAAAAAACAACAAAGCGGCAGGGACCGATGGATTACCGGCCGAGCTATTCAAATACGGCGGTGAAGAAATGATCAGGTGCATGCATCAGCTTCTTTGCAAAACATGGTCGGATAAAAGCATGCCCGACGACTGGAACCTAAGTGTGCTCATCCCAATCCACAAAAAAGGCGATCCCACAGTCTGCGCCAATTACCGTGGACTTAACATCGCATATAAGGTCCTATCAAGCGTATTGTGTGAAAGACTGAAGCCCACCGCCAACAAACTGATTTGACCTTATCAGTGTAGCTTTAGACCTGGTAAGTCAACCATTTACCAGATATTCACTATGCGCCAAGTCTTGGAAAAGACCCGGGAAAAGAGAATCGACACACATTTTAAAGCAGCTTTTGACAGCACGAATAGGAGCTGCCTCTATGGCGCTATGTCTGAATTTGGTATCCCCGCAAAGCTTATACGGCTGTGTAAACTGACCTTAGGCAGCACTGAAAGCTCCGTCAGGATCGGGAAGGACCTCTCCGAGCCGTTCGTTACCAAACGAGGTTTCAGACAGGGTGATTCTTTATCGTGTGACTTTTTTAATTTAATGCTGGAGAAAATATTACGATCTACAGAGCTAAATAGAGAAGGTGCAATCTTCTATAAGAGTGTACAGCTGCTGGCATACGCCGCTGATATCGACATTATTGGCCTCAACAACCGCGCTATACGATAATATTGACATATTTCAGCGAATGAAGAGACAGTGGCTACGCTGGCTAGGCCATATCGTCCGAATGGATGAAAGCACTCCAGCTTTGAAAGTATTTGATGCAGTACCCGCTGGTGGAAGAAGAGGAAGAGGAAGACCTCCACTCCGTTGGAAGGATCAAGTGGAGAGTGACCTTGGTTCACTTGGCATTACCAACTGGAGCCAGGCAGCGAAAAAATTGATGGCAAATGGGAGAAAAATTTGACAATTTAATTGAATTTTGCAAATAAAGTGAGAAATATTCAGTGAAGGCACACTTTTGCCGACCGATTAAGTTTGTAGTATTTTATTTGAAATGAATGCAATTAATTTAGTAAATGTTCTTAAAATTATACGAACTTGAGGAAAAAGAAAAAAACGCCAAAACGTTAGCCCTCTTTTTTACGGATAGCACGCGTTGCTACTCGTTGGCATTAGAAAACGCAACGCCGAACGCTCCAGTTTAGGTATGTCAGTTAGTTATGTGACTAAATTTATATGTTTGTATATTTTATTTTGTGGCACTCTATTTTTCTAAACTAACATGTAATGCTGCAACTACGCAATCTTACATACCTCCCAGCCATAACAGCCTATCTTATGAGAGCGATATGCACCAGGTAGGGGTCAGACCGTGAAACCTTCCATGTCCCTTAATTATGATCATATTAGCCAACTATAACAAAAAATAATTTTTCTGAGTAGTCGTCTATGTGCGGTCTCGAAAGGGTTATACAACGTTGCCAGTATTGGCTTTTTTAAACGAAAAGAAATAAATTAGTTTTTTCAAAAGGATCGAATACTAAACTCATAACTAATTATTTATTACCATATAGATCATGTGCATTTGATTGGCGTTTATATACATACAGGTATAAATTAAAATCGTAGACGAATATTATAAATTTGTTTAAAAGTATGCAAACACACTGGCATCTGGCAAAATTTCTTCGCTGTTAGTAGCCTCGTTAGCTCCCGTATGCCTATATATCTTCCAGTCGGGTGTTACGGCTGTGAGGTATGTAAAGTGGGTAGTTGCAGAATATGTGTGTATATATGTATTCCGAACTTTTTTGCGAACGGTAGATATTTATTATGGAATCTATGCTAATTATTTATATGTATATAAGTATGTATGTATGTATGTTGTTTTTTCACTTCCAGGAATATGTAAACATGTGTATACCAGAGAACTGCAATGCGTATACCATTTTCGCTCACATTCGAATCAACACTCTGATTTTCTTTGATTCAAATTCTTTGGGATAAGTTCGGGTGTGGAGTGAAATAGCCAATTGAATGCAAACATACACGTATATGTTGGAAACATTCGAATGCCGTTGGCTTGTAACTTGTTCACAAACGAGTAACAACGAGTACATCTTACTTGTTATACTACTTATACTTATTTGTTTTGAGCACAGATTTAAACTCGAACGTTTGCGTGCTGATCTTGCTCAGTGTGATTGTACGCCGAGATAGTGATTTGTGCATCTATTATTACGGCAGAAGAAGAAAACATTTTTGTTATAAAGAGTATAAAATCCTTTTGTTTTAATTTTTAAAATCGCTATCAAAACAAAAAATATCGTATGCATAGTGCATCAAATTTCTGTAACTTATTTTTTGTTCTCCTAATTTGCAATAAATATTACAAAATTTAAGTTAAAATGATTTTTTTCGCTATTATTATTTCTTGTAGTGTACGCAATACATACATTTTAAAATTTTTTCATTAGTATTATTTTGGCTCAGACAAAGGACGCTACGGCGCCCACAAGTCTGCGTTTATGTTTGTGTATACTCAATTGAATACGCGAATGTGCACTCGAGACTGTACTCGAATGTTATATTTCACTTCGTTTATATCAAATCAAATCAGCCAAAGCGAGAAGTAAGATTTGCGTACAATTTACTAAATTTCATGTTATCTTCTCGAACTAGAATGTATCGAGTGGACACAAACTTGTGGAGTGTTGTTATTGAGTTGTACCAAATTTTTGATAGTGGGATCGAACAGGCTCGAAAAGACCCGTTGCAGCTCTCTGGTGTGTACTTACCTGCTCTTCAATTTTAGTAACGGTATTTATTTATTTATACTGATTTTTGAGAGTTTATTATTTTTACACGCTTTATATTAGCTTCACTTGTATGTCAGTATGTCTGTCTGTCAGTATGTCTGTCTGTCAGTTTGTAACTTTTTAGCGGTGACGCGATCCCAATATGAAATATTTGAAATGCGAATCGTTGCATACATCGTAGCGTTAACAAAATTAATCAGAGAACGTATAATAATCCATACTAATAATTATTATACGTTCTCTGATTAATTCAGAGAAAAAAAAATCAAAATAGAGTTAATTAGAAAAATATATAAAATAAATGTAGTTTAAAAAAACTAAAAAAACACGCTTTTAAAGAATATTAAACTAAAAAGTTAAAAATAAATATAGGACCATAAATCGTTCGCAAAATTTTTCTCTCGAAGACTCCTAGAGCCGACTCATCAGAGTTGACATCGTCGACGCTTCTGCGCTATATAGTAGGACGGGTATGATGAGCGATTTGTAGAGTTTGGTTTTCGTTCGCCGAAAGAGGACTTTATTTTTCAATTGCCTACTCAGTCCAAAGTAGCACCTGTTGGTAAGAGTGATTCTGCGTTGGATTTCCACGTTGACATTGTTGTTGGTGTTAATACTGGTTCCAAGATAGATGAAACTACGACTTCAAAGTTACGACTCTCAACAGTGACGTGGGACCCGCGTCGCGAATGTGATGACTGTTTGTTTGATGAGAGGAGATATTTCGTCTTGCCCTCATTCACTACCAAACCCATTCGCTTCGCTTCTTTATCAAGTCTGGAGAGAGAAAAACTCACGGCGCGGTTGTTGAGGCCAATAATGTCGATATCAGCGGCGTACGCCAGCATCTGTACACTCTTATAGACGATTGTACCTTCTCTATTTACGTCTGCAGCTCGTATTATTTCCTCCAGCATTAAATTAAAAAAGTCTGTATCGAACAGCTCGGAGAGGTCTTTCCCGATCTTGACGGCGCTTTGAGTGTTGCTTAAGGTCAGTTTACATGGCCGTATAGGTTTCACGGGGATACCAAATTCAGACATAGCGGCGTAACGGCAGTGTTCTCGTGCTTCCGAAGGCTGCATTATGCTGCAACTACCCATTTCACATAGCTAATGACCATAACACCCGACTGGAAGAGCGATGTAGATACACGAGCTATCGACGCTGCTAACAGCAGCGTAATGTTGCCAACTGCCAAGGTATTTGCATACTTTAAAATGGATTTATAATTTTCGTCAAGAATATTCATAATTTATATGATCGAATATACACACCAATCAAATATACATAATCTATATGGTAATAAATAATTAATTACGAAATTAGTTTTCATTTCCTTTGAAAAAACTATGCATTTTCATATTAATAGTGATTAGTTTATTTCATATTTGTTTGCAAAGTCTATCCTGCAACCTTGTACAAGAGCGGAAATGAGCTGAGCCGGTTTTACGGAAACAATCAAATCGCCGCTGATTTCTATGGGACAACCGTCAGTAACGGCATGGGCAAGCGGTGACAACTTTTCATTTGCATAGCGATCTCATAAGATAGGTTGTTATGGACGGTAGGTATGTCAAATGGGTATTTGCAGCATTAAAATCGACGAAAAGGTGGTGCGTGTCGATCCTCTTCTCACGGGTGAATATCTGGTTAAAAGTTGACTTACCAGGTCTAAAGCCACGCTGATAAGGTCCAATCAGTTTGTTGACGGTGGGCTTTAGTCTTTCACACAATACGCTTGATAGGACCTTATGTGCAATGTTAAGAAGGCTTATTCCCCGGTAATTGGCGCAGATTGTGGGATCTCCTTTTTTGTGGATTGGGCAGAGCACACTTAGGTTCCAATCGTCGGGCATGCTTTCGTTCGACCACATTTTACAAAGAAACTTATCAGCTCTTCACCGCCGTATTTGAATAGCTCTGGCGGTAATCCATCGCTCCCCGCCGCTTTGTTGGTTTTTAAGCGGGCAATTGCTATTCGGCCTTCTTCATAGTCGGGTAATGGAACAACTTTTCCATCGTCATCAATTGGAGTTTCGGGTTCACCATCTGTGGGTGTTTCATTTTCAGTGCCGTTCAGCAGGCTGGAGAAGTGCTCCCTTCATAAATCCAGTATACTCTGGGCATCGGTCAGTAGCTGACCTCCTTGGGTCCTACAGGAGTTTTGATCTTCGGTCGGGGCGTGGGCGCCAATCAGCGTTAAAAAGTTTCGTTTTGATACGGATTGTGGCTAGACGTTCATTCACCGGAGTGAATGGAAGTATTCGTATCTCTTGGACGGCGGTGATTTTATGAGGACATCAACCAGCTGAGAGGCGGCACCATCCCAATTAAGTGACCGGATGTTCCATGTGCATGTCCTAAAATCGTAATTCTTGAAACATTTGCGGGGGCGTCATCGTAAAGGGGGTCTCTCATCCGGGGCTTGTTTTGGTTTTTCATTACATTTTTCGTTTTTCAAGTGGTGGGTCCCAGACCCTACGCACAGCCGCATGAGATTCACCTTCTCATTTTAGCTCGCCTACAAACAGATGTTTGTTGTCTACCATGGGGATACTTGGTCTAAGACCGGAAGTCGTGAGCTGGTTGAACTATATGCAAGAAAATCGTTTCTGGCCACTCCCAGGTAAATGGCAGGCAAAAACTTTCCTCACTTGCGTGAACTTCTGCACATGGCCCCATCCCTCAGCGTGATTGCCGAATAAATTAGCATCCTTAGCGAATACCTCTCTTATGTTGAGCTTACAAGCGGACAGCGGCATACCCAAACTCTTCCATGATGGCGAAAGTGGAAGGGAAGTGCCCTTCCTTGCAAGCTCGTCCGCCATCTCATTACCCGGTGTGTTACTATTTCCATATTCCCATACTAGGTTCAAGAGAGAACTGCTTGGCCATCGCGTTAAGCGATCTGTGGCGGTCCTCTACGGTTTTAGATTTTATTGCTATAGACTGCAGGGCTCGTAATACAGTCTTGCTATCCGAAATGATATGGAGACGATTGTCTGAGAGTACTCTTGAGCAGTGAACTTTTGACCGCCTCATGTATAGCCACCAATTCCGCTTGAAAAACACTTCAGCGATCCGGTAAGTGAAAGGTTTTATAGATACAAGGATCCTTTGAGTAGATTCCTCCACTAAACCTGTTATCAAGTTTTGACCCATCCATATAAAAATAAGACGAGCCGGCGCTTGCTGGCATTATATTGTTCCAAATGTTTATATCTGGGATAACCACCTTGAAATCTGACGTGGCGGCTTCCGGTGAAATCAGAGTGATATCCAAAATCTCCGTTCTATTGCTTATGACAAAGGTTGGATCGTTACCTTTACGTATATTACTTATGACTGAATTTAAAATGAAATCAAAAAGTGACTCACCCCTTTCATTGATGTTTGTGTTTTGCCAAACTACGAGGGGGGCGTTAACGTCCCCTGCAAAGGTTCGGTGTTGTCTTGCATCAGCTTAACCATGAACTGTGGACTATTTTTCCAAATTCCCTCCTATTTGTGTGTGACAATGGACCCCAATTTTTCAGCCGAGACCTTCTCTCTGCCGTGAATATGGCGTCCAATTGCGGTATACCGTACACTATCACCCACAGGCTAATCCGGCCGAGAGGATTAATCTGATTATTAACACAACACTTATGGATTATGTGTTTGAGAACCAGAGGGCCTGGGACCAACAGTTAGCGAAGGTAGCATGCTGTATTAGGACAGCGCAGCACAAAGTGTTAGGAGCTACGCCATATTTTGTGAATTTTGGTAGGGAAATAGCTCTAGAAGGCAGTAGGGACTTCATACACAGTTTAGGAGATCAGGAGAAATTAAATTGTCAGGAGTGAGCAAAGAGGCTCGATGAAATTAGGGCCAACATTAGAACTAGGTTAAAGCAGACGAGTGAGAAGCTTGCGAGGCAGTACAATCTCAAACGTCAAGTACGAGAGTAAGTTTGAAGGAGAAATTTTATGCTGTCAAATGCAGCAAATTTTTATGCCGTGAAGTTAGCCCCAAAGTATGTAGGGCCGTTTATTGTTAGAAAGAGAGTGTCACTTGGAACGTTAAAGAGTTGAGGTCATATAGGAATTAATAGGACACGGTAGGAGATTTCCGTTCCCTGACTAAAAGGAAGATTCCTTCCTTTTCGTTGAAGAAGGGGTGGAGTTGTCGCGTACTGGCCGCAACAAAAACTTCTTTTGTGTTTGTTTGTCAATTTCCTTTGTTTTGCCTTATATTCCTTTCACTACAAGCGTTGGCAGCTGTCGGCAAATAGTTGTGCAAATTAAAGCCATGCATTGTTGGCACGGTTATACTCGGTGTGTGCCTACCCAGTGGTATAAGTCTCCAATAGAAGGGGTTCGTACAAAACGGTTCCTCCACTAACAAATATTAGGGAATCGGAATGCTTTGCGCGGGTATTCCGTAAAAAGGGGTGTCGCCTTTCTCTTTATACGGCGAGATGAAAATTATCCCAGTGTACTTGGTGTGGGATTGTGGCGTGCGCTATACAACTCGGTCCCTTTATGTAATGGGGCGGCTCCAATGATTGGGCACCAATACACACTCGCCTGCGAGTTCTGAAGGCCTGGCTCGTAAATGCTTGCCGGATCAGATTCTTGCAATCTTCAAAAGTGGAAACACCTTTCTTGCTATCGTGCGTATTCTTTGGTGAAAAAAATTTAGTAAAATAATAAACAAATAAGGTTTCGCCAGACGGAACAAATAATAGTGAAAAGGCAGTTGTAGCCTGATTGAAGCCTTGTGTGACAGGATAGGTGTGTTTTATTTTAGTGGCGAAACCAGAGTTTGGATGGCATCACCGGAGGAGCACCCCTTTCATTAATGTTTGTGTTTTGTTTCTACGAAAAGATACGACGTACAGAAGGTTTCAAGACCGGAGCAAACTCTTTTAGGACCCAGAGAGGTGAGCTAGTGACAGATACCCAGAATATGCTAGATTTATGAAGGGAGCACTTCTCCAGCCTGCTGAAAGGCAGTGAAGAGGAAACACGCGGAGATGGTGAACTCGAATCTCCAATTGATGTCGATGGAAAAGTTTTTCCGTTACCCGACTATGAAGAAGTCCGGATAGCAATCGCCCGCCTAAAAAATAACAAACCGGCGTGGACCGATGGATTACCGGCCGAGCTATTTAAATACGGCGGTGAAGAAATGATCAGGTGCATGCAAAAGCTTCTTTGCAAAATATGGTCGAATGAAAGCATGGCCAACGATTGGAACCTAGGTGTGCTCCGCCCAATCTACAAAAAAGGCGATCCCACAGTCTGTGCCAATTACCGAGGAATAAGTCTTCTAAGGTCCTATCGAGCATATTGTGTGAAATACTAAAGCCCACCTCGATACCAAACGTGGTTTCAGACAAGGCGACTCTTTATCGTGTGACTTTTTTAACTTACTGCTGGTGGAAATCATTTGAGCTCTGCAGATAAGAGAAGGTACAATCTTTTACAAGAGTGTACAGCTGCTGGCGTACGCCGATGATATCGACCGCGCCGTGAGTTCTGCTTTCTCCAAACTTGATAAAGAAGCGAAGTGAATGGGTCTGGTAGTAAATGAGGGCAAGACGAAATATCTCCTCTCATCAAACAAACAGTGATCACATTCGCGACTCTGCTCCCACGTCACTGTTGACAGTCATAACTTCGAAGTCGTAGATAATTTCGTCTATCTAGTGACCAGCGTTAACACCAACAACAATGTCAACCTGGAAATCCAACGCAGAATCACTCTTGCTAACAAGTGCCACTTTGGACTGAATAGGCAATTGAAAAGTAAAGTCTTCTCTCGGCGAACGAAAACCAAACTTTATAAGTCGCTCATCATACCGGTCCTACTATACGGCGCAGAAGCGTGGACGATGTCAACATCTGATGAGTCGGATCTAGGAGTTTTCGAGAGAAAGGTTTTTCGCAAGATTTATGGCCCTCTACGAGTTGGGAACAGCGAATACCGCAGACGATGGAACGATGATATTGACATATATTGTATATAGGTATATATACATACTCGCATAGAATTAAGAGAAACTGTTTATTTATAATAATTGTTATTATAAAATAGCGTTCTGCCTACGTGCAGAAATGTATAAGAAAAGCGATCGTAATTGGAATAATTTAATTCGCCAGTAGATGGTCGCTAGGTATACTTGTCCGTAAATATCGCTGACAAAAGTAGTACATCTGAGGGTTTCCACTTTACGAGTACTTAGTATATTGTATATTCGATGGGGCTTTCATCTAGTCGAACGAAGATTCGTGGTGGAAGTTTCGCCTCAGCAACTTTTACGGCAAAAGTAGAGTATATTCTGGGATTCCACCTTACCGAATGGAAGACCAGTGAAGGGTGTTTCACCTACGCGATCTTTGGGAACGTAAAGTAGAAGGTAAAATCTGGTTGGATGTATTTGAACTAATCGGAAAATAAAACTTTGCTGTAACAGGAAAGATAGCGACTTATTATTTTCTTCACCTTGGGTATACTGAGTTACCTCAGCCAAGGAATATCTTTACAATTACAAAGGAAGCAAAAGAATGTCGGAAAACCTTTTCAATAAGACCTTGCAATAAGCTTATAACATTTAAGTCACAACTGTTTACGCGAGGTACCTTCTTCGAGCTTGTCCGAAATAAAACCACTCGCGTATTCATTTTAAGTTTAACAAATGTTTATTTTCTTATTAATAACAAAAGTCTTTGTAGTTTTGTTTTCTATTTATGTATTACAAATTTTTTGTTATATAGATTTCTCTATGTATATATATATATGTACATATGCATGTATTTTTAAGGAACAAAATTAATGTTAAACATTTTAACCCCGTGCGCGCTTGCCGATGTCTTGATATGAAATCTCGTATTTCGCTTGGCAAGCACGGCTTATATATTATTTGTTGCAACAGGTACATTAGGGTGCGCCCAAAGGAGGTGATGTTATTGTTTTAACCACACGCTTAAACAACAACAAATATTTTATTTTTGCTCTTCATATTTGATGTTTTCCAATATTTGGACCATTGTTTCATACGTTTGCTTCATATGTATGCCGAATCAAATTTCTATTCATTCTGTGCAACAGCATAGCCTTCAAACTTGTCGCTGAACCATTATTGAATAATCGCATTGTTTTCCATTCTCTGTAAGTGAACGTATTTTCATCGTTAAGCGTGTAAAATTTCTGGAAATCAGCTTGATGTTTCCGGTTTGATGTGGAGTTGACATTTGTTACGTCACTGATTTTCGATGTGAGGTTGGAGATGTGGCATGCTTGCATCCCAGGCTAGCTCGTCGTAGGGTGGATTTTTCTTCTAACCTCCGTACTCCAGTTGACATTAACAAAATCCTATTTTCATGCCACGTGAAGAAGAAAGAGGGGACATGATTATAGGAACTTAGAAAAACAAGGATAAAAGAAGAAGAATATGAAAACGTATCTGTCCATTTGTCCGAGTCAGGTGGAGTCAGCCCACCCCATCTACATGCACACCGATGTAGCCATGGACTTTACCGTAACTCCTACTCCCGGTAAAATCCCCTAACCTGACTATTGTCCGTCTGTCTATCTTCTGTACATCTTGTCGTACGTATCAGGCTCTGTTTCCGTGGTCTGTCGGTGTTTCGTCACCAGTCACCTGTCACAACCATTTCTACCTTATTGCCTCAGTGCAACACCCACACCAACGAAAAGAATGAGGCCAGCATTGTATATAGCAGTAGCTCAATTACATCTTTATATATATTTATTTTTTTCTTTTCGATTTTATATTTACAACATTTAATTTTACAGACTAATTCATCTAAATATTTTTTTTTTCAATTCCAAACGTAAAATTCCTGAAAAATTAATATCTACTTATATTTTTTATTATATATAGGTATATATATGATATATATGTATATAGGTATATATATATATATATATGTATATGTATATGTATATACATATATTTAGGTCTATATGTATTTATATATATATATTAGGGTGATTCAAAAAAACAACACATTTTTTTTTCTTCTTTCCAACATGCTTAAGAGTTCAATATAGATGTAAAAAGATCCCAGTTAAAATTTGAACGCTTCATATTAATATTAAGGACGTCCGCATCGCACTTTTCTATTTCCCATAAGAATAACATAGGCAAATATTTGTTTGCGCCTTCTGATTTTTATTGCTTATCCATCGTAAGTCAAACAAAAAATCACTGTACAAATTTTTGTAGAAAATTGAACGCTCTACAAAAAAGGTCTCGTATGATTTTTCCGAAAACCTAACCAGCTGAAAGCTATTCGAGGTCAAAGTTCAATATGCTGAAAATTTGACCGTTTGTAATACATTACAGTGAACTCGATGAAGTTATGGAAATCATGTATCAAAGTTTTATGTTTTTCTTTAATGTAGGCGTTCAGAAAACCTTTAACTTCAATTCTATGGAGTAATAAGCTCAGTGAAACTCATTGAGAAAGTTTTTAGATTACAAATTTCAGTTTATTTTGATTTTTAAACGAAACATTCTTTTTGACTTTGAGGATTACTAACATGAGGTCAAAATTAAGTTGCATTTGATTTTTTTAAAGAAATAATTTATTATTCAGCTCATACAATGATTTCAAGTAATTAATTCTTATAAATACTTTATATTATTATTATTGAAGATTTCTTTTGAAGCAATCTGGGTAACGTTGCCGATGTTCTCGTGCTACTTGTAATAAATACTGTAGTTGCTCTTCATCTTTGGTGAGGTAGTTGTTATATTCTTATAAAAAAACCAATCAAATGAAGTGTTGTACTTAACATGATTTCGAAATTTCTATAAATAAAAATTAGAAAAATAAAAATTTTTTAAATAATGTTAAAAATTTTTTATGAAACTATTTTACTTCTCCAAATTACTGCGGAAAATTTATGAAGATTTCCTGAAAGCCTACATTAAAGAAAAACATAAAACTTTGATAAATGATTTCCATAACTTCATCGAGTTCACTGTAATGCATTACAAACGGTCAAATTTTCAGCATATTGAACTTTGACCTCGAATAACTTTCAACTGGTTAGGTTTTCGGAAAAATCATACCGGACCTTTTTTGTAGAGCGTTCAATTTTCTACAAAAATATGTGCAGGGATTTTTTGTGTGACTTACGATGGATAAGCAATAAAAATCAGAAGGCGCAAACAAATATTTGCCTATGTTATTCTTATGGGAAATAGAAAAGTGCGATGCGGACGTCCTTAATATTAATATGAAGCGCTCAAATTTTAACTGGGATCTTTTTACATCTATATTGAACTCTTAAGCATGTTGGAAAGAAGAAAAAAAAATGTGTTGTTTTTTTGAATCACCCTAATATATATATACATATATATATATATATGTTTGTAGATATCTTTACGTACACATATATATCAAAATTTCCAGGTAATTCCTCTTTTGAAGGCGCCAGCATAAGGGGGATGATGTGCTGAAAAAAGAGAATAAAAGCAAACACAAGAGCATGCATACATGGGACATCAGCTTCACCTGTCAAACGTCGATCTGACAAAGACAGCTGATTCTGTCCACAAAAAAAAAACACAATGAGTGGTAAATATGGCGGATATGGCAGAAGTTCGTGGTCGTGATTGTAAAAATTACATTTAAATAAAAAATATTAATCAATAAGATTAAATTATTGAATTTAATAAAAAAGGAGAGATACGCGGGAATTTTTCTTACGAATTAATTGGCGTCGAGCCAAAATAAGAAAACAAAATAAAAACACTAATTATAAAAGTTAATTCCGCAATGATTGCCAAGATAGAATTAGATAAGTAACGAAAAAAAGGTGAGGTAGCCATCAACCTGTTTTGGTTATCGCATTATTACAAACGTGAGTGATAAATCAATAAATAAATAATAAATTAATAAAAATACACATGCGTGCACCGGAAGCATATGTGTTTCTTCTGTGTAGTGGTGGTGATTTTCTTTCCTTGTGGTGCTCAGAGGATCGGGAGAGTAATTTGAATGATTCTATTTATTAGCCTATTTCCACCGGACGTTAAATGCATTTTAGCTTAAATGCATTTAAGCATCGCATTTGAATGCTAAATTCCCATGTGTTTGTTGTTGTATAAAAGTGTGTTATCTCACTTTTCAATGTGTGCAACCGGTTAAGCGATTTTTCGGCCGAGCTACTCCTCCAATTATGGTTTTACTGAAAAAAATTAACTAAACTGAAAATGGAAACAAAACGATGCAAGTGGAACCTTACGGAGGAGCAAAGTTTCCTGGATTGATGGGAAGGAAGAGCTCAAGAATTGAGATGTTGCCGAAAAAACTCTCATGTATACAAAAAAATGGCGGTGGAGCTAACGCAATTGGGGATCGAAGTCACTGTCATTGTTGGCAATGTTGTAAGCATGCAAAAAAGCATTTCCCTTTCAGCAGCGTCTGTCCGTGCAGCAATAATCTGCACTTGCAAATCATAATATTGTATAAATAGTAAAATTAAATGAATTCGGTCTCTTGAATTCATGATTTTAATACTTGTGACAAATTTTGCAAACTGCAAATGTAAACAAAAATCAGCTGTTTGAGTTAACTCACTTTCGGTGGAAACGTTTGACATTTCATTCACTTAACAGAGGCCTTAAATGCATTTAAGTGCTTGGTGGAAATATGCTATAACGCTGAGTGCTGAATTTCGCTCTCATGTTTGCGTTTGTATGTATGTACGTAATTTCTTAAATTTTCTGGGTTCCTCTTTGACGGTCCTCACTTCACCTTTATTTTTAGTTTGTGATTTTAATATACTTCAATATAATGCATTGTGGTTTATCTATTTGTATTTAATATATTTTTATATTTTTATGAACTACAATGGATATAAAGACTTAAGGTTTCTTTTCACTTACAATTTGGTGGCAGGAATTTATGTTTTTTTTTGTTTAACTGTGTCCCTCACGGGGTTTTTCTGGGTAGACGGTGAACGGGTTTCCTAATACCGGAACTTCTTCGGAAATCTTACAAAAAAAAATTTATTTTTCAAGTGAACTCGCGCATCATACTTCCTTAGATTTTCACAAGCTTTTTCTCATTAAACTGAAAATTAGCTAGCTTACTGTTGCGACCCGGGTGTCTGTGTGTGGAACTTTACTCAAGCTTTCACTCAAAACACATATGCAAACACACACTTCATATACACATAGAACTTTCTTTGTGACACATTCACATGCATACATACATACATAAGAACTTTCACATGATTACAAAAACTCACAGTGGGCCTCTTTGTGCGAATGCGTTGTTATTTAGATCTGCTTACAATGGGCTGTCGTTACACATTTTGCTGTGTGAGTTTTCTGCTCATCAAAAATAAAAATGTGGTTAAAAATTCCACATTCCGTAGCGATAAACCCAATTTAGCCACAATTTAAACCATTTCCTGAGTCGGAGGCTTGGATAGATCGAAACCAGGAGCGCGTTTTTCGATAGCTATGGTAGTAGTAGTGGTTTCACATATTTTTTTAACTTGCATTTGTTCAATCCAACAGCAGAGTAGAATCATGCATTTCATCATGTCCCTGGCTGTCTTCCATCCACATTACTGGTTTCATATTGCGCAGACAGGATTTTCCTTCCTTTCATCCAGTCCAAAAGATTGGTATAGTAAGTTTTGCAAACCACGTTCGGCGTATACCATAGTCTTTATCAGTCATATTTGGTTCATCGAAATAAAGACGATATGCAATTTTAAATTTCTCGGTGAACATGTTTCCCTGACTGCCTTCCACCAAAAGATTGGTATAGCAAGTTTTGCAAACCGCGTTCGGCGTATAATCTTTATCAGTCACATTTGATTTATCGAAATAAAGACGATATGCAATTTTAAATTTCTCGGTGAACATGTTTCTTCTTTCACGATTTTCTGTTTTCGGCACTATATGACAACAAAAATAGCAAAACTCGTCGAGTTTATTCCAAATCTCTACATATACTTAAGACGGGTTTTTAAGCCAAAATATGACATGCAGTTGGTTGAAATGATGACCTACTTTGTATCTCTTCGGTATTCATGTGAATATTAACTAAGTTCAACCCTAAACTGGTATGATAGCTGGCATCCTTATGTGACTATACGCGTGTAAAAACTTCATCAAAATCGTTACAGCCGTTTTCTGGATCGATCTGGGTCTATACATATGTAAATAAATGGGTGAATTGTTCGTTTTAAGTAATAAAATACACACAGTTTTTCAACAGGAATGTTCAAAAAATTAAATAATGATCTTTTACTTTCGTGTCATGGATATGTGTATTGCAAATATGTACACAAATATAATATATTATAAATACAACATATTTACACAGTAACGTTGCACTTATTATGTGAAAAGTATATCAATTAAAACAAAGTTAGTCTAGTTTAAAATGTATAAATGAATGAATTCTCTTCTTTACTCACATGAATTTTTTTACAGGTATTGGCGATCTCTTTCCAACCTCGTTGCATCGCTTTTGAATTCCATACAGTCAATTGCATCTTTATTGCTGTTGCTATTTCTTTTTATAGTTATATTTGCCCTTTTGGGCATGCAAGTTTTTGGAGGAAAGTTTAACTTCGAACCATCGGAAGAGAAACCACGAGGAAACTTTGATTGCTTCTGGCAGAGTTTATTAACAGTGTTTCAGGTAACATTAATATTATATTTTTTACCCTCATATATCAAAAATTTAGTTTCTATATTTCAATTAAATTTTTAATTATTATTAATATTTTACGGTTTTTATAATCCCAAATAAGCTTTAAATTAAAAAAACGACTAAAAGACTACAATAATAAAAGAAGAAAATGCTGTACCCTGTAATTCTGAAGACTTTTCATGATTTGAGGCTTCTGTATGCAGCGAATTATTGAATTAATCTTTATATTATGGTACATTTCCCATATTAAAAGTTTTGACGACAATACCAACGTAAATTAAACTCGACCAAATTTACAAATATGTATATTTATTTAATTAAATCTGACCAAGTAAAAGACGTGTTACAAAATTTGATGTTTTCTCTTAAGCTATTTGACGACGAATGGCCTAGCTTTCTAAGAATTTCCAATTATTTCCATGGACAAATACATATTTTTAAAGTGCAACTTGAACAATACAAATACATACATGTGAATGAGAGTAAATATGTTTTAGTATGAGTAAAATATAATAGAAATGTTATACATAGAGCAGAGTTGGACTAATATTATAGTTAGGGTGTCACCTCCGCTTTTTCAATTAACAATATGTATGGGCGTATGTACATACGTACATACATATGTATACCTACAGTGGCTGTTGGTCAAGCGCCTACCAACAACCACACACGTCAACAAAACAAACTACCGCACAAAAAGGGGATGACAAAAACTAACAAAGCGACCGGCTAGCTTAGTGAAGACGGCGTGGGTCAACAGCTAAGTGCAAGAACAACAACTACTAGCAAGAACAAAACCAAGTAAAAATGATCACCGCTGACTTAGATAAACGAAGATCGCACAACAATAATTAAACACTAGAGCAAAACTAAACGTATATGTACGTACACAAAGTAAACAAAATGTATTTTTGGGGTGCACCCGAGGTGTGGTCAAACCAAACTGGTTACGAACCCACTCGCACTACTCCCGTGCTGCCGGGGGTATCTTTAACCCGCCTGTATGACTGGGCTCTGGGTGCGGGATGCTAAAAAGATGGGTATGGGAAAGACGAAGGGACGACACTGTCGGCACGACAAAAAAACGTAAGAAAACAACAAAATGATACTTATTAGTTGCTCGGTCGGGTGTGAGTACCCAACTTCGGTGCTCCTCCGGACGATGTCGCCAAACTCCGGTTCCGCCACTATTGCGCAACACCACTGTGCCGCTTATAATAATAAAACACTATGGGCTTCGACTGCCCTTACTTGGCTTCAACTGCCTTTTCTATTCTATTGTATTATCTATTAACTGCCTCGCCTGGCACTGCACTATCATAAAATTTTGCTGTTTTTATTTTTTTGTAAAACACTGATCGCACGTCTGCTCAAAAAGGTGTGCACACTTTCGTAGATTGCTAGAATCTGATCCGGCACGCACTTACGAGCCAGGCCGCAAGCTACGCGTCGGCCGTCAGAATTCTCAGGCGAGTGTGTATTGGTGCCCAATCATTTGGCGCCGCCCCCATTACCCAAAGGGACAGAGTTATATAGCGCACGCCACCATGGCACACCAAGTACACTGGGATAATTTTCCCCTCGCCATATAAAAAGAAAAGCGATACCCCTTTTTACGGAATACCCGCGCAAAGCATTCCGTTTCCCTAATATTTGTTAGTGGAGGAACCGTTTTGATGAACATCTCCTTTTGGAGACTTATACCACTGGGTAGGCACACACCGAGTACAACCGTGCCAACAATTCATGGCTTTGAATTATACAATTATTTGCCGACAGATGCCACTGCCAAAGCTTGGAGTGAAAGGAATATTAGGCAAAACAAAGGAAATGAACAAACAAACACAAAAGAAGTTTTTGTTGCGGCCAGTACGCGACAACTCCACCCCTTCCTCAACGAAAAGGAAGGAATCTTCCTTTTAGTCAGGGAATGGAAATCTCCTACCCTACCCTATCCATCCCTTTATGGCCTCAACTCTTTAACGTTCCAAGACCCTTTGTCTTTGCCTAAGTCATCTGTCAGTGTGTATGTCCACGGTGACACTCTCTTCCTAACAATAAACGGCCCTATATACTTTGGCGCTAACTTCGCTGCATAAAAATTCGCTGCATCCGACAGCATAAAATTCTTCCTCCACACTAACTCTCCAGGCATATACTTGTACTGCCTCGGGAGCTTCTCACTCGCCTGCTCTAACCTAGTTCTAATGTTGGTCCTAATCTCTTCGAGCATCTTTGCCAGCTCCTGACAATTTAATTTCTCCTGATCTCCTAAACTGTCTATGAAGTCCCTACTGCCTTCTACCGCCATTTCCCTACCGAAATTCACAAAATATGGCGTAGCTCCTAACACTTCGTGCTGCGCTGTCCTAATACAGCATGCTACCTTCGCTAACTGTTGGTCCCATGTCCTCTGGTTCTCTGATATATAAGCCCTAAGTGTCGTTTTAATAAACTACGCCATAGTCACCGCAGAGGCCCCGAAGCTCTCGACTCCTAAATTGGGGTCCATTGTCACACACAACCGACCGAGGAACTCCAAACAAAAGAAATGCATTGTCCTCCAATTGTTTGCATACGCTTTTTGCCGTGGCAGTACGCAAAGAGAATAGGAGGGGAAATTTGGAAAAGTAGTCCACTACTGTCAAAATATACTGGTAGCCTTGTGACGACTTCACTAAAGGCCCTACCAGATCTACACAAATCATTTCCCAAGGCTCGACTGCCTTGGTCCTCTCTATCATACCCCCAACCTGGCTGTGAATTCTCAGGTTTCACCTGTTGACAAGTTTTACACGCCCTAACATATTTCGCAATGTCCGACTTCATCCTTGGCCAGTAGAACTTTTGTGAAATACGCGCAAAAGTCTTTTTTACGCCCATATGGCCCGCTAATGTATTGTCGTGACATTGTTTTAAAATCTCACCTCTACCATCACGCCCTATTACTTTTTTCCACTCTAGTGAATCACCGTAAACAGAAGGAAATCTCGACCTAACAAACTTGTAGAGGTTGCCATCTTCAACTCTCCACGCTGGATACGACATAGGCTTTTTCTCTACTAACCGGACCATCCTGGCCAACCAAGGATCGGCAGTAGTCACCTCAGCAATAACTGGCACACTTCGGGATAGCATATCTCGAACCACATGTTCCTTGCCTTTCCGATGCACTATATCAAAATCGTACTGCTGGAGCTTCAAAGCCCACCTAGTTAACCTACCACACGGATCCTTCAACTTATTCAACCAAATAAGCGAATAATGGTCCGTAACAACCGTAAACTTAGCGCCCTCAACATATGGTCGTAGTTTCTCAACCGCCCACAGAACCGCTAGACACTCCTTTTCGGTCGTCGAGTAATTTCGCTCTCCTTTGTTCAAGGACCTACTCAAATAAGCTATCACACTCTCACCGTCATCAAACATCTGCGTTAACACCGCACCTACACCGAAATCAGACGCGTCTGTCTGGATTGTGAAAGGTCTATCAAAATCCGGGCAACTCAAAACCGGAGCTGTCACCAAGCGTTCCTTCGCTTCTCTAAAACTCCTTTATCTTCAGTCCAATTGAACTTTCGATTCTTCTTTGTTAAATCGGTGAGAGGCCTAACTAACTCTGCAAAATCTTTAATAAATCTGCGGTACCAGGACACTGTTCCTATAAATGACCTCACTTGCTTTACGTTCTTCGGTACCTCAATCCGAAGCATCGCCTCTACCTTCTCGGGGTCTACGTGTAGACCGTTCTTGTCCACCACGTAGCCCAAATATTTTAATTCAGACCTACAAAAATTACATTTGTCCCTATTTAATCTGAGCCCTGCACTAGCTAATCTATCTAAGACAATCTTCAAAATCTCTAAATGCTTCTCAAAATTATTTGTAACGATAATAATATCGTCCAAATACACAAAAACATGAGGTTCTAACTCTGGTCCTATGACCGAATCTAAAAATCTCTGCCAAGTCGCCGGTGCATTATGCAAACCGTATGGCATCCTCTTAAACTGAAATAGTCCCCTACCTGGTACCGTGAATGCGGTGAAGGGCCTCGATTGCTCTTCCACCGGAATTTGCCAATACGCGGACTTAATGTCCAGACTGGATAGAAACTTGGCATCCCTTAGCTTATCTAAGGTCGCCGACACATATGGAAGGGGGTAGCTATCTTTCTCGGTACATTTATTCAAAACCCTATAATCTACACATAACCTATATGTACCATCTCTTTTCCTGATCATTACAACTGGAGACGCCCAAGGACTATGTGATTTCTCTATCACCCCTTTGTCAAGCATATCCTTAATCTCCTCGTCCATACGCGACTGTATGACGGGAGACACAGGGTAATAACGCTGTTTCACAGGTTCAACTCCTGCTTTTACCCTGATCTTATGCTCGACCAAATGGGTCCGGCCTAGCCCTTCCGGCATAGCCTGGAACGCCCCAGCTATTAGTTTACCTAATGCCCTAGATTCCCTATCACCTAACTCGGAGTGATCCACTATTGCCACCAACGGTTCTGGTTCCGGCCGAGAAAACGACCACCTCATTTTTGATATATCCGGGATAATACCCGCCTTGGCCCAAAAATCGACGCCAAGGACTACGCCCTGAGGTAACTCTGGAACCACGAGGCATTCCAGGAGAACCGACTTGCCCTCCACCTCGATTGGCAACAAAACCGAACCTAACACCGAGATATGACCTCCATCCGCGAGAGTCACTCTCAAAAAATTCGAAACCGAACTCACCCTAATACCAAACGAACTCAATTTCTGCCAACCTAGCCGACCTATTACTGTTCTGGTCGCACCAGAATCCAACAAAGCCCTAAAAGTAAAACCATGGATCCTAATATCTAAATACGGGCGTTCGTCGTGACCGTCCGTCACCAACGAAAACGCCAACCTAACCTCTTCAACTTCGACACCTACCTTTGCCAGCTGGGAGTTAGCAGGTTCACTAACTCGACCTACTAGACCGCCTGTCCTGCTGTCCCAGGGGTCTATCTCCCGTTTCCCGATCTGTTGTCCGACCTGACAACCCTATCGCTCGACCGAGAATTTGCACCGCCGTCATCCGGCCTATTATCCCTAACGCGCCCTGACCTGAAGGGGTTGTGGTTTCGCCCACCACCGAAAGTTGGACTTCGATGGGTACGCGGGGAGCCACTCGGCTTCGCTGCACACGCCGGGCAGTCCCGCTTCATGACCCCTAGCCTACCGCACCCGAAGCACTTTATCCCCTTCTTACAATCTGCTGAAATGTGGCCGAACCGCCTACAATTAAAGCATCGGGTATTTGACCCCGGCTTAAAGCTATCTGAATGGTCCGGCTGCGCTACCGCCGCGACCTCTACACCAGCCGAGACATAAGCCAGGTCAGGTTCCAACAACCCCTTGGCCTTACGACGCGGAGGAGGGACACAAGCATCCACCGATGACCTAACCGCCTCTAGTTGCCTACCCAAAGCAACTAGTTCGGAAACCGACCCTATTGTCACCAGTCCCAGCTGGGTCAGTCCTAACATCCTCTTTTCCGATAAAGGCTCCTGAAGTCTACCAAACATGACCTTCATAGCCGCAACATAAACACCGATGGACTCATTCGCTCCCTGAGTCCTTCGCCTAATCTCGTCTAGTAAGAGATCGTCGTAGTTGGGGTGCAAAAACTCCAACTTTAACTCTCTTACTAGCTCCTCCCAGCTACCTAAAGTCTTCCTAACCGACCTAAACCACAAAAGAGCTTTTCCCGCAAACAAATCTACCGCGCCTTTGAAAAGTTGAGCTTGGGTCACGCCGCGTGCCCCGCTCAACTCCTCAACCCGTTCCAAGAATGCGAAAAGCGACATACCCGCTTTTTCGCCGTCGAAGTGGACGTCCCACTTCGACAAGTTTACTGGTTTCTGAGACTCGACTGTCTCTTCAACCACGCGACGTACCTCCACGGGCGGGGGTGCTATCGGGTCCGCACGAGTGGCACCCGAGCGCTCTACCGAACCGGTTTCCTTTCCTTCGGCTTCCTCGCTGCCGACTACCTCTTGTAATTCGGCGAGATGGAGCAACAACTTGCTCTTCAGCTCCATCTGCTGAGTCATCTCGCCGTCGCTTCCCGGTCGCGCCCGTCCGATTCGCGAGAGGCACCATTCGATCTTTGCCATCGCTTTCGCTCCATGCGATGGCTTGCCTCCACCCGAAACCGATAAAATTAAATTTTCTACCTCCTCCAGTTTCGATTCGACCGCCGTCCTATCCTCCTCGAAACTGAAGGGGTAGTCCTGAAAGAGGTTTACCGAACCGAACCGAACCTAACAACCGTGATGCCCTAATCGATTTCCTCATGGCTTCGACCGTACCGATTGGAAGGCCGCGTGCCTCTATCTCGTACGCGAGCTCATCTTGGGACAACCGATTTATTTCCATGTTAAAATAAAAAAAAAATTAACTCGAAAAACAAAAAAAAAACAAAGCAAAAAAAAATAGATGTAAAAAAAAATTTTAATTATAATGTGGTAAACGCGTTGCCCTATACTGGCACAACAAAAGACCCTATCACGTAAACAACAGAAGAGCCTAACCACAAAAAAAACAAAAAAATTAATAAAAAAAAACAAATATTGTCTACTCTGACAACACAACAATAATCAAAACAATTTTTATTATTATTATTAAAAAAGTTTTTAATCAAAAACAATAAAAGAAAACAACAAAAATCCTTAATTAACCAAAAAAACAAAAAATCTCAACCTAACTTTGGGCAGGACTACTACTGGTTATTTCTGGACCAGTCTCTACCCACTCGACATACAATTTTTCCTACTGGTATAAAACACGCCAATACAATGTACCGCGACGCACACACAAAATTTGCAAATTTACAAAACGGAACGAACTCACCAAATTCCTTTGTACTAAATATATTTAAACCAATCTGACGATGGGTCTGGGTTCGACCCCCAATCTCTTCTTTACTTCCACTATTGAAATGCCTAACTAATAAAAAGACAAAAAAAAATAGAAAATTGTTAAAAATTATAAAAACAAAAACCAACAGCACAAAGCACCACTCAAAATTCACTGAAACAAAAACCACAAAATTTTTCAAAGTAAAGATCTTTATATATTGGGCCCCACGTTGGGCGCCAAATTGTCACCTCCGCTTTTTCAATTAACAATACGTATGGGCGTATGTACATACGTACATACATATGTATACCTACAGTGGCTGTTGGTCAAGCGCCTACCAACAACCACACACGTCAACAAAACAAACTACCGCACAAAAAGGGGATGACAAAAACTAACAAAGCGACCGGCTAGCTTAGTGAAGACGGCGTGGGTCAACAGCTAAGTGCAAGAACAACAACTACTAGCAAGAACAAAACCAAGTAAAAATGATCACCGCTGACTTAGATAAACGAAGATCGCACAACAATAATTAAACACTAGAGCAAAACTAAACGTATATGTACGTACACAAAGTAAACAAAATGTATTTTTGGGGTGCACCCGAGGTGTGGTCAAACCAAACTGGTTACGAACCCACTCGCACTACTCCCGTGCTGCCGGGGGTATCTTTAACCCGCCTGTATGACTGGGCTCTGGGTGCGGGATGCTAAAAAGATGGGTATGGGAAAGACGAAGGGACGACACTGTCGGCACGACAAAAAAACGTAAGAAAACAACAAAATGATACTTATTAGTTGCTCGGTCGGGTGTGAGTACCCAACTTCGGTGCTCCTCCGGACGATGTCGCCAAACTCCGGTTCCGCCACTATTGCGCAACACCACTGTGCCGCTTATAATAATAAAACACTATGGGCTTCGACTGCCCTTACTTGGCTTCAACTGCCTTTTCTATTCTATTGTATTATCTATTAACTGCCTCGCCTGGCACTGCACTATCATAAAATTTTGCTGTTTTTATTTTTTTGTAAAACACTGATCGCACGTCTGCTCAAAAAGGTGTGCACACTTTCGTAGATTGCTAGAATCTGATCCGGCACGCACTTACGAGCCAGGCCGCAAGCTACGCGTCGGCCGTCAGAATTCTCAGGCGAGTGTGTATTGGTGCCCAATCATTTGGCGCCGCCCCCATTACCCAAAGGGACAGAGTTATATAGCGCACGCCACCATGGCACACCAAGTACACTGGGATAATTTTCCCCTCGCCATATAAAAAGAAAAGCGATACCCCTTTTTACGGAATACCCGCGCAAAGCATTCCGTTTCCCTAATATTTGTTAGTGGAGGAACCGTTTTGATGAACATCTCCTTTTGGAGACTTATACCACTGGGTAGGCACACACCGAGTACAACCGTGCCAACAATTCATGGCTTTGAATTATACAATTATTTGCCGACAGATGCCACTGCCAAAGCTTGGAGTGAAAGGAATATTAGGCAAAACAAAGGAAATGAACAAACAAACACAAAAGAAGTTTTTGTTGCGGCCAGTACGCGACAACTCCACCCCTTCCTCAACGAAAAGGAAGGAATCTTCCTTTTAGTCAGGGAATGGAAATCTCCTACCCTACCCTATCCATCCCTTTATGGCCTCAACTCTTTAACGTTCCAAGACCCTTTGTCTTTGCCTAAGTCATCTGTCAGTGTGTATGTCCACGGTGACACTCTCTTCCTAACAATAAACGGCCCTATATACTTTGGCGCTAACTTCGCTGCATAAAAATTCGCTGCATCCGACAGCATAAAATTCTTCCTCCACACTAACTCTCCAGGCATATACTTGTACTGCCTCGGGAGCTTCTCACTCGCCTGCTCTAACCTAGTTCTAATGTTGGTCCTAATCTCTTCGAGCATCTTTGCCAGCTCCTGACAATTTAATTTCTCCTGATCTCCTAAACTGTCTATGAAGTCCCTACTGCCTTCTACCGCCATTTCCCTACCGAAATTCACAAAATATGGCGTAGCTCCTAACACTTCGTGCTGCGCTGTCCTAATACAGCATGCTACCTTCGCTAACTGTTGGTCCCATGTCCTCTGGTTCTCTGATATATAAGCCCTAAGTGTCGTTTTAATAAACTACGCCATAGTCACCGCAGAGGCCCCGAAGCTCTCGACTCCTAAATTGGGGTCCATTGTCACACACAACCGACCGAGGAACTCCAAACAAAAGAAATGCATTGTCCTCCAATTGTTTGCATACGCTTTTTGCCGTGGCAGTACGCAAAGAGAATAGGAGGGGAAATTTGGAAAAGTAGTCCACTACTGTCAAAATATACTGGTAGCCTTGTGACGACTTCACTAAAGGCCCTACCAGATCTACACAAATCATTTCCCAAGGCTCGACTGCCTTGGTCCTCTCTATCATACCCCCAACCTGGCTGTGAATTCTCAGGTTTCACCTGTTGACAAGTTTTACACGCCCTAACATATTTCGCAATGTCCGACTTCATCCTTGGCCAGTAGAACTTTTGTGAAATACGCGCAAAAGTCTTTTTTACGCCCATATGGCCCGCTAATGTATTGTCGTGACATTGTTTTAAAATCTCACCTCTACCATCACGCCCTATTACTTTTTTCCACTCTAGTGAATCACCGTAAACAGAAGGAAATCTCGACCTAACAAACTTGTAGAGGTTGCCATCTTCAACTCTCCACGCTGGATACGACATAGGCTTTTTCTCTACTAACCGGACCATCCTGGCCAACCAAGGATCGGCAGTAGTCACCTCAGCAATAACTGGCACACTTCGGGATAGCATATCTCGAACCACATGTTCCTTGCCTTTCCGATGCACTATATCAAAATCGTACTGCTGGAGCTTCAAAGCCCACCTAGTTAACCTACCACACGGATCCTTCAACTTATTCAACCAAATAAGCGAATAATGGTCCGTAACAACCGTAAACTTAGCGCCCTCAACATATGGTCGTAGTTTCTCAACCGCCCACAGAACCGCTAGACACTCCTTTTCGGTCGTCGAGTAATTTCGCTCTCCTTTGTTCAAGGACCTACTCAAATAAGCTATCACACTCTCACCGTCATCAAACATCTGCGTTAACACCGCACCTACACCGAAATCAGACGCGTCTGTCTGGATTGTGAAAGGTCTATCAAAATCCGGGCAACTCAAAACCGGAGCTGTCACCAAGCGTTCCTTCGCTTCTCTAAAACTCCTTTATCTTCAGTCCAATTGAACTTTCGATTCTTCTTTGTTAAATCGGTGAGAGGCCTAACTAACTCTGCAAAATCTTTAATAAATCTGCGGTACCAGGACACTGTTCCTATAAATGACCTCACTTGCTTTACGTTCTTCGGTACCTCAATCCGAAGCATCGCCTCTACCTTCTCGGGGTCTACGTGTAGACCGTTCTTGTCCACCACGTAGCCCAAATATTTTAATTCAGACCTACAAAAATTACATTTGTCCCTATTTAATCTGAGCCCTGCACTAGCTAATCTATCTAAGACAATCTTCAAAATCTCTAAATGCTTCTCAAAATTATTTGTAACGATAATAATATCGTCCAAATACACAAAAACATGAGGTTCTAACTCTGGTCCTATGACCGAATCTAAAAATCTCTGCCAAGTCGCCGGTGCATTATGCAAACCGTATGGCATCCTCTTAAACTGAAATAGTCCCCTACCTGGTACCGTGAATGCGGTGAAGGGCCTCGATTGCTCTTCCACCGGAATTTGCCAATACGCGGACTTAATGTCCAGACTGGATAGAAACTTGGCATCCCTTAGCTTATCTAAGGTCGCCGACACATATGGAAGGGGGTAGCTATCTTTCTCGGTACATTTATTCAAAACCCTATAATCTACACATAACCTATATGTACCATCTCTTTTCCTGATCATTACAACTGGAGACGCCCAAGGACTATGTGATTTCTCTATCACCCCTTTGTCAAGCATATCCTTAATCTCCTCGTCCATACGCGACTGTATGACGGGAGACACAGGGTAATAACGCTGTTTCACAGGTTCAACTCCTGCTTTTACCCTGATCTTATGCTCGACCAAATGGGTCCGGCCTAGCCCTTCCGGCATAGCCTGGAACGCCCCAGCTATTAGTTTACCTAATGCCCTAGATTCCCTATCACCTAACTCGGAGTGATCCACTATTGCCACCAACGGTTCTGGTTCCGGCCGAGAAAACGACCACCTCATTTTTGATATATCCGGGATAATACCCGCCTTGGCCCAAAAATCGACGCCAAGGACTACGCCCTGAGGTAACTCTGGAACCACGAGGCATTCCAGGAGAACCGACTTGCCCTCCACCTCGATTGGCAACAAAACCGAACCTAACACCGAGATATGACCTCCATCCGCGAGAGTCACTCTCAAAAAATTCGAAACCGAACTCACCCTAATACCAAACGAACTCAATTTCTGCCAACCTAGCCGACCTATTACTGTTCTGGTCGCACCAGAATCCAACAAAGCCCTAAAAGTAAAACCATGGATCCTAATATCTAAATACGGGCGTTCGTCGTGACCGTCCGTCACCAACGAAAACGCCAACCTAACCTCTTCAACTTCGACACCTACCTTTGCCAGCTGGGAGTTAGCAGGTTCACTAACTCGACCTACTAGACCGCCTGTCCTGCTGTCCCAGGGGTCTATCTCCCGTTTCCCGATCTGTTGTCCGACCTGACAACCCTATCGCTCGACCGAGAATTTGCACCGCCGTCATCCGGCCTATTATCCCTAACGCGCCCTGACCTGAAGGGGTTGTGGTTTCGCCCACCACCGAAAGTTGGACTTCGATGGGTACGCGGGGAGCCACTCGGCTTCGCTGCACACGCCGGGCAGTCCCGCTTCATGACCCCTAGCCTACCGCACCCGAAGCACTTTATCCCCTTCTTACAATCTGCTGAAATGTGGCCGAACCGCCTACAATTAAAGCATCGGGTATTTGACCCCGGCTTAAAGCTATCTGAATGGTCCGGCTGCGCTACCGCCGCGACCTCTACACCAGCCGAGACATAAGCCAGGTCAGGTTCCAACAACCCCTTGGCCTTACGACGCGGAGGAGGGACACAAGCATCCACCGATGACCTAACCGCCTCTAGTTGCCTACCCAAAGCAACTAGTTCGGAAACCGACCCTATTGTCACCAGTCCCAGCTGGGTCAGTCCTAACATCCTCTTTTCCGATAAAGGCTCCTGAAGTCTACCAAACATGACCTTCATAGCCGCAACATAAACACCGATGGACTCATTCGCTCCCTGAGTCCTTCGCCTAATCTCGTCTAGTAAGAGATCGTCGTAGTTGGGGTGCAAAAACTCCAACTTTAACTCTCTTACTAGCTCCTCCCAGCTACCTAAAGTCTTCCTAACCGACCTAAACCACAAAAGAGCTTTTCCCGCAAACAAATCTACCGCGCCTTTGAAAAGTTGAGCTTGGGTCACGCCGCGTGCCCCGCTCAACTCCTCAACCCGTTCCAAGAATGCGAAAAGCGACATACCCGCTTTTTCGCCGTCGAAGTGGACGTCCCACTTCGACAAGTTTACTGGTTTCTGAGACTCGACTGTCTCTTCAACCACGCGACGTACCTCCACGGGCGGGGGTGCTATCGGGTCCGCACGAGTGGCACCCGAGCGCTCTACCGAACCGGTTTCCTTTCCTTCGGCTTCCTCGCTGCCGACTACCTCTTGTAATTCGGCGAGATGGAGCAACAACTTGCTCTTCAGCTCCATCTGCTGAGTCATCTCGCCGTCGCTTCCCGGTCGCGCCCGTCCGATTCGCGAGAGGCACCATTCGATCTTTGCCATCGCTTTCGCTCCATGCGATGGCTTGCCTCCACCCGAAACCGATAAAATTAAATTTTCTACCTCCTCCAGTTTCGATTCGACCGCCGTCCTATCCTCCTCGAAACTGAAGGGGTAGTCCTGAAAGAGGTTTACCGAACCGAACCGAACCTAACAACCGTGATGCCCTAATCGATTTCCTCATGGCTTCGACCGTACCGATTGGAAGGCCGCGTGCCTCTATCTCGTACGCGAGCTCATCTTGGGACAACCGATTTATTTCCATGTTAAAATAAAAAAAAAATTAACTCGAAAAACAAAAAAAAAACAAAGCAAAAAAAAATAGATGTAAAAAAAAATTTTAATTATAATGTGGTAAACGCGTTGCCCTATACTGGCACAACAAAAGACCCTATCACGTAAACAACAGAAGAGCCTAACCACAAAAAAAACAAAAAAATTAATAAAAAAAAACAAATATTGTCTACTCTGACAACACAACAATAATCAAAACAATTTTTATTATTATTATTAAAAAAGTTTTTAATCAAAAACAATAAAAGAAAACAACAAAAATCCTTAATTAACCAAAAAAACAAAAAATCTCAACCTAACTTTGGGCAGGACTACTACTGGTTATTTCTGGACCAGTCTCTACCCACTCGACATACAATTTTTCCTACTGGTATAAAACACGCCAATACAATGTACCGCGACGCACACACAAAATTTGCAAATTTACAAAACGGAACGAACTCACCAAATTCCTTTGTACTAAATATATTTAAACCAATCTGACGATGGGTCTGGGTTCGACCCCCAATCTCTTCTTTACTTCCACTATTGAAATGCCTAACTAATAAAAAGACAAAAAAAAATAGAAAATTGTTAAAAATTATAAAAACAAAAACCAACAGCACAAAGCACCACTCAAAATTCACTGAAACAAAAACCACAAAATTTTTCAAAGTAAAGATCTTTATATATTGGGCCCCACGTTGGGCGCCAAATTGTCACCTCCGCTTTTTCAATTAACAATATGTATGGGCGTATGTACATACGTACATACATATGTATACCTACAGTGGCTGTTGGTCAAGCGCCTACCAACAACCACACACGTCAACAAAACAAACTACCGCACAAAAAGGGGATGACAAAAACTAACAAAGCGACCGGCTAGCTTAGTGAAGACGGCGTGGGTCAACAGCTAAGTGCAAGAACAACAACTACTAGCAAGAACAAAACCAAGTAAAAATGATCACCGCTGACTTAGATAAACGAAGATCGCACAACAATAATTAAACACTAGAGCAAAACTAAACGTATATGTACGTACACAAAGTAAACAAAATGTATTTTTGGGGTGCACCCGAGGTGTGGTCAAACCAAACTGGTTACGAACCCACTCGCACTACTCCCGTGCTGCCGGGGGTATCTTTAACCCGCCTGTATGACTGGGCTCTGGGTGCGGGATGCTAAAAAGATGGGTATGGGAAAGACGAAGGGACGACACTGTCGGCACGACAAAAAAACGTAAGAAAACAACAAAATGATACTTATTAGTTGCTCGGTCGGGTGTGAGTACCCAACTTCGGTGCTCCTCCGGACGATGTCGCCAAACTCCGGTTCCGCCACTATTGCGCAACACCACTGTGCCGCTTATAATAATAAAACACTATGGGCTTCGACTGCCCTTACTTGGCTTCAACTGCCTTTTCTATTCTATTGTATTATCTATTAACTGCCTCGCCTGGCACTGCACTATCATAAAATTTTGCTACGCGTCGGCCGTAAGAATTCTCAGGCGAGTGTGTATTGGTGCCCAATCATTTGGCGCCGCCCCCATTACCCAAAGGGACAGAGTTATATAGCGCACGCCACCATGGCACACCAAGTACACTGGGATAATTTTCCCCTCGCCATATAAAAAGAAAAGCGGCACCCCTTTTTACGGAATACCCGCGCAAAGCATTCCGTTTCCCTAATATTTGTTAGTGGAGGAACCGTTTTGATGAACATCTCCTTTTGGAGACTTATACCACTGGGTAGGCACACACCGAGTACAACCGTGCCAACAATTCATGGCTTTGAATTATACAATTATTTGCCGACAGATGCCACTGCCAAAGCTTGGAGTGAAAGGAATATTAGGCAAAACAAAGGAAATGAACAAACAAACACAAAAGAAGTTTTTGTTGCGGCCAGGACGCGACAAGGGGATTCACCAATTTCGGTAGTAGCGTTGCAATAACATTCCACCTCCAGGTGAATCTTTAGGGAGATTCACGAACTTCTAAAGCGGCTAGCTTACTGGCTGGTTGGCGTAATATTCCTTGACTGGTTTTAACAAATGCGGTTCGAACTTGACCATCTTTTGCTTTGATGACATCTTTTATGACCCCTTTCATCCACTGACTACGTGGTAGACTAGAGTCACAAATAATAACTACATCTCCAGGCTGCAAAGGTTTAGCTTTCTCTCTCCACTTCGGTCGGCGTAATAAAGACGGTAAATATTCGCAAGTCCATCGCTTCCATAAGCGATCTTTCAAAGATTGAGATATTCTGTACTGCTTGTTTAGACAAATTATACCTTCGTCAGTATTTGGCGTCTGAGTTGAATTTAGACAACCCAACAGAAAATGATTTGGAGTCAATGGCTCTGGATCATGTGGTGAAACGGGAACATCAGTTAAGGGACGACTGTTGATTATATTCTCGGCTTCTATCAACGTACTTCTAAAGGTTTCCAACCTTGGCGCTTCTTCCTTTAGTACTTGTAGTAAAAGACGTTTTACAGACTGGACTAATCTCTCCCAACAACCACCGGCAGAAGGATTTACCGAACAGTTAAAAATCCAATCTATACCACGACTAGTACACTCTTCGGTAATTCGGCTGAAATCAAATATACTATTTTCGTTGCGAAGGACTTTCTGAGCACCGATGACATTGGTACCATTATCGCTGCGAATTCTTACTGGGGTTCCTCTTCTGTTGACGAAATTACGTAGGCAGACCAAAAATGAATCGGTGGATAAATCTTGTGCCACCTCCAGATGAACGGCTCGCACCGTTAAACATGTGAACAATGCTACCCATCGTTTTTCACGTCGGCGACCAATGGCTATCTGGAAAGGGCCACAATAATCAACGCCAGTATAACTGAACGGGCGGACGTATGGCGTTAGGCGATCAGGCGGCAGTTGGCCCATCATTGGTGTAACAGGCTTAACGTTGTTGATTTTGCAAATTGAACAGGATCTTTTTACGGACTTTAGTACTGATCTTATATGCGGAATCCAAAACTTTTGACGAATTTCATTAATAGTTAGGCTCTCGTTTTGGTGATGTAACTTCCCATGATAGTGGGCGATGACCAATCGAGTTAAATAATGTTGTTGTGGCAATATAACTGGACGACGAGCTGATACGGGCAGACAGTATGCTGCGTCGATACGACCATTGACTTTAATTAAACCGTCCTCATCCAGGAATGGAGTTAGAGCATATGCTCTATGTGACTTGACTTGGCGATTTGTTGCTTAGAACGAAGCTGGACAAACTCTAATGCGAATTCTTCTTCTTGTGCAGGGCGATATATAACTTTCTCTGCATCTGATATTTCAACGACCTTCAGCTGACCTTTACGACGACATTCGTTACGTGCGTTGTATATAAAACGTAAAACCCATCCCATGATCATCTTTCTGCGACACAAGTAAAATGCAATTCTTTATTTCTTCTTTGGCATCTTCATTCGGCGTGAAAACGGCTGGTTCTGTGGGCCATTCTTCTTTAGGTAGACGTAGAAACTCTGGACCTTTCAACCATCTGCAATTCGGGTCAAACTGTGGCAATGGTACACCTCTGGTAGCTTCATCAGCTACATTCAACGCTGTTGGCAACACTTCCACTGAGACGGTTCTGTAGAATACAATAGCTCTGATATTCTGCTAGCGACGAACTGCTTATAGTCACGAGTTGTGGACCTAATCCACAAGAGCACTGTTTTGGAGTCACTCCAAAAAAAGACTCGATGGATAGCAAAATCATGGCATTCGTGTATTGATTTATTTAATCGGCTCCCCAGGACTGCTGCTTGAAGCTCCAAACGTGTCACGGTCATACCTTTAACTGGCGCGCACCGTGACTTAGATGCGACGAAGACGACATCTTGTTTATCACCTTTGCATATACGAAAAAATGCAACTGCTGCATATGCACTGGCGCTTGCATCGACAAATACATGTAGTTGAATCTCATCTGCTGGCATCAGTGATGTAGAGTAACATCTTGGCACGGAAAATGTTGAGACATTCTGGAAACTGTCCCACCATGAGACCCATTTATGATTTAGCTTGTGTGGCAAAGGTTCATCCCAATTTATTTGACATTTCCACAATGACTGTAATAATAATTTCATGTAGATTGTGGTATTGGCTAAGAACCCGAACGGGTCATAAATCGCCATGACGATACCCAATAGTTCACGTTTGGTTGGCGGATGCTTAGCGTTTAAAACATCTCGAGCAATTTTATGAAATTTAATATGAAATTCGAAGCAATCGTTAACTGTGTTCCAAAACATACCCAAAACTTTGTCTACAGTAGGCTGAGGCTCCATGTTGAGGACTGATGTTGATGTTTCTTCTTCATTGTTAAAAGTAGCTTGAAGTGTTTTATTGTTAGACAAAAAGTTTCTTAGTTTGAAACCGGCAGCAGAATTTATAACCATAGCTTATTTTACTATTTTTTCTGCTTCAATCGTATCGTTGAAACTAATGACTAAATCGTCGACATACATATTATTTATAACAGCGTGTGCTCCTTTAGGCATGGTAGACTCAAATTGTTTGGCGTTAACGTTCTTTATGTATTCGGCACAACATGGTGAGCAAATTGCTCCAAAAATCATCGACGACATAACGTATGTTCGAATAGGCTCACTGGAATCTTCACGCCACACAAAACGTTGCGAATTCTGATCAGCAGCCCTGATCTTAACCTGCGAAAACATTTCTTGAACGTCGGCTGCTACTCCTACTGCACCTTGACGGAATTTGTGTATAATGGCAATGAGTGGTTGTGCATGATCCGGACCTTTTAACAAGACCGAATTTAAGGAGACATTTGAAGCGCTGGCGGCGGCGTCGAATACTATTCGAAGTTGGTTCGGCTTATGGGGGTTGACTACCCCAAAATGTGGCAAATACCAGGTAGTTGGACTTGATTGTTGAACTTCATCCGGTGATAATAACCGGGCATAACCATTGCTGACGTATTTCTCTATATTGTGTCTGTAATTGGCGGAAAAATCTGCATCCTTTTCCATACGTATCTCAAGATTAGTTAATCGATGAAGAGCCATATCATAACTTCGTGGAAGTGTGGTGACATCACTTCGCCATAATAAGCCCACTTCATATTTTTCACCGACTTTCTTAGTTGTACCTTCCAAAATTTTTCTGGCCCGATGATTATCATCTGAATCGAGTATTACGTTGGAACTTCGTACTCCAAAATTTTCAACTGAGTAATGTTCTTGCACTAATCTATGAAGCTATTGTAAAGACTGAGACTCACGCACATGTAAAACGCGAGGCTGCATAACTTCATTTTGATTTAATGGCCCATATACCACCCAACCTAATGGCGTATCTATAGCTATTAGCTGATTTGGTCCGGCATCGATTGTCTTCTTTGCTATTCCAAGATAACTATTATCAAGACCTACTAGAACGACTGGCTTGGCATTTGTGTAGCTCTCGATTGGTAACGATTGCAAATGCGAATAAAGTTCTTTGTTAAATGATTGCGTTGGCAAATTTAATGATTTGACTGTATACACATTCTTCAGATAAAATTCAGAGGTAGTACCCCTAATGGCGACAGAAATCTTTCTCGAATTTTCTTTGACTTGACTTTCACCATACCACTGTAACGTAAGCGGCATATTTTGACCACGCAGACCCAGTTTAACTGCGACAAATTCTTCTACTAATGTGATTGACGAACCTTCATCAAACATTGCAAAGGCAGACTTATAGCTCTTTGGCCCCGACAATGTTATTGGAAAAATTTTAAATAAACTTTTTTGTTTGATCAATGAACAACTTAATACTCGTTCTGGACACACGACTGGAATGGATTGCGTCGAATTCTGATGCAACAATTCATGATGCATACGTTTGCAATTATTAATTCTACATTGTTTTCGCTGACGACAATTACTCAAACCATGACCTTTACGTAAACATCCGAAGCACAAATGGTTGTTTTTGACGAAACTCCATTTAGCTTGAAGATCACTTGACAAAAATTGACTACAATCAACTAATTTGTGAGTTTGACCACATTTTACACAAATTACTTTTGCTTCAGGCTGTACTTCATTGCTGTACAAGACGCGACGTGTAGCATTTATGCCCGTTATATTCTGCCGCGTTACTGTTCTCGGCTGCGCTGCCGAAGTTGACTGCATGACGTTACCTTGGATTGCGTGAAGAGACACTTCTGACACTCCTGGCAGTAAGGAAATGAATTTAGCTATTTCACTAAGCCATTCTCCAAAATTTTCCACTGTTGGAAATGGCAAGATACTAGCTGCTCGTTGACTCCACTCATATTGCTTCGACGCAGGCAACTTTCCTACTAAGCACTCTAATAGCGTAGGATTCATCAGGTGATGCTCACACCCGGCAGACTTGAAAAATACGACGATATTTCTGACACGATTGGAAAATTCTAAAATCTTTTCTAAACTGTTTTCATTTATAGACGAAAATGACTGTACCTTTTGAAGTTGGGCCCTTATTAACAATTCAGGCCGACCAAAATTGAATTCTAACTCTTGCAATACCTTAGGTACATCATCGGGATAAATTAATAACGACGTGACTGCTTTTTTCGCAGCACCTTGTAATGCCTTATGTAGACGAATAAGGTTTTGCCTGTTGCTATACTGAAATTCCCGGGTCGTGTCATTATAGTTTGCTAAAAATAATGGCCAATCTTCGGGATTACCATCGAAATTCCGCAATGGAAAAAGTCTGGCGGCGGAATTGTCCATAAACGTTAAAGCTGCGTTATTAATCGTTGGCGTTTCTAATGTACGTTGAGGGAAATGTGTTGATGAAAATGGCGGCTGTGTTGGTATGTATGTTGAAGTTGACGACTGCGCTTGCGTAGACGGCGGCACCGGCGGATTGTTGTCGGCAGCGTTGGCGTAGCTGCTGGCTATAACTGCTTGTCTGTTGCTAACTGCATCATCACGGAGCTCCATAACACACTCACGAAGTGATGCAATTGTCGATACCAATAACGCGATCTGGTCCACAGGAACACTAACTGAATGACCTTCAGTAGCACGCGCTTGATCTTCCTTACCATCCATATCACTTGTAGATTCGTATTCTGTGTTATCTCTATTAGATTCTGAACTGCTGGCTAGCTTTTTTGCTCGGGCTCTTGTAAGCATCAAGATATTCCAATTCGTTATGAGAAAACAAATTTTGTAAACAAATGTTGACGACAATACCAAAGTAAATTAAACTCGACCAAATTTACAAATATGTATATTTATTTAATTAAGTCTGACCAAGTAAAAGACGTGTTACAAAATTTGATGTTTTCTCTTAAGCTATTTGACGACGAATGGCCTAGCTTTCTAAGTATTTCCAACTATTTCCATGGACAAATACATATTAAAGTGTTATAAAGAGTAACTGATCGAATTGAGCGACATGAGAGCAACTTGAACAATACAAATACATACATGTGAATGAGAGTAAATATGTTTTAGTATGAGTAAAATATAATAGAAATGTTATACATAGAGCAGAGCTGGACTAATATTATAGTTAGGGGATTCACCAACTTCGGTAGTAGCGTTGCAATAACAATAAGGTTAAAGCTATTATACTATAATTACATGGGAGTTATCTCCATAATTTTAAGTGTAAAGGTTCGGAAATAAATTTTTGACTGCAGAACCCTTTTTTTAAATTAGTTTTTAATATTTTTGACGAGTTCGTTCGAATTCTGATAAAGGTTTTTCTGTTATCACCTATCATCTTCCTACAAAGCGAGCGAATGCTGCTCTAAACATTTGTAAGATCTGAGCATAATTCACTGAATCCATCGCTAAAAGGGCCGAAAAACAGCATGCCAATAATACTTTTATCATAAACACTATTGTAAAGTCTATTACGCTTACAATCAATTTGAAAGATATTGAAAGAACATTGCTTATAGGACAGAATTTTCCAGCACAAATACAATTATTTCCATAGGAGCGAACTCTGAGCCAGCTATTATTTATTTATTTTTCAATTTCAATTTCACCGGCGGATGAAATGAAATATGCTCCCGATATATTATACATTATCGACAACCTAAGTAATTCTGTTTTCGCACGGTCTTTTTCTATTTTTTACACGATTTTATTCCATTTAGCACGATTCAATATCTTTTGGGCTTACATTTTTTGGTTACATTTAATTTCTACGAAATATTTTCATATCACAAATTTAGGGGAATTCCCTTTTTGTGGATGCAAGCAAATTTTCTGGTCAGAGCTGTTGTAAATAGCACAAATTCAGAGGAATTCCCTTTTACTGCATACATTACAATTTATTTGTGAATGCGTAGACGTGTTCATCAAATATAGGCAAATTTGATTTTCCAACGCTACATTAAATTTAATTTTAACGCATTAAGATAAATAGTAAGCCAAAAAATATTTTATATTCATTAAGTTATTTTTGTTTTCCTAATTTTGTTAAATATTTTATGTATCCCTAAAATAAAATGTCCAAAACTAAAAAAAAAATTAAAGCCTAAACCCATTTCTTTGCAAACCTAAATTGAAATTATTGATCGATTTATGAAACCAAATTATCTGTTAAAGCTTCATCATACACTAGAGATGCTACTAAAGATTAATATAGTAGCAATTTGTCTCGGCTTCAGTACAGACGTTCGTAGAAATTTATTTTTTTTTATTGTACAAAAATAAAAAATAAAAACAACGAGTGCTTTAAGCGTAACAAAAGTGTAACAAACAACATATTAATCTGCATACAAAACAAAACCAAAACAGTGAGAGAGAAAAAAAAAATTACCATAACTAAACCAACAACATGTCGGACCCTCCGGATAATTGGAGGAGAAATCCTCCAAATATAAATGAATCGAAGTTTTTGACTATAACAAGATCAAACAATGAATCTTTTACATCCGTTTCTCCTTTCATAATAAAAAAAATTATTGACTATACTTGTGACGGCGAAGTAGAAAAATGCATTAAAACACGTGCTGGTACACTTTTAGTGAAAACAAAAAATGCAAAACAAACATGCAAACTATTAAATCTAACAACAATGCACAACAATGATCCCGTTACTGTTTCTCTACACAAATCACTCAATTACTCAAAAGGTGTCATTTATTTTAATGATTTACGAGGAATCGACGATAAAGAAATTCTTGAAGAATTAAAATCGCAAAATGTTACAGATGTGAAAAAAATACTTAAAAAATTAAATTCTATTTTAATTGAAACCGGACTAATCATAATTACTTTCAATTCACAAATTCTGCCAGATTACATAAACATAGGATATGAGAGAGTAAAAATTCGCCCTTATATTCCACTACCAATTAGATGTAATACGTGCCTTCGTTTTGGACATATAAGCAAAATGTGTACCCTTGATAAACTATGCGGATATTGTTCAACAATATTTCACCTAGACCCGGAATCTGAAGAATTATGTTCCGACAATCCATCGTGCGTAAACTGCACAGATAACCTTCAACAGGATACCAATCACCCATCAACAAGTAAAATCTGCCCCATACTTATCAAAGAACGTGAAATCCAATCAATTAAAACTCTGCAAAAAGTGGGGAATAAGACCGACGATTCAATGTACGCTAACGAAGCGAAAAAACAGCCGCTATTAAATACAGCAAACAATACCGTAAATTCAAATACAAGCCAGCATTCTAGAACAACAATATCATACGATGATCTTACTACGACCACAAATCTCGATCATCCGTCCATATCAAACGCCTCAATCTCTGCCAAAACAGCACCACAAACGTCTAACTTTAAAAAGTAAATATCCTTCCCAGAACTACATCTAAAAAAATGAAAGCTAAACTAAAAGCAAAGAATGCTAAAATAAAATTACTCAAGCACTATTGAAAGCAATCAAATCTTTCGAAATCAATAATAGCGGAAATTCTGAGCCATTTGACGAATTATTTTAAATAACTTCTCGAATAGTATACAGCTATACCATCCTGGCAGTTTTTTTTCTATAATTATCTACTATAACATGAACCTTAAAATTCTTCAGTGGAATTTGAACGGATTCGATAATAATTTACTTGAACTACAACTACTAATTAAAAAAGAAAACCCTGACATTATAGCGTTACAAGAGACGCACCACAAGAGCAGAACGATTAATGAGTTGTTCACATTAATCGTTCTGCTCTTGTGGTGCGTCTCTTGTAACGCTATACGTCAGCAACAAGCATAAACCAATCAACTACGTATGCAAAAGGCGGTACTGCGATTTTAGTCAAAAATAGTATCCCACACAAATTTCTAAACTCAACACATACCTTGGAGTCAACCATAGTAGAAATTAATATTAGCATTAAAGTCACCATAATATCAGTCTACATACCACCATCGCAGAACTTTTCACAAGCTGAATTAGCTAGTTTACTTAACCAGTTCAACAGACACGTTATCTTGGTAGGAGATTTTAACGCGCACAGTACATTATGGGGATCCAACAAATCCTACACAAGAGGTAAACTAGTAGAGTCGCTTGCGGCACAATCCAACCTCATCATATTAAACAACGGTGCTCCAACCCACCTATCTACACATTCGACGTTTACACATGTAGATATTTCTTTAGCTTCGTCAGACCTCGCACCTTCACTAAGCTGGTACACCCTAACCGATACACATGGCAGTGGTCACTACCCCATAGTCATAAAATATGGAGATGATGTGCAACCCTCAACTTACAAGCACATACCAGTTTTCAAAACAGAGAAAGCTAACTGGTCGAAATCCCAATAACTGCTTAACTCTAAAATAAACAGCAATATTATCTCCGATAACACAAATAAAGAAGCAGCCAAATTTCAAAAACTTATAATCTCTGCAGCGAACGAATCCATTCCACATACATACGCTAAGCATACCTTTAAGAAAGTGTATTGGTGGAACGACAGCTTGGCTGAGCTACGTTCAATCAAACAAAATTTATGGTATTGCTTTAAAAACAATATGACATGCGAAAACAGAGTAGCTTACAAAAAAGCAAATGCAAGCTTTAGAAGGCACGCGAAAATCGCTAAACGAGAAGCTTTCTTTGAAGTTACGAGTTCAATAAATCCTAACGCTCCTATCAAAACAATATGGCACAAAGTCAACAAGTTGTACGGAAAATACACTTCAAATGCCATAAGAATTTTAAAAGTCAATCAAAATTTAGCACTTACCGATCCCACAGAAATAGCAAATTTCTTTGGAAAAGAATGGTGTTCTTCTACTAATGATAACAATTTCGATGTAAGTTTTGTTAACTTAAAATACACACTCAACAAAGTATTTAATGCTAATAACATTTCAAATAAACATGCACAAAAAACCGAATCAAACATTTCACTCACCGAATTCAATGTCGCCTTAAATACATTAAAGGGAAACACGCCTGGATACGATAAAATTAATTACAAAATGCTGAAAAATCTTCCACCAATCGCAAGCCAACTACTACTTACCATCTGCAACAAAATATTCAACTCTAGTATCATCCCACAACAATGGAAAACAACTACAATAATTCCACTACCAAAACCACAGAAACCTAAAGAATCATTCGACGAATATAGACCTATCTCACTAATATCTTGTGTCAGCAAATTGATGGAAAAAATCATTGCAAAGAGACTCGTCTGGTTTATGACTAAACACAAATTACTCTCACCAAACCAAGTAGCATATAAAAACAATAAAACCACATTAGATGCACTCTTATTTATGGATTACATAGCAACCAATGCTTTATCAGCCCGGAATCATATTTCTGTGATATCAATCGACTTTGAAAAAGCATTCGATAGAATTGGAGCTCACACAATTCTAAACCAATTAATAGAGTGGAAAGTAGGTACGAAAATTATTTCGTACATAAAGTCTTTCTTAAGAAATGGGAAGTTCAGAGTGCTATTAAACGGCTATTACTCGAATACCTGCTGTTCAAGTCGCCAAGGACCTGAGGGGAATAAGGGGATCGAGCGGACCCAACTTTAAATGAAAAAGCACTTTTTTCGTTCAAATAAATTTTTACAAGAGGTTCATTTCACTTTGATTTGTCTGATTAATATTCACTTATTTAGTTTGATTACAAAGGTTACACTAATTTTCTAAGGGAACTTAATGTAATTAAAACACAAAGGTAGTGTCCGCGGTTGAAATACTGCCGTGAGCGTGCGCGAGCGAGGGCTGTAGGTTTTTGATTGATTTTTCGTTAGCTCGAACGGCCGCAGCTAAGCTGTCGATCGGCTAACGAAATTCAAGGCAAAGGATAAAGGAATTGGCGCGGGAACAGACGGGTAATTCCACGCGCACGGTAGTTACAAGAAAATTTTAGGTTGGTTTAAGCGGGCGCTGCTCCCCGCCCTGCAGTGATGCGTTGCCCAACGCATTCTGTAGCGTTTGCAGGGCCCGGATAGCGTCTCCAATTGCGCCTCTTGCTGCACGGTTGCGGAAGGCGGGCATTTGTAAGCCCATAGCAGTGCGCGATATGGTGCGCGTCTTCTTGGTTTGCGGTCGACCCGCTGGTACTGGAACTGTAGTCGCTGCCACTTCACGGCGCCTAGGCTTACTGCGCCTTTTCCTGGTGGGAGGCGCACGTTGTTTTGCGCGCTTAACGCCGGGGATGGCATACGATTAGGGCGCGCTGGTTTTGCGCGCGTCGTTGCTGCTCCTCTCGTTTTTGCCACTAACTGGTGCTTTGCCTTTGTAGCTGGCGACGGCGTCTTGCGATGTGTGGATGCACCTTGGTGCGTCAATGTGTGATGTGCTTGATGGCAGCGTTTACAGCTGCTCGACGAATCGCATTCGCCCGTCGTGTGCGTCAACGCCAGACAATTGATACAGTAGCCTTGAGCCCAGACTACTATTAGTCGTTGCTGCGGCTTCATCGCCCGTAAGGCGCCACACATGCGCAGAGGGTGATACTTGTGGCAGAGCCTACACTGGAGGCAGTTTTCGGTTTCTGCCGTAGGGGCCAAGGGTACGGCCGTTTTTGTTGCCATTTTCTGGAACGAGAAGATCAAAAGAATTGTTCGGACAGTATTAGGGGAAACTGGATAGATATATAGTTTTGTCCTGAAACAAACGGAAGTTCTGTTTTATTTGTTGTTATGCTATCCGGTGAGCTAAGAGTTCTCACTAGGAAAGAAGCATAGCTTGACAAGTGGGCGCGTGATAACCCCGTTTTGGGTGCGTACATCCAAAACTCGAATGTAGTTATCCGGTCCACGGCGAACATCTTAAATGCGACCGAGTCGCCACTCGGTGGGTGGTAGTGGATCTTCTTTGACTACTACCAAGTCCCCTGGTTGACGATCTCGCTGTGGATTCTTCCACTTGTATCTTTCTTGAAGATCTTTGAGATATTCCTCCTTCCAGCGTCGACTAAATTCGTGGTGAAGGATTTCAATCTTCTCCCATCGATTGGTCAATGAAAGGTCTATTGCGTTTGGCTCGGGGATGGCCATAAGCGGTGCACCTCGGATAAAATGACCAGGAGTAAGTGCAGTGAGGTCAACGGTGTCTTGCGAAATAGCTGACAGAGGTCTCGAGTTGAGAACTGCATCAATTCGCACTAATAATGTGGTAAATTCCTCAAGGAATTAAACGAAGTCGCGTTGTATAGCGCGGTGGGCGCCGATAAACGTTTTGCCGTTGTCGCTCATAATTTTGGATGGAAATCTTGGTCGTCAGACGAAACGTGCAAACGCTGCTCGAAATGCCTCAGTTGTCAGATCTGAACATAGCTCGAGATGCACGGCCTTCGTTGCAAAGCAGACGAAGACTCCAACGTAGCCTTTGAAATAAGTGTTCGACCTCAAGACTGAAGCTTTTGAAAAAGGGAGTGTGAATGTGCAACGCTCAGGGGGTAGAGCGGCCATGATTTGCGTGCGTGTCTTTTGCTTGTAAAGCGTACATGCCTTACATTGAAAAATGCACTTTTTAATCAGAGGCTTGAGGTTCGGAATGAAGAACTCATGTCTGACCATTTGAAGCATCAAACGTGTCTCTGTGTGTAGAAGCAGTTCATGCATAAACTTCAAATAAAGGTGGCAGAACCTCGATTTAATTGGGATGATGATTGGGTGTCTTTCGTTGTAACTCAGCGCGGAATGTGCCAATCTATCAATCACACGAAGCAGTCCATCTTTATCCAAGAATGGATTCAAAACGAGTAGTGTACTCTTTTTGTTAATAGCTGTTTTAGCTCGTAAAGCATCTTTTTCGCTTGGAAAATAGCGCTTTTGGGAAATGTCGATGATGCGCTTCTTGGCGGCTTGGCATTCACTATGTGTCAGATGTGGCAAGGTGATTAATGGTTGCCCCTTGGACTTATTTCGAACGTTGTCCACGAAACGGAACATGTATGCAGTCACGCGAATCGCTCGAGAGTATGAGGAAAACCGATCTAGATAGTCGGGCTCATCTTCAAGCGCGTGATATGCTTCTACTTTGCGCCTTTCGGGCGGAGAAGCGCTGCGGGTCTTTAAATTTGGCCAGGAATCTGCGTGGCAGGAGAGCCACTTCGGTCCATGCCACCGAAGTGAATTGGCAGCTAACTCCTGCCGCTTGCAGCCGCGTGTACCAAGATCTGTGGGATTGTCTCCGCATGGTGACTTCTCAAGCCATGCCAATACGATCTCGGAATATGACCAAAGAAATATATTGCACGCTTGTAAACTGAGTTGTTTTTGAATGGTTGCAACCAGTTTTGCTAATAGTAAAGCGCCACACAGCTCTAGGCGTGGTAAGCTTACTGTTTTCAACGGTGCTACCTTTCCTTTTGCAACCAGCAGGGTGGACGTAATTTCATTGTTAGCATGTGTGCGGATGTAAATTGTTGCACAATATGCTTTCTCCGAAGCATCGCAAAACCCGCGGATTTGGGTGTCCTGCCCCGAAACGAAATTAACCCAGCGTGGTATTTCAATTGCGCAAATGGCAGGCAGACTTTCTGCAAAGGTGTGCCATTTTGACAAAGCTGTGGGCTTAGCACATTCATCCCAATCAGTGCCGTCTAGCCAGAGTTCTTGCAACAGAATTTTTGCTTGAATCATAACTGGCGACAGCCATCCTGCCGGGTCAAACCGACGATAAAATTTCTCGCTTGGTGACCGCATTTGCTGAAGTAGCTGGCAGAATTGTATATGTAAACTTGGCTGTTAGAGCGTTCCATTGGAAACCCAGAGTTTTGGTTTTAGAAGCACTCTCGAATTTCAGAAAGCTTGAATCGAGTAGATCCTCTTTGGGATATTGTTGCAGTATAGTTGCAACTCTATATTATATTATTATATATATACACGTTAATTTTTTAAGTACGAAACCAGCAAATTTCAGAGCGTTGACCACTTGAAAAAATGGTTCAGAAGCACTGTCTATGTCATGACTACCGGATAAGATGTCATCGACATATGTTTGGTCTCGTATTATTGGTGCAGCCAGTGGATATATTGCCTCGGTATCCGTTGCAAGTTGATGCAACGTACGGATGGCAAGGTATGGTGCACAATTGACCCCAAATGCAACAGTTTTCAGACAGCAATCGGTGACAGGAAATTCAGCCGATTTACGAAATATAATTCGTTGAAACTGTTTATCATCATCGTGAATCAATATCTGACGATACATTTTTTCGATATCTCCGTTGAATACAAACTTATACATGCGCCATTGAAGAATGAGCAACATGAGGTCTGGTTGGAGAGTAGGACCAGTATACAAAACATCGTTGAGTGAGTTGCCTGAGCTCGATTTTCTCGAGGCGTTAAATACCACTCGAACTTAAGTGGTCACTTTATCCGGTTTTACAACGGCATGATGTGGCAAGTAGAATGAGTGATAGCTGCCACTGGAGATTATTTCACGCGGGTAGGTGAACTCCATGTGGTCGAGGACAAGATATTCTTGCAACACATTGTTGTACATTATATTTAACTCTCCTTTTCTCTTAAGCGTGCGCTCCATACTGAAAAATTGTTGAAGCGCTGCAGACCGGGATTGGCCTAAAGAGAGTTTTGCGGGGAAATCTTCCTTGAATGGAAGCCGCACAATGTACCGATCGTTTGGGGCACGAGTCGTGGTTTGCTTGTATATGTTTTCGCAAGCTTGATCCTCATTTGAAATTTGTGGAATTGGAGGAATTTCTTCCTCTTCCCAGAATTTTCTCAATTGATCACCAAGTGTATCAGTAGAGATTTCTTCTACTTGTGTCGAGAATGACACCACTTTTTCGGTTACAGGACCGCTAAGGATCCAACCAAATATTGTGTTTTGCGCAAGTACTGTGTCGCAAATTGTTTGTACACCTTCTTCGAGAATTTGTGGAAGAATGTCACTGCCTATTACCATGTCGGTTTGAGCTGGTATATGGCAATTTGGGTCAGCAGGTTCAAGGATTTTGAACTGTTGCCAGGTGTTACGACTTAAGGTAAAAGTTGGCAAATGCCTCGTTAGCTTTTGTAGCACGATGGCTTGGGCATTGATCCGTTGCTTGGTTTTGGATGATACCAGAGTCAAGGAAGAAAGTTTGGATGAGTTTTGGATGATATGTCTACCCATTCCGGAAATTTCGAACTTGGAATGTTCGACTGGAAGTCGCAACCTTTTCTGAACTTTCGAGGAAATGAAAGTTCTCTGTGAGCCTTGGTCAACTAAGGTTTTGAGTTGGAACAATTCTCCTTGGTGTTCCACTGCGACAATGGCAGTTGGAAGGAGAGTTCTGCTATCGTGTCCCGCGTGTAATGATTGTATTTGTGTTTGCTTAGAGCAGCACGGTTGCTCGCTTGGATTGGAGCTTGTATGCGCTTGTCGAAATGGAGAAGTTGACTTGGCATTTGAGTGTTGCACAGTAGAGCTATGAGAACTGCCGCTGGCGGTTTGAGCATTTGGTTTTGCATTTAGGTGCAGCAAGGAATGGTGCTGTAACTGACAATGTGCACATGCAAACCTGCTCGTAAAATCATTACTGCGATGACCTTGTGATAAGCAGTTTTTGCAGAGTTGATTCTGCTGCGCAAAATGTATTCGGTTTGATACCGACATTTTTTTGAAATTTTGGCATTGTGAAATTGGGAGTCGGCAATTGCAGCACGGACATGTGTTATCCCTTTTTAGTTCCGCCACAAATGATTGTGTCCTGTTAAAGGGTCTATTATGAGCGGTGTTTTGAGTGGCGACTGGTTTTGGTTTGTTTTGGCTTGGATGAAGCTGGTTTAGACGCTCCACCACTTCATATCTAGAAGTGAGGAAATTGTTCATTTGCGACCATGATGGCAGCTCTTTTCGAGATGCCAGAGATTGTTCCCACAAGGATAATGTGGTTTCAGGCAGTTTCGAGGAGCATATATAGACTAACATTGGATCCCAATTATCTGTCGATACGCCTTGGGAATGTAAGGCAGACAGGCAGTCATTTATTGTCGTCTGTAGTCTTTGTAATTGCTCGCTATTTTCGGTACGTTGGACAGCGAGAGTAGGACTTTTACCATACTTGATTGTACACTAGAATACGTTTGTTTTCGTATTTTGCCCGTAATGCCTCCCATGCTAGCTCGAAATTATCATCGCTCAATGGATATTGTTTGACGATTGAGCCAGCTTTCCCTTCCTTTTTGTACCGGAGATGATACAATTTTTGCGCACGGGAGAGCTTGGGGTGGTTTATGTAGACCGCCGTGAACATATCACGAAACGCTGGCCATTCTTCATAACCCCCATAAAATGTCTCTGTGTCGCAGGCTGGGACTTTCAGGCATATATTCGAAGAGGAAGCTTCTTCTGAAATTCGTTCCACACGGGAAGGTGGACTCGGCTGAGTAGCTGCTCGAATTAATTCGAGCTGGTCTGCTATCCTCATCTTTGTCAATTCATACGTGTCATGGCACGTGAAGTATTTATTGTCTGCTGAAATTTTGAAGTTTTCAGGCGGACATTCGTCAGGCTTTGAACAAACCTCTCTAGATAGCGTTTTAAATACTTGCCAACATTCATCTAGTGATTTGTCTTTGATTTTTAGATACGTCTCCGTGTGATCCTGAATAGGAGAATCACTGAATCGAGAACAGTATCGAATCAAATTATCACTTAATGAAATTAAAAGTTGCGCGGAAGGATCGATCTGTTTAGATCTGCACGTTTGTGACGATTCTTTTTTTGTGCTAAGGGCTTCGAGTTCCCTTTCTTGTTTCGTAGTCGGACATCTTGGGTTCTTTAGTACCTTTGGTAGGACTATGACCAACTGGCATTTAAAAGGAAAAAATGTATTTAATAGTCGCAAGAAAAACCGTGAAACTCGAATAGAGTTTATATGCCATAGAAAAATTTGAAAAAAATTTGTGGCTGTGTTTGTGTTTTGTTTTTTTTTTTTTTTGTTGAAATCACAACTTTGATGTTATTGTAAAATTAAATCACTGGAAGAAATTATTCCGAATAGAAATTAAATATAAAAAAAATCACAAACACTTTCACTTTTATAAACGTGGGTTATATACGTATTAATAAAAGTAAAATGTAATAAATATGTAATAAATAATTTATAAAAATTTAATATTATTTAATTATTAATTAATTAACTATTATATCGAAATGATATATTTCGTTTAAAAATAGTGGACAGAAAAATTCCCTACTAGGTTATTTAAACGATCTTGTATCTTGTCAAAAATTTAGCATGAACATGTAAATATGTACGTATGCATATGACACTGGTAAACAGATACAACAGCTGTTTGAATATACACGGATATATTGGTATATATATATTGGCGCTCAGTGTATGTATGTAAGTCCTTTGCTTTTGATGCGCTATCGAGTTCGTTCAACTCGGGAACCGCTACCCAAGTTTTTGACAAGTCGCTCTTTTTAAAGGGCTTTGAACTTTACATTTACTTTTGAGTAAGTAGGTTAATAAGGCAATGACCTTAGAGTCTGCAATAGGGAAATTGCTAAGAGCCGTAAGTAAGCAAATTAAAGAAACTGCAATTAGATGTATGTACGTGTATGTAGTTAGGTTTGTACCTACTATGCATACGTGTACATACCGAATTTAGATAAATGTATTAGCGGCAAGAAGAACCGCTTTCCGCTCGAATTAGCAGATTAAATTTCAAATTTAATGGATTTTGGCGGGAATGAAATTCCGTCTTACAAAAACCTATTTGCAGTTAAAAAAAATGGAAACAAGCCAATAAAAATATATGTTTTGTATCTTTTTAAGGAAATTTAAAAAGTTTGCTTACTTACTAATTAGTGGCCTCTTTACTTCCCTTTTTTTGTATTTATGTATGGGGGTCCGCTTCTTGTATGGGAGGGACGTAGATTTCCTGTAGCTGGTGTGGTTGCAAATGATGATCGCAAGTATCTTGGTATTGCTGGAATCTATAATTGTTGCCGTAGTTTTTTAGATTGTTGTTACCATTGTTATAGTGACTTAGATTCTGTAGTATGTAAGGATGGTTATGTTGTTCACCGGTTTATTGAATTTTATTTATTCTTATATATTTTTTGCTTGCTTTTTTAAACCACTTCAAATTATTACTGTTTTTTTTTTTGAATGTCCACGTCGCTTTTCTGAAGAAAATGCACTCTTTTTTTCAATTATATTTGTATGTATATGTTTGTTGTACTTGGTACTTTTTGTGCTTGTCACTTTAACTTTAAAAAATTTTTTTTTTTAGATATGTGTATATGTATATATTTATTTTAAGATTATTTATTTTTTTGTGTTTGTTTGTAAACTTTAAAATTTTTTTTGATATTTATATTTTTGTATTCCAAAAAAAATTTTTTTTGTACTTATATATGTATTTCTACACTTTGTTTGATATGTAAATATATGTTTTTTGCTCCAATAATTTATTATAGTTCACAACACAGCTAAGATCGTTTTTTTGTTTTTTTGCGTTCGTGCGGGGGTGCGAAGGATTTTGTGTAAAAATTTTAATTTTTCTAATTTTTTTTGAAGTGGCTATGCACCGAAGGTTGGCTCTATTTTAGCCTCGAAGGACCAATGTTCAAGTCGCCAAGAACCTGAGGGAAATAAGGGGATCAAGCGGACCCAACTTTAAATGAAAAAGCACTTTTTTCGTTCAAATAAATTTTTACAAGAAGTTTATTTCACTTTGATTTGTCTGATTAATATTCACTTATTTACTTTGATTACAAAGGTTACACTAATTTTCTAAGGGAACTTTAAACACAAAGGTAGTGTCCGCGTTTGAAATACGGCCGTGAGCGTGCGCGAGCGAGGGCTGTAGGTTTTTGATTGATTTTTCGTTAGCTCGAACGGCCGCAGCTAAGCTGTCGATCGGCTAACGAAATTCAAGGCAAAGGATAAAGGAATTGGCGCGGGAACAGACGGGTAATTCCACGCGCACGGTAGTTACAAGAAAATTTTAGGTTGGGATACCACAAGGTTCACCGCTGTCTGTTGCACTATTTCAAATTGCTTTCGAGATATTAAATAAGATTTTACATCAACATAGACAATTTAAACATTGTATATACGCAGATGATTTGTATATTACAGCTAATAAGCTGAGTGCCGAAATAAACCAATGGTGCTTGTTAAATGGAGCAATAATTTCACCTACAAAATGCAAAATTCTACATATCTGCAGGAAGAGATCATGCAACACCTCTAATCTAACACTGAACAACACAATTCTTCCTCAAGTCAAAAAATTGACAATTTTAGGACTTATTTTTAACGAAAAATATAATTGGTCGGACCATATAGAGGCCCTGAAAAAAGATTTAACAAACAGATTAAATTTAATAAAATGTCTCTCAAGCTTTCATAGTAACACACACATCAACACTACTATTAATATATCAAAAGCAATATATATAAGCAAGTTAGACTATGGTCTGGCAATATATGGACAAACTACCAAAGCCAATATACACAAATTAAAATCTCTGTACCACTTAGCAGCAAGGTACGGCATAAGCGCGTTCGCATCCACACCCATAGCAAATGTATTAACCGAAGCTGGATTACCAACGTTGGAGCACAGAATACAAGCAGCAGCAGCAAAGCTATGTATATACAAAAATTATTAACCCAACGGAAAAACCAAATTTTTATAATGTTGACAAAATTCTCAAACAAAAATCGCCGAAATTTCCTACCACCATACATAAAATAATACAAATAGCTACTAACAGCGGAATCACAATAAAATATAAGCAAAAGTTTACTCCAAAAAACCCGCCATGGTATTTTAAGAAAAGTTATGTAATAAATACATTAACACAATACAACAAAAAAAGCACAAACGCTTCAACTTATCTCACATTATTTTCCGAAATAAAAGATTCTTATAAAAGCTGGAATTTCTATTACACTGATGGGTCGAAATCTGCCATGGGGGTCAGTTATGGTATAGTAGACAACAAGTACCAAACGTTAAGACTGGCACGTTTGGAGGAACATTGCTCCATTTTTACAGCCGAATCTAAGGCAATTTTGACCGCTTTGAAATTACTGAAAACTCGTAAAGGAAAACACATTATCTGCACCGACTCACAATCAGCAATTCGAGCTATTAGCAATACGACACATCAAAATAATACAGTCATGGAAATCCACGACCTTATCATTCAATTTCAACACAAGCTGAAGCTAATGTGGGTCCCAAGCCATGTCGGAAGTAAAAGCAACGAAGCAGCTGACAAAGACTCAAAATACGCACTTCAAGCACCAATACACCTTCAACAAACAATTACTAAATCTGATATAAATCGCCTTTTTAAGCAGTTCTTTACAAACCTAAAAATAAAATCTTAGCAAAGCTATGAACACCACTACAAAAAATTCAACCCAGCCGGCTCACCCACAATTTTCACCGATGACTACAAAAAGCTATACATAAAAAAATTCACTCGGTTAAGGCTCGGCCACACCCTACTCACACACCAACACGTGATGGAGCGAAAAGATGCACCTTTATGCAGGCTCTGCAATGAAAAAATCATTTCCATTTTTATTTAAGATATAATATAATTATACAAATATTTTATATAATTTAATTGTTTAATAAACTGATTTTAATAATAATATTAATAATAATAATAATAATAATAATAATAATAATAATAATAATAATAATAATAATAATAATAATAAAAATAATAATAATAATAATAACAAAGATAACTATAGTTAAAAAAAAACTGAAAAAACACGCTTTTAAAGAATTTTAAACTAAAAAGTTGAAAATAATTTTGGAAATAAACTTAAGACAATAGTATATATTTATAAAAAATATTTCTATAATTGAGAGAAAGGCGTGGGGCGCTTTGTTCCACAATTTTCATACAATATATCCAGCGCCTTACGCTTTTCTCTCAATTATACAAGTATTTTTTATATAAAGGGTGGTTAAATTGTAAGGGCCGATGTTGAATGTGAACCACACCTAAACGCCAAGTTTTTTTCCGAATTTAATTTGACATTTCTCTATTTCAGACTTACTCAATTTGAACCATGGAGAGATACACAATCCAACAACGTGTTAAAGTTATCCAGACTTATTATGAAAATTTTCGAAGAAAATCATCTTCAGTGATGAGGCACATTTTCACCTCAGTGGATTCGTCAATAAACAGAATTGCCGCATTTGGGCGAATGAGAATCCAAGAGTGATTGTCGAAAAACCAATGCACCCACAAAGAGTGACTGTTTGGTGCGGTTTATGGGCTGGCGGCATCATCGGGCCGTATTTTTTCCAAAATGAGGCCGGTCAGGCAGTTACTGTGAATGGTGTTCGCTATCGTGAGATGATAACGAATTTTTTATGGCCACAATTGGAAGATATGGATGTGGACGATATGTGGTTTCAGCAGGACGGTGCCACTTGCCACACAGCTAACGAAACAATGGCTCTTTTGCGCAACAAATTCAATGGCCGTGTTATCTCACGTAATGGCGATGTCAATTGGCCCCCAAGATCATGTGATTTGACACCGTTGGACTTTTTTCTCTGGGGTTATTTGAAAGAAAAGGTGTACGTCGATAAGCCAGCAACAATTCAAGAGCTAAAGGATGAGATAATTCGGCACATTAACGGCATAGAAACTCCATTATGCCTCAGCGTCATCGAAAATTTGGACCATCGTATGGAGGTGTGCCGCCGAGGTCGCGGCGCTCATTTGGCCGATATTTTGTTACATACATAATTGAGTAATACCAATATATCATAATAAAATAAAATTTCAATAATTTCCTAAGTAGTTTGTGTTTTATTCAAAATCAACAGCGGCCCTTGAAAATTTAACCACCCTTTACTATTGTACTAAGTTTATTTCCAAAATTATTTTCTACTTTTTAGCTTAGTATTCTTTAAAAGCGTGTTTTTTAGTTTTTTTAAACTATATTTATTTTATATATTTTTCTAATTAACTCTGTTTTGATTTTATATATTTTTTTATTTTCTCTGAATTAATTTTGTTAATGCCACGATGTATGCAACGATTCGCATTTTAAAAAGTTCTTATTGGGATCGCGTCACAGCTAAAAGAGTCACAAACTGACAGACAGACAGACAAACAAGTGAAGCTAATAAAAGCTTGTTAAAAAAGTTGAAAAAGCACTCATAATATGGTATGACGACAATGCACAAAAACGGATGCCCGTAAATGATAAAAGACGAACAACCGTTTATCTCTACACAATCTACTCCTGTGAAGAGTTACTTATTTTCTGCAAGCACAGGTTGGATTTCCTAAAGGCATAGGCTTCATAACATAGGAATCAAACGCGAGATTGCTTCTGGAGATCAGAAAGATGCCAGACATTAGTGGAAATTCTCTTTTTTTTATTTTGCAAAAACGCTTCTTGAGGTCGGATGTTAAGCCTCCTGCTTATCAATCGAAGATGATAATGAAGGGAGTAAATTGTGATACATTATCGGTCAATTGGATGGCCATAAATAAAATATGCTTTGCACCATAATTTCCATACATCGAGCGCCCCACGCTTTTCTCTTAATTATGCAAGTATTTTTTATATACTATTGTCTTAAGTTTATTTTCAAAATTATTTTCAACTTTTTAGTACAATATTCTTTAAAAGCGTGTTTTTTTAGTTTTTTTAAACTATATTTATTTTCAACTTTTTAGTTTAATATTCTTTAAAAACGTGTTTTTTTAGTTTTTTTTTAAACTATATTTATTAGAAAAATATATAATTCTATTTTGATGTTTTTTCTCTGAATTAATCAGAGAACGTATAATAATTATTAGTATGGATTATTATACGTTCTCTGATTAATTTTGAAACGCCACGATGTATGCAACGATTCGCATTTCAAATATTTCATATTGGGATCGCGTCACCGCTAAAAAGTTACAAACTGACTGACATACAAGTGAAGCTAATATAAAGCGTATTAAAAAGTGGAAGAAAGCGTCTAACCAGTAAACGAGAAGACCGAATACTTATACGCGAGTCTCTAAAGGATCGCAAGTCTCTAAAGGATCGCAAAAAATCTTCTTCTTTGAAAGTGAAAGTGTAAATTAAATTTAGTGAAAAGTTACCAATTTTAAAAAAACAGTTCATATTTACCAAAATGCCTAAAACAAGTGAAATTAGTTATGATGATAGAGTTAGAATTCAAGTTCTAAGTGAACAAGGTAAGTCTCAGGTTGAGATTGCCAATTTGGTGGGATGTTCGCGGTGCGCGGTCCAATGTGCTATCAGGTGATTTGTGGAGACGAAATCCCACAATAATAAATCAAAAAGTGGAAGAAAGCGTCTAACCAGTAAACGAGAAGACCGAATACTTATACGCGAGTCTCTAAAGGATCGCAAAAAATCTTCTTCTGCCCTTGCAGCTGCCCTTTCAGATGAATTTAGTAAACCAGTTAGTGCTCGAACAGCTAGAAGAAGACTTCTGGAAGCAGGTTTGAATGGATGTAAAGCCCGAAAGAAGCCGTGGCTCTCAGAAAAGAAAAGGAAAAATCGTTTGGAATCGACTCGTCGAAACCATAATTTCACGGAAGAAGATTGGTCGAATGTTCTGTCGTCTGATGAATCAAACTTCGAGGTAAGCTTAGTTAAGACCGTCTTGAAGTATTAACAGCCATAGGTGTTTACCCTAGAGCAATTTTGAAGACATAATACAAATCTTATGAAAACATTATTTTTTCTTTTCTACAGATATTTGGAACACCTGGTGTGACGTTCGTGAGGCGACGGGTTGAGACAGAATATCATCCAGATTGCGTGGTACCTATTGTTAAGCATGGAGGAGGCAGCATTATGATCTGGGGCTGCATGGCTGCTGATGGTGTCGGCGAAATGTTCATTTGCGAGGGTCGGATGGACAGTTAAAAATACATAAATGTATTAGCAGCTGTTCTTCTGCCTTCGTTAACGCGCATTTTCGGCGATACTAATTTAGACGGGGTTCAATTTTAACAAGACAATTCTCCTTGTCACAAATCAGGGACTACGATGCGTTGGTTTAGAGATAACAACATTGCCATTGTGCAGAAAGGTATAAGAAAAGCGATTATAATTGGAAAAATTTAATTAGCCAGCAGATAGTCGCTAGGTATACTCGTCCGTGAATATCGCCGACAAAAGTAGTACACCTGAAAGTTTCCACTTCACGAGTATTTAGTATATATTCGACGGGGGCTTCACCTAGTCGAACGTAGGTTAGTGGAGGGAGTTTCACCTCCGCGATCTTTACGAATGTAAAGTAGAAGGTAGAATCTAGTTGGATTTATTTGAACTAACCGAAAAATAAAACTTTGTTGTAAAAGGGAAGATAGCGACTTAATATTTTGGCCGCCATGGGTATACTGAACGTACCCCAGCCAAGGAACCTCGCTACAACCTACTACAAAAATGGTGATTCGAACGTACTCAAATTTTCTGCTGTAAGAGGAGATTATGGTAAAATTTACTGCATAGGTTACAGATATTCTGAGGCTGTGTGTCTTCGTTTGATTCCTAACACCGGAAATATTAAAGACCCGATTGTGTCTACTTTTTGACATCCTCAAGAGCTGGGATTTTCCTACGGCACATTGTGGCGTATTTTGTGCTCGGAATTACACCTACATCCAGTTAAAGCCCAACTCACACAACAACTTTTTAGAGTCAAAACATATTTTTGACTTGAGAATACGTAAATAAGCGAGTTTGTTGCATTTAGAGCTCCGACAATACTCAAATAATTGAAGAGAGCCCATTATACCTAAAAAGTTACTGTCTGGAGCGCCCTTTGGTCCGGAGGTGTGACTGGACCTTACTTCTTTGAAAACGATAACGGCGATATTGTTACTATCAATTTGGAGCGTTATGGACGTATGATAACCGACTTTTTTTTGGCTTGTAATTGGAGAATACGATTTGGATAATGTATGGTTTCAACAAGATGGTGCAACATCTCACCTAACGCGAGCGAAAATGGCTTTATTTCAAGAGAAATTTCCCGGCCACTTCTTGGCGATGTAAGTTATCAAAGTTCCACCTTTATATTTAAAATGAATTTCATGAAAAAAAATGCTTTACATTTACGTTCATTTTTGAGACCGCAAAATGGATATGGATAAGAAATAGACATACCGAGGTAAAGAAGCACAGCCCGGCATTCTGATCATATCTTTATAAATTTTGAATATGCATACATATTTCTTCTTAGTTACTATATACTTTTTAGTGTGATTCCTGATGTTTTTTTTAATGGAGAGAAAAGGTTTTTCTAAGCCCCTTGCGAACGGCCGCTGAATATTTATGAGGAGTTTTTTTCTTTCATTTTAGGTACACTCCCGACAATTATTTTGGGTGAAATTCAATTAGGGCTAATCTGAAATCCAATTTGAGTTGATATCACAAAGATTGGTATTTCTAACTCGCAATTAAAATGAGGCTGAGCAAACCTTTTAGATTTGAAAAACACAAACAAATCCTGTTTGAACTGTGAGAATTCATTTGTTGATGCGCCCATCGCTTACATTTGTGACGTATAATATATCCATTAAGATTCAAAAGTTAAAAATTTAACATTAATTAAAAAACTCAAAAGGTATAAATGAAAAATAGTATGTTTGTTACCTTCTTTTCTATTTTTTCAGATTCTTACCGGAGAAGATTGGAATGTGGTTATGTACGATGGTATCCTAGCTTATGGTGGAATAAAAACAATTGGTGCATTGGCATGCGTTTATTTTATAATTTTATTCATTTGCGGCAATTATATACTTTTAAATGTTTTTTTGGCCATCGCTGTTGATAATTTGGCTGATGCAGATTCATTGACAACAATTGAAAAAGAAGAAGTAACTGACAATGGAAAATTTAATAAATCACCAAGTCCAATTCCCACAATTGAGGGTGAGGGAATGGAGAACATAAATATTGAAATAGATATGGATGGACATTGCATAGATATAGAAAAATTGTAAGTATAACTTGGGAATGGAAGATATACGGAGACACTAATTTGTTTTAGATAAAACATAACCGATGGCAATGCATTGTTTATATTATTTATTTTTATTTGCCGAAAAAACGTACCAGAGATGATGAGGCCTTTTATGAAGATGAAGAAAACGAAATCTGCGATGAGGACTTAGATGGTAAGGCTAAATATAAGATATTATATGTTTTGTTTATACGAAGAATTTAAATAGACTTAATCAACAGTATAACTGTAGATTTATGCAATATTATCTATACGTAACAGTATTACAATTCAATGAATCAAAATATAATTATGACTTCATGTTATATTGATTTTGGCCAAGTGATTTTAAGTTTCTGGTGGCATGTCATCACATATTTAAGTATGTAGGTATGTAGTTACTATGTTAATAAGAACAATTGCACATTAATGCGTTGTGTCATCTTTGAAGAATATAAATGCTTTCCCAACTAACTTTTATCAAATTGAAATGCTTTTTACCTTTTCACTTTTACTAAAACTCCTATTAACAAATGTTTAGAATCCCATTCCGAAGTAACACCACGAGCAACAGCACGTCCTCGGCGCCTCTCTGAAATCAGCATTAAGAAGACTAAAAAAACAATACCTCGTGGAAGCTCGTTTTTTATATTTAGTAATACAAACAGGTAACTTTAAAATATTATGTTATGACCTATTGTTGCATGCTTTTTAGTATATTATTTTCAATATGTGTGAAAGTTTTTCGTGAACATAAATACAAAAAAAAAAACATACCATACAGAAATCAGATACACAAGACACACTGATCCATGTATAATTAAAATATCTATTTCAAACATGATAAGAAAGCTCTCTCGCAATGTATTAAATGTCAATTGTGATTTAAAAATAAATTTGGAGAAATATATATTTATCTTAATTTTTAATTTAAATTAAATTTCTATAACTTTTTTGATGTTAGTACGATACCAGGATTTGAACCCGAGCCTTCCGAATGGCAGTACACAATGCTAACTCGGCTACAGTGACCGAGAAGCGTTTACATTTCTTAAAAATCGTCCAGCCAGTTTTTTTTTACCTATTTCTGAACGCAGATCGCGAAGGTTCGTTGGTTACATGCAAATCCCTGATCTGGTCATATATTAAGTACCAGACTAAAGTAATATCCACAACCTTCGCTCTGGCAAGTTGTGGTATGCGATGATGTATCTTCCAACAAAAGGCGCGACGTACGAATTATACTAAGCGGCATCCGAGTGGCTGGTAGTCTTTTATGAGAAACTTTTATTTCATGTCAGAAATGCACTCGGGGGGTTGCCATTTCTGCCAAGGGGCGACCGCAATTAGAAATGTTAACCTAATTTTTTGATTTAAATTAAATATTTAAATTTTAATTGGAGTAGAAGCCGTTGCTAATTACACCACCACAATTCGCAAGGCCTGGCAGAGAAGTATCATTGATGATGAATGTCACGAAACACTACTTGACCTCGTAAACTTGGACTATCCTCCAGTCACTGGCGGGTACATCCTCGACGCCAAGACGGCCCGCCTCACCATACCATGCGCTTAAACTTGTCACCTATTTGGTAAAGCGCAAAGACAAAGTTTCTTGGCTGAAGCAGGCTTTTGTTTTAACTTGACGTTATAAGTTTATTTAGACGTTTTTGAAATTGTTTGTGTTTTATTTCTCATTTGTTTTATATTTTAATACCTTTGAGAGGTCTGAAATAACTTTACAGATTTATTACATATATTTGAATTTTTCCGAAATATTTATAATTAGAATGTCTGAAATAGATTTTTGAACTCTAGAATATATTTGCTAATATCTCACATTCAATTGGGCTATTTTGATATACTCGTATGTTTGTGTATTGGAGTGATTATGTGCGTGGAAAAATTTAAAAGTTTCGATATTTGGGTAATCCATTTTGCGGTTTCAAAAATAAACGTAAATGAAATGCATTTAAAATTATTTTCTTTACAAAATTTCTTCTATATAATAAGTCTTGAATGATGGAATTATATGTGAAACACTAATTGAAATGACCGCCTCGTGAAAATCTCCAAACTTCGATCCATTTTCGATCACTTTTCGGCACATATTAAGGGGTTTTCATGTTCTAAGTAAAATTTCAAGGAAATCGATTAGTAGTTTTTCAAATAGATCTGTATTTGGTCCACTTTACGGTAAACTTTGCAAACTTAACTTAAGACAAAAATTGTTATACACATGTACATATATACAGATGTAGATCGCTTATCGTCGGAATTCTCCTTCAAGCTTTAAATAAAGACGTAGATAGAAAAGTTTTGTTAGGGCAGGAGCAGAAGCGAAGAATTGTTGCAAAAAGAAAATTAACATAATCAATGAACTCTATTTATACCCTAATTTCTAAAAAGCGAGTAATTCCATATGGCCAGTATTACTACTGCTTGTTGTCATTTGTCAAGTAAATTTTTAGATCTTCTAACCTTTTGTCATATACCATACTAAGCGCACGGCTATACTGATATAAATTTTTACAGAACGTAGTGTTTAATAGTTTTTGATGCATTCCGATGGTGTATGAATTTGACAAATCTGATTCGCAAAGCAAAAATCGAAGAATAGTAGTAATAAAAAGAAAAATAATAATAATGAAATAAAATTATATTCTCGATTTACAATGCTATTTTGTAAAAGTAACAGGTTTGTTTAAAAAATATATCATATAATATATGGTCATACACGCAAGTGTTGAGCTGTGAAGTTGTCTTACCGATTGAAAATTTCTTTCGTTTTTATATATTTTAGTGAAATTAAATTTTAATTTATTAATTCATTATTGCTTTAAATATTTTGTTTTGCCGAGTCATTTCATCTATTATTCTTGTTGTAGTGTATGCACATTTCCATTTGATTTTTGTTTTTATTTTGTTTATATTCTTTGTAAACATAGCTGTTGTGGGTTGTTTTTCAAGTATCAAAATCAGTGCATCTAACACTGTTCTCTACATAGCGCCTAAACTTATGCTGAAATTTTATTGAGCTTTAAAACTGTTTGTTTTTCATTTTGTCTGTAATATTTTCTTGTTTATAAATTTGGTTATTTCTTTATTCATTAATTTAATTATTTTTCACTTTTAGTACTTAGTCTTAAATTAAGTATTGTTATTTTTTTACTTATTCTTTTTATATTATTTTTTTTTTTAACTATATCTTGTTCATTCCCTAACTGTGCTATTAAAGGTGAGTCTGAGCGATTTGTCGCTTGTTGGCTTTAGGATGGATTGACTGGGAGAATCGTTGACCCTATTAGCGATGGCAAAGGTCGACGGCGGTCGTATCCATCATGTAGATCGACCGAAGTAGATTTATTTAAACTGATTCGCCAGTCACGTAATGGCTTTAGTGAAAAAGGCGTGAACTAGCCACCTTAACAGAAAAGTTCAAACATTATGGGAGTTTGTTCCAGTCTTTTAAGTGTTTGGACGAATCTCAGAAGATGAGAATCGTAAAAGAGTTATGTGTTCGTCCGACGATATTAACTCAAATCATTCTTCTCAAAAGAATCTCTCCGCATCCTTTTAATATAGATTTAATAATCCTGTCCTCACCTTCTTCCCATATAGAAAATCCTTCAACATATAAAGGACATACTAACGCTCAATTAAATGTTCCTGAGCCTCAATGTGGTACTGATCTGACTGCTCCACCAGCCATTTTAGAAAAACTGGTTGTTGTTCTCCCAAAAAAAATCTGTTTTTATTTCCAGATTCGCTAAAGATACCACCAGCGAAGTGGTAGTCTTACATCACTTCAAAAACTAAATCTGATGACGTAACAGTGAGAAGGTTTAATTTCAAATATGAAAGGGTCTACTGGAGTATTTGTGGTATTAAAAGGTATTAAGCTCAATAAAGAAAATAATGCTAAATTCCTCACAAAAACGGGGAGTCAAAAAACTAAACAAAGATATCTCAATAAGTTTATATTATCAAAATGTTCGAAGTATTGATAGCAAGCTAACTGATTTGTATCTAAATATTCTACATTGTAATTTTAACTATACCTATATCATTTACCGAGAAATTTTCACGTTACTGACAATGAAATTTTAAATAGTGAGTATCAAATTTATAGAACTGGTCAATTAAAGAGATTCCTTCTGAAGAAGTTATTTTTGCTGGTTTAGATTCAATGGAATTTAAATGCATACGAGGGTTTTCTGCTAGCAGCTATATACAATACATATATAGCGCTATCTTAAATATCTCCCCGGTTGGACATATCTGTATCCATGCAGCATGCTTGTTTATTTAAAAATGTAATCTCGCTGGTAAAACAATCTGATTCCTTGACTGTTTTGGGCGACTTTAATTTGCCATGTATTTCATGGAAACCCGTTAACGATAATGTTACTCTAATTTGTAATCGATCCTGTGTAAATGAGTTTTTAGAAGAACTGACCGACATGTGCCTCAATCAAATTAAGTTAGTTCCTAACCACTTTGGAAAGATTTTAGATTTGATGTTTGTAGATAATGCTTCTGAAATTTCTGTTATTAGAAGCGACCCTCGTGCTCTTCCAGAGGATATGTATCACCCTGTTTTAGAGATAACATTTGAAATCGGAAGAAAACTTGTGGCTGATTACCCTACGCTTAGCTTTAGTTTTCGATTCAATTTTAAATAAATGTAGTTTAAAACGCACTTTTAAAGAATATTGAACTAAAATATTGAATTAAAATAAATAAACTTAAAACAATAGTATATAAAAATACTTGTATAATTCAGAGAAAAGCGTGGGGCGCTCGATATATGAAAATTATGGCACCAAGAAGAACTAACGGCGCGTTGTTGAGGCCAATAATGTCAATATCATCGGCGTACGCCAGCAGCTGTACACTATTATACAAGATTGTACCGTACCTTCCCTATTCAGCTCTGCAGCTCATATTATTTTCTCCAGCAATAAATTAAAGAAGTCTCACGATAAAGAGTCACCTTGTCTGAAACTGCATTTGGTATCGAACGGCTCGGAGAGGTCCTCCCTTTCGATCTCCTCACTACTATCCAATTCCAAACACGGGGTTTGTAAAGGAAAATCAACACTTACAAATTTGCTTGAATTTGTGTCACATATCTCTAAAGCCTTTAGAGTGTAACGGAGTTTTCCACTTGGCTGGGGTAAGCTCAGCCTTGGCAAGGGTTTGCTAAAGTAAAACACGCTGTGTACGTTACAACAAATTTATTAGTTTAACAATCTCTATCTACACGGTTTCTAATACGTTACTCGCTATTTCTATGACAAGTAAATAAGTGTTCGTGAAGTGAAAACCCTCAGGTACACTACATTTGCCGGTGGTGTTGAACCCACGCGCAAGTATGCTTAATAATAACACAGATAGTACTTCTTTCGTATGGCGCTGTGGAGGTGTAAACCCTCTAACAGCCCTCGTTCCAGTGAGGTGTAAACCCTCAGTAGAATATAGATAAATGCTCGTGAGGTGTAAACCCTCAGGTGCACTACGTTTGCCGGTGGTGTTGATCCCACGGGCAAGTATACCTATCGACAACACAAAGGCTACTAAATTTCCTTTGCGTTTTCGTCGCCTTTTATACTATTCTGCACGCAGGCAGAATGTTATTTTATAATAACAATAGATTGCTGCGTACAGTTTCTCACTTATTCTATGTGTATGTGTGTATGTGCATTCATGTTCGAACATGCTTCAATAATTTAAGTATGTAAATATATATATATATATGTAATATTTAATTATTTCATGTATAATAATTCAATGTACATATATAAATTCAGTGTATGAATATAAAAAATGTATATAAAAAGTATTGTTGTGAGGTCTCCAAAAGCCTCGGATTTTGGGGTCCTTACACCCTCCCCTCACTTCCCGCTGCGAGACTTATGGTCACCAGACCAGTTCGTGAAATTCTCACGCGGTAGGAGTTGCCTTCGACGTGCCGCTTGTAAGATCGCCTCACCCGTCGCTGCTGTGACTGCTGCATGTGCGCCTCGATGTCGTCAATCAGAGCCTTGGGCAGTGGTTCGACCCCTGTCCGATTATTCCAGTGTCCTGTAGCCACCGCTCTACGTCACCTGCCATGTTGGCGTATTCACTCCGCCGACATCTAGCATACCGCCGCTTGCTGTTAAGCTTATTTCGTCATCTTTTTCCTCTGCATCGTGTATGTAGAGCTTAGCCGGTTGTGGTTGTGGCTCCTCGCTCGCTGCTGCTCCTTCGCTATATATGCGTAAGCGCATGTTGATGCGCTTTTTGTATTCGATGAAGCCTCTGCCACGCACTTCTCGGATATATCGAGTTCTCCTCGTCGCTTTGCTGGCTGCTCATCCTCACTCTCTGACGAGATTGTGATTGGTGTGAATGCGCGCACTAAGCAATCTCCTTCATCAGCACTGCCGCTACCTGCATCTTCGTTCCGTACGAATATCACTGTAGATTCGTTGATACAGGTACTATCTGCTCTGCCTCGTTTACATTGTTTTGCTTCGGGTATATGAGAACGTATCTCCTCCTCTGTCAGTCTGTGTATACGTATGCGCGGCCAGTCATTTGTTGCTGCCATCTCTGCTGCTTGCTTATACTGCTTGTTTCGTATGGTTCTTTGGCACAATTAGTTTATCGCTCGCTTCAGTTGTTAGAACACTTGATGTGAGTTTGGTCGTGGCGCCGGCTTTTATTTTGATTTTTCATCGCTCGACCAACTGTGCTTTTCCTGCATATGCTTTAATGCAAATTTCTCCTTCGAATTTTTGCAGGAGTATTTCGGTTATTATTATTATTTTGTGTTATATATTTATATTTTATTTTTAGTGCGTTGTGTATATATAATTATTATTTTTTTTTTTTTATTTTCACTTTGCATATATATTAGTTTATGTATGTATGTGTATTATGTATATTTTTGTTTTTCCACTTGTATGTACATACAATATATATATTCACTTCATTGCATGTATGTATGTATGTATATTATATATTTTTTTTTCTCTCACTTAGTACATTTGTATATATGTATGTTGATTTGTTTACCGCTGGCTCTGCTATTGGTGGGTGCTGCCACCTTCATACATATCAAACTTTTTTTTTTTCACATGAATTTTTTTTTTTTTTTTTTTTTTGTTTTTGTTTCTTAACATTACGATTCCCTTTTATGTCCTTTTTAGGGTGCGTCCATATCAAACTTTTTTTTCACTCTTGATTTTGTTTTTTTTTTTCTTTTATTTGTTTTTTTGTTTCTTATCACTATGATTTTTTTTCACTAATTTTTTTTTCGTTTTTTTTGTGTTTCTGTTTCTTGATACCATGATGTCCTTTACTTCATTACTTTTTTTTTTTCGTGATACTATGATGTCCTTTACTTCATTACTTTTTTTTCACTTATAATTTTAATTTTTTTTTTTTTTGTTTTTTTTTTTTGCCTTTATGGAATGTTTTTCCCATCACCGTGGTAGGGCTTCAATTCACTCAGATGTGCCGTTCTCCTTTTTCCTTTGTGTATTTTGTCCAGTTCCACTATTACTGGAGATACGTAGTTGGTTATTCGATGCGGGCCGCTGTATCTGGGAGCTAGTTTGGCCGCAAAGTTTTCTATCGCCTTTGAGAGGTGGTGTTCCTTCACTAGTACCAAGTCGCCTATAGCGGGTTGCCAATTTCGCCTTCGCAGGTTGTAATGGCGCGCTTGATCGGTTGCTGCGCGTTGTTGATTAGCTCGAACTATTCTGTAAACTTCTGCCATCACTGTTGCTTTCTCTGCTGGTGTCGGAGTCTTCTGCGCGGTTCCGAGGGTGTGTTCGTCGAAGAGATTATTCGGTATTCTTGGGTCTCTTCCCTGGACTATGTATGCCGGACTGTATCCTGTGGATTCGCCTACGCAGGTATTGAGTGCGAGTGTTATTTCTGAGAGTAGTTCGTCCCAATCACGTTGTTCTCTTCTGGTGAATTGCGCTATCATTCTTTTAGTGTTCCTGTTTGCTCTTTCGGTCGGGTTCTCTTGCGGTGTGTAAGGTGCGGTTAGCTGGTGTTTCACTCCGTGCTCGCGTAAGAAGTTTTTGAAATGCTTACTGGTGAATTGTGCTCCGTTGTCGGTGATTAGTACTTTTGGGACGCCAAAACGCGCTAAGATCCTTTCTCGGAATGCTCGCACGAGGCCTTCGGTTGTGGCTTTGCGGACTGCAACGATCTCCACCCATTTAGAGAATCGGTCCAGAAAGACGAGAGCCATTGTATTGCCATGCTTTGATCGGGGTAACTGGCCGACGAAATCTGCACACACTGTTGCCCATGGTTCTTCCGCTATTTGGGTGAGCATTTTGCCTGCAGCTTGTTGTTGGCCAGGCTTATATATTTGGCACTCGTCACACTGTTGTACATACTTCCTCACGTCGCGAAACATTCCTGGCCAGTAGTATCGTGCCATCGCCCGGGCTATGGATTTACGAATGCCCATATGGCCTGCACTCGGGGCGTCATGTACTTCTTTTAACACTCGTAGTTTTTGAGACATTGGTACACATAGCTTCCACGGAGTAGTATCTTCACCATCGACTTGGGTCGTCATTCGCCTATATAAACTGCCTTCTTCGATCACGTAGTCCGGGTACTTTTCTGGAGCTTCTTCCACCTTCGCCTTCTTTTCTTTTAGCCATGCGCCGTCTTCGTTTTCGTCTTCCTCTAATACTGTGCCCAACTGTTCCTCTTGTGGTTGCCTTGATAGCGCGTCTGCTACGACGTTCAGCTTCCCCTTCCTGTACTGTACTTCGAACGAATATTGTTGGAGCTCTAGCGCCCATCTCGCTATCCGACCTGTTGGACTCTCGATCGCGTTGAGCCACTTCAACGCCAGGTGGTCGGTAATCACTGTGAAGTTGTACCCTTCAAGATACGGTCTCATTTTCCTTATTGCCCAGACTATCGCTAAACACTCCTTCTCCGTTGGTGAGTAGTTCATTTCGGATTTATTCAGCCGCCGACTCGCATATGCTATTACTCGCTCGCTACCCTCTAACTCTTGTGTTAGAACTGCTCCGAGCCCGAAATCACTCGCGTCGGTCTGCAACGTAAATCTCTTTGTGAAGTCCGGGCACGCCAATACCGGTGCTTGTGTGAGGGCGTCTTTCAGGGCTTCGAATGCTGACTGTTGTTTTTCGGACCACTCCCACTTTTTGCCTTTCTTCAACATTGATGTGAGCGGATGCGAAACTTGTGAAAAGTCGGGGACGAATCTTCGGTACCATGATGCCACTCCCAGGAATCGTCTGAGCTCTCGTAGATTTGTTGGAGGTGTGAGCTCTCTTATGGCCGCTACCTTATCTGGGTCTGTATGGATGCCCTTCTCGCTGACTACGTGGCCTAAATACTTCAGCTTCTTCTTAAAAAACTCGCACTTCTCGGGGTTGATGCGGAGGTTGGCTTTTCTTAGCCGCTGGAATACTTCTTTGAGGTGCTTCACGTGATCTTCTAGCGTTATACTCGTGACTATGATGTCGTCTAGGTAGGCAAATGCGTGCGGTTCTAGTTCTGGGCCGATAACTCTATCAAGTGCCCTTTGGAACGTCGCTGGTGCGGAGTGTAGGCCGAAAGGCATTACCTTCCATTGGAACAAGCCACGTCCGGGTACTGTGAATGCCGTGTACTGTTTGCTGTCCTCCTCCATGGGGATCTGCCAATAACCATTCTTCAAGTCCAGACTGCTGATGAATCTAGCGCTTCTGAGCCGATCGAGTATATGCTGGATGCGCGGCAACGGGTATGCGTCTGGAACGGATTTGGCATTCAATTGGCGGTAGTCGACGCAGAGTCTCCACTTTCCGTTTTTCTTCTTTGCTAATACTATTGGTGCACTGTGCGGACTATGGGATGGTTCAATGTAGCTCTTCTCAAGTAGTTCGCCGATTTCTTTGTTGATGACCTCTTGCATCTTTGGGTTCTTGGGGAAGTACCTCTGCTTTATTGGTCGATCGTCTCGCATGATTATTTTATGTGTGGCGACATTGGACGGTCCTGACATCTCCTCAAATTTTTTCAACTCACTTTGCAGGAACTCACTCACTTTCTTATCCGCTGGGTTGCCTGCTTGTGGTGTGGTTTGGTTTGGGCCTTCTGAGGCCGTGTACTCCTTCGCTCCCTTCTCAACTATGGCGGTGCACGTGATTATCTCGTCTTCTCTCTTGTATACCCTTAATCTTAGTGACTCTCCGCCGCATCTCAACTCTGTGTTGGCCTTCGCGAGGTAGTCCGTCCCGAGTACCATTTCATCGACCAGGCCTGGTAGAACAAGTAACTCGCTGTGATGTACTTCGTTCCCCAACTTCACTTCTGCTTCTACTGCTTCCTCGACGTCCTTGCGCCTTCCATCTCCCATTACCACTCGTGTCTTTACGGGTTTCGTTCTTTCCGTACCCAATCTCCTCACCACTTCTTCGCTCACGAAACTCCTCGTTGCTCCGGTATCTATTGCCGCTACTATGTTTTCGCCGTTCATGGTCACATTGGCCAGGATCCGGCCTTGTGTCTGGTTTAGTGCTGCTGCTGTTCTCGAGGGAGTGTTGTGGACCCCACCCCTCGAAACTGATGAGGCCCCTGGTCGTTTCCCTGTAGATCTGGGCAGCAATTTCGGGTATGTATCCCACAACGTCCACACTTCCAACAAAACTCGATTTTTGGACTGCGACAGCCGCGGGCGAAATGTCCGGCTCCACCGCATCGTCTGCATGCGTTTCGGGGGTCTACGTACCTCCCTTGCTGATTTGGTTGGCTCTCTGCTCTCCTTGGTGTGTTGGGATTCCGGTCTTCACGCAATTGCTGGTAGCGCTCTGCTCTGTCTGCTCGATCTGGTCTTGTAGCGCCCTCAAACCTCCTTGGTTGTTCCCGCCTTTCGCTGCTGTGTGGGTACCTGTAGCTCTCTTCGTTCACGTGCATAGACTGGTACCGCTCTTCCGGTCGTCGAGGTACAAATGGTCGCGCTGCGGCTCTTAATGGCTCTCTCTCGGGGGGAAGGTTTTCGAAGTCTTCTACCAAGTCCACTAACTCTTCCAGACTCTTGAACTCACTCCGTTTAACGTAAAGTTGATACTCTCTGCGCGAATTTCGATAAATACGGCTTAGTTTCTCTTCGGCTGTGTAGTTCGCGTGCCGCATAAGCCCTTGTAGTACCAGGACTTAATTTTTAAACCGCTCACCCGGTCGTTGGACGCGTCGGCGTATCTCGTCGTCCAGTTGTTCAAAGTACCGCGAGCTCAGAAAGAACTTCAGGAAATCTTTTTTAAACTCGTCCCATTCCTGCCAGTGCCGATTGTTATTCCGGAACCACACTAGAGCTTTCTCCTTCAGTAGCTCGTGGGATTGAGTTACGGTTTAAGCCGTAACCGTCCGCTAATTCCTCTACCCGTTCGATAAACCCTAAGGGATCTTTACCGCCGTCGTAGCGGAATCCCCATTTCCGCACCCTGCCATAATGTTCGCATGAGAGGGTGTCGCAGGTACGTACGCTTGCTCTTCTTCGTGAAGCATGCCGTGAGCTCCCTCATAAAACACGTCTGATGATGGGACGCCTTCTCTTGGTGTCGCTGGATTTATGGTGATATTTGGCCGAGTATGTCGGAGGGCCAACTCCGTCAAGCGTCTTTGCACGCCTTCTCCTTCACCCTGATTCTGGATGAAGCTCGCAAAGCGTTTGCGCAGCTCCTCCACTGTTCCGTAGTCTGCGTATCTCAATAGTTCCTCTCGATTGAGGTAGTACACCCATGTCACCTTGACCATGGCTACCTCGTTATCTCGTTCTTCTTACTTTAGAGTCCCTGCTCGGGCGCCAGTTGTAACGGAGTTTTCCACTTGGCTGGGGTAAGCTCAGCCTTGCCAAGGGTTTGCTAAAGTAAAACACGCTGTGTACGTTACAACAAATTTATTAGTTTAACAATCTCTATCTACACGGTTTCTAATACGTTACTCGCTATTTCTATGACAAGTAAATAAGTGTTCGTGAAGTGAAAACCCTCAGGTACACTACATTTGCCGGTGGTGTTGAACCCACGGGCAAGTATGCTTAATAATAACACAGATAGTACTTCTTTCGTATGGCGCTGTGGAGGTGTAAACCCTCTAACAGCCCTCGTTCCAGTGAGGTGTAATCCCTCAGTAGAATATAGATAAATGCTCGTGAGGTGTAAACCCTCAGGTGCGCTACGTTTGCCGGTAGTGTTGATCCCACGGGCAAGTATACCTATCGACAACACAAAGACTACTTAATTTCCTTTGCGTTTTCGTCGCCTTTTATACTATTCTGCACGCAGGCAGAATGTTATTTTATAATAACAATTGATTGCTGCGTACAGTTTCTCACTTATTCTATGTGTATGTGTGTATGTGCATTTATGTTCGAACATGCTTCAATAATTAAGTATGTAAATATATATATATATATATGTAATATTTGATTATTTCATGTATAATAATTCAATGTACATATATAAATTCAGTGTATGAATATAAAAAATGTATATAAAAAGTATTGTTGTGAGGTCTCCAAAAGCCTCGGATTTCGGGGTCCTTACAAGAGATAATAAGCAAACTGAAGTTATCTACACCGGCTTCAGTAAATGATTCGATAGAGTTAATCACTCAATTCTCATCCATAAGCTGGATCTTCTGGACTTTCAACCAAGATTTCCTCAATGGGTTTCCTCGTATCACAATTATTTAATGTCTCATCAGAAGTTCCTCAAGGTAGCCATATCGGCCCAATTCTGTTTCTGTTATTCATAAAATATATATCTTCGGTAATAAAGCATTCAAATATCTTGTTATATGCCGATGACGTAAAACTTTTCATTGCCTCATATATTTCATTCGACGAAAGACGTTTGTTACAAAACGATCTGGAGAAATGTACTATTTGGTGTGATAACAACGACATGACTTGGAACCTTCAGAAGTGTAAGACCATGTGCTTTTCACGAAGGCTTGTTCAACATTCTCCTTATAGGTATAATTAATAACTGCAGTCTAGAACAGGTGTACATGTTTGGTGATTTGGGGGTCATGATGGACCCTTAGCTCAACTTCCATCGTCATATCAATACCACAGTCTTAAAAGCTAAAAATGCTTTTGCCTTTATCAAAAGATGGTCGAAAGATTTTAAATACCCTTATGTAACTAAAGCACTTTATATGATTTTGGTGAGGTCGATATTAGAATATGGAACCCCAATTATCAAGTTCATTCCGATAAGTTAGAGTCTGTTCAAAAACACTTTTTACTTTTTGCATTAAGACATTTCCGATGGAACTCTACGATAAATCTTCCTCCCTATACCCACCGTTTAAAGCTTTTAAATCTACCTACTCTCGCAAGTCGTAGAGAAATGTTAGGCGCATTGTTCGTAGTGAAACTTCTTAATGGATCAATTTGTAGTTCATGGCTCTTATCTGAGATAAACTTTAATATTCCGGCTCGTGTTTATAGGCAGTTTAGGCCTTTACTATTTAAATCATGTAAAACAAAATATGAACTGACTGATCACTTTCGCCGATTGAGTCACAATTTTAATTTTCATTCCAGCACCTTCGATCCCTCAGACTCACTTTTTAGCATCAAAATAACAATTCTTGATTCTCTCAACAATTAAATTTTAAAATTCCATAATTACTAAATTTCAGCTGTTTTAAATCTCGACGCTTAACAAGTGCTTGCCAATCATGACTCGACATATTCCGTACGTTTTGCGCATGTCGCCTCTCGTGTCTGTTGGGCGGGTGGAGCGTATTCTTAATATTATTATCTATTTTGCGGTTCCTTAACTAAATGTAAATAAAATGTGTTTAAAATAATTTTTTTTTCACGAGAATCGCTTTTAGTTATAAAGTTTGAGCCGTGGCATTATACATATATGAAATACTGCATCATTCAAATGACCGCTTCGCGAATTTTTCCAAACTTCGATCCGTCTGAGGTTACTTTCGACCACTTTTCGACACCTATTGGGCGGTGTCTCGACCATAACTTGACGAATATTGGTTTTGAATTGCTCAAGTGTTTAACATTTAAGTACATAATCACGGTTTTTCACGTAGCCTCACAAAAATAAAGTGCAATGGTGTCAAATTGTACGATCTCAAAGGCCAATTGCCGTCTCCAAGACGAGAAATTACGCAATAAAGCCATATTCGCTCAACCATACATTGTAGGTCGTCTTCTTCAATTGCAGGCCGGAAAAATTTGGTTATCAGTCCTTCCCCAGTCACAGTGAGAGGCTCGCAGTTATCGTTTTCTAAGAAGTAAGGTCCAATCACACCTCCGGACCAAAGAGCGCATCAGACAGTAAATTTTTTGAGTGTAATGGCCTCTTTTCAATTAATTGAAGATTATTGAAGCCCCAAAATCGAAAATTTGCTTATTTACGTATCTCCGGAGTGAAAAATGTTCTTTTGAAATCACGAACTGCATGAACCTATATGTAAATATGTGTATGTATTTGCCTACCGATTTGTGTTTGTCGCCTCGTTTATTCTAGGGTACCTTTCAGAAGCGAAGTTGATGTGAAATTCGTGAAAATCCGAGAGTGGGCGTATATGCCACCTTTAAAATTTTAGTCAAGGAACCCTTATACTTATTTGATCTTTCTTATACCGTTCAAATTCGATAAAACAAAAAATTTAAAAATCAAATTCTGTTTTTGCATAACATTTATGACGTAGTAAAAGGAGTGGCGGCCACGGTAGCCGAGTGGTTAGAATTGCATACTGCCACTCGGAAGGCCAGTGTTCGAGTCCTAATCCGACCATCATTCAAAATTAAAAATAAAACTACAAAAAAAAATGTCTCAATTTTTCTAATAAACTGTATGTCACTCCATTAGTTGGAAAATCATCAAGACACACACCACAAATCGGAGGAAGAACTCTGCAGAAATCGCTTCTGCGGATACAAAGCGCCAAATTTAAATAAGTTAAGTGGTGTAGATATTATATAATTGCATGGTTAAAGTAACAGTCATATATGTCGGCATAATCGAATATATTTATTATTCTTCATTGATACTATTTGTTAAATGTTTTTTAAACTTAGAATTCCTCAGTAGAAGTTTCCGTTTTTTGCAAAAAGTCAAAAGTCACGAATATTCTTTAAAATTGTGAATTTATTTTCTTTTATTTATTACTGTTTTCCATCAGCATAATTAACCCTGTCTTAATTTCGATTAAGTCATCGTGATCGGATGTACCTGTAATAATTTTAAGGGCTGATGCCGGAAAGCTAGCTCTAACTGAAATAGGAAGTAACTGCGATTTGAGGGTCTACTTTATTCACTAACACTTGTATTGCCGAATTTTGCTCAAAATCGTAGCTGATAGTACTATATTTTTACAGGGCGCTAATATTTTGAAAGATTTGCTACGTGGTATAAATATTTTGTTTCCTGATAAATGTTTACAGGATGGGGCTCTATTATCACATAATTTTTATCAGAGAATGCTAGAGGTAAAATATAAAAGTATTATTGCTTACATGCATGCCTGCACTCTTATACTACCTTTGTGTATAACTCTACACCGATTTGTAAGTATTACGCCACATTTTTCTTATTTTACTACGTGTCTGGCTTTATTTCGGTATTTGTTTGAACCTACAGTTTATACTAAGCCGCCTCCGAACGGCTGATGGTTTTTTTTAATAGGAGCCTTTATTTCATGTCCGAAACACATTCGGAGGAGTGGACATTCCCTGCCGAGGGGTGAACGCAATTAGAAAATTTAACTTAATTTTTTATTTTTAAATTAATTCTCCACAACTTCTGGATGTTTTGGGATTGAAAAAGACGTCAATGTATTTGTGTTTCTTCTTTCTTTAGAAATGTCTCGCATGTAGCAGCACTTTGATAATAATTTATATGTTGTCATTCATGTGAAATAATGTGGTCAGTATTTCTTAAGGCTCCTGCCTTCACCTTCTCAGAATATCGAGCCATTTCGTGTGCCTTATAAAGGCAACAAGATTTCCAATATTCGCTGAGGCTATCTCAGACCGTCATTATGCTAATGAGGCTCTTCTCTTCTAGAAGGAAAAAATGTTTTGATTTTGGTAAAAGCCAGTTTAAACATATAATTTGCCGTGGACAGAAGAAGGGTTCCTTCCCTTGCTAGTTCGTCCGCCATGCAATTACCTTCGCTGTTAGGACAAAGTCTTCAGCGTATGCCACCACACCACAGCCTAAGCTGTGTAAGTTCCTAGTGAGAGTGTTTGCTGTTAGACACCATAGCAGTGGCGATAAAACTCCTCCTTGAGGGGTGTCTCTTGCAGTGTGTCTGGTAATGATGGCGCTGTCCATCTCTGCGAAGATGATCCTGTTTCTCAAAAAAGAACCTACAAGATTCACTATAGGCTGTTGAGGACCCAATCTTGAAGAGCCGCTATTACAAATACAGGAAGAATGTTTTTGAGCGCCCCTTCGATATCGACGAATATACCTAGAGTACGCATGCTTCTCCCTGGGGTAGATTCAGGCGTATATAGCTGTCTAGTAGCCTTTCAAAAACTTTTAAGAGGGAAGAGGTGAGACTAATGGTCTGAAAGTCCTTAGGACTGAAGTGGTTGGCTCTTCCTTCTTTTGGGATAAAAATTACCTTGGCTCTAGTCCAAGTCTGGGTGATACATTCTTCACGCAGACAGGCCATCTAGTCCTGGAGATTTAAAGGGAGTGACTTTGTTGCCCATCCCACCCTTTTGCGACATACGATGCTGCTAATATCAGAGATGCGCTCAACTTTTATACGTGGGATTTTATCGTAATCGATGGAACATCACAGAAAATGTGTGCTCATGAGGATATCCAGCATTTCTTCACAAGATGTAGTCCATTCCCTATCCGGTTTCTGGATATAGCCTGGGATGGTGGAGCTCTTGGATAGAACTTTCCTTAGTCTGTTATCTTCTACACTTCCGTCAATGTCACTGCAGAAGGCCTTCCAAGATTTCCGTTTTGCCTTCCTTATGGAGGTTTTGAAAGATTTCGGGCATGCTTTATAAGAATGCCATGAGCCCGTTCTTTTGGCTTCATTTCTCTTAGGTCAGAGATTTCGTTATTCCACAACTTGGGTATTTTCTTTCAATATGGGATAGATAGAGGTGACTTTGGTGACAAAGTCTACAGCTTGATAAATTTTCGACCATGAGTCAAGCTCCTCGAGAGAAACAGACCTTGTGCGAGATACTACCGCTTCATCAGCTTTTGACGATAAGCCGATTTTATTGTAAGAAGCGTCGTGTACACTCCTAAAGGTCGTTCAGTCTTCAGTCTTCCTCTTTCTATTTCTGTTCGCAGCTATTTATGGTGTTCTCATGGTGAGATGAAAAGTTATGCACGGATGGTGAGAGAAGGAGAGTTCATTGACTGCATGCCAGTTTCTGATCTTGTCAAAAAAAGAGTTGGAAGCTAATGTAATGTCTAGAACTTCCTTCCTAGAAGAGGCTACACAAGTGGGATTGTTCCCATGGTTGCATGTTTAAAAATCAAATTCCTAATATAAAATCAAGTTGGGACTAACCTCAGATGTTTGTATCACTGGAACACTGAAAGCTTCAGGTGGTTTGCCTGCTTTACAGCTACCTGAAGCCTGACCGGCGGCAGAATATCGTCATGCGGGAAGTACGACGAGAATACGAGAATGCTGGCTGTGTTTGCGTCGCTGTCTTGAGAGAGAAAAAAGTAAGAAATGTCTTTTTTAACAAGAATGCAAGCTCTAGGTCTACCTTTTTCTGGTGCGGATACCGTTTGTTAGGTATCAGATGTCAGTCCGCAGACCCTGTTTCCAATTAAACAGTGTTCAGCACGAGCCTCCCGGGACCCAGCTGGCTTTTTTGGCTTACCCTCGAGGGGCGTCATCTTTTTTCCAGCTGGTGGGGGTTACACACGTGTTTTTCCCGTGCAGGGATCTGGGGCTAGATTTTGTTTTGGCTTTACATCTGGTTCTTTGGTCACCTACTGAGTTGAGACTTGAAAAATGGGAAGAGGAAAAGAAACGATCGACTACGGCAGAGCCCTATGCTGGAGCATGTCACCTTTACTTCCAGAGGTAGACCGGTATCCGGGAGACTCCGTTCAAATGCAGTCGGAGGCCCCTGACTGAAAACCTTCCAATGGATACGGATATGCTTGAAATCCTGGATTAGGGAGGGAGGGTTTGTTCGACACTCTCCAGATCTAGATCCGTATTGTTCAGTTGGTCTAACAAGGCCACCCCTCGAAGGATGTCATCCCTCATCGCCCACTAACGGTTTTGGTATGAGAGAGGCTATTTGCCACCTAATGGTGGCTGAATTCCGTTTCATCATACCCTGCCCTCAGGGTAGTCCCGTACTCTGAATTTATGGGGCGAACACTTTTCCAGCAAAAAGGGGACTCCACAGTTAACGCCAATCATCGTGGCATAATCCTTCTTAATATCACAAATAAGGTCCAATTGAGCGCTTTGTGTGAAAGATTAAAGCCCACCGTCAACAAACTGATTGGACCCTATCAGTTTGGCCTTAGACCTGGTAAATCAACCATTGATTAGATATTCACCACCCGCCAAATCTTGGAAAAAGAGCATCGACACACACCGCTTTGGTATCCCTAGAAAACTTATACGGCTATTGAAACTGACCTTAAAAAACGCTAAGAGCTCCTTCAGGGACGTCTTCGAGTCGTTTGATACCAAACGAGGTTTCAGACAGGATGATTCCTTTGATTTATTGCTGGAGAAACTAGTAAGATATGTAGAGCTAAATAGAGGTGGTACAATCTTCTATAAGAGTGTACAGCTGCTGGCGCATGCCGATGAAATTGACATTATTGGCTTCAACACGATGAAACATCTCCTGTCATCAAACAACCAGTCACTGTATTCGCGCCTCGACTCTTACGCTACTTTTGACAGTCATAACTTTGAAGTCCTTGATAACGTCGTCCATCTTGGAACAAGTATTAACTCTAGCCAACAGGTTCTACTTTGCACTGAGTAGGCAATTGAAAAATAAAGTGCTTTCTCGACGAACGAAAACTAAACTCTACAAGTCGCTTATCGTTTCCGTCCTGCTATATAGTGCGGAGGCATGGACGATGACAACATCTGATGAGTCGGCGTTAAAAGTTTTGCGTAAGATTTGTGGTCATATACGAGTTGAGAACGGCGAATACCGCAGCCAATGGAATGATGAACTGTATGAGATATACGGCCACATTGACATAGTTCAGCGCATCAAGAAATAGCGCAGCGGCCTGTCGTCGGGATGAATAAAGAATAGTGTAAATAAAAATCAGACTGCAAAATACTAATTAATATAGACGAACTAGCCCTCGCGGTCTTAACCAAAATAAAAATAATAAAATTCACCAACTGATAAATTAAACCGGGTAAAACAACACTTAAAAGCATTTAAAAATCAAATAATAATAAATTTTACTACAATAGTAATTGACTCCACGTAAAAATGTAGAGAAAGTTTCTTGATAGCAGAAAAATTTCTTATAAAATTTCTGTAGTAGTTAACTAATTTTTAAAATGATCTCAGTTTTTTAAGTTCTTTTGAAAATCTTTTACCCTTTGAATTGTATTTTGGTCTACGGTTATTTTATTATACTTTATTATATTACTTACTTACTTACTTTACTGGTAGACACCGCTTACGCGATTTTAGCCCAGTTAACAATGGTACGCCATTCGCTTCTTCTTTTTGCTGTGTGGCGCCAATTGGAAATACCAAGTACAGCAAGGTCCTTCTCTACCTGGTCCTTGAAGCGGAGTGGAGGTCTTCCTCCTCCTCTGCTTCCACCGGCGGGTACTGCATCAAAAACTCTCACAGCTAGAGTATTCGTATCCATCCGGACCACATGGCCTAGCCAGCGTAGCCGCTGCTTCTTGATTCGCTGAACTATGTCAATATCGTCGAATAACTCATCGTTCCATCGTCTGCGATATTCGCCGTTGCCAACTCGAAGAGGACCATAAATCGTACGCAAAGCTTTTCTCTCGAAAACTCTTAACGCCGACTCATCAGATGTTGTCATCGTCCATGCTTCCGCATCATATAGCAGGACGGGAATGATGAGAGACTTGTAGAGTTTGGTTTTCGTTCGTCGAGAGAGGACTTTACTTTTCAATTGCCTACTCAGTCCAAAGTAGCACCTGTTCGCAAGAGTGATTCTGCGCTGGATTTCAAAGCTGACATTAGTATTGCTGTTGATGCTGGTTCCTAGATAGACGAAATTATCTACGACCTCTATGACTTTCAACAGTGGCATGGGAGCCAAGTAGCGAGTGCGATGACTGTTTGTGTGATGGCAGGAGATATTTCTTGCAATCGTTCACTACCAGACCCACTAGCTTCGCTTCTTTATCAGGTCGGGAGAAAGCAGAACTCACGGCGCAGTTGTTAAGGCCAAAAATATCGATATCATCGGCGTACGCCAGCAGCTGTACACTCTTATAGAAGATTGTACCTTCTCTATTCAGTTCTGCTGCTCGTGTTATTTTCTCCAGCATTAAATTAAAAAAGTCACACGATAAGGAATCACCCTGTCTGAAACTTCGATTGGTATCGAACGGCTCGGAGAGGTTCTTCCCGATCATAATGGATCTTTTAGTGTTGCTTAACGTCAGTTTACATAGCCGTATAAGTTTTGCGGGGATACCAAACTCAGACATAGCGGCGTAAAGGCAGTTCCTATTCGTGCTGTCGAAGGCGGCTTTAAAATGGACGAAAAGGTGGTGGGTGTCGAATCTCTTTTCACGGGTCTTTTGCAAGATTTGGCGGATGGTGAATATCTGGTCAATTGTAGACTTACCAGGCCTTAAGCCACACTGATAAGGTCCAATCAGTTTGTAGACGGTGGGCTTTAGTCTTTCTCACAATACGCTCGTTAAGACCTTATAGGCGATATTAAGTAGGCTTATCTCACGATGATTGGCGCAGACTGTGGGGTTCCCTTTTTATGGATTGGGCAGAGTACACTTAAAATGTAATCGTCGGGAATGCTTTCTTACGACCAGATTCTGCAAAGTAGATGATGCATGCATGTCAGCTCTTCACCGCCATGTTTGAATAGTTCTGCCGGTAGGCCGTCAGCTCCAGCCGCTTTGTTGTTTTTTAAGCGAGCGATTGCTATTCTAACTTCTTCAAGGTCAGGTAGTGGAACGTCTTTTCCATCGTCGTCGATTGGGGTTTCGGGTTCACTATCTCCGGTTCCTCCATTTTCACTGCTATTCAGCAGGCTGGAGAAGTGTTCCCTCCATAAATTTAATATGCTGTGGGCATACGTGTAGGTGGCTTGATCACCTCTTTATGTCCTACAGGAGTCTGCTCCGGTCTTGAAACTTTTTGTAAGTCGTCGTATCTTCTCATAGAGTTTTCGAGCATTACCCTTCTCGGCCAGCTTCTCAAGCTCTTCATACTCACGCATCTCGGCCTCTTTCTTTTTTTTTTTTGCAGATGCGTCTTGCTTCCCTCTTCAGCTCTTGGTATCTATCCCATCCCGCACTTGTTGTGGTCGATCGTAACGTTGCGAGGTAGGCAGTCTGTTTTCTCTCCACTGCGACACGGCAGTCCTCATCGTACTAGCTGGTTTTGCGACCTTTACGAAATCCAATAGTTTTGTACGGAGCTGTAGGTAGGGAGCTTGAAATGCCGTCCCACAGTTCCCGTATACTGAGCTGCTAATGAGTGCTCTCAGAGAGCAGGAGCGCAAGTCGACTAGAAAATCGTTCGGCAGTCTATCGTGATTGCAGCTTTTCGGTCTTTCCTTGTGTTTGTTGACGGGCGTATCTTCGCTGCAACAAGATAGTGGTCCGAGTCGATGTTGGGTCCTCGGAGTGTAGGCACGTCAAGAACACTGGAGACATGTCTTCCATCTGTCACAACATGATCGATTTGGTTTTCTGTTTTTCGATCAGGAGACAACCAAGTGGCTTGATATATTTTTTGTGTGCTGGAATCTAGTACTACAGACAACTATATTTCGGGTCCCGGCGAAGTCGATCAGCCTCAACCCATTAGGGGATGTTTCGTTGTGGAGGCTGAATTTTCCAACTGTCGCACCAAAGATACCTTCTTTGCCCACCCTGGAATTGAAATCGCCAAGCACGATTTTCACATCGTGTCGGGGGCAGCGATCATAAGTATGCTCTAGGCGCTCATAAAAGGCATCTTTGGCCAAATCGTCCTTCTCTTTCATCGGGGCGTGGGCGCAAATCAACGATGTATTGAAAAATTTTGCTTTGATGCGGATTGTGGCGAGACGCTCATCCACCGGGGTAAATGCCAGTACTCGACGACGGAGTCTCTCTCCTACCACAAATCCGACACCAAATTTGCGCTCGTTTATATGGGGGTTGTAGTAAATGTCACAAGAACCTACTCGCTTTCGTCCTTGTCCCGTCCATCGCACTTCTTGGACGGCGGTGATATCAGCCTTTATTCTTACGAGGACATCAACCAGCTGGGCAGCGACACCTTCCCAATTAAGGGACCGGACATTCCAGGTGCATGCCCTCAAATCGTGATCCCTAATTCGTTTGCAGGGGTCGTCAACAGAAAGGGGGCATCTCATCCGAGGCGTTGTTAACATTTTCATTGGGGCTGGTTTCTACGTGGCGGGTCCCAAACCCAGCGCACAACCTCGGTAGGCGAGTAAGTTTAAAGATTTTACACATTTATATAGCGAGCCGCTTGCTTCAACACCGACCCCCGCTCGCAGCCGCACCTCTGGTGAACAGACGCTGCAATTAGACTTCAGCGGACCCTTAAATCGAATAAGTCGGAGTTTCTCCACTGAAGCTTCCTCTCTCATTAGCCGTGCCCAGGGCTCCACACGGGTTGGTTACCGCATCTTGCACAAGGGTTTCTCACGTTTCCAGGGTGCGCGACGTGGACGCAAGAGTAGGAATTGAATATAGCCTCACAACTGTAACAGCATACCCTGGAGCTTGACTGCAACCCATTACACCCCTCCCGACGCGTGGTTCATCTTTGTCATCGACATTACCGGAACGGAATCTAGCAAACCCCTTTTGTGCTACACGTTCGTTTGCAGTATCGGGGCCATAAACTAAATTAATTTTTTCAGCCGCTTTGGCTGCTTTTTCGCCTTGATCGAAGAAAAATTGTAAAATATAGCGAATTTCCTCTTTGCTGGTGTCCATCTTTGACGAGCGCTCACAACGTACTGAGTCAATCAATCGAAAAACTCTCAAAGATAAACTTTTAGCGTGAATAAACACGTTTTCAGCGCCGTATAGCATGACATGTATTATGGACAATAACGCCATCTTATAGACAAAAACCAAACAAAATTATTACTTTACCTAATATGTCCAAGGTATTCTACTGAATCCTAGGAAAAGTGTGATATCTCGTTAGAAATGTCAATATTAACATTTAATTAACGTATTGTGTAGTGCGTTTATTATTTTGCGGATATGCTTAATATGCTCTCGGAATATATGAGTACATCGTAAAATAACCATAAGGAAACTTGCCAATATATGATATCTATCGTCTACGCATCGCTGAATTATAGACCGAAGGAATTCATACTTTCAGCCATTCTGTCCGATTCTTTGAACAACATGTGGTGAAATCCTGACTCTAGATCTAATGTTTTAAAAACTTTGCTTTGCATAGGCTTTAAATAGTCATTGCTACATCCAAGATAGGGTATACTGGTATATCAGTAAGCCTGAGCATTAAGCTTTTGAAAATCTATTACCATACGTCTTTTAGGTTTTTCTTCGTTATTGGTACCTTTTTTTGGGACTGTCCGGGATTGTGGGTTGTACTACTGTACTAGGTTGTATAATTTGATTATCTAATAATTTGTTTATTTATAAATTCACTACCCGCTATCGGGTATGGGTACTGTTTCGACCAATTAGGACCCTCTGATGTTGTTCTAATTGTACAATACCTTGTATTGAATTTAACTTCTCTTTTATATTTATCGTTGTTAATTATATAATTTATTTTTTGTTCATTAACTTTTTTCTATCGGATTTATGGGTATAGATTTTCCTAATTACACTTAGAACTAATATAATTGCTTTTTGCACCTGAGTCAACTAAAATACTATCGGATATATGTACCTGTCATTTGGCAACTAAAAATCACTTCCTGTTGCGTAAGTGGCATCAGCGTTTGGGACGAGTTATTGTAGTTCTTCATCTCTGGCCTGGTTTGCTCCTTGTCCCACTTTTGGCTGCAGTTTCTTGATCAAGGAACCCATTTTCGTTTTTGTGGTTGTTGATTTCCTCAAAATTGGTTATAGTGTTGTTGTAATACTGTGTTGGTCGCACGTACTGACGAGAGTTATCCATTTTCATCGGCTCTGGGTTTGGTTGGTGATTATACTGTGGTTTGGTGGTTGACTGTACCATTATTATTAAGAACCAGTATCTGCTTGTTAATCTGAACGATAAGCTATCAATAAATTAAATTTCAAGTTAATCGAATCGTAACTAAGATTATCTCGCATGAATCGGTCCCCGAAATTTTCTTAATAAAGTTAAATTTTATTTCGGTCCAGCCGTTATCAATCCAGGAAAAACTATAAATTGTTTTCAACATAAGGGTTTCTCATTAAGCGAGATCGCATATGTACTAAAATTAACCACATATCTCGTTCTGAGAGTTATTTTTTCTCTCACTTGGGTCATGTCATAGCGCACGCTATGGTATTGCTCGGAATTTACGCACGTAAAAGCAAGGAAACGGATCCCGTATATGCACGAGCGTGCCTTCCAACAAAGCTTTTGCTTAAGTCAACGAATGATGCCACCTATCGAGTTATGGAGTGAACCAAGCCAATCAAATATCTGCCCTGTGACGCTTGGCCCACTACCGAAAACTTCTAATATATTAATCCAAATCATAAACCATTTTTTCGAATAGATCGGTCCTAGGAACTATTTCTGGAAACAAAAGTACGGTTCCTGATAAACTAAGCATAAGGCTACCTATGTATCACATTTCAAGTAAATCGAACTAAAAATTCAAATTTTTCGAATAGATCAGTCCCAGTTCCTCCTCCCGGTGTTAAAAATAGATGTCATGTTATTCTCAGACCTACTGAATATGCACATAATTTAATTAAAATCGGTCAAGCCATATTGGTCAAGGAGTATCGTGTCTAACACTGTGACAAGAGGATATTTATATATAAGATTATCCTGTGTTTCAGGAATATTTGGCTGCAGTCAAGCGTTGAACCGGCTGATCCCTCCGTAAACTAATGTCACTTTGCCGTTGAGAAATAAAACAATATTTTAGTTTACATCTTTGTGCACTTATGTGCATCTGTTGAGTTTATTTCTTAAACTGTCGTATTTAGGTTTCTCATTCTATTGAAATATTGTTTATACTATTGCTTATATTGTAAACTAAACATTACTGATAGAAAAGTTTTGGGCCGATATGTTAGTATATTGATAACTATTATCTATGTTATTTCTTTCATTGTACGATAAGGGTATTGTGGTGCTGTTATCTGGTTACGTCATTAACTCGCGCATTACTTACTTTATGCTGTAATTTGTATATTATAGATGATTGTCGTATATTTATTCTTCCAGTTAGTGACACCCTACAGTTGTAAATCAAGATTTATTACGCATCTCTTTACCCATGAGAAAATGTAAATATTAAACACATTTGTACTGATTAAATAATTTTCTACCTCAGGAATGCGTTGTGGGATTTTATCGCGATAAGCCTTTTCTGATGCCCTTCTTTTTCTTCTTCTTTATTGGCACCGCCTACGCGATTATAGCCGAATCAACATAGGAACGCCATTCTTCTCTTATTTCCCCTGCCTGGCGCCAGTTGGAAATGCCAAGTGAACCCAGATCACTCTCCACTTGATCCTTCTAACGGAGTGGAGGTCTTCATCTTCCTCTGCTTCCACCAGCGGGCACTGCATCGAATAATTTCAAAGCTGGAGTGCTTTCATCCATTCGGACGACATGGCCTAGCCAGCGTAGCCGTTGTTTCTACATTCGTTGAACTATGTCAATATCATCGTATAGCTCTTACAGCTCATCGCTCCATCGTCTGCGGTGTTCGCCGTTGCCAATGCGCAAAGGACCATAAATCGTTCACAAAACTTTCCTCTCGAAGACTCCTAGAGCCGACTCATCAGATGTTGACATCGTCCACGCTTCTGCACCATATAGTATGACCGGTATGTTGAGCGACTTGTAGAGTTTGGTTTTCGTTCGCCGAGAGAGGACTTTACTTTTCAATTGCCTATTCAGTCCAAAGTGGCACCTGTTGGCAAGAGTGATTCTGCGTTGGATTTCCAGGGTGACATTGTTGTTGGTGTTAATGCTAGTCCCTAGATAGACGAAATTATCTACGATTGGTATCGAACGGCTCGGAGAGGTTCTTCCCGATCATAATGGATCTTTTAGTGTTGCTTAACGTCAGTTTACATAGCCGTATAAGTTTTGCGGGGATACCAAACTCAGACATAGCGGCGTAAAAGCAGTTCCTATTCGTGCTGTCGAAGGCGGCTTTAAAATGGACGAAAAGGTGGTAGGTGTCGAATCTCTTTTCACGGGTCTTTTGCAAGATTTGGCGGATGGTGAATATCTGGTCAATTGTAGACTTACCAGGCCTTAAGCCACACTGATAAGGTCCAATCAGTTTGTAGACGGTGGGCTTTAGTCTTTCTCACAATACGCTCGTTAAGACCTTATAGGCAATATTAAGTAGGCTTATCTCACGATGATTGGCGCAGACTGTGGGGTCCCCTTTTTATGGATTGGGCAGAGTACACTTAAAATGTAATCGTCGGGAATGCTTTCTTACGACCAGATTCTGCAAAGTAGATGATGCATGCATGTCAGCTCTTCACCGCCGTGTTTGAATAGTTCTGCCGGTAGGCCGTCAGCTCCAGCCGCTTTGTTGTTTTTTAAGCGAGCGATTGCTATTCTAACTTCTTCAAGGTCAGGTAGTGGAACGTCTTTTCCATCGTCGTCGATTGGGGTTTCGGGTTCACTATCTCCGGTTCCTCCATTTTCACTGCTATTCAGCAGGCTGGAGAAGTGTTCCCTCCATAAATTTAATATGCTGTGGGCATACGTGTAGGTGGCTTGATCACCTCTTTGTGTCCTACAGGAGTCTGCTCCGGTCTTGAAACTTTTTGTAAGTCGTCGTATCTTCTCATAGAGTTTTCGAGCATTACCCTTCTTGGCCAGCTTCTCAAGCTCTTCATACTCACGCATCTCGGCCTCTTTCTTTTTTTGTCTGCAGATGCGTCTTGCTTCCCTCTTCAGCTCTTGGTATCTATCCCATCCCGCACTTGTTGTGGTCGATTGTAACGTTGCGAGGTAGGCAGTCTGTTTTCTCTCCACTGCGACACGGCAGTCCTCATCGTACTAGCTGGTTTTGCGACCTTTACGAAATCCAATAGTTTTGTACGGAGCTGTAGGTAGGGAGCTTGAAATGCCGTCCCACAGTTCCCGTATACTGAGCTGCTGATGAGTGCTCTCAGAGAGCAGGAGCGCAAGTCGACTAGAAAATCGTTCGGCAGTCTATCGTGATTGCAGCTTTTCGGTATTTCCTTGTGTTTGTTGACGGGCGTATCTTCGCTGCAACAAGATAGTGGTCCGAGTCGATGTTGGGTCCTCGGAGTGTAGGCACGTCAAGAACACTGGAGATATGTCTTCCATCTGTCACAACATGATCGATTTGGTTTTCTGTTTTTCGATCAGGAGACAACCAAGTGGCTTGATATATTTTTTGTGTGCTGGAATCTAGTACTACAGACAACTATATTTCGGGTCCCGGCGAAGTCGATCAGCCTCAACCCATTAGGGGATGTTTCGTTGTGGAGGCTGAATTTTCCAACTGTCGCACCAAAGATACCTTCTTTGCCCACCCTGGAATTGAAATCGCCAAGCACGATTTTCACATCGTGTCGGGGGCAGCGATCATAAGTATGCTCTAGGCGCTCATAAAAGGCATCTTTGGCCAAATCGTCCTTCTCTTCCATCGGGGCGTGGGTGCAAATCAACGATGTATTGAAAAATTTTGCTTTGATGCGGATTGTGGCGAGACGCTCATCCACCGGGGTAAATGCCAGTACTCGACGACGGAGTGTCTCTCCTACCACAAATCCGACACCAAATTTGCGCTCGTTTATATGGGCGCTGTAGTAAATGTCACAAGAACCTACTCGCTTTCGTCCTTGTCCCGTCCATCGCACTTCTTGGACGGCGGTGATATCAGCCTTTATTCTTACGAGGACATCAACCAGCTGGGCAGCGGCACCTTCCCAATTAAGGGACCGGACATTCCAGGTGCATGCCCTCAAATCGTGATCCCTAATTCGTTTGCAGGGGTCGTCAACAGAAAGGGGGCATCTCATCCGAGGCGTTGTTAACATTTTCATTGGGGCTGGTTTCTACGTGGCGGGTCCCAAACCCAGCGCACAACCTCGGTAGGCGAGTAAGTTTAAAGATTTTACACATTTATATAGCGAGCCGCTTGCTTCAACACCGACCCCCGCTCGTAGCCGCACCTCTGGCAGCGTCTGCAATTAGACTTCAGCGGACCCTTAAATCGAATAAGTCGGAGTTTCTCCACTGAAGCTTCCTCTCTCATTAGCCGTGCCCAGGGCTCCACACGGGTTGGTTACCGCATCTTGCACAAGGGTTTCTCACGTTTCCAGGGTGCGCGACGTGGACGCAAGAGTAGGAATTGAGTATAGCCTCACAACTGTAACAGCATACCCTGGAGCTTGACTGCAACCCATTACACCCCTCCCGACGCGTGGTTCATCTTTGTCATCGAAATTACCGGAACGGAACCTAGCAAACCCCTTTTGTGCTACACGTTCGTTTGCAGTATCGGGGCCATAAACTAAATTAATTTTTTCAGCCGCTTTGGCTGCTTTTTCGCCTTGATCGAAGAAAAATTGTAAAATATAGCGAATTTCCTCTTTGCTGGTGTCCATCTTTGACGAGCGCTCACAACGTACTGAGTCATCAATCGAAAAACTCTCAAAGACAAACTTTCAGCGTAAATAAACACGTTTTCAGCGCCGTATAGCATGACATGTATTATGGACAATAACGCCATCTTATAGATAAAAACCAAACGAAATTATTACTTTACCTAATATGTCCAAGGTATTCTACTGAATCCTAGGAAAAGTGTGATATCTCGTTAGAAATGTCAATATTAACATTTAATTAACGTATTGTGTAGTGCGTTTATTATTTTGCGGATATGCTTAATATGCTCTCGGAATATATGAGTACATCGTTAAAATAACCATAAGGAGACTTGCCAATATATGATATCTATCGTCTACGCATCGCTGAATTATAGACCGAAGGAATTCATACTTTCAGCCATTCTGTCCGATTCTTTGAACAACATTTGGTGAAATCCTGACTCTAGATCTAATGTTTTAAAAACTTTGCTTTGCATAGGCTTTAAATAGTCATTGCTACATCTAAGATAGGGTATACTGGTATATCAGTAAGCCTGAGCATTAAGCTTTTGAAAATCTATTACCATACGTCTTTTAGGTTTTTCTTCGTTAGTGGTATTTTTTTTTGGGACTGTCCGGGATTGTGGGTTGTACTACTGTACTAGGTTGTATAATTTGATTATCTAATAATTTGTTTATTAATAAATTCACTACCCGCTATCGGGTATGGGTACTGTTTCGACCAATTAGGACCTTCTGATGTTGTTCTAATTGTATACCTTGTATTGAATTTAACTTCTCTTTTATATTTATCGTAGTTAATTATATAATTTATTTTTTGTTCATTAACTTTTTTCTATCGGATTTTCCTAATTACACTTAGAACTAATATAATTGCTTGTTGCACCTGAGTCAACTAAAATACTATCGGATATATGTACATTTGGCTACTAAAAATCACTTCCTGTTGCGTAAGTGGCATCAGCGTTTGGGACGAGTTATTGTAGTTCTTCATCTCTGGCCTGGTTTGCTCCTTGTCCCACTTTTGGCTGCAGTTTCTTGATCAAGGAACCCATTTTCGTTTTTGTGGTTGTTGATTTCCTCAAAATTGGTTATAGTGTTGTTGTAATACTGCGTTGGTCGCACGTACTGACGAGAGTTATCCATTTTCATCGGTTCTGGGTTTGGTTGGTGATTATATTGTGGTTTGGTGGTTGACTGTACCATTATTATTAAGAACCAGTATCTGCTTGTTAATCTGAACGATAAGCTATCAATAAATTAAATTTCAAGTTAATCGAATCGTAACTAAGATTATCTCGCATGAATCGGTCCCCGAAATTTTCTTAATAAAGTTAAATTTTATTTCGGTCCAGCCGTTATCAATCCAGGAAAAACTATAAATTGTTTTCAACATAAGGGTTTCTCATTAAGCGAGATCGCATATGTACTAAAATTAACCACATATCTCGTTCTGAGAGTTATTTTTTCTCTCACTTGGGTCATGTCATAGCGCACGCTATGGTATTGCTCGGAATTTACGCACGTAAAAGCAAGGAAACGGATCCCGTATATGCACGAGCGTGCCTTCCAACAAAGCTTTTGCTTAAGTCAACGAATGATGCCACCTATCGAGTTATGGAGTGAACCAAGCCAATCAAATATCTGCCCTGTGACGCTTGGCCCACTACCGAAAACTTCTAATATATTAATCCAAATCATAAACCATTTTTTCGAATAGATCGGTCCTAGGAACTATTTCTGGAAACAAAAGTACGGTTCCTGATAAACTAAGCATAAGGCTACCTATGTATCACATTTCAAGTAAATCGAACTAAAAATTCAAATTTTTCGAATAGATCAGTCCCAGTTCCTCCTCCCGGTGTTAAAAATAGATGTCATGTTATTCTCAGACCTACTGAATATGCACATAATTTAATTAAAATCGGTCAAGCCATATTGGTCAAGGAGTATCGTGTCTAACACTGTGACAAGAGGATATTTATATATAAGATTATCCTGTGTTTCAGGAATATTTGGCTGCAGTCAAGCGTTGAACCGGCTGATCCCTCCGTAAACTAATGTCACTTTGCCGTTGAGAAATAAAACAATATTTTAGTTTACATCTTTGTGCACTTATGTGCATCTGTTGAGTTTATTTCTTAAACTGTCGTATTTAGGTTTCTCATTCCATTGAAATATTGTTTATACTATTGCTTATATTGTAAACTAAACATTACTGATAGAAAAGTTTTGGGCCGATAAGTTAGTCTATTGATAACTATTATCTATGTTATTTCTTTCATTGTACGATAAGGGTATTGTGGTGCTGTTATCTGGTTACGTCATTAACTCGCGCATTACTTACTTTATGCTGTAATTTGTATATTATAGATGATTGTCGTATATTTATTCTTCCAGTTAGTGACACCCTACAGTTGTAAATCAAGATTTATTACGCATCTCTTTACCCATGAGAAAATGTAAATATTAAACACATTTGTACTGATTAAATAATTTTCTACCTCAGGAATGCGTTGTGGGATTTTATCGCGATAAGCCTTTTCTGCTGCCCTTCTTTTTCTTCTTCTTTATTGGCACCGCCTACGCGATTATAGCCGAATCAACATAGGAACGCCATTCTTCTCTTATTTCCCCTGCCTGGCGCCAGTTGTAAATGCCAAGTGAACCCAGATCACTCTCCACTTGATCCTTCTAACGGAGTGGAGGTCTTCCTCTTCCTCTGCTTCCACCAGCGGGCACTGCATCGAATAATTTCAAAGCTGGAGTGCTTTCATCCATTCGGACGACATGGCCTAGCCAGCGTAGCCGTTGTTTCTACATTCGTTGAACTATGTCAATATCATCGTATAGCTCTTACAGCTCATCGCTCCATCGTCTGCGGTGTTCGCCGTTGCCAATGCGCAAAGGACCATAAATCGTTCACAAAACTTTTCTCTCGAAGACTCCTAGAGCCGACTCATCAGATGTTGACATCGTCCACGCTTCTGCACCATATAGTATGACCGGTATGTTGAGCGACTTGTAGAGTTTGGTTTTCGTTCGCCGAGAGAGGACTTTACTTTTCAATTGCCTATTCAGTCCAAAGTGGCACCTGTTGGCAAGAGTGATTCTGCGTTGGATTTCCAGGGTGACATTGTTGTTGGTGTTAATGTTAGTCCCTAGATAGACGAAATTATCTACGACCTCGAAGTTATGACTGTCAACAGTGACGTGGGAGCCGAGATGCGTATGCGATGACTGTTTGTTTGATGACAGGAGATATTTCGTCTTGCCCTCATACACTACCAGACCCATTCGCTTCGCTTCTTTATCAAGTCTGGAAATCACGGCGCGGTTTTTGAGGCCAATAATGTCGATATCATCGGCGTACGCTAGCAGCTGTACACCCTTATAGAAGATTGTACCTTCTCTATTCAGTTCTGCTGCTTGTATTATTTTATCCAGAATTAAATTAAAAAAGTCACACGATAAGGAATCACCTTGTCTGAAACTTCGTTTGGTATTGAACGGCTCGGAGAGGTTCTTCCCGATCATAATGGATCTTTTAGTGTTGCTTAACGTCAGTTTACATAGCCGTATAAGTTTTGCGGGGATACCAAACTCAGACATAGCGGCGTAAAGGCAGTTCCTATTCGTGCTGTCGAAGGCGGCTTTAAAATGGACGAAAAGATGGTGGGTGTCGATTCTCTTTTCACGGGTCTTTTACAGTATTTGGCGCATGGTGAATATCTGATCAATGATTGACTTACCAGGTCTAAGGCCACACTGATAAGGTCAAATCAGTTTGTTGACGGTGGGCTCTAGTCTTTCATACAATACGCTTGAAAGGACCTTATATGCGATACTAAGAAGGCTAATTCCACGGTAATTGTCACAGACTGTGGGATCACCTTTTTTGTGGATTGAGCAGAGCACACTTAGGTTCCAATCGTCGGGCATGCTTTCATCCGACCATATTTTACAAAGAAGCTGATGCATGCACCTGATCCATTCTTCACCGCCGTATTTGAATAGCTCGGCCGGTAATCCATCGGTCCCTTCCGCTTTGTTGTTTTTTAATCGGACGATTGCTATTCGGACTTCTTCATAGTCGGGTAACGGAACAACTTTTCCGTCGTCATCAATTGGAGTTTCGGGTTCACCATCTCCGCGTGTTTCCTCTTCACTGTCACTGGCTTACCTCCCTGGTCTTGAAACTTTCTGTAAGCCGCCGTATCTTTTCGTAGAATTTATCGAGCGTAATCGTTGTCGGCCAGTTACTTTCTTTTCTTGTCTGCAGACGCGTCTTTCTTCCCTCTTCAGTTCTTGGTATCTATCCCACCCCACACGTGTTGTGGTCGATGTGAAGGTTGCGATGTAGGCAGTCTGTGTTCTCTCCACTGCGACACGGCAGTCCTCATCGTACCAGATGTTTTTGCGACCTTTCCGAAATCCAATGGTTTCGTTTGCAGCTGTACGCAGGGAGTTTGCAATGCCGTCCCACAGTGCTCTCAGAGAGCAGGTGTGCAAGTCGAGTAGAAAACCGCTCGGCAGTCTGTTGTGATTGCAGATTTTCATTGTCGAACCTTCCTTGTGTTTGTTGACGAGCATTCTTCGATACACAGAGGCGCATGCGTATCTTCGCATCTTGGCGTTGAAATCGCCAGGCACAACTTTGATGTCGTGTCGGGGGCAGCGCTCATAAGTGTGTTCGAGGCGCTCGTAAAAGGCATCTTTGGTCAAGTCATCCTTCTCTTCCGTCGGAGCGTGGACTTAAAATAGGGTGGTGTTGAAAAATTTTGTCTCGATGCGGATTTTGGCTAGACGTTCATCCACCGGAGTGCATGCCAGTACTCGGCGACGGAGTCTCTCTCCCACCATGAATCCGACATCAAATTTGCGCTTCTTTATATGACCGCTGAAGTAAATGTCACAAGAACCTACTCGCTTCCGTCCTTGTCCCGTACATCGCAATTCTTGGACGGCAGTGATGTCAGCCTTTAACTTTATGAGAACATCAACCAGCTGGGCAGCGGCACCCTCCTAATTAAGGGACCGGACATTCCAGGTTCATGCCCTAAAATCGTAATTCTTAAAACATTTGCGGGGGTCGTCATCAAAAGGGGGCCCTCTCATCCGAGGCTGAAATTGAGTTTTCATTGGGTTGTTTTTTCTTGTGGTGGGTTCCAAACCCTACTCACAACCGCATGGGATTCGCCTTCTCACTTTAGCTCGCCTCCAAACGGATGTTCGTTGGCTACCCAGGGTATATTTGGTCTAAGACCGGAAGTCGTAAGCTGCTTGAACCATATGCAAAAGAATCGTTTCTGGCCACTCCCAGGTGAATGGCAGTCAAAAACTTTCCCCACTTGCGTAAACTTCTGCACGTGGCCCTGAATAAAAACTTAAACATTATATTTACCTTATTAAGTTTACGTATAACTTTACCATTTTCAAAATGTTTAAAAGTATTTTTAAAATATTCCTGGAGTATTTTTTGAAAAATATAATTGCCTAAATCGACATATCTTAATACTCGCTTAAAGGCAGCAAATACTAAAATATCTAGCATCTTTAAAGAAGACAATACTATCGCAATGATCCAGGAGCTGAATAATAAATATTTATCCATGATATTATCGCGGTCACAGATCAATGTTACCCTGATCACTGTACTACTCAATGTTTGGACAATGCAAACTATTTGCTCGGCTGGCTGCGAAACAATCTTCAGGGCAAGGCGTGACCTTAGACTGTCGATGAGCAATCGAAAAACGAATTATTCATTGAAGCAGCCACCACACTCAGCAAAACAATGAAGGCATTTGAAACGCTTCAAAGAGACATTGTAAACGTCCTCTGGAATCCTAGGTACCAAACACAATTAATTAATAAATACAATTAATTTTAGAAACAGAAAGGTTGATGCTTTCAGATACTAATCTCTGAAGATTTTATATTGTTTAAATTAAAAATTCCTTTAATTACCAAATCGGAATTCCAAATGAACATAATATCTCCATACCCCACAGTACATGACGGGTATTTCGTGAACATTCAAGAAACAAATCATCGCATTATTTTCAATGAAAATAAAACGATGTTTTTTGGTATGAACGACGAGATGTTTTACAGATGTCAACCATACGCAGAATGACAATATGCTCGCAAGTACATCATATTTTCGGCATAGGGCATATGTATGCAAGCTTGTGAGACATTACTAACGACATACAAACACACTAGAAAATCACTTAAACTTGTTAGAAAATATTTCGGACATGAAATAAAGCTCCTCATAAAAATCCATCAGCCGTTCGGAGGCGGCTTAGTATAAACTGTAGGTCTCTCCATTTGTTGGTAAAACATCAAGACGCAAAACCACAAATTGGAGGAGAAGCTCGGCCGAAAATCACTTCAGCGGTTACAAAGCGCCAATTATATATAAAATTATATATTGGTGCAGTTCTAATTAGTCTTGCTTGGTTTCGATTTGTATTTATATTTTAGACAGATTTCCCAATCTTGCATTTCTTTTTTTTACAAATTTTACATACAGAGGGGGGTCGTTCTCGACATGGAATAGTGATTGTTCGTCTATTTTTATAGCTTTGGCTTTATTAGTTTTTTGAAACTATGTATTAATTCCGGATATATAAGTAAGGCGGATGGGACCATGTGTAGAAGTTCATGCAAGTGAAGAATATTTTTGACTGCCATTCACATGGGGGTGGACAGAAACGATAATTTTGCATAGGGTTCAAGCAGCTCACGACTTCTGGTCTTAGACCAAGTATCCCCTGGGAACCCAACAAACACCCGTTCGGAGGCGAGTTAAAGTGAGAATCCCATGCGGTTGTGCGTAGGGTTTGTAAGCCACCACATCGAAAACGGAAATCCCAATGAAAAACAAAAATAAGCCTCAGATGAGAGGCCCCCTTACGATGACGACTCCCGAAAATATTTTAAGGCATTCCCTCCGGTGGATGAACGTCTCGCCACAATTCGCATCAAAACGAAATTTTTTAACACCACGCTGATATGCACCCACACCCCCACGGACGAGAAGGACGAGGTAACCAAGGATGCGAACCTCGCAACCTGGCGATCGACCACAACACGTGCGGGGTGGGTTGAATTCCGAGAACTAAAGAGGGAAGCAAGATGCATATGTAGGGAAAAAAAGAAAGAGGCCGAGATGCGTGAGTACGAGGAGCTCGAGAAGCTGGCCGACAAAGGTAACGCTAGAAAACTCTACGAAAAGATACCTTGACTTACAGAAGGTTTCAAGACCGGAGCAAACTCATGTAGCACCCAAGGAGGTGGGGTAGTGACAAATGCCCAGAGTATACTGAATTTATATAGGGAACACTTCTCCAGCATGCTGAACGGCAGCGAAAATGAAACACCCGGAGATGGTGAACCCGAAACTCCAATTGATAACGATGGAAAAGTTGTTCCTTTACCCGAATATGAAGAAGTCCGGATGAAAGCATACCTGACTATTGGAACCTAAGTGTGCTCTGCCCAATCCACAAAAAAGGAGATCCCACAGTCCCAAATCTTGGAAAAGACCCGCGAAAATAGAATTGACACACCACCTCTTAGTCGATTTTAAGACAGCCTTCGACAGTACAAGAGGAGCTGCCTTTACGCCGCTATGTGTGCATTTGGTATCAACGCGAAACTTATGCGGCTATGTAAACTGACCTTAAGCAACACTGAAAGCTCCGGAAGAATCGGGAAGGACCTCTTCGAGCCCTTCGATGCCAAATGAGGTTTCGCGTGACTTCTTTAATTTATTGCTGGGAAAAATAATACGAGCTGCAGAGCTTAATAGAGAAGATACAATCTTCTATAAGAGTGTACAGCTGCTGGCGTACGCCGATTATTGGTCTCAACAACAGTGCCGTTAACTCTGCTTTCTCCAGACTAGATAAATAAGCGATGGAGCGATGAACTGTACGAACTATGGTATGATATTGACATAGTTCAGCGAATGAAGAGACAGTGGCTACGCTGGCTAGGTCATGTCGTCCGAATGAATGAAAGCACTCCAGCTTTGAAAATATTGGATGCAGTACCCGCTGGTGGAAGCAAAGGAAGAGGAAGACCTCCACTATGTTGGAAGGATCAAGTGGAGAGCGACCAGGTTTCACTTGGTGTTTCCAAATGGCGTCGATCACCGAAAAGAAGAGATGAATGGCGCGCTATAAGTGATTCGGCTATAATCGCGTAAGCGGTGCCAACGCCAATAAAGGCACTGGTAGAGGAATGGCAGAATATTGGAGCAGAAACCACACAAAAATTGGTCTCATCGGTGCAAAAGCGTTTGGAAGCTGTCATCAAACATAAAGACTTGGCTACCAAATATTAATTTTGTTAATATTTTACAATTTTATTATAATTTTTTTTTTTGTGTTTTTATGAAGTGTGCCAGTATTTTTGTTTCGTGAAAATTAGTACTTTTTTTCATTTATAATTCATATTAATTTAACATAAAAGATAATAAAATGAAGTGAAGTGAAAATAGTTTAATATACGCATATGTGCCTCTGTCTAGCTTTATTTTTTTGAATTACCACTCTGTATCACTGTAAGTCTGAAGTTCAAGTCATGTTTGGTGCCTTTGAATACAAGAGGCACGGGTGAGCTCCAGCTTCTGCTACTCTGCTCGATCACTCCCGTATCGAGCATCGTATCTAATTCGGCGAAGACTAATTTTTGTGTCGCAGGCAAGATCGAGTAATGCCGTTGCTTGACAGGTGTATTTTCATCTGTTTCCTTAATTCTTCTGAAGAAAATTTCCTGTTCACATTGTTCTACTCAAGAGTTCGTGCGAGGTATAGTGAGTGTTGCACCTTAAGAAATGTGAGGTCGCTCATTCATACTCTCACTCAGATCAAACCCACTCCAAAAATCAATACCTAAATATACTTCTTGCGTTAAGTTTGGAACAACTAAAGTTCTAATTCTCTCGTCACGCCATCCCATTTCTCCCGTTTGCAGTGCGTATGCTTTGTCCTTTAAGTGGAATGATCTCTGCTTCTGTACTTTTCAAAAACTTCTCTGACCCTTTACCTAGGCAACTGGGATATGCCCTGAGTCGAGTAAGGCATTGCCTGCTATTTCCTTTAAGGTTATTATGGTTGCCCCAGCAACCCTTTGACTCAGTTGTGATACATCGGGCCCCATTTTCCTGAACTACTTCATGCCTTCAGCCACAATTTGCAACCGTTGGTAGACTTGTACAATATAGTCATGGGGGGTAGTTCACGTTGGGAACTGCTCCTCACCAAGCCTCGTATTTTGAGCACGCCCTTCTCCGCCGACTGCTTCTTACTGTACCTCATCCCGGGGATCCTCTTGTGACATCTCTAAGGTTTGGTCTAACTTGGCTTCGTAACTTAGTGATTTGTCTGCACTGTTGCTGATTAATTAATGGGGTACCCCTGTATTTGATATCCCAAATACCCTAGCCGATTCAAACAGTCGGCTGGGACGAGATCGATGGGATATTCGATACCAGTACCTGGTTCTCTAATGCCCTTGCAACACTACGCGTAACCCTTTCTTTCTAGGGATTATGCCCAAACCTATGAGCTTCTTCTGGCTGCTCCGGATTGTCCATGAAACTCAAAACAACCACAATAACTACCGCGTATACGCCTATACCAAAAAATGTAGTAACTCTACTTTAAGCACGTAGTGTGTACTAGTACTTGCTGTGTTCTGATTTGCAAAATAAACAAGTTGGAAAAATAATCTGGATTGCGAATCTAAAAATATAAATAAATTATTTCTTTTCTTATTTTTCTGTTTCTAAAAATTGTGTGGTATGAAATAGTTTTTTTTCACCCTTGCTAAAGTAGTTTCAGTTTCAGAGAAATTAATGTAGGATGTGAATTATATAGCGGGGGGTCATATGTGGTGTTATCCTCCAGCAGTGTTCATGGGTAGCGTTGATCATTCGTCCGTCTGTGTGCTGCCACTGTCCAAAGTCAAAGTGATGTAACCGTCCCGAACGGTCAGCGCGCCACTTCACCATTACTTGCTTGAAACCTATGAGCTGGAAGCGAAACTGAATTGAGATTTCATTTTATCCCATACCCTCATTGAAACCAGTGGTAGCTGTATCTAAATCAAAAATATGCATCAATGGTGATATATGTATATACCTTTACATATGTGTATGTATTGTATATGCCAGCGTTTCGCGATTTCACTTTTCAAACACCCGCAGTTTGTAAAAGGTGCTCGCAATATCTGGCACATATCCCTCGTGTTTGCTCACTGGCCACTTTTACGACATTCTGCGCCGAAGTAAGGTTGGTCAGTGTACCCTAATCTGTTCGCAGGATGGAGATAGAAGGATGTTAAAGGAATGGAAGGGTAGTGGAGATGATAAGGAATAGTAGTTAAAAAGGGAAGTAGATTGTCCGTTGGGCGCCATTTTTGTTGTATAATGCGCTGTCAGTGGGTGGGAGCTGTGGCGGGGCGGGCATGATGGCAACCCTGGTTAAGCTCGTCGGTGGTCATAGTTCTTTCTTCTGGAAATCTAATATTAATGCCAATTTTTTTTCAACAATAATTTTAGTTAAACTCTCCTATAAAACTTCTCATCCCTTTGTATGGGTATAAACATGTAAACATACGTTTTGTTTCATATATAATATAATAATCAAAATTCACACATATGTATACTCGTATGTACATATACCTATATGTACAAGCTGACCCGGCCACGCGATTTTGAGGCTAAGGTTTTTGTTATATTGCATTGCAGTAAACTATATAACAGGAACGGTAGGAGAACATCAGTCAAGGAGACCACCATGCTTTTTTACATAGATGCGTTTTGTAAAAAAAATATGACAAAATCCAAAACAGATTTTCTACTGTCGTAATCAATCCGTTAATACAATGAAATTATCATTTACGATCGAAGATGGAAACTTTAAAGCTGCTAAAAAAATTCACTGTATTGGGATTTGAATGGGAAGGACTTTGAACACGATTGATTAAAATTTTTGTACAATTGATATTAAGCAAAAATCGATACAAAAGAACTAGTTTTAAAATTTGTTATTATTTTTATTGAAGCTTGTAAAAAGTGTATATTACAAAGTTGGTGACACTTAAACTTATGAATGACGTAGATAGATAAATTTAATTCTTAAACTTTAATATTAATTATTTTAATTTTTAAATACTTTTTTTTTTTAAATACTGTCTTTTGCTAACAAAAATAGATTCGACGGTTTTCTTACACGTGAACGTGAACATACAACATAAAAAAAATCATTATTTTCTAAACCTAAACCACAAATGGACATTGTTTGGCCTTGTGACTTATTTATAGACATGCCAAAAGCAAAACGAATTGGAACTTGGAGGGTATACGTGTAGTTTAATATGATGGTATCATTGGAATACGTGGCAATAGGACTACTTTTCCCTTAAACATTCCAGTTAAAATGGTTGCTTCAGGAATATTTCCAGAGATTTTTTGATGACCAAACGCGTAACATTGCATAACTAAGGTGGATTCAAATTACGAAGGAGAATAATAGGGGATTCAATCTTTAATCAAAGAATATGTGGTGGCATTCAGGTATATCTATACATAATATTGTACATAATTGGCGCTTTGTAACCGCTGAAGCGTTTTTCGTCTTGAAGTTTTTCCAACAAATGGAGGGACCTAAAGTTTATACTAAGCCGCTAGATATATCTAGTGAATTTAAAAATTCAATTGGAAAGTTTACACTTTCATTTTCATCAACAACATTATCAATTGATTTAAAAGACGTCAGATCGCCTGGTAACAACTGTTGTATCTGGAAGTTAAATTCGTAAACATCAACATTTTTGGCTGCAAAAACTGACCGAAACTATTCCGTATGGCCGGAAAAATATTTTGAATCAATTAATTTTTTTCTTGAAAAACATTGCGTATTTGGTTGAAGTTCTATTTTATTGTTCCCAATATCTAGTAATTGTTCGGAAAATATTTGTGCTGATGAATCATTTTGCAATCGTACGCGCATGTTTATGAGCAATCGAAGTGTTTCAACACTTCGCCATTAGAATGATTTATCTTATCCGCGAAAGTCGGAATTACCAGAAAAAATTAAAATAACACCACCGAAAAGTTTATTATTGCATAGATCAATGCAATACTTCGAGTGAATATTTTTGATCCATTGTGGACTCATCCCAAATTATTATTAAACTCTTCCGCAGTTCTGCAGCTATTCCACTATTATTTTTTATGTTACACATAGCATTTGGTTTATTACGAATGCCCAATGGCGGCTAGAATGCTGAATGTGCCGTTCGTTCACCATTTTGCAAGGTAGCCGCAATAACTGAAGACGCAACTACTAATGCGATTTTCTGTTGCGACCGTACTTCGGCAAGAATTAACGATATTAAAAATGTCTTACCAGTTCCACCTAGTGCGTCCAAGAAAAAAAATCGCCTTGCTCATCAGCAACAGCCAGCATAATCTGATCATAAATAATTGTTTATTCTGCTGTCAGTAATGGCCCGTTGTTCACGATTATTGTTGCTAAATTACCATGGTGATATTGTTTTTCTCATTGTATAGCGGTGTTCACTAAGTCAGTGGGTGATGACATGCCATAATGATTAAGTGGTAAATTGGTGAATAATTGCAAACAGCTGCCGAATGTTTTTGGGCGTTGATGTCAACGCAGCATCAGCAAGCGTTAAGTCCTAATGGTTATCGTCTTCTAGGCAATACAGTTCACAACATGTATCTTGGTAGGAAAATAAATACTCGACCATTAACCGTGTGCAGAAATTCAAAAGACCTTGAATCGGGAACATTCACCAATAACATAGGTAAATAGAAGCACTCACGTTGTTTTGGATGTACCGTGTAAAGTCGCCCCAATGTCTTAGTTTTGAATATGCCTTTAATGGAAGGATGTGGATTTTCTTGTTTTGTTGGCTCCCACTTTTTAGAGTATTTTTTAAGGTGAAAGATATATCAATGCCTTTGCGAGTTTGCCAAAAATATGAGATTTTTTTCACAATGTAAAAAAACTCAGCCAATTTCGCTTTTGGAGCTTCAAGCGCTCATTGGAGAACATTTTCTTCAGTGAACGTTGACCGTTTTTAAAATGTATTGCTAGATGCTGAGTCAGAGTTTGCAAAGTATTGTTGGTTTGTAAATTTCTAGAACCACAGGGCGTGCCGTTTATCAAATTGTTCCGCTGGCTCGTTTTATGAAAGCGTATTTCAACACGCAAATCTGAAAACATATTTCTCCGTACTTCAACAGTAAACAGACAGAAATCTGGCTCAAAATAGCATAATGAGAAAGATTGTATGTGAAATGAGAAAATCGTTCACTAAACGATCTTCGTAAACACGCACACATCTCCCAGCATGCGACTCGCCTCTAAACCAAAACCAAACGGATTTTAAATGAATGTTAAAAAGCGCACCAGGAACTGACCCATACTTGAAATTCGGTATATAGGTGGCTTTTTACTTAGATTAACAGGAAGCCTACACATCTATTCGCGAAGTGGGCTAGGAGCTGACCTATTCAAAAAAACGGACTACTTTCATCTCCGGGAAGTGGACCAGGGACTGAACTACCCGAAAAAATTGTATTAATCTTTCGATTTGCATAGGCGGCTTTTTTCTTAGATTAACAGAGAGGCCCGGGAAGTTGGCAAGGGACAGACCTATTAAAAAATGTTCCTTATGGTTCCACTTACTTGAAATTCGGTGAAAAGGTGGCTTTTTGCTAAGATGAGCAGGAAGAGTACTCTTCTCTCCGGGAAGTGGACCGGGGATGGGCCTATTTAAAAAGTCGAACTAATCCCTCTCTCCGTGAGGTGTAGCAATGTTAATAGTAAAACCAAAAATGTTGTATTCCCACAAGTATTGACTAAATAAAGTTATGATAAAAAGCTATCATTTGATACCCTGTAGCTAGTCTTATATGTAAAATCTTATATCCGTTTGGAAAATTGCAGAAATCCCCAAATATCTCCAAAAGTCTTGACCGATTGACTTAAAACTTTGTGAAAATGTTCCTATGATTATGTGGTTCCTGAGACGATTTACAAGAAACGAAATTTCGGAAAGTGTACCCGGCACCGATCTATTCGAAAAATATTATTTATGGTTTTATTTACTTGAAATTCAGTACATATGGTAGGTGGTCTTTTACTTAAATTAACAGGAATACTACCTTATTTTTCGGGAGGTAAACCAAAGATTGAACTATTCAAAAAATCTTATTTATGGTTCTATTTACTTTAAGTTCGGTACATAGGTGGTTTTTTGCTGAGATGAGCAGGAAAACTAGTCTTCTCTCCGGGAAGTGGACCGGGGATGGGCCTATTAAAAAAGTCGGACTATTCCTCTTTGGGAAGTTGACCAATGTCAAAGGTAAAACCGAAAACCTTGTATTCCCACAAGTATTGAGAAAAAAAGTTATGATAAGATAATATATCCCGTGATTAATTTGTCCTACATTCAATGAGTATGCCCGACAGCGAAGCGTTCCAGGGTATAGCTAGTATTATACAAAATGATTAGTAACTTATGAAAATTAAAGATTTTGAATAAAAACTTCTTGGCGTGGCCTTTTGCTTAGATTAACAGGAGGACTGCACTTTTCACGTAATGATATGATACAAAGTATTGTCCATTGCTTTCTTTACATTTTTCCTATCTTTCTAGCAATGTGTGGATTCCACGCCAAAAGAACTGTTGCTCTTTTGAGGCAAACCAGTCGTCGAGCCATTTTCGTAAGAAGTAAAGCGCTGCTCAGCAATTGCGTGTCCCATTGATGCAAACAAGTAGCAACGTCGGGTGTGTAAGCCGCGTGCTGAAGAATCTCCCAACGGAACGCCTCTATCGTTTCCTGGACCTGTTTTGCTTTGTGTGCTGGTGCATTGTCATGCAGCAAAATCACCTTGTGTTGTCTCTGTTGGTATTCTGGTCGTTTTCACTCAAAACTCGATCCAAATCGGCCATTTGCTGTCGGTAGCGCTGAGTATTGACAGTTTCCCCAGGTTTCAGCAGCTCGTAGTAAGTTACGTTCTTCTGATCCCACCAAACACACAGCATTGTCTTTCGTCCGTACGGCAAGACCAAAGCCATCGATGTTGATGGTTCGACCGGAGTAACCCATGACTTTTTGCGCTTAGGGTTCACGAAATATATCCACTTTTCATCGCCAGTCACAATTCGATGCGATTCGGCTGCGGTTTTCTTCATATAAAAATAGAAAAGTAGTGCTGTTGGCAAATCGTAATTTGTTGGCACAAAACTCGACATGTTTATCTCTAAGAAGTAAGTTAAAAATCCTTGTCGGATATCAATACAATAACAAGACACCGCTGACGTTATGTGTCGGTAGCTGCATCGACATTAGCGCAACCTTTAGGCAAATTCCGGTTTCATACTTACACACCTGGTAGGTGGTGTTCGAGCACACGGGCTCTCATTACTATTGTCGTATATGCTTCGCACATTCGTCCTGCACATATACGAAATTCTAGTCTTCGCTAGGCGCGCCTGATTCTTCAAATTTACCACAACTTCGCTCTCTTCGCATGTTTCCTCATTCACACAAACTCATCGCAACGATGAGCTTTACAATGCATGAGTGTACGAATATTAGACACTCATGTATTGTTATGCTCATCATTAATATTCATGCATTCCAGAATTGAATGCACACAAACACCGTATGCACCGACCAACAAATTAGCACTTGGATATCACGTCCCACTTACCTACAACAACAAGAATACATGAAGTACCACTAGTTTTTATTATGTTTTTAGTTTCTTCCTATTTTTCCAACTAGAGCATAGCTCTATGTTAAATTTGTCATGTTCAAAATTTTTAATAACATTTGAGTATTCGACAAATACAATCCATTCTAAATTTACTTTCGCTTGTTTTAATTTTGAGGCATTAAAGCTTCTTCCTCAATCAGGTGGGTTTTTGCTTAGATTAACAAGAAGACTACATATGTTTCCTGGAGGTAAACCAGAGATTGAACTATTCAATCGGTACATGGGTGTCCGTTTGCTTAGATGAGCAGGAAAACTACTCTTCTCTCCGGGAAGTGGACCAGGGACTGACCACTTAACAGGAAGTCTAAACTTCTCTCCTGTAAAAAAAAAATTATTTATGGTTCCATTTACTTGGAATTCGGTAAAAATGTGGCCTTTTGCTTAAATGACTGTTCCTTTCCGTGAATTGTATCAATGTCAATGGTAAAACCGAAAATTTTGTATTCCAACAAGTATTGAGTAAGTAAAGTTATAATAAAAAGACATCCCGTGATTAATTTGCCCTACACTCAATGCGTATATGCGACAGCGAAGCGTTCCAGGGTATAATTAGTATTATATAAAAATGTTTAGTAACCTATGAAAATTAAAGATTTTGAATAAAAACTTCAAAAGTATGAATCCTACACATATTTATGCCATAGTTGATTTGTGATTGAAATATTAGTGCACAAAGTTTACTGTACCTGAATTCCTAAGCAAAACTGCGAAAAATATTTGTGAGAGTCGCGAAGAAGTCGCTTGTGGATGGCAGTTTGTAAGGTCTTGGGCATTATTCTCGTTTTAATGGTGAATAAATTTTTTTTTTAATTTTATATTTATTAAAGTACAGAATTTTTTATTTTAATTTAACTACACATTCTAATTTATTTTAATTTAAATACATATTTCAATTTATTTTAATTTAAATACACGTTCCAATTTATTTTATTTTGAAAGTTTCTTTTACCACCGTTCACGCTTAACTCTAAGAAGCGAATTAATTTTAAAAGCATTCAATAAAAGTAAGGGAGTGATGCCCTAGCGGATCATGTTGAGGTTGTGATTTTATATTTTCAGTGTTGGAGATTATAAAATTAAATATGTTAAGTGTTATAAAGTAATTGTTTAAGTGGTGGGTATTAGTTAAAACAGAATGAGGTCCATGTCCTCGGCATACCGGCGGGCTTGAGGCGACGATGGTTGAACCAAGTCCTCCAATTGCTTCTGTGTTTTGCGTGCTTTATAGACAAGCCCGCGGATATGTGGAAGGAGGGATCGCGACGGTTTCGATGTTAGTTTTCGATTAGCCGCTTCCTGGTGTTTAGTACTGATCGAGGCTCGATTCTTGATCGGCCCATAATTTCTCGTCTACTAGTGGACACTTTTCGTTAGTATTGGGGTAGCTACCTCTCCAAGGGCTTGGGTAATAACCGGTGAAGCAGAGTATTATGTACTAGATCACAGCGTCGACAGCTGTCCGGAGAGTTGCATCCGCACGGAATGGGATGACTGACGAAATTCCTGTACCCCGTAAAAATATGATCGAAATGCATTATAAGTTTGGGATTGCGGGGTAGATGGAGGCGTGTAACTTTCTAAGAGATGAGAGAATGAAGTGAGAGAGTATACTATGCGGGAGGTAATACGCAAAGTTTAGTTGTGTTTGCGAGTAACTATGCCATAGTGGCCAAAAGCTTCGTCAGAATCGGGAAGGACCTCTCCGAGCCGTTCGATACCAAACGAGGTTTAAGACAGAGTGATTCCTTATCGCGTGACTCTTTTAATTTAATGCTGGAGAAAATAATACGAGCTGCAGAGCTGAATAAGGAAGGTGCCATCTTCCATAAGAGTGTATAGCTGCTGGCGTACGTCGATGATATTGACATTATTGGCCTCAACAACCGCGCCGTGAGATCTGCTTTCTCCAGACTGGATAAGGAATCGAGGGATATGGGTCTGATAGTGAACGAGGGCAAGACGAAATATCTCCTGTCATCACACAAACAGTCATCGCATTCGCGACTTGGCTCCCTTGTCTCTGTTGCGCAAAATAACTCTTGCCAACAGGTGCTACTTTGGACTGAGTAGGCAATTGCACAGTAAAGTCCTCTCCCGATGAACGAAAACCAATCTCTACCATTCCCTCATCGTTCCCGTCGTGCTATATGGTGCGGAAGCATGGACGATGACAACACCTGATGAGTCGGCGTTAAGAGTTTTTAAAGAATGATTTTGCGTATGGTTTGTATCATCAACGATTTGGGAACGGCGAGTACCGCAGCCGTTGGAATGGTGAACTGTATGAGATATACGGCGACATTGACATAGTTCAGCGAATCAAGAGGCAGCGGCTACGCTGGCTTGGTCATGGGGTCCAGAGCCAGCTCGAGCTCTTCGTGAGACTGTAAAGGTCTGTTGGTGCTGAAGGTACTGCCGTGCAGGCTGGAGGCGCATTGGAGCGCTGTATCTTGTGGACCAACCCCTATGGAGCCTAAGGTCTAAGAAAACCCGGCTGCGAGGTGTTGTTGCATTGGTGCACTCAGATTAATGTTACCAGTTTTAAACAGTAAAGCATAAACCATTTAATATTAACTTAATTTACATTTTAGTCTAAAAACACTTGGCCGGCCAATGCTAACACCAAAAATTAGGAAAGTAAAAACAATTGAATTTCGCTGTATTTCATTTACTGCAAAACTAACTAACTACAAAACTAATTTAACGTGGTGGTTTTGCTTTTCAATTTAGTTTGTAGGTTTAACATAGCAGCGCCTCTATTGATTACATACTCAGTCCAGTCAACTGATTGCGTCATCTGTTAAAATTGGTTGCAGCAGACAGATAATTGTGAATGTCAAGAAATATACAAATAATTTGCAATTAAATAATATTGAGACTGTCCTACTTTTTAAGTTGGATCAAACTGCACACGGTGTGCAAAGTTGATTATAATCGGTTAAGTGGGTTAGGAGTCCATCGCGCACAAATAATTTGACACGTAATTTATACATGTATATGTATATATCTGAATATATAAATTAAGATAGCATATCACTCAACTATTACTCCATTTATATTGGCGCAAGCATGCATGGAGAAGAGGAGCTATGCTCGAAGAAGATATGCCCACAATAATATTTTCACCAGGTTATCACTCGTTCGTGATTAAGGGCACCAAACGGGTCGCTATGTTTTGATCGCGTAATGCGTGAATGAAGAAAACACGTCAAAAGAGGGATTGGGAGGGATTATATTCACTCGTATATGACCAACACTAACAACTGACAAAAATTATACTTTTTTTGGTATTTTTCGTTTGGTGAACAAAAGAAATTCAACACACAATTATGAAAGTCTTAAAATATTCATATATATTATGTACATAGTCGTATGTATATTGTAATGTACGTAAGTACAGATGTATAAAAATTCATTACTGTTTTATGTAGTACAGGCTGTGCTTTTTTATCGGCTCCGTAACTTCACTTAAAGTTCAAGAAAACCAAAGTATTAAAGCGTTTATATTTACACATCTGTTGTAGTGGATGTCTAGTCATTTAAGTTGGCATTAATCAACATAAACAAGAAATAAAAAAAAATTCAGTTGTAAATATAAACACACAACAGAAAACTAAAATTATAAAATAAAGTGAAAAGTGAACCGGCATGTAATGAGTGAGCAACGGTCAAATCGCAAAGAGCGATGGCAGAGAGAAATGCATTTCCCTGTTGTTGCGAAAAAATCACCACCCAACAGCAATACAAAAGCAAGCAGTTCATCTCTAAAGACGCCGACGCAGACCTGCTCTTCAGCAGCAACGGAGAAAACAAAGAGTGTAAAGCAGCTGCAGCAACTCCAGTGCGGGCGACGAACATCGAACAAGGTGAGACAGCCAAGAAGAAATAAGGGTCGGCAACGTAGACAAGCATTGATCGTTACATTAACGTGGTAAACAAAAAAAGGAAATCTAGTCCTCCCATAAAAGGGATTAATGCTAAGAAGCATAATACCGTAGGCTGCACAATTGATCTGATTGCAATGCACTAAAAGGGAACATATTTGCCCAGTTATGTGAGGATGAGCCTAGACCCAAAGGTTATTTCTACAGTCGCCAATACCAAATCTGGGCCATCATAGCCAAGATAATAGCTACCAACAACTTTCACATTGTACCAGGTTTGTTTTTTGAAGTGTGCCGGTTTTACTAGTAGATGTCGCTAGCAATATGTGTACATTTCTATGATTTGGCATGTATGTAATTTTTTTCTATTGACATTAACCTACAAAAATGCGCAAGTCACATTCCGCTAAAATAATAGCATCATATTTGTTTACCTCAGTGAATATGTCGAGTTTCGTTCCAATCGCATTTGCGGCATTCGTTGCTTTTCTTATTTCATCAAAAGGAAAAATCAGCTGAAGCTCACCGCTTGCTGGTAGAAACTTATGGTGAACATGCTCCAGTGATTAGAACATGTGAGATATGGTTTCGTCAATTTAAAAGTGGAGATATCGATTTGACAGACAATGAACATCCCGGTGCAGCGAAAAAGTTCGAAGACGAGGAATGTCAAACCCACCTGCGGAGAAGAGACAAAGCAGCCTTGTAAAAAGCCACGTCAAGTCAGCAGCACATTTCTACAAATGAGCTCTATGTTTCAGTTTGGTGTAAGATTTTATTACTTATTTGTTAGTCTTGCGATGTCGCAGCAGATTCAATAAATACTCGTAAATATTAATATTAAAAAAAAAGAAGTATGTACATATATGCGTACATACACGTACATATACGAGTATGACGGTAGAGAAAAAAAATCGTTGTCAAAACGAACTGAAAATCATTGCGGGTCATACAAACGACAAGTTTAATAGGTAAACTGCTTCGTGTTTACACTGATTAGTTCGTCACTATCACTCTTTTCTTTTTTTTCTAGATCCGTAGGAATGACCTCCTGATGGAGAGCTCGCTCTTTTCAGCGCTTCGTTGCCTCATGTCGTTTATATATATATATCTACGTGTATATAACACCATTGGAAGCCGCGGTAGCCGAGTGGTTAGCATTGCGTACTGCCATTCGGAAGGCGCGGGTTCATAACCCGGTGCCGTACTAACATCCAAAAATTTATATAGAAAATTAATTAAATTAAAATATTAAGTTAAATTTTCTCACTGCGGTCGCCCCTCGGCAGGGAATGTCAACCCCTCCGAGTGTATTTCTGACATGAAATAAAGATCCTCATAAAAAAACCATCAGCCGTTCGGAGTAGTAGAAACTGTAGGTCCCTCCATTTGTTGGGAAAACATCAAGACGCAAAACCACAAATTGGAGGAGGAGCTCGGCCGAAAATCGCTTCAGCGGTTACAAAGTATCAATTAAATATATGGTATACACGTATATACATATAACACCATATTTCAAACATGCGAAACACAACCAACTTAAGTCGAGCTTAAAGTTCTTCCTTCTTTCTTATCGATTTGCCGACAAACTGCTCGTATCTGTGCTTAATAACTTGTAATCATTGTTTCTTTAATTTAATAAAATAGATTAATATCTATAATTGTTGACCCCGATTAACATAAACTTTCTATTTTCAACAAGTTTCGTTAATTAAACGCCAAAACGCGCATTCTAACCTACCAATGGAAATTGATAGGAGCAATGCGGCGCAAGCAGCTGACTCTCAAACTATGCAGAACGTTAACACGATATCGCTACCTAAGACTCCTTTGCCATTGTTATGCGAGAGTAACATCGAAGCGTACTTCTATTCGCTTGAGTTTTGGTTTGAAGCGTCAATAATAATTGGAGACACGCGGAAATACAATATTGTTTTGCCAAGTTCACCTCAGCATCGTTTATTAGAACTGCGAACTGCAATAGAAGCAGCGCCAACTACAGCGAAATACGCATACATTAAGCAAAAGGTAATCGATCATTTTGCAGCGACCTTTCAGAGGGTGCTTTCGGAGATGCCTCTTGCTAATAAGAAGCCGAGTGAACTCTACAATGAAATGAAGTGGGTCGCGGGAACATCACTGAGTGATGGTGTTCTACTTAACATGTGGATCGGTCGCTTACCTCCTCATGCACGTGAGGCGATCATAGCAGCAGAGGTGCAAATTTCGCAGATATTACGTATCGCTGAATAAATAATTGAATCATTGAACGCGTCTACTGCTGAAGTGTCAAAGATTTCATTAACGTTTAATTATGGCCATCAGCTTAAGAACGAATTAGCAGCACTGTCACGTAATGTCCGACATTTTCTAGATAACTCAACTCTACGCTCACAATCTCATTCGCGCTCACACTCACGTTCACGCTCCCATTCCCGTAATCGCGCACAGCTGGTTTGTTGGTATCACGCCATGTATAACGAAAAAGCAAAAAACTGTCGCAAACAATGTAATTTCGATAAGAAAGCTGCAAACAACAATCAAAATTCTCATTAGGACAGCTCAGCTGAAATTTCGGAGTTAGGCGAACGCTTCAAAAAAACATCACGATTGTGCATATGTGATGCAATAACAAAAAAGCATTTTTGAATAGATACAGGCGCGGACGTTTCCGTTGTCCTTAAATGTTAATATTCAGCTAGAGCTAAGTCTACAACAACAAAATTGATCGCCGCCAATGGCACATCAATCAATGTATACGCACAAGTTCTTTTTAAACTAAGTCTGGGTCTTCGTCGTGAATTTATTTGGAATTTTTTAATCGCAGACGTCAGCCACGCTATAATAGGTGCTGATTTTTTAGCTAAATTTAGTATCATAGTCGACGTCAAACGTAAGAGCGCCCATGATGGACTAACTGCACTTAAAACTGCGTGCGCGACTCAAACGTTTTACAGTAGTACTTAGAAGTTACACGTAGCCCGATTCCTGGAATAAAAACGAAATCAAAGCTTTTGCACCGTATCGAAACAACCGGTCAGCCGGTGGTAAAAAAAGCTGACGGTTGTTGGAGGCCTTGTGTTGATTATTGTGCGCTGAACGCCATGACGGTTCCTGATCGTTACCCGCTTCCATACTTGCAGGATTTTTCAGAAAGCGTTTCACCAGGTGCCCATTCATCCGGATGACGTAGCCAAAGCAGCTATAACTACGCCGTTCGAACTTTATGAGTTCACTTACAGGACGTTCGGTTTGCGTATCGCCGAGCAAACGTTCCATACGCTAATACATGATATCTTAACAGGACTTGTGTTTGCCTACTTGGACGATATTTGTATCGCTCCTTCAACGCACGAGGAGCATGAACTTCTCCTACACCCAGTTTTTCGACGTATTCAAGAGAATGATCTCAAAATTTACGTAGCCAAATCCCAATTTGGGATACTCTGCTGCCCGATCGTGTTAAAGTATTAACCGATTTTTCGCGTCCAACTATTGCTGAGGTATTAAAAAGATTTCTAGCAGTTATAAATTTTTATCGACGATTCTTGAAAAACGCCGTAAAATATCAGGCTCCATTACTCAATATGGTACCAACCAGCGAAACGACAGTATCATTTTACAATGGACCACAGAATCCACACAATGTTTCAAATCCTGTAAAAAAGAATTGGCGGACTGCAAACACGGTTTCCCGCGCATCAATCAGTGGTTGGAGATCTAGATTTGGCGTGCCAATCGATATTACATTGGATTTGGGGAGACAGTTCATGAGCTCAATTTTTCAAGAACTGTTGAAAATATTGGGCATTCATTATTCCGCAAACAAATGGAATTGTGGAACGTTGGCACCAAACTTCAAAACCGCCATATTGTGTCACGACTCCCAGAACTGGACAACGTATCTACCAATAATTTTATTAAGGTTACGTTCCACGTTTAAATAGGATCTGAGTGGTACTTCAGCAGAGCTCATGTACGGAACGACGCTAAAACTACTTTTTGAATTTTTTGTAAACGTCGACTCTAGATCAGAATCAGAAGTGGTATAACAACTGCGCCAAGCAATCAGCGATTTACTGCCAGTAGACACCGTGTGGCATACGGTTAAGAAAACGTTTATTAATCCACATTTAACCTTCTGTGAACAAGCTTTTCTGAAAGATGACATCATAAGAACATCATTATCGCCACCATATTTTGGTCCCCATAAAGTAGTGAAAGGAATGACAAAATATTTCATCGTTGACGTCAATGACAGGGAGACAAAAGTATCTTTAGACCGGCTGAAGATTGCGATTTTGACCAGCGAAAAATAAACAACAATTTTCAACGCACGTACTCCAAGGGGCTACTGTGGCAACACCATATTTCGAACAACATTCGAACATGCGAAGCACAACCAACTTAAGTCGAGCTTAAAGTTCTTCCTTCTTTCTTATCGATTCGCCGACACGAGCAGTTCTTAATTTTCTAATAATTTAATCTAAGTAATAACTTGTAATCATTGTTTCTTTAGTTTAATAAAATAAAATCTATATATATACATAAACTGAACTATGCTCACCGTTTCAGCAAGGTCAGCTACTTGAAGTGGTATTTACCATAATTATAACAAATTGGTTGTAATTGTTTTCATGATTTTTCGAATTAAGGTATCTTCTTGAAGAATTTTACGTTCAAACAAAAATTATAAAACCCATTCATGATTGATGTTATATGGAAACAGGACCTTAAAATTAAGCTCTCAACAAGCAGAGACCACCGGCTTTTTTAATTTATCTTCGGATTTCTTTGAGAAATATTTGTCCTTATTAATGACGGCCTGTTTGGCAAATTTCTACGGCCCAAGAAATTGTAGTAACCAAATTCTTCTTCTTTATTGGCGTTGGCACCGCTTACGCGATTATAGCCGAATCAATATAAGAGCGCCATTCTTCTCTCCTTTTCGCTGTCTAGCGCCCGTTGGAAATGCCAAGTGAACTCAGGTCACTCTCCACTTGATCCTTCCAACGGAATGGAGGTCTTCCTCTTCCTTTGCTTCCACCAGCGGGTACTGCATCAAATACTTTCAAAGCTGGAGTGTTTTCATCCATTCGGACGACATGGCCTAGCCAGCGTAGCCGCTGTCTCTTCATTCGCTGAACTATGTCAATATCGTCGTATAGCTCGTACAGCTCATCGTTCCATGTCTGCGGTATTCGCCGTTGTCAATGCGCATAGGACCATAAATCGTTCGCAGAACTTTCCTCTCGAAAACTCCTAGAGTCGACTCATCAGATATTGATAACGTCCACGCTTCTGCGCCATATAGTAGGACCGGTATGATGAGCGACTTGTAGAGCTTGGTTTTCGTTCGCCGAGAGAGGACTTTACTTTTCAATTGCCTACTCAGTCCAAAGTAGCACCTGTTGACAAGAGTGATTCTGCGTTGGATTTCAAGGCTGACATTGTTGTTGGTATTAATGCTGGTTCCTAGATAGACGAAATTATCTACGACCTCGAAGTTATGACTGTCAACAGTGACGTGGGAGCCGAGTCGCGAATGCGATGACTGTTTGTTTGATGACAGGAGATATTTCGTCTTGCCCTCATTCACTACCAGACCCATTCGTTTCGCTTCTATATCAAGTCTGGAGAAAGCAGATCTCACGGCGCGGTTGTTGAGGCCAATAATGTCGATATCATCGGCTTTACACTCTTATAGAAGATTGTACCTTCTCTATTTAGCTCTGCAGCTCGTATTATTTTCTCCAGCATTAAATTAAAAGAGTCACACGATAAGGAATCACCCTGTCTGAAACCTCGGTTGGTATCGAACGGCTCGGAGAGGTCTTTCCCGATCGTGACGGAGCTTTTAGTGTTGCTTAACGTGAGTTTACTTAGCCGTCTAAGTTTTGCGAGGATTCCAAATTCAGGCATAGCGGCGTAAAGGCAGCTCCTATTCGTGCTTTCAAAGGCGGCTTTAAAATCGACGAAGAGGTGGTGGGTGTCGATTCTCTTTTCATGGGTGTTTTCCAAGATTTGGCTCATGGTGAATATCTGGTCAATGGTTGATTTACCAGGTCTAAGGCCGCACTGATAAAGTCCAATCAGTTTGCTTTAGTCTTTCATACAAAACGCGATATTAAGAAGGCTTATTCCACGGTAATTGGCGCAGACTGTGGGATAGGCTTTTATGTGGATTGGGCGGAGCACACTGAGGTTCCAATTGTCGGGCATGCTTTCGTTCGACCATATTTTGCAAAGAAGCTGATGAGCTCTTCACCGCCTTATTTGAATAGCTCGGGCGGTTATCCATTGGTCCCCGCCGCTTTGTTGGTTTTTAAGCGGGCGATTGCTATTCGGACTTCTTCATAGTCGGGTAGCGACATTTCTTTTCCATCGTTCTCGATGTGGATTTCAGGTTCCCTAACTCCTGGTGTTTCGTTGGCTGGAGAAGTGCTCCCTCCATGAATCGAGTATACTCTGGGCATCTGTCACTAGCTCTTCTCCCTGGGTCCTACAAGAGTTTGCTCCGGTCTTGAAACCTTCTGTAAGTCGCCGTATCTTTTCGTAGAATTTTCGAGCGTTACCCTTCTCGGTCAGCTTCTCAAGCTCCTCGTGCTCGCGCATCTCAGCTTCTATCTTTGTTTGTATGCAGATGCGTCTTGCTTTCCTCTTCAGTTCTCGGTATCTATCCCATCCCGCACGTGTTTGTGGTCGATCGCAATGTTGCGAGGTAAGTAGTCTGTTTTCTCTACACTGCGGCACGGCAGTCCTCATCGTACCAACTGTTTTTGCGATCTTTACAAAATCCAATAGTTTCGTTTGCAGCTATAGGTAGGAAGCTTGAAATGCCGTCTCACAGTTCCCGTATACCGAGATGCTGATGAGTGCTAGTCGCAGAGCAGGAGTGCAAGTTGAGTAGAAAACCGTTCGGCAGTCTATTGAGATTGCAGCTTTTCAACGTCGAAATTTCCTTGTGTTTGTTGAAGGGCGTTCTTCGATACACTGAGGCACGTGCGTATACTGGATGCAACAAAGTCCGAACTCCGAGTTGATGTTGGGTCCTCGGAGTGTACGCACGTCAATAACACTTGAGACATGTTTTCGATCACGAACAGCCAAGTAACTTGATATATTTTTTGGTGCTGGAATCTAGTACTACAGACTAAACATATTTCGGGCCCCGGCGAAGTCTATCAGCCTCAACCCATTTGGAGATGTTTCATCGTGGATGCTGTATTTTCTGACAGTCGTACCAAAGATACTTTTTTGCTCACCCTAGCGTTGAAGTCGCCAAGCGTCGGAGCGTGGGCTCAAATTAGAGTGGTGCTGAAAAATTTTGTTTCGATGCAGATTGTGGCTAGACGTTCATCCACCGGAGTGGATGCCAGTACTCGGCGACGGAGTCTTTCTCCTACCACGAATCCGACACCAAATTTGTGCTCCTTTATGTTTCCGCTGTAGTAAATTTCACAAGGACCCACCTTCTTCCGTCCTTGTCCCGTCCATCGCAATTCTTGGACGGCAGTGGTGTCAGCCTTTAACTTTATGAGGACATCAACCAGCTGGGCAGCGGCACCTTCCCAATTAAGGCACCGGACGTTCCAGGTAAATTCCAAGGGCAAGCCCTAAAATCGTAATCCTTAAAACAAAAGGGGGGCCTCTCATCCGAAGCTGAAATTGATTTTTCATTGGGGTGTTTTTTCATGTGTTGGGTTCCATACCCTACGCACGACCGCATGGAATTCGCCTTCTCACTTTAGCTCGCCTCCAAACGGATGTTCGTTGGCTACCCAGGGGATACGTGGTCTAAGATCGGAAGTCGTGAGCTGCTTGAATCACATGCGCCAAATCAATAACGGGCGCCTTTGTGCTTTTCTCTTTTTGTAATTCAGCAAATTTATCAGCACCAACAAAAGACCCCAATTTGCCCAAATTGATTGTTGGGCAGAATTTGTGCTGGCGACGTAAGTGGAAGTTTCTCATACCAACTTTACCGAAGTAAGCAGGATGGTATTTGTCGAAATTGATACGATAATGGTACATAGCACCAGCATTACCAGGATGGTTACGGTGCTTGCCAATACGACCATGACCATGGCTTACATGACCACGTAGCTTCCTGGTCTTCTTCCTTTTGATGTTCGACATCTTGAAACTTTTCCAAAGCCAAATGGTGACTTAAAAATGGTATTTTCAAAATAATGTTGGTGAATTATGGAGGGCCACGATAAAAAAGGTGTCGTATTCCTTCCAGTATGATGGTGACTAGGTGGTGTAGCTGGGTGAGTGTTGTTATCCTCTATTGATTCCCGTATATATTGGGTCCTATATATACAACTTTCCAAACAAACGCGTATAAACTTACACACACCCACACCCACATACACTCTCACAGATTCAAATATGTTTTTCAAAAAGACTGACGTTACAAAGACTTGTTTGGTTTTTTTATCTTTATTAAATTTTTGGGAAACCGGAAATTTTTATGCTTTTCGCCGCAAAGCGTATGTAAACTGAAACCAACTATGTGCATTTTTTTTGCTATATTACCTTTTTGGCAAATTCTAAAATTGGTCTTTTTCTCCAGTGAAACAAATTCTGTTATTTCTTTTTCAATTGAAAAATAACGCAAATTTGCCTACCGCCGTTTGACTTTAGTACCCCACCTAAACAGTGTATAAGGCAAAATTGTTTAATGTAAAGCTTACGGATAAAAAACTTATGAAACTAAACCCTCCAGACGGTCCGCTTGTTCCTTTTTAGGATGTTCATGTCCTTGACGTCAAAATTTCTTTACGTTCGTAGATTAGTGAACGATGCACAGGCCTCACAATATTTGTGATTGATCCAGTCTCTTCACATTTTTTTTAAATTTTACCAAGGAGTAGTTGGACGTTTATGTGCACCGTGATCTACCCTTAAAGCAAGAAATGTGCTCGCGTTTTAATCACAATTTTTGTAGTAGGTTTTAACAATTTTCAAACGCTTTGCAGTTGTTAACAATTCATTATCTTAAATATCTGACTTTTAACCAAAACAAGATATGTTCGGGTTGACAGTTAAGCTTAACAGATGTAAAAATACAGCCATGTACTTTTGAAAACACGAATGGATAACCCTATATAAAATTAGTCTCGGATAAAAGTCAAATAAGTTCGAAAAGTCCGAAAGAAGCAACGAACAGTAACTTCTAACTTTATGAAGATCATAATTATACAGAATCGGAAAGAGAAATATTATAAACGAACTTTTACAAAAAGGGTGTGTCACTAAGGAATAAAACTGATCTACAAACACCAACCGGTCAACCGAAAAAGTTTTATAAAACACTATATGGTGAAACAAAAAAAAATGTTTAAACAACTCTTAATCCTATAAGTAAAACCAAATTGAACCATCAATAAAACGTAACAACGTAATATTTATTTGGAATTAATTTAAATTTAAAATTAAGTTAATTATTCTAATTACGGTATCCCATCGGCAGGGATGGATATTTTTCCAAGTAATCAAATCCCAAAAGAAATTGTAGTCAAAAAGGCAAGATAAATACGTTGGCGAAGAGTCAATTTAAACAATTTTTTTTTTGCAAAATACGGTGCATAAGTGAACATTTTGCGAAAACACATGCAAAAAGTGAAAACGAAAGCCGCTGGTGCATTCAATGGAGAAATATTATTATTGGAGCTTTGTAACCGCTCAATTTGTGCAGTGCGCTTATAATAAGCCGCCTTCAAACGGCTGATAGTTTTTTTATGAGGAGCTTTTTATTAGATGTCATAAATACACTCGGAGGGGTTAGAGAAAACTCACAGGATCTTTGACGTATGCTATTGAAAGTGATAAGGAGAAGCCAATATAACTGACACCAAGGGTCTGTGACGATGAAAAGCCTACAAGGAGAAAAATTTCTAATCAGTAGCAAAGGTGTACATAGGCAGCCAAGTCAACACCTAGATAAGAGAGTTGAAAAGTAAATGTAAGAATCCTTTACCACATCCTAAAAGTATGTAGGCTCGCGCCGTTTCCAAATTAGAGTTGCCAAAAAACTGTGTTGCAAAATCCACTGGTTTTTTTTTTTTGAGACTAAATTGGCCATTTTGCAAAAAAGGGACTAAATCGGTCGCCACAACGTGGAAACGTTAAGCAAAGACAACAGCAACAACAAACGCCACAACAACAGCACCAACAGCGAACACAACGATTGGAAAATGAGCCCTCTGCTTTTGTAGTCCCTTCTAGGACTACTTTACCAGCCCCTTCATGGGCTCAATCGCCGATTACCGCAACTCCTCCAGCTCCTGCTAGAGTCGAAACGCAAGACTTTACCGAAAATAGCGCTGCAAGGAAAGCAGTAATTCAAACGGGATCCGATCGCTACATTCTTGTAAAAAGGAAACGGTCACCCCAAAAAAATAGTGAACAAAATCAAAACGAAATTGTCAAAACAGCAAGAGAAAAAGACAGCATGAGCAATAATCGATTTCATATGCTTTTTGATTCTGATGATCATGTGCGTGTGCAGAAAACGTCCAAGCCGCCGCCAATTTATCTTAGAGAAGCGAGCTCTAGCAGATAATTCCGAAAAGGAAAAGAAGTCCTTCTATACCTTCCAGCTCAAAAGTAGTCGTAGCTTAGCAGTCATCATAAAGGGCATTGAACATAGTGTAAGTCCCTTGGAAATAGAAAGTGCCTTGAAAGAAGAAGGTTTCAGGGTAAGAAACGTTTTCAACATTAAAAATAAGGCTAACATACCTCAGTCAATGTTTAGGGTTGATATTGAGCCAGAGTTCCAGCTCTTAAAAAAGGGAGAAGTTCAACCCATTTACAAACTGCGGTATCTTCTTCACCGACGTATTTCCATGGAAGAACCACATAAACGAACAGGTCCTGTTCAGTGCCATAATTGTCAAGAATTTGGCCATACGAAGCGATATTGCGCTTTACAAAGTATATGTGTCATTTGTGGAGATTTACACAGTTCAAAAGACTGTATGAAATCTAAAACAACCCCTGAGTCTAAAAAATGTAGCAATTGCGGTGAAAATCACACCGCCAATTACAGGGGTTGTCCAATATATATTTCTCTAAAAGGCAAGGGCAGTAAAAAGGCTTCTAGCAACTTTCCTGCCTCTCAGCCTCAATCAAAAGCTGCCGAAACAAAGCCTACTATTACCAACTTTATATCCTACGCCCAAGCTTTACCATAAAAGGTGTACCTCAGCTCACAACGCAAGAAACGTCTATCCCGTTCGTTCCGTCTGTTAACTCACTTGAAAATACGCTAAACAACTTTATACGCATGATGCAAGAACATATGACATCAATGCAAAGTATGATGCAAGTTTTAATTCGAAATCAAAATCTCCTCCTTCAAGCGATTTTGTCTAAGCCATGAACGACCTTAAGATATGTTATTGGAACGCCAACGGCTTGGTCCAACAAAAATGAATTTCAACTCTTCTTAGAAAATCAAGCAATAGATATAATGCTAATCTCCGAAACTCATTTGACCAAATTTAACAACTTCAATATTGATAGATTTCTGTTTTATGACACCAAACACCCTGAAGGGAAAGCGCGCGGTGCAACTGGAATACTTATCAGGCAAAAAATTAAACATTATATAATGGAAGAGTACTGTAAAGACTACCTTCACGCTACCTCAGTTCATATATATGATAATTCTGGTGGAATAAACATTTCCGCCATATATTGTCCGCCCCGATACAACATATCAGAAACTCAATTTACTGATTTCTTTTCTAAACTAGGTAAACGGTTTCTAGAAGCAGGTGATTACAACGCTAAACATTCCTTCTGGGGATCTAGGTTAATATCTCCAAAGGGTAGAAATTTATATAAAGCCATTCAAAATAACGGTTTCGACGTTATATCTACCGGTCAGCCAACATACTGGCCAACTGATCTCAGCAAAACCACAGATTTGATTGACTTTGGAGTAACTTGTGGTATCAGTAGAGAACAAGCAAGCGTAAAACCCCTTTTCGACTTATTATCTGATCACTCGCCTTGTCTATGTTCCATTAACATAATTCCAGTTTTCAATGACTTACAGCTAGGCTTAACCAATAAATTTACAAATTGGCTTAAATACAGAAAATTCATTAGCGCGCATCTAAAATCGCTCATTCCTCTCAAATCGTTAGCAGATGTCGACAATGCAGTTGATGGCTTTACAACATTACTTCATTTGGCATCGAAAATTTCAACGCACGGCCCATCTAACACTCACAGAAGACAAATTTTCAACGGTCTTAAGGGTAAGGACATTACAAGTCTGGTAACCAAAAAAAGACAACTAAGGAGAGATTGGCAGAGGTTTCGTTCCCCGGCCTTAAACAATGAGCTCAATATATGCATATAAATGCTTCGGGATGTCCTGAAACAAAAAAAAGGAAAACGAGTTTCAAAAGTCCGTACAATCTTTGTCAGCTGCATCTGATACCAACTACTCTTTGTGGCGAAAAGTTAAGAGTTTCAAAAGTCCCGTTACTTGCGACCCTCCATTGAGAACTCACAATGGTGAGTGGGTTCGAAGCGACCAGGAAAAGGGTATCTTATTTGCCATGCATCTTTCCACTGTATTTACACCAAATATTGGATACAAATCTCTTCCAGAATTTCGTGCAGATCCAGATTAAAATTTTATTCAATTTAATTTTAAATCACTTAAAGATGTTATTACTAACGACATAAAGAAAAAAAAGGCTCCTGGATACTACAGGATAACGGGTGATATGATAAAAGAGCTTCCAAATGAGTCAATTAAACACATGCTTTGTATATTTAATAGTATATTGAGACTACACTAGTTTCCTAAATCCGGGAAGCTCTCGGAGATTATTATGATCCCTAAACCAGGTAAAGATCCATCTTTGGTGGGCTCCTATAGGCCTATTAGCTTAATTACGGTATTCTCAAAAATCTTCGAAAAACTTTTATTAAAAAAATATTACCGATTTTGGAATCGAAACAGACCATACCATGCCACCAATTCGGGTTTAGAGAAAAACACAGCACAATAGAGCAGGTGCATATAATCGTAGCACACATAAGATCAACGTTTGAAAACAAGCAATATTGTACTGCAGTGTTCCTCGATGTTGCTCAGGCATTTGAAAAAGTTTGGTTAGATGGTCTATTATAAGGGGTGGTTAAATTGTAAGGGCCGATGTTGAATGTGAACCACACCTAAACGCCAAGTTTTTTTCCGAATTTAATTTGACATTTCTCTATTTCAGACTAATTCAATTTGAACCATGGAGAGATACACAATCCAACAACGTGTTAAAGTTATCCAGACTTATTATGAAAATTTTCGAAGAAAATCATCTTCAGTGATGAGGCACATTTTCACCTCAGTGGATTCGTCAATAAACAGAATTGCCGCATTTGGGCGAATGAGAATCCAAGAGTGATTGTCGAAAAACCAATGCACCCACAAAGAGTGACTGTTTGGTGCGGTTTATGGGCTGGCGGCATCATCTTGGAGAATTAAAGTCAATTAGTCTAAGTGTATACAAGTAACATTTACCTTAAAAAAAGACACATGTCCTTCAATCTCTATAAAAGAGAATACAATACCTCAGAAAAAATTCGTTACCTACCTGGGAGTTATATTGGATAAAAGGAAAAACCACATAGACAAAAAGATTACTCAAACCAAAATGAAAATTGCGAACTTGCATTGGATTGTAGGCTCTAAGTCCAAACTAAGCCTAGAAAACAAAGTTTTACTTTTTAATATGCTAATAAAGCCATCTTGGACGTACAGGATCCAAATTTGGGGCTCAGCATCTAAATCTAGCCTGGATAGAATTCAAAGACTGCATTCTAAAACCTTAAGATCAATATGCAAAGCCCCTTGGTATGTAAAAAACTCCGCAATTCACAAAGATCTCGGGATTAAAATCGTCACCGAGGAAATAGAGAAACTGCTTAAAAATTACTCATTAAGGTTATCTAATCACCCAAACTTTCTAGCTAAAAAAATATTACAGCAGAACTATCCTAAGCGATTAAAGAGAAAGGATTTACACGTACGTTTAAACTGTGACTAAGGGCTCTGCCGCATCCAATTATTCTACATCGGAGTTGCCCTCCGCATATATCCTTCATGATATTATAATTTACTTCAAATTATCTTTTGATATGAGTGTTTGGTATACCTAATGATATCTATATAAACATATTCTTTGATAAATCTAAGTTATATTCGTAATTTTTTGTGCTTTGCATACTTTGTTAATCTATACAGTGGTAATGATTAAGTTGTTCCAGGAATAAGAATTAGCTTTAAGATTTTCGAAATTATTGTTAGTTTCCAAAAAGGAAAGATTCAATAAAACATTATAAAAAAAAAAATTATTTTGTGTTTTAAGTTAGCACCTTAATATTATTTTTGGAATAAATTATTTCTTTTCAAAAACTTTTAGGCGAAAAGTCTATATCTTCATCACATTTAATTAATAGCACAGGCACATACAATTCTCCAAAGTACTTATAACTAGAGCCACACCATTCATACACACAGCCATGGACATAGATTTAGCTCACTTCCATACCTTTTAATACTAATGCAAGGGTAAAAATAATTATTCTTCCTTTACAAGATAAATAAATTTCAATTATGTTGACTACTCATAAATGGTATTCATCCCTATCATAATCATTACTACGTCTGCTGTGTGTTTTGGATCGTTATCGTGCATAAAAATTCAATTCATTGGAAAAAAATTTAAAATATGGCTCCATATCAAGATAACCAATTAGTCCAACACACACTGCACCATGAAAACGATTTCCAATTTCCCCCCAATTCTTCATTACTTTTTTTCGTTCATTGGTCCCTTGTATTTTTCTTTAAACCTACATTTTACCATTTATTACGTTTTTACGCTATGACTATGTGCTGAACGGCTCCTTTTCGTTGAGTCGACTACACAAATTATATTTATTCAAGCGTCTTCGCAGTACCTTACTTAACTAGTTTAAGCTCAATTTCTTATTGACTCTTTATTATTGCATTAACCCTAGAGAAAGCGCGCTCAGCAGAGTAACATAGATTGTGGCGGGTGACCATTTTGCTCACGTACTGAAAATATTTAGCTATTCTTATAAAAAGGTGTCATATGTTTAAATTTGAACTAAATACCAATATTGAGTCTTAAGCTTTAAAAATGTTTATTTATTTAGTTAACTTTTAGCGAACTGAGCGTAAAAACACACCACGTGTTATTGCAGAACTTTGAATTTTTCTCGATTAAAAAATTGCGTGAGCAAAATGCTCATAGTGCATCTTCTCTATGGTTAAGAAATTAAGGTAAATTTTGCTTAAATATTTTAGTCATAAGTGGGCTAAGCACATCAAACATATTAAATTCCTACTATGAAACATTTATCACCTGTCACAGTAATAATAAAGCTTAGTTTTAATATTTTTAATATGTTGTACATTAAGGCGTATTAGGTACAGCATAATAATAAGCTGTCTAAACTACAGTACCTTTCATACTACCTATCTTATATTTAATTTCATTTGTTTTTTATACTTTGTACTTGTCACAATTTTGGGATATCGTCTGTAATAATAAAATGTTTGACTCATATCTGTTGATGTGTATATAAACATTTTACTATGTTTGTGTAAAGAAGAAGGAGATAAGGATGTGATTACAGCAAGACCAAGACGCATGTCTGAAGTCAATACAACTACGAAAATTCAGCCCATTCCGGAGGGTTCATCTTTCTTCATAATGTCTCAAACAAACAGGTTTTTAAATTGTTTATTAATTTTATTTTATGTTGCTTTGTTGTTTTTAACGTTCCGTGAATAGTCTTGTATCAATATGAACAGATAGAAACCTTCTTTCGCCTTCTAAATAAAATAAACTCGTTAGGTTTGCATATATAACATAACCGTAAATTTTTTCTAATCGGTGTTTGTTTGAGAACGAATCCACGGTTTTCCTATAATTGCCAAGTTGTCAAAGTTTTAATTAATAGTTTCGCATGATTAATTTGTAATCAAACATTCCTCATTAAATTAATCCTTAATTCTAGACATCTACAACCCTATTGATATAATTCCAAATATAATAATACAAATTTACACTTACATTTCTATTTTATTTATGCAGGTTTCGAGTATTTTGCCACTGGCTCTGTAATCATAGCAACTTTGGAAACGTTATACTGTGCTGCATTATGTTCTCTTCAGCAATGTTGGCAGCAGAGGATCCGTTAAAGTCAAATGCTGATCGCAATCAAGTAAGAAAATAAAGTATATTTTAAAAAACTTATGAAAACATGAATTTGATTAAGAGTCCTTAATATCATACATAACATACAATTAATTTTAAATTTACAAATGTGCCGAACGATTCCTACATTATCGAGAAAAAATACAAAGAATTGGATGTTTCAGTACTAAAAAAAATTGTGTACTCGTAGATCTAAATAAAACATAATTTTCATGTATTTCAAACCGTTAAATACTATTCTAAGGTTTAAATGATAACTTCGACGATTTTAAAAAGTGAAATATTTGATTCTGCTTTCTTACAGTAAGCAATATTTTTTAAAACAACGAAAATCTTTTATTTCGTCAGCTCACACCAATTTTTTCAATGATTCCAACATTATATTTCGTGATAGGAAAAAAAATTGTGACTTGGATTTTTCAGCTAAACACACAAAAAATCCTTTCGACCACGACAGTTTTTGTTTAACGTTGCTGTAAATGATACACTTCATCACCAGTTACCATCCGCTTCAGAAATGAGTCCGTTTTGTTACGATTCAACAGCGATTAGCAGACGAGGGGTTTTGTTGTCAGCTCATGTAGTATGTACCCATTATCGAGCTTCTTGTGCAATGCTTAGTTCCTGGGCAATCTAAACAGTGCTCGCACGACAGTTAGACTCCATTATTTCATCGACAATTGACCTTCCACTCCGTGCAGCATCTTTAACATCAAAATACCGGAAAGACATCGACGAAACCAAAATTGTTCATGATTGACTGTTACAGTATCAGCAGTATCAGGATCATAAACAATATCCGTATTTTCAGCTGCCTGACGTACGTTTTCATCTTTATCGAAGAAAAATTTAGAATACAGCGTATTTTCTTTTTTCTGGAGTCCATCCTTGCCATGTGTTCAAACATACAGAGTAAATTTCTCAACATATCGTCCATTATCTTTTTTAGAACAAAATATCATTTTTCTAAAGCCATCTAGCGTAACGCAATCGAACACACAAAACGCAAGATACAGATCACCAACTGAAATGTTCTTTCTTTATACTCCAAATATTCATCATTATTAATTTAAGAAATGAGAGTTTATTTAAATTCACTGTTATTTACCATATTACATTTTTAGAATATATATTTTACTTATAATATTAATAACACGTCTTCGCGGTTGTCATTCTGCGTCCAAATCGTGTATGGTTTCGGTTTCGTGATTCTCATGTCCGCCCATATTTAAATTCGAAAAGGCGAATATCTTGTGTCCCGCAGAAACCCAGCTGCGATCGGCAAGTGCGTTAAACCCTGTCTTTCACAGAATTCTTTGAAGAGATTACTTATGAACGCACTACCTCTGTCTGTGATGACATGTCTAGGGTTCCCAAAAGTAGCTGATTGTTTCGAAAAGCGATCAGCAATTGCTTCAGCTCCAGTATTTTCTGTTGGGTATAACAAAACGAAATTAAAAAAGCGCAATAGGTCAGACAGTGGTTTAGCGATGACCAAACTCATTACAGAACCTTTCATTTTCTTAACTTTTTAAACAGTCCTATTTGTATACCCTAGTTTTTCCTATGAGGACATTGTATTATGACTAATGTATCTTTTCGTGAACAATAATTTGTTTCTTCAACTCTTGTATGGTATTGGATTCGATTGGCCTACCTATCTCCATGAAACTGTAGAAATATTCTCTATAATCTTCATTAGAACTATTTTTAAGATTCTTTAGCTCGCGATGAACCTCGATAAATGCCACAACGACCCCAAACTCCTTTTTTAAATATTGGTTTTACTGTAGTCAATTAATATGTTAATATCGCGTTGACTCCGAATATAAATACATTTCCACGGCACCCTAGTAACTGCTTCCCATAAATAAACTTTTACAAATCAGCACATTTTATAGCTTTGCCATTCGCGAATTATATCATCAAGCCCTTCTTCGTCTGTAGGCTGCCCAGTAGCAGTAAATGCTGACAGAGAATTCTCGACATCAGGAAGTGTAACTGGTTACCCCATCTATACTACTCGTGGCAAACAGCAATGAACTGATAAGCTACCATCGTCGAAACCATCGTCTTCATCTACAATGAGACCAAAGTGAGTACACAGCCTGTCCTGTATAATGGCTTTCTGTGACCACTGGGAGAGTCCAATTTCATATAAGGACATTGTAATCTATTAACATACAATAGCTTTTCATTTAACTGGTTAAAAGTAAGTTCAAATATTTAGTTTTGTCCATACCAGAATACAATATTACTACTTTTACTTAACTGCAATATTTGATCTGCAAAATTTAATATTTACATTCATATGTAATATTTCAATTTCAAATATTTTACCGAGTAGGGTTTAGAGTAACCTCTTAAATCAAAATAATACGAACGAAAAATTTGTATGGAGTTCAAAATAAACATTTACATATGAACGAATTTATGAGGAAAACTCTCAACTTGTATACGTTTTTTTAACATTTAGATTTGACAAATTCAATTAGCAATATTATTGTGTTATACTGACTTTTGTTTCTTTTACGAAAAATATTCAAATTCATCTTTTAAATTCTTTTCATTACGCTCACTCTTATTTATTAAAATATTTTCAGTTAGAATTTGTCCCAAAACATCTTTCTCTGTACTTGAGATTATTTTCTGCTATTTTTACTCTTGTCTTTGCTATTACCTAATTATTTCAAGGCCCTCTAATGAAATATGTAAGTAAACTCATACCTTCATCCAGTCAGTCGCTTGTTTTTATTGACACTTGCTTATGCTGCATGCAATTTGCTGTCATCTCTCCTCGCTCGCTCACCAATTACGTGTATGTTCGCTCCATTCTTTCCAACTACTGACTCTTGGACATATATTGCTGCAACTACCCAAATAGCCCTACTACTCATTTTACATACCTTCCAGCCGTACCACCCAACTGGAATAGGAAAATGCATACACTGTTAACAATAACGAAATGTTACAAGCTGCCAGTGTGCTTTCATACTTTTTAACAAATTTATATTTTTTATATACATATGTTAGAATATAAACGCCAATCAAATATACATGAGCTGTATGGTAAAGAATAGTTAATTACGAATTCCGTTTCATTTCTTTTGAAAATCAGCGCTCTTAATTTACTTAATATTCGTTTAAAAAGGTCAATGCTGGTAAGCTTATATAACAGAGAGCAAAGAGCGGAAAAAATCAACGTCGAGACTTGTGTATGCACATCTCTATTCCAGTCGGCTGGTACGGTCGGGAAGTATGAACGTAAAATGGCTAGTTCGGCTATATGTTTTGCTTCACTGTATCATTCGCTAATTTGATCTGAATGTCTCTACGCATTGTTGTAGAAAATTAATTTAAATAAATAAGTAAAATTTTCTAATTGCGGTCGCCCCTCGACAGGGAATGTCAACCCCTCCAAGTGTATTTCTGACATGAAATAAACTTCATAAATAACCCTTACCCGTTCGAAGGCGGCTTAATATAAACTGTAGGCCACTCCATTTGATGGGAAACATTAAGACGCAAAATCAAAAATTGGAGGAAGAGCTCGGCAGAAAAACGCATCAGCGGTTACAAAGCGTCAATTACCAGGTGTGTTAGTTGAAATTTGCGATAAAGAAATCACTTAATTTTCAGAGGAATCTCAACACTTTTTTATTTAAAGTATTGACCATTGGTTTCTACGCATTTCGCCCATCTCTCAGGCAAATTATGGATACCATTCCAAAAAAACTTTTTCTCTTTCGAGGCAAACCATTCGACGAGCCATTCATCGACTTCTTCAAAATTAGCGAAGCACTGCTATGCAAGGGAGTGTCCCATCGACGCGAAAAGGTGATAGTCGGACGGGGCAAGGTCTGGAGAGTACGGCGGGTGCGATAATATTTCCCAGTTAAGTGTTTTTAATGTGTCTTTCACCAGTTTAGCGGTATGAGACGGCGCGTTGTCATGTTGCAAGATAACTTTGTCATGTCTTCGGGCCCATTCCGACCGTTTTTCGATCAACGCATGATTCAAATTGATCATTTGTTGTCGGTAGCGATCCGTGTTCACCGTTTCACCAGGTTTTAACAACTCGTAGTACACCACACCACACTGGTCCCACCAAACACAGAGCATTGTCTTACGGCCAAAGCGATTTGGCCTTGCAGTCGATGGCCCAGCTTTACCAGGGGAAAGCCGTGATTTTTTTCGCGTCGTTCTCAAAATAAATCCATTTTTCGTCCCCCGTGACAATTCGATGCAGAAAAGATTTCGTTTCGAATCGTTGAATCAGCATTTCACAAACGGTTTTTCGATTTTCCATTTGTCTATCGTTCAGCTGGTGTGGCACCCATTTTCCATGGCTTTTAAACGTTGGCAAATTGCTCCTCGAGTCACATGTAGTGTTTCTGCCAATTTTTGTTGCGATTGGGTTGGATCAACATGCAATTCCTCATCTTCGAACTTTTTCGCTGCACCAGGATGTTCATTGTCTGTCAAATCGAAATCTCCACTTTTAAATTGACGAAACCATGTCTCACATGTTCTAATCACTGGAGCATGTTCACCATAAGTTTCTACCAGCAAGCGGTGAGCTTCAGCTGCTTTTTTCTTTTGATGAAATAAGAAAAGCAACGAATGCCGCAAATGCGATTTACTTGGAACGAAACTCGACATATTCACTGAGGTAAACAAATATGACGCTATTTTTTGACGGAATGTGATTTGCGTATTTTTGTAGGTTAATATCAATAGAAAAAAATTGCATACATGCCAAATCATAGAAATTTACACATATTGCTAGCGACATCTACTAGTAAAACCGGTACACTTCAACAAACACACCTGGTATACATGTGTCTGTAGAAGTGTCAACAGTGCAAAGTGTTGTTAGACAATTGAATACACAGAAAAGTTAATCCCAAGGTGACTCCAAATTGAGAGCAAAAAAAAAAACAAATTAGGACAAGCAATTGAAAACACTAACAACCTAAAGAGTGCAAAAACCATAAATGCAAAGAAACATAAACAACACAATAACCAGTATGATAGCATGCAGAGTCTCGACGAAGTGGGGAACAGCCGATCAATGCAAGTATTGTTGCAGTCATTATTTTCTCAAATACACGAGCTGAAGTCTATCATTTCACGGCTTAATTCAGAAAAAGCCACTCTTCAAAAAGAGAATGACCTTCTTAGGAGAAATTCATCGCAACCGAATACCGACACAATACTTGATTACACGGAACTTGTACAATTTGACAAGGATAAGCGAATTTTCCTTCGCTTCCTAATATTTCAAGAGAAACTTGTTCAGCTGACTTTCGTACTCAGACATAGTTATTTATAGTAATATTCTTTACTCTTGCCATAAGTAAGTGTTATGTTAATTGCTTTTATTTATTTGCTGTGTGGTGGTCGGTGATGGTGAGACTAATTAACTTTAAATTAACTTTATTTTATATTTGACTTTAATCAATACATTTCATACTTTTCTTTAATTCATTTAATTTTATAGGTAAGAATTTTGTTTCCAAATTTCTGGGGACCAACTTCAAAGCATTCTCTAAACAATACAAAACGCGATCAGACTTCGTAGAACTGAGATATACAGGATCAAACGTGGAAGGAAATAAATCATTCCTCTTTGCTACACCTCTGGTAAAAAATATTCTTCTAAAGTTCTGGGGGACCAACTTCAACGTATTCTCTTTTCAATATACATTAACTTGTCGAAATCGGAATATGTGGGGTTATAAAGGGTGGTTAAATTGTAAGGGCCGATGTTGAATGTGAACCACACCTAAACGCCAAGTTTTTTTCCTAATTTAATTTGACATTTCTCTATTTCAGACTTACTCAATTTGAACCATGGAGAGATACACAATCCAACAACGTGTTAAAGTTATCCAGACTTATTATGAAAATTTTCGAAGAAAATCATCTTCAGTGATGAGGCAAATTTTCACCTCAGTGGATTCGTCAATAAACAGAATTGCCGCATTTGGGCGAATGAGAATCCAAGAGTGATTGTCGAAAAACCAATGCACCCACAAAGAGTGACTGTTTGGTGCGGTTTATGGGCTGGCGGCATCATCGGGCCGTATTTTTTCCAAAATGAGGCCGGTCAGGCAGTTACTGTGAATGGTGTTCGCTATCGTGAGATGATAACGAATTTTTTATGGCCACAATTGGAAGATATGGATGTGGACGATATGTGGTTTCAGCAGGACGGTGCCACTTGCCACACAGCTAACGAAACAATGGCTCTTTTGCGCAACAAATTCAATGGCCGTGTTATCTCACGTAATGGCGATGTCAATTGGCCCCCAAGATCATGTGATTTGACACCGTTGGACTTTTTTCTCTGGGGTTATTTGAAAGAAAAGGTGTACGTCGATAAGCCAGCAACAATTCAAGAGCTAAAGGATGAGATAATTCGGCACATTAATGGCATAGAAACTCCATTATGCCTCAGCGTCATCGAAAATTTGGACCATCGTATGGAGGTGTGCCGCCGAAGTCGCGGCGCTCATTTGGCCGATATTTTGTTACATACATAATTGAGTAATACCAATATATCATAATAAAATAAAATTTCAATAATTTCCTAAATAGTTTGTGTTTTATTCAAAATCAACATCGGCCCTTGAACATTTAACCACCCTTTATGTTGAATAACTGCCGATCTTTACAAGTAAAAAAAGAATTACCATATCGCATTGTAAAAAGTTATGCGTGGTAATACAAAAAAAATAATTAAAGAATTATCGAAATCATTTCCTCTGGTTTAATTTTTCCTGCAATACCCTTTCCAAAAAAAATATAATTATCAAAATCGGATCACTCTGTAAAAAGTAATTCGTGGTCATATAAAAAATAAATAATAGAATTGTCGAAATCGGACTACATGGCATCGGGATATGCGGGATTATACGTTGAAAAAATAGAATCAACCCTCATTTCCTATTCCTTTCGAAAAATTTTTCTCTAAATGCCGACGGGACGAATTTCCAGTTAAAACATTTCGAATTATCGAAATCACACTGTTATGCATACTCATACATAAAAAGATATATGCAACGAATTGAGAACCCTTTTTCCGTCGGTTAATAAAAGAGGTACAAAAGACATTTAACTTAACCTCCAACCTTGAAATAGAAGTTCACGTACCCTTATTCGAAATAAATAGTTTGCGCCTGAATAAAAATCGATTGCGCCTCACATACCTATTTATAATTGGCGCTTTGTTACCGCTTAATTGACTTTTTCGCCGAGCTCCTCCTCCAATTTGTGGTTTTGCGTCTTGATGTTTTTCCAACTTTTGGATGTTGGTCGTACCGGGATTTGAACCCTGGCATTTCGAGGGGCAGTTTGCAATGCTAACCACTCGGTTACCGCAGCCGCTAACGTTTGCGCTTTACGTTTATAAAAAAAACACCATATTGTGTGGTGGCGACGTTGAAGGTTCCTCTGTTGGCATACTGAAAATGTTTTAATGCCCTTGAAGGCCACGAAAATTTTTGTTTCTAACGGATTTAAAATCGTCCGTATGTATTTATAAAAATACTAGAATTTGCATCGGAACAAAATGCTATGAAATCGATGATATTTGCTAGCTTAGCAGAATATTTTACAAGAGTTTATTTACTTGTACATAAGCCACCGTATACATGAGTATGTTCATTTGTTCCCCATGCAATCACGCTATATTTGTAGTGGAAAGTATATAACGACTATATACTTAGTACAACGATTAATTTGTACATTCACCATTTCAGTAAATTAAAATGTATTTTGTTGCAAATTATACCCATTTATTCAAAACTTCGAATTATACGATGACCACGTCTTCAAAAAATGTGTAGCTACTGAACTTTTTCGGTGACTAAATCTTTAGCACAAATCAAATAAATAATAAGACCGAATTGAAAGTCACATGCGGGTTCGAATTAGCCGTGCGTTCAAAAGAGCGATCCAACAACGAATAATACATTTCCAAATTTGGAATAATGTGGCATTTATGTAATAATGGCAAAATTGCGAAGTTGCCACTACGGTTAAAAGAGCGCCCCATTGACAGAATTCTTATAAGACATAAGACAGCTGTTTTCTATTTGTCAAAAATAAAAACTAATTATGCCGAGAAGTGTAAAGCAAAAGCTTATTAAATTATTGGAAATATCAGCGTTAAATGATTTGATGATTGTAGCATTTTTTGTGATGACCAAGGGATGAATTTAAATTAGATTACATTTCAATTCACTTGACTTTTTTTTGGCAGAAGAGAAAAGGAAAAACAAAATGAAATATTGGAGGAACTTCTGACTGTGTTGGCCCTGGGTGCATAATGCAGATAATTCCTACCATTTATTCAAAATGTTGTGCCTAAATGCAAAATATTTTTAAAAGAGCTTTTGTGAGAACTCGATAGCAACTCGCAATTGTATTATATCGCTTTGGCACGCGGTGCAGGTGCTACTCTCTCGAAAACTGCTGGATTGTTTGGAATTAGTGATAGTGGTCAATCACGTCAGAAGTCCGTTATTGTTTACACATATTGAATATAAACAATTTTTAGTTTTAGAATTTAACTGAAAAATCTAGAATGCGCTATTAAAACACAAAGAAGAATACCAATTTTGGCCATATATCGATGAGCGCAATAAGCTCGCGTCAGAAACATGGAATAAATTATCTAATTTCGTGGGTTACATTGATGGTAACAGGAATTCCGTTTGCGGAAAACCCTTCACTATAGACGTATTTATAATAACTGCGAATTTTCGAATGGTTGATGAATTTTTAATTGGTGCTGAATGGATCGCAGGGTGAGTGCCTACAAATTATCTCGTACTCTTATAATACTATTTAGAGAAATTCCCAGAGAACTAACACAGATACAAAAAGCATTTTTCAACAAAACCATCAGCAGTTATAGTATTAAAAGTTAAAAGAAAGGTTTGGCAGCTTAAAAAGCTTAAGACTACAAATTAAGGATGAAAATGGAATGAAAAAAATGAACAAATGGATCCTCTGCTGCTTATTGTTGCACAACCTTATACTCCAACAAGATGATCAGTTCGATTACCAACTTGAGAAATCAGAGCACGAGCGACCGAACTAATGAAGGGGAAGAATTGCGACGATTAATCTGTGAAATGTTAAATTATACTAACAATCAATAAATAAAATTGCAGACAATTAAATTTTTTATTTAATTTGAAGAAAACAAATTTATTTATGACAAATTACCATAAATGCCATTGAAAACAGTCTCGCATACTTGCTATTTTATCGCGAACAAAATTTCATATAAAAATGAAGAATTGGCTTGCGACTTTGCCAGTTTGCGAAGTTTGCAACAAATGCTATGACATTGCGACTTTAAATGAGTACCACTAATATGTTTATCTTTGCTTCTCAGAGTACGTTACAACACAAGGTAATGGAATGGATGTCTTGCTTTTCCTCTGCTTCCAACGGCGGGTAATGTATAGAATACTTTCAATGCTGGAGTGCTTTCATCTATTCTTTTCTTCTAATTTTTCTTTTTCTTTTCTCTCGAAGACTCCAAAAGCCGACTCTTCAGATGTCGACTTCGTCTACGCTTATGCGCCATATATCATAGTAAAACGGATATAATGAGCGACTTGTAGAGTTTGGTTTTCGTTCGTCGATAGAGTACTTTTCTTTTCTATTGCTTACTCCGTCCAAAGTAGCACCTGTAGGCAAGAGTGATTCTGCGTTGGATTTCAAGGCTGACATTATTATTGGTGTTGATGCTGACCCCTAGACAGACGAAATTATGTACAACATCGAAATTATGACTTCCAACATTGTCTTGGGAGTCAAGTCGCGAATGCGATGACAGGAGATATTTCGTCTTGTCCTCGCTCACAACCAGACCCATTCGGCTCGCTTCTTTATCCAGTGCCGAAAACAGAACAAACAGCATGGTTCTTAAGGCCTATGATATCAATATCCTCTGCATATACCAGAAGTTGTACACTCTTGTAAAAGATTGTTTATTTACCTCTGAAGCTCTATTAGATTCTCGACCCGAATTGAAGAAATCACACTATAAAAATTCACACTGCCTGAAACTTCGTTTGGTATCGAACGGCTGGTAGAGGTCCAGGTTCTGGCTGCTCTTCTGGTGTTGTCCAGCGTCAGTTTACACAGCCGTATAAGTTTTGCTCGAATACCAAATTCAGACAAAACGGAGTAGAGGAAGGTCTTATTCGTAAGTTAAGATCCAATCATTTTGTTGACGGTGGGCTTTAGTATTGCACAAAATACGCTCGATAGGACCTTAGATGCGATACTTAAGAGGCTAACTCGATATTAATTGGTATATATTGTGGGGTTCCCTTTTTTATGGACGGATGGTGGAACGTGTTTTCCATCGTCATCGATTGGGATTTTGAGTTAACCATCTCCGAGGGTTTCATTTTGACTGCCATTCAGCAGGCTGGAGAAGTGTTCCCTTTATAAATTCAGTATATCACACCTCTGGTTCCTACAAGTGTCTATTCCGGTCTTGAAACTTTGCGTAAGTCGCCGTATGTTATGTTATAAATCTTATTACACTCGTCCTTTATTTGCAAAATTGACTACGATGCTTACTGTGTATTGATTTTAACATCAATATCAAATGTCATTTGTTTCGGGTCATGATTTAATTTATTACACTTTTGACATTTAATTTAGTGACTTTTATATTGGCATCTAAATTATAAATTCGCAACACTTAGCAATGCTTACGTTTCTCTGCGCTATGTTAAAAAGTAAACTTGCGCCTGATTTACCATCAAAATCAGGAAATCTACCAAAGCGAGAAAAAATTTATGGCCTTTGGCAGAAAAATATCTTAAAAGCTAGGCAAGAAATATATCCACTGTAATTGTTAAACCGCTGCCAAGCTAGGTCCTTTTTTTCTCAGGCACTGTGCCAAATAGAGATTGTCTCAATTTATTCCATGTGGTTCGGCTTCATATCTCGTCGCATTTGCTTTAACGAAAGTATGTCGAGTCCCTAATATTTGAGCAAATTACCAATCACATACCAAACATCATTTATTCCCCCTTTTCCAATCAGCCTATAGAGCTGGGCATGGGCGTGCTACCGCGATGGTCAAAATTTCATAAAACTTACGAATTTTATATAGGACAGATAAGTTACCCCAATGTGTTAAGTGGAATTCTGCCTTTGACTCCGTTGATCATGCAGCTCTGTTCAATCCACACATACTATTTCGCCTTTGCCTGAAATTCTGTGTCCTTCTTGAAAAGTTATTTACTTGCCATGATTTTGGGTCAGTAGCCTCACAGGCAAAGTTTCTGACCCGCGGTGTTCCCCAAGGATCTCCTTTAGTACCGTTACAATTTTCCGCTTTCATTACTGATATTTTCAAAACTTGACGGCATCTAAATTTTCACGTATGATTTCCTGATTTACTTATCCGTCCGTTCCAGGACATAAATAGTGTAACGAAGTTCCTTGGCTGGGATAAGCTCAGTATACCCAGGTTGGCTAAAGTAATACGGCGCTATCTTTCTTGTTACAACAAAATTTTATTTTTCGATTAGTTCAAATACATCCAACTAGATTCTACCTTCTATTCTATTCTACTCACTGGTCTTTATTTCGGTAAGGTGGAATCCCTTTTCCGAATATACTCTACTTCTGTCGTAAAAGTTGCGGAAGTGAAACTCTCTCCACTAACCTTCGTTCGACTAAGTGAAAACCATACGATATACTAAATATTCGTGAAGTGGAAACCCTCAGGTATACTACTATTGTCCGCGATATTCACGGACAAGTAAACCTAGCGAGTAGATGATCGCTAATTAAATTTTCATACTATGATCGCTCTTTTTATACCTAACTGCACGCAGGCCGAATGCTATTTTAAAATAAAAAATTATTATACAATAATAAAAAGTTTCTCTTTATTCTATGAGTATGTATGTGTATACCTATGTATTGATAAAAATTCATATCGCTCATCAAAATCTCGGGCAAATATTCAGCTCGGAGTCTTGCTTTTCTTCCTCTGACTTCGTTTCTCATGTAACCCGGTTCTTCACACTGCCGTGTTATGTCCGACTTGATTTGTGACTGTCTTAAAAACACACCCATTACGTTATTCCGATTTCGCCCCCTGTACGGCTGCTTGGTCGGCCTGTCGTTTCGCCTAACTACCTTGTGGGTGACGATGTTGGACGCCCTCGGCATCTTGTGAATACCCCAAGCCAATTGTCTTGGAGCCTCCACAGCAACAGCAACAAAAACAAAAAGAAGAAGAAAAAAAGTTAAATACATACAGATAGAAATAAGAAGTATACAAACATTTATACAAATACAAAAAATATTGTACATATAGTATATACACTTACAAGTAATTGAATATAGTATATCTATATACATATATAAATATAGATATTACACCTACTCGTACATATGATGAACTAAAGTATTAGCGCAGCAAGATAGTTTAACTTTAACACCTTTTTTGACCACATTTTCAACTATTTTCACTTCAATTCATTTTATGATCTTTTATCTTAAATTAATATTAATTATAAATAAAAAAAAATACTAATTTTCAGGAAACAAAAATTTTGGCACACGTCATAAAAACACAAAAAAATTATAATAAAATGTTCAAATATTAACGAAATTAATATTTTGTAGCCAAGTCTTTATGTTTGGTGACAGCTTCCAAACGCTTTTGCACCGATGAGACCAATTTTTGTGTGGTTTCCGCCCCAATATTCTGCCATTCCTCTACCAGCGCCAGCTTCAACTTTTCTTTTGTTGATACAGCGCGCTTTTTAACGCGCTTTTTAAAGCGCCTATCCAGCTCTTCCCACAAATGTTCAATTGGTTTAGATCAGGCGGTTGAGGCGGAAGCGGCAGTGCGTGTTTAATGTGGTGTGCAAGCTACATACGCACATCATGAGCGGTATGGTTCGGATCATTGTCGTGCTGAAATGTAAATGACTCTGGCACTTTTTTTGACATTTCTTTTAAGAATTTCCATATAGTATATTTTCTCCATAATGCCGTCAATGAATTCCAGCTCGCCCACACCTGCGACGTACATGCAGCCCCATACATTGACTCCTCCACCACCATGTTTTATAGTCGCAGAAAGATTATCATTTTGAAGTTCAGTGTTAGGTTTTCTCTTTTATGTTAAACTAATATTAATTATAAATGAAAAAAAATACTAATTTTCACGAAACAAAAATTTTGGCACACGTCGTAAAAACACAAAAAAATTATAATAAAATGGTCAAATATTAACGAAATTAATATTTTGTAGCCAAGTCTTTATGTTTGATGACAGCTTACAAACGCTTTTGCACCGATGAGACCAATTTTTGTGTGGTTTCCGCCCCAATATTCTGCCATTCCTCTACCAGCGCCAGCTTCAACTTTTCTTTTGTTGATACAGCGCGCTTTTTAACGCGTTTTTTAAAGCGCCTATCCAGCTCTTACCACAAATGTTCAATTGGTTTAGATCAGGCGATTGAGGCGGAAGCGGCAGTGCGTGTTTAATGTGGTGTGCAAGCTACATACGCACATCATGAGCGGTATGGTTCGGATCATTGTCGTGCTGAAATGTAAATGACTCTGGCACTTTTTTTGACATTTCTTTTAAGAATTTCCATATAGTATATTTTCTCCATAATGCCGTCAATGAATTCCAGCTCGCCCACACCTGCGACGTACATGCAGCCCCATACATTGACTCCTCCACCACCATGTTTTATAGTCGCAGAAAGGTTATCATTTTGAAGTTCAGTGTTAGGTTTTCTCTTTTATGTTAAATTAATATTAATTATAAATGAAAAAAATACTAATTTTCACGAAACAAAAATTTTGGCACACGTCATAAAAACACAAAAAAATTATAATAAAATGTTCAATTATTAACGAAATTATTATTTTGTAGCTAAGTCTTTATGTTTGATGACAGCTTCCAAACGCTTTTGCACCGACGAGACCAATTTTTGTGTGGTTTCCGCCCCAATATTCTGCCATTCTTCTACCAGCGCCAGCTTCAACTTTTCTTTTGTTGATACAGCGCGCTTTTTAACGCGCTTTTTAAAGCGCCTATCCAGCTCTTCCCACAAATGTTCAATTGGTTTAGATCAGGCGATTGAGGCGGAAGCGGCAGTGCGTGTTTAATGTGGTGTGCAAGCTACATACGCACATCATGAGCGGTATGGTTCGGATCATTGTCGTGCTGAAATGTAAATGACTTTGGCACTTTTTTTGACATTTCTTTTAAGATTTTCCATATAGTATATTTTCTCCATAATGCCGTCAATGAATTCCAGCTCGCCCACACCGGCGACGTACATGCAGCCCCATACATTGACTCCTCCACCACTATGTTTTATAGTCGCAGAAAGGTTATCATTTTGAAGTTCAGTGTTAGGTTTTCTCCACACAGTCATCAGATTGAAAGATATTGAATTTACTTTCATTCGAGAAGAGTACATTGTCCCAAAAGTCAATTGATTTGCTAAGGTTTGGTTCACTTTTGAAATTAGGGGTTTGCGTCTAGCTACATGAGAATGAAAGGTAGCTTCACGCAATACTCTCCGGACCGTTATCAGTAGAATATCCTTTCCCAATTCTTCCTTAACTTCCGCTGCGATTTGTGTGGAAGATTATATTGAGTTTATTTTTACCTTTCTTACTATTTGGCAGCGTTCGTGGTCAATTGAAGCCTTAGGCCTGCCTGTACGTGTTGCGTTTTGTAAAGATGAAACCCCCTCAAATCGTTTCACAATGCTTCTTATTTGCCCTGTCTATGCAAATACAAAATTATTTTCCGCTGTGATACGTTAGTTTGACTTTTTGGCCACTCATTTTTCTGAGAATTACGCAAAAACCACTATAATTGAAGTCACTATGATGTTTGCGGTTTGATTTTTGAAAAAAAAAAAAAACAAAAACGCAATTACTTATGTAGACATAACGGGGCTTTTAAAAAAAGTGCCAATACTTTTTTTGTGTGAAAATTAGTACTTTTTTATTTGTAATGAGTATTAATTTAACATTAGCGATAATCAAATGGATTGAAGTGAAAATAGTTGAAAATGTGCCCCTCTGTCTAGCATTTTCATAAGTGGTCAAAAAAAGGTGTTAAAGTTGAACATCTTGCTGTGCCAATACTTTAATTCATCACTGTACATATATATACGTACGAATATGAATTTTAAATATTAAGCATTTAGGTTAGGAAATCACCATGCACTAGCATAGCGTAGCATAGTGAGCCGTCGCTGTTTAGTAGGGCAAGCGAGAATACGCGATACGAATACGCAACGCGTAACTGTCCACCTGCAAGCAGAATTGAGTATGAAAAGGGCAGCATCAGCAGTGATAGAACACTTCTGTTTGTGCTGTCGTAGCTAGTGTATATGGTGTTTCGTGCAAACGCTACCAATAGGAGTAGATAGAAGTATTTATATGGTTGACGTGAAAACGCTGCCAATAGAAGTACTCGTAAATGGTTAACGTGAAAACGCTGCCAATAGAAATACCATATATGGTGGACGTGAAAACGCTACCAATATGATACGATTAAGGCATACGGTGTGTCGTGCAAACGCTACCAGTATAAGATTAGAATAATAAAGATAATTGTGTGAAAGTAAAACCACTCGTGTTGTCCTTTACTTTTCTCTTTTGGAATCAGCATTATAAGAGAGACCCATAATCCGGCTGAGTGTTAGCCCAGCTCTGGTAGGCCAAGCAACTCAATCTTGTGCACTTCATCTCTCAGTTTCACTTCTGTTTCTACGACTATTTCTCTCGTTCGGTCATCATCCATCACTACTTGTACCCTAACTTGTTTCGTTCTTCCTCCCAGTCTTCTCGCCATTTCACTACTTATAAGACTCCATATTGCTCCTGTGTGGATTGCTGCTATCACCGCATCCCCATTTACGGTAAACCTGGCCAGAATCTGGCCCTGCGTTTATGTTTCTGAAGTCTACCTCTTTGGGTTGGTGAAGGTCTCTGGCCACTTCCATGCGGATTCTGACAGCGATCACTAGTGTGGATGCCGTAACGTCCGCATCTCCAACAAAACTTCTTTATACTCGTGTGCCTACACCGTCTGCGTGCTGTTCGGTGGTCTACATTACTTTCCTGCCTGTCTGGTTGGCGCTCTGGCCCTTAGGTATATTTCGATTTCGGTCTTCGTGTAAGTGCTGGTAGCGCTCTGCTTTACTTTACCAATATGGTCTTCCTGTGCCTTCAGACCTCCTTGGCTGCTCTCGTCTGTCGATACTTTTGGTGTACCTTTAACCTTCCTCTTAGCCTTCATCCGCATTCAAAAACTGGCATGGCTCTTCATACTGTTGGGGTGCAAGCTGTCTCACTGATGTTTCTACTGTTACTGGTTGAAATCGCCTTTCGTCCACGTTTAGATATTGGTTGCGGTCCTCTCTCTGACGTGGGGCAAATGGTCTTACAGTTGACCTTAATTAATTCTTTCATCAGGTCCACGAGTTCTTCCAGGCTCCTAAACTCATTCCGCTTCACGTAGAGCTGGTATTCCCGGCGGAAGTTTCTGTAAATTCGCTTTAATCTTTCCTCGGCGGTATAGTTTTTGTGTGCATAAGCCCCTTTAGTGCCTGAACGTGCTCTTCAATAACTCTGGTAGTGTCCCTGGGATTGAGTTTCGATCTATCTCGTAGCCGTCCGCTAGTTCCTCCACTCATCTACTGTTCCAGACTCGTCGAATTCGAACTCTTCTGCGTATCTCAACCAGTCATCTCAGTAATATATTCAAGTTATTATGACCATGTCTCAAAATCCTCCTCAGTTATCTTTCCTCTTTATTATTTTAGAGTCCCTGCCCGGGCGCCAGTTGTAACGAAGTTCCTTGGCTGAAGTAAGCTCAGTATACCCAGAGTGGCCAAAATAAACACAACAAAATTTTATTTTTTCAATTAGTTCAAATACATACAACTAAATTCTACCTTCTTCTTTACGTTCACATAGATCGCGGAGGTGGAACACCCTCCTCTGTCCTTCTGTTCGGTAAAGTGGAATCCCTTCTTCGAATATACGCTACTACCGTCGTAAAAGTTGCGGTGGTGGAAATCCCTCCACTGACTTTCGTTCAACTAGTTGAAAACCATGTTGAATAGATACTAAGTACTCGTGAAGTGGAGACCCTCAGATATACTACTTTTGTGGGCGACATTCTCGGATAAGTATACCTAGCGAGTAGATGGTCGCTAATTTAATTTTCAAACTATGATCGCTCTTTTTATACTTTTCTGCAGGCTATTATATAGTAAAAATTATAATAATAAACAGTTTCTCTTAATTCTATGCCTATGTAAAAATTCATATTTGGCCTTGAACAGTTGTGCAGCCTGCAGTATGGCTCCTAAAAGTATACGTATATATATATATATAAATAATTTCATGTTAGATATTTTTCCTTCGGTGGGCTTTGCAAATATATACAAAGTGAGACTTCTAAGAGTATACTTAGGTATATATACTATAAACTTATAATTTCATGATAACTGTTTGCTTACAAAATTTTGCTTACTCTAATGCTAATAATGTATATATCTACATTTTCTCCGCATATATATACCTATGTATATAAAATTCAATGTATATATATGTGCATATGTACATAAAAATTCAATTTCAATAAATATCTGAATATGGTTAATGTTTTATGTTTGTTGTAAGAGCTCCAAACATCTAGGATTTGGGGTCCTTACAATAGAATTCCTGCTAAGTTAAATGACTCATCTTCTCTCGGTGGATCACTCATAATGGGCTCTATCTTAATCCGCCGATTCGTATCATTACAATAAGAAAACTAATTTTAACTATATTTCACCTAAATAACACCCTTGGTAAGGGTTCCCCAAGATGAAATAATAACCAGGTAAAGTAAGTAGCTCAACGTTGCATTTTCGAATTTGAAGAAAAAGGGGAGAAAATAATAAAAAATCTGGAATTTCAGGGGGATCTGTTATATACAAATATTGAATTATGTAAAATAAATTATTTATTGAAAAATATATACATATGTAGGTATGTATACAAGCATTATTTATATAATTAGAGCTTTATAAATGCTGAAGCATATTTCAGCTGAGCTCCTCCTCCTATTTAAGATGTGCGTCTTAATGTTTTCCCAACATATGTAGAGACCTAAACTTAATTCTAAGCTATCTCGAAAACGGCTGACAAAATTTTATAAGAAGCTTTATTTCATGTCAGAAACCTAATTGAAGGGCGTGACATTCCCAGCCGAATGTCGACCGCAATTAGAAAATTTTAAGTTAGCTTTTTTATTTTGATTTTCTATAACTTTGGATGTTGGGCGGGCCAGAGCTAAAACCCTGTAAAAAAAGGAGAGGGAAATTACTTATTTATTTAAAGCAATTAGTTCTTGATGCAGAAATAAGGCTTGGAGGAATCAAAGCTGGTGGAATGAGTATTAAAATCTTTGCTCAAACATTGGTCTTGCACGAACACAATAAAAGGGGTCTAGATGATCTTAAAGAGATGATAACACCTCTTATCAATTCAGTTTAAAATAATGTTCAAACATCGCTTTACGACTGTGCGGTGAAGGCAGATTAATGAGCCATATAAAGAGGAAGAATCTTATTCGCACCCGAGTGTAAGTTGCTTAACATGAATAATAAGAATTGCTTCTATACAAATTCCAATTTGTCACTATAGTGATAGTCTGGATTCCATACAACTGGATCTAATTTGATAACATATGGGTCGTTTAAGTCCTTAATCCAACATCTAATGAAAGCTGAAAGTTCTTTTGCCTTATTAACACAGGAATTTTTTTAATCCTAAGATCTAACTTAATGTTCATTGTTTCAATATAAATATTATTATTATTATTATTATTATTATTAAAATTATTTTATTTAACAATTAAATTATTTAAATAAACTTAATAGTAGGTTCTAGCAACTAATAGGCTATCGACCTGCTAAAATATTTATATAATTATATTATATCTTAAATACTGTACAAAATATTGCTAATTCTTAAAATGTTCATTATATTATATACATTTTGTTTAGTGAAGTTATTAAGTAGAGCTGGTATACTGGGAAGACTGAGTTCTTCTCTTGCTTCTTGAATTATTCGGCATTCTTATATGATGTGTTGAATGGAAATGATTTTTTCATTGCAGAGCCTGCATAAAGGTGCATCTTTTCGCTCCATCACGTGTTGGTGTGTGAGTAGGGTGTGGCCGAGCCTTAACCGAGTGAATTTTTTTATGTATAGCTTTTTGTGGTCATCGGTGAAAATTGTGGGAGAGCCGGCTGGGTTGAATTTTTTGTAGTGGTGTTCATAGCTTTGCCAAGATTTTATTTTTAGGTTTGTAAAAAACTGCTTAAAAAGGCGATTTATATCAGATTTAGTAATTGTTTGTTGAAGGTGTATTGGTGCTTGAAGTGCGTATTTTGCGTCTTTGTCAGCTGCTTCGTTGCCATTAATTCCGACATGGCTTGGGACCCACATTAGCTTCAGCTTGTGTTGAAATTGAATGATAAGGTCGTGGATTTCCATGACAATGACTGTATTACTAATAGCTCGAATTGCTGATTGTGAGTCGGTGCAGATAATGTGTTTTCCTTTACGAGTTTTCAGTAATTTCAAAGCGGTCAAAATTGCCTCAGATTCGGCTGTAAAAATGGAGCAATGTTCCTCCAAACGTGCCAGTCTTAACGTTTGGTACTTGTTGTCTACTATACCATAACTGACCCCCATGGCAGATTTCGACCCATCAGTGTAATAGAAATTCCAGCTTTTATAAGAATCTTTTATTTCGGAAAATAATGTGAGATAAGTTGAAGCGTTTGTGCTTTCTTTGTTGTATTGTGTTAATGTATTTATTGTGATTCCGCTGTTAGTAGCTATTTGTATTATTTTATGTATGGTGGTAGGGAATTTCGGCGATTTTTGTTTGAGAATTTTGTCAACATTATAAAAATTTGGTTTTTCCGTTGGGTTAATAATTTTTGTATATAGCTTTGCTGCTGCTGCTTGTATTCTGTGCTCCAACGTTGGTAATCCAGCTTCGGTTATTACATTTGCTATGGGTGTGGATGCGAACGCGCTTATGCCGTACCTTGCTGCTAAGTGGTACAGAGATTTTAATTTGTGTATATTGGCTTTGGTAGTTTGTCCATATATTGCCAGACCATAGTCTAACTTGCTTAGATATATTGCTTTTGATATATTAATAGTAGTGTTGATATGTGTGTTACTATGAAAGCTTGAGAGACATTTTATTAAATTTAATCTGTTTGTTAAATCTTTTTTCAGGGCCTATATATGGTCCGACCAATTATATTTTTCGTTAAAAATAAGTCCTAAAATTTTCAATTTTTTCACTTGAGGAAGAATTGTGTTGTTCAGTGTTAGATTAGAGGTGTTGCATGATCTCTTCCTGCAGATATGTAGAATTTTGCATTTTGTAGGTGAAATTATTGCTTCATTTAACAAGCACCAATGGTTTATGTCGGCACTCTACTTATTAAAGTCACTTTGTAAATTTTGATTAGTCTTGTAGTTAGCTGTAATATACAAGTCATCTGCGTATATACAATGTTTAAATTGTCTATGTTGAAGTAAAATCCTATTTAATTTCTCGAAAGCAATTTGAAATAATACAACAGACAGTGGTGAACCTTGTGGTATCCCATTTTGAAGAGAGTAGGTATCCGAGTAATAGCCGTTTAATAGCACTCTGAACTTCCTATTTCTTAAGAAAGACTTTATGTACGAAATAAGTTTCGTACCTACTTTCCACTCTATTAATTGGTTTAGAATTGTGTGAGCTCCAATTCTATCGAATGCTTTTTCAAAGTCGGTTGATATCACAGAAATATGATTCCGGTCTGATAAAGCTTTAGTTGCTATGTAATCCATAAATAAGAGTGCATCTAACGTGTTTTTGTTGTTTTTATATGCTACTTGGTTTGGTGAGAGTAATTTGTGTTTGGTCATAAACCAAACGAGTATCTTTGCAATGATTTTTTCCATCAATTTGCTGACACAAGATATAAGTGAGATAGGTCTATATCCGTCGAATGATTCTTTAGGTTTCTGTGGTTTTGGTAGTGGAATTATTGTAGTTGTTTTCCATTGTTGTGGGATGATACTAGAGTTGAATATTTTGTTGCAGATGGTAAGTAGTAGTTGGCTTGCGATTGGTGGAAGATTTTTCAGCATTTTGTAATTAATTTTATCGTATCCAGGCGTGTTTCCCTTTAATGTATTTAAGGCGGCATTTAATTCTGTGAGTGAAATGTTTGATTCGATTTTTTGTGCATCTTTATTTGAAATGTAATTAGCATTAAATACATTGTTGAGTGTGTATTTTAAGTTAACATAACTTACATCGAAATTGTTATCATTAGAAGAAGAAGACCATTCTTTTCCAAAGAAATTTGCTATTTCTGTGGGATCGGTAAGTGCTAAATTTTGATTGACTTTTAAAATTCTTATGGCATTTGAAGTGTATTTTCCGTACAACTTGTTGACTTTGTGCCATATTGTTTTGATAGGAGCGTTAGGATTTATTGAGCTCGTAAATTCAAAGAAAGCTTCTCGTTTAGCGATTTTCGCGTGCCTTCTAAAGCTTGCATTTGCTTTTTTGTAAGCTAATCTGTTTTCGCATGTCATATTGTTTTTAAAGCAATACCATAAATTTTGTTTGATTGAACGTAGCTCAGCCAAGCTGTCGTTCCACCAATACACTTTCTTAAAGGTATGCTTAGCGTATGTATGTGGAATGGATTCGTTCGCTGCAGAGATTATAAGTTTTTGAAATTTGGCTGCTTCTTTATTTGTGTTATCGGAGATAATATTGCTGTTTATTTTAGAGTTAAGCAGTTATTGGGATTTCGACCAGTTAGCTTTCTCTGTTTTGAAAACTGGTATGTGCTTGTAAGTTGAGGGTTGCACGTCATCTCCATATTTTATGACTATGGGGTAGTGATCACTGCCATGTGTTTCGGTTAGGGTGTACCAGCTTAGTGAAGGTGCGAGGTCTGACGAAGCTAAAGAAATATCTACATGTGTAAATGTCGAATGTGTAGATAGGTGGGTTGGAGCACCGTTGTTTAATATGATGAGGTTGGATTGTGCCGCAAGCGACTCTACTAGCTTACCTCTTGTGTTGGATTTGTAGGATCCCCATAATGTACTGTGCGCCTTAAAATCTTCTACCAAGATAACGTTTCTGTTGAACTGGTTAAGTAAACTAGCTAATTCAGCTTGTGAAAAGTTTTGCGATGGTGGGATGTAGACTGATATTATTGTGACTTTAATGCTAATGTTAATTTCTACTATGGTTGACTCCAAGGAATGCGTTGAGTTTAGAAATTTGTGTGGGATACTATTTTTGACTAAAATGGCAGTACCGCCTTTTGCATACGTAGTTGATTGGTTTATGTTTGTTGTCTCTTGTAACGCTATAATGTCAGGATTTTCTTTTTTAATTAGTAGTTGTAGTTCAAGTAAATTATTATCGAATCCGTTATAGTAGATAATTATAGAAAAAACTGTCAGGATGGTATAGCTTGTATACTATTCGAGAAGTTATTTAAAGTAATTCGTCAAATGGCTCAGAATTTGAGCTATTATTGATTTCGAAAGATTCGCTTGCTTTCAATAGTGCTTGAGTAATTTTAGTGTTAGTTGTATTGGCTATTTTAGCATTCTTTGCTTTTAGTTTAGCTTTCATTTTTTTAGATGTAGTTCTGGGAAGGATATTTACTTTTTAAAGTTAGACGTTTGTGGTGCTGTTTTGGCAGAGATTGAGGTGTTTGATATGGACGGTTGATCGAGATTTGTGGTCGTAGTAAGATCATCGTATGATATTGTTGTTCTAGAATGCTGGCTTGTATTTGAATTTACGGTATTGTTTGCTGTATTTAATAGCGGCTGTTTTTTCGCTTCGTTAGCGTACATTGAATCGTCGGTCTTATTCCCCACTTTTTGCAGAGTTTTAATTGATTGGATTTCACGTTCTTTGATAAATATGGGGCAGATTTTACTTGTTGATGGGTGATTGGTATCCTGTTGAAGGTTATCTGTGCAGTTTACGAACGATGGATTGTCGGAACATAATTCTTTAGATTCCGGGTCTAGGTGAAATATTTTTGAAAAATGTCCGCATAGTTTATCAAGGGTACACATTTTGCTTATATGTCCAAAACGAAGGCACGTATTACATCTAATTGGTAGTGGAATATAAGGGCGAATTTTTACTCTCTCATATCCTATGTTTATGTAATCTGGCAGAATTTGTGAATTGAAAGTAATTATGATAAGTCCGGTTTCAATTAAAATAGAATTTAATTTTTTAAGTATTTTTTTCACATCTGTAACATTTTGCGATTTTAATTCTTCAAGAATTTCTTTATCGTCGATTCCTCGTAAATCATTAAAATAAATTACACCTTTTGAGTAATTGAGTGATTTGTGTAGAGAAACAGTAACGGGATCATTGTTGTGCATTGTTGTTAGATTTAATAGTTTGCATGTTTGTTTTGCATTTTTTGTTTTCACTAAAAGTGTACCAGCACGTGTTTTAATGCATTTTTCTACTTCGCCGTCACAAGTATAGTCAATAATTTTTTTTATTATGAAAGGAGAAACGGATGTAAAAGATTCATTGTTTGATCTTGTTATAGTCAAAAACTTCGATTCATTTATATTTGGAGGATTTCTCCTCCAATTATCCGGAGGGTCCGACATGTTGTTGGTTTAGTTATGGTAATTTTTTTTTTCTCTCTCACTGTTTTGGTTTTGTTTTGTATGCAGATTAATATGTTGTTTGTTACACTTTTGTTACGCTTAAAGCACTCGTTGTTTTTATTTTTTATTTTTGTACAAAATAAATTTCCACGAACGTTTCTACTGAAGCCGAGACAAATTGCTACTGTTCAATATAAATAATTTTTACGGTACATGTACAGATATGTGAGAAGGCTAAAATAAAGTAATTTAAATAAAGTTAGAGCATTTATTGAAAAAACAGCCTTTATTACATGGTTTTTCTAAAGAAAATTGTAAAAAATATCGTATGCTTACTACAAATTGACGACATACCTATGTAAGACACATATGTATGGATGGTGCACTTCCTAGTGGGCATCGCATGTTTTTGCCATAACCACTTAATAATATTATCCTATACTGTCTCTAGAATATATTTTCCACTGATATTTTTTACGAGTGTAGAATATTTTCACGCATTTGCGAAGATACATTTAAAAATACGTACATAAATCCATTTCCTGAAATTACCGCATTGCGTATAGACGCGACACTGGTCAGTTGTGAACTAAGAATAAATATACCTATTTATTGTAAGTTTATATTATAAAAAATTCCATTATAATCAAAAACTTCCTTTATATGTTACCACAGCATAATTTTTCACAGAAAACAATTAATCAGGATTGTTGTGGAATCTGATTGTTGCCGGAATCAGAATTGAAAGCAATAGAAAATGTGAGTAATCGGCACGAAATCTGATATTATTGGTTTTATGTTCGAATCAGAATTCCTATCGATTTTGGGTGTTATGGAAACAGATTTTATCGATTTTTGTGTCAGAAATAAACCGATTACTGCGCCACTGTCAGATTGTGTACGATACATATGTTAAATTTGTGTTTTGTAGCAATAACCAGTTTTTTTGTTATGAAATGTAAGTAGGTAAATATTTAATGAATTTTCATGACTAGAGCAAACATAAAATAAATAAACCACTGAATATTACAATAATCTTTTACATGGTAAAAGGATTCAAAATTTAACTCATCAGGGAGTCCGAAGTGCCTGTAGGGACCCAATCAAAGATATCGTAAATAGTAATATAATAAACCTGGAGCTATATATATACTATGATGCTCGTGGAGAGACCTATAATGTATATCTTTACGAACCGCCTTGAAAAATTCTGGTTTCCATTATCTACGAGCCTTCATTTTTTTTTAATTGAGGAAGATTCGTCGAAAGTAGAACTTTAAAGTTTTAATTCTCTCCAGAGCGCCATCTGGTATGATCTCCCAACTAAGTTCGTTATAACTAACAGAACAATTAACTCGGGTTTTCTTGGAAACAAGTTTGTATTCTACAACGATGTTGTCGAAATCATAGCGTAAAGGCCTGAATACCTTAACTTAATATCCGGAAATGTGGTAATGAAAATACATGTCTTGTTTTAGAAATTTTAGTTATAGTATTAATAATAGTAATTACCCTAACGGTTACCCTCCTCCCACTCAGCCGATACGAGGGGCGCATCCGCATGACGTACGGAATTCGCCGAGTTATGAAAAGCAAGAATTTGTTAAGCGTAGAGATTTAAAACTGCTCAGCTACGGACAAACAAAGTTATCAGCTGAAATATACGACTAATTATGCTATTAATGAAATTTATAGAGTTACTTCTTAAGAGAGGTTAGTATAGTATTTTTCGCTACGAAATGTGCTGGAATAATAACTGAAATCGTGATATATACGAGAAATGGTTCATTTAGCTCAAAATTGGTTTTACTAGATTTTAAAAATAATGATTTAAACTGTCGTGATAATCGGATCTGTAAATTAAAATTTACTTCACCTAAAAGAAATGAGCTGCAAATCAGTCCATTTAGAAGTTTTAATAAAAAAATTACCCCCAGAAAGTGTAGGTAGATTTATAAGTTTTAAACGACTAGTATAAGGGGAATGTTTTTTCGAGAATCCCAATAGAAATGACGAAAATCAAACAACAAAAGCTGTTTTTGAAGGGGCTCAATTTTATCGGAATGAACATTATAATTAGGACTCCGCTGAACCATACTCCAATATTGGTCGCACTAATGACAAAAGGCATATCATTGTTATTGCACCAAATGTAAATAACTTCTCTTTATCTTTTTCCGAACCAATAATATTGCGCCATTCATCTCTTCTTTCCCTTCTCTGGCGCCAGTCAATATCATCTTTTCATCGTCTGCGGCATTCGCCGTTGCCAACTCGTAGAGGACCGTAAAACTTACGCAAAACTTTCTATCGAAAACTCACACAGCCGACTCATCAGCTGTTGATATCATTTACGCCTCTGCCTCATATAGCAGGACAGGTATGATGAGCGACTTGCAGAGTTTGGTTTTCGTTCGCCGAGAGAAGACTTTACTTTTCAATTGCCTACTCAGTTCAAAGTAGCACCTGTTGGCAAGAGTGATTCTGCTTTAAATTTTAAGGATGGCCAAAACAATAAGTCGCTCTCTTTCCTGTTACAACAAAGTTTATTTTCGATTAGTTCAAACTAGATTGTACTTTCTACTTTACGTTCGTAAATATCGCGGAGTTGGAACACCTTATTTATATATTATATAAATAATTTCATGTAAGATGTTTGGTCTTAGGGTGCGAACAGAGTGAGCGCTCCAAGCCGAGCGGAGCAGACCGAGCTTATTGATGTTTAATTTTTTCTGAGTTTCTTTTTTCAAGCAAAAGTAATTTTCTTTTTTCTATTTCCATTTCCTCTTTGGGCATGATTCAGGGTTTGTTTCAACGCTTTAATAGATTTCCTCACTTTCCTCAAGTTGTGATGTGTTGTGGATGTCTTCATTTTCACACTCCTCCACCTGACTACTCTTAAAATCCCCTGCTGTTAAATTCCCACTTAAATTTCTATATTTCATCTGATCCTTTAAAAAAAGGAGAGGTTGGAAGTAAGGCCAAGTTGAAGTGGTTTCTTCGCATTGGTCACGCAAATATTTCCATTTTTTCTTCAAATCTTCCTCTGAAAAAAAATAAACAAATTTTTCATATTACAAAAATTTTAACAAAGGACAATCTCTTTATTTAGATATTTGGGTACTGGTGCATCGTTTGCGTCGCTGGCTTTTTCGTTTAGACTTGGTAAATCAACTCAAACGCTATGGGAAGAGCTATTTCCTGTCCATATGCCGCCGCCAACTAAAAAACTGTTGGAAGAAATTGCAACGCAGTACTGGAATTTATGGAACTTCCCAAATTGCATTTGTGCTATTGATGGAAAGCACATACATACGTATCAAGTATCCAGCAAGTTCAGGCTCAATGGTTTATAATTACAAACATTTTTTTTCTATTGTGTTGCAAGGTATTGCCGATGCAAACTGCAAATTTATTGCTATCGAAGTTGGAGGGTATGGAAAGCAAAGTGATGGTGGTACTTTCAGTTCTTCTCAAAGTAAACTTTTAAATACTGCGGAACTACAGGTTCCGCAAAGCACAAGTCTACCAAATACTAACAAAAAATTGCCATTTGTTTTTCTTGGTGATGAAGCCTATCCCCTTTTGGAATGTTTATTACGGTCATATAGCAGAAAAGACTGCACTTACCACGAGTATTTTAATGAGCGCCTTTCAAGGGCTAGAAAGTGCATTGAATGAGCTTTTGGACTTATAAATGCCAAATTTAGAATTTTATGGAAACCGATAGAAACCGATCCTTCCTTTGCCGAAGTAATTATTAAAGCAATTTGCCTACTGCACAATATTGTCATTGACCGAGAGGGTTTGGATGAAATATTGAGAGAAGTTAAGAAGCAAAACACCAATGAACCGCAAAATGAATTCAATAAAACTTTCATCAATAATGGTAGATTAATTACAGATAACTTTTGTAACTATCTATGCCTCAATAAAATCAAATAATATGCAATACTTACTTGGTACTTTTATTTGTGCGACGCTCCAATTCTTCTGCTAGCATGGTTGTGCAGATAATCGCCTCCTCTTTTCCTCTGTCGACTCGTAGACTTATTGATTCTCCTCTGCACCTGAATTCCACTCTGGCCTTCGCTAAATAGTCCATTTCGATCACCATCACGTCGACCGGCTCTGGTAGGACAAGCAACTCATTCTTGTGCATTTCAAGCGAGTTTTACTTCTGCTTCTACGGCTTTTACTACTTCTCTCGTTCGACCATCACCCATCACTACTCGTACCTTTACTTGTTTCGTTCTTCCTCCCTGTCTTCCCGCCATCTCACTACTTATAAGACTTCTTGTTGCTACTGTGTCGACCGCTGCTATCACGTCATCCCTATTCTCGGCTACCCTGGGCAGAATCCAGCCCTGCGTTTGCGTAAGTGTTGTTAATGTGTTCGAGTTATTTTGAACTCCACCTCTTGGGGCTGATGAAGATCTCTGGTCGCTTCTGGCAGCAATCACTAGTGTGGATGCCGCAACACCCGCATCTCCAACAAAACTTCTAAATACTCGTGCTGCGACAGCCATGAGCAAAATTACCTTCTCCTCCACATCGCCTACACGCTGCGCGTGGGTCTACGTACTTATATCACGGCCCCGGCGGGTGGACTATGTTTCGCTGCTCTGGTCTTGTTAGTGCTTCTCTACAATCTTCTCCCAGGTGTTGGTAACGCTCTCCATACTGTTGGTAATCAAGTCTCTACGGACTTGGAGAAGTGAGGGGACGCCGGCTGTCGAGTGGGTCCAAACCGTTTCAATAAAAAGAAAACACTTTTTTTGTTTAAATTTATTTTATTTATTTATTTATTTATTTATTTATTTATTTAAAAGAGAAACAATTATTAATAATTATTCCACTTACAAACTAAAGCACTGGCTGCCAGAGCCTTCGGCTTATTTTAAAACTAATGTTAAAGTGTTATACAATGTAAGGTTATTAAAGTATCATTATTATAAATTATTTCTAGCTTATGTGCTAATAATTAAAATATAGTAAAAATATCAATAATATTTATGTCTGATAATGTTTTTTTTTTTTTTTTTTTTTTTTTTTTTTTTTTTATATGGTTATTTTACAAAGAGATACACATTTTGCAATTAGTTTAATGTTACGATCACTAGGGATTTTAAGATGGTCAGAAGGCTTGGAGTTGTTGAATATTCCACTTCTTATTACTTGTGAGTTTGGGCAGTTGTCGAGGATATGGATAACATTGAATTCAGTACAACCACAATGTGGACAGCTTGGTTTAGGTAGGCCTTTCAAAAGGTGTTCATGAGTAGCTAGTGTATACCCAATGCGAAGACGCATAAATGTTCTTATATTCTTGGTAAAAGGGTATGAAGGGTAGACTGGCCTTGTCCCTGACGTATTAAAATATTTGTAATGATGGTTGTAGCTACTCCACTCGTTAATGAATTTGTCACTGAGAACTTGGTTAACTAAATTTTTAATATCGTTATCGGTGAAGTGTCCCGATACGTATAGTGGTTCAGCACAAGCTTGTTTAGCTCTTTTGTCAGCCATTTCATTGCCTTGAATTCCTATGTGCGCTGGTACCCACATTATTTTTATTTCATTGGAGTTTTGGAACAGAACGTTTGCTGTCAGAGCAAATAAGGGTTTTCCTACCATGTTGTGATGAAAAAAGTACTGCTTCTAGTAGGGCAGCGGCTTCGGCTGTAAATGCAGAGCAGTATGATGGAAGAGAGTATGCAGCGATGGTAGCACCTAGTATGTTTGTCACAGCAAATGCAGTACCGGTGTCTGATTTAGATCCGTCTGTATATAGAACCTCCCAACCTATTTTGTGGTGATCTAGAATTTCGTTATGTAGTTGGTGATATTCACTATTGCTGGTTGCATTCTTAAGGTGATGTTGCAAAGTATTAATAAACGATGATGTAAGGTTAAAGCAGGATGGAAATGCGGCTGTTTCGACCAATGATGGAGTTGCAACGATATGTAGTTCTTTTGCTATCGTTAGCGCGCGGATTATGGTAGATCGTCTTTTGTTAGTGTTTAAGTTACTAAGAGCGTTCTGTACTTGTGCGAACAACAATTTGTTCCGGATATTTAGTAACTTAGGTATAAGCGCCATCGTGTTTCTGGCAGTTCTTTGGGCAATATTAGGTAAACCGGCTTCCGATAAGATAGGTATGATTGGTGAAGTTGCGAAGGCTCGAATACAGCTTCTAGCTGCCGCATGATAAGGTGCATAAAGAAGTTTGATATGACTTTTTGCGCAATGCCCGTATATTGAAAGTCCATAGTCTATTTTTGACAGTAGTAATGCCTTGGTTATATTTACAAGTGTATTTGTATGACATAAGGAGTACTTAGAAGACATAAATTTTATAATGTTAAGTCTAGTACATAAGCTTAGTCTAATATATTTACAATGTTCTTTAAATGACATACTTTTATCAAATACTAAACCTAATATTTTTAAGCAATTAGTGTGAGGGATTTCAATGTTACGAAAGGAGAGGGATGGAAAGGAGCATTGGTGTTTTCTGCAGATGTGAAAGGTGGTACATTTGCTTGTAGAGATATTGGCTCCAGATTCTTTAGACCATCTGCTGATTGCATTTAGAACTTTAAGAAATATTAGCTTCACTTGTTGTAAGTCTTTATTTTTGGTAAAGATAATTACATCATCAGCATAAGCAAAATGGTGAATGGTCGGACTGGAAGAGATTAAGGAGGTCACTTTGTTAAAAGCTATTATAAAAAGAGTGACCGATAATGGTGAGCCTTGGGGTATACCATTATATAGGTGATATATTTGTGAATGATGTTTATTAGCAGAAATAAAAAATTTACGATGAGTCAAAAAAGATTTTACAATGTTATAGATTTTGGTACCAACTTGCCAACGCTTTAGTTCATCAAGTACTACATGCACCCCAATTTTATCGAAGGCCTTTTCAAAGTCTAAGCTTAATACGGAAATGTGATTACGAGTTGACATAGCTGTAGAGACAAAGTGTTCAAAATAAAGTAGAGGGTCCATTACCCCTAAGCCTTTTTGGAAACCGAATTGATGGGGGTCCATAAGGCCACTCGCTTTTGCATACCACATGATTCGAAGTGATATAATTTTTTCTATAACTTTGGACATACAGGGGAGAAGGGAAATTGGTCTGTAATTTTCGATAAGGTGGGGGGATTTGTTAGGTTTGAGGACGGGTATAATAGTGGCAATTTTCCATTGTTGCGGATAAATTCCGGAATCAAGGATGCTATTATACAGGTTAACGAGTCTATTTTTAAGAACTAGTGGGATATGTTTTAGAATGGGATACGATATTCTATCAGCTCCAGGCGTTTTTCCTGAATGCGATGCAATTGTGGTATCAAATTCTATTGCAGTAATCGGTGAGTCAACCATAAGGGCTTTTGGAGGTGGGTAAGGGTTGGTATAATTTTTATTTAAAACATTTTCTTTTTTAAGGGTAAATCTGTTATGAAAATTGTGATCATTTGAAAGGGATGACCATGTTTGGCCAAACTTTTCAGAAATATCTTTTAGCGAGTAAATTGGACCTTCTACTGTCTGGATATGATGTATACTAAATCGTTGAGTACCGGATGTCAAATATTTTATATCTGACCATATTTTTTTGGGACTCGAGGACGGATTTATATTCTCCGTGATTTTTTCGAACGATTTACGTTTAGCTGATTTTAGCTCCTTTCTAAATACGGCATTGGCTTTTTTATAATTTATTAGGTTGGTATCAGTCCTATTTTGTTTAAATTTAGACCACAGGTGCTTTTTGTTGTTTCTTAGATAATTTAGGTTGTTAGACCAATAAGGAAGTTTTGCTGAAAATTTTTTGGAGCTAGACTGAGGAATAGATAAGTGCGCGGCAGAGAGAATAATCGATTTTATAGCAGAAGTTTCGGCATTTACGTTTTGGGAAGCTGGTTTTATATTAGACAGAGATGTGGAAAGAGATGAAAAGGTTGACCAATCTGCCTTTTCTGTAAGGAACTTGGGTCTGGGTTTCACATTATAGGCTTTAGGGATAGAAAGGGTAGTTATGATGGGGAAGTGGTCACTGTTGTGGAGATCATCGATGGTATGAGTGGAAAGTTTAGGGGCTAATGTAGTTGAAGCTAGAACAAGATCGGGATGAGTGAATGTTCCATGGGTCGAAAAATGCGTTGGCGCACCATCGCTAAGTACAATAAGGTCATGTAATAGTATTACGTCTTCCAATATTTCACCTCGTCTGTTTGTATTTGTGGACCCCCATAAGGGACTCCATGCATTAAAGTCACCTACTACTAGGATAGGGGTGACGATGCAGTTTAATATATTCGAAATATCTCTGACATTAAAGTTTTGGTGGGGAGGAATGTAGCAATTAATAATTGTAATCTTAAAACCAATGTCTATCTCGAGAGCTAAACATCAGATGTTTGAGCTGATTTGGATACGTTTGTGGCTTATTGTTTTTTTAATAAAGAGAGCTATCCCTTGCTTACACGAAGTATTTTGTCTATTGTTGTGGAAGTAACTATAATATTTATTATGAGGATAAAAGGTTTTATTAAAGGGTAGATGAGTTTCTTGTATTGCTACAATTTCAGGAAAATATTCGTTAATTAGTATATTTAAATCTGGGTAATTATTGAATAGACCGTTCATATTCCATTGCAAAATTTGCATTATTCACTCTATCATTGGGGACTCCGTTGAAGGAGATGTAAGTTGGGAGGGGTCCAATGTTGTAGAAGTAAGGTGAGAGAGTAGTGCGGACAACATTGTATGCGTAGATGAGTCGTCGACTGATGTTGATATTGTTGCGTTGAGGATAGGCACTGTGGTGTTGTTTTCTTCGTTTCCTTTTTCGTTTTCATTTGTTTGTTTGACTGGTATATTGTTATTGTTGTAGTTAGTTTGAACGGCGTTGTTAAGGTTGTTGTTTTCTTGAATATTGTTGGTTTTTTGTTTTGTTATGTTAGCATAAGAAGTAGTGGTTGAAGTTTCTTTAAGGGTGGGAGGGATTTGCATTTTGTACATTCGAATTGCTTCACGCATAGAACATTTGTTGTCTGTTTTTATTGTAATTATTTCTTTCATTTGTATATACTTGGGACATGACTTGCTGGAAGCTGGATGACTACCTGAGCAATTTGCGCAAAATTTTCGTGAACAAGGCGAAGGAGAGTGGGGTGGGAGTGCACATTCGTCACAAACAGGGGCATTTTTATTGCATCGTTTGGTCGTGTGTCCAAGAAGTTGACAAGACTTACATCTCATAGGATTGTCGTAATATGGTCTTACCTGAGATTTCAATTTTTTCGGGTAGACGGTACATGTCAAACGTAAGAAGAATAACACCGCTTGGAGTTGGTATATTGTTATTATATTTAGGGAATTTAAAAATTGTTACAACACCCTGTTCTTTCAAATTTTCTATGATTTCTTTATCTGGTACTTCGTTTAGGCATGGTGCGTAAACTGTACCTTTTACACAATTAAGATTTTTGTGGTAGTCACATTTTATTTCGCAGATTCCGAATAATGATTTTGTTGCTATGAACTTTTCGGCAATATGAGTATTTTTAACGAATAGCAACAAACTACCATCTCTCAGTTCAGATATATTAATGATTTCCGAGCTTATATTTTTTAAAGCTTTATGTACCGCAAAACAAGAGAATTTATTCAAGGGCTTAGCTGTATTCACCGCACTAACTACCAAATATTTGGGGTTGTCTTTTTTCACTGTTTTTAAATTGGGAAACTCTTCTAATAAAATGTGTTTAGTTTTTTCTTTTTTTTTAGGTTTAGAACTTGAAGATAGCAGGGCAAACCTGTTATCCCCAAGAGGGGGGCGCCTGGGAGGCATTGTTTATTTTCTTTTTTAACACCAATAAATGTATGTTTTTATCACAAGGAAAAGTAGAAACAGTATTTAGCGCACTATGCGAAAGAATTAAGAAAAAAGAGAAACGAAAAAAGGTCACTCAGAACACAACCGTACGCAACGAATATCAGTCGATGACTGTTGTTTAAATTACTTTACCATATTTTAATTAAATTCACTTTGAGTGTACATTAAAGAGTTCCGTATTAATTAAATATAACATAATCAAATATGTACTTATAAATATTTGCCTATAGATTTTATGCAAAGAGTATTCACAAGATTAAGTACTACTTAACTAAGCAACGTTCTTTCCACAGGAAATTTAATACTATAATAAAAGGACAGTGTCCGCAGTCTAATGGGTGCCGTGCACGAGCAAGAGCTGTTGGTTTTAGATAGATTTTTCGTTAGCTCGAACGGCCGCTGCTATTCAGTCGATCGGTTAACGAAATTTAAGCTAAAAAAGATAGAGGAATTGGCGCGTGATGGGGCACACGGAAATAGTATGAAAAGACGGGGAATTCCACGCGCACGGCAGTTACATAAAAAATGTATGATGATTTAAGCGGGCGCTTAAACATACTCCCCGCCCTGCAGAGATGCTTTTCTCAACGCATGCTGTAGCGTTTGCAGGGCCCGGAAAGCGTCTCCGATTGCATCTCTTGCCGCACGGTTGCGGAAGGCGGGCGTTTGTAAGTCCGTAGCAGTGTTCTATATGGTGCGTGTCTTCTTTGCTCGCTGTCGCCCCGTTGGTGGCGGAACTGGAGTCGATGCCCGGGGTTGCTGCGCCTTTTCTTGGTGGGAGGCGAACGTTGTTATGCGAGTTTAATGGCCGGCGGTGTTACACGATTACGGCTCGCTGGATTTGCGCGCGTCGTTGTTGCTGCTCTCTTCTTTGCCTGGTGCATTCCGTTGGTAGCTGGCGACGCCGTCTTACGCTGTGCATCAACGTGTGATTCGCTTTATTTCAGCGTTTACAGGTGCTTGACGAATCGCATTCACCCGTCCTGCGCGTCAACGCCAGACAATTGATGCAGTTGCCTTGCACCCTGGCTACTACTAGCCACACATGCGCAGAGGGTGATACTTGTGGCAGAGTCTACATTGGAGGCAGTTTTCTGTTTCTGCCTTAGGGGCCAAGGGTACGGCCGTTATTGTCGCCATTTTCTGAAACGAAAATATCTAAGAATAGTGCGGACAGTATTAGGGGAAACGGGATGAATATATAGTTTTACCCTGAAACAAATTTAAGTTTTGTTTTATTTTTATTTTTTGCTATGTTATCCTGTGAGCTAAGGATACTCACTAGGAAAAAAGCACAACTTGATAAGTGGGCGCGTGATAACCCCGTTTTGGGTACATACATCCAAAACTAGAATGCAGTTATCCGGTCCACGGCGAACATGTTCTATTCGACCGTGTCACCACTCGGTGGGGGTCTTCTTTGACTATTATCAAATCGCCTGGTTGAGGATCTCGCCACTCTTCTGAAGGTCTTTGAGATACTCCTCTTTCCAGCGTCGACTGAATTCGTGGTGAATTACTTTGATCTTCTCCCATCGATTGGCCAATGAAACGTCGAGGACATAAGCGGTGCGCCTCGGACAAAATGACCAGAAGTAGGTGCGGTGAGGTCAGCAATGTCTTGCGAAATAGCTGACAGACGTCTCAAGTTGAGGACTGCATCAATTCGCACTAATAGTGTTGTAAATTCCTCAAACGTAAAATTATGGGATGCAGCGGATTTTTTTAGATGGATTTTAAAGCTTTTAACTGCTGATTCCTATAAGCCACCCATGTGGAGTGCGCTGGGAGGAATATGGTGCCAATTATTGCCTTGAGGAGCATATTTTTGGACTACGTCGGCAGAGTTTTCGTTAAGGAATTTAACGAAGTCGCGTTGTATAGCGGGTTGGGCGCCGATAAACGTTTTGCCGTTGTCGCTCATAATTTTGGATGGACATCCTCGACGAAGACTGCAACATAGCTTTTGAAATAGGTGTTCGACTTCAAGGCTGAAGCTTTTATTTGAAATGGCCCTGCAAAATCTACTTCCGTTGTAGAAAATGGTACTATGAATGTGCAACGCTCAGCTGGTAGAGCGGCCATGATTTGCGTGCGTGATTTTTGCTTGTAAAGCGTACATGCCTTGGATTGAAAAATGCACTTTTTAATCAGAGGATTGAGCTTCGGAACGTAGAACTCTTGCCTGACCATTTGAAGCATCAAACGAGTCTCTGCGTAAAGAAGCAGCTAGTGGATAAACTTCAATTATATTTGGCAGCATCTCAATTTAGTTGGGATGATGATTGGGTGTCTTTCATTGTAACTCAGCGTGGAAAGTAACAGTTCACCAATCACACGAAGAAGCCCATCTTTGTCCAAGAATGCATTCAAAACGAGTAATGAACTCTTTTTGTTGATAGCTGATTTAGCTCGCAAGGCAGCTTTTGGGAAATGTCGATGATGCGCTTCTTTGCGGCTTGGCATTCACCATGTATCAGATGTGGCAAGGTGAGTAATGGTTGCCCTTTGGACTTATTTCGGAAGTTGTCCACGAAACGGAACATTTATGCAGTCACGCGAATCGCTCGAGAGTATGAGGAAAACCGGTCTAGATAGTCGGACTCATCTTCAAGCGCGTGATATGCTTCTACCTTACAGCTTTCTGGCGGAGAAGCGTTGCGGGCCTTTGGCCAGGAATCTGTGTGGCAGAAGAACCGCTTCGGTCCGTACCATCAAAGCAAGTCCGGCGACTTGCAGCCGCGTGTACCAAGATCGGCGGGGTTATATCCGCTTGCAACATGACGCCATATATCACTTGGAACATAATCTCGGATCTGAGAGGTGAGGTTTGATACGTGACCCATTGTGCATGCTGGCTTCTCGAGCCATGCCAATACGATCTCGGAATCTGACCATAGAAATATGTTGCACGCTTGTAAACTGACTTGTTTTTGAATGGTTGCAACCAGTTTTGCTAATAGTAAAGCGCCACACAGCTCTAAGCGTGGTAAGCTTACCGTTTTCAACGGTGCTACCTTTCCTTTTGCAACCAGAAGGGTGAACGTTATTTCATTATTAGCATCTATGTGGATGTAAATTGTTGCACAATGTGCTTTCTCCGAAGCATCGTAAAACCCGCGGATTTGGGTGTGCTGCTCCGGAGCGAAATTAACCCAGCGTGGTATTTCAATTGCACAAATGGCAGGCAGATTTTCTGCAAAGGTGTGCCATTTTGACAAAGCTGTGGGCTTAGCACATTCATCCCAATCAGTGCCGTCTAGCCAGAGTTCTTGCAACAGAAATTTTGCTTGAATCATAACTGGCGACAGCCATCCTGCCGGGTCAAAAAGTTTTGCAACCGACGATAAAATTTCTCGCTTAGTGACCGCATTTGCTGAAGTAGCTGGCAGAATTGTGTACGTAAAGTTGTATGTAAGAGCGTTCCATTGGATACCCAGAGTTTTGGTTTTAGAAGCACTCTCGAATTTCAGAAAGTTTGAATCCTTTTTGGGATGTTTTTGCAGTGTAGTGGCGTTTTTTGCCGTTAATTTTAAGTATGAAACCAGCAGATTTCAGAGCGTTGACCACTTGAAAAAGTGATTCAAAATCTCTGTCTATGTCATGATTACTGGATAGAATGTCATCGACATATGTTTGGTTTCGTATTATTGGTGCAGCCATTGGATATATTGCCTCAGTATCCGGTGCAAGTTGATGCAACGTACGGATGGCAAGGTATGGTGGACTATTGACCCCAAATGCAACAAATTTCAGACAGCAATCGGTGACAGGAAATTCAGCCTGTTGAAGACATGAGCAAAGACCTCATTGAATTCTAAACTTAAGAAATATATATAGAAGAAAATTATACTAATCCTGAATTGCTATGAAAGATTGAATTGTACCTACCCTATTACTTTCCAATACTTACCCAAATACTCACCATACTGAATCTACTCCCATTCCAAAATACTTACCAGCAACCCTACTTCCGTTACTACTCTAAAGGAGAAATCAAAACAAAATGTATATAAATATGTATGTATTAGTAATTTTAAGTTAATTAGTCAAAGAATATTTTCGCTCGCTACATCTCGACGGCTGTGTTATAAATAAATTATACATAAATAATAAAAAACCCCTGTGAAATTTAAAGTTCAATATTAAATAAAATAAATTTGTGAAAACTATACAAAGAAAAAAAACAAAGTATTTCAATTAAAACAGAAAATAATAAATAAATAAATACAGCAAATAGCTGATATTTATACATGGTGCCGAAACCCGTTTGTCGGAAAAGAACCGCGAACACCAAAACTCAGTAAATATTGCAAATTAATAAAACTAAAAAAATTAAAAAAAACGAAATAAAAGCGAGTGAATAAATCGCGCCTATTAAATTAATACTTATCGAAAATGATAAAAAGGTGTTAGTGCTAAAAACATATGTATGCAGAGAGCTACAAACTATGTACATACATACATATATACAAATAAATAAACAGTGCCGGTGAAAACAGAATATAAGCAAAATTGAAAGTACATACATCAAAAAATTTTCTAATCATGTACGTAGGTACACATTTAATTTAAATAAAAAAATATATACATATATATATAAATTAAAACAAGAAAAAGTACATACACATTTAAAAGTGTTGTGAAAACATAAATAAAAACAACTCAACAATGTATAATGTATATTTACAAAAAATTTAAATAAAAAATAATAATAATATATATATAATTTACAAACAAGTGGCGTTTAAAAAAAAAAAAAAAAAAAACAGAAAAAAATCTAACCATTTACATATGCGGTAAAAATAAAAAATTACCTACATACATACATAAGCATAGAAAAGTGTCGAACATACATATATACATATGACATAAAAACATAAAATAGTTGGTTCTGTGCTACAAAATAACAAAATTAAAAAAAAAAAAAAAATTTGAAAATATATATTATATACACGTATATATACATGCGTACATACATACACAAATACATACATGTGGTGACGGAAAACCTCAAAAAAAGTGAAAAAAAAAAGAAAAAAGTGACATACATATTTACATAAATAAAAACGTGTACAAAACTAAATAAAATTAAAATTTTTTTAAAAAAAAAAAAACAAAAATTTATAAAATTCAGCACAAAACAAAACGTGCACATCCATAAGCTACAGAGGACACGATCAAAGCCTCAACAACACGGAAACAGCACTACACAGAAGACAACACTCTCCCGTCCCCGTCTCCACAATAAAAAGAAAAAGTGGTTTGTAAAAAGTCCGGATGTCAAAGTAAGTCCCACCCATTCTTACTCATATTTGTTTAGCGGATTTTGCTCGTGCTGTGTATGAAACTCTTTGACATACACATACATATTCCCAAAAATTAAATTATAATTCCCAAGGAAAGTTCGAGCAAAATCTCAAAATCCGCTAAACAAAAAATTAATCACAATATATAATAATATATAGCGGGTCCCAAAAAACCGCTTATTATTATATATCCCCTTACGTATATAAACTCCCCTTTTTATATACGCCAACTGGTCCAAAAACACCTTCGAAAAGGACCAGATCGGACCAGTTGCCCCTCTCATAGATCCTCCCAAGTATATACATACTCTCAGTATATACACCCCAACAGGGCCGAAACTCATTACTACGGGCACAGAACCGGACCAGTGTAAGCACATTACACTGCCCAAAGTCACCACCGCATAGCAAGTCACCGCTACCCAACCGTGGTACATGTATATACATACACATATATACATACAGTGGTTTTTTCAATTCCGGCAATTTCCACTTCTTCGCTATTTACAATAGCAAGCGGACAAAGGCACGTATGTACATAAGTATACATACGTACATACTCGTGAAAGCTAAGCTAAGCACCCAGCATACAAACAAGGTATCACAAAAACCCAGTATACATTTATACATTGCTGTGCTCAGACGCGCTGAGACAGTACAATACAAAACATAAAAGCTACCCCCTAAATAAATTAATTAAAAATAATATATACTTACAATAGCAAGCGGACAAAGGCACGTATGTACATAAGTATACATACGTACATACTCGTGAAAGCTAAGCTAAGCACCCAGCATACAAACAAGGTATCACAAAAACCCAGTATACATTTATACACTGCTGTGCTCAGACGCGCTGAGACAGTACAATACAAAACATAAAAGCTACCCCCTAAATAAATTAATTAAAAATAATATATACTTACATATATATAAATATAAATAAATATTTTATAATAAAATTTTATAAAACAAAATCTCACAATTAAGGACCATTAAAAACCCACTATTAGAAAAGATGGCTACGGATATACTGGAACAACCCCAACCCCTCCAAACTCAATTGGAACCCCGCGACTCCCAAAAACACTCAACAATGCCTCACACAGAATTTTTATTCCACTTGAGGAATTTGGATAAATTCTGCGAAAAGTGGAAAAGCATCGAAGAATCAATTCACTCAAAGGCGGCGTTGATGGTATATAAGGAGAGGTTAGACAGACTTATAGCCCTGGCAGATGCAGCCAATGAAAACCTGCAGCTGAGTAACACCGTGGATGAAAAAACCCGAACGGTATGTGCAGAACGTTATGACACCTCCAGAGCCAACGCGATGCTAATGAGGACTCGGATAAATGAGTTACTCCTTCAACTCGCCTCAAAACTCGAACCCATAGCATCAAGGCCCCACGCGCACTCCCTAGCGCAATCCCAATCTCAACCTTCTCAGAACCTCAAACCTGTCTGTACCATATTCCACGGAGAAGATAAAGAATGGCCGTCGTTCAAGGATTATTTCACGGCACAAAATTCTAAATTATGGCTAAGGCAAAAAATGCTGCAATTAAAAATGAGAACAAGAGGAGAAGCGGCGCAAATAATTCACGAATTCTCATTAAATGAGTCCAACTTTAACCCTGCCTGGCAAGCACTCACAGCCAGATACGAGGCCTCTCATACAAAAATCGTTTCTTCCGAAAGCTCGGAACTCCAACTTCCAGAAGCAACACCGAACTTCCAATCTCTGCATCGAATTTCGAAATTAAAGCTTCTATTGCTCACATTCAGCCGCAGCTATTCTCGTGCAAATTGTGCAGCTCTCATCACTCAATGATAAAGTGCGCAGAATTCAAAAAGCTATCCGTCCCCGATCGGATCAAGTTCACGAAGAAAAATAATTATTGCATGAATTGTTTGGCCTACTCTCACTCCAAGAGAGATTGCAAAAGCAACTTCACATGCTTATATTGTAATAAGCGCCACCACTCACTTCTCCACTCGAGGCAACCCCAAAGGCCAAGTGAACCAACCCCCCATCGAAATAATGCCACACCCAAAGTGGCAAGTCCTGTACCTCTAAACAAACGTACAGTAACATTCAACTCAAAATACTCAACCCACCCAAAGGGTACTCATCACGTTACAAATAGCAGAAATACAGTATTGCTACCCACAGCCTACGTGCCCATCCTCCACAAAGAAAAAATAATTAGAATACGTGCCCTAATAGATCAAGGCTCCCAGAAAACTTTTGTATCGTCTCGAATGCATAAGTCCCTTGATCTACTAACACCTAAGACTCACTACAACATTTTTGGAATCGACGGAGTACCAGTTGGAAACTCAAATGAAACACCCACTCTAACAATACTCTCTTCAAATAAGGAAAAGAAGATCGCAACTCCCGCTGTAATACTACCCCAAATAACACACTCTCTACCGTCGTTGAATCATATGGACCCTAAAGAATACTGCTCACTTCCCCTAGCAGATCCCGATTGCTTCGCACCAACCAAAATCGAAATGGTGATTGGCAGCGACATTCTTCCCCAAATTCTTCTCCCAGGATTCAAGACCTGCGGAAGCTTAATAGCCCAAAACTCCATCTTTGGGTGGATATTAAGCGGCCCAATAGCACAAGAAACTAATATTTCACTCACTCCACCTCGTCCTAACACGGATACAGAACTTCCGAATTTTGACCCGGCAGGATGGCCATCGGCCAAGATGAAATCCTCAAAAATCTCAACTCAGCAGCATTGGATACAAAAACCAGTCCGCGGTCACAAACGCAACTCATTGCACAATGACAACTCTTTCCATAAGCATAATCCCCCAAATACGAAAATTAAAAACTCACTCACCAGAAAGCCTCTCAAAAGCTACCTCATTCCCGAGACTGTACCCTTTCTGGAAAAAAGTCCACTCCTCGTGACTAAAACTCCGTCGAACAGAAGTTCTGAAGTCAGAAAAGAAGATTGGATTCCCTACCGTTCTAATTCCTCACGTAATAGTGTGGTTCATCGTCCCATTCATCGGATCGGCAGAGTTGGAGCGATTATAAGGAAAACGAAAAAGCCAAGAATGAAGACGGACGTCAGAAATTTCCCGACGCTGCAACAGATCCACACGTCGAATTGCTTTCAGCGCAGAAATCCCTCCGCACTTTGGAAACTCTTATATAAAGGAGGACCTTCCAGATCTTCAAGAATAGCAACAATAAGCTACCACTCGTGTCCACATCCAACTACTCAACCATTCCAGGTTCACAGAGTAGTGACAACCGAACATCATTCACTTCGGTGGAAAAATCCAAAATGGCTACCCAAGTCATCCGAGTCCTGTCCAAAAATCTTATCAAATGGCTACTCTTATCCGGTGCAAATAAAAACTCAGAATGCCCGAAATAGACGGCCCAATATTCCCAATGATGGACATACTCAATCCCAACGAGTAACATGTTGGCAACGTGGACATCCGCATCTCTGGCAGAACTGTCACACTCTGCAGAACTAGCTCTAACACTCTCACTCTCTCTCGGGAGTCTCTCTCTCTCTCTCTCTCTCTCTCTCTGCCTCTCTCACAGATACCAATTTTTCTCTCATTATCCCATTACATCGATACATTCACAGTAATTCATATACTAATAATGTGTTTCGATGAAAATTTTCTTTGCAGACCCTATTATACAGCCGGACCTTAAACTTCCACCTCCCATTAAGCAATCAGAAGCTTTCCAAGACGTCATGATGCCGCAGGCCCGCCGGCATGTTGAAGACATGAGCAAAGACCTCATTGAATTCTAAACTTAAGAAATATATATAGAAGAAAATTATACTAATCCTGAATTGCTATGAAAGATTGAATTGTACCTACCCTATTACTTTCCAATACTTACCCAAATACTCACCATACTGAATCTACTCCCTTTCCAAAATACTTACCAGCAACCCTACTTCCGTTACTACTCTAAAGGAGAAATCAAAACAAAATGTATATAAATATGTATGTATTAGTAATTTTAAGTTAATTAGTCAAAGAATATTTTCGCTCGCTACATCTCGACGGCTGTGTTATAAATAAATTATACATAAATAATAAAAAACCCCTGTGAAATTTAAAGTTCAATATTAAATAAAATAAATTTGTGAAAACTATACAAAGAAAAAAAACAAAGTATTTCAATTAAAACGGAAAATAATAAATAAATAAATACAGCAAATAGCTGATATTTATACACAGCCGATTTACGAAATATTATACGTTGAAACTGTTTATCATCGTCGTGAATCAATATCTGACGATACATTTTTTCGATATCTCCGTTGAATACAAACTTATACATGCGCCATTGAAGAATGAGCAACATGAGGTCTGGTTGGAGAGTAGGACCAGTATGCAAAACATCATTATGCGAGTTGCCTGGGCTCGATTTTCTTGAGGCGTTAAACACCACTCGAACTTTAGGGGTAACTTTATCCGGTTTTACAACCGCATGATGTGGCAAGTAGAATGAGTGATAGTTGCCACTGGAGATTATTTCATGCGGGTAGGTGAACTCCATGTGGTCGAGGTCAAGTTATTCTTGCAACACATTGTTGTACATTATGTTTAGCTCTCCTTTTTTCTTAAGTGTGCGCTTCATAATGAAAAATTGTAGAAGCGCTGTAGACCGGGAATGGCCTAAAGAGAGTTTTGGGGGAAATCTTCCTTGAATGGAAGCCGCACAATGCACCGACCGTTTGGGTCAAGAGTCGTGGTTTTCTTGTAAATGTTTTCGCAAGCGTGATTGATCACCAAGTGCATCAGTTGAGATTTCTTCTACTTGTGTCGATAATGACACCACTTTTTCGGTTACAGGACCGCTAAGGATCCAACCAAATATTGTGTTTTGCGCAAGTACTGTGTCGCAAATTGTTTGTACACCTTCCACGAGAATTTGTGGAAGTATGTCACTGCCTATTACCATGTCGGTTTGCGCTAGTATATGGTAATTTGGGTCAGCAAGTTCAAAGATTTTGAACTGGGTATTACGGCTTAAGGTAACAGTTGGCAAATGCTTCGTTAGCTTTTGTAGCACGATGACTTGGGCATTGATTCGTTGGATGATACCAGAGTCAAGGAACAAAGTTTGGATGAGTTTTGGACGATATGTCCACCCATTCCAGAAATTTCAAACTTACCATATAATGCTCGACTGGAACTCGCAACCTTTTCTGAAGTTTCGAGGAAATGAAAGTCCTTTGTGAGTCTTGGTCAATTAAGGCTCTGAGTTGGAACAATTCTCCTTGGTGTTCCACTGCGACAAAGGCAGTTGGAAGGAGAGTTCTGCTATCGTGTACCGCATGTAATGATTGTATGTGTGGTTGCTTAGAGCAGCATGGTTGCTCGCTTGGGTTGGAGCTGGTATGCGCTTGCCGAACTGGAGAAGTTTACTTGGCAGTTGGGTGTTGCACAGCAGAGTTATGAGCACTGATGCTGACGGCTTGAGCATTTGGTTTTGCATTTAGGTGCAGCAAGGAATGATGCCGTAACTGACAATGTGCACATGTAAACCTGCTCGTACAATCATTAATGCGATGACCTTGTGATAAGCAGTTTCTGCAGAGCTGATTCTGCTTTGCAAAGCGTATTAGGTTTGGTTTGATTTCTTGAAATTGTGGCATTGTGAAACTGGGTGTCGGGAATTGCAACACGGACATGTGTTATCCCTTTTTTGTTCAGCCACAAATGATTGTGTCCTGTTAAAGGATCTATTATGAGCGGCGTTTTGAGTGGCGGCTGATTTGGTTTGATTTGGCTTCGATGAAGCCGATTAAGAAGCTCCACCACTTCGTATCTAGAAGTGAGGAAATCATTCATTTGCGACTATGCTGGCAGCTCTTTTCGAGATACAAGAGATTGTTCCCACAAGGATAATAAGGTTTCTGGTAGTTTCGAGGAGCATATGTAGACTAATATTGAGTCCCAACTGTCTGTCGAAACGCTTTGGGAATGTAAGGCCGACAGACAGTCATTAATTGTTGTTTGTAGTCTTTGTAATTGCTCGCTATTTTCGGTCTGTACTGTGGACAGCGAGAATAAGGCTTTTACTTGGTTGTCCACTAGGTTTGTTTTCGTATTTTGCCCGTAATGCCTCCCATGCTAGCTCGAAATTATCATGGCTCAATGGATATTTTTTGACGATTGAGCCAGCTGTGCCTTCCTTTTTGTACCGGAGATGGTACAATTTTTTGAACTGGAGAGCTTGGGGTGGTTTGTGTAGACCGCTGTGAGCATATCACGAAGCTGGCCATTCTTCATAACCCCCATAGAATGTCTCTGTGTCGCAGGCTGGGAATTTAAGGCATATATTCGAAGAGGAAGCTTCTTCTGAAATTCGTTCCACACAGTAAGGTGGACTAGGCTGAGTAGCTGCTAGAATTAAATCGAGCTGATCTGCTATCCTCATCTTTGTAGGTTCATACTTGTCATGACCCGTGAAGTATTTATTGTCTGCTGAAATTTTTAAGTTCTTGGGCAGACATTCGTCGGGTTTAGAACAAACCTCTTTATAGACCGTTTTGAATCCTGCCCAACACTCATCTGGAGATTTGTCTTTTATTTTTAGATATGTTTTCATGTGATCCTGAATAGCGGAATCACTGAATCGTGAACAGTATCTAATAACATTGTCACTCAGTTAAATTAAAAGTTGCGCGGAAGGATCGATCTGTTTAGATCTGCACATTTGTGACGATTCTTTTTTAGTGCTTAGGGCTTCAGTGAAGTTCTTTTTTTATATATAATAATTTGTGAAAAATTTTAATATATAATTTGTGAAAAATTAAAAATTATTTGATTATTAATTATGTAATTATTATATCGAAATGATATATTTGGGTTATTTAAACGATCTTGTATCTCGTTGTCAAAATTTTAGTATGGACATGTAAATATGTACGTATGCATAGGTATGACAATCGTAAACAGATACAACAGCTGTTTGAATATACACGGCTATATTGGTATATACGTATGCGTGTATATTTATGTTAACAAATATTTTTACCTCAGCTGCTCGCGCAACGAAGAGAGCACGTAAAAAACTAATATCTTGAAAACAATATGAGATCAAAGAGTAATTAGGTGCGCGTGGGTTCCCAATGTTTAGGTTATAAACATACACACAATATATGCTTCCCTTGTAATATCGAAAGCTAATATCGCACAAAGCGGAAATTGGAAAAATGCAGTGAGTAGTTCACTTGCAGTAATTTTAGCTCTTTAAAGCTGCGCTCTTTTAACAAAGTGGTAAATATCTCCCAAATTAATAATTTTCTGCTATTGTTTCTTTATGCTGTATTTTATGGGCCATTGAACCATAGAGGACAGCTGACAGTGCAAATAAAATTTGACCTATTAATGCAAGTAAGCTTTATAACTGCAATTGAATTTAGTTTTGTTATGTATGTACATATGTATGTACAAAAGCGGAATGTAACAGAAGGGATGCGTTTATGTAGGTAGCGGTCAAGAAGATTGATCGCTTACCCCTCCTTTTGCGGGAGTTTGAACTGGAAATTTAATTTTGTTAAATTTTATAAAAAAGTTATAAGCCATAACTTTGAACGGATTTTAGTAGCCGCAAAAAAATTTTTGTTTTTCAAGTGCTTTGGCGGGAAGAAAGTTTCGCTAATAAACAAATATGTATTTCTACTAATGCAGTTATTATGCAGAAATTCTTTTTAAGGATATTAAAAAGATTGCCTACTTACTACTTAGGTTTCCAAACCGTTTTTACGTCCCTTTCATATGTGTGTTTTAATGTTTATGTTGAGTGGCTGATGCTTCGCTGTGTTGTTGGGGTGACTTGTGGCAAGTTCCTGTAGTGTCTTCTTGGTCGTGATGTTGAGGTATTGATGTAGATATGTATGGATGTGATCTTTGTCACTATCCTCAGTTATCAAGTTAAAATTTTTTTGTTTTTTCGTAGTTCACAACTTTAAATTGTTTTTTTTCACTATATACGTGTATGTATGCGTTACATAAAAAATGTATGGTGATTTAAGCGGGCGCTTAAACATTTGGGTTGCAAGTTGTCTCACTGATGTTTCTGCTGTTGCGGGTTCAAATCGCCTTTCGTCCACGTTCAAGTATTGATAGCGGTCCTCGTTCTGACGTGGTGCAAATGGCCTCGCTCCATTGACTTTCGTTCAACTAGGTGAGTACTCGGGAGGTGGAAGCCCTCAGGTGTACTACTTTTGTCCGCGATATTCTCGGACAAGTATACCTAGCGAGTATATGGTGGCTAATTTAATTTTTAAACTAAGATCGCTCTTTTTATACCTTTCAGCACGCAGGCAGAACGCTATTCTATAATAACAATTGTTATATACCTATTTATTCATAAAAATTCATAATTGGCCTCGAACAGACTGCACTAAGTAAGCCCCCTAAAAGTATACGTGTATATATATAAATAATTTCATGTAAGATGTTTAGCCTTGGGCGGACTAAGCAAATAAAGGGTGGTTAAATTGTAAGGGCCGATGTTGAATGTGAACCACACCTAAACGCCAAGTTTTTTTCCGAATTTAATTTGACATTTCTCTATTTCAGACTTACTCAATTTGAACCATGGAGAGATACACAATCCAACAACGTGTTAAAGTTATCCAGACTTATTATGAAAATTTTCGAAGAAAATCATCTTCAGTGATGAGGCACATTTTCACCTCAGTGGATTCGTCAATAAACAGAATTGCCGCATTTGGGCGAATGAGAATCCAAGAGTGATTGTCGAAAAACCAATGCACCCACAAAGAGTGACTGTTTGGTGCGGTTTATGGGCTGGCGGCATCATCGGGCCGTATTTTTTCCAAAATGAGGCCGGTCAGGCAGTTACTGTGAATGGTGTTCTCTATCGTGAGATGATAACGAATTTTTTATGGCCACAATTGGAAGATATGGATGTGGACGATATGTGGTTTCAGCAGGACGGTGCCACTTGCCACACAGCTAACGAAACAATGGCTCTTTTGCGCAACAAATTCAATGGCCGTGTTATCTCACGTAATGGCGATGTCAATTGGCCCCCAAGATCATGTGATTTGACACCGTTGGACTTTTTTCTCTGGGGTTATTTGAAAGAAAAGGTGTACGTCGATAAGCCAGCAACAATTCAAGAGCTAAAGGATGAGATAATTCGGCACATTAACGGCATAGAAACTCCATTATGCCTCAGCGTCATCGAAAATTTGGACCATCGTATGGAGGTGTGCCGCCGAGGTCGCGGCGCTCATTTTGCCGATATTTTGTTACATACATAATTGAGTAATACCAATATATCATAATAAAATAAAATTTCAATAATTTCCTAAATAGTTTGTGTTTTATTCAAAATCAACATCGGCCCTTGAAAATTTAACCACCCTTTACATATGTACGAAGTGAGACTCCTAAGAGTATACGTATATATACCTTCTGCTCCAATATAAACGAGACCGTTCAATAAAACAAAAACGGTTAATTATTCTTCAATATTTATTTTATTGCCTTCATTAGAGGCGATACACATATGCCACCTTTTTTTCCAATCTTCATAACACTTCTGGTAGGCCGCTTTAGGTATATATATAAATGAATATATATATATGTAAGTAAGCATGCGATTCCAATAAATACCAGGGGTGTGAGTTGAAGTTTGCCGGTTTTTTCGATAAAGAAAACACTTAACTTTCAGAGGAATCTCAAAATTTTTTTATTCAAAGTATTGACCATTGGTTTCTACACATTTCGCCCATCTCTCAGGCAAATTATGGATACCATTCCAAAAAAACTTTTTCTCTTTCGAGGCAAACCATTCGACGAGCCAATTTCGACCTCTTCAAAATTAGCGAAGCACCGCTCTGCAAGGGAGTGTCCCATCGATGCAAAAAGGTGATAGTCGGACGGAGCGAGGTCTGGAGAGTACGGCGGGTGCGATAATATTTCCCAGTTAAGTGTTTTTAATGTGTCTTTCACCAGTTTAGCGGTATGAGACGGCGCGTTGTCATGTTGCAAGATAACTTTGTCATGTCTTCGGGCCCATTCCGACCGTTTTCGATCAACGCATGATTTAAATTGATCATTTGTTGTCGGTAGCGATCCGTGTTCACCGTTTCACCAGGTTTTAACAACTCGTAGTACACCACACCACACTGGTCCCACCAAACACAGAGCATTGTCTTACAGCCAAAGCGATTTGGCCTTGCAGTCGATGGCCCAGCTTTACCAGGGGAAAGCCGTGATTTTTTTCGCGTCGTTCTCAAAATAAATCCATTTTTCGTCCCCCGTGACAATTCGATGCAGAAAAGATTTCGTTTCGAATCGTTGAATCAGCATTTCACAAACGGTTTTTCGATTTTCCATTTGTCTATCGTTCAGCTGGTGTGGCACCCATTTTCCATGGCTTTTAAACGTTGGCAAATTGCTCCTCGAGTCACATGTAGTGTTTCTGCCAATTTTTGTTGCGATTGGGTTGGATCAACATGCAATTCCTCATCTTCGAACTTTTTCGCTGCACCAGGATGTTCATTGTCTGTCAAATCGAAACCTCCACTTTTAAATTGACGAAACCATGTCTCACATGTTCTAATCACTGGAGCATGTTCACCATAAGTTTCTACCAGCAAGCGGTGAGCTTCAGCTGCTTTTTTCTTTTGATGAAATAAGAAAAGCAACGAATGCCACAAATGCGATTTACTTGGAACGAAACTCGACATATTCACTGAGGTAAACAAATATGACGCTATTATTTTGGCGGAATGTGACTTGCGTATTTTTATAGGTACATACCAAATCATAGATATTTATACATATTGCTAGCGACATCTTCTAGTAAGACCAGCACACTTCAACAAACACACCTGGTATATAAATTCGATGTACCATATAGTCCGTATGTGCATATGTGCGAGTATGTATATGTTTTGTTGGAAGGGCTCCAACAATCCAGGATTTCGGGGTCCTACAAAGTTGAAACGGCAACAAGAAACAGGTCTACATACATACACTAAATCCATGATTTTCGGAACTAAAATTAATCTAGTTAAAGCAAAACTAGGACATTGCTTCTAAAATCTCGAAAAAACACGGCCAAGTGCAAACTGGGATGATGTTGTCATCGACTTGCATCCATGTGATACAAGGCAAAATGACATCTCCCAAAACAGTGATTGTATAGAGAAATGAACCGCAAGTAGAACTCCAACGCCGATTCTGTTCAAGCGATCACATCCGTAAATTTGATATTCAGTGCATACACATAATATCTCATTATTAAAAACCTGAGATTTTAGCCAAGTTTCGGTAAATGAGATTACGTCGAAATTGCAATGAAGACTGCTAAGTATCAGTTAATTTGGTAGTCAGCGAACGGTTATTTATTATTTTTTGGTTCCACATTTGGTCGAGGAACTTGCGCAATATTCCTATTATTTTCCTTATAATTTTATGCTCAAATTCACGTTCAACAGCCCCCGGAGGCCAAAATAAGCTATTTAAAAGATACTCAGATGCGTAAAAAAAATATCAATGTTAAAGGAAGATATGTTCCTATCGCTTTGGGTGTATGCAATAATTCGTGCGGTTTCTAAGAGAGGGCTCTACTAGTATTATTTCGCGTCATGTTCATCTGTGGCTATATTCATTTCAAAGGTACTGTCATTTCGCGTCGTTTTCAGTAGATGTCAATTGTTTTAGCGTGAACAACAATTTGTTTCATTCATTTGAAAATGTCGAAATTTGTACCAGATAAAGTATTTTTGCGGGGAGTTCTTCTTCATTACTTTAACATGAAGAAAAGTGCTACCGAAAGCCAGCGTATTTTACTGCACGTTTATGGTGACCATGCTTTAGCCGAACGAACGTGCCAAAAGTCGTTTGAACATTTTAAAAGTCCCAATTTCGACTTAGACGACGGAGAACGACCCGGACAGCCAAAAAAATTTCAAGACGAAGAATAGGAGACATTGATCGACGCAGATGCATGCCAGACACAAGAAGAACTTGCAAAAGTATTAGGAGTTGATCAAGCAACCGTTTCTAGACGATTAAAATCATTAGGATTCATCCAGAAGCTTGGAAATCGGGCGCCTTATGAATTAAAGCCAAGAGACGTCGAACGTCGATTCTGAATGTCGGAAATGTTGCTTCAACGCCAGCAAAAGAAGTCATTTTTGCATCGGATTGTCACTGGCGATGAAAAGTGGATTCATTATGATAACCCAAAGAGCACAAGATCGTACGTGAAGCCCGGCCAATTATCGACATCCACGGCAAAACCGAATATCCATGGTGCCAAGGTTATGCTATGTATTTGGTGGGACCACAAGGGTGTGCTCTATTATGAGCTATTGAAATCGGGTCAGACGATCAAGGGGGACCTCTACCGAAAACAATTGATTCGTTCGAAAAAGGCCATTGCGGAAAAACGACCAGAATATGAGACCAGACACGAATCACTAATTTTTCATCATGACAACGCAAGGCCACATGTTGCAAGGCCAGTTAAAAACTATTTGGAAAACTGTGGGTGGGAAGTTCTACCTCACCCGCCTTATAGCCCAGACATAGCACCTTCCGATTACTACTTGTTCAGATCAATGCAGAGTGCCCTCACCGGAATGCGCTTCACTTCAGAACAGGGTATCAGAAATTGGCTCGATTCTTTCTTGACCAAGCCGGAGAAGTTCTTTTAGGATGGGATCCACAAACTGCCAGAAAGATGGGCAAACATCATAGCTTCCGATAGACAATACTTTGAACATTAAATGTATTGTATAACAATTTTTTCACAATAATTTCTTAATTTTCGAAAATTAAATTAATCAAATACATTAAAATTTAATTTTCGAATATTTAAGGCGTTGTATTTGATTTTGACGAGATTTAATGCCTCAACTCATCAAAAATAGTATCGTTTGCAAATCTAGAAACAAATGTAGACTTTCTGAAGAAAGAAGAATTCACGGAGCAGTTGTTGAGGCCAATAATGTCAATATCATCGGCGTACGCCAGCAGCTGTACTCCCTACTCAGCTCTGCAGCTCGTATTGGTATCTTCAGCAATAAATTAAAGAAGTCACATGACTTTGGTCTGAAACCTCCTTTGGTGGCGAGTGGCTCGAAGAGGTCCTTCCCGATCATGCCGAAGCTTTTAGTGTTGCTTTAGGTCATTTTACATTGCGGCGATACCAAATTCAAACATAGGGGCGTAGAGGCAACTCCTATTCGTGCTGTCGAAGGCTGCCTTAAAATCGACGAAGAAGTGGTGTGTGTCGATCGTCTTTTCATTGGTTTTTTTTTTAAGATTGGGATTTATTATTACATACAATTGGCTCGAAAGGACCAAATGGACGTCAAGAACACTGGAGACTTGTCCTTCGTCACTCACAACATGGTCGATGTTATAGTCTGTTTTTCGGTCAGGGCCAAGTGGCTTGATGTATTTTCTTGTGCTGGAATCTTTCGGTACAGACAACCATATTTGAGGCCTCGGCGAAGTCGATCAGCCTCAACCTATTGGACGCAACGGTTTTCTAGGAAATCGGGTTGTGATGAAGGCTCTGCTTCACCCTCAAACTTTAATATAGTGCAGTATAAAAATTACTAAAGAATACTAACATTACTTTGAGAATTTACTTTTTAAGGCTAAAAAAAAAAATTATGATTTTTAGTTTTTCTTCGGCAGCATTTATTATTAATTTTAGTTTTACAATTTTTCTGATCCCAATCGCCAACATACTTAATTTCGTACTAGTTTTTTCGCAACACGCAGTTCACAATAGACCACTTTTATGTTTTCATCCCTGCAGTAAAAATTTCTATCATTATCTAAGCATTCTCTATACAATAAAAAAGGAATTATCAAATCCGGGCATCTGGCATTGGAATATGCGGGATTTGACGTTGACATCAATAAGTCATTCTCATTTTCCTATCCGAATGGCTAAATATTTGATTTCAAATCTTGGACCAACTTCAAAGTATTATATATCCAATAAAAAAGAATGATCGAAATCGAGCTGCGTGGAAAAATTTAATCAGCCCCCCATCATAATCCTCTGGTAAAAATTTTTCTTCCAAATTTCATGTATTCTCTATATATTATATATATATTTATCGAAATCGGACAACATCGCATCACGCAATTGTCTACTCAGTCCGAAGTAGCACCTGTTGGCAAGAGCGATTCTGCGTTGGGTTTCCAAACTGACACTGTTGTTGGTGTTAATACTGGTTCCAAGATAGACCAAGATATCTACGACTTCAAAGTTCTGACTGTCAACAGTGACATGGGAGCCGAGTCCCGATCGCTGTTGAAGGCTGCTTTAAAATCGACGAAGAAGTAGTGTGTGTTGATCCTCTTTTCACTGGTCTTTTCCAAGATTGGGATTTAGTCTTTCACACAATATGCTCGAAAGGACCTTATATGCGATATTAAGGAGGCTTATACCACTGTAAGTGGCGCAGAATGAGGAATCCCCTTTTTTTGGATTGGGAAGAGCACTCCATTCGTCGGGTATGCTTTCGTTCGACCATATTCTACAAAGTAGTTGATGCATGCACCTTGTAAGTTCTTCACCGCTTTAGTGGAACAGCTCTGGTGGTAGGCCGTCAACACCAGCCGCTTTATTGCTGTTTAGGCGAGAAATCTTTATTCGAACCTCGTCAGTGAGGTAATGGAAAGTCTTTTCCACCGTTATCGATTCGAGTTTCGGGTTCACCATCACCGGGTGCTCCATTTTCACTGCCATTCAGCAGGCTGGAGGAGTGTTCCCTCCATAAATTCAATATACTCTTTGCATCGGTTGCTAAATCACCGTTTGTGTCCTACAAGTGTCTGCTGATTAGTGATATCAGAGAGCAGGAGCGCAAGTCGAGTAGAAAACCGCTCTGCAGTCTGTTGAAATTGCAGCTTTTCGACATCGAGCTTTCTTTGTGTTTGTTAACAGGCGTTTTTGAAACAGAGAGGTGCATGCGTTTCTTCGCTGCAACGATGTAGTGGTCCGAGTCGATTTTGGGTTCTCAGAGTGTACGCACGTCAACAGCACTTGTCTTCCGTCTATCACAACATGATCGATCTGGTTTTATGTTTTGCGATCAAGGGACAGCCAAGTAGCTTGATGTATTTTTTGTGCTGTAATCTAGTACTACATACAGACATATTTCGGGCCCCGGCGGAGTCGATCAGCCTCAACCCATTAGGGGATGTTTCGTTGTGGAGGCTGAATTTTCCGTCAGTTGTACCAAAGATACCTTCGTTGCCTACCTTGGCATTAAATTCGCACAATTTCCGCATCGTGGTGGGACAGTGCTCTATGCGCTCATAAAAGGCATCTTTGGCCAAATTGTCCTTCTCTTTCGTCGGGGCGTGGGCACAAGTCAACTATATGTTTGAAAATTTTACTTTGATGCGGATTGTGGCGAGACGCTCAGCCACAGGGTGAATGCCAGTACTCGATGACGGAGTCTCTCTTCCACCACAAATCCGACGCCAAATATGCGCTCCTTTATAAGGCGGCTGTAGTAAATCTCACAAGAACCTACTCACTTTAGTCCTTGTCCCGTCCATCGCACGTCTTGGACGGCGGTGATGTCAACCTTTATTCTTACTAGGACATCAAACAGCTGGGCAGCGGCACCTTCCCAATGAATGGACTGGACATGCCAGGTGCATGCCCTCAAATCGTGATCCCTTCTTCGCTTGCGGGGGTCGTCAACAGAAAGGGAGTATCTCATCCAAGGCAGTTGCTCATGCTTCCAGGGTGCGCGGCGTGGACGCAAGAGCAGGAATTAAGTATAGTCCCGCGACGGTAACAGCATACCCAGAAAGTTGACTGTACCCCATTACACCCCATACCCTATTTAATGATAACCCTGCCAAGAATTTTGGACCATATGGTCCATTTTAAAGATCTTGAATTTAAATATTAATTTTTTATGCTTATATAAATAATATATAGTTATGTTTAGCAATTTGGAATGTAACATATACATACGACGCCGGATCGAAAAGTCTAAGTACAGGTGGATTTGTTTAATCAATCTTTAATTGTTGGAATGCAGCTATCTGCGTCTAATGTAGTATATACAGTCGTTGATTGTAGCTCTTGCAAAATATTGTCAATCAAGGGCATCGGGAAAATGTAGCCGATTATCTTTTCATTCAGTTTTCGGTAGTCACAGCATAATCTCTTTGTACCATCTATCGGTGATGCGTACCTAGATGTTCTAATATATAGTTTCTCAACTATAATCTGGTCTGCATATGACAACCGACGGGTCTTTGATATACTGGAACTTCGTCCCGTACAATAATCTTAATTTTAATTGGCGATGTCTTCCTGTTCTCGGCGCTATAATTAGTTATAAGACTGAGTACATCTTCCTTCACTTCAGGAGGTAATGATTACTTTCAAGCTGCAAGTCTTCGCGCTCACTGTTCATTGAATATAAAATTGGTCCAAACAACTTCTGTAATTCACCAATACGACTGGCATTTCTTTTCTATACTCTGCTGATATGATCTGATAGCGATAATATCCCTACTCGTATTTAACAATGCTGAAAACGTTTACCAGTTAACTTGTATATATCGAAATAGACACGTTTCATGCAATACTGATTTGGTTTTCCTCTCGTCCTCATCGCCCACCACAACATGCATTTTCCTATTCTCTGCCTGGAATTCCGGTCGTGGTATCGCTTGTCTACACTCATTTGCCTTACTACCGATTTGACTACACTTAAAACACTTTATTGCAGATTCCGTGCACTGCTCGGCCATGTGTCCTACTTACTCACACTGAAAACATATCCTATCGCTATACCCTCCGGCCTTAATAACACGATTATCTCCTGGCACATGCGGGACTGTTGTACTTGATTTTTCATATACACGAAGATTCTATTTAAGTTCGTCTACATTGAGTGATTAAAAAAGGATCTGCTTACTGGAGCGCGTATCTGGAATATCATCAATAAAATACTTAATGATGCTCTCATTATCCTTATTGATCTGACCAACCACCTCAATTAGTGAGCATAGGTATTCACGGAAGCTTTACTCTAAACACTTTCTTGAGAATGGACTTAAACGAGCTCCAATCCTTAACGGCTCTCAGACTGAGTATGAATATCTTCGCTGAACCCTTCAGTAATTGCTTTTTGCAATCCGTTCCAATTAACCACTGCTGCGTTGTCTTCGAATTCATTGCAACCAAATTCGCAATCCAAAAATGATAACAACGCTCAATATCACGAAGTGGTTTTGAACTGAGGTTTTTAAATTTGATAATCTAACCGAAGATCTTTCATCCAGATCTGAATCTTCATATACATCTCTCTTATGGCCGAAGTGCTCTAAAAGTCTGTCGAACGAATGAAACAAAAAAATTTTAAACAAATAAAGTAATCTTCAGCTTATGGTATCTGTTTTTATTGTTTTGGAAGCAAAAAATTATAAACAAAATAACAAAAACGCAAATCTTATGCGAAGCATCTTAAAACAAAACAAAAAAAGTATTCGTAATTTGTACAAAATCCTTTAGTTTTGGAAAAAGTAACTAAAGCTTAATATTTTGTTATGCGTTCACCAAGTCTTATTACCTCTCACAAACGTTTTGGCATTGATTGGACTAATTTCGCTGTATAATCTGGATCTATTTTGCTCTATTCTTCCATTAAAATCTGTTGCATCTGCTGCATGTTTGAAAAACTGCGTTTTCTTAATTTTGACTCCAAATGACCTCAGAAATATTCTATTGGGTTTAAGTCTTGTGGAGTTGTTTTTATAACTTTTGAACAGTTTTATAGCAACCAAAGCTTAGTGTTATGGGCAGAATGCTCCGGATATTTACCGGTGCTCAGTTTTTCTGCACTAGGTTTCAAATTTTACTTCAATATATTGTCCTAGTATTTTTGATCTATTATTCCATTTATTACTTCAATATTTCCCACACCAGATAACGTCATACATCCCTAAATCATTAAACCACCACCACCATGCTTAACAGTAGCAACTGTATTGCGTTCTTCTAGCTCCGTGTTTTGCAATCTATACACAATTATCCTGCCATCAGACCCAAAAAGGTTAAATTTAATCTCGCCCGCAAATATTACATTCGGCCGAAACGATTCCGGTTCTTTTACATAAGCTTTTGCAAAATTTAGCCTTTATATTCGGTTGACTTTTTAATAAATGGTTTCTTCCGTGCAGTTCCGCTATAACCACATATTTTTAATTAGTAAAACTTTCACTAAGAAACTCCTTTATGCTTGCGACCCATTTTGATAAAATTAAAACTTTTATGAATAAAACATTTCATAACATGAAATCAAACTCCGTTGTTGCTATGGAAAATAAAAAACGGGACGGTTTTTTCCAGAACTGAAGCGTGTTGCACAAATGACGAATACTTTTTTTGCTTTGTTTTTCGATGTTTCACATAAAAATTGCGTTTTTTTATTTTGTTTATACCTCTCAAAATGTCTTTAATTAGCTTTATAAAATTACTAACATAAAATGCTTGGTTAATAGTTAACTTCTCAAAATGTTTTTAATCCGCAAAACAACTCTACTTTACCAGTGCATCAAATTAACAATAACAAAACTTTAATTTCTTTTAAATTAATGTTGCATTATTTCGGTAACTCAATTGCTTACGAACATCAGGTTACATTAAACTTTACGCAAAAAAAAAACTCATAAATTCAAAAGGCTTGGATCCTCCACAGCAACAGCAACACCAACACCGACAACAACAACAACAACAAGAATAGAAGCTAAATACATATATATATATATATATACAATATATATATATATAATTGGCGCTTTGTAACCGCTGAAGCGATTTTCGGCCGAGCTCCTCCTCCAATTTGTGGTTTTGCGTCTTGATGTTTTTCCAACAAATGAAGGGACCTACAGTTTATACCAAGCCGCCTCCGAACGGCTGATTGTTTTTTTATGAGGAGCTTTATTTCATGTCCGAAATACACTCGGAGGGGTCGTTACGCAATGCTAACCACTGGGCTACCGCGGCCGAGCTGTTGACAGCTAATTAGAAAAGATGCTTATTTTAAATTGAATAATCTTTTTGACCATTAAAGCACGCATTTTTATATTTTTAATTATTTTATAATTTTCTTTAAACATATACAAAACTTAAAATTAGATTACAAGTAATTTATTCGAAATTCGGTTTTAGATTTTTTTTTACAAACACATGGGAAATTCATGATTTGAGTGCGACACCTAATTAGAAACAAAATTATTTTATGAGAAAAAAATAATGATATTAAGATAATATGTTTACTTTTAGTTAGTATTTGGTTGCATTAAACTTCTGCTTCAACACGGCCTCACATCGATTTCGCATTGATGTTATAAGGTTTCGGCAGCGCGCCACTGATATTGCTTGCCATACCGTTCCTAGTTTCTCAAAAAGCACATCCATTTTTAGGATATTTTTAACACTAACGACTTTTTAACGTCACCCAGGAGATTTAAAGTCTGGCCTGGATGATGGCCATTCCAGAACATTGATGGAATTTTCGTCAAGCAATTTTTTTTGTTAACTTTGCGGTGTGATTTGGATCGTTATCCTGTTGAAATTTCCATATAACAGGAAAATTCTCCACAGCTCAAGGCCACATGTCATTTTCCAGTATGTCGACGTATTTTTCCTGATTTAAAATTTCAGTTATCCTATAGAGTGGACCAACACCATTCCAGGAATAACATTCTCACACCATGATTGTTGCTCTACTATGCTTCACTACGCGTGAAACATAGCAAGGATTAAATTCTTGGTTAATGTGCCGTAGAACATACATCCGACCATCAGGAATAATGCGATTATTTTTGTTTCATTGCTCCAAACGATGTACTTCCACTAGTTTTGGGTCCAAGACCAATGAGGATGCGCGAAGTCTGCACGTCGTTTTCTTTGGATTTTGGTCAGAAGCGGTTTCCTGCATGCTGCTCTCCCATGAAGTCCAGATTCGACCAAACCCCGTGCAATTATTCTCTTCGGTATTTGAACAGTTAATTCATCCTGAATTTCACGTTGAATGTCCTAGGAACTCTTTTTTGGTTCTCTTCGCAAGATCACTGCCATCCTGTGGTCTATTCCTGATGAAGTTTGATGAAGTTTTCCGGGATCTTTTTTGCGCGCTACATTTACAACAGTTTTAAAATTCTGGATATGATTTAAGGGACTAAAAACCATCTTTTTGGATCATTTGAATTGTTCCGAAATTTGACTGTATAACTGTCAAGCTCAACGAAGGTCAAAAATAGAACTGCGTAATGGAGGTTCACAGCTGCTTTGTTTTTCCATCACAAATCGTGAGATAAAAATTTTAATTGACTTTAAATAATAAATTTTAGATAAATACTGACCAAAAATTAGTAATAAAACAACACAACGTTATGCATATATTATTATTGAACAATCGTTTCAAATTAACTGTCGCACTTTATTTACATTACACCAAGTAATGCATGCACAAAGTGGGAAAGTAATAATAGTACTTTAAACGCACCACTACAAATTTGGGGCGCTGAGTAGTAAATAGAGTATCGAAAACAATGCAAGTATCGTTTTTAAGAAAATATAACGGTAAATTTGCATATTTTACTATTATGCCTAACAAGCACTTACAAGAAGAGAGCGTTTCTAATCAGTTGTCAACATCTGTATGTAAATACGCATACATAAACATCCATATATACATATATATATGTACAAAATTAACTTATAATATGAATTGTAAATGTTAAACGTTCAAGTTAGGAAATCACCAAGCACTAGCATAGCAAGCCGTCGCTGTATAGGCGATAGGCCTTCCAACAACGCAACGCGTAACGCGGCAAGATTAGAATAATATACAGAATTGTGTTAAAGTAGAACCATTAGTGTTGTCCTTTACTTTTTTCTTTTGGAATCAGCATTATAGGAGAGACCCATAATCCAGCTGAGTGATAGCCCAGCTATAAACCGGAGAACCGGGTTCGTTACAACCCTAACACAAATATATTCACATGAATAATAAATAATGCAAGTGGTCATTACATCTTGACTGCAATAAATACAACAATGCTACATATCAGCTTTTAATTTTTTCATTCGTTATGATCGCTGTGTATGCGCAATTTATTTTGTCTACATACGTGTATGCCTATGTTCATCGCACAGTGTATTTTTTGTTGTATTCTAAGTCCTTTTAATGTTATTATTTTCCTTATATTATTTTCTATATCAATTATTTTCGCATTGTCTGCTGTGTGGTTGCTTCGTGCAAGATGTTGGGCTGACGCAGTTGTCCCCTTTTTATTCTCCGCGTCCGCCTTAAACTTTATTGCATTGTTCGTCGTGTTTACCATTGCACTTCATTTTGTATATCACATTGTTTTGTTGCTCCTCATTTAATTTGTCTTTTGGTAAAGATTGTGTTGAGTGTGCGATGTGGTCGACGTGCAAAAGTTATGATGTTGTTGTTTTTAGTTTTAATATTGTTGATTACGATTTCTATTTTGTTATTTGTTGTTATTATAAATCTTTCTATTAGTACGGATACCCTTTTTATATAGTATGTTTCTAATATTTTCCTTGTTCTCGTTTCTGAAATCCTGGTCGCTGAGTTTATGTATTTTTTCGATTAGGTTCATGCAGTGTTTTTCTTTTCATTCCATGAATGAAAGTTTGTCATCCTGGATGAGGACACAGCTTTTGAATACCAATTGAATTTAATCGGCCTGTTTTCCCGGTAAACATCTAGGAATGCCAACTTCTTATTCTTTTCTCCTTCTGTAGTGAATTTAATTTTTGTACAGTCACCGTCTATCTCTCGCGCTGAGCAGACGTTCTTTACTTTTTCGGAGTTTTCGTTCTTTACTTTTTCGGAGTTATTTCATCATTCGCTTTCCGCTAACGGGATATTCTAAAGTTCAGTTTTCTTCATTCGTGATTTAAAATCTTTCTAATTTACGCGGCCGCGATAGCCGAGTGGTTAGTATTGCGTACTGACATTCGGAAGGCTCGGGTTCATATCCCAGTGCCAGCAACATCCAAAAGTTATGGAAAATTAATTTAAAATAACAAATTAAGTTAAATTTTCTAATTGCGGTCGCCCCTCGGCAAGGAATGTCCACCCCACCGAGTGTATTTCGGACATGAAATAAAAAAAGGCTTCTCTTAAAAAAACCATCAGCCGTTCGGAGGCGGTTTAGTATAAATTGTAGGTCCCTCTATTTGTTGGAAAAAAATCAAGACGCAAAACCACAAAATGGATGAGGAGCTCGGCCGAAAATCGCTTCAGCGGTTACAAAGCGCCAATTATATATATATATATATATATACGCGAAAATATAAACAAATAATAGAAAATTATATATATATATATTATTTTCTATTATTTGTTTATATTTTCGCGTATGTAAATCTAATTATATTTGCATAAGTGATTTAAAATTGCTTAACTATGCCCACAGGCCAAAATAATTCAAAGGCAAACCGTTTTGCGTTATTCGATTCCAGACCAAAAAAGAAAAAAATTAAATTAGAAAATCCCAAATTTCTTGTTATTGAGTCTACAGATTCAGCAAACCCGCTCTCTAATACTTCCCCTTTTGGTATTCATCGAGCTATTCAATTAATAAGCAATGATACTCACTCAATTTTCTCTCTTCGCTATTTAATTACTTTACAGGCGTAGACACCACTTACGCGATTATAGCCAAGTTAGCAACTTTGCGCCATTCGTTTTTTCTTTTTTCTGTTTCCTCTGCTTCCACCGGCGGGTACTGCAATGAAAACTTTCAAAGCTGGATTATTCGTATCCATCCGGACCACATGACCTAGCCAGCGTAACCGCGGCTTCTTGATTCGCTGAACTCTGTCAATGTCGGCGTATAACTCGTACAGCTCATCGTTTCATCGTCTGCGATATTCGCCGCTACAAATACGCAAAGGACCATAAATCTTACGCAAAACCTTTCTCTCGAAAACTCCTAACCCCGACTCATCAGATTTTGTCATCGTCCATACTTCCGCACCATATTGCAGGACGGGAACGACGAGAGACTTGCAGAGAACATTTTCATATCACTATTTTGGTTCGAACTGATGTAAATTTTGAAAAATTAAGAGATAGCCCGAAGTTTAAGACTGAACATGCAAATTGGAATTTATATCAATCAGAAATTTCAAATCTAGTTACCAATAATTATTCAATACCATCTCACAATGTAATAAAGTAGTAGCAGTTATCACAAAGATTATCCGCTTAGCAGCCAACAAGTTTATTCCCCAAACTGAGTCTGGGCTTTCCAAGCCTTTTCCTGTTAGGTGGTCAAAAAATTTACAAAACCTTCGAGAAAATAAAATTAGTTTACGGAAGTTCCACAAACTTTGTATGTCACATGATAATTTAAGCAATTATAGGAAATCTAATGCAAAGTTTAAAGGGCAGTGAAACTTTACTTCTCAAATTTCCTCCTTTCCTCACGTCAAAAAAATCTTGTATGATATTGAAACTCTAACAGGTGTTCCACGCAATAATATAAGTTGTATTCAACACAACCAGACCCTTTTAACTGACTATTTACATTGCTGAATATTTCTTAAGTATTTGGTCTGACTATTCTAATGGCAAAAACTTTTCAGAGTCTTTCATAGTTATGGATACCGCCTAGGCCCGTGAGGCCTAGAATTTTTTAAGCTCTGTTGACTTTTGTATCTCTAGTAAAGTAAATCTTACATGTGAAACGCTTCTAAAATTGCACAATGTTTTCTTATTTTCTTTGAAATAATTTCGGTGTTTCATAAATCATAGAGAATTAACATTGTACAAATTGATATTTAGTATTCATTTAAAATTCATTTTTTTGTTGGTATATAAAATTATTTTTGTTTTTTAAATGATTTCTATAGAATAAAAGAAATGAATATATTTATTTCATACCTAATTTCTGGAAAAATGATTCGAAGAAAATAAAAATTCAATTAAATTGGTGATTTATTTTCGCAATATTGTTGCATAATATTTACGAATATTAACGAGCTTTTAACGCTTAGAGTGATCATTCGTTAATATTGTGAAATTTTATTAAAAGTCAAGTATATAGTTATGTCGCTATATATTAAAACGATGTGATATAGCTGCATACAAGTGATTCTGTTGTGAGTATGAATCACACATAAATTTTGAACCATAATTTTTAGTCAGAGGATTTTATCTATGTCATCTTAATGTCAATAACTGTAGTGAAGTGAGGGTATTGTGAACAATGGATATTGAGAATTAGTTTGGGTGGGAGAGTGAGAGCGTTACATATCTTTACGGAAAACAAGAGCGCATGTATTGACAGAGGTTTGACTTTGCTTTGTTTTACGTATAAAAGTAAGCATCGCGCTGTACACAAGAAACATCAATTATTTCAGTTTTACGAAAGCCGTCAAGCGTAGGAGTCTCATAATTTTGCTATTGTGTTTCGTACCATTAAAAATTTCAACTATTACGTTGAATTATCCATTTTTTCACTAAGTTGTCGAGGTCTTCTGAATTCAATTTTCTTATTAGCCATGGGTGATTATCGAAAAAGACTAAGCGGTGCAGAATATCGTAAAAGGAAAGCAGAAAAATCATCAAAACAAGAAATTTTACTGAATAAAATTCCAAAAATACCTAATTTTATGACAAGATCAGAAAAACTTGTAAGTGATGATCAGCAAGCATCGGGTTCATCAGACGTAAGTATTTTGATACAATTATTGAAATGTATTTTTTTTTTCAAATATATCTCTAAAAAAAAAGATTAAAAATAATTTCTCATAAATTGAACTTCTAGAGAAAGTAAGTATTTGAAATATTGAGACTTGAATTCTTTTGAATCTTTTTCTGTAATCAAATAAAATTTTAATTTCAACTATGAATAAATGAATTAATGTCCGTGGCTCAAAGGTTTTTTTATTTTTAGCCGGAATTAGATGACACATCAGCCCAAGATACCGAAGAAATACAATCAAATCCTTCTTTATTGCAAGATACAATTACAAACGAAACGCCATCAACTTTTCTTACATCGGAAGATGCGGAAGAAAGTCATTCAACAAGTAATATGTTTCAATTGAGTAATGATCCTTCCCTATGGAATTTAAATGATGAAACACGAGATTTCATAACTATAAACGGTTTACCACAAACTAATGTAACTGATTTTAAGAATTCACGAAATGTTTATAATGATAAAACGAGGTTTTGTTCTAAAAGCTTATTCCAACGTACTTTAAAGAACGGAGAAATTCAACATCGCGAATGGTTAATTTATTCAGAAAGTAAAGGATCAGTATTTTGTGCTCTATGTTTATTATTTGGTAAGAGTGGTGAAGTAAACGCTTTTACTGGTGAAGGGTTTAAAGTTTGGAAAAATGCAAAAGCGCGCATTGAAGCTCATGAAAATTCTGATTTCCACAAAACTAACATCAGTCATTTCAAAGCTCGAGCTGCCATTCAAGGCCGCGTTGATCAACGTTTAATGATGCAGCTTGATGAAGAAATTTTATATTGGAAAAAAGTTTTACATCGAGTAATTGTGATAATTAAATTCCTCGCAATAAGAGGGCTGCCATTTAGAGGACATTCAGAACGAATTGGAGATCCCCATAATGGTAATTTTTTAGGTTCAGTTGAGCTTCCAGCTGAATTTGATCCGTTTTTATCAGAGCATTTAAAATTATATGCGCACCCTGGTCGTGGAAATATTTCGTATTTATCTAAAACAATCTACGAAGAAATTATATTATTAATTCAAAATAAAGTATTGCAACATATTTCTGAAGAAGTGCAATCGGCTAAGTATTTTGGTGTAATTGTGGATTCCACACCTGATATTGCTCATGTTGATCAACTTACGATAATTATTAGATATGTACGTAACAATGGTAAAATTGTCGAAAGATTTCTAGAATTCATTCCAAATACTGGCCATAAGGCTAAAGATATTGAAGATGCATTGTTAAAATCGCTTGAGGATAATGGTTTAAATATAATGAATTGTCGTGGTCAGTCTTACGACAATGCAAGCAACATGTCAGGTTTATATTCAGGAGTGCAAGCACGAATCAAAACAAGTAATCCTTTAGCTGAATATGTTCCTTGTGCTGGTCATTCTTTAAATTTAGTGGGAACTTGTGCAGCTGAATCTGTTACCGAAGCCGTAGACTTTTTTTCGACTTTGCAAGAAATATATAATTTTTTTACCGTTTCAACTCATCGTTGGGAGATTTTGACACAGCATACAAGTTTAAGACTTAAAAGTCTTTCTCAAACTCGTTGGTCTGCTCGACATGATGCATGCTACACATTAGAAAAAGAGTGGCCTGGAATAATTGTTGCACTGAACTTTATTGGCGAAAACAAAGATGAAAAACCTACTACGCGAGCGGAAGCAAAGGGACTGCAGCAAAAATTACAACATTTAGAAACAGCAATTCTAGTCATTGTTTGGAATGCAATTTTGGATCGCTTCAATGCTGCGAGTAAGAAACTTCAGGATTCTCAAGCTGATTTATCATCTGTGATGCAAATATACAGTTCTTTGGCATTATTTCTACAAGATATGAGAGATAAACAATTTTCTGACTATGAAAAAAAAGCCAAAGCACTTTCTGGAGTTCAAAATTACTATCGATATGACACTCGTCGTAAAAAAACCCGAAAACTTCATTCTGACGAGTCACGGGAGAATGAAAGAACAGCTGTATCTGGAGAAGAAAATTTTCGAACCAACATTTGTTATCCAATTTTAGATACTTTAAGTGTACAATTGATAGAACGTGAAAGTAGTTATCATAATCTTTACAAAAAATTTAATTTTTTTGATAATTTGTATGAAATTGATACGAATGAATTAAAAATTCGCGCAGATGAATTAGTTGTTAAATATCCTAATGATTTGGAAGAGACTTTCGCGTATGAATGTATTCATTTGCACTGTCAACTCAAAGATTCTCTATTAAACACAAAGGATATACGTTCCGCGCAAGGAATAAACAATTTTTTGTATTCTCAAAAGCTTCAAGATGTTTATCCGAATGTAGACATTGCTTTACGCATTTTTTTGAGTATTCCGGCTACGAACTGTTCAGGAGAACGATCTTTTTCCACCTTGAAGAGCGTAAAAACGTATTTACGTGCAAGTATGGCTCAAGAAAGACTCAATGCTTTGGCACTACTTTCAATTGAAGCTCAACTAGTAGTTCAAGAAATCAATTACAACGATATAGTTGATAATTTTGCTCAGGCGAAAGCCAGAAAGAAGATATTTACAAATTAAGTAATAATAATAGCATAAGAAAATTGACTGTTATTTATGCTGTTAATATTTATTTGTATTGTTTAACAATTATTTTTTACGAAATAAATATTATATCTAAATAATATAAACGGACTCAAAAAAAATTTCATCCGTTGAAAAAGGGAGGCTAATCGGATAGGGCCTAAGGCGGCAAAAAGCTTAATCCGCCACTGGTCTTTCAACAGAGAAAAAACTCGTTGGCTTACTGAAACGTATTTTCCTTTCGTTTTCAGCTTAATCTTTAAACAAAAGAATTGAGTTTTGTGAATTAGAATCTACTTTGAAACACGCCAAAGGCAAAACTCTTTGTTATGATCGTATCTCTTACCCAATGCTTCTAAATTTACCAGAAAAACGAAAATTACTTAACCTTTATAATACAGTTTACGATAAATTCTTATATCCCCATGTCTGGAAATCTGCCACTATCATCCCAATTCCCGATATCCCTCCTTTCTTATATAAGTAAAACACTTGAAAAAATAATTACTAAACGCATTTGATAAGCTAAATGATATACGTGTATGTGTGAACATTAAAAATATAAACTTAACTACGTACGCACTAGTAAATACTAAACTTTGTGAAGTCCTTAATGAATTTAAAAAATGGGGTATAAGTTCTGGAACATCAATTTCCATATTTCCAAATGTAAATGACTACATATTTGTAAAACAAATATATTGTATTTATCCTCAACTTATTTTCGATAATAATGTTATAGAAATATTTAACTACCTAAAAATTTTAGGTGTTTATTTTGATAATCATTTTAATTTCAATCACCAATGCCTTACTTTAATCTTAAATGTTTTGTCAAGATTGAACATAATTAAATATCTTTCTTGTAAAAATTAATTTATTCATAGTCATACCTTAATTAATGCAACAAAAGCCCTAAGTCTCTCTGAAATGGACTACTCTCTGCCGATCTTTGGATGATGTGCCGATACTAACATTAAACTATTAGAAGTTGCCTATCACGCTGCAGTTCTCCGAAGCATAAATGCCTTCCCAACGTCACCAACAATTCGTGTTCTTGATGAAAGCGGTTTTCCTTCAATAAAAGAAAAATTTTATGAATCAACAATGCTAGTTATTCCAAAATTATATATTTCTCCCAATAAAAATATTCATGAAACTCAAACAAATCAAAACATAAACTTTTTATAAACTTTACGCCACTGTGTGACCTATGCCAAAAATCTTGGTATTTATCCTCCTAAAAAGTATCTCAAAATCAATAATCAGCCGGCATGGCTACCTAATGAAATATCTATCAATACATTCCTTCATTGTTTTAAGAAATCTTATACAAATAAGAATATATATCAACAAAGTTTTTTGCAAATCATTAATGAATTCAAATTTCTTAATTATGCACGAATATTCACCATAGAAGAAGGAAATATTATTGCTGGAGGAATTATCCCTGCTTGTTCTTCTGTGTTTAATGCAGAATTTTTTGCAGTTCTGAAAGCTATGCAACACGCAATAAAGTGTAAAGGTAAATTCGTAATATGCACTGACAGCATTTCGTGCTTATTAGCTATCAATAATATTTACAACTATTCCTCAACGATCTCTCAAATTAGAGACTTGTGTATTAAATATGAAAACAAAATTTCATTACTTTGGGTTCCTGGCCATGTTGGTATAACTGGCAATGGATATGCGACAGTATGTCAAGGTATTTTGAAACAGCACCAACTTTCCAATTCACATTTTTTGAGCAGAAAGACTTAGCCGAATTCATTCTTAAACATGTACAGCAAGAAAGAGTAGTGGAATGGTTAAAATTCAATCATAAATACGCCAATATTAACATAAATAATTTTTGTATGCTGTGCGTCAAATGTTTCGAGTATGACCTTCACGTCCGTTTAGTTACAATAATTATAGCAACTATAACATCTACATATTTGTTTATGTATTTTATAGGTAAGCCTTTATATCCAAGTTCAGCAACGCTACCTCAAGTATATTATCTAAGACAATATCAGCTACATTGGGGGATATATCATATGTCACATTTCATCATAAACGAAATAATTATTATCCCTCAAACAAAACTAAAGAATGGAATGAAATTGTTTTTTTTTTTGTATCAAAAGATATTAAAATTTCGTAATCTTCAATGGTGATTTTGTTAAGATTGTTCTTAAGCTGAAGGCATTTTTAATGTTGTATTCTTCTGATACCATATTTTTTAACATATCTTTTCATATGTTGACCTTTCCCCATATGAAAAAAACTCCTCTTAAAAAAACCATCAGTCGTTCAGAGGCGGCTTAGTATAAACTGTAGGTCCCTCCATTTGCTGGAGAACATCAAGACGCAAAACCGAACCAATTGGAGGAGGAGCTCGGCCTAAAATCGCTTCAGCGGTTACAAAGCGCCAATTATATATATACATATATTGAGCTCAGAGAAAAATATTTTAATAACCATCAAGAGACTTTTTCGTATACATATTATATAGGTACAGTCAGAGACAAATGTTTAAATACACCTATGAAATTCCAATTTTTATTAAAATTAAGCATTTTAGAGTACATGTAAGAAAAATCTTAGCGAAAAAAATCTTAGGAAAAATTCTTGATAATCCTTATACGAGTGTGCAATATACTGTTCGAAAGTAAGCACCCACAAATCTGTTGGGAATAGTCCAAGATCTACTCGTCCAAGGAAGCTATCCTGGCGAGATGTTAGTTTTATCACCAAGAAAGTGACAAAAAACCCTAAAATAAATACTCCAAAGAGAGCCGACAACATCGCTAAAATATTAGGCAAAAATGTACACCCAAAAACTATAGCAAAAACTTTACGGGAAAATAGCTATCGAAGCAGAGTTCCACGTAAAAAGCCTCTAATATCTGAGAAAAATAAGCAACTTCGTCCTGAATTTGCAAATAAATACACAGATATGGATGAATTCTTTAGAGGAAGACGCCCGTTTACGAGCGAATCGAAATTGAACGTGTTCGGAAGCGCTGGCCGCGTAAAAATTTGGCGTAAAGCAATAACCGCTTATCAAACCTAAAATTTAATACAAACCGTTAAACACAGTAGGGGTAGCGTCAAGGTTTGGAGAGCAATTGGAGCAACTGGCGTAGGGCATTTAACGTTTACCGATGAAATAATGAACAAATATGTTTACAAAAGTATTTTGGATCAACACAGGCAGTCTTCGGTGGATTCCTTGGGTCTCGGAAGTTCGTAGATATTTCAACAAGATAACGACCCTAACCATACAGCGGGTTTGGGGAAGGAATGACTATAGTATTATGCTCCTCGTCAGCTATATAGTCCGCCGCAATCATCAGACTTGAACCCCATTGAGCATATTTGGGAGTTATTGGCATGAAAAATTAATATGACGACTTCAACCAGCAAATAAGTCTTTGAGGAACCACTGAAAAAGGCATACGTGTAGTCTAAAATTGCGCCTTCGAAAATAGAAAATTTGGTTCTATCTACCCCACGTCGTCTAAGGGCGGTTATAGAAGCATGAGGCGGGCTAACAAAATATTAAAATTGTTTTAAACCCCTTTATTTTTAGTTTAATTTAGTCAAAATATGAAATAACATCTATTGTATTTAAACTTTTGTCCCACGTGATTTTATGTTTTTAATGAATTTATCGTTATCTACGCGACTTTGAATATTTTTTGGATTGCATTGTTGATTAATTATCTACTTTAAATAAACTGCATTCTTACATTCACTCTAAAATACTTAGTTTTAATAAAAAGTGGAACTTTATAGGTGTATTTAAACTTTTGTCTTTGACTGTGTTGACTTGGTCCTCCTACATTCAAGAGGCTCGGCAATCTTTGAATCAGGACAACACTCCCTTAGCAGCTTAAGAAAGTAGGCCATCAATAAGAATGGTAAATTATGACATATAGTAAACATAACCAGTGTCATCTCTGCATGATTAACTTGCTTTGTAAATGTTGAGTACTCCATCCTCAGGCGTGGATCTATTTTTATTTGATTGCTTTCTCAACATTTAGGGGGTGCCTCTGAGAGGCGTTATGCTTTGTCAGAAAAGATAAGCGATCTGATAATTTCTTCTCACATACAGAACATGAACTCACTCCATTCACGTCCCACAACCAAGGAAATTGTTTTTTCATTCAGGACGGAAATTCCTCATCGAAATTGAAATTCTTTTCACTGCTGATTTTGGTACAAAAATTTTATAAAATAATTTTATATAGTTGAAATTTGGCACAAAAATTTTGGAATTTTATTGTAGAATTTTGTTTTTTTTTTTCAATAATTAAACCACACCTTCTGAAGGGGTTGAAAAATTAATTTTTTTAAACTATGGTTTTGAATTTTTATTTATATATTAATATTCTTCATCATCCAACTCAGTTTCTAAATAATCATTAGAATCATAAGCAGAGTCCGAATCTTCTTCTTCCATTGCTGACGTTATTTTTTTGATAGTTTGGTAGAGGTGGGCCTTTTAAAAAATTTATTTTATCTACCGGCAGGGCTTTTTACTTTAATATTTTTGCCTTTCACTTAAACAAATACTTGATATCAATGGTCTTCGGATTCATCCATGGTTCTATCAGAAAAATCGGCAATATTGTCTAAGCAGCAAATTTTTCGGGCATGTGATTTCTTATCGTTTTTATAGTACTTATTCCTTACTTCTGAAGCATTTTCTCCTAAGCATCCAACCGGAACCAAAGACGAGTTTATTATTTGCCAGCCATGTACAAAAATTTCATGTACCGTCGGTGACATAGGATACCAGGTATAGGTATTAACATTAGTGATTAAAACTACATACAAATTGTATAAAATATTATGATCAAATCCTGTAATTGATGAAAATAACTGTTAGTTCGCGAATGCTGTGTTTCCATCATTACTATTCACACTTCCGCTTTGTTTGGGAATGCTTACATGCAACCTCATTTTTGGTCATTTTTTTGAATTTCCTTTTTCCGAGTCATCACTTTGATTTTTTTTATCTATATATATAAAAATGAATTGCTGTTCGTTAGTCTCGCTAAAACTCGAGAACGGCTGAACGGATTTATCTTATCTTGGTCTTTAATTATTCGTGGAGGTCTAGGGAAGGTTTAAAAGGTGAGAAAAATTCGAATAATTGCCGAGAAAATCCTCAAAACAATCGTTGGATTGTGCCATACTCGCCAATATTGTCCAAAGCTTTTGAGACTCACATCAATGTGGAATATTGTAATTCTGTGAAGTCGATAAAGTACATATGTAAATATGTTAATAAAGGTAGTGATATGGCTGTCTTCGGTGTAACCAATGCAAATGATGAAATATCACAGTACCAGATGGGTCGCTATGTAAGTAGCAACGAAGCTATTTGGCGTATCTTTTCATTTGCGATACATGAAAGATACCCTACAGTAGTCCATTTAGGAAATGGTCAACGAATCTAACGCAGCAGACAGGGCGGCACATCCACCGTCGACAACATTAACAAGTTTCTTCACAGTCTGTCAAACTGATGATTTTGCTCGCACTTTGCTGTATGCTGACATGCCACGCTATTACACATGGAACGCATCATCGAAATCGTTTCAGCGTCGAAAACAAGGAACACCACTTGAAGGACATCCAAATGTATTTACGATGAATGTTATTATTTGCGATTGTTTTGTGGTGAATGTTCGTGGTCCGACATCGTTTAAACAACTGAGAACAGTTAATGGACAGCTGTGTGCGACTTACCGTGAGGCATGTCAACTATTACATTTACTTGAGAACGATTCGCACTGGGATGATACGCTCATGGATTCCGTAAAATCTTCATCGCCGCATCAAATTCGTACATTGTTTGCGATTATCACATCGACATGTTTCCCCTCGAATCAAAAAGATTTTTGGGTTAAGTATAGAGATGAGGATGTTTTACATCGTGTGCGACGTCAAACTTTGAATCCTACACTACAAATGACAGAAGAAATTTACAATGACACATTGATCATGATAGAAGATATGTGTTTATTGATGGCAAATAAAGTATTGTCGTGTTTGGGAATGACAGCACCCAATCGTCATATGCACGATGCATTAAACCACGAGTTGCAAAGAGAACATCAATACGACATTGAAGCATTGGCCGAAACAGTTCGTACAAATATTCCACAATTAAATCAACAACAAAGAATTGCGTACGACACTTTGATAGAAGCTGTGAACAGTGGATCTGGTGGAATTTATTTCCTTGATGCTCCCGGAGGAACCGGAAAAACGTTTTTAATTTCATTGCTTTTGGCGAGGATCAGATCGCGAACTGATGTTGCTCTAGCGTTGGCTTCATCTGGAATAGCTGCGACTCTGCTAGAAGGCGGGCGAACTGCACATTCTGCCTTGAAATTACCACTAAACATGCAAATCACCGAAACACCAATTTGCAACATCGCCAAAAATAGCGCAAAGGCCAAGATCCTACAGGTATGCATATTGATTGTTTGGGATGAATGCACAATGGCCCATAAGAGGTCACTGGAGGCACTGGACAGAACGTTGAAAGATCTTCGTGACAATCAAAATATTTTTGTAGGGGCTATGATTCTGTTGTCAGGTGATTTTCGTCAGACTCTTCCAGTTATTCCCCGATCAACTGTTGCTGATGAACTAAATGCATGCCTAAAATCATCAAATCTGTGGCAGTACGTAAAGACACACCACTTAACAACTAACATGCGAGTATTTTTGCAACAAGATGAAACTGCAAATGTGTTTGCGAAGCAGTTGTTAGACATTGGAAATAATAAAGTTGCAGTGGACACCTCGACCGGATTCATCACATTACCTACAGATTTCTGTCACATCACAGACTCAAAAGTGAAGCTTATTCAGCGAGTTTTCCCAGATATAGCGCAAAGGTTCAATAACCATAATTGGCTGGGTGAATGAGCAATATTAGCAGCGAAAAATAAAGATGTCGAGGATCTTAATGTGACCATTCAGAATTTTCTTCCAGGACAGTTGGTTTCCTTCAAATCAGTCGACACCGTAATGAACCAGGATGACGTAATCAACTATCCCACTGAGTTTTTAAATTCACTGGAATTGCCTGGATTACCACCTCACAATTTGCAGTTAAAAGTAGGATCAGTTGTCATCATGCTGCGTAACATTAATCAACCTCGACTATGCAATGGAACAAGACTGGCTGTGAAAAGATTGATGAATAACGTCATTGAGGTGACAATCATAAAAGGAAAATACAAAGGAGAGGATTTCTTGATCCCGCGGTTACCGCTGATTCCAATGGACTTACCATTCGATTTTAAACGCTTACAACTTCCAGTACGTCTGGCCTTCGCGTGTTCGCGCGTCGGAAAACCGTCTTCTTTGTTTATTTACGCACCACAAAACAAAACAAAAAATATAATTTATGAGAAAGCTTTAAATTAATTAACAGACTGTATTTTAACAGTGTGTGTCTGTGAATATCAAAATAAATAGCCAGTATTTCAGGAAAACTCTGTTTTGTAAGTAAGCAACATGATGTATCGAAAATAATAATAAAACTTCATGCTTTATTCAATAAATGCTTTTTTATTAAATACAGATTCGATTTGTTTGTTTTAAAATCATTTTATACAAAAGATTGGGTCTTTTATTTATCGATGAGGCAGTACGGAGTCTGCCGGGTCAGCTAGTAATATAATATATATATATGTATATATAAATATATACATATACCTATATATATAATTGGCGCTTTGTAATCGCTGAAGCGATTTTCGGTCGAGATCCTGTTCCAATTTGTTGTTTTCGCGTCTTGGTGTTTTCCAACAAATGGAGGGACCTACAGTTTATACTAAGCCGTCTCCGAACGGCTGATGGTTTTTTTATGAAGAGCTTTATATCATGTCAGAAATACAACCAGAGGGGTTGACATTCCCTGTCGATTTGATTTTATTAGCCAGTTTAGTTGGTGGCGTACCAGTTAAAGCATTAAGTACTTTTCCATCAATAAGTGTCATCTGTGGTTTATACGAGTATGTAATGACAATTGTTTTGCCCTATTTTGTATACTCAATTTTAAGTGGCCCGCAGAACCTTACAGTTTTGCATATATTAATTTTAAAGGTATCTAGGAAAGCAGGTTCTTCTGATCAAAACTTCTGCTTATAAAAGCTTTGACCAGTAGATCCATCGAAACCGTAGCTTGCTATTAACGTGCAATGTGAAAATATTTCATTTGAGATAATCAGGGCTGTCATGAAAAAAAATTGCTTTGGTGTCATGAAATCCGATGTTATCGGATTATGTTCCAATCGGAATTAGTGTCGGTTTTAGGTGTCACAGAAACCAAAATTATCCGTTTTGTTATTGGAAACAATCCAAGCAACTTACCGCTATTGGATTTGATTTGTGTAAACGTTTTTTTCCACTTGCAGTTACAAATTAAGTAGAAATGTGAGTAAATGATGGTTTAGAATAATAATAAATATTAATTATCTTATATTCTAATTCGTAATAGGGGAAAGCATAAAAATGCAACACAAAATACAATTCTAATTGAATTTATGGAAAAATATCCCGATATTACAAAGAGATTCACAAAACGGGACAAACCAAGCGCGGATGCTCTTTGGCAGCAATTAACCGATTCTCTCAGCGGTGCTGGTCGACCATAAAAAGATGTGAATGGATGGAAGAAGGTAAATGATTATTGACAATAAAAATTTGATTGTGCTTTTAAATTGTAGTTTTTTATATAGGTATTTACAGACGTGGACCGAATGGAAGAGCGATGTCAAGAGAAAACTTGCGCAGAACAACGCCGAGTCCAAAGAAACTGGTGGAGGACCCTTCTCCATATTTCAACTGACCCAAACGGAAGAGGTCTTAGTGCGAATTTGTGGCACGACAAAGTCTGTCGTAGGTATGGATGGCAATACACCCGGTCTTCCCAACGAAAGTGACGATGACATGCCATCAACGTCATCGAAGCAGCAAACGTCTCCAGTTGCAAACACTCCTAAAAGGCCAAGGAGTGAAAGCACTGGGGAACGCTTGAAAAAATTCTTTGATGAGGACAATGACAGAAAGTTGGAGATAAATGAAAGATGGGAGGAACTCGTGCAAATTGAAAAAGAAAACGCCAGCAGCCTCAGACGGGTTTACAGAGCTATTGAAAAAGGCAACAATTTCATAGCAACTGCCGTTACGGATATGAAGGACGAATATGTCCGTATAAATACTGAAATTTTGCCGGCACTAAAATAAAAAAATGAAATTTAAAAGCAGCAACTCGAACTTGAGCTTAAAAAATTTGATTACGAGAAGCAAAAAAAAAACAGTAAATCACTTTACTCTTACGGACAGCTTTGAGTACCTGAAAGCCTAAATGACTGAAATCTTCCTTATTTATTTATTTATTAGATTTTTAATGAATTTTTGTTTGGTTTTAATGAATTATTTTGTTTTGAGTTTAATAAATATGAAATGTGAATTTTCATTACAGCACTAAAAACTAGTATTTTTTTTGCTATAAAGTGCTGGCTATTTCATCCCTGATCCGTCTACCTTCACTTTGCAGTGTCGCGTTCGGTGGAGATTCAACACTCTCTTCAATACCATTTGATGGTCTTGGTAGATCGTCTAGGTTATATTCTACGTTGTACTCTCTGCAAATTTTATGCAGCGCGCAGCAGACATTCACAATTTTCACACTTTTTCTGGCCGATAATGCAACGTACTTAATAAGCAGCGTAAACGCCCTTTCAGCGCTCCTATTGTTCGTTTCACAATATTCCGACCTGATGAATGGGCCAAATTAAATTTATATTCCTTGGAATTGTAAAGTGGATCTCTATATGGCGTCAATAAAAAAGGTTCTATGCCATATCCACAATCTCCCAATAACCTAGATGTCCTGACTCATACACGTACATCCTAAGAAAATATTTTCTGGCGTTACTAATGTTCCATACGAATGAGTCTTGGTTAGAGCATCAACCATTCCAATTTTCATGTCACCATCACAAATCTAAATGTAGGTAAAAATACATAAATCAATACTTGTATATAAGTCCGTTTTCACGACTACTTACAATCATGGCATTCAGACTGAAATATCCCTTTCGATTATAAAATAGATGTTCATCAATACTCGGCTTGATGATTTTGATGTGTGTCCCGTCGATGCAACCAATTATTGAGAGAATTTTAAACTTTGAATAAAAATAGTCCCTCGATCTGCATTTTTCGTTGAAGTCCATTTCAAGTTTCACCCAATGCGGACAAATTAACTTATCTATAGCTGTAAGCACATCATCCAAAATCGTTGACCTACACTTATGCTAGAATCATTCCCAACTGATCTTTGATAAGATCCTTCACCCAAAAATCGATATGAAGCTGCAAGCTGCAGTACTGGTGGAACCTTCTACCGTCTCAAGTGCCCGTCAATTCGAAAAGCCTTTTTATTTAGTCGATAATACGCTATGAAACTGCAAATACGCTATAAGTATTAAAAAGCCCTAAAATTAAAATAAATGTACTAACGCTGTATTGGGCAGCTCAAGTGGGTTGATGCAATCTCGCAAAATTTTTCTTTTAACTTTCTCATTACTGCTTTCTTCCAGAAACATAAAAGCCACAACTGCAGATGCCATATTTCACTAATTTATTTATTTATCTTTATTAAAAAGCAATTAAATCAATTAATTTTATAAAATTTGGTCAAACAAATTTGCATTGAAATTGTCAATACACATACAAGCACGCAAAACAGCTGATTCGAACATCGGTTTTGTTTCATTTCGAAAAGAGCAAAACCGACACGGTTTCATGACATGAAATGAAATCAATATCGGTTTGCAATTCCGATAAAAAGCAAAACCGACTTGGATTTCATGGCAGCCCTGAAAACATCTTTTTGTAGGAACAATATTCTTTCGGCTGTAAGGTCTAAAAGGTTTTGCATTGGAACCTACGCAACATATTTTCAAACCTCTGTTTGAATTGGTCTGCAAAGAGTTTTGGCAACTTGAAGTCCTGAATATGGAGGAAAAATATCGGCACGACCTTTATTAAGATGATGAATATTGATATACTGTAAGTGAGTAATTTAGTTTGGTCTACCCATTTTAGAGGGAGAAGAATCAGTAAGCTCTTCATCCAAGATTATAATAATCACCCAAGAAAACCATCTTGAGTGACTAACTTTAAATTTTGACATCATACTGTTACAAAATTTCTTGATGTGGGTTATAAAACTCCGAACTTTTCCATCAATCTGAAGAATTTGTGAGTTGACTTCATTATATTGCTTCCACAACCCACGTGTCGTGTCGTTCATTGTGATGCCAAACCTCCACCAATGTTAAACGGCGAAACTCATGTTTGGCTGCAACATGTAATTTTTTCAAAAAATTACACTTTTGTGATTTTGGCTTGGATGCTCAATTTATGTTAACGTAGATAATACTTTCCTTCTGTCGCGACAATGTTTTCGCTGCCTGGTATAGCTTGATCTCTGCGCACCGCGCAACTGTAATAATCCGCTACCCTGCGCCGCCGCTTTGCTTTTCACTGTAACTGTCGCCAAGTACCGCTACTCCTTATGGCGTCTCTTGCCTGAATTTGGCGCTTTTACTTTTCTGGGTACACAGAAAAGAAGAACTTCTGATACTTGAAGTTAACGTGTCTCCCCCCTTCGCTGCTACCTCGAAAATCAAATGTTCTGCTGTTACGATCAAACCGAACCGCTTTGCATACATCTTTATTTAATTTGTGAATTTAAACAGTGGTATCCCGGCCCCCAATTTTGTGAGATTTATTTTACCGCTACACAAATAATATAAAATAGATATTATTTTTAACAAAGTTTAGGTTTTGTTAAATATATTCAGGTGTACAAGTATGAAATGTCGGTTCGAACATATAGATGTCTCGCAAACGTAAATATTTATCGATTGTCATAAAACTTTGACCTTGTGAAGTGTCAACCTTGACTGTCGAACCACCATAGTTTTGCGCGAATCGAGCATCATTATCGTTTACTCTCAGTGCAGTCAACATGTCGAGTTTCGTGCCGAATAAAGAGCAAACGCGGACAGTGTTAATTTTCTGTTTTCATTTGAAGAAAACAGCTGCGGAATCGCACCGAATGCTTGTTGAAGCCTTTGGCGAACAAGTACCAACTGTGAAAACGTGTGAACGGTGGTTTCAACGCTTCAAAAGTGGTGATTTGGACGATGCTCTGTGTTTGGTGGGATCAGAGCGGTGTCATCTACTATGAGCTCTTGAAACCCGGCGAAACGGTGAATACGGCAAGTTACCAACAACAATTGATCAATTTGAACCGTGCGCTTCAGAGAAAACGACCGGAATATCAAAAAAGACAACACAAGGTCATTTTTCTCCATGACAACGCTCCATCACATACGGCAAGAGCGGTTCGCGACACGTTGGAAACACTCAATTGGGAAGTGCTTCCGCATGCGGCTTACTCACCAGACCTGGCCCCATCCGATTGCCACCTATTCGCTTCGATGGGACACGCACTCGCTGAGCAGCGCTTCGATTCTTACGAAAGTGTGAAAAAATGGCTCGATGAATGGTTCGCCGCAAAAGACGATGAGTTCTACTGGCGTGGAATCCACAAATTGCCCGAGAGATGGGAAAAATGTGTAGCTAGCGACGGCAAATACTTTGAATAAATGATTTTTTCTTTTTCCACAAAATTTAACGTGTTTTTTGATTTAAAAAAACGACATTTCATACTTGTACACCTGTAATTGGCACGTCCGATCTGTTCCGTTCTTCAAACTAGACTCTGTCTGTCCGATTTGGCCCCTTTCGTTCGATAAGTGTTGCCTACGTGCACCCAGTTTCGTGAAATGAAAAGGGATATATGTTAAAATAGCAAAATGTTATTTCTTTAAAAATGAAGTCCACTCCTAATCGTCCTTTGTTCGTCCGTGATCTGACTTATGTATCAATGTCACCGTATAATTCGTATAGTTTCCCATGGCCAAAGGACTATAAATAATTCGCAAAAGTTATCTCTCGATGACGATACCCACCACATTTCTGGTCATATAGCAAGAGATGTCTGTTGTGGTTGCAGCATTTCGACAACGGACCTCCATTGTGTTTGTTGACGGGCGATCTGTGATATACAGAGGCAGGTACGGCAGCGTATCTTCGCGGCAACAAGATAGTGATCTGAGTCGATTTTTGGTCCTCGCAACGTACACACATCTAGAACACCGAAGAATTATCTTCCGTCAATCATAGCATGATCGATTTAATTGTACGATTTTCAGTCCGGCGACAACCATGACATTATTTTGTGCGGAAATCTGATACTACAGGCAAAATCGATCAGGCTCAGACCGTTTACGGATTTTTCGCCAAAAATATCTTCTTTGCCCACCCTGGCGGTCAAGTTGCCAAACGCAGTTTTTTCATCGTAGCGGGGCAGCGTTCATAAGCGTGTTCTAGGCGCTCATAGGATGCGTCCTTCTTTTCCGTGGAGTCGTGGGCACAAGTCAGCGATATGCCGAAAAATTTCACTTGATACCGAATTCGCGTCCTTTATATAAGCCGCCAACTTATCCTGTCCTTGTTCGGTCTATCGAACTTCAGCCTTTATGTTACGAAGACGATATCCGGCTGAACAACAGCACCCTCCCAATCAAGTGGCCAGAAATTTCAGTTGCATGCCTTTAAATCGTGATCCTTAAAACATTTGCGGTGGTCGTTGTCAATAGTGGACTCTCTCATACGAGGCTTGATTTTTCAGTGACGTATGTTTTTCAAACACTTCGCATAATCGGTAAGGTAATCACCTTCTCACTTTAATGCTCATCAAACGGATGCTTGTTGGTTGGCCAGAGGCAATAATATTTTTTAGTTCAGACAAAGACCGTACTGAAGTGCTCTGCTAAACAAGTCGCATTTCCTTTACCGCTCTTGCTCATGAGTCGTTGCGAAATCTCAACGGTGGCTCAGTATTTACAGGCGGCTTAGAGTTATTCTTGGCATATGTTTTTAGTGACTGCAAAGTCAATCAAGTCAGGTAATTTCCTTGGGTCTGTAGGTCAGTAAGTTGATTGCCTTCGGGAGACAAATTCGTATATATTTATGGTTCTTATGATCGTATTATATAACTGTCCACTTTTGTCGTTAATAAGTCTCGAACACCAATTAGTATGCTTTGTATTCACTTCCAGCTAAAAATCTATCTCCCAGAGTCAAAAAAGTGTCGCTAGTAAATCGCAGCCAAATCTCCTCTATTTTTGAGAGTTATCGAAGTTGACTGCAACCAGCGCTTTTCCATCTGGATGATAAGTGCTGTACAGCTTAAATCCAGCGATATAAAAGTTATACTTATGGGTGAGATATGTTTCGGATAAAAGCCTTCAAAAATAATGTGAGCTCTTTTTATGCTGGTGTACACCAGAATTGGAATGATTCGTAGGACCTGTCTACTCGCTGCACACCTCTTAAAAATAACTCATAATAAATTTGACATTTAAGCGAGTCGGCCATGTTTCAATTTCCTAAGCCTTTACATAGTCCAAGTGGATTAAGAAGTCATGGCAAGGTACCCCTACCAAAAGTTAACAGGCGTGTTTATGTACTCAAATTACAAGACGAACATATTTATGAAACCTTTGCGGTAAATTACACGAGCCAGTGGCCATATAATTTGAGGTCCGATTTGTGGTGGGAGAGAGACTTTGCCGCCGAGTATTGGCATTCACCCCGGTGAATGAACGTCTAGCCACAATTCGCATTAAAGCGAAATTTTTTAACATATCGCCCCGATCGTGAAAGACTAAAGCCCACCGTCAACAAACTGATCGTACCTTATCAGTGTGGCTTAAGACTTGGTAAATCAATCATTGACCAGATATTCACTATGCGCCAAATCTTGGAAAAGATCCGTAAAGAGAGGATCGACGCACACCATTTCTTTGTCGATTTTAAAGCATCTTTCGACAGCACGAAAAGGAGCTGCCTCTAGGCCGCTATGTCTGAATTTGGTATCCCCGCAAAACTTATACGGCTATGTAAACTGACCTTAAGCAACACTTAAAGCTCCGCCGATTTTATTGACATTATTGGCCTCAACAACCGCGCCGTGAGTTTTGGTCTCTCCAGACTGGATAAAAAAGCGAAGGATATGGGTCTGGTAGTGAACGAGGGCAAGACGAAATATCTTCTGTTATCAAACAAACAGTCATCGCATTCGCGATCGTAGATAACTTCGTCTATATTGGAACCAGTATTAACACCAACCACAATGTTAGCCTTGAAATCCCCCGCAGAATCACTCTTGCCAACAGGTTGCACTTTGGATTCAGAAGACAACTGAAAAGTAAAGTTCTATTGTTGGTACCAATCTAATAGTCAAGTTCGATACAATGAACTCAGTGCTGCCCTCCCGCTAGTAGATTGATGGAGGTTTGGTATTGGCGACTCTAGAAACACCCTTTGGGTCTATAATAGGCTTTTCCTCACATAGCGGGGCAAACCTGTGGGTGCATTGCAATCAACATCAATATTGGAGTACACGGAATAATGCTTCTTAGCATTTTTTGGAAGAGCTAGAGTTTCTCTTAAATGTAGAGATTAATGCCTGTCTGCACTGTCGATCTTTTTTCTTTCTGGCGGTCTGACCCTGTTCCATACTCGTCACCCGTACTGGAGTTGCTGCTGCTGCTGCGCTCCTTGGGTAGCTCTTTGTGTTTCTGCATTTGCTGGAGAACATGCAGATGCAGTGAAAACAGATATTACACACTTTGTTTTGTTTATTGCTGCTGAAGAAGTCTGCGTTGGTGTCTCTAAAGGTGAATCGCTTACTTTTGGACTGCTATTGGCTGGGGATTTCTCGCAACAACAGTGAAATAGACATTTCTCTATGCCGTCGTGACTGAATGCCGTTGCTCTTGCCTATTTGACCGTTGATCACTCATTACATCACCGATTTACATTTAACTTTTCTTTATGAAGTATTTTCTTAACCCTGGAAACAATCTTCGATCTTTAAATGCAAAGCGAGTTCTAGGTGTATAGAGTATGGGATAAGTACCAAGCCCCTTTTCACGAATCCGGAAAACTTCATCTGAATGATATCCCAAACATGATGTATAAATTTGAGTTAGCTCAGCCGTTCTCCAAATCACCAATTTTTGTACTTTATTATATTTGGTAGGTGCCACGCTCCCTGTTCAGAATACAGGCAAACTTCTTTTAACCCAAATTTGCATAATAACCCGAATTTGCTGCATAATATTGTTAATTTCGATGGGGCCGTTCTCAAGTTAATGCCAAAAGCGAGCACTTATGCTTAAATGTAAGATATGTATGTACGTACGTGTATGTATATACACAGGTGATTATACTGGAAAATGGTTTACATATATCAACGCTGCTTTGTAAGGACAAATTTCACCTTAGTTAAAAAATTTCTATCGATTCGGTTGCAAGATTTGGAAATGTTATTGTTAAAAAGGATAATAAAATAAATTTTATTTCGTTTTTACACGAAACGAAATGCTGTCCTTCATGTTAAATCGTTTTCTTAAGTTTATTTTTCATATTAACAAAACGAAATGACATCGTATAACTAGTTAAACATATCTAATATACACATATACAAATACATATAAAAATAATAAACTATTAATTCTTGTATTTATAAGAGAAGTTACATGTATACCAAATGTTGCCATACTCGTATATAATGTGATACTGACATGGTTTGCATAACATTACACTTCATACTGATTACAATTCATACTCCCTGCATAATTCAAAACTCTACATATTTCATTTCAATGGTAACAATAAAATGACTTCATTATTACTGTATTCCCTTGGCGGTGTTGGCTTAATAATTTTGCATGTATCGCACTTTGCAGCTAACGACTCAATGTTTTCATCCATTCCCGGCCAACAACAGTGCTGGCGGGCTGGCTATTTCATTCTGTTTATACCCTAATGTCCGTCATGCAACATTGATAAAGCGCGAGCTTGTAAGAATGTTGGAATGACTACGCTATTCACTCCCGTTTGTAGACAAATGACTTTATTTTGCATTGTAAGAGCTAAATGGCGTTGAAAATATGGCGCTATGTCGTTATCTTTGACCTTGAGGTTTTTGGGCCAGCCATTTTCTATGCAAAGTCGAACTTTCCGCTAAACATTGTCTTTTTTTTGTATTTTCTGTCAGAAGTTTGATATTTAATGGTGTATCTAATATTTCAATGCTCAAACATGTTTGCTCATTATCATGTCTATGCCTATAGCCAATTTGGATAAGGCGTCTGCGTTTCTGATATTTAATATCAAACTGATATTCCATGAGCGTGATAGCCCAGCGCTGCAATCGACGCACAATCATAGTTTGAAGTGATTTATTTGGATGAAGAATGCTAACCAACGGTTTATGATGTCTTATTAATATAAATTTACGTCCATACAGATATTGGTGAAAACGGCTGACAGCATAAACGATAGCTAACGTTTCTTTTCCAGTTTGGCTATACTTCATTTGATATTTATCCAAGATTTTTGATTCGAAAGCACTCGGGCGTTCAGTGTCATCGGCATAGTCCCTCAGAAGACACAACTGCAGCCACAGTGATGCATTCACAATTCCCGTCTTTAGCCTCTTAAAATCTTTTTGCTGCTCTGCTTCCCACTTAGAAGGTGTGTCTTTACGACGCAACTTATTAATAGGCGCGGATAATGTTGACAAGTTTGCGATAAAACTGCGATAATAATTTACCTTTCCCATAAAGGCTTCCACTTGCTTCAAAATTGTAGGTGGTTTAAATTTTTTTACGGCAGCTACTTCAGCTTCATCTGAGGCGACTCCTTTGGCCGAAATTCGACGACCCAGGAATTCGATTTCCTCTTGGAAAAAGAAGCACTTTTGTTTTTTTTTTGCATTTTATACCATTGTTTTGTAAGATTTGTAAAACTTGTTCCAAAGTGTTCATTTGGCGTTGGTGTAGCCACGATTATGTCATTTAAGAAATTTCCACAATATTCAGTATTTTTTGAAAGTTGTTCTAAATAACGTTGAAATATAGCTGCAGCACTGGCAATACCATAAAGTAAACGTTGGTATTGAAATAGTCCTAATAGCGCATTTACAACCATAAAAGATTTAGATGGCTCATCGAGCCAACTTTAAAATCTCCGCATACGTATTCTTAACGAACCGCCAGACTTGGTGACCACCACAATTGGAGAAGCCCAATCACTACATTTGATTGGTTTCCAAATTCCTATTTCTACTAAACGGTCGGCTTCAGCTTTAAATTTTGGCAACAGGGTAAATGGTATAGTATGACTACGCTTTACAGTCTTTAATGGTACCGATAGCGGCTGTATTTACTTGTTGAATTTAAATATTTAAAACAAATCCATTCCGAACAAATTATTGCCTTTTTACTCGCTTGCTACCACAAGTACACATTCTTTTTCAAATTTGCCGCACTTTATCTTTACTCTGAATTCGCCTTTCGCTGGAATTATTCTCTTCCCATACCCAAATAAGGTTTTTGAACATGGTTATAATTGGGAGTATTTAATTATTTATACGTATTAAGTATAATAACTGAAGCAGTTGTGCCCGAATCCATTTGAAACACAATATTTTTATTGAAAAATTGCACTTTAATGAAAGTTTTTCCTTTTTCGTGTGTAATGTCCGTTAATCTTAAAAACTGTTTCAATTTCGTCAACGTCGCGGTATTGCTTAATTCTGTTGTTTTTTCCAATTTGGATTTTCTACCTTTGTTTGTCTAATTTGATTGTTGTTATTGTTAATCTGTCTGTTTGCACATACTGGTGAGATATGCCCCGCATTTATAACACATTGCACGTTTTTAAATTTGCATTGATTCCTCCTGTGAGAGCGGTGACATCCAGAGCACGACTTTAGTTTCTCCTTCTGTGAATTCGCCTTCCCAGCACTTCGGTGTAATTACTTGACAATCTCTTAATTTTTATGGCAAAAACCGTGGTTGTTGTTGCTTCAAATGACTCGGCTATGAGTATAACATCATCTAGTGATGGCTTCGTTTCTTGCAGTTCATGGGAGCTTTTCAATATTGAATTCGCGAATGTAATTGTTGTTTCAAGTTCACCTGAACATACAAAATCGCACTCTCTTGCTAGACCTCGCAATTCAGTTACCCATTCTCTGTAACGTTGATTTGACTTCTTCTCCCTGCGAAAAAAATTCGTAACGAGCTGCTACTATGTGCCGCTTTGTCTGGAAACGTTGCGTAAGCTTGGCAGGTAGCTCTACATACCTTCTGCTCAAATATAAACGAGACTGTTCAATAAAACAAAAACCGTTAATTATTCTTCAATATTTATTTTATCCCCTTCAAAATAGTCACCATTCATAACACTTCTGGTAGGCCGCTTTAGGTATGGCTTTCAGTTCCTTCTTCGAATTCTCTTTTATGACTTCAATCGACTGAAAATGCTTTCCACGAAGCGGCAATTTGAGTTTAGGGAAAAGAAAAAAGTCACACGGTGCCATGTCGGGTGAATACGGTGCTTGCGGAACAATATTTACGTTGTTTTTGGTCAAATAATCGCGTACAAGACGAGACGTATGAGCAACAATTTTGGAACAAGTCGAGCAGACACACGTGTCATGCCCAAAACATCGTGAATAATGCTATGAGCGGATCCATTTGATATGTTGAGCTCACTAGCTATCTCTCTTTCAGTCACATGACGATTTTCCAACACAATTTTCTTTACTTTTTCGACGTTTTCTTCGTTTATTGACGTTGCTGGACGACGATCATGGGGCAAGTTCTCCAGCGATGTACGGCCGTCCTTGAACGACTTATACCAATCAAAAATATGTGCACGTGATAGGCAAGACTCCCCATATGCCTTCTGCAACATTGTCATTGCGTCCGTCGCACTTATTCCATTGGAATAACAAAATTTCAAACAAACTCTTTTGCTCAACGTTAATTTCCATAGTAAAATTCGAAAAACACACTCGAGGTTGACTTGTTTATAGTGCCTAAAAAAAAAAACTATGTGACAGATCGCGCTCAAATTTGACATGTAAACATATAACAGTCCTGGCAACCTAAGCAAAAAAAAGTATGGCCATATGTCTTGTCCTTGTCGAGTTATGGATAAAGGCTCGTTTATATTTGAGTAGAAGGTATGTTTCTTCCACATAATTTTTTTAGTAAGTCAAAACTTTCACTTCCAATCCAAGACAAAAAGAATGACTTTTTCTTTGAAACGTCGCTCACAAAATATGCATGAAAATGCTGATTCATTTGTTCCAAATATGAATTCCAATTTTGCAAATCAAAGAAAGGAAAGATCACACTTACGTACATGTCAACTGAAGATATGCCAGTAAACATCCCTACAAAAAGTTTAAGCAGAGTTAAGCATTGTAAGTATTCAGTGGCGTTATAAATGGCAAGTAGCCTTACTACTTCGACACATTTTTAATAACATTGAATTAGTACCATTTAATGCAACCAAGAATGGTTTTTTTTACAAACAGTTTTCTTATTCAATTCATACCCGTCGATTTGTACTGTTGTCTACCGGCAGAGACAGGTATTTGTTGCTATTTGTTTAAAACAGCTTTCAAAGTTATCTGTAGGGTTTGGGGTTTGAAACCTCATCAGAAATTATTGTGAAACAATTTTAAAATGATTTATAAAATATCAAATTAAACTTTCCACAACTCAATTTGGTTATATGTTTTGTTGTGTAGTAATGTGAATACAAAAACTTCTTTTTTTTAACTTAACTACTTTATTACTGAATCTGCTCAAATCAAAATAAGCCAAACAGTACTTATACAAATCCTAAAATTAATTTAAAAACGTGCTAGCTCGAGTTAACTCAGGGCCGTTTTAAAACAATGGCGCTCTTATTAGGAGGCGAGAAAATCTCTTTACTGCAGTGGCGAATTTCTGGATGAGTTGAACAAAGCGTTAGCTAATAGGTTGGTATAATTTCTCAGTTTCGTAAGGTAATTCGTTCTGCTCCTTTCAATTTCAGGCTTAACCACTAAGATTCCAAGGTCTTTATGGATGTTTACGTTAAGAACGCATCACGGTGATCCCGTTATTAACCTTAAACTTTTGAACTGGAATCTCTGTTTTTCTCAATATTAGGCCAACAGGTCATACCCCACAGTTGAATACCATACGTCCGAATTGGCTTTATAATAGCATTGTAAATGAGAATTTCGTATTTTAGTTTTAGCCCAGAGTTCTATGTAAAAAGCAATTTAAGCTAGCTAGTTTTAATTTCATATGTCATAACTGGGCACCTAAGGATATTTTCCAGGCGAGTCTTCTATCTTAATATGTGTATTTAATCTGTTACAAGCAAACTGGAATATTTATATCTTTTAATTTAATTGCAGGACAGCTCGTATTTCGGCATAATATGGCTATACTATCCGATATAGTGGATGTAGGAACTTTTCGATTTACTGTGATGTCTGCCGTGTATATAGGGTATAATATAGGCCCAATAGAACTACGTTGAAGAGCATCAGTTTTAACTGGAAATTCCTCAATGATAAATTCCGATTGTTTAACATAGCTTTATACATTTTGTGTAATGGACCTTTATACTACGTAAAGAAATATTGCATAGCAATACTCTTTGATCTCGAATGCCTTCTTAAATTCATTAGTAATTCAGTTGACTCAGTTACAGTATCACGTTTTTCACGAAAGCCGATTTGGTTATCATCACTTTGATACGACAGAGAAAAAGAGATATCTTACTGACATACCTAAATTGGAACGGTTGGCCGAGCGTTTTCTAACGTCATTGAGTGGCAACACGCGCTATCCCAAAATAAGAGCGCTAACGTTTTGTCGTTTTCTCTTTCTCTTCAAGTTCTTATTATTTTAAAAACACCTTATAAATTAATTTTATTTATTTCAAACAAGATACTACCAAAATACGCCAAAAATGTGCCTCCACTAGTTAAATTAATATTTCTGAAAGTGTTTATCATTTAATTTGCAAACTACAATTTATTTGTAAAATTTTTCTCCCGTTTGCCTATTCCCCTTCGTCAGTTTTTTTTCTCTTTTCTTTCACACTTTCATCCTTCACATCTAATAGCCTGTTTCCACCGGACGTTAACTGCATTTTAGCTTGAATGCATTTAAACATCGCATTTAAATGCTAAATTCCCATGTGTTTGTTGTTGTATAAAAGTGTGTTAACTCACTTTTCATGTTGTTTAATGTAAACATTTCGGACGTTTCGGTATATTTCTTGCCAGAGTCGTGTGTTTTCGGATTTAATGAGGGGCCAGACTTTTATTTTGCATGCTGAAATTTTTTCTGCAAAAGTTACTTTTTTGTATTAATATTGACATAAAAACATATATTAAGTAATTGGCGAAGATAATGCTTCTCCTCTTCAAAAAATAAAATTAAAAAAAAATAAAAAACAAACAAAAAGCAATTGTGGAATTTCAAACGATCCCCTCAACATAAAAATATACGCGACTCTGGCAACTATCAGCTGATTGATTCTAGAAAATAAATATTTATTAAAAAAAAATAAACTATGGTAAACTGAAAATGGAAACAAAACGACGCAAGTGGAACCTTACGGAGGCGCAAAGTTTCTTGGATTGCTGGGAAGGAAGAGCTCAGGAATTGAAAGGTTGCCGAAAAAACTCTCATGTATACAAAGAAATGGCGGTGGAGTTAACGCAATCGGGGATCGAAGTCACTGGCAGTTGTAAGCATGCAAAAGCCATTTTCCTTTCAGCAGCGTCTGTCCGTGCAGCAATAATCTGCACTTGAAAATCATAATATTGTATAAATAGCAAAATAAAATAAATGCGGTCTCTTGAATTCATGATTTTAATACTTGTGACAAATTTTGCAAACTGCAAATGTAAACAAAAATCAGCTGTTTGAGTTGACTCAGTTTCGGTGGAAACGTTTGACATTTCATTCACTTAACAGAGGCCTTAAATGCAGTTAAGTGCTTGGTGGAAATAGGTTATAACTTCATCACATAACGCGCTGTCAAAATTGAGTTACTGTAGGATTTCCCATACAAATTGAATGGCCATGAGGATTTTTGACAGTTGTTTATCGCTCAACGTTCCAATTTGAGGATAGCAGTTATATAGCAGAATTTTTTCAAATAATTTTGAAAAGCAGGGCAGTATGGTTATTGGTCTGTAAGAAAATGTCTATGTGTGGTATTTGCCTTAACAAACAATATGACTATATAGTAGGGATATTCAGACTGGCTTTGTTAAATTGTTATTCGGTAATTTTGTATGTGTATTTTTTTGTATAAATTTCAGTTCATTGGTTTACTGAGTAACGAAGTACCAGTCTGGCAAACTTGATAGTTTTTTCGTTACTTGGTAATCTTCAAATCAGTTTTTGTTTTTTAATTTGGCTTATTACAAAATTCATTAAAGTGTTAACAATTTTAAATTTTGCAATTTTACTAGTCATTTTTCTCCTTTATAGAACTGAATGAACTGTTTGGAAAAACACTCACCACACTGTCAACTGTGGCTTCAATTCTCTTAATTACAACAATTAGGTCTTTAGCACTCCTCAACTGTTAAGAGAATTATTTCTTGCGATACGAGGAACTTAGAGCTGCCCTTCCGCAAGTAAATTGATGGACGTTTGGTATTGGCGATTTTCGGCCGATTTCCACTTTAACCCTTATGTTAGTAACCAACTTTACCAACGTCTTTTAGCAACCGGGTACCCGGGTATTAAAAATTTTGTTTATTTTGTTAAAAAAATTTTTTCCAAATTATTTTTTTTTTGAAATATTAATAGTAAGTGACAGAGTAAAGAAAAAAAAAATAATAACAACGTAGAGTTATGAATGACATCTGAAACGTATTGGGGCACTCCAGGTAGTCGACCAGTTTTTATTGTTCGGAGCCGAGCAGACGCCGTTGGAGAGAGAGAAAAACTCAAGGTTATTTCTTTGTTTTCTATCACGCACTAGATTCGAGTATATTTTAGTACGTAACAGATTTTTGGTGAATTCAGACGTGTTTTATTTATGGTGTTCCCTTTACAGTGAAAAATAAGATTATGGAACAACTAACAAGAGCTGAATATGCTAACCGTTATATATATTTAATATTTGTAAATGTTTTAGTTATAATTTTGTACAATAAAATTATTTACGACTTATATCATATAATATTTAATTTATTTGATTAAGTGCAACCGAAAGAAATGAATATTTGGGAAAATTACTTAGAGAACAAGACGTGAAGTCGAAGACTGGATTCCAGCAAATATAGCTAGATGTCAAGCTTTAAATCAAAAAGATAATTCAGAGCATGACGAATCTGAAGATTATGTTATTAGTGTTATGGGAGTAAATAAGACAAGGGAGCGGTATTCCACAGTTTTTGGATTTCATGAAAAGGTTACCATGTGTTCTTACGTTCCTAAAAAAAAAAAGCTGTCATTCTGATGTCTACGATGCATTCCGATGCATTAGTTAATGATGATGCTAAAAAGAAACCAGAAATAATTAATTTTTATAATAAATATAAAGCTGGCGTCGATACAATGGACCAAATGGTGCGGAGATACACCAGTCAACGACGTGCTTCGAGATGGCCAATGGCAATGTTTTTCAACATGCTAGACATTTCTGCGCTTGCTGCATATACAATTTCTTATGAAAATAATAAAATGATTGCCGAAAAAACGACAGAACGTCGTCAATTTATGCGTAAGCTAAGTGAAGAACTAGCATTGCCGGTGATTGAACATCGTACCGCGAATCCACAAATAATGCGCCATTTCTCAACAAAGAATGCCATTCAAAGTATTTTACGCCGTGCACTGACAGAACCAGTCGTGGTAAATCCTGGTCCACAGGCTCCAAAAGATAAAACCGGAAGGAAAATAGTTATAGGATCTTGCCATGTCTGCAATGCTTTGCCAATAAGAAGACGGCGAAAGACACGTAAGGCTTGTGCCAATTGTCACCAACCTGTATGTGACGAGCACTCAGTTAATCGTGTAGAATTTGTTCAATGTCATTAATTATAAAAAAAATGTAATATGTTTTAATAAAATTTAGTTGCATGCATTTATAGAACTTGTATTCAATTTATTTCCTATGCTTTCCACTGAGGGTACCCGGTTGCTAATGGCGATGGCTGCAGTTTAAGCTTATTTAAAAAAAAAATAAAATATAAATCAATTAAATGAACTCACAACAAGCTTTCTTTTATTTTAATAAACGACGATTTGAGAGCTTAAAATGAAATATTGAACTTTCTTTAAACTATTAAAAAAATACACCGCGGTGGATACCCGGGTACCCGGTTACTAACATAAGGGTTAATTCAACATATTTCACCATTCAGCATTCTAGCTTTCGGTAATCCATAAAGTAATGATTAATATATCTTATTATTTCATTCAATTTAAAATTTCGTGTTTAGTTTAGACACAAATACACGTACAGAATATACCTATGTACACTTGCCAGAAAAACTATGCGTACACACTCAACGTGTAAATTTGAAGGAAAAAAAAGTATAGCTGTATTAAAGATATCGACTTGGTTTATTTTTATGTTATAAACCCATTTATTACTATTAATATTCATAAGTTTTTTTTAGTCTTAATTATATAACTTATATTAATAAAAATAAAAAGTAAAAATTCATATGATTTAGTATTTGCTATTAGTTTTATATGTGATGATAGAGGTTAGATAATTTTAGGAATTTAATGATTTTACTCATATTATCTAGGTTGGGATTGGAGAGGAGTTGGGAGGGCTTGTCGTTATGGAAGATTTGTCTTCTCAGGATTGATGAGGAGTTGCAGGAGTCGAGAATGTGTTCAATGGAAGTTGGGGAATAATTTTGGCAAGTAAGGCATAAAGGAGAATAGTGTCTGTCTACGCGATATAGTTTAGTGATCCTTGTGTGTCCTAGTCGGAGTCTAATTATTTGAGTTTAGTCAAGCCTTGTAATGAATTTTGGGGGATGAATTTAAGGTAGTTGACGCTAATATGTTGTTTTTTGTAAATTTGCTGGTTCCAGTTGCTGGATTTTGGTATTAAGTTTTCATGTTCGTTTTGGAGCTGGTGTTTTAAGAAACTATTTATGACTTTTATGTTAAAGTTTTGGGTATACCTATAAATTATTTTTGTGCACTTGCGTGCTTTATTGAGTCTGATCTTAAACTAACTATTCTACCCTAACTTATTTCCATCCTAAGCTACAGCCATCACCGTCGTCGCCGCTGTCGTCGCTGCCGTTACGTTTGTTATTAGTATTCGCCTGTATGTTGACTCAGCGATTCCCACGGTTTGAATTGTTTGTTGTAACTCGATTCCACAAGTGGAAGTATCGGGTATCGTCTTTTATATTTTGCTAAGTTGCGGAAATGACTGCAACAATGTAGTCTAAACAATTTACATTTACGGAACATTAGACTGTGTTAACTCTTCCCCTCCTAAGTGAGGGTCGTCCGCGATCCTCTCCGTAATTTTCCGTATAGCACGATCCATCATCCTTTTTGCGGAACGTTTTCCTTGGATGCCAGATCACTAGGAAGGCAGCAATGGTTGTCACTGCAGCAACGAAAACCACTGTCTTTAAACTGACCTCTTGTCGCAAAGCGTCTATGTGATTGATGTTTTCAACGTTCATTTCCTGGAGGTTATTAAGACTCAGAGATCCCAAGTGTCCCACCAGGTTGATCTTTTGCGCAGTCGATTTTCCGGGAGTTCGTGTGGTGGCATTTTTCCGATTTCGGAACTCGGTACCATTTATCGTCATCTGCTGTTCGAAGGTTAGCAGATAGGTCCCTTTATCGATTCTTAAAGTACCGGTCTCGCCCTTTATTGCGGCCGTATCATTATTGATAATTATTCCGTCATCGATCTCATTGATACCCCTCTCGTGATTTGCTGTGGTTGAGCAGTTTGCCGTTTCCCCCGCAATGAGTTGTTGCCCGCAAGTAATGGTTTTTAGCATTTTACAAAAGGTGGCAAAGGTTGATTTTTCGCATTTTACGGCATGTGTTTTGCTGTCGCAACGGTGTTTGTGTCTCCAAAATGAAGTACCAGCCCCAGGTGTGGTACGGCGAATAGGCTAAGCTTTTTACAAACTGTTTTAGGTATGGGATATTTTATTATGAAGTATAAATTGTCCTTATTTTGTAATACCTTAATTCTAGACATCCCTAATATTTCTATTGTTGATACGTTAGTCGAGTGCTCGTTGATTACTTTATTTATATCGCTACTGTCCAATATTACAGGACTAACTAAATTTAGTTTGGCTAATGTCATTGATATTACGACAGCTTGCAGCTCTAGAATTATTATCGTATTTCTTGCTAATATTGTTTCATATATGGTAGGTGACCTGTATCTATTTCCTCTTTTTTAGTGGAAGTAATAATTTTGTTTATTTTATCTGTTATTTCTAAAATCTTTTCCTGAATGGGGGTATTTATCCTGTACTGTTTGTTGTTCGATTCGACAAGTATGTCCTGTTTCATCTGAAGTCTATGATAGTCGTCGAAGTCGGGGGTGCCGACAATGACCTTGAGTGCCGTACCCAAAACATTGTGGTGGTGAATACGACGGCTCGCAGCAGTGTTTCGATGTGCTTAATATCTGCATCGAGAAGCACTCTCCTATGCGACTCAGGGAATTAAGTACTTAGATCCTTCGTCTCATCGTTCATTGTTTCGTATAGCGTCATGTTAGTGAAATGTGTAAAGTATCCGTAATGTTCCCTTACTATCGCCTCCCCGTCCACAATTGGGATGTAGTTGGCGCCAGTATAGTCTGTGAGTTTTTCAGTCAAAGTATTTGTCGTCAGGAATGCCAATATTATTATCCTGTAATTAAAGAAAGATAGCAATTAGTGACTGGGTCTGTCAAGGGGGCCGAATGTTGTCCTTATGGACCCTCATCCCCTTTATAAGAACGGTGGTGCCTAGGTCCTGTTCAACTACTTCCTCTACATATAGTGCTGAGAGCTTATTTCCTAGCCTTCGATTTACCTTCACCAGGACCCTGTCAACAGCGTTACACGACATATCCTGACGGTTCCTATTATGATAATCGCGGTTAGCGGCCTGTGTTTTTTCAATACGGTCTCGGATTGATTCCACATTATTGGTTGAACTTGAGTAAAGGACATCGATTGGTTTTCTGTTGATTACTGAGTGAAAACGTGTAGATTTATTATATTCTATAGTAGCCCGCAAAATTAGGTCAACGGTGTCGCTAAGATTTCTCTCTAGTTTAAGGCACCTAGCTATCTCAGTCAAAGTACTGTGGAAACGTTCCACTTGCCCATTTGAAGTACTATGAAGCGGGGGTGCTTTTGCGATTGTTACATTTTTATAATCCAAAAGTATTGATTTTATGGTATGCGAGTTGAGCGACTTTTCATTGTCACAATAAATTGTTTTGACGTTTGGAAAAATGTTTATTTGCTGTAAAATTGGTGGTTTTATGTCAATGTTCGTTCTCGATGAGATCTTCTGCACTATTGCAAACTTCGAAAACTTGCCGATGCAAGTTAAAAAATATTTTTGATCAGTAGAAAAAAAATCTATGGGTAATATTTGCCCAATGTGAGATGGTATCGGCGTTGCTGCAATGACATGTTTTTTTGGATGGCGGTCGTATTTGGACTTTGAACAGATTCGGCAGTTCGCCACCACTTGCTTTTTTATCCATCCTTGGAAAAAAATAGTCGGCTAGGATCTGTTTCACGTTTTCTTGATCAGCTCTATGTGCTCGGTTGTGTTCAGCGACAACAATCTCATGTTGGTCACCTTCACTAAAGTAACTAAAGTAACCATTTTTACAGTGTGGCGGAACTTCACGTTGGGATGAAGCTCCATCAGTCGGTGCTGAATCTTCACCAGAACTGGTAGGCTACAGTGTATTGCATTAACCACACCGTCACTAATCACTTCTTGTAGTGTGTCTATTAGCGAATCTTTTTCATGGAATGAAACAATATGTCTAGTCTTCGAACCGAACAGGTTAAAGGTCTGTTTTGACGGACTTTCGCATTCCTGAAGCACAATCTGATTCTTAAAGAAATTAACAGGTTTATCCACCGTTTCAATGGTATACGTCAGGGACTCTTTGCTATGTATGGTGGCGCAGTCAGAGCTTGGTTCCATTCCAACCTCCACCATGTTCATGTGTTGTCTCGACAATGCGTCGGCAACATGGTTCTCCTTCCCTGGCTTGTAAAAAATTTATACATTGAAGCTTTCTACTAGGGATCTCCATCGCTTGATCTTCGCGTTAGGGTTTTTATCTGAGACTGCAAATGTCAAAGGCTGGTGGTCAGTGAAAATGTTCAACTGGTTTACACCATACAAGTAGTTTCTCAAAGTGTTGAGGGCCCATACGATTGCCAGGAGCTCTCTTTCATTTGTTGCCAAATGTTCTTCCCTATCTCTTAGAGTTCTTGCGATCATGGTAATGGGTTTTCTTTCTTGTGAGAGTACAGCTCCCAAACCTCTCGAAGATGCATCGGTCGTCAAATCAAAGGGTTTTGTGAAATCTGGATATGTCAATGTGACGTCTTCTGATGCTAAAATTTCCCTTAGTTTGTTGAATGCTTCTACACCTTCTGATGTGAATTGAATTTTAATTTCTTTAGACTGTGTGGCACTTACTTTGCCTTTTCCCCCCTTAAGCATATCGGTCAGTGGTTTTGCTATGCTAGCAAAATCTTTAATAAAGCATCTTTAAAAGCTTGCTAATCCTAAAAAAGAGCGGAGCCCCCGAAGGGTGTTTGGCTGCTCATAGCATTTTATGCTGCGTTCCTTATTAGGGTTTGTTTTTACGCCCCCTCTTGATACAACGAAGCCCAAGTAATCTACCTCAGTTTTAAAAAACTTTGATATTTCCACTGAGACTTTCATATTGGCCTCGCAAAGCCTACGTAGAACCCATTCAACGTCCTTTAAATGGTCTTCTGCAGTCTTTGAGTAGATGATTACATCGTCGACGTAAACATGACAGGTCCTGCCAATTTGCTCCCTCAAAACATCATCGATCGATCTCTGAAATATGCTTGGAGTGTTTTTGAGTCCAAAGGGAAGGCGGCAGAATTCGTATTTGCCGTTGTTTACAGAGAAGGCAGTTTTTTCTCTGTCCCTTTCTATCAACTCAATCTGATGGAATCCAGATTTCAGATCAAGTGTGGTAAAGTATTGTGCTCCCTTTAGGTTTGACAATATCACCATTGGATTAGGCATCGGATACTTGTCCTCAACTGTGACTTCATTTCCTAAAGTCGATAACTAACCGTTTTTTTTTATTTCCTGCATCGTCTATCCCTTTTTTGTCAACAACCCAAATCGGACTATTGTAAGGTGATCTGGAAGGGCGAATGATGCCATTAGCCAGCAAATCGGCCCCCTCCCCGTTGACGAATTCGGCCACACTCATAGGGTAGAGCCTAGAATATATCGGCTCTTCGTTTTTTGTTCTTATAGTAGCAACTATATTTGTATTGAAGGGAAGGGACTCATTTGGGTCTGCGAAGACCCTCTTCCTACTCTCCATCATCTTAAGGAAACGAATTGCGGAATTTCCTCACTTTTCATATCAATGAAATTTACATTCACGCACTCGTGGAACAAAATTTTTCGTTTCCAAAATCGTGTCGTATTACTCCACTACTCAGATCTATTTGAGCATTTACCCGTTTTAATAGATCCAGTCCAATAATACCATCGAACGTTGCCATATTAGACAATATGAAGAATTCCGCCCATACACCAAATAACTTTATTCTATACTTCTTATTCACATGACTATTTCCGTGCAGTGACTTAACCAGAAAAGGTGTGGATGCTGGGATAACATTTTTAAACTCGGGCAAAGGTTTAATATAGTTTTTAGACGCCCCTGTATCCACTAATAGCTTTATTTTTTTCCTTTGGTACCCTACTCCTCGTTCGATCCACGGAAGCAGGGACTTCCCCCTAAAAAATTGAGTTCTTCCTCTTCGAGATTTTCTATTTCTTCTTCCGCCTCTTGATTGTAGGCTATGTCTTGGTTACCTTGGCTTAAATTATTTATTCTCTGGATTTTAGGTCCAGTATTCCTACCTGATTCTGCCTGTCGCTTTCCAATTTGTTGTTGTTGGTTAGAGTTAGGGCTCTGTTTGGAATTGTTTCGGTACTGTTGTTGATTTACTTTTTGTGACTGACGCCAATTTGAATTCTGGAGAAACCGTGACTCTGATGGATCTATTTCCATCGGTACTAATTGATCTTGTTGATCATTTTCGTTGCCGTTCCTTTTCGGCTGTCTATTGAAAAAATGTGGATTTTTTTGGGGGGTTTGCAATCTCTGTTCTAAGTTGCTATCACCGATCTTCTTAAATCTGTTTGGATCTTCAGCAGACGCAGTGAAGTTTGTAGCGAACACATATCGTTCTCTATTTGCCTCGACCTCTTGGGCCAGGGCCAGAGCACCCGGTAAGTCATCAGGTCGAGAAGCGAAGAGAATGTCACACAATGGTCTTTTTAGACCAGAAATGAATACCCTAAGCGCGTCTGCTCTATACTTTGTGCAGATTGATTCCGCAATGGGACCCTCCTGTGTCATTATGGTTTTATTTGTGAGAAGAGTTAGCTTCTTCTCCACTTCGTCGAAATATTTCCTGTCGAAGCGTAGAAAGTTCCTGTTATATGAGATATATTGGACGCTTGTCCGAAGAGGTAAAATCTAATCTGGCAATGATCGCCTCGAAATTCAGTACAGTACAGATGCTAAAACGGCATCAGCGGAGCCCTTTAGCTTATTTCTAATTATTCCTACGGCTTGATAATGCCTAGAGTTGACGCCAGGAAACGTAGGTGCTGGCTTGACCGTCAAACTCTGGCAATGATTTCACCAGGTCTAGAGGTTCTTCACCTTTAATTCCTGCAATGCTTTTCACAAGCTCGTACGTATGTGGCTTTTTTACTGTGGTTAAAGTGGCAATTTGCTCTGTCAGTCGTGTCAATTTATGTTCAAAGGACTCCTGTTGCTGTTGCAGTGCGCCTTTTACGGCAGCCTGTACTAAAGCGGTTATTTGGTTTGCGTCCATTACACCTATATTTCTATTCCTTGCGATCTGCAAACTACTGATCTTTTCCAATAAACCCCCAAGATCACTGTCGCTCATCAAATCGTTGCGAACCTGCTTCAAGTGTTTCATCAGTTGTTTTTAATATTCTTTCAGCCTCCTTCAAGTGATTCAGTTGTTGGTAAAATTCTTTCAGCCTCCTTCAAGTGATTCAGTTGTTGGTAATATTCTTTCAGCCTCCTTCAAGTGATTTTTTTGTTGGTAATATTCTTTCAATTATTCGGTCGTAGGTTCAAAACGCGGTTGAGCGCCAATTATTTTTGTGCACTTGCGTGCTTTATTAAGTCTGATCTCAAACTAACTACTCTACCCTAACTTATTTCTATCCTAAGCTACAGCCATCACCGTCGTCGCCGCTGTCGTCGCTGCCGTTACGTTTGTTATTAGTATTCGCCTGTATGTTGACTCAGCGATTCCCACGGTTTGAATTGTTTGTTGTAACTCGATTCCACAAGTGGAAGTATCGGGTATCGTCTTTTATATTTTGCTAAGTTGCGGAAATGACTGCAACAATGTAGTCTAAACAATTTACATTTACGGAACATTAGACTGTGTTAACTTCTATAAGGGGAAGGCGTGCCGCTTCCTTGGCCGTTTTATCTGCAAGCTCATTACCAATAATGTTGGAATGTCCAGGTATCCAAAGAAGTCTAATTTTTAGCATGTGTTTGATTAGGAGTGACCTAATGGCACTTGGGTAGGTTTCATTATTATTTGGGTTGGAGATTGATTTCAAGGCTGATAGAGAATCAGAGCATATGATAGATTCACCTCTTTTTGTTTTTATTATTTGAATTGCTTCTAATATGGCAATTGTTTCAGCTGATAGTACTGACGAGTAGAATGGAAGTATTCTCGATTTCAGGACAGTGTTTTCTGTAGTTATGGAATATGTGGAAAGTGTGTTTGATTGTGAACCATCCGTGTAAATGAATGTACAGTTCTTATTGAGAGATTTGATTTTTAGGAACACTTGTTGGTATATGGATTGGTTTGTGTCACTTTTGGCATTAGAGTTCAGAGAAGTATCTATAAGATAAGGTCTTAGGTTCCGAGTTGGCTCTTGTTTTATTTATTTTTGTAGGGATGAAAGGGGAGATTTAGTTGAGTACATTTCAATACGATTTTGTTGAGGACAGATCTTATAGTTTTCCTACGTTTTCTAGTTCTTTGGTAGGTTTTTAATATTTTGAACAGGGGTGTGTCTGAGGAGTTTATGAGGGTTTTCAAAAGTTTGGCTGTGAGGTAGTCGAACTTGTTTTCTATGGTATGTACACGTTTGTTCGCTTCTAACAACAAATTATGGATTGGAGTAGTGCGGAAGGCACCTAGGGCAGCACGAATTGCGGAATTCAGTTTAGTTTTAAGCTTGTTTAATGTTGATTTGGGGGAGTCGCCATAGAGAAATAGGCCATAGTCTATCTTTGAGATAATTAGGGCTCTAGTTATGCTGAGCAATGTATGTGTATTGCAGTTAAACTTAGTACTTGATAAACATTTAATAATATCGAGTCTTTTAGAAAGGGAAGTTGCTAGTATAGTTATATGGGAGTTCCATCTGTAGTTATTGCTAAAGGTAATTCCTAGTATTTTAAGCGTTCTTACTATTGGGATTGTGATATTTTTTGTGTGGATGCTAGTAGAACATTTGTGATTTCTGCACATGTGGATATGTTTACATTTATCTGGAGATAGGTTTGCCCCAGAATAGTTGCACCAGCTGGTAATGTTTTGAAATAAGGTATCCAAGTTGTAAGTTAAGTTTTTTGTTTATTGTGTTGTATTATGAGGTGGAAGTAGTCAGCATAGGCAGTAAAGTTAATTCTTTTTTCTATTGATAGGATGTTACATAGTCTATTATAGGCTATTAGGAATAAAATTACTGATATCGGGGAAACCTGGGGCACTCCGTTAAAAAGCGGAAAAGTGCTTGAGATTTGGTGTCCGATCCGTACCATTATTTTTCTGTTTCACATGAAGTTGACAATATAGTTAAAGATTTTGGGTCCTAGTTTCCATTCATTTACTTGATCAAGTATAGCGTGGACGCCATACCTATCAAAAGCCTTTGAAAAGTCAAGGGAAATGATAGATGTATGGCTTCTTTTTGAAAGTGATGAGATGGTGATGAGATGGTCTGCATAAATCAGACAGTCTGTAACTGACTTTCCTCTTTTGTAACCGAATTGATTTTGATGTAGTAAGTTATTGTTGGTGACGTACCACCATAGTGTTTTGGCAATTATTTTGTCTAATAGTTTTGCAATACAAGGGTTTAGTGATATTGGTCGATAAGAAGTTATCTTGGTTTTATTTGTATTGGGTTTTAAAATTTGGATAATTAGGCTTGTTTTATATGATTGTGGAATATCGCTGTTAAGAATGTCATTGAAGTGTTGAGTGATCCTTTGTTTGGTTGCGTTTGAGGACTTTTTGATCATGAGGTATGCTATTCGGTCGTGCCCAGGTGTGTTCCCTTTTAGGAACTGGAGGGCTGATAATAGCTCAATATATGTGATGTCAGCTTCTATTTAGTTGGCGGATTGTGTGGGGTTGAATGTTCTATGCACTGGTTTGTACTTGTTGTTAATAAACTCTTGGGAAAACCCCGAGTCTTGGGAGGTTTTTGACCAATGTTGAGCAAAGTTGTTGGCTATTTCAAGTTTACATGTATTGGTTCGTCCACATCAAAAGTTTGGGCTAATATCCGAACCTTCTTTGGACAACACAACGATAGACTATTTACAAGACACAGTGTATCGTAGTGTTGTTGTTAAGGCCACACAAGGTTCGGATATTAGCCCAAACTTTAGATGTGGAGGTTGAGGGTCGAATTTCTGATGTGAAGATTGTAGTAGCTTTCATTTTACTTTGCCTTAGTTCTCGACGAAATAAAGCATTTGCTTTTTCGAAATGTACTTTCTGCTCAAATATAAACGAGACTGGCTCAATAAAGCAAAAACGGTTAATTATTCTTTAATATTAATTTTATCCCCATCAAAATAGTCACCATTAGAGGCGATACACATATGCCACCTTTTTTTCCAATCTTCATAACACTTCTGGTAGGCCGCTTTAGGTATGGCTTTCAGTTCCTTCTTCGAATTCTCTTTTATGACTTCAATCGACTGAAAATGCTTTCCACGAAGCGGCAATTTGAGTTTAGGGAAAAGAAAAAAGTCACACGGTGTCATGTCGGGTGAATACGGTGCTTGCGGAACAATATTTACGTTGTTTTTGGTCAAATAATCGCGTACAAGACGAGACGTATGAGCAACAATTTTGGAACAAGTCGAGCAGAAACACAAACTCTTTGCTCAACGTTAATTTCCATAGTAAAATTCGAAAAACACACTAGAGGTTGACTTGTTTATAGTGCCGTAAAAAAAACTATGTGACAGATCGCGCTCAAATTTGACATGTTAACATATAACAGTCTTGGCAACCTAAGCAAAAAAAAGTATGGCCATATGTCTTGTCCTTGTCGAGTTATGGATAAAGGCTCGTTTATATTTGAGCAGAAGATATTATGTTTTCGGGGTTGACATTGTTATTTAAATTTCGCCAGGCACAATTTTTTGAGTATTTTAGTTCTGACAAAGTTTTATTGAGTTTGAGGGATTGCTTTGTGTGCGCTTTGCAAAAGAATTTTCTTTATGTTTGCGGCTTCTTTATTAGTGTTTTTGCTAGATGCATATTCATTGGTAGGATGGTACGTAGACAGATTATAATGTGTCCAGTCGGCAAGTTGGGTTTTGAATTGGAGTCGTTATGGTATGTGGCAGTTCTTTGTGCAAGCAGGGAAATATGGATAGGGAAGTGGTCGCTTCCGTGCAAATCTTTTAATGTCTTCCATGAGCTGTTAGGTACTAAGTTAGGCGAACAAAATGAATGAGATGATGTGGGTGAAGGTATTGTGGGTTGTGAAGTGTGTTGGAGAGTTGTCATTGAGTAGAACTAAGTCTGATTGGTCCAGGAACTTTAGTAGCGTATTTCCTCTTTTGTTGTTTATTGTGGGACCCCATTTCTGGTTCCAACTGTTGAAATCTCCGGTGATAATTGTTTCGTAATTGTTCAGACTACTAGTATACTAAGATCGTTTAAGTTAAATGTTTTGTTTGGAGAAAGGTATACAGAAAAATTTGTTAATGGCTTGGTGGACTCTATGGTTATAGCGGAAACGTCAAACTTGCTTGAAGTTACGTTTGAGTTTGAGAATTGTAAAGACTTGTGGATTAATATAGCTGTGCCTCCGAATCTCTTTGTGGGTTTATTGTAAACGATTTGATAATTTATAGGAATAGGTATTTTATATTGAGGAGGTGAGTTTCTTGTAGTGTTAGTATATATTTATTTTTTAATTATATGGTTGGTGATTAGGAGATGTCGAGTAGATCCGTGTCAAGAACGTCGACTTGAATTTTGTTCAAGTTCTTTGTCTTACACGTATTGGTATTTGATTTCTTTAGTTGTCTATGAAGTCTTTTTGATGTATTCTCTGAAAATATTTTGAGGTTTTGTTTTAGTACGCTTGTTGTTTCCGAGTTTGAAGCAGATTCGCTCATCATCTCAGGTGGTTGTGTGGTTTCTTTGGTAGTTGTTGGCGTAGGAGAGCTGCTAGTGGTGAGATCGTATTGTATTGTAAGTCTGTTGCTTTGTCTTGAGAGAGCTTTTTGATGTGAGTTTTGCTCTGGTCTGTTGTCTCATTTTTGGTGTGTGTTGTTGTTGGTATAGGATTATTTACGGTTGTAGCATATGTGGTTTTATTGAATGGGTTTCGTTGTTTATATATTGCCTTTTCAGTTTTGTTGTCGACGTTTGATGTAGTTTTGATGACTTGAATTTCTTTCTCCTTTATGAAGATTGGGCACTTTTTGTCATAGGCTGAGTGGTTGGGGTCAGAATTTTTATAATTTGTACAGTTTACACATTTTTTGGTTTCTTTACATTCTTCTTTTATTTCGTCGTTTAGGTGATAGTTGTTGGCACAATTTGGGCATATTTTGATTTTTTTTTTGCATAATTTAGCTATGTAGTTGTATTTCAAGCAATTTTTGCAGCCCATTGGTGGGGGTATGTAGGGACGGATTGGTACTTTTAAATATCCTACATTAATTTTTGTAGGTAGAAGGGTTGTTGTGAATGTTATTATTATTAGACCAGTTTCTAATAGTTGATTGTCCTTTTTTTTGTAGATTTTCTTAACTTCGTGCATATTTTGGGGGGCTGGTTCTTGTGGGCTTTCTTTCTCATGTATGTTTCGCAAGTCGTTGCAGTAAATTTGACCTTTGGCAAAGTTTAATGATGGATGGATGGCAATGTCAATTTTTATGCTACTGGACAGTCCGATTAAGGTAGATAACTTGTTGGCTTGTTTACCAGATTTTGTTTTTATTAATATTTGGCCACTTAGTATTTTTTTTTGCACATAAGTATTTCGCCACATGTAGCGTCAATTGCTTTTTGTAGTAGAAAAGGGGATATGTTTCTAAGTGTTTCTGTGGTATTTATCCTTGTCATTAGAAGATATACTTGATCGATTGTTGTAAGGTGTAATGTTTTAGTTTGGTCCCACTGAAGGTAGGGAGTATGAGGTATTAGTGTTATTGTATTGTCAGGTGGCTTATTCATTTTGGGTTCTTATTATAAACAGCACTATTGTTGGGTAAATTTTATTGTAGTTTTTATTATTATTAATATATGAGTCGCTTTTTGTTTTTGTTTGTTTATTTGTTTTCTTTAGTCTTTTTCTTTCTTTTATTTAGTTCATTGTTTTACTGCACGATGCGTATAGTCGTTTTAGAGCTTCCGATCGCTTTGACGGCATAACACAGACTGTGCTTGATAAGATGTATTAGTGAAAGAAATTCGTTTATGTTGTCTTACCTAGGTTTTATTTGAATCCATTTCTTAAAGGAAGACTATCAAAAATCCTTGTCATACGGATATAACATAGTAGTATATTGGTGTACAGGTGGCCGCGGTAGTCGAGTTGTTAACATTGCGTACTGCCATTCGAAAGGCTTGGGCTCACATCTTGGTGTCGTACTAACATCAAAAAATTTTAAGAAAATTAATTTAAATAAAGACTTAAGATAAGTTTTGTAATTGCGGTCGCCCCTCGGCATGGAATGTCAACCACTCCGATTGTATTCCTGACATGAAAAATAAAAGCTTCTCATACAAAATCGTCAGCCGTTTGGAGGCGACTTAGTATAAGCTGTAGGTCCATTTATTGGAAAAACATCAAGACACAAAACTACAAATTGGAGGGTGAGCTCCGCGGACATCGCTTCAAGGGTAACAAAGCGCCAATTGTATATATTTGTATTATATATATATATATATATATATATTTATATATATATTTTTATTGCAGGAGATAAATATATAAAGATGTTTTATTTATGGATTATATATTTGAATATTGATTATTTTATTATAACAAAAAAGTTTTCTACAGTAGGGAATGATTACATATGGTATAAAATATGTTTACATACATGTATGTTTATTCAATAAATATCATTTTTACTATACTCCTTTTTATTTTGTAAAAATTGTTAAACTTCACAAATAATGTTTTCGCAACAATTTCGTTGGCCAGTTGCACCTTTTATATGACCCAAAAACCGCAAAACGGAGAACATCCCTTCAACCGAAAAATGTGTAGCTGGTTCTTCAATGCAATACAATTTCTGCCCAAAAATTCAATAAATCAGCTTCAGCGGTTAGTCTCGTAGGTTTGAAGCTTCCTATTTCGGTAATAGCCGCTTGCAGCTCTCGAAAATTATAATCTTCTCCATTTTCTGAAGATGTGTCCACTTCAGGTTCCCTTATTCAGGTCCGGAGCAACGATGACATTTCATCAACTACAAAATCGGGGATGGTTGGAAAAACAAATTATCAGGAGAAGAAGTGTCTGGACTATTATTGTACTTGGAAAAGAAATTAAAAAAATGTATATATGTATATATGTACATATATGTCACGATTTATAAGTTGAGTTTTTGCAATCACGAAATTTTTAATAGTAAATTGAATGGTAGGAGCGGCACATTTAATGGAAGTTATGTTCATGTCCTGCCATTTTACTATGGTATTTTGCATCGATGAACATAAAACAAGTATAAAGTCCTTACTGGTTTTATTTTTTATACTTGGGTTCAAAAATATACCTACATACATAGATACTGTAGGTGAAAAAAACTACTTATCGATTCATCTTGCGTTTCTTCTTTTTCCATATCCGTGGCTTCATTTAAGAGCGAAACCACTTTAATCATATTCCGCCCATTGTCAGTCGTTACTGTATAATTTTGATCCAATGGTGCACCGAACTCGTTTAAAATTTTCAGCACCTCAGTTTTTAAATTTTGTGATGTTTGAGCGGTACGCATCTACCTAATCGAAAGCGTATAACAAACAATCTTCTGCCGATATATTATTTGTAAGTTTATTCCGATAACAGATTGGTCATAGCGGGTAGCCGAATCCATTTTAAGGGACACTATACGATTTTTTACAACTGATATGATAAACATTTTTATTTGCCCATATCGATCATTTATTAGGTCTCTGACATTTGTGGATGTTACAGACTACATGTTCAACGCTTTAAAAATTGGTTAGGCAGGGGTTTATAATGCATCCGAGTCAAAAGATGAGAATGGCAGTAGTTTCTTGGTTGCAAAAGCAATGCACGCATTTGAAACCTCACTTTTACTAATTGCAAAGCAAAATTTTCGTTTTTGCTCTCACAACATTGAGCATGAAGCTCTTTTTCTTGTTTGGTTTCTTCATATTGGTCCATGTGGGCCACCTTCATGTACCTTTTTAAATCTTTCACATAAAATTCGCTTATTAAATCATTACGTTCTCGACCCATAATAGCACATTCAACTCATGCAGTAATCCCCCTACAACACTGTAGATTGGCTTCCAGTTATAGGAAACGCGTTGTATTTCCGTAGGATCACCAATTTAATATGTTAATTTAATTTTATTAAAACGCAATTGACACAATAAAGGTACATGAAATTAATTATGAGCTGAATTACAATAGACTACGGAAAAAAATGTATGTTGAGAAAAATGATTATGAGGCAACGTGAAAAAATAAAATAAAGATTATGGGCAACGGAAAAAATATTCATATATTTTCTTAGTTGTCTTCAAGGGAAATCGCTAATCGGGAACATGGGCAATAGTGCGTACATAAAAAATGCAATCCTCAGCCCGACGGTCATCACACTAACGACTGCACTTTGTTGTTTTTGACAAAAACTCAATAATCACGCCACTTTTTATTATTGCTTTAAGCAGACAGCATCTCAAATTACCTGCAGTCATGCATCACACCATCGCCATAATCGATTTGCTGTTTGCTGTCCTTTTCGCTTACGCCACCCACCTCTGTCCGCTATAACTTATCTGATAAGTCAGTCATTAGTTTCATCGCAAAACAGCAAAGTGTTCGCTGCGCAAAAGACACTTATCGTTCACTAACAGAAAACAGCGTTCATCGAAGTTTAGGTACTATCTAATATACCATATAATATAAAATTCTCCGAAACGGCTTAATCGATTTTAATGAAATTTTATGCCCATATTCAGTAGGTCGGAGAATAACATAAAATTTATATTTCACACCGGGAAGAGAAACTGGGACTGATCTATTCGAAAAATTTGTATTTATAGTTCGGTTTACTTGAAATTTGTTACACAAGTAGCCTTTTACTTAGTTCAGCAGGAATATTACTTTTGTTTCCAGGAATAGTACCTATGACCGATCTATTCGAAAAAATTGTTTCTATGGTCTGGATTAATATATAAAAATTTACGGAAGTGGACCAAGGACCATTCCATAACCCGATAGATGACATCATTCGTTGACTTAAGCTGAAGCTTTGTTGGAACGCACGTTCGTGCGTATACGGGATCCGTTTCCTTGCATTTACGTGCGTAAAAGCAGAGCAATTTCATAGCGTGCGCTATGACAGTTGTCATTTCAATGAATTAGGTAGAATAGATATATTGTATACAAGTGAGATAAAAAAATAACTGTCGAATCTCGTTCAATGAGAAACCCTTATGTTGAAAACAATTTGTAGTTTTTCCTGAACCGGTTGGGCCGAAATAAAATTCAACTTTGTTAAGAGAATCTCGGGGACCTATTCATGCGAGATAATCTTAGTTGCGATTTGATTCACTTGAAATTTAATTTGTTGTTAACTTATCGTTTAGATTAACATGCAGAAACTGGTTCTTAATAATCGTATTTATGATTCAATTTGCTTACATTTTATTTTCGTTCATACGTGTATGTTCTTATCTAAAACCGCTTAGTTTAATTTATGTAATTTTATGAGAATTGCCCATGTTCGCGTGTTGGCAAACCATCTTTGTAGTTTGTTCTTGCTTGCCTACGACCATATTGTTTTTTTCTGCTGATCGAGTTCATTCAAATAATTCACATTCAGATTTGAACTATCTACATAGGTATATTTTATAATCACTGTTAATGTAAGGCAAGTAATTAAGGCGAGGCGAAGTTCGCTGGGTCTGATATTTATTATATACAGTGATGAACTAAAGTATTGGCATAGCAAGGTAGTTCAACTCGAAAAATGGCTCGTCGAATGTTTTGCCTCGAAAGAGAAAAAGTTTTTTTGGAATGGTATCCATAATTTGCCCGAGAGATGTGCGAAATGTGTAGAAACCAATGGTCAATACTTTGAATAAAAACATTTTGAGATTCCTCTGAAAATTAAATGTTTTCTTTATCGAAAAAACCAGCAAATTTCAACTGGAAGATATGGTATCATTGTGTATAGACTCAATTTGTCGAAAACAAGTAACTCAGAAAAAATAGCAATTATAAAATCAAATAACATAACTTGATAATATAAGTAGGTACGATTCGACACCGCGCTACCGCTTTAAATTAAATTTAATAAATTTATACACTAAGAGAAATTGTCACTGTTTTCATTTGGACAAATCCAAGTGTAGGTAAACGCTCCTATCCCAACAACTGTTCTGAGACAACGTTAAAAAAAAATCACAATTTATAGGTGAAAAAATTTATTTTTATAATATAACAGTTACTTTCAAATTTTCTTACGTACTTCTTATATCAGTTATGACTCTGGTTCCAATCCAAACAGACTTATGGTATGTAGCCTTTGCGGTAAATTAAATGAGACAGTTAAATACAAACTACATAAACAGCATTGAAAATCTGCAATGCGAAATTTAAAAGATTTGCGTTATCATTTCAAAATGTAGCATTATTCAATAATAGCCAAAGCACATAAAAACTCATTCAGGGCTTAGGTTACAGATCGCGTACGATACAATCGGCGCACGTCGTTCGTTAGAGAATCTTACTAAAGCGGAAACATCGCGCTTACGTACATGCGAACTAAAGATATGCCAGTAAACATCCTTACAAAAAGTTTAAGCAGAGTTAAGCTTTGTAAATTTTCAGCGGCGTTAGACATGGCATGTAGCCTAACTACTTTGACACATTTTTAATAATATTGAATTAGTACCATTTAATGCAACCATGAATTGGTCTTTTTTTACATTCCACTTTTTCATCATTCTTTGTTACATTCCAACTTCCGGGTACGTGATGCTATTGGTGAAAAACAGCTTTCAAACTTAGCTTTAGGGTTTTGGGTTTCAAACCTTCTTCTATTTTAAAAATGGTATTTAATTCTTGAGAATTAAATTAAAGTTAATAAAAACGCAATTTTTGTTCTGTTCATTATCATTATTATTATAAAATTTCTTTTTATTATTATTAATTATATTAGAAACACATAGCAGTTTATGAAAGAGATAGCGAGCGAATCTTTTAAAAGTAATGTTTTTATTTACATTGTTACTTAATTCTATCTACATCTAGTAACGGAGAAGGAGGAATATAAGGTTGCAGGTGAGTATTTAGTGTAAGTGACATATTTAATAGGAGTCAAGTGTGGGGAGTAAAAAGGTAGGTAAAGATAAGGTAAGTAAATACATAATTTGTAATGAATGTTATGAATTTTCAGCGTTGAACACATGTCTTCAACAAATGGCTTATAAAATATCAAATTAAACTTTCCACAACTCAAATTGGTTAAATGTTTTGTTGTGTGGTAATGTGAACTACAAAAACTCTTTTTTTAACTTAATTCCTTTATTACTGAATCTGCTTAAATCAAATTGAGTCAAACAGTAATTTTTTTTTTGAAACATTAATATTTATTTATTGAATCTACTCCGACTTCGGACGCCTAACAATAAGTAATAAAATCTTAAACATTGTTGAACTTAACAGTAGTACACGTTTTTGGCTTTAATGTAAAAGTTATGTGTTTGCACTTGTTCTCATTAACTTTTATGAGCCATTTCAATTAGTTTAAGATGCTGCTCTAACACTTTTGTAGCTGTAATGGGGCTTTTATGCCGACTTAGTATAGCAGTATCATCCGAAAATGTTGACGTAATTACTTCGTCACTTGTAGGAATCTCTCTTCTTCTTTATTGGCGTTGGCACCGCTTACGCGATTATAGCCAAATCAATTACAGCACGCCATTCATCTCTTCTTTTCGCTGTTTGGCGCCAGTTGGAAATGCCAAGTGCACCCAGGTCACTCTCCACTTGATCTTTCCAACGGAGTGGAGGTCTTCCTCTTCCTCTGCTTCCACCAGCGGGTACTGCATCAAATACTTTCAAAGCTGGAGTGTTTTCATCCATTCGGACGACATGGCCTAGCCAGCGTAGCCGCTGTCTCTTCATTCGCTGAACTATGTCAATATCGTTGTATAGCTCGTACAGCTCATCGTTCCATGTCTGCGGTATTCGCCGTTGCCAATGCGCATAGGACCATAAATCGTTCGCAGAACTTTCCTCTCGAAGACTCCTAGAGCCGACTCATCAGATATTGATAACGTCCACGCTTCTGCGCCATATAGTAGGACCGGTATGATGAGCGACTTGTAGAGCTTGGTTTTCGTTCGCCGAGAGAGGACTTTACTTTTCAATTGCCTACTCAGTCCAAAGTAGCACCTGTTGGCAAGAGTGATTCTGCGTTGGATTTCAAGGCTGACATTGTTGTTGGTATTAATGTTGGTTCCTAGATAGACGAAATTATCTACGACCTCGAAGTTATGACTGTCAACAGTGACGTGGGAGCCGAGTCGCGAATGCGATGACTGTTTGTTTGATGACAGAAGATATTTCGTCTTGCCCTCATTCACTACCAGACCCATTCGTTTCGCTTCTTTATCAAGTCTGGAGAAAGCAGATCTCACGGCGCGGTTGTTGAGGCCAATAATGTCGATATCATCGGCTTTACACTCTTATAGAAGATTGTACCTTCTCTATTTAGCTCTGCAGCTCGTATTATTTTCTCCAGCATTAAATTTAAAGAGTCACACGATAAGGAATCACCCTGTCTGAAACCTCGTTTGGTATCGAACGGCTCGGAGAGGTCCTTCCCGATCGTGACGGAGCTTTTAGTGTTGCTTAACGTCAGTTTACTTAGCCGTCTAAGTTTTGCGAGGATTCCAAATTCAGACATAGCGGCATAAAGGCAGCTCCTATTCGTGCTGTCGAAGGCGGCTTTAAAATCGACGAAAAGGTGGTGGGTGTCGATTCTCTTTTCACGGGTCTTTTCCAAGATTTGGCGCATGGTGAATATCTGGTCAATGTTGGACTTACCAGGTCTAAAGCCACACTGATAAGGTCCAATCAGTTTGTTGACGGTGGGCTTTAGTCTTTCATACAATAGGCGTGATAGGACCTTATATGCGATATTAAGAAGGCTTATTCCACGGTAATTGGCGCAGACTGTGGGATCGCCTTTTTTGTGGATCGGGCAGAGCACATTTAAATTCCAATCGTCGGGCATGCTTTCATCCGACCATATTTTGCAAAGAAGCCGATGCATGCACCTGATCAGTTCCTCGCCGCCACATTTGAATAGCTCGGCCGGTAATCCATCGGCCCCTGCCGCTTTGTTGTTTTTTAAGCGGACTATTGCTATTCACACTTCTTCATAGTCGGGTAATGGAACAACTTTTCCATCGTCATCAATTTGAGTTTCGGGTTCACCATCTCCGCGTGTTTCCTGTTCACTGCCATTCAGCAGGCTGGAGAAGTGCTCCCTCCATAAATCGAGTATACTCTGGGCTCCTGTCACTAGCTCACCTCCCTGGGTCCTACAAGAGTTAGCTCCGGTCTTGAAACCTTCTGTAAGTCGCCGTATCTTTTCATAGAATTTTCGAGCGTTACCCTTGTCGGCCAGCTTCTCAAGCTCCTCATACTCGCGCATCTCGGCCTCTTTCTTTTTTTGTCTGCAGACGCGCCTTGCTTCCCTCTTCAGTTCTCGGTATTTATCCCACCCCGCACGTGTTGTGGTCGATCGCAAGGTTGCGAGGTAGGCAGTCTGTTTTCTCTCCTCTGCGACACGGCAGTCCTCATCGTACCAGCTGTTTTTGCGACCTTTCCGAAATTCAATGGTTTCGTTTGCAGCTGTACGCAGGGAGTTTGCAATGCCGTCCCACAGTGCTCTCAGAGAGCAGGTGTGCAAGTCGAGTAGAGAACCGCTCGGCAGTCTGTTGTGATTGCAGATTTTCAACGTCGAACCGTCCTTGTGTTTGTTGATGGGCGTTCTTCGATACATAGAGGCGCGTGCGTATCTTCGCTGCGACAAGATAGTGATTCGAGTCAATGTTGGGACCTCGGAACGTACGCACATCTAAAACACTGGATACGTGTCTTCCGTCTATCACAACATGATCGATCTGGTTGGAAGTTTTCCGATCTGGAGACAGCCAAGTAGCTTGGTGAATTTTTTTGTGCTGGAATCTAGTGCTACAGACAACCATATTTTTTGTCCTGGCGAAGTCTATCAGCCTCAGCCCATTTGGAGATGTTTCGTCGTGGAGACTGAATTTTCCGACAGCCGTACCAAAGATACCTTCTTTGCCCACCCTAGCGTTGAAGTCGCCAAGCACAATTTTGATGTCATGGCGGGGGCAGCGCTCATAAGTGTGTTCGAGGCGCTCGTAAAAGGCATCTTTGGTCAAGTCATCCTTCTCTTCCGTCGGGGCGTGGGCGCAAATTAGGGTGGTGTCGAAAAATTTTGTCTTAATGCGAATTGTGGCTAGACGTTCATCCACCGGAGTGAATGCCAGTACTCGGCGACGGAGTCTCTCTCCCACCATGAATCAGACACCAAATTTGCGCTCCTTTATATGGCCGCTGTAGTAAATTTCACAAGGACCCACCTTCTTCCATCCTTGTCCCGCGCATCGCAATTCTTGGACGGCAGTGATGTCAGCCTTTAACTTTATGAGGACATCAACCAGCTGAGCAGCGGCACCTTCCCAATTAAGGGACCGGACATTCTAGGTGCATGCCCTAAAATCGTAATCCTTAAAACATTTGCGGGGGTCGTCATCAAAAGGGGGGTCTTTCATCCGAGACTTAAATTGGTTTTTCATTGGGTTCCAAACCCTACGCACAACCGCATGGGATTCGCCTTCTCACTTTAGCTCGCCTCCAAACGGATGTTCGTTGGCTACCCAGGGGATACGTGGTCTAAGACCGGACGTCGTGAGCTGCTTGAACCATATGCACAAGAATCGTTTCTGGCCACTCCCAGGTGAATGGCAGTCAAAAACTTTCCTCACTTGCGTGAACTTCTGCAAATGGCCCCCATAGGAATATCTGCGGTAAAAAGTATGTACAATATTGGTCCATGTATTCGTTTACTTTTACTGTGAATCGCCTGTTGGATAAGTAGGATTCAAGGATATTGTGAAACGTGTTAGGTAATGATTTTTTAATTTTATGAATGAGGCCATCATACCACACTTTGTTAAATGCTTGCGCCACATCAAAAAAAACGGCCGAGCAATACTCTCTCATTTAGAAAGCTTTCCTTATTTAATTTGTTACACGATTTACTTGGTCAATTGTGCCGTCTTTTTCCCGAAAACCAAATTGATGTGTAGGAATAATATCATTTTGATGGAGAAAAGGAGTAATTTTTGATAGCAGCACTTTTTCGAAAAGTTTTGATTTTCAAGGAAACAGGCTGATTGGTCTATATGATGACGGCAGGGTTGCGTCTTTACCTGGTTTAGCTATCATAATTATCTGCGACCTTGCAAGAAAAACGAGAGCAATGCTTGGCAATTCTTTTGGCATTTTTGGTGAGATATGATCGTCTCCTGGAGATTTTTTTGGATTTAAGGCGGCAATAGTGTTTTTTAGTTCAGACACAGATGCTCTGCAAGTAACAGTGTATCTAGGAGCAGTATGGTTCGGTGACAAAAGTGTATTATATGTAGCAGTATTTGGTTAAAATACTGTGCTGAAGTGCTCTGCAAAACAAGACGTCTTTTCTTCATCCGTTCTTGCCCATGAACCATTATGCAGTCTCAACGGTACTTTAGTGCTTACTGGCGGCTTAAGGTTTTTGCTAGCTTTCAATAGAGATTTTTTAGTAGAAACGTTGGGAGACAAAGACGTTATAAGATGTTTGATATTTCTTTCTTCTTTGTATCTTAATGCCTTTTTTAGTTTGTTTTCTGCCACCTTAAGACGAATTTTTGCATCGGGAGATCGGTAGGCTTGCCATTCGCGACGCAAACGTCGGGTATTTCGGACCAGAAATTCTATTCCGCTATTAGTTATCAATGTCTTTGCTTTTGTTTTCTGCTCTGGTGTGGCTATAGTTGCTGCTGTTGCTAAAATACTGTTTAATACAAGTAACTCGTTTTCAACATCAGTTCCTCTCTCTATTTGGGGATTGGTCTGTATATGACTGCTAATGTATTTTTTATATTTAAGCCAGTTAGTTCTTGATGTAGTAAGTCGAAAAGCATGCTCACTTTCAATTGCTTGTTCGTTCAAATTAATGATTATTGAGGAATGATCAGAGAATCCTATCTACGTTTTTAGTAACTGCAAAGTCAACCAGGTCAGGTAATTTCCTTGAGTCCGTAGGCCAGTAAGTTGGTTGTCTTCGGGAGATAAAATCGTAACTATTGTTTGTACTTATGATCGTGTTATATGACTGACGACCTTTCGGGTTAATTAGCCTCGATCCCCAATGAGAATGCTTCGCATTGTAATCACCTCCAGCTAGGAACCTATCTCCTAGAGTCATGAAAAAGTCGCTAAATTATTTTTCTGTTATTACGAAACGCGGCGGACAGTAAATCGCAGCTAAAGTAAGGTCAACCCCCCTATTTTTAAGAGTGATCGAAGTTGACTGCAACCGATTTGTTGTGCCACCATGTGCTTTGCCATCTGGGTGATTAGTGTTATACAGCTTAAACCCAGGGTTATAAAAATTATACTTCTGGGTGAGAAGTGTTTCAGATATAAGCATAACATCAATTTCGTGGGTCTGTAAAAATAATTTGAGTGCTAATTTATGCTGGTTTACACCATTAGCATTCCATAAGCAAATCCTGAGTTCACTCATTTTTTAATCAACACGCTTGGAGTATTTGGTTTTGCGCTTTTATTAGATCTTGAACCATACTTTGCATGGTTGACATAAATTGTGTCATGCACTGGGTTAGATTTAGAATCATGGTCTCAACTCCCGTACTGGATGGAGTGACTGGTGGGGCTTTTACTACGTTGTCATAGGACATTTTACCAATATTTGAGCTGGGTATGTTGGAAAGGCTCGGAATGGAAGTAGTATATGGGAGTTGGCTCCGTTTGGCTTGTATACTCTGAGTAAGTTTAGGATTTAAATCTTTGTAAATCGGACAACCTCTACAATTAGATGTGTGATTGTCACCGTAGTTGCTACACTTTTTTTGTTTTGCATCCCTTTTATTCAAGGGGCATTTTGTAGAATGGTGAAGATCACCACATGCTACGCAAACGGTGCGTAAAGTACAATGGTACTGACAGTTTATGCATTGCACGGGACCATTACGCTTGAGCGTTTCTTCCACCGTGATTCTTCGGTGTAAAAGGTATTTTAAACCGTAAATTGGATGCGTTTCATTCTTCTTAAGTTGAGCTGAGCTTGGCGGTAAGAACACATTAAACATAGGCTCCATCACTTTATTTCTGTTAATTATTATCTAATTTCAAACCCTTGCTCCTCTAGAACTTTTTTTATGAGTCAACAGTGGCTTCAATTCCCTTAATTACAACAATAAGGCCTTTCGCACTCTTCAACTGGTAAGAGTTATAATTCTTTTTGTTTGCAGAAAGAAACACAAAGACTTTACGAAAGTCTTTTTCACTGTGTACTTGTATTTTTGTCTTTTCTATGTTTCCTTTATTAGAGGTACAATGTGAAAACTGTTGTGACCTATTATCTTCGCTATGTTCGTAATGAGTAAATTAGAGCTGCGCTCCCGCAAGTAGTTTGGTGGAAGCTTAGTATTGAAGACTGTGGTCTGTTATAGGCTCTTCCTCAATTAACGGGGCAAATCTGTACCCTTTTAGTGCATTTCCATCAGCATCGATAGTGGAACCAACGTTATTACGCTTCTTAGCAGTAATCACTTTTTTGGAAGGACTAGATTTCCTCTTTTTGTTTGTCACATATATGTAGCGATCAATGCCTATCTGCACTGCCGACCCTTTTTTCATGTTGGCTGTCTCACCTTGCTCAGTATTAGTCGCCCGCACTAGAGTTGCTGCTGCTGCTGCGCTGCTTGACTGCATAGATGTTTGTTTTTCTGCTAATGCTGGGGAGCTTACACATGTTGGGAAGAGATTTTTTCACTCTTTGCCTTCTCTGTTGTTGCTAAAGTCTGCGTTGACGCCTTTAGAGTTGAACTGCTTGCCTTTGCACTGCTGTTAGGTGGTGATTTACTCGCAGCAAAGGGGAAATAGGCATTTCTCTCTGCCGTCGTGACTGAATGCCGGCTCTCTTTCTGATTTGAGCGTTGACCACTCACTACATCGCCGGTTCACTTTTTACTTATCGTTTTCGTTTCTCTGTTTATTTTTTATTTTATTTTATTTTATTTGTTTATTGCCAACTAAAGTGGGTATACACCCACTACAGTCGATGTATAAGTTTAAACGATTTAATATTTACGTTTTCTTAAACTTTAAGTGAAGTTACGGAGCCGATCAAAAATAAACTCATCCGTACACTCTGTGCAAATCAGTTTGCAGTTTTTTATTTATATATATATATATATATATATATATATATATATATATTTATGTAATTTATATTTATTTATACATATTTATATACATATTTCTTAATTTTTTCGAAACTTCAACACAAATTCAATTTACTTTTTATGTTCAATAATTTTGATTTAACACATTATTAGCAGTATTATTATTTAATTTACAGTAATTACACAAATCTTAAAATTAAATTAAAGACGTGCTAGCTCGGGTTAGCTCAGGGCCGTTTTAAAACTATGTTGCTGTAATTGGGATTCGGGAATTTCTGGATTGAACAAAGCGTTAGCTAATGGGTTGGATAATTTCTCAGTTTCGTGAGGTAATGCTTCTTTCAACTTCAGGTCTAACCAATAAAATACCAAAGTATTTAAGGATGTTTACGTTAAGAACGTATCACGGTGAGTTGGTTTATACCCTTTAATTTGTACTGGAACCTCTGTTTTTCTCAATATTAGTCGCACAGGTCAATCCCTACAGTTGAATAACATACATCCGAATTGGGTCATTTATGTATATGCTCACATCAAACATTTTATTATATAATTATTGTTCAATAAAATGCTTTTATCTCTTTCAGGTACTAAATAAATTTGATGTGTTTTTCACGGGTGTCTTCACAATAGAACTGTTACTAAAATTGATTTCATATGGCTTTGTATTGCATGACGGAGCCTTTTGCAGATCTGCATTTAATCTTCTCGATTTACTTGTAGTCTGCGTGTCCTTAATATCAATTCAGTCCAGGTAATTTTAAGCTTTTATTTATTAATTATTTATTTTTATGAGTAATAAATAGCATTACTAAGAACTTTAAATACATAAAAATTGAACTTTATCAGTCCAGGTAATTTTAAGCTTTTATTTATTAATTATTTATTTTTATGAGTAATAAATAGCATTACTAAGAACTTTAAATACATAAAAATTGAACTTTATCAAATTCAAATTCTGTCGAAATTAATCTTTTAAATGACAAATATTAACAGTTGATCGACCCTACTGAAAACGAAATAGTACGTATTTTGTATTTGGTGCAAGTTATATTGCAGAAAAAATAACAATTGACTAGCTACCTTTGCAATGAAAACAAATTAAACTTCATATACTCATATACCTAATATATACATATATTCTTATTTTCAGTATAACCTTCAAACGGTCGCGCGTTGCGTTTTTTCTAAATTTAATTTATTTGTTTTCGACTTTTTTGATCCCAAAGACAATGATTATTAGTGAATTAGTGTTTAATTCCTCTAATGCATCCCATAGGTCTTTTCGACCACGCACAAATCAACTTTCTTACCCAATATCAAGGCACTCATTATGGTGGTATTTTCAAGGAATATAAAAATCTGCTTTTTCTAGTAATTTGGTCTAATTTTTATTCGTCATAAAATGCAAGAAATACTATACCTTTAAAAAGAGAATTTTTAACGAGGGTTAAAAAAACTCGCTGCTTGCTTAAGCACTTCTTAAGCACGAGATATATATATATATAGGTATATATATATATTTATTTTAATTTCTAATTTTTTTCCTTAAATTCAATTTTTCCTCATTGCATCGACATCTATCCGCTGTAGGTATTTCTCGACAACATTAACAGAGTCCCTCAGGAGACACGTCCGCTGTACTAACCACAAAATGAAATCACAAATTGAACAGATCTTTCCGGTAACGTCATCTTCTCCGTGTAAAGGTACTTTCCCTACTTACGATATTTGTGAGCATGTGTATGTGCATGTGCCACTGTTGTGCTGCGAGTGATTCCATAACCCCAATTGAAATTAAACGTGTATTTATTAATTCGATCGTTTTTCAGAAAATAAGTTCACGTGTGAAAACTGAGGTTGTCCAATCGGATTGCAGGCATTCATTTCGATGGTAGATTTGTTGAAGATAATTTTCTTTCGAAGAAAATTAATCGAAAACGACTTTGATATTTTTAGGGATAGTTTTTTGCTTGGCTAACTCTTCCTATTAAACGACAACAACTTGGAAGGTTTGAAATTCGTAAAATAATTATTTTGAAGGTCCGACATAATCAAACCGGTTAAGGTTATGAACATTACTAACTGTGAATTTAAGATAAAGGTTGAGAACACCAACAACGGATTAGTTGGTGAACACCAACTACGGCGAATTTAATAACTGGAAAGCACTGAAAATACATAACTGATCTGTCGTTTTCTTTCCCATTGTATCATTCTCTTTTATCTATTTGATACAAATATATAAAAAAAATTGTGGTTTATTTGAGCCAACCTAGTATGTCAAGAACAAAACCCTATACTGGTGATTTCGACAAAGCAAAACCTGAAAGTAAAAAACAATATGGACGATGAAGAGCACGCACCTGTTTCCCTTGGTAGCTACACGCAGCGATTGCATTAACAACGCGGGTGGACACTATCGATAAGATTTCATCGAAGAACACACAGATTTATAGTTCTAGCAAGACGAAGTAGCAGGAATTATTTCTGACTAAAAACGATACTACATCATACGAAAATCTGAAGGCCCGAATCATGATGGAATTTTCTGACAGTACACTAACTCAACTGACAAAATTAATTGGTGTTCTTTCGCTCGGCGAGAGTAAGCCGTCACAATTGTTGGCCGAGATGCGTGTAAGAGCTACAGCAACACCAGTAACAGATAAGCTTTTGAAACAATTGTGGCTACGAGACCTTCCGGTGCTGACCGTATTAAGCTACTAGAGCCAGCAATATCTACTTATATGCAATACATCAAAACCAACCAATATCGACACAAGTCAAATGGAGGAAATCAACCGTCAAATTGAGCTTTCTCGAAATATTTGTGATTTGAAACAGCCTGACCGTGAGAGCCGTAGACGACAAAAACAACACGATGAAGTTCTAGAAGCCGCGAAAATTACGACAATTGAAGATCGCCTAAGCAGAATTCGAATGCCTCATTGCAAATAGTATTTGCCAGCCATCTGATAGAATTCCAAAAAAACAAAGCGTAGAGGCCTTGTGGTGATTTCAGAGCATTAAGCGCAATAACCGAAAGGGATACAAATACCTATGCACCCTGGTAACAAAAACAGCCATAACCACACCTTTCGAACTGTTCAAATTTCGCTTCATGACTTTTAGTTTATGTAACGACAGCCAAACATTCAACGACACATTGATAGTACCTTTAGAGGACTTGATTTCGTCATACTATAACTCTATGATATCTGCATAGCGTTTAACAGTGAAGCCGAAGAAGATATACGACGTCTCATCGCAATAATAATTTTTTATCGAAGGTTCAAACTGAGAGGTAACAGGTAACATCAAAAACGACAGACGAGCTATTCAGTGGACAGACGAAGTATAGTGGCCGCAGCTGAGAGTGTACACGAATACCGAGGATAGTCGATTCGGCTCCGTTCGCAGCAACTCGAACTTAACGGACTGACGTGTGGAACGACTTGATGCATTTTACGTCGAAATCTTAAAAAAGAAAGCGTACGAAATACAGTTTGTGCAAGAACTGAAGCCGCTTGACTTTCTTGTAAAGTTCCAGGTAGATCCGAATTTTCGAGCCAAATTTTGTTCAGCTATGAAGCCCATTTTCCTGGCTCAATGTAAACGGACAAAATTACCTCATTTGGGACGGAGAGCAACCTTAAGTGAATAATTGCACATTTCGGGCCGGTCGATTAGCCAGTAAGATCATGATATCACACCATTGGATTTTTACCTGTATCCGCGGGCAACATTTGAAAGTGATACTCTTCAAAAAATTATTGCGAAGGAATGTTCTTTCGAATGATTGGCAATGTATATTATTTCCCATTAAATTTAAATTCCTGTTTTTTTTTTCTTTAAAAAAGTAAGGATCCTCGAAATGGATCACCCTTTATATTCCCTTTGTATTTTTCATTGTTCATCTCATGTATTAGCAGTATTTCGGAACGTTTACGAAAATGTGTTCCTTTTTCAGTCTCGTCTCCCCAAACGCTTTCAGCAATCAAGAGACCAAGACTAACAAGCAGGGTTAGCTCATATAAGTAAATTATCTGTCTACATTGCGTTTTATGTCCGAAACCGCTACACTTTTCAAGACTTTGTCAAAAATTTCCTGAACTTTCTGTAAATAATCGATATGCAGTGGTTGAGCAGCATAATTGCTGCATTAACTGCCTTTCGAATAGGCACTAAATAAAGGAGTGCAAAAACAATCTTTAGTGAAAAACGTGAAATAGCAGACACCACACTCTACTTTATAGATTATCTTCAGATAGCGATGATTCCAGTCACTCGACTCTATCGCAAGCCTTCTTAGCATACAGACACTTATACTGATAACACTGAGTTTTCAGAAAACATCGGAGCTCTTCTTGTCAGCGGCTTAGTCCAACAACTGTCAGTTCAATTAAAATATTTTTCACTAGCGTACCTAAATTGGCTACACTCGGTCCAGGATCACCACACAATCCTGATATATTCAATCAAATTCAACTACATAGGTAACCTAGTTCAGAAGTTTTTGGTTACCAAAGAACTTTTTCAAATATTAGGATCGTGATTTGTAGAAGAACTCGCTGAAAAACTCGAACAAAAAATTCTAACGCTAGAACTATACCATCTTTATCCAATCCCACGGATATTTCACTAGGTTTTCTTGTGTTTATGCTCTACGGCAGCTATACCCAATTACTTGCGACGAAAAATCCTCGAAGAAGTCTCGCGGTCGACGTACGAAGAAATATTTCAAGTAAGTTCATAAGAGGCGTAAATGAATGTTTCCTCTACGTGCGGAGTAGTAAATTGCGGGTTTACTTTGACCCAATATATGTATATTCGTTTCGGTTCCCTCAAGGCTCGCGTATCCCTCTAGACACCACGGTTTGTGGTAGTTATAACATATTAGTTCGGTTCTCTTCAGATCCGCGTATCCCTCTAGATACACGGGTTTATTTTTGTTATAATATATTTTAGTTATAATATAATATAATATAGTTCTTCGAAACGCACAAACAAAACAGTACAACTTCGAATTAGCTCAACACATTTTTATGAACTGTTAACTGTAATGGGGTGTAGTCAAGCTTCTGGGTATGCTGTTACAGTTGCGAGGCTATACTCAGTTCCTACTCCTGCGCCCACATCGCGCACCCTGGAAACGTGAGCAACCTTGTGCAAGATGTGATAACCAGCCCATGTGAAGCTTTGGGTCACGGCTAATGAGAAAGGAAGCTTCAGTTGAGCCACTCCGACTTATTCGGTTTAAGGGTTCGCTGAAGTCTAATTGCAGCGCCTGTCCACCAGTGGTGCGCTGCGAGCGGGCGTCGGTCTTGAAGCAAGCGGCTCGCTATATAAATGTGTAAAAACTTCAAACTTACTCGCCTAGCGAGGTTGTATGCTGGGCTTTGGACCTGCCACGTAGAAACCAGCTCCAATGAAAATCATAACAACGCCTCGGATGAGATACACCCTTTCTGTTCATGACCCCTGCAAATGAATAAAGGATCACGATTTGATCCCGTTAAATGGGAAGGTGCCGCTGCCTAGCTGGTTGATGTCCTCGTAAGAATAAACACTGACATCACCGCCGTCTAAGAAGTGCGATGGACGGGACAAGGACTAAAGCGAGTAGGCTCTTGTGACATTTCCTACAGCGGCCATATAAAGGAGCGGAAAGTTGATGGATATGCAGATCTTGCCATATTTATGTATCTTTGGTACAATTGTCGGAAAATGCAACCTTCCCAATGAAACATCCCCTAATGGGTTGAGGCTGATCGACTTGGCCGGGGCCTGAAATATGTTTGTCTTTAGTACTAGATTCCCGCACCAAAAAATATATCAAGTTACTTGGCTGTTCTTGATCGAAAACATGTCTCAAGTGTTCTTGACGTGCGTACACTCCGAGGACCCAACATCAACTCGGACCTCGGACCTTTTTGCATCCAAGATACGCACGTGCCTCTGTGTATCGAAGAACGCCCTTCAACAAACACAAGGAAATTTCGACGTGGAAAACCTGCAATCTCAACAGACTGCCGAACGGTTTTCTACTCGACTTGCACTCCTGCTCTCTGAAAGCACTCATAAGCAACTCGGTATACGGGAACTGTGGGACGGCACTTCAAGCTTCCTACCTACAGCTACAAACGAAACTATTGGATTTCGTAAAGGTCGCAAACACAACTGGTACGATTAGGACTGCCGTGTCGCAGTGGAGAGAAAACAGACTGCCTACCTCGCAACATTGCGATCGACCACAAACACGTGCGGGATGGGATAGAGTGAGTTTGAAGAGCTCGAGAAGCTGGCCGAAAAGGGTAATGCTCTAGAATTCTATGAGAAGATACGACGACTTACAGAAGGTTTCAAGACCGGAGGAGGCTCCTCTAGGACAATGATGCCCAGAGCATATTGAATCTATTAAGGGAACACTTCTTCAGCCTGCTGAACAGCAGTGGAAATGGAGTATCCGGTGATGGGGAACCCGAAACTTCAACTGATAACGATGGAAAAGACGTTCCATTGCCTTATTAGCAAGAAGCTCGAATAGCAATCGCCCGCTTAAAAAACAACAAAGCGGCTGGAGCTGACGGCCTACCGGCAGAACTATTCAAACATGGTGGTGAAGAGCTGACAGCTACTTTGCAGAATATGGTCGGAGGACAGCATGTCCGACGATTGGAATTCCAGTGTACTCTGCCGAATCCATGTCCCAGTCTGCGCCAATTATCGTGATATAAGCTTCCTTAATATCGCATATAAGGTCCTGTCGAGCGTATTGTGTTAAAGACTAAAACTCACCGTCAACAAACTGATTGGATCTTATCAGTGCGGCCTTAGGCCTGGTAAATCATCCATTGACCAGATATTCACGATGCGCCAAATCTGGAAAAAGACCCGTGAAAAGAGAATCGACACTCACCGCCTCTTCCTAGATTTAAAAGCAGCCTTCGACAGTACGAATTGGAGCTGCCTTTACGCAGATATGTCTGAATTTGGTATCCCCGCAAAACTTATACGGCTATGAAAACTGACGTTAAGCAAGACTAAAAGCTCCGTCACTATCGGGATGGACTTTTCCGAGCCGTTCGATACCAACCGAGGTTTCAGACAGGGTGATTCCTTTTCGTGTGACTTTTTTAATTTAATGCTGGAGAAAATAACACGAGCAGCAGAGCTGAAGGTACAATCTTCTATAATAGTGTACAGCTGGTGGCGTACGCCGATGATATCGACATTATTGGCCTCAACAACCGTGAGTTCTGCTTTCTCCAGACAGGATAAGGAAGCGAACGAGGGCAAGACGAAATATCCCCAAGTCATCACACAAACAGTCATCCCATTTGCGACTTGTCTTCCATGTCACTCTTGACAGTCATAAGTTCGAGGTCGTAGATAATTTCGTCTATCTAGGAACCAGCACCAACACCAATAATATTTTGAGCTTTGAAATCCAACGCAGAATCACTCTTGCCAACAGGTGCTACTTTGGATTAAGTAGGCAATTGAAAAGTAAAGTCCTCTCTCGGCGAACGAAAACCAAACTCTACAAGTCCCTCATCGTTCCAGTCTTTATATATTGTGGGAAAGCATGGACGATAACAAAATCTGATGATATGGGGATAGGAGTTTTCGAGAGAAAGATTTTACGTAAGATTTATGGTCCTCTTCGAGTTGGCAACCGCAAATATGGCAGACGTACGAGTTATACGGCGACTTTGACATAGTTCAGCGAATCAAGAAGCAGCGGTTACTCTGGCTAGGTCATGTCGTCCGTATGGATATGAGTACTCCAGCTTTGAAAATTTTCGATTTGAGATAATTAGAGGTATTTAATAATAAAATGGTCATTTCCTTCAATCATGGACTTATCGGCTCCGTGCTTTGAGCCAATGATGTTGTTAAGATCGTGAGCCTCAGACCAAATCCAAAAAAAGAAAACGAATTAATGAATAAAAAAGGTACCAGTCAAAGAAGAGGAAGAGGAAGACCTCCACTTCATTGAAAGGACCAGGTAGTGAAGGACGTGGCTGTACGCGGTATTTCTAATTGACGCCAAACAGCAAAAAGAAGAAATGAATGGCGCGATGTTGTTAACACGGCTATAATCGCGTAAGCGTTTTCTAGGCCAGCACAGCAAGTATTAAGCATATCGATATAACTGTTGCAATGTTGTTATATTGCGATACTGACGATAAGGTTTGAGAACCACTTTCTGCCAATTTTTAGATAATCCGATAATTACCGGTGTCCGTTTCTTCTTATTCGTAAATAGAGAATTAGTTTTTTATTCTACAGATCAAGATAAAGGCAGCAATTGCTTGTTTTCAAGATATCCATTTATTTTGCTCTGTGGAAATTACTGTAGAAGATAATATTTTGTTTTACTTTTTCGAATAAAAGATAGTTCTTTGACTGATTCCCATTTTATATTAATTACTTTTCTTTTTTTGGATTTAGTCTGAGGCTCACGATCTCAACAACATCATTGCCTCAAAGCAGGGAACCGATAAGTCCATGATTGAAGGAAATGACCATTTTATTATTAATCAGATTGAAATACCTCTAATTATCTCAAATTAGCAAATTTAGTGTCTTATAATAAATCACAAATGAAAACCTTTTGTTGTCATGCCGCAAAGATGGCTTCAATGGTGTCCACAACATTTCACATCCCGGCAATCGTGCTATAACGAGACTCTTCAAGGACAGATTTGTCTGCCTAAATATACATCACGACGTTGCAGCTTGGGCGAGAGAGTCCATACCTTGTAATAAAATGCCATCGCAAGTACTACGCACTAGATTTCGGAAACGAAATGAAGACAATATTAGTCGACAGGTTAAAAGCAGGATTCATCGACGACAATTGTATTGAGGAGGGTGCAGACTTTCTTCCCACTGACACGAGCAGCCCACTGTCAAAAGCCATTGTCTTTATATACCGAACACTCAGACTGGAGGGGGCTTGTTGCGGCGATTTTGTTTGTAAAACACCACTAACGGTGACTGAAAAACCTTAACTGATCTGTTATTTTCTATTCCATTGTATTCTACCGATTTTGTTAACTACGTCTCGATGATTTACCATATCTTTCATATTCGATCACTGGATTGTTAAATAAATGTCAGAAGATTTCTTTCACAATCTACTAATTATAAATAACTTAACAAACATTTATATACAATATTACTCAATAACTAACAGCTCGCTTGTTACGTGACAGTGGTCTAAAGGGATGCTTGCAATGCCTGTCTACAACCGCGGCGTGTGCACTCGCTTGTTTATGCCGGAGCTGCCGGCAGGGGGGATTCATAAACGCGGCCATAAATTAAACAACTCTCACTAACCTATGACAGTAACTGAAAAATTATACATTTGCACACTAGAAAAACGTGCGACAACCACAGGCCTTCACTAACCTGAATTTGATCATTCCAGTCAACATCACTTACTTATGTTCGGTGGCTGCTCCTTGTCCACCCTACCACTGCTCTGTATACGAAGCCCCATATACTCCCACACTTCCATCAGAAATTATACCAAATTACATGTAAATAATTTTTACATTATACATACTTATTTAATAATATTTCTATTTCCCAAAATAGCCAACATACTCCATAGTTATAAAGTATAATTCAATTTTTACAATATATAGGACTTGAATTTATACGTGTATGTATACTTATATATCACATTAATATTCAATGAAAGAAAAATTATCTTTGACTATAGCTATAATATGGTTATTTTGATTCCAATTAACTTTAAAATTCATTCATACTTTGACTAATATTATTTTCTTTGACATGCTGTAATATAGAACCCTAACCTACCTCAACTTGCAAATTTAAATGGTCATTGACCTTCGTCCGACTAATGAATTAACGTTTGCGTATATATTATATATATATTATTTTTGTATAAATTTGCACTGGAGTACGTACGAATGAAATATGCAAATGCAAATATATATGTATATACGAAGTGTTATGCCTAGTTATCTCTCAGGAGAACCAAAGGGAATGTAGCAATAAACAAGCATATTGCTTCACATGAACATACATATATAATTACTCAAAAATATTAAAACGAAAAAATCTAAGAAGAGAAAAACACCAACATGTGAACATCCAAATAATTCACTTACTTGAAAAGTCGGTAACGCAGTGCCTCGAAGCGCAGAAGGCCTTCTAAGCTTTTTGGTAGCTGCTCCATTGGTTGCTGTAATCTTTAAACTTATGGCAATAAACCAATTGTCTTTAAATTCCTCAAAAAAATTACGTTTACTTAAAACCATAAAATTATGCTTATAATGCCTAAACTTTCAATGGTCATTTGTTTATGACCGTTGACCGTATGTGACAAACCGAAGTAAAGAGAGACAAAAACAAATACTAGGTGAATGAAGTCGCTCTCGTATGAACACTTTGACCTTGACATTGAAAAATAGGTAAGTTTAGTGAGAGGATTTAAGAAAAACAAAAACCGCGCATAAACCTATGAATGTCGAGGGGGTTTAAAGTAGCCCACAAGGTACCAAAATAAAACAGGTAAGAATAATGCATTAATATTAATTACAATTGACAAACAAGGTAAGTATAAATTAAATAAATGAAGATAAAGTAGTGTTTTTGGGCTTTGCCATTATGTATAAATGTATGAAATTATTTTGTGACCTTAAGGATAAGTTTAGTTAAAACATTGTGAAAATTTCTTTAACTTGTTGTTCCTTCTTTTTCTTTCCAAAAGAGTTATCATTTAATTTTAGTTGAAAAAAAGTACTTAACATTAGGTAAATTCCTAAGCTTTCTACATTACGTAAGTGTTGACTGTTTCGCAGGTTACATTTATGTAAGTACAGATAAAAGTAATTACCGAAAGAATCTGTACAATTTTACTTTCAGTGCGAATTAGACTTAAGGTAAAACTTTACAGAAAAAAATCCTGATTTTTACACAATTCTTGTCATGAAATATATATATATTGTACATATATATATATATGTATATATATACATATATATATATATATCCCATACAAAACAGCGATTTATTAGGAAGCATCCATTCAGAATTGGGATGAGCTGCTCGTAGAAGTGTGGATTTCTATGATGATAAGAATGTTTGTAGTTCTCTGATGCGTAGAGGTAGAATTGATGTCCTTGAACATGTTGTAAATTCGAACAAACTTGCACTCACTTTCTTTTCTCCCGGAAAAAAAACTCAATACATAAAAAACCCTAGTTTTATCACAATTGTTTTAACTTTTTCTTTCGATTGTGATTTTAACAGCTCGCTGGTCTTCAGAAAAAAGAAAGTAACCTTTTCGCGGAAGTCAATCGTAAGCATAAGCATGTCATATGACCAGCTGGGCTTAAGGAACATTTTTAAGCTTTGTTTAATATGAACTTCCGTCACACTACAGGCGAAAATAATTAGGCTAAACTTAAATAGAAATTTATGAGAAAAATGTGCAAATTTGAATGTATATGCAAAATAAGGAAATTAAAAAATATGAATGCATGTACCCATGGTACACTTCCCCCACGTAAATTGTTGGTCCGGTGTGTATTAACCATTGCCTTTTATAATGTCTTTGCCATGGTAAATTGCACGTTTTCTACTAACGTCATCTTCTAGTTCGTATATGCAATTACCCTTTACTGTGATCACCTTGGCCTTCAAGAATTTCGGTGCTAATTTGGCACAAAATTTCTTAGTCGCATCCTACCTTGAAGGTTTTTATCTAATTCACTTACTTGCTAGCTACGTTAATTGTAACGCTTTGAAGAACTTTCAAATGCGATTTTAGTTTTTTCTTGGAATGATTTGCGTATTAGCTTAAGCCTGTCTGTCCTGTCAATGAGATTTTCATCCAGGGACTAAAATTTTCGTATTATGTCATATTCATCGGCGTGCGCTAACATTTGCTGACCAAAAAAGCATAATATGGTGTACATCCAATTGTCTGATGAAAGGAGCTTCTTAGAGTTTCTGCCATCTCTGCTATTTGTTTATCCCAAAGTGTGTGATCCTCTTTAACACGTACACGCCGGCACTGCAATTCATGTTTCGCGCCCATAGGCGGTTGCGCTGAAAGCTTTTTGTTCTATCAGACGGGGCCGAACTAAATGTTTTAACGAAAGATTATCGCACGGGAAAACGGTCTGATAAAACATAAATAATATTGTATATGTTATATCATTGAAATATTTACTCATGTTTTTGCTATAAGTACTATTGATTTAGTTATGTTTGGTGATGCACACTGATTGGTAGTACAATCATATGCGAGCCATCGGTGGTATGCGCCGCCCGATGAGACAATTCTGTGCGAGCCACCGGTGGTACGCGCCGCCCGATCAGGCAGACATGTGCGAGCCACCGGTGAAACACGCCGGCGTGAACGTTTTAAGATACATCCTTATGCCTGCTACAATAGAACGGTTCAACCGCTCACTAGCATTAGCTTGTGGGCTATATAAGGCTGTTAAACGTGTATGTGTACATGTCTTATGCCGCGTTCTGCTAGCAAGTTGTTAAACTGGGAAGACTTAAATTGCTTACCGTTATCACTTAAAATAACTTCCGGAGTACCGAATAAACAAAATACTTGCTCTTTAAGGAAAGTACAAATTTGTGAGGTATTGAAATTTCTGATAGGTTTCAATAGAGGAAATTTTGTTAGGTGATCAAGAATTATGAGAATGCCGATATTTCCATTCTTGGATCTGGGGTAAGGACCAAGAAGATCTATATACAACTTCTGGAAGGGGCACTGGACAGTATATTGAATGGACATGGGTGGACGTAGGACAATGTTAGGCGCTTTGTTTTGTCGACACATTTCCCATTGATTAAAATATTCTTTCACGTTGATGGTCATATTAGGCCAATAAAAGTTTAAACGTAAATGCTCTAAAGTCTTCGCGATACCTCCATGGCATTTGTTTGGAGCACAATGGGCATTTTCTATTGTCTGCTGAACGAGAGCTTTCGGAATCCAGAGTTTCCTATTGAATGTTTCGCGTTCTGGAGATCCATTTGGATGTTCGGTTCGTTTGTATACAAGTTCATCAACTATTTGTAAGTCAGGAAGGTGACAAATATTTTCTCGGGCATATTTTACTAACTTTTTGTACGGACAAAAACTCGGACGACTTCGGATCTACTAACAGACGGACTTCTGTTTCATTGATTTCATCAAAATTCTGACGAGATAAGCTGTCAGGAGCAACGTTTAATGAGCCTTTTCTATGCTCTATTTGGAAGCGGTAGCCTTGTAATTTAAGTGCCCATCTAACAAGCTTACTGGACAAATCGGTCTGTCGTATCAGCCATTGTAAGCTTGCGTCGTCGGTGACGATCTTGAACTCCTGTCCCTCAACGTATGCTCTAATCTTTCTTCAAACTAAGTATTGCTGCTATGCATTCTAATTCAGTAACGCTATAGTTACTCTGTGCTTTATTAAGTTTTCTGGAAAAATAAGCAATAGGTACCTCAATCTCTTCGTCGTTTTTCTGTAGGAGCACCGCAGCAACACCATGCTTACTGGCATCACATTGATTAATAAAAGGTTTTTCGCCCATGCGAATGATTTACTTATTTTTAACAAATTCGACAGTGGCGAAGTTATAGACGCAAAGTTGTCATTGGGTAGATGGTGACAGCGGAGATTTTGTCATGGTCACCGCTTAGAATTCGATCACCCACTATGTATCCCAAATATTTTACATCTTTAATACAAAATTGGCTTTTTCCGACATTAATTGTCAAACCTGCTTTCCTCAACTGATTGGCAAACTCGGACAGGACGATCATGTGCGAATCGAAATCTTCTGACACAATTAGAAGATCATCTAAATAAACAAAAACTTGATTCTTTAAATCAGGAGGAATGACGCGATCCATCAAACAGCAAAGGGCTTGAGGAGCGTTGCATAGGCCGAAAGGCATTACGATATAACGATATAACGGATGGTTTGGGACAGTAAAACAAGTATAATCCCGGGAGTCTTCAGCAAGGGGTATCTGCCAAAAAGCTCGACGTAAGTCCAGTGAGCGAATAAACTTTGCTTTAGGAACTCTGCTTAAAAATACCTTCAATATGGGGTAGAGGATATGCATCCTTTACTTTAGAATAGAAACGGACTTTATTTGGTTTTTTCACGTGAACGTCCAAGCTTTAACATATCATCAATTTCTGCATGGAAAGTTTTTCCACAGCAGGAGATATAGGAAAATATCTCTGTTTAATCGGACATACACCAGGTTGAATTTCTATAGAATATTCCATGAGAGAAGTTTTACCTAAGCATTCCTTTTCAAAGCTAGGAAATATATTCTTAATCATGTCTAACTTTCTTTGTTGCTCATTAGTTAGTGAGATTAAATTTTCATTACATTTTGTATCCAGACATACTTCAGACACAATATTGGGAGCTATTTGGAATTTTATTCTGAAGTTCACTCCCAGTATGACATTTTGTGACATACTCGGCACAACAAAAAAACATATTTGTTCATCTCTGCCTTTGAATTTAACATTTAAAGCGGTTGTACCAAAAACTGTTTGTTTTGTTCCGTCTGCAGTATGTACAGAGGCCTTATGTTTTCGTAGTTGTTGGTTGCTACAAATATTTTGAGCTAAAGAAGATCCTATACACGAGAATAGAACAAATGAAATTTGTTAGCCGTTTTTGATTATTTTTAACTATTTCCCAGAACTCATTCATACGAATTCATGAGCGGGTTTTTCGAGACGGTTGTCCCTTATCTTGACCGAGGATAACTTCTGTATTTTTTTTGTAATTATTAAGACGAATTTCGTAAAGTATAATTTGATGTACAAAATTATTAGTATCACTATGACTATCATGCGTGATGTTACGCAATCACTTGTTTTAGTCGTGTCTGGGCGTATAAGTAAAATGTTGGGACTTAGTTCTTTGAGTCATATTCAAGTTTCCCGGACAACAAGTTGGACATTTTGGCCTATAGACGTTAGTTGCTCCACAACCATAGCAGAACCAGGTCCTATCTTGAACATAGTCAATGTATCTATGTCCTCGCTTTTACAGTTCCAACAAATTATTTTATCCCTTGGCAAATTTTTTGAAATTGCATTCCTAAATTCCTCAAAGCTTTCGTTAATCCCTTGCTTTCGGCTTCGTATAAGTTCTTTGATTTCAAATTCACTTCGATGCTGCTGGAAATTAAAGCGGAAGCGTTGCGCTTCCTTCATATTGAACACCAATCTATGTGCTCAACTGAGCGTCGATATCGCCAGTACCAATCCTTAGCTTCGTTTAAGAATAAACTTTGAACGTGCTCGCAAGGCAAGCTGTAGTTACCACCAAGCGTATCAATCACTTGATATTCTATTCGATATATGAAACTATCAACGGAAAGTTTAGTGGAGTTTTCAATTTTTTTTATCCCAAATAGATATGATTTGGGCTATTCTACCAGAATTGGGAATACTAGACATGTCACTAAATCTCAGATCGTCTATCCGTCTATGAAAATTCTGCTGTGAAGTGTCTTGGCCCATACGGCGTAGTATTATTATTATAATTAGTACTATGTTGGTAGTTGTTCTCGACCGGGCTAACGTTATTAGCCGGTGTAGGATCTTAGGCATTGAGATTTAATTGAGCTAACAGGTTATTCATTGCGCTACTTTTTTTTTCTTCTCCCAATTGTGAGACCCTGTTTTCTAGGTTCTCTAAGTTCGTGGCTAGTCGTGCAGATATAACCGCGGAAACTATATTCCGTACTCTAATTTCCTCATCATTAGTGTTTGATCTAGCTTCCCTTGTCGTCGGCAAGCTCGTCGCACCCTCGGCTTGAATGTCTTCATCTGGCTCGGGCCCAGACAAGTCCTTATACGAATTTTCGGTCTGACGAGCAGCGCGAGATCTTGTACACGCACCAGTATTTTGAATGAACTCTGTACTAGTACATTTTGCACGACATTGTGGATAAGAGCTGTTCCAGTTCAATAAACAGATTCGGTGAAAACGGTGATTGCAGGCAGTAACTAAAATATCATAATTTTCTAAGAAATGATATTTGCATATGGCACACCCGGTTACCGGTGGTGACATGCTTGGCTGTGGCATATTCTCACAACTTTTAAGTAAAGACATTTTGAAAAATTATCTGTGTAATATATTTGGAAATCCTAACTTAAATTATAATATACTTCATAACAAGAAAACAATGTAACTAGTTTTCTTGTAGAAATCATTAATTCATAAGATATGTTTTTTTTCTTTTTTTGTAATCTTAATAGCTTAAATTTGTTCTCAAAATCAGTCAGTATGCAGCAAAAGATCCTCAAAAATAATCCTCACAATAAAATTTTAAATATACTCAAAATTCCGAAATTTCAAAATAATCCCTCAATATGGTCCATTTCTTCAGGTCTTGTGGTAGTATCTTTGGCTTAAATGATAAATCAATTCCAGTCAAGGGTAATGGTATCGCAAAAAACATATGCTATCGGTTATCAACTGTAATCGTACTATACATTCCGATAATGCTAAAAAAATTAATTTTACAATATTTATAATAAAATAAAATCTCTGAAAGGAAATGATAGCAATCTATTCCAAAAAGTAACTTAAATCATCAACTGGTTAGTTAGACGCCATATAGCCATAACCACAATTCCATGTTGGCAAATCAAAGTAAACGAATGAAAGGGATCGAAATCGGAAAAAAATTGTTAACGGTTATTTTTATACGTTATTGTCATTGGTCAATTCCTGTAGCATATAGCCTGTAAGAATAACATTCCAGTATCCGAGTTCATATAAAGAAACCAAGTAACAAATATTTAAGCAAGAAAAATTAAATACCAGCAGTATGGTATATAACTTGAGCATATATCTAAACGTTTCAAACTTCCCCTACTATTTATATATATACAAAATCGGAAGGACTATAAATATTCCAAGAGGGAATTTAATCAAGGAGGCCACAAATTGTTTAGGCAGCTCTGGCATTTTCAGCTTAGGCATTTTATCTGTTACGTGAGCGTGGGCTAAATCTCGAAGAGATGCTTGCAATGCCTGTCTACAACCGTGGCGTGGGCACTCGCTTGTTTATGCCGGAGCTTCAGCCTGGGGGGTTCATAAACGCGGCCATAAACCAAACAACTCTCACTAACCTACGATAGTAACTAAAAAATCATACATTTGCACACTATAAAAACCTGCGACAACCACAAGCCTTCACTAACCTGAATTTAATCATCCCAGCCAGCATCACTTACTTATCTTCGGTGGCTGCTCCTTGCCCACCCTGCCATGGCTCTGTCGCTGCATACGAAGCCCCATATACCCCCACACTTCCATCAGAAATAAACCAAATTATATGCAAATTATTTATACATTATATGTAAGTTTAGAGAGAGGATTTAAGAAAAACAAAAACCGCGCATAAACCTATGAATGTCGAGGGGGTTTAAAGTAGCCCACAAGGTACCAAAGTAAAACAGGTAAGAATAATACATTAATATTAATTACAATTGACAAACAAGGTAATTATAAATTAAATAAATGAAGATAAAGTAGTGTTTTTGGGCTTTGCCATTATGTATAAATGTATGAAATTATTTTGTGACCTTAAGGATAAGTTTAGTTAAAACATTGTGAAAATTTCTTTAATTTGTTGTTCCTTCTTTTTCTTTCCAAAAGAGTTATCATTTAATTTTAGTTGAAAAAAAGTACTTAACATTAGGTAAATTCCTAAGCTTTCTACACTACGTAAGTGTTGACTGTTTCGCAGGTTACATTTATGTAAGTACAGATAAAAGTAATTACCGAAAGAATCTATACGATTTTACTTTCAGTGCGAATTAGACTTAAGGTAAAACTTTACAGAAAAAAAAATCCTGATTTTTACACAATTCTTGTCATGAAATATATATATATTGTATATATATATATATATGTATATATATATATATATATATATCCCATACAAAACAGCGATTTATTAGGAAGCATCCATTCAGAATTGGGATGAGCTGCTCGTAGAAGTGTGGATTTCTATGATGATAAAAATGTTTGTAGTTCTCTGATGCGTAGAGGTAGAATTGATGTCCTTGAACATGTTGTAAATTCGAACAAACTTGCACTCACTTTCTTTTCTCCCGGAAAAAAAACTCAATACATAAAAAACCCTAGTTTTATCACAATTGTTTTAACTTTTTCTTTCGATTGTGATGTTAACAGCTCGCTGGTCTTCAGAAAAAAGAAAGTAACCTTTTCGCGGAAGTCAATCGTAAGCATAAGCATGTCATATGACCAGCTGGGCTTAAGGAACATTTTTAAGCTTTGTTTAATATGAACTTCCGTCACACTACAGGCGAAAATAATTAGGCTAAACTTAAATAAAAATTTATGAGAAAAATGTGCAAATTTGAATGTATATGCAAAATAAGGAAATTAAAAAATATGAATGCATGTACCCATGGTACACTTCCCCCACGTAAATTGTTGGTCCGGTGTGTATTAACCATTGCCTTTTATAATGTCTTTGCCATGGTAAATTGCACGTTTTCTACTAACGTCATCTTCTAGTTCGTATATGCAATTACCCTTTACTGTGATCACCTTGGCCTTCAAGAATTTCGGTGCTAATTTGGCACAAAATTTCATAGTCGCATCCTACCTTGAAGGTTTTTATCTAATTCACTTACTTGCTGGCTACGTAAATTGTAACGCTTTGAAGAACTTTCAAATGCGATTTTAGTTTTTTCTTGGAATGATTTGCGTATTAGCTTAAGCCTGTCTGTCCTGTCAATGAGATTTTCATCCAGGGACTAAAATTTTCGTATTATGTCATATTCATCGGCGTGCGCTAACATTTGCTGACCAAAAAAGCATAATATGGTGTACATCCAATTGTCTGATGAAAGGAGCTTCTTAGAGTTTCTGCCATCTCTGCTATCTGTTTATCCCAAAGTGTGTGATCCTCTTTAACACGTACACGCCGGCACTGCAATTCATGTTTCGCGCCCTTAGGCGGTTGCGCTGAAAGCTTTTTGTTCTATCAGACGGGGCCGAACTAAATGTTTTAACGAAAGATTATCGCACGGGAAAACGGTCTGATGAAACATAAATAATATTGTTTATGTTATATCATTGAAATATTTACTCATGTTTTTGCTATAAGTACTATTGATTTAGTTATGTTTGGTGATGCACACTGATTGGTAGTACAATCATATGCGAGCCATCGGTGGTATGCGCCGCCCGATGAGACAATTCTGTGCGAGCCACCGGTGGTACGCGCCGCCCGATCAGGCAGACATGTGCGAGCCACCGGTGAAACACGCCGGCGTGAACGTTTTAAGATACATCCTTATGCCTGCTACAATAGAACGGTTCAACCGCTCACTAGCATTAGCTTGTGGGCTATATAAGGCTGTTAAACGTGTACGTGTACATGTCTTATGCCGCGTTCTGCTAGCAAGTTGTTAAACTGGGAAGACTTAAATTGCTTACCGTTATCACTTAAAATAACTTCCGGAGTACCGAATAAACAAAATACTTGCTCTTTAAGGAAAGTATAAATTTGTGAGGTATTGAAATTTCTGATAGGCTTCAATAGAGGAAATTTTGTTAGGTGATCAAGAATTATGAGAATGCCGATATTTCCATTCTTGGATCTGGGGTAAGGACCAAGAAGATCTATATACAACTTCTGGAAGGGGCACTGGACAGTATATTGAATGGACATGGGTGGACGTAGGACAATGTTAGGCGCTTTGTTTTGTCGACACATTTCCCATTGATTAAAATATTCTTTCACGTTGATGGTCATATTAGGCCAATAAAAGTTTAAACGTAAATGCTCTAAAGTCTTCGCGATACCTCCATGGCATTTGTTTGGAGCACAATGGGCATTTTCTATTGTCTGCTGAACGAGAGCTTTCGGAATCCAGAGTTTCCTATTGAATGTTTCGCGTTCTGGAGATCCATTTGGATGTTCGGTTCGTTTGTATACAAGTTCATCAACTATTTGTAAGTCAGGAAGGTGACAAATATTTTCTCGGGCATATTTTACTAACTTTTTGTACGGACAAAAACTCGGACGACTTCGGATCTACTAACAGACGGACTTCTGTTTCATTGATTTCATCAAAATTCTGACGAGATAAGCTGTCAGGAACAACGTTTAATGAGCCTTTTCTATGCTCTATTTGGAAGCGGTAGCCTTGTAATTTAAGTGCCCATCTAACAAGCTTACTGGACAAATCGGTCTGTCGTATCAGCCATTGTAAGCTCGCGTCGTCGGTGACGATCTTGAACTCCTGTCCCTCAACGTATGCTCTAATCTTTCTTCAAACTAAGTATTGCTGCTATGCATTCTAATTCAGTAACGCTATAGTTACTCTGTGCTTTATTAAGTTTTCTGGAAAAATAAGCAATAGGTACCTCAATCTCTTCGTCGTTTTTCTGTAGGAGCACCGCAGCAACACCATGCTTACTGGCATCACATTGATTAATAAAAGGTTTTTCGTCCATGCGAATGATTTACTTATTTTTAACAAATTCGACAGTGGCGAAGTTATAGACGCAAAGTTGTCATTGGGTAGATGGTGACAGCGGAGATTTTGTCAGGGTCACCGCTTAGAGTTCGATCACCCACTATGTACCCCAAATATTTTACATCTTTAATACAAAATTGGCTTTTTCCGACATTAATTGTCAAACCTGCTTTCCTCAACTGATTGGCAAACTCGGACAGGACGATCATGTGCGAATCGAAATCTTCTGACACAATTAGAAGATCATCTAAATAAACAAAAACTTGATTATTTAAATCAGGAGGAATGACGCGATCCATCAAACAGCAAAGGGCTTGAGGAGCGTTGCATAGGCCGAAAGGCATTACGATATAACGATATATGGGGTAGAGGATATGCATCCTTTACTGTGACGCTATTTACTTTCCTAGAATTAGAATTAGAATAGAAACGGACTTTATTTGGTTTTTTCACGTGAACGTCCAAGCTTTAAAATATCATCAATTTCTGCATGGAAAGTTTTTCCACAGCAGGAGATATAGGAAAATATCTCTGTTTAATCGGACATACACCAGGTTGAATTTCTATAGAATATTCCATGAGAGAAGTTTTACCTAAGCATTCCTTTTCAAAGCTAGGAAATATATTCTTAATCATGTCTAACTTTCTTTGTTGCTCATTAGTTAGTGAGATTAAATTTTCATTACATTTTGTATCCAGACATACTTCAGACACAATATTGGGAGCTATTTGGAATTTTATTCTGAAGTCCACTCCCAGCATGACATTTTGTGACATACTCGGCACAACAAAAAAACATATTTGTTCATCTCTGCCTTTGAATTTAACATTTAAAGCTGTTGTACCAAAAACTGTTTGTTTTGTTCCGTCTGCAGTATGTACAGAGGCCTTATGTTTTCGTAGTTGTTGGTTGCTACAAATATTTTGAGCTAAAGAAGATCCTATACACGGGAATAGAACAAATGAAATTTGTTAGCCGTTTTTGATTATTTTTAACTATTTCCCAGAACTCATTCATACGAATTCATGAGCGGGTTTTTCGAGAAGGTTGTCCCTTATCTTGACCGAGGATAACTTCTGTATTTTTTTTGTAATTATTAAGACGAATTTCGTAAGGTATAATTTGATGTACAAAATCATTAGTATTACTATGACTATCATGCGTGATGTTACGCAATCACTTGTTTTAGTCGTGTCTGGGCGTATAAGTAAAATGTTGGGACTTAGTTCTTTGAGTCATATTCAAATTTCCCGGACAACAAGTTGGACATTTTGGCCTATAGACGTTAGTTGCTCCACAACCATAGCAGAACCCGGTCCTATCTTCAACATAGTCAATGTATCTATGTCCCTCGCTTTTACAGTTCCAACAAATTATTTTATCCCTTGGCAAATTTTTTGAAATTGCATTCCTAAATTCCTCAAAGCTTTCGTTAATCCCTTGCTTTCGGCTTCGTATAAGTTCTTTGATTTCAAATTCACTTCGATGCTGCTGGAAATTAAAGCGAAAGCGTTGCGCTTCCTTCATAGTGAACACCAATCTATGTGCTCAACTGAGCGTCGATATCGCCAGTACCAATCCTTAGCTTCGTTTAAGAATAAACTTTGAACGTGCTCGCAAGGCAAGCTGTAGTTACCACCAAGCGTATCAATCACTTGATATTCTATTCGATATATGAAACTATCAACGGAAAGTTTAGTGGAGTTTTCAATTTTTTTTATCCCAAATAGATATGATTTGGGCTATTCTACCAGAATTGGGAATACTAGACATGTCACTAAATCTCAGATCGTCTATCCGTCTATGAAAATTCTGCTGTGAAGTGTCTTGGCCCATACGGCGTAGTATTATTATTATTATAAGTACTATGTTGGTAGTTGTTCTCGACCGGGCTAACGTTATTAGCCGGTGTAGGATCTTGGGCATTGAGATTTAATTGAGCTAACAGGTTATTCATTGCGCTACCTATTTTTTCTTCTCCCAATTGTGAGACCCTGTTTTCTAGGTTCTCTAAGTTCGTGGCTAGTCGTGCAGATATAACCGCGGAAACTATATTCCGTACTCTAATTTCCTCATCATTAGTGTTTGATCTAGCTTCCCTTGTCGTCGGCAAGCTCGTCGCACCCTCGGCTTGAATGTCTTCATCTGGCTCGGGCCCAGACAAGTCCTTATACGAATTTTCGGTCTGACGAGCAGCGCGAGATCTTGTACACGCACCAGTATTTTGAATGAACTCTTTACTAGTACATTTTGCACGACATTGTGGATAAGAGCTGTTCCAGTTCAATAAACAGATTCGGTGAAAACGGTGATTGCAGGCAGTAACTAAAATATCATAATTTTCTAAGAAATGATATTTGCATAGGGCACACCCCGTTACCGGTGGTGGCATGCTTGGCTGTGGCATATTCTCACAACTTTTAAGTAAAGACATTTTGAAAAATTATCTGTGTAATATATTTGGAAATCCTAACTTAAATTATAATATACTTCATAACAACAAAACAATGTAACTAGTTTTCTTGTAGAAATCATTAATTCATAAGATATGTTTTTTTTCTTTTTTTGTAATCTTAATAGCTTAAATTTGTTCTCAAAATCAGTCAGTATGCAGCAAAAGATCCTCAAAAATAATCCTCACAATAAAATTTTAAATATACTCAAAATTCCGAAATTTCAAAATAATCCCTCAATATGGTCCATTTCTTCAGGTCTTGTGGTAGTATCTTTGGCTTAAATGATAAATCAATTCCAGTCAAGGGTAATGGTATCGCAAAAAACATATGCTATCGGTTATCAACTGTAATCGTACTATACATTCCGATAATGCTAAAAAAATTCATTTTACAATATTTATAATAAAATAAAATCTCTGAAAGGAAATGATAGCAATCTTTTCCAAAAAGTAACTTAAATCATCAACTGGTTAGTTAGACGCCATATAGCCATAACCACAATTCCATGTTGGCAAATCAAAGTAAACAAATGAAAGGGATCGAAATCGGAAAAAAAATTGTTAACGGTTATTTTTATACGTTATTGTCATTGGTCAATTCCTGTAGCATATAGCCTGTAAGAATAACATTCCAGTATCCGAGTTCATATAAAGAAACCAAGTAACAAATATTTAAGCAAGAAAAATTAAATACCAGCAGTATGGTATATAACTTGAGCATATAGCTAAACGTTTCAAACTTCCCCTACTATTTATATATATACAAAATCGGAAGGACTATAAATATTCCAAGAGGGAATTTAATCAAGGAGGCCACAAATTGTTTAGGCAGCTCTGGCATTTTCAGCTTAGGCATTTTATCTGTTACGTGAGCGTGGGCTAAATCTCGAAGAGATGCTTGCAATGCCTGTCTACAACCGTGGCGTGTGCACTCGCTTGTTTATGCCGGAGCTTCAGCCTGGGGGGTTCATAAACGCGGCCATAAACCAAACAACTCTCACTAACCTACGACAGTAACTAAAAAATTATACATTTGCACACTATAAAAACCTGCGACAACCACAAGCCTTCACTAACCTGAATTTAATCATCCCAGCCAGCATCACTTACTTATCTTCGGTGGCTGCTCCTTGCCCACCCTACCATGGCTCTGTCGCTGCATACGAAGCCCCATATACCCCCACACTTCCATCATAAATAAACCAAATTATATGCAAATTATTTATACATTATATGTAAGTTTAGAGAGAGGATTTAAGAAAAACAAAAACCGCGCATAAACCTATGAATGTCGAGGGGGTTTAAAGTAGCCCACAAGGTACCAAAGTAAAACAGGTAAGAATAATGCATTAATATTAATTACAATTGATAAACAAGGTAAGTATAAATTAAATAAATGAAGATAAAGTAGTGTTTTTGGGCTTTGCCATTATGTATAAATGTATGAAATTATTTTGTGACCTTAAGGATAAGTTTAGTTAAAACATTGTGAAAATTTCTTTAATTTGTTGTTCCTTCTTTTTCTTTCCAAAAGAGTTATCATTTAATTTTAGTTGAAAAAAAGTACTTAACATTAGGTAAATTCCTAAACTTTCTACATTACGTAAGTGTTGACTGTTTCGCAGGTTACATTTATGTAAGTACAGATAAAAGTAATTACCGAAAGAATCTGTACGATTTTACTTTTAGTGCGCATTAGACTTAAGGTAAAACTTTACAGAAAAAAAATCCTGATTTTTACATATTAGGAAGCATCCATTCAGAATTGGGATGAGCTGCTCGTAGAAGTGTGGATTTCCATGATGATAAGAATGTTTGTAGTTCTCTGATGTGTAGAGGCAGAATTGATGTCCTTGAATTGTAAATTCGAAAAAATTTCCACTTCTGTTCTCCCGAAAAAAACTCAATATATAAAAAACCTTTAGTTTTAGATTGTGATGTTAACAACTCGCTGGTCTTCAGAAAAAAGAAAGTAACCTTTTCGCGGGGGTTTATCGTAAACCCAGTTGTTTAGCGAATCATATCACATTTAATGTCATATGACCAGCTGGGCTTAAGGAACATTTTTAAGCTTTGTTCAATATGAACTTCCGTCACACTCCAGGCGAAAATAATTAGGCTAAACTTAAATAAAAATTTATGAGAAAAATGTGCAACTTTGAATGTATATGCAAAATAAGGAAATTAAAAAATATGAATGCATGTACCCACGGTACACGCTTTACTATACGCGATGGCTTATTTTACAAACACTTTACTATTTTCACACAGTTCACTAACTATACAATTCTCTACAAACATATAGTTTACTCCGTATATCTAGTTTTACGTTGGACGCTTTCTTATATACCTCATCGATTGCTCGTACTCAATTCTATTTACAACTTTTTGGCATGCTAGTACGATATACAGAATATTCGATTCTCGCGGTTTAGAAGTTGTACACGAAGATTGTAACTTTTCTGTTTAGGTGTGAGCATGCTTATACGAGTATATGGACCTTTTCAGTTTTTCGCCGCCGTATTTGAATACCTCTACCGGCCAACCATCGGCTTTTTTAAGCAGGCAATCCCAATTTCAAGTAATACAAGATTTTTTCCATCATTTTCGATTATAGGGTTTTAACCTTCTGTAAGCCGCTGCATCTTTTCATAGAATTCTCGAGCATAACCACTGCAACAAGGCAACCCTCATAGTAGCAACTCTCCTTTTAGCCTTACCGAAAACCAATGGTTTCTACAGCCGAAAATAAAAAACGAGCAGTTTTTATCCATTTAACTACATACATGAATATCTTCATTTAATCTTAAAATATCATTTTAAATGGTTGAAACCAGCAAGCTTTTGTACAAATGCAATTTTAACTGTTTAAGTGAAAATCTAGCAGTTAATGGAAGGCGATGGGTGCCTAGCAATCAGCTGTGACATATAAAGCATTGCCGGCAGCAATTACCGGCTCCCACGTACAATTTATTTATAGTGATTGCCTGTGGGCTGCAGGGAAAATATTGGTCTTCAAAAGACTGATATATCCCACCTTTGAAAGCGTACTCAGCTTCCTGGGCAGGATAAAACATTCCTTAGAGGATTCGGGTGAGTTTCAACATGTATTTTTGTCAGGTGTTTATGGTAGACGCCTAAATGTTATGACTTTCACAGCGATTGCCCAAAATTTACAAAGTGTAAGCAAAGAATTTGAATATAGTTTCCAAAACATGTATATACGTGTCTATCCTCGTATATCAATTGATTTGCACACCTTTTCGTATATACAAATTTCTAGTTCAACCTCAATCTAAGCTAATTTGATTAGCAAAAGCAAGCCTTTTCTTCGATACACATACACGTACATACGAGTATTCGTTCGGTAATGGTGCATGATGCTAGTGCTTTTCACTTATTCAAATGTTTAAAAAATTTTCTTTTCGGTAATTATCAAATAATTTTCAGATTTTCATATTTATTAATTTTCATAAAATTACATATATTCTAGTGATTTTTTAAAAAATATTTGACATTACAGTTTTTCAAACTAATACGTACTAAAAACAACACTTCGTTTTAGTACTTGCGAGAATTAGCTCATACCATACATACAAAACTAAGTAAATTATTGCAAACACAATTTTTTTTGTACTTTTTGGATTTAAATATGTCCATTTGCACAAAATTGTTTGCGTTTCACGTTAAAACTATTAAAAACTTAAATCGCGGATATAAGGAAAAACTTAAACTCAAATATAAAATAGTAAATAAAAGAGTGCGGCGAACGCTTTAAAACGTAATTACCGGCTTTAAAATAAAAAAACATTTTGTCGTAACAAATTGTCAAAGTTTGCATCAACATTTTTCGTTATTGTGTTAGTGGCAAATCTTCAAACAAGCAAATTTTCGGCAATTTTATTTTTGATTTTGCGAATAATTGTATATATACATAATGTCAACACAAAGAAAAAGTGCACGTGATGCCCTCTCCCCTCAACAAACTCCTGCTCGGAAGTTACAAGGTAAGGGAGACAGCAAAGCGGTAAACAGCCCAACTACACTAAGTTTGTTTGAGAGGCTTGAACTAAAATTAGAAGCTTCTATTGCGAGCATCATAACAAAAATGTCAGAGAGTGAAGAGCTTATGATGCAGAAATTAAGTGAAGTTTCTGCTGAACTTAGCAATTTAAAATCAGCTGTGAAAGGTATTGATGAGAGAGTGAGTGCGTTAGAATCTTTGCGCTGCGAAAGTATTGACCAAAACAAAGAGGTCGAAACATTGTCTCAACAAATTGATGAGTTGGAGAATGCGTTAGTGGCATCAGATGCAATAATTTATGGCGTTCCGCCTGCAAGCGAAGAGAATTTACCGTCGTTGTTTGCCAATCTGTGCTCTTTACTTAATCTATCTTCATTACGTTCAATTTTTCGCATGCGCCAAAACAAGAACAAAACTAACAGGCCCGCTCCTATTATAGTCAAATTGAACTCGTCATATGACCGCTCAGTTCTATTTAAGGGAATTGCTTGCTCTCTTAAGGCAAGCCGTAAGTCATTAGCACTTAAAAATATTGGGCTTGACGCTAATGGAGACATTTTTGTGCATGAATGCCTAACAAAGAGAAATCGTAGGCTAATGCAATACGCAACGCAGCTAAAACGACAAAAACAATTGGCGAGTGCGTTCTCAATTCGTGGACAAGTGTACATAAGAATGCATCAACACAGCGAAGCGACGAAAATATTGTATTTAATCAAGCGAGCGTCGATCAAATTGCAGCTGCTAGCTGAAAAGTTTATGATCTATATGCAAATTCTATTGTTTATCTTAAGTTACTTTATTTATGTTATTTGTAAGATATGCCTTATTAATCCCTCATTTCATCCTTACCTTGTGTTTCCCGTTTCCCTCATAGTAACTGACCATTTTCAAGCATCTCTTATATATATCAAATTTTTATGAGCAGCAATCTTTGTGAGCACAATAACAATGACAATCTGAGGCTAGCTCTTAAATATACATGTCAATATCATAAAGGGTTCAATGTTGGCCACTTTAATGCTAGGAGCTTAACCCGTGAAAAACTTGCTTATAAGAACTTGACGTTTCGTGACCTAAGCTGTAGCATAATTTGTGTGACTGAGACCTGGTTCAAACCTTTTATTGCAGATTGTGCATATTCTGTATGTGACTATTTGCTTGTACGAAATGATAGAACCACTGGTCAGAGAGGCGGTGGCATAGCAATTTATTTAAATGCTGATATTAAATATAAAATAATATATAAATCTCATTCTTCTGAAACTGTTGAAAGTATGTTTATTGAATGTAGTGATAATGTACATAAGTGTGTTGTTGTATGTGTATACAACCCTCATAAGTCAAATGATCTCACTCAACTGTTCAGTAAAATATCGGAACTGTCCTTGAGTTATGTGCATGTCCTCATTTGTGGTGACTTTAATGTTGATATGTTGTCGAATAATGCTAAGTCTAGACACTTGCTAAGCTGTTTTAGCAACGTTGGCATAACAATAGTAAATGAATATGCAACTAGATTTGCACCGCACTGCAAGCCAAGTATGTTAGACCTTTTTGGTGTAAGCGTGGGGAGTAGTGTAAGCCATGTTGACCAATTTTCGTTCCCTGGAGTTTCTGACCATGAGCTAATTATAATATTTTTCAATTTTGAATTAAATAGAGTTAAGCCATCAATAGATTTAACTTTCAGAGATTTCAAGAATATAGACAGTGCTTCGCTATCTACTGAAGCCGTGGCCCTAAAGTGGAATTACTGCTGGCTACTTGTAGATGTTAATGACAAGCTACAGTACTTTACCACGCTAATTAATTATCTATTTGAAAAATATGTTCCCCTTCGTAGAATTAAAACTATAAACTATACTAAACCTTGGATCACTAAGGCTATTCTAGCCCTTATAAAAGACCGATGTAGGGCTTGTGGATATTGGAAACGTAATCGTACTAGTGAACGTTGGACCACATACAAGAACTTGAGGAATAAAGTAACAACTGAATTGCGAAAAAGTAAAAAAGCTTATCTTTGTGCAAAACTAAAAACTGATTTGCCTTCCAAAGTATTGTGGACAAATCTAAAATCACTTGGTATTTGTGCCAAAGAGGTAAAAACTTGTAGGATTGATGCTGGTGTGATGAACTCATACTTTCTTGATATAAATTCACATGCAAATGTATCTGCATTCACCATCAATGAAAGCTTAGTTACTGACCACACCCATGAATTCTCATTTAACGCAGCTACTGAAGAGGATGTTATAAAGTGTGTTTTTGATATAAAATCTAACGCAATTGGAGTGGATGGTCTGAGTTTACGTTTTCTAAAACTTATACTGCCGTATGTGATTCCCATGCTTACACACATTTTTAATCATGCTATAACCTCCTCTACGTTTCCGAATCAGTGGAAAATTGCCAACGTCATTACGGTGGTTAAAGGTAACTTGTGTAATGCTCCCCAAGACTTCAGGCCTATTAGTATCTTACCAACATTGTCAAAAGTATTTGAAAAATTTATTACCGCTCAAATAGTGTCACACCTGCGTCTACATGATTTATTGAGCGAATCTCAGTCTGGGTATAGATCCAATTATAGTTGTTCCACAGCTGTGATGAAAATCATGGACGACATCCGTCCTGCTTTCGACGATAACTTACTTACCATCTTAGTGCTCTTAGATTTCTCTAAAGCTTTCGACACTGTAAACCATGATATTCTACTGTTAAAACTGAAAACTTATTTTGGTTTCAACACATCAGCAATTAAGCTTATGAGAAGCTACTTATCGGACAGATATCAGCAAGTTCAGTGTGGGGACGTAATTTCAAGTCGCAGAGAAATCATATCTGGAGTTCCTCAGGGCTCTATTTTAGGGCCAATACTTTTCAGTTTATTTATTGATGACATTGTTCACTGTTGCGAAAATTCTTCTATACATCTTATGCCGATGATACTCAGACTTACCTCTCACGTCCCATTGGTCTTGGTGAAGATTTAATAGCTAGGTTGAATGAGGATCTAATAAGAATTGAGGAATGGTCTAACATAAATGGTCTCTGTCTAAATGCTAAGAAAACGAAGGTACTTCCTATTAAAAGTAATTATTTTGATCTCAGCAATCTGTCACCAATTGTTTTGAACGGGGTTGAACTAAAATTTGAAAATGTTGTAAAAAATCTTGGCTTCAAAATTAATGTCCGTCTAAATTGTGAAGATCACATAAACAATTGCGTAATAAAAATATATTCGACATTGCAAAATTTATGGCATACGTGTGATTGTTTGCCGATTAGAATAAAACTTAAACTAGTTCAGTCCCTTATTATTCCCCAAATTTCTTATTTTGAAGTCGCATATGGTACTCTAAGCTGCGATTCCAGAAACAAATTAAATTTAGCTTTAAATAACGTAGCTAGGTTCATTTACTGCAAAAAAAGTTTGAACACATCTCTTTGTACACCAAAAACATTCTCGGCTTCACCCTTGAAAATTATCTCAAGGTTCGTAATTTAATATTTTTATTTAAAATCATCAAAAACCGTCAACCAGGATATCTTTTCCGCAGAATAAAGTTTGTGCGATCTTCTCGTACTCACAATATTGTTGTCCCCAAATACAAAACTTTGACGACCTCTAGATTGTTTTTTGTTAGTGCTGTCAGAATTTGGAACTCATTACCAATTTCAATAAAATGTATCAAAACGATTGAATGCTTCAAAACGGCAGTTACAAACCTATTTACATAATACCCATCCCTATTATCCTTACCTATGTCAACATACTGTTGAAATCCCTCCTTTTAGACATAATATTATTCTTAGCTATTCCTAAGATTTAAAAAAAAAAAAATCAAATTGTAATTCATTATATGTTAATATGTGTACAATGAAAAGACTCTGTGTCTTACTGTACTGATAAATAAATGAAATTGAAATTGAATTGAATTGAATTGAGTATTTATCAACGAAAATGGTTTTTTTTTTATTTTATTTTATTTTATTTTTTGGATTTGGCTCGTCTTGGAAGACCCACACGGTCGATTGCTGTTTTGTTTCGGGCTCATACGCATAGATCCATGATTCGTCACCTGTGACGATCTTATAAACGTCTTTTGAATGCGAGCCTTTTTTTGAGCGATTGTCAAATTGTGCGGGATCCAACGAGAACAAACCTTTTTTATGGCCAGGTGCTCATGCAATATAGAATGTATGCTAGTGGGAAAAATGCATAGGCATGCCTCTATCTTAAGATATGTTACATGACGGTCTTGCATTATCAGTTCACGTACGGCATCGATGTTTTCTGGCACAACGGCTGTTTTTGGACGACCTTCCCGGAATTCGTCTTTGAGCGAGCGTCGGCCACGATTGAATTCGTTGTACCAGTTTTTCATAGTGCTATAGGATGGTGCTTCATAGCCATACAAAGAGTTTAGTTCATCGATGCACTCTTGTCGTGATAATCCACGTCGAAAGTTGTGGGAAATTATCGCACGAAAATGTTCACGAGTTAATTCCATTTTTTGGCCGAGATGAATTTTTTAATTCCCTGTAAATAAAACAATTCACGATTAAATGACAAAACGTTCTGAGTGATGTTATGCTAAAAAATGTCAAACTTTCCAATGGAAATGTCAGATTGCACCTGGCAACATTTAAGGCCTTATTATGTATTGCGAAGCGAACGTTCGTTTCGTGTCAGACACGAATCGTTCGCATATTTGTATTACGTATTTCGAACACAAAGCCAAACGATAACAGCTGATTCTTACGTGATATGTTATTGAAATGTGCATTCTCTATTACGAATAGTATGCTAAACAACGAAGAGACATGTCAAATTCAAACGAAAACTATTTTGGTATCGTTGCGTTAAATTCAAAATGGACCAGTCATCTAAAAAAAGGTAATATTAACCAATTTAATCAATTCTTGATTTGAAATAACATATTAAACTTATTTCAGCGTTAAAAAAAACTACTAGCATCCAGTTTGAGATACTTATTAAAGAATTGGAGGCTAAGCGCGACTTGACAAGAGGCGCTCCTGTATTTGGGGCTGATAGAATTTCTTTCGATGCCCAGTGGAGGAAAGTTGCGGATAAATTGAACGCGAATGGACCTCCGCAGAGAAGTGTGGTGGAATGGAAAAAGGTGAGCGTGGATTGAAATTACAGTTTAAAATACAAAATATATGGAAAAGCCGTTAGGCGAATTCGATATACATAGTTTGTTTATAAAATTTAAACATAATATTCTTTACACAATTCTCTACATAGATTTGGGCTGATCTTAAAAGTCGGACAAAGCGAAAGATAGCCGAAAACCAGCGAAGATTGAGCGCCACGGGCGGCGGTCCATTCCACTTCTCAGCATTGACAGAAATGGAGAAATCAATTGATCGTATACTTTTGATGTCAACGGCAGCTGCCCCAAGTGGACTGGTACTAGGAATAGCCACACCTGCAATACAACCAACAATTACAGCATTATCACCCACTACGACACCGCCAGTATTGAGCCAATCACCGTCAACAATAACAGCTCCATTACCAACAGAAGCACCGACAGTACACAGCACTCCCATTATAAATTCACCTCAAAGGCCTCTTTTGCAGAATCGTAGAAAACGTAGTTTTCAAGATTCAATTGCCAAATCAGCGAAAGAGCAGGCTGAAGCAAATAAAATTCAAGCCGAGTCTTCGAAAAAATTTGCTGAAGCTGCAGTAATGCAGGCTGAGGCAGCAAGATCTATTGCGGAAAGTTTACGCGAAATTACTGGAATTTCATCAAGACAGGTTGCTGCAATTGAGAATTTAATTGAAATTTTAAAAAACAAATAAAACTATTCACAAATCATAAAATTTGTTTGCTTTTTCCCTTGTTTAAAATGTAAAAAATCAAATTGTGTTTATTGCAAATTTTGTGCAATTTCCAATCGTATATTTGCTGCAATTGAGTGTGACTCTTCAATTTCTGATTCATTTATTACATCTTGATTCAGTTGAATGAAAGGTAACTGGTCATTAAAAGAAATACACACATTATGTAATGCGCAACATGCATTTATAATTTTTGAAGCTTTTTCGGCGGAATAATGGAGTCCCCGTGAGCCTATTATGCACCGGAACCTATTTTTCAAAACGCCGAAACAACGTTCAATGACATTCCTTGCTTTTGCATGTCTGTCATTAAAGCGCCTCTGGATTTCGTCACCGGGCAAACGGAACGGTGTCATCAAATATGGCTGCAGTGGGTATCCAGAGTCACCTGTTGAGAAATATATAATATGTTTAAATGTTTAGTCATTTGTAATGCAAATTTCTCACCAAGTAGCCATGTATTGATTTTGCCATTATTAAAATCCGAATTTAGCATTTGTTCTGCTGCACTGTGCTTCCATATAAAAGCATCGTGGTTGGCCCCAGGATGTCTCGCGTCAACGTAAGTAATAACCATGTTGTGATCACAAATCTGTTAATAACAAAGAAGAAAAGAAGATGTGTTATAAGTCGTATAATTGCTGTTCTTAGTTAAATATGTATGTGGAAATTACTCAAGACAAATACATATGAATGTACTTATGTATATACTTACTGCCATAACATTTATACTATAAAATCCCTTCCGGTTATGGTATAAATGCCTGCAGTTGAAACCGGGCGATTTAATTCGCACATGTGTACCGTCGACACATCCTATGACACCCGGTAAGCCAAACTTGGTGAAGAAGTGTTCTTTGACGCTGCTTTCTTCTTCCTGAGTTCTTGCGAAGCGCACCCATTTGTTGCAAAATTTGCTTTCGAAAATACCCAAGCACTCCGAGATTACTTTTGCTACTGTTGATTGGCTCATCGCTGAAATATTTTCGTTTCCAACTGATTTCTGATAGCTTCCGGTGGCAAGAAACCTGAGAAAAGTAGCCAACTTCAATTGAGGTGGCAGGTGAGTATTTCGGAATGTGTGCTTCATATGGATTTTTGTTTCTTGGAAAAGGTAAGAAAACACTTCTTTGCCCATCCGAAAATTCGTCACAAACCTACGTACATATGTGTATATTAAAAAAGTAAACACTTTTATCTGGAATAAATTCACAAAATACTTACTCAGTCTCCGGCAGTTCCAGCACATTTCTTGCATCCCTTACATTTCGCCTTTGGATGCTCAATTCTACTTCATCAGAATGTTCATTTAATAAGTGTACAATTGCTGCATACATTTTGATTTTGGATATATATTTTTAACACGCTTATATTAGCTTCACTTGTATTTGAAAATTTAAAAACACCGTATTGTAACAAACAAATTCAAATGTCAACGAACGAGAATATAAAGAAGGAATGAGCAAATGAGCACTGCCATATTTTTAAAATGTAACTTTAAATAGACAGAAATTCGAAAAAAACAGTGTTTTTATTTTAATTATTATATAAATGACATATGGCAACATGTTATTTGACAAATGATTCATTCTCGCATTTCTTTGTTACGTAGGCAACGTAAGGGTTGACGAACAATATAGGGAATGTCAATGCTTTACGAAATCGTCCGGAGACGATTCGTTCGTCAGACCTTTCGTTCGCAATACATAATAAGGCTGTTAGTGTTGCCTAGGCCAGACCTATTTATAGCAGCCTACGTAGTGTTGGGTGGCCAGCAAAAAAAAATATTGTTCTTAAATTTTTTTATCGTTGAAAAAAATAATTACTAAAGCATTTTTTTTAGAAAAAAAATATGTTTATATATATAATATATGTATATACTTATTGTAGAAGAGAAGTTGCGCAACTTACATAAACACGTACCTATAGTTTGTTTACTTAGGTTTTTTCTGCTATTTAGTGAAATTTCAATTCCAAAAATTACTAACACTTTTTGGGGCCTCTATTTATTTTTTTTTTAAGTTTTCAAGATTAGACAACTGTGCTAGTTCGATACTTCGTAAAATCTGATATTTTTTAATTCGGTTCTGGGTGTAGTATTCATTCATTTCTTTTGGGATTTCATAAATTTCTAGACATGTTAAATTTGTTCTTAAATAATGACGACATTTCAGCAATTAACAGAATCGTTAATCCATCGAAGTTCAAAGAGATGAGTTAAATAACTTTGGTGGAGAGTCAAAAGAAGTTATAGCGAGTTCATAGGTTCAAAGGCAGCTAGCGGCGCAAAAGAAAATAGCTGCATGTTAGCGATTGGGGAAATTTTAAGTGAATTATTCAAAATAGAGAAACAGAAATCTCAAGGGTCCGATGAACAAGATATTCGACTTGGTCCCAGATTCTTTGTAGGAGGTGATTACAATGCAAAGCACAACTGGTGGGGCTCACGTACCCCAAACCCAAAGGGCAGAGAGCTTTATAATTGCGTTATGAAGAGTAATTGAAAAACTTTGTCAAGCGGGGAACCTACCTAATGGCCGAGTGACCCATTGAATTCCAACTCAGCTATTAGATATCGCTAGCTCTGATCACTCTCCAATCATTGTTTGCTACAACACGTTGTTTAATATTAAGCAACGGAAAGATTCTGCTTTAAATAACAAAAGTGAAATTGATATTTTTCAAGGTTGCATAACTCAAAACTCTATAAAACTTCAACAGATAATGCAGTTGAAAATTTTACAAACTTAATATACGAAGCAGCCTTTACTGATACTCCACAAAGAAGAAATGAGTTTTCATCTCATAACTCAATTCATGTTTCCGCTGAGATTAGAGCATTAATCCAAAGTAAACGACGCATACGGAAAAAGTGATAATCTACAAGGGCGCTAAAAGAAAAATTAAATAACTTCAGAAATAAATCGATTTCCGAATTACTGGCCGCAACAAAAAAACTTCTTTTGTGTTTGTTTGTTCATTGCCTTTTTTCCTAATATTCCTTTCACTCCAAGCGTTGGCAGTGGCATCTTTCGGCAAATAGTTGTATAATTCAAAGCCATGAATTTTTGGCACGGTTGCACTCGGTGTGTGCCTACCCAGTGGTATAAGTCTCCAAACGGAGGTGTTCGACGAAATGGTTCCTCCACTAACAAATATTAGGGAATCGGAATGCTTTGCGCGGGTATTCCGTAAAAAGGGGTGTCGTCTTTCTCTTTTTACGGCGAGGGGAAAATTATCCCAGTGTACTTGGTGTACCATAGTGGCGTGCGCTATACAACTCTGTCCCTTTGGGTAATGGGGGCGGCGCCTAATGATTGGGCACCAATACGTGCGTGCCGGATCTTTTTTATGCGATTGTGCGTTATAAATTTCTATTTTGTTTTAGCAAATCTTGATTGCCAGTTGAGGCAAAGTAGAGTAAGGCCAGTCGAGGCTAAAAGCAGGGCGGTTAAATATGGTTTTTCGGTCAAATAAGTGCTAGTGAGCAGGAAGCAGTTGAAGCCCAGTAGTTATTAGCGGTGTTGTGTGATAGTGGCGGAACCGGATCTTGGCGACATCGTCCGGAGGAGCCCCGAAGTTGGGTACCCACACCCGCCCGAGTAACTGATAAGTATCATTTTGTTGATTTATTGTTTGTCCACTTTTTGTCGTGCCGACAGTGTTGCTTCCATCGTTTTTCCCATACCCATCCTTATAGCATCCCGCACCCATAGCCTAGTCATACAGGCGGGTTAAAGTTACCTCCGGCAGCATGGGGGTAGTGCGAGTGGTCCGTAACCAGTTTGGTTGGACCACACCTCGGATGCACCCCAAAAACACATTTTGTTTATTTTATGTGTGTACATATACGTGCACGTTTAGTTATGCTTTGGTGTTTAACTATTGCGATTTTCGTTTACCTTAGTCAGCTTTGATCATTTCACTCGGTTTTGTTCTTGCTGGTAGTTGTTGTTCTTGCACTTAGCTGTTGACCCACGCCGTCTTCACTAAGCTGGCCGGTCACTTTGTTAGTTTTTGTCATCTCGTTTTTGTGCAGTAGTTTGTTTTGTTGACGTGTGTGGTTTTTGGTAGGCGCTTGACCAACAGCCACTGTAGGTATACATATGTTTGTACGTATGTACATGCGCACATACATAGTGTTAATAAAAAAAAGTGGAGGTGAAAGAATATATTGAGAGTTTAAATTATAGAAATTGTGATGACCATAAGATATGGAATGCTACAAAATATTTAAAACGGCCTAAAAAAAGAAATGTACCTATAAAATACAATAACCAAGTTTGGCATAGAACAGATAAAATCAAAGCGAATGCATATGCTAATAGTAGCGGCAATAACAACGATGCTGAAATATTTGAATTCCTTGATGCACCATGACAATTATCTTTACCAATGACTTCAATTAAACCTGCAGAGATTCGTAACGAAATCGAGTAATTGACTAACAAGAAATCACCAGAATACGACAAAATTAATGCCAAAGTTGCTAAGTGTTTACCTAGAAAAGGTATTATGTTTCTAACGCTTATATATATAATTCAATACTAAAGCTTGAACATTTCCCTACCCAAACCTGCCAAGACCGAGAACGAAATCAGTTCGTATAGACCAATCAGCTTGTTATCTCTATTCTCTAAAATATTTGAAGAAATATTTTTACGTAGAATTTTGCCTTTATTGAAAGAAAACAAGGTAATACGATAATCAATTTGAATTTTGCGGATATCACGGTACACCTGAACAAGGCCACCGTGTAGTTAACTACATTATAGACTCCTTCGAACGTACTGTTCAGCTGCATTCTTAGACATAGGTACAGCAAGCATCCGATAAAGTTTGGCATCATGGCCTACTTTTTTAATTAAAAAAATATTCTCTTCCAAAATATATCTAATTCTTAAGTCCTATTTGACAGAGAGAGCATTTTATGTAATGTTACGAATTAATATAAGCGTGCGCCTATCAGTCAAATGTTAATATGGCAACATTCATTTACTGCTTGTTTTGACATTTTCGTTTTATCTCTTGCCTTCGGCCTCTTTTTCAATTTTCGTTCACGGTGTGCGGTTGGATTTTGCTTGCATCCCTTGCGGGGAACCTCATTCCCTGCGTATTGGAAGATTCGAAAGATAATACCAGATCTTTTTTCAACTAGATAACTGCAATTATGGAGGTAAAATTCGTATATAAATAACGTCAACAAAATTGCGTAATCCTCCTCGTGGGCCTTTGGTTTACAATGCAAATCTTTGCAAAAATTGCCTGAAGGCAGGTCATACTCTCAGCGAATGCTCATCTACACGTACGTACCATCCATCATACTCTATTGCATGACAGTATCACTACTCAACACAGTGCTGTTACAGCTCATCATGCACGACCCGATTATTCAATTAAACCACCAGATGGTATACGCTCCCTCACATCTATCCTGCTTGCCACTGCGGTAATTTGAGCCCGCTCTGCCACTGGCCATTACATTCAACTTCGTGCGCAGCTGGATAGCGGATCACAAGCGTCATTCATCAGCGAGTTTGCCGCTCAACAGCTGCATCTTCACTTCACAGAACCCGTCTCCATGTACCCATCACTGGGATAGGCGGCTGTAGTGTGGGCAAAGCTAAGGGCCTAGTTTCATTCTCGCTGCATTCACTTGAAGAGCCCGAGTTCAGTACCCAATGCTCAGCTTTAGTGCTTAGACGCTTAGGGCACCTGATGCCCCAAAACCGTGTCGAGCCAACATCGTATACTGATTTTCTTAATCTTACACTAGCAGACCCGAACTTCTTTGAACCAGGGCCCATTGATGTCATCATCGATGCAGACCTCTACGGTCTTCTCTTGCGTGGCGAGATCAGGCGCTGAACCATCAGCGATACTACTACACAGAACACTCATTTAAGCTAGGTAGTCTACGGGCGCCTGTCCAAAACATCCACACTACAATTATCTGCTACCTTTTGTGCAACGACCACTACCAAGCTAAACAATTTAATTAAACAAATGTGGATATTTAACGAAATTAATGGTGTGGAAAGCTGCTCTAAGATGACACAAGATGAGATCTATTGCGAAAAGTACTTTGAATGTACCGTGCGCCGTAACACCCATGGACGGTAACAAGTTCAATATCCTTTCAAGGAGTCTTGTGACCTAACTAAACTCACCGAATCTAAATCCGATGCTCTCAAGTTATTTGCATATCAACAAACTCCCCTGCAAAAGGATGCAAAGATGAACAGCATGTATTCAACGTTTATGGCCGAGTACGTTAGCCTCGGTCATATGGAACCTGTAGCAGCGAGCGACGACTCGACGTCAGTATGTTACATACCTCATCATGGTGTTTACAAAGAGTCTAGCTCTACGACAAAGCTACGTATAGTATTCAACGCGTCAAGAAAATACAAGGAAGGCGTATCCTTGAATGACTGTCTTCACATCGGTCCGAAGCTCCAATGCGATTTGAGCTCAGCGGATATTGAAAAATGCTATCGTCAGATTTTAGTCAGCAAGGCCGACGCTGATATGTTACGAATCAATTGGCACAATGACCAGGACAGTCCAGCCATATATCGACTGCTTACTGTCACCTACGGCTTAAATCGTTCGCCTTACCTCACCATAAAAGTTCAACACACCGTCGCGGATGATGAAAAGACAGATTTTCCGGCGGCCTCAAGGATATTAAAGGAGTCGTTTTATATGGATGACTGCCTGCATGGGGCTGATTCTGTTGAAGTTGTTATTGATACTCAATGCCAGTTGCAGCGGTTACTGCAACGAGGAGGCTTCAACATGCGCAAGTGGAGGTCAAACTCTCTTGAATTTATGCGTCAACTTTACTTTGTTGAAGATCATCCAGAACTCTGCTGCAATCTTAATCTTGATCGCGAAGCTAGGGCTCTAGGCATCTACTGGATATGTGATACGGATAGCATTACTTACAAGACCAATATAATAGACAAAGGTTGGACCACTCATGAAGATTACTATTCGAAAACCGCGCTCAGCTGGATTCGGTCAAATCGTGGAAAGCACATGCGACGTCTCAGCATCCCCAATCGAAGAAGCCGTAGACTTGCTTGTGACAATCCCAGCCGATCCTTTACCAACGCTCACTACAACTCTGCTTCCGAAGTATTCAAATATCAACACGTTATTAGCCACAATGGCCTGGTGTCAGCGATTCATTGCCATACAACTAAAGCGACCCTATGATACAGCTCCATGGTGTACAGCAACCGAAAGAGCCATGGCGTTGAAATTCTTCGCAGTAACAAACCGATAAGCTCAAAAAACAAATTGGTAAGACATAACCCAGTTCTGGACGAAGACGGGATTCTGCGTTTAAATAGTCGCTTGAAGAACGCTTTTATGCCTCTTCACGAGCAATTTTCCTGCCTTCTACCAAAAACTGATCCTCTTTGCAAGTTACTGATCACTCAGGCTCATACAGGCCTATACATTGCATGAAGGCGATACTGGATGATTGATGCACGTTCAGCGATCAAGCGTTTTATTCATCGTTGTTTGAAATGTTTTCGTCACAGAGAAGCTCCAGCAAATCAAATTTTGGGAGGCCTCCCCACTCAACGCTGCAATCCTGCTAAGGCGTTTAGCTTCTGTGGAGGGTCACGTTGCCCTGTTCATATGCTTCAACACCCGAGCCATTCACTTGGAGTTAGTCAGCGACTTAAGCACCGTAACTTTCCTCGCGGCACGAGGTCATAGTTCAGACATTTAAAGTGATTGTGCCACAACGTTTGTCGGAGCCCATGCAAAACTTAAAGCAAATCACGGCGCCTTTCATCAACAACTTTGCGCAGCGGCCCAATACACGTATGTGACATCTCATAGAGTATCGTGATATTTTATACCGCCCGGATCTCCAAATTAATCAAGAGGATGAAGCACCATTTGAAGCGCGTTATTGACAAAGCGACGCTTTCCTTTGTGGAATTTTACACCGTGCTTAACCAAGTTGAGGCAGTGCTTAATTCGAGGCCTTTATCTGCATTGACAGATGACGGAACCGACCTTGTCGCGCTCACCCCGGGCCACTTTCTGGTGGGCGGCCCGTTATATCAACACAAACCGTCTTAATAGATGGAAACAGCTGCAACAAATGTATCAACATTTTTGGAATAGATGGAGCTGTGAATATTTGCTGGTGTTACTCCCTCTTGGAAAGGACTGATACCACACGTTGAGTGGAAAATATATTTCGTCGCATAGGCTGGACGAGGTGGGCGGAATGTTACGAATTAATGAAAGCGTGTTCCTATCAGTGCAATGTTAATATGGCAACACTCATTTACTGCTTGTTTTGACATTTTCGTTTTATCTCTTGCCTTCGGCCTCTTTTTCAATTTTCGTTCACGGTGTGCGGTTGGATTTTGCTTGCACAATTAATCAGTTAGTTTTGTAATAAATATTTTGTTATTAAAAAACTAAACGTGTATTAAAATTACTCTACATGTAAAAATAAATGACGAAACATCTAACATAGCATATTTGAATGCTGGAGTACCACCGGGAAGCGTACTCGGTGCTCTATTGCAACGAGAAATACTACAATAAAGCCATAATAAAGCCTATATGGACCTATGGTATTCAACTGTGGGGCACTGCTAGTAACTCAAATATTGAAATTTTGCACAGATACCAGTCAAAAGCTCTAAGATTGATTACAAATAAAGCCATTATTAAAAATGAAATTAAAAGATTTAGCATAGCATACCTACGCAGGATAAGCTAACAGGATAATCCTTTGGCAATAATGTTATCGGATGAAAGCAATAAAACCATTAGACTTAAAAGACGTCATGTTCAAGATCTCCCATTTAGGAAATAACTTTTGATACAACAAACAAACTTTTAATTATTATTATTATATAGTCCTTTAGATGAAATTGTATTCTATTATTGACTTCACTGGAGATCAATAATGTAAGTTAAATTGTAATTGCGTTATATAATTTGCTTATTATTTTTAGACTTTAATAAAATGTATTATATAAAAAAAATAAAAACAATACCACAAATAGTAATAAAATCGCTTCAGTGGTTACAAATTCAATATAAAAAAATGTATGGCGGGGGACTAGTCAAAAAGTATTTCCTCATTTTGTATGGCATGTGGCTCCATGTTATTGAAACCACGTATTGTCTAAGCCGTGTTCTCCAATTGCTGGCCAAAAGAGTCGGTTACGTATCCCTCGAGTGAGTATTGTACCTCGTCGCTGAAAAAATATTTATTCCCAAAATATCCGGCCACTGCTTCTTGTTCAAGCGCCCAAACAGTTAAGTTTGGGAGATGTCAAAATACAGCGCTGTACTAACCTTAACTTCAGTTGTCGTTTAGTTTAAAAAACAATTGCATGTCCTTGGTTCCTTCCAAAATTTATTTATAAAAGCCTCTATGGCCTCATGGCATACAATTTGTATGGGACATTCCACAATAACGCGGCGTCAACGTTGAGCAAATGGAATTTGCACTTTTGACAGCGCGTTATGTGATGAATTTATATGTGAAGGATAAAGTGTGATAGAAAGGAAAAAATACTAGAGGAGGCACACTTTTGCCGACCGATTAAGGGCGTAGTATCTTGTTTGAAATAAATGAAATTAATTTATTAAATGTTCTTAAAATGATACGAACCTGAAGAGAAAAAGAAAACGCCTACACGTTAGCGCTCTTGTTTAGGGATAGCGCGCGTTGATACTCATTGGCGTTAGGAAACGCAACGCCGAACGCTCCAATTTAGGTGTGTCAATATGGCACAAACGTCAGCAACGGCATGACCCAGATAAGTCACTACGTTTTGGGCTAGTTCGGCTATTAAAGTTGCATTCAAAGTTGGAAGATTGACTGTTTGTTTATTTAATTTTTAAATTACTTTCATTGTTGCGAGCTGTGTGTGTTTTTCATTTAAAGGTTATGCACCGATCCTTACATGTACAGCCTTGGGCAAAAATATTAGGCACTCCACTAATTACTAAATTTTTTGTTTTAACAAGTGACGTAATGAAGTTTTGTTAGTAAAACAGTAAAAATACAATGAATTAGTGATAATAACATTAATATTTAGTATGTCCACCTTTCGATTGAATAACGGCAGCAATTCTCTTAGGCATGCTGCGTACAAGCTTTGCACAGTCGTCCGCACTTATAGCGTACCACTCGTTAATTAAGGCATTCTTTAAGGCAGTTTTTGATGTTATACTGTGTTCCTTAATCTTGCGTTTTAAAATAGCCCACATGTGCTCAATAGGATTAAGATCTGGAGACTGTGCAGGCCAATCTAACAAAGCAATGTTATTATCTTTAAACCAACACATCGTAGTCGCTGATTTGTGGCAAGGAGCATTGTCTTGCTGAAATTGAACCCCGTCTAAGTTAGTATCGCCGAAAATGCGCGTTAACGAAGGCAGAAGAACAGCTGCTAATACATTTATGTACTTTTGACTGTCCATCCGGCCCTCGCAAATGAACATTTCGCCGACACCATCAGCAGCCATGCAGCCCAAGATCATAATGCTGACTCCTCCATGTTTAACAGTAGGTACCACGCAATCTGGATGATATTCTGTCTCAACCCGTCGCCTCACGGACGTCACACCAGGTGTTCCAAATATCTGTAGAAAAGAAAAAAATATGTTTTCATAAAATTGCATTATGTCTTCAAAATTGCTATAGGGTAAGAAGCTATGGCTGTTAATACTTTAAGATGATCTTAACTAAACTTATCTCGAAGTTTGATTCATCAGATCACAGAACATTCGACCAATCTTCTTCCGTGAAATGTTGGTATCGGCGAGCCCATTCCAAACGATTTTCCTATTCTTTTCTCAGAGCCACGGCATCTTTCAGGCTTTACATCCATTCAAACCTGCTTCCAGAAGTCGTTTTCTAGCTGTTCGAGCACTAACTGGTTTACTAAACTCATCTGAAAGGGCAGCTGCGAGGGCAGAAGAAGATTTTTTGCGATCCTTGAGAGACTCGCGTATAAGTATTCGGTCTTCTCGTTTACTGGTTAGACGCTTTCTTCCACTTTTTGATTTATTATTGTGGGATTTCGTCTCCACAAATCGCCTTATAGCATATTGGACCGCGCACCGCAAACATCCCACCAAATTGGCGATCTCAATCTGAGACTTACCTTCTTCACTTAGAGCTTGAATTTTAACTCTATCATCGTAACTAATTTCACTTTTTTTAGGCATTTTGGTAAAAATGAACTGCTTTTATAAAAATGGTAACTTTTCACTAAATTTAATTTACAGTTTCATTTTCAAATTTTAAATGCGAAAATATTTTATAAATGTCTTAAAAATCACATTTTTTTATGTTTAGCTTACCCAGAGCGCTATGACTTTCAATATTACATAATTTATTCGTTTAATCAACGGTTAAATAAAGGGTGGTAAAATTTTCAAGGGCCGATGTTGATTTTGAATAAAACACAAACTATTTAGGAAATTATTGAAATTTTATTTTATTATGATATATTGGTATTACTCAATTAGGTATGTAACAAAATATCGGCCAAATGAGCGCCGCGACCTCGGCGGCACACCTCCAAACGATGGTCCAAATTTTCTATGACGCTGAGGCATAATGGAGTTTCTATGCCGTTAATGTGCCGAATTATCTCATCCTTTAGCTCTTGAATTGTTGCTGGCTTATCGACGTACACCTTTTCTTTCAAATAACCCCAGAGAAAAAAGTCCAACGGTGTCAAATCACATGATCTTGGGGGCCAATTGACATCGCCATTACGTGAGATAACACGGCCATTGAATTTGTTGCGCAAAAGAGCCATTGTTTCGTTAGCTGTGTGGCAAGTGGCACCGTCCTGCTGAAACCACATATCGTCCACATCCATATCTTCCAATTGTGGCCATAAAAAATTCGTTATCATCTCACGATAGCGAACACCATTCACAGTAACTGCCTGACCGGCCTCATTTTGGAAAAAATACGGCCCGATGATGCCGCCAGCCCATAAACCGCACCAAACAGTCACTCTTTGTGGGTGCATTGGTTTTTCGACAATCACTCTTGGATTCTCATTCGCCCAAATGCGGCAATTCTGTTTATTGACGAATCCACTGAGGTGAAAATGTGCCTCATCACTGAAGATGATTTTCTTCGAAAATTTTCATAATAAGTCTGGATAACTTTAACACGTTGTTGAATTGTGTATCTCTCCATGGTTCAAATTGAGTAAGTCTGAAATAGAGAAATGTCAAATTAAATTCGGAAAAAAACTTGGCGTTTAGGTGTGGTTCACATTCAACATTGGTCCTTACAATTTAACCACCCTTTACCAATGGAAAACATTTACAAAACGAAGTGGTAACTTTGATAGCCACATTTGAGAATACTTGTATTTTAGTTGGGTGCCTAATACTTTAGGCCAAGACTGTATTTAGTGTCCATTCGCTTAGGGGTTTCGTGTCGAAAACTTGGTGGTTTTGGTTCACAATTGTCCTACAACTCCAGTTTATTGATGGCACTATTAAATAAAAATAACTCCTGTAGACCTTTTTGAATAATTCGGATAATTTTTTGTTTTTTGTTAAAAACAGAGTATGCACTCGCCCACACACATGAATTCACTTGCTTTACAGAGTTTTTGCTCTTGTTTGTTCTTTTATTCGAAATGTACCAGGTGTGTTTGTTGAAGTGGGTCGGTTTTACTAGTAGATGTCGCTAGCAATATGTATAAATTTCTATGATTTGGCATGTATGTAATTTTCTCCTATTGACATTAACCTACAAAAATACGCAAGTCACATTCCGCCAAAATAATTGCGTCATATTTGTTTACCTCAGTGAATATGTCGAGTTTCGTGCCAAGTAAATCGCATTTGCGGCATTCGTTGCTTTTCTTATTTCAACAAAAGAAAAAAGTAGCTGAAGCTGGTAGAAACTGATGGTGGACATGCTCCAGTGATTTGAACATGTGAGACATGGTTTCGTCAATTTAAAAGTGGAGATTTCGATTTGACAGATAATGAACATCCTGGTGCAGCGAAAAAGTTCGAAGGCGAGGAATTGCAGGCGTTATTGGATGCTGATCCAACCCAATCGCAACAAAAATTGGCAGAAACACTACATGTGACTCGAGGAGCAATTTGCCAACGTTTAAAATCCATGGGAAAGATCCAGAACTATGGGAAATGGGTGCCACACCAGCTGAACGATAGACAAATGGAAAATCGAAAAACCGTTTGTGAAATGCTGCTTCAACGATTCGAAAGGAAATCTTTTCTGCATCGAATTGTCACGGGGGACGAAAAATGGATTTATTTTGAGAACCCGAAGCGAAAAAAATCATGGCTGTCCCCTGGTAAAGCTGGGCCATCGACTGCAAGGCCAAATCGCTTTGGCCGTAAGACAATGCTCTGTGTTTGGTGGGACCAGTGTGGTGTGGTGTACTACGAGTTGTTAGAACCTGGTGAAACGGTGAACACGGATCGCTACCGATAACAAATGATCAATTTGAATCATGCGTTGATCGAAAAACGGTCGGAATGGGCCCGAAGACATGGCAAAGTTATGTTGCAACATGACAACGCGACGTCTCATACCGCTAAACTGGTGAAAGACACATTAAAAACACTTAATTTGGAAATATTTTGGCACCCGCCGTACTCTCCAGACCTCGCCCCGTCCGACTATCACCTTTTCGCGTCGATGGGACACTCCCTTGCATAGCAGTGCTTCGCTAATTTTGAAGAAGTCGAAGAATGGCTCGTCGAATGGTTTGCCTCGAAAGAGAAAAAGTTTTTTTGGAATGGTATCCATAATTTGCCTGAGAGATGGGCGAAATGTGTAGAAACCAATGGTCAATACTTTGAATAAAAAAATTTTGAGATTCCTCTGAAAATTAAGTGTTTTCTTTATCGAAAAAACCGGCAAATTTCAACTATATATACCTGGTATATTCGGCTGGTATTCAATACAAGATTATGCGTAACATATGTTTACACATATTATACACGTATGTAGAGACATTAGTCGCTACATATACATGATTCTGTTGATATTTTCGTACATACCCGTAGTTTTAAACATCGTTATTGCTAAGTTGCACGAAAAGGAAAACGGTTTCTTATATTATTTTAATGCGCAAATATATGGATAATTGGTGAATTTTCATTTTCGTAAAAATAGACCAATATTTGGATTAATCATGTCTCTTTCCATTTCAGTTCGAATGCGATTTCATTCGTGAAAATATTACGAGTACTTCGCGTTCTAAGGCCTCTGCGTGCCATTAATCGTGCCAAGGGACTTAAGGTAATTAAAAATGTATCCAATTTAGTTGGTTGTACACGTATGTTTGTAAAATATACACGTATTTATATATATATATAGATATTTATATAGATATATGTATATATATATATATATATATATATATATATATATAAATATATATATATATATATATATATATATATATATATATATATATGTTCCTTTGCATAATATAAAAATTGGTGCTTTGTAACCTCCAATTTGTGGTGTGTGTCTTCATCTTTTTCCAACAGGTTGAGGTACCTACAATTTATTCTGAGCCGCCTCCAACGGCCGATGGCCAACACAGTGTTAGTACTCAATGCGGCTACTACGGCCGCCGCTACATAATATAAAATATTAAACAAAATTCCTCTACAGTACATCAGTGACCAACTCTCAAACGATTAATTAAAGTTAAAACCTTCTGTTAAATGATAGATCATTTCAGATATTAAAAACGCGTCATGTTCTTGCTTTTGCTCAAAATTATTCAAAGCCATTAAATCGAATATAGTTAAATTTAAAATACAGACCAAAAAATAATAAATTTTCATTATTGGATTACAAATTTTAAAATTAAAGCCTATTCTGGTTCCACGATCACTAAAATTTATAAATTTTATTTGGTAGCGCTAATATGCCGCATAACTAAATTAGAGATGTCCCAAGAGAGCGATATCCATCCCATTAACGCCAAGTTTGCCGAGGTGCAGCATGCAAGCTCAAAAGATGGGTTTCTTTGGACAATCCACCAACACTTCCATCATATGTATACATATCTCGATAACTATTTACTGGAGTGCCGAGCTTGTCATTCCAATCTTCTCTTCTGGGATTTGTTCAGATGTTAATTTTAGGCAGAGTTGAGCAGCACCAATTTGTGTTCCTTGGTATAAATACGGCTTTTGACGTTTTTCGATTAAGGTGTGTCTTACCACTGATATATAGTGTAGATATTTCACTTATTACCAGTGGCTCGATTAGGACGTGCGGTTTAGAATAAGCTGTACGTCCCTCCTTTTGTCGGAAAAGCATCAAGACGCATACCGAGAATTGATGGAGAAGCTCGGGCGAAAATCGCTTCAGCGGTTACAAAGCGCAAATTATATATGTATATATAAGTTATACGTCAGTAGATTCTCTTGAGGCAGCCAGAAATATATTGTCAAATAATAGTCATATCTTTTCCGAAACAAAAGCAAAAGCAATCACATTGAAATTATTTATTCTGCCAAGCAAAATATAACGTAACATTAAAGTTTTCAGGTCAAGGCATGAAATGAACAAATTCAACCTATGAAAAGCGACTATACTTCCAACGTTTCTTCAATAATTCATTACGTAACTTTTACGAACAGATGTTAAAGAATTCAAGTTCTAAATTAATTATCAACTATTTTTCTTTTTTATTTTTTTATACTTTAATTAAATTCTTTATATGTGTGTTTTTGTTAGATGGCCTTGAATTTAAGGATATCATATTTTTGTATGGGACTAAGAATTGAACAATTCTTGTCTATCATAGGTTAAGATTAATAAAGTCAAATATTGAAATAGAGACATGAAAACCTACTCTTTATCCATTTATTATTACAATTTCGGAGATAATAACTCGCAGAGCTTTATGGAAAGTGCAATAAGAAATTTTAGCATCGTTTTTGAAGAACTTGCTACTAAATATTTAAAATTTTCTTCGTGAAAAAAATTGAAAAATGAAATTTTAGATAATAAGGCGAACCTACTATTACCTCAAGTATTCGCTCTTAGGCCATGCTTAGCCAATTTCGTACATTATTTTGATTTCATAAAATCTGCAATAAACGTATACACTATCAAAGTCAATATAAAAACAATGTATGGCGGTCGTCTAGTCGAAAAAAGTTTGTAAACATCAAGATATAAGAAAACTGCAATAAAAACTTGTGCAACAATTTAAAAATTTAAAAAATAAAAAGTGAAACCTGTTTCTTGCACCGCGTGAATGAAAAATATAGTTTGGCATATATACATACATATACTTTGCAAAATTATTATATAGAGCTATCCATTTTGCGGTTTCGAAAATGTAAGTAAATATAATGTATTCAAAATAATCTATTTCATGAAATTACTGCTTAGTTATAAAGTTTGAACATAGACATAGGCATATGTGAAAAATTAAATCATTGAAATGTCCGCTCCACGAAGTTTTGTAAGCTTCAATCTATTTGAGGTAATTTGTGATCCCTTTTTGCACATTATGGGTATCTTAGCCATAACTTAACGAATGTTCGTATTTAAGAGCTCAAGAGTTGAGGGTTTATGCGCATGAATACAGTCTCTCGCGAAGCCCCCCAAAAAAATGTCCAATGGTGTCAAATCGTACAATACGATCTCAGCGCCCAATTGACATCGACAAGGCTAGATATTACGCAACTGGGAAGTTTCTTTCGCTCGTGTTGTGTGACATAATCTTATTGAAACCATATATTATCCAAGCCGTGTTCTTAAATAACTGTCCAAAAAAAGGAGGTTATCTTACAGATCTTCGGATTAACGGTTACAATCTTGACTTCCCTATTATTCATTTCATTGAGTATTCTAAGAGCCCCAAATGCAGCAATTTTGTTTATTTTCCAAAACGATCATGCGCAAGCGTTACAATATTTGTATCCGATCCAGTTTTTTCAAATTCTTTAAACTTTTACCCATTAATGGAGTAGTTGCACCATAATCTTCTCTTAAAGTAGAAAACATGGCCGGTCACTTTTGAATCAACATTTTTGTAGGGGGGTTTAACAATTTTAAGTGCATGACTTCGAACTAAAACCTAACATGTCCGGTTAGACAGTTAAGTTTGAAAGAGGTCAAAATACAGCCATGCAGTTTTGAAACCACAAAATGATTAGCCCTATACATAAAATACATAAAATACATATGTCATATAAAAAATCCTAGCTTGCGTGTTCTGGCCTGACCAACATCTAAACATTTCATTCTTATAAGGAGTGTCAATAGCTGCAAGTATACTTCTTATATGAAAATAATAGTTTCCAAACAAGTCTATCAACTTTTCACATCTAAGTTGAGGCAGATTTTATCCGGCCAAGGGCTGTCAGCCTTTCGGTGACATAACTCCGTTTAGGTAAGCAGATAACATTAGCCTAAGTGCATCAATGGAACAAGACCTCCCTATAATAAGGGTTGATGTTGAAACCCTCCCTGGTCCTACGGATTATTTCTGCTGCATATGCCACAAACGACTCTACCATTCGGACTTAAGACACATAACAAGTGGTCCATGTGTTACGTGGGCCCATGCTGCTAGTGCTCAAACCCTCAACTACTGGGGTAACCACACCAGACTTCTACGTCTCAGGGAGCTACCCGCGGCGTGACTCCCGGCATTCCAGGGAAAGATCGACGAGGTAGCTGACTTTATGAGCCAAGAGCACTGCACGATCAGATAGGACCGAGTACAACATCATCTGCAAGGGTCGCAAGCGAGACCATGTTGAAGACCTAGGCGACATCGACCGCAGGGATACTACCCTAGAATGTCGGGGCATAACTGTCCGATCAGCCTATGTCAAGCTCGAAATATTAAAAATGTATATCCCTCTAGTTACAAGTTGCCCAGCTGGATATTGTCCTGATATAGGTGCACTACCCAGAAACGAAAAATATTTGACTTTGGGTGATCCTTGGCATTCTAGCCTGTCAAATGACCGTAGAGGCGAGATAACGCCCTCGCCAGAGTTGTGGGTAATTGCTAAAGCTTGTCAGATATAACAATTGTGAGTGCTGATCTGATAAATAGTATAGCCTGGTGACCTATACTGACATTGGCATCGGACCACTTACCCATACAAATCTCGATTGACAGGCCAAGCTAACTGGCCCAGATTTACGAAGTTTACTGTGAACGCCTTCAGTACTCTCCCACTCCAACTAACATCACAGCCGGTGAAGGTTCTTTCCGCAGAATTGTCGTGACCGCTGTGGTCTCTTCATCCCGGCAGGACGAACTGCGGATATCCGCTCAAATTTCCCGACAGAAGCGGCAGTACTAACATCTAGGCGAGAGTCCATTCGTATCGCCCATCCCGGAAATCAACCTCATGAGAGTGAAAAGTCGACACACATAAGCGGAAGAAGTGGGAGGAGTACTCAAGATCTTAGAACCTGTCCTCTAGGGCTACCAAGCTCTGGGCCACATTCAAATCATTGTCAAACCCGATGAGACGCGATGACCGGGTGGAAATTCCATAGCGTGACCGCGCCTCGTCGCACCAGAAGAGTTACGCGAGCTATTTTAGCAGACACTTTATACTGCATCCTTCAGTTGACAAAATTATGTGACAATTAACCCGCCGTCTGCGAAAACTGCTGAACACCAGCGCGACGCTTCAAATCCAACTGCCCCGACGGAATAAACATGTTGATGAAAAAATCTAGGACCAAAGGGATCAGATTTTCTCACCAAGGTCTTTATTTTGTCTTTGACCCCCTGAAAATATCCGACATGTTGAAAATGGGTAGGGTGGGGACCAGCAAACAAAGGAGAGTTTTATAGGCCGATAACTTTCCTCTCCCCAGTAGGGTGGACTCTTGAGGTATTGCTGCTCCCAACCTTCACACACCATCTGAGTCCAGTACCACAGCAGCACTTAATACCATAAAGACTCAGATAGTCAATAGTGTAAACTAAAGCCGGCCCTGTGCATCACCCATTCAGTGCTACTATCGGACATTGAGGAATCCTCATTACTGCCGGGGTTGAAGAGGTGGATCATGGGCTACCTGAACGGTCGTCAATTATAGGTAGAATATCGAGGTCAAACATCAAAACTCAGAAAGATTAAACAATGGTTTCCGCAGGGTGGTGGCGTCAAAATTCTGACTATAAACAACCCAAAGTTACTGGGAGTCAGGTTCGTCCTAGCCAGCACTCCTTCATTCCGCATACGACTGCAATTGCCGTAAAACCTCAAAGTTTTAGCCGGTAGCACCTGGGGAACCTATGCTGCACCTATCTGGTCGCCGGAAAATAGCGAGACCCAGTTGAATAAATTACAAACATGCCAAAACACCGCCTTTAGAACCATTACAGGAAACCTTCTGATATCGGCAGAGTATCCCTTGCATTGCGAACTATCTATGCTACCAGTTAAGGAGCATATTGCTTTGCTTTGCAAGCAATTTCTGCTGGCATGCTACTGTAGGGACGTTTAAGCAGACATTTATTAGAAGCCGAACCTCCACCCAGGCACATCAGAAAAAGAGAATTCGACTTAAAGGACAGGATAGCGTGCAGAGAAGCATTAAGCGCCTTTCACCATGAATCCGTCAACACCTTCCTAAACTCTCTTCTTGTGAATAGCGTTCCCGGGGTGAAACCACCTGCTAAAGCAGAAGAAGAGCTCGAGCTGTCTCGAGAGTCCCGCGTAATACTGTCACAACTCAGGTCTGACTATTCAACCCAAATTACCCAGACTCGACCCTGTTAAACCTAACGTATGACCTGCATTTAACGAGATCTTGCACGACACTATCCACCTCTTTGCATGCCCCCTAAAACCACCTCATCAACCCTCCTATCCCTCTGGTCCGAACTCACCGCAACAGCTCGTTTCCTGGACCTCCCGTTAGGTGACCTCGATGACTTTATCTGATCTAGCTTGTTCCGAAGAGGTGTTGGCAAGCCGCTACTATAACAAAGCGCCCGTTGTGCACACATATGAAATTACTGCTAACCGAAGAAGTGAAGAATCTGGAAGTATGGTCGTCGTGGCGTAGATCAAAGACAACAGAGATGAAAAATGTTTGTGGCTATTTCATGAATTCTCTAAGTTAAGTTTATTATTTTTTTAAGTCTATGAAAATAAAATTTATCTACAACGTTACGATTAAGTAAAATAAAATTACGAATACTTATTATAAATATTTACCGTTAGTCAAGTAATGAAAAGAAATGCAAAGTACATACTTAGTATTTCAAGTGGTTAAGCGCCAAATAAAATTAATTTGTGCACAGGAATATGCTTTTCCGTATTTGCTATTTTTTAATATCAAAATTGTACATATATAATTAGACTGAGATTAGTTTGATGTTATTTTAAAAATATTTATTATCTTAAATTATGTTCAACTGACTTATAAGTTGTTAAGTATTTTTTTCATATATTGAAAAAACAAATCTCTCTATATTTTCCAAAAAACAAAATATTTATATCAGTGTTTATGGAAATATTGAAAAATTAGTTCTGATTACGTGGCCTTAATTGAATTGGTATAATTAGAATAACCCTTTTCTAAATGTTTCTAAAACAATATCCACTTTCGGGACTTGGGTAAAGGTCCACTCCCAAAACATCAAGTCTTCACCTATAAAGTTTTAATAAAAAAAGCTTATATGTGGAAAAATCGGGAAAGTCCCTGAAGGCATACGTTGTTTTTCACTATGAACATAATAAAAAATGTATACTAATGTAAATCAGCTGTGCGTTCATATCTTCCCATTAGATGAATACCACAAGGCTTCGTTAACACGTTCATGCTTTGCGGTTGTGTAAAGCTTTGCTTTTATTTTCAATTAAAAAATATTTATGTATAAAGTGCCAAAAACTTAATATTTAATTGACTCAAAAGTTTATTTTAAACACTGGCGTACCGTCATAGGTCATTATTGTGTTAAGGCCAATTGATTTTTTGTGCATATTTTGAGATTAAATAGTGCTAACATTTACTTTTTATTAAATTTATTTGTTTGTTTACATACATATATATTATTTAGAAGACACAGTGTGATAGTTTCTTCTTTTCATTTTGCCTTTATACGAGGGGATTAACAAAAGTTTGTTAAGTGGACTAGAAAAAAAATAAAAAGTTCTTTTTGTAGTTATTCGTAATCGAGAGATCTTCTTGTTTTCCAACAAATTTTTGGCAACTTTTGGTAGGCACTCTTCGGAGTACCATTTTATAGTTACATTTTTTTTTTTAATCGTGTGCCTTTGTCAGTTTTGGATTTTACCAGAGCTACATAAACGTCATCAGTGGAATATTTTGGTTCGCCTTCTCGGTGCTCGTCCTCTACGGAAAAACGTTCGGTCTGGAATCTTCGAAACCAGTTAGAAATAATCTTTAAATACGGTGCGATCGTTCCATATGCAATTTGGCATTCACTGAGTATTCGTATTGGCTGTAAATTACGCAGAAACCCGAAGAGAATCACATGCGTTGGTTATGGAATTTCGTCTGACCTATATTCAACTATCTTGCGTTTTCTCGTCTCAATTTTAGCCGATCATTCTAAAATTTTGAAAGGAATCCTAATAAAGTAACAGCAAAGGATTTGTCATTTTAGATTTAACAAAAACCAATTGGAAGTCACCAACTGACCGAATTTTTTTTTAATCCCTCCTTATTTACATTAGTAAATTCCCTCTCAATATTTTCGATGATGGTGGCTTCATTAAACTGTGCTATTTCACATGTTTCTAAACCTGCTTTGCTCAACTATTTTTATTACGTTTATTTTACACAAGGGGTCCGGCTCGTTTGAAAAGCGCAATCCGAAAAGTGATACAGAGTGTCATACATCTTCTTGGATTTGCGATAAGTTAAGTCGTGTCCTCGACTTAATTCATAATGGCAGGGCCTTCGCTGGTCATGCTCAAAATGTAGAAAAGTTGGGTTGACAGTTTTAAACTTTTTGAGATTACAAAGAGTGGCTTCCTTGAAAGAGGGAAGGATTTGAAAGTCCTTAACGGAAAAATTAAAATGCATGATTCCTCGAATATGAAGCCACGGTAAATAAAGCGAAAACATAGTAGCAAAAGGATAATTTTAAATCCAGCTACTGTCGCTTTAGACGCTCCTAGAAATCCTTAAATCAGTCCAAACATAAATAAAGACTTGATGACATTTAAATACCCTTGCTCTGAGCAACACAATCCTTCAAACCCTCTAGATTGCATAACAAGGGCTATCGCAAAAACATTGGGAGTAGCGGACAATCACACTACAGGTTCATTTTCCACTGAACCTGCGCCATCCCCACCGGGGGCGACCGCAGTTAGAAAATTTAACTTACTTTTTTATTTAAATTAATTTTCTATAACCTTTGGATATTGGTCGTGCTAGGGTCTTACGAATGGCAGTACGCAATGCCAGCCACTCGGCTCATTAATCCTTAGTCGAAGAAGATGTTTGCAGTTTTATTTTTTATCTAAATTGATAAGAGGTGTTATCATTCCCACCTATGAGCTTAACTTTACCATTTCCTAAAGATCATCTAGACACTTTAGGCCCCTTTCAAACTTTGAATTGCACAAAAGGGTCGTGCAAGATCTTTGTGTAACAATTTAATACACTGTTGATTAAATAAATTGATTCATTTGACTCGCTTTTCTGTACAAAACCTACCTACTGAGTGCTTAACATAATTAAGTAAATGCCTTCTATTTTTTCCCATGTAATTTATAGCAGCTGATGAACAAATCTGTAGCTGTTTAGTGTAAAAGGTAAGTGTAATTGCAGCCTTCCGTGATCGGTCTCGGGTTCATGGCAGTACGGACGGTTTTCGATCACCGGAGAAAAATGAACTGTCCGACCATGCACCAGATTCATACTGGTGAAATCCTAGTTAACTAATGCATGTATAGTTTCTAAGTTGTCGTGACTGTTTAAAATTTACAATGTACAGCGTAATTTTCAAATACGGCTTTTTTTTGCCAACTGTTCTTGGTAAAAATAACTTTTTTATTATTCGCTTTTGGATATCTGAACGGACACGATTACCAATTATCATCCGCATACACACATTTCAAGGTAAAAATTTCTCAATTAAAATTATTTTATTTATCCAAACACAAAAAACTAATCATGTTTTTATTTATTTTCATTTTATGGTGATACACTGGCGCACTAATTTACAACTAAGCGCCGTTGTATTTATTGGTCCTTCGAGCCGAATAACAAACTTTTCAATTCTAAGCACCAGCGAGTGCACTACCAATCACACCCACGAAGATTACAGTGCCACTAAGCAACATTTAAACACACCATCAACATTCACAAAAATTCCAAGGTTTCTGTGCCACACACGCCAACTACGTACACTTCTATACATACAAACACTGTGGAATAATACCTACCTATTTATAAATTCAAACGTACATAGTGAAATTTCATGTGCATCTCAATAAATTGCAAAATTATCTAAAAATTATTAAACTGTAATTATATGAGTGCGGTGATTTTGCGAATATAAACAAGTGAGCACATATCACAGAAAACTGCTTTTGCTTCAACCGGAAACTTTCGATGCGCCAAAACATACATATATTTTCTGTGTTTAATATAGCTTAACCCAGTTGCACATTAAATAAACATAGCCATCAAAACCTTACATGGCACTTTATTCTGCCTGGAGCTCCTCACATGGGTGGATTGTGGGAATCATGTGTCAAAAGTTTTAAAAACCACTTTAAAAACATTGCATCAGGATATAAATATTTGAAGAGTTTAGTACTCTTAGGTATATGCCGAATGGAATCTTGCCTCAACTCCCGACACATAAGTTCAAATGAGCCATCTGATTTAGAACCACTGACTCCTGGCTACTTCTTGACTGGAAGTCATATTTTGGCTCGAGCCGAGGTTGAAGTAAACGAAACTCTTGCCTCTATTGTCAATCGATGGCAAAAGCTTAATGCTTTGCATCATGCATTTTGTAGACGATAGAAAAACGAGCTGCAGAAAAAAATCAAGTGGAAACACCCCCAGGCAAATATAAAGTTAGGAGACCTTGTTGTTATCAAGGAAGGCAATCTTCCCCCGAGTGTATGGCGACGGGGCAGAATTGTTGGCTTACACCCAGGCTTGGATGATCGGGTTCGCATGGTCGATCTCGTGACCGAAAAGGGGCTGTTAACAAGACCACTTGTCAAAATAATCTTACTTCCCCCCGGCGATAACTAAAATGAAGTACGTCACCGGCAAGTCCGCATCTTACTATTATTTTTATAATAGAACCAAAAGAAGGAGTGAAATTTTCTAAATTTACAAATTGAAAACAATCAACAATTACCCTTACAGTCCCATACGAACTTAGATCTCCATTAATGCATATAACACGTCTTACAAGATATCCCCATTACAAATATATGTTCATGAGCAACGTGAGCATTGTTTGTGTGTTCTAATTCATAAGGATCCAATTAGTGCTCAAAAATATGCTTTCAAATGTGCTTACAATCCATTTATTTCCTTTTTTCCTGTTTTAGACAAAAAATAGTTTCACTCAATATCTAATTGACAGAAAAGGATTTTTTGACATGATATCTTATTGTCATGTTAACTTCAAAATATTGGCACTTAAAGAATATTTCATATATTGTTTTTATAAAAAAATGAAAGGCCGCCAGAAAATAATTTAATTTCCATTTTATTTCAGAACATACAATGCAGTCTTTGAATTTTCTGAGAACATTTGTTTTTTCTTTATTTTTGTTCACATTGAAAGGCTTTGCATTATTTGTAATATATTTATAAAGTGGTAAATTTATTAAAAAAAACTAAGCATCATTTTAGCCCAATATTTTGTGGAGTATTTTCGATGGATATACTAATAGATCACTTACCCAAAGGTTCAAAATCTCCTAAGTTTTGGCTGCTCAGGTCCCATTAAAATTAAGCGATGGTGTCCATTCAGGATGTCAGCCTATAAAAAAACAGACTTTGTTACTTAAAATAACAGCAAGTTTTTATAAAGTGCAAATAGCGAAAGAAAAAAGGCAAAATTATCATTGTAAAACAAGTAAAATGCCTGTAGCACACTTCAATTAACAAATATAAATACTAGGGTTAATCGTGTTTCGGGCCGGAGAACTCATCGTGTGAGATAAGACCGTTCTTGTCAAGGTTTTCATGCTGGAAGATCTCTTCAAAATCTTAATAACGATGAATTCAGTAAATCGCAAATCGCTCTGCGCGCTGTATCGGAAATGAAATGAAATTGTCCTGGTTGTATCAAGTATATGAGTTAGTTTGTGCGAGTACATTGAAATTGCACGAGGATAGCGGGTCTTCATAACCATCAGCTTCAAACAATTCAATTGTTAGTCGTTTTCCATCAACAGCAGGAAAACACTCAACATCCAGGCCTATATCGTCGGAAAGCTTCTACATTTTGTCCCTACGATGTGGACGCCTTATAAGATTTATCATGCATATATGGTCGAATGTAATATTTGTTTTTTTTTTATAAAAATATATTAACACCTAACACTCAAATATTAGGTATTCTATACACATAATTGGCCACTAATTCTAACTACCGGCAGTTAGCATGAACATTCGGGTCTAGGACAAAGAAGGCATACAAACTATTAACTAACAAAATATTGTTAAGAGGTACAAATGTCTAAATTAAATCGGATGATATATTTAAACTTCACTCCACTCCACAACCTAAAACATACTCTTATCTCAATCTCGAAATAAGGATTTACTACAAATATTCCTTTGGATTATAAGTTTCTGCTTTATACACGGGGGCCGTGTGCAGAAGTTCCCGCAAGTGAGGAAAGTGTGTGGGAGTGGCCAGAAAGGACTCTTTTGCATATGGTTCAAGCAGCTCACGACTTCCAATCTTAGACCAAGTATCCCCTGGGTAGCCAACAAACAACCGTTTGAGGGCGGGCTTAAGTGAGATGGCGGGTCCCATGTAAAAACAATTTTAGCCTCGGATGAGAGACGACAACACCCTCAAATGTTTTAAGGATTACGATTTGAGGGCATTCACCTGGAATATCCGGTCCCTTAATTGGGAAGGTGCCGCTGCCCAGCTGGTTGATGTCCTCAGAAAAGTAAAGTCTGACATCACCGTCGTCCAAGAGATGCAATAGACGGGACAAGGACGGAAGAAGGTAGGTCCCTGTGAAATTTACTACAGCGGCCATAGGAAGCAGTAGTAAGGCGGACATTCGTATAAGCGCGTGTTAGAAAAATTCATTTTTTTTAAAGAGGAGTTGCAATGTGGTATTTTTTTGTTTTTTATTAGACGAAATATAAAATAATAAATAAAATAGAAAGTGGTATTTTTAGTGTAGAGTTTTATATATTTATATGTTCATTATTGATAATTTAGATCATGCCTAAAAGAGGTTATTTGACGCAAGAAAAACGTATGCCAGTTAAATTGTTACAGGAAGAATCACACTCAAATCGTGCGATTGCAAGGAGTATAGGGAGGTCAGAAAACGCAATCATTTTGTTAAAAAAGGCAATATTTATGGATTAAAGAGGTAATCAAAAATTTACCCTCCGTCAAAAAGGGCAAATACGCGATAAAGCAACATAAAATAAACTGAACTACAGCCAAATTAAAACGAAATTAGAGGTCGACGAAACGTCTCGACAAATTTCCAGGGTGTTCAAGGCTTCTCCGAACGTTAAATGGACGAAATTGAAGAGCAAGCCATGGTTAATTGCACAGCATAAGCAAAAACGGTTACGATTTGCCAAAAATTACATGGCCTGGACAAAGGAGTGGCAGAAAGTTATTTTTTCGAACGAGAAAAAATTCAATGTGGAGGGGTCAAATTGCTATAGTTGTTACTGGCACGATCTAGCCAAACAAAATGTGACGCGATCGAAGCGAAATTTCGGAGGTGGGAGTGTCTTGGTTTGGGGACCGTTTCGCTACGATTACAAGCTTAATCTGGTACCCATAACTTGCCGCTTTAACTGCACAGCATACACAGACCTACTCTAACAAAACCTCATTCCATTTGTAAGACAAGCGACAGAAATCGAATACGTATTTCAACAGGACAATGCCTCGATACATGCTTCTAGGCAAACAAAGGCATGATTGGGGAGCCAGGAATTGCCTTTACTTGATTGGCCGTCAAGATTGTAACCCCATAGAAAACATGTGTTCTTATGTGGGGAGTACATAATGGCAAGGAGAGTTTACAGTAATGGCCGTCAATGAGCTAAAAACATCAATTCAGCAAAGTTGGCTTGATTTGAGCAGAGATTTGCTCAAAAATATTTTTGAATCTATGCCATGTCGCATTTTTGCTGTTATTGAAAACCGGGGTGGCCATACCAAGTACTAAGCCTTAGTTAAAGTTTGGAGTTTTATTTTATTTTTGATGCGAAGTGGAGTGCGCTTAAACGAATGTCTACTTAAAAATGCAGATTTCTTTGAAATTCTGTTAAGTTTTTTCTAATTACTGTTGAATTGATAAAAGTTTAAGTTAGGAATATGTAACACAATAAAATGAATAACTTCCCATCTTTAAATGCAACAATTAAAGTTTTTGTTAATTTTAAGTGAGCTACTAGGCCTGGTTTGTTTGTATGAATTGAATATTTTGTTATACAACAAAGAAAAATGGTAGAAGTGACAGCTGTTTCGGAGATCGCCACATCTCCTCATCAGACTTCTTATGGCAGGGATCGGACCAACGGATCCTGACTTAACAGGCGAGTGTTCTACCACTGCGCCAACATCAGCCATGTAATCTGTTGTTGTATTATTCAATTCATTATTAACCAACAACTATTAAGTGCGCTAATTTAGCCGCTATTTTTTCTTAATAGAATGGTTAGTAAATCCTGTATACTTTCAGGCATTGATTGACTGAGAAATGTATAAGCAGAATTAAGTGTCGCGCTCATTGACACATATATATTTAAATTTGTTTTTTCGGCCATACATAATGTTTGTTAATTTTAAGTGAGCTACTAGGCCTGGTTTGTTTGTATGAATTGAATATTTTGTTATACAACAAAGAAAAATGGTAGAAGTGACAGCTGTTTCGGAGATCACCACATCTCCTCATCAGACTTCTTATGGCAGGGATCGAACCAACGGATCCTGACTTAACAGGCGAGTGTTCTACCACTTTTTTTTTATTTTTATTTTTTTAAAAACTCAACAAACTTGTTTGTCTACCACTGTAAACTAACAAAGTTATAATAAAAAAAGCAAAAAAAAACATTGTTTGGATGCTAATTGGCTAGCAAACTAAAAATTTTTTTATATTTGATGTAAGAGTCCTATTTGGTATATAAATTTATACATGTCACTAACATTAACATATCTGAGAGAATTATATTTTTAAATATATTATTTCTTGCAGTTGTGTATTTAATGCATTCATCCAGTATTTCCAGTTCGACGGTAGTTGCAAACTTGACATAGTGGAAAAGCAGAAAAATTTAGCAGATATTGATGCGTAATTGATGTACATATTTTGTAGGCGCAACCTTGTGAAAATTTTTATTTATTCTGTAGGAAATTTTGCTGGTCAGAGAAGTGGGCTGCCCGTTTTGTTGATAGTTATGTAGAGATGCATATTCATTACCAGATATACCGCAGTGACCAGGAACGCACACACACATTTCACCAATTTATTTCTCACGAAGCATTGAGATCAGACGTTCCATGATATTTGCGCTTTGTAGCAGTAGAAACAGAACAATCTGATAGAAGTATTCTGGTCTTAATTATATCGCTACCATCAGATATTACTACAAATGAGATGGTTTCACTGATTTTATATTCGTCATTGAAGATAAATTTCCATCCCTGTCCTTTCACACTATTCTTGATATGCAAAAGAGCTTTTTGATATAACAAAGCGTAAGTGGCTCATTTTGGGTAGTTAAATAAAGATGTTATAAGTGGCGTCGCAAGAAAGTCCTTAGGTGGAAATTTTGCAGCTTTGAAAAAAGCTGTTTTGAAGGGTACTTCGAAGTCTTTGGAAAATTTAGCAATTTTGTCGATGGTGGATGGTCGTCTTAGTTCTTTCTTCTTATCAAGGATATTTTTATAACGTTAAAAGATATAAAGAGCATTGATATAAGACTTAAGGAGCATTGTGTGATACAATCTTTGAGTGCATGAAGACTATCTTCAGCAAGTATATTTAATGCCATTGTTGTTTGGAAAACATGGTTCGAAGGAATGTTTCCGTATTATGGATTAATTAAATTTGTTTGATCAACATTACTATGTTAAAAAGCAAATTATTTTATAATATTTAGTTTCTTATGAAGTTTTGCTTTTATATATAAACAGGTTTCCTAAAAGCTAAGTTTCTTGTTAAATTTAATTCTTAGAATTTTAAATTGGAGACATTTATGATGTATTCATTTTTATATGATGTATTCAAACCAGTATTTCTTCTTACATATTTCATTGAAAGATATCATAAAAAACACAACCGATATATGATAGATGACCTTTGGACAATTCCGTTTTAGGGTATTTAAAATAAATTTTTGCACGGTTGGTTAAAAAGCTTTTTACAAAGTACAAAGTATATAATTTTCCCAATATCCCACTTAATAAGCTGGCAAAGAGCAATGTGAATTCCTATGCGGTCGAATGCTCTTTCGAAGTCTAGGGCGAGTGCGGTAATATTATTTCGATTTGAAATGGTCGAAGTGCAATAATGCCTCCCATGTACTATGTATCCGTTTAAAAGCCACCTGGTTGGGGCTGATTTTACTTTCTCTTTACGTAAACCTAATCTTCTCGCGCGTGAAAGATAGCTTTGAGTTTCGAGGGATTTAATGGTACCATGTGAATAGTGTTTTACTATTTGATAGAAGTTTCTGTTAAATCCAGTTGTTAAGCTATGTAAACATAATATGTTTATCGATCTCTGATGCAGAAGATGTAACCGAAAGTGGGTTATACTCTCGATTAAGTATAGTACTTATATTTGTATTAATTGCAAAAGTTGGGTTCAACTTATTTGTTCCAGTAAGTACCTCTATGTTATATAAGATTTTGTCTAATGAAAATTTTAAAACAAAGAGAGTTAAAAAAATCATCAGTCACAATATATTTTTATTATTTCATTTTTTTAAATGTTTTTCTTAATAACAATTGTTTTGTCTTTTTGTTTGTTGCTATTCAAATCGTTGGCTCCGTTTTTGTATGTCTGCAGTTAGAGCTGGAATGTATATATTGGAAAAACTGAAAAACATGTTATTATTATTATTCAGAAACTAGAGGCGATTTAGTTCTTTCCGTAAAACAGCCTCAGCTAATTGCTTGCTGTTATACAAGGTTACCAGTATTGACTTTCATAAACGAATTTTAAATGAAATAAGAAAATTATTTATTAACATAAAAATCATGATTAGCGTTTATATTTAAACATACCATATACCGGCATGTGCTGGAAATCACGGGATTTTATTTTGAAAACGGAATTTGCAAATCGTACTAATTGATTTGATGTGGGATAATTTCACTTGATTTTATACAGGTTCGAACTTAAATTCGAAACAGCTATTATTTAAGGAAGTGGCATTTAATCAAATTTTTGTGTAAAATATTTTTATAATTATGAGCGTTTTCTGTTTCTGATTATACCCAAGTAATTGCAAAATTGAAAAAAAAAAATATGAGAAAGTTGCCGGGAGCATTTTAGGAGATTACTCCAATCCTAAGTGCATATACCTACGTATGCATACGCATTAAGCTAGGCGCTCAACCTCAACTTACGACGTCTTGGTATTCACAGATTCATTTCGTTCAACAGGATAAATATGAGACATTTGAAAATATAGTTGTTGAGCTGAAGTTTGCAGCAACTTTAAGAAGATTGGACGAGATTCCCATATCATGAAAACATCAGTCATTTTTATATTGATGCTGCAAATACAAAGAACTACAAATATTTCAATGCGAACACATGTCATATCATAGCGATTTCATGTTCGAAAACGAAGCCGTCGTTTTCATGCCCATGGTAGAAACATGGGTTTTCCAAGTCTAAGCCGCAAATATACATTGTTTGGCCTTGAGATTTATTTATTGACATCGCGAAAGCTTAACGAATGGGAAACTCTAGCTTTTTAAATTGTATGGGAGAATCGGATGATATCATCGGAATACGTGGTAACAAAACGGGCTCTCTTTTAAACTTTCATGTTAAAATAGTTGCTTTAAGAACGTTTCCACTGATTATTTTGACCACCAAACATGTAGCGTTGCATAGTTTATATATATATAAACTATATAATTGGCGCTTTGAAATACACTCGGAGGGTTGGACATTCCTTGCCGAGGAGCGGCCGAAATTAGAAAATTTAACTTGCATAGTTTAGTAGGATTTAAATTATGCAGTAGAGTAATCGGTGATGCAATTTGCAATCGAAGATTTTGTGGTGGCATTCCTGACATGTTTAAAGAATTTGAAAATTCAATTGGGAAATTCACTGCCTCGTCTTCTTCTACAGTAGCATCGATAGATTTAAATGACATTAAATCACCTGGTAATAATTGTTGTATCTGGTAGTTAATCATATCAACATCAACATTTTTCGCTGTCAAAATTGCACGATTACTAAGCCAGTCACGATTGAAATAGTTATTTATTATGTCTGGGAAGACACTTTCAACCAGTTCATTTTCAGTTTGAACCACAGCACAGAAATTATCTGTCAATCTAATAATATGTTAAGTATCTTGATGAAATTCTATTTCACCGTCTCCAATATCCAGTAATTGCTTAGAAAATGCTTGTGCTGTGGATCATTTTGGAGCTGTAATCGCACATTTTTTGTCAGTCTAAGAGTTTCAACATTTCTCCATAAAATTGTTTCAGACATGCATTATTTTCATCCGCAGAAGTAAAGCGAGGAATAACTGGCAACGTTTGCCGGAAGTCACCAGATAGTAGTAAAATAGTACCACCATAAAGTTTGCCACTTTAAATCCTGCATAGTCCTATTTAATGCTTCAAGCGAATGCTTATGAGCCATAATACACTCATCCCAAGTTATGACTGAAGTCTTCCGTAACACTGCTGCATTCCGCTTCTTTCTTTGATATTACACGTTGCATTTGGATTGTTATGAATATCTAATGGTAGCTTGAAAGCAGAATGTGCTGTCCGCCCACCATTCAACAAAGTACCAGCTATGCCTGATGATGCAACTGCTAATGCAATTTTTTGTTGTGACCGTAGTTTCGCAAGAATGAAATATAACAAATACGTTTTACCGGTTCCACCCGGTGCATTTAAATAAAAAAAACCGCATTGTTTGGCATCAACAGCCAAGATAATTCTATTGCATATGTTTTCCTGCTCGTCAGTTAATCATGGTTCAAATGTGTTTAAATCACGATAATTAAATTGTTCTTCCCGTTGCAATTCACTATTTATTAAGTCTTTAGCTGGGCGATTAGTTTTTTTTGTTAATTATTAATTATTTACACCATTAAATTAAATAATAACTATCCTATCATCTAAGTTGGACCAAATAACATATCAGGTCAAGTAATCAGTTCTTTGGGATTTTATCGAAGAGATGGCGTTATTGGCCATAGTACTAGTATTACGTGTCGCATCATATCATACTATACGGAGCTGAAAACGTGTTTATTCGCGCTAAAAGTTTGTTTTTGACAGTTTTTCAATTGATTGACTCAGTACGTTGTGAGAGCTCGTCAAAGATGGACACCAGCAAATTTTTCTTCGATCAAGGCGAAAAAGCAGCCAAAGCGGCTGAAAAAATTAATTTAGTTTATGAGCCCGATACTGTAAGCGAACGTGTAGCACAAAAGTGGTTTGCTAGGTTCCGTTTCGGTAATTTCGATGGCAAAGCTGTACCCACGCGTCGGGAGGCCTGTCGTCGAAAATTGCGCTAAAATCATGGAAATAGTGGAAAGAGACCGTCACGTGAGCACTTATTTAATTACTCAGGAGCTAAAGATAAGCCAAACGCCATTTGGAACCATTTGCATAACCTTGGATTCAAACAGAAGCTCGATGTTTGGGTGCCACACGAACTAACACAAAAAAACATGATGGACTGAATTTCCATCTGCGAATCGCAACAAAATCGACCCATTTCTGAAGCGTTTGGTGACTGGCGAAATCGGTCGTGGTCGAAGCATGGTGAGCCGGCGGAAACGGTGGCCAAGCCAGGATTGATGGCCAGTAAGGTTTTGCTGTGAGTTTGGTGGGATTGGCAAGGAATCATCTACTATGAGCTGCTCCCCTATGGCCAAACGCTCAATTGGGCCCTCTACTGCCAACAACTGGACCGCTTGAAGGCAGCCATCATCCAGAAGAGGCCATCTTTGATCAACAGAGGCCGAATTGTGTTCCATCAGGACAACGCCAGGCCATACACGTCTTTGGTGATGCGCCAGAAGTTCCTGGACCTCGGATGGGAGGTCCTAATGCACCCCCCTTATAGTCCGGACCTGATACCAAGTTATTACCATCTTTTCCTGTCCATGGCGAACGCGCTTAATGGTGAGAAGTTGGCCTCAAAAGAGGCGTGTGAAAATTGGCTCTCCGAGTGTCGCCAGTGCCAGCAACATCCAAAAGTTATGGAAAATTAATTTAAATAAAAAATTAAATTAAATTTTCTAATTGCGGTCGCCCATCGGCAGGGAATGTCTACCCCTCCGAGTGTATTTCGGACATGAAATAAAAAAAAGGCTCCTCGTAAAAAAACCATCAGCCGTTCGGAGGCGGCTTAGTATAAACTGTAGGTCCCTCCATTTGTTGGAAAAACATCAAGACGCAAAACCACAAATTTGAGGAGGACCTCGGCCGAAAATCGCTTCAGCGGTTACAAAGTGCCAATTATAGGTATATATATAACTGCCTGGATAAATTCCGTTAGGCTTATCCCTTTTATTGAAAACATATTTTTTGATTGCGTCCAACTTTGTCGTAAATATTGCCGATTTTTCGTTTTTTCTTAGTTTTAGAACGAATAACGGTGTTTAATATTAGTATTTGTTTCCTTGAGAAACCGTAAAATGCCGGTGTGAACTTACCACAATATTCAAAGGAAATATGAAGAAAAAACAAACGAATTACATTCGAAACTAATGTTAACAATTCATTAATAGAGTGGCATATAAGAGGGTGATTCCAAAATATACAGGAAAACTATATGCTTACACTTATATGTATACTGTAACGAGCCCAGTTCTCCGGTCTATAGCTGGGCTGTCACTCAGGCGGATTATGGATCTCTCCTATAGTGCTGATTACAAAAGCGAAAAGTAAAGGAAAACACGAATAGTTCTACTTTTACACAATTATCTTTATTATTCTAATCTTCTACTGGTAGCGTTTGCACGACACACCCTATGCCTCACTTCTATCGTATTGGTAGCGTTTTCCCGTCACACCATATACCTTAATCGTTATCGTACTGGCAACGTTTGCGCGACACACCGTATAATTCTATTGAGAGCGTTTTCACGTCACATCATATACTACTATTGGTAGCGTTCGCAGGACAGTTAGTTTGTAACTTTTTAGCGGTGACGCGATCCCAATATGAAATATTTGAAATGCGAATCGTTGCATACATCGTGGCGTTAACAAAATTAATCAGAGAACGTATAATAATCCATACTAATAATTATTATACGTTCTCTGATTAATTCAGAGAAAAAAAAATCAAAATAGAGTTAATTAGAAAAATATATAACATATACATAGTTTAGAAAAAAACTAAAAAAACACGCTTTTAAAGAATATTAAACTAAAAAGTTGAAAATAAATATAGTTTAAAAAAACTAAAAAAAACACGCTTTTAAAGAATATTGTACTAAAAAGTTGAAAATAATTTTGAAAATAATCTTAAGACAATAGTACATAAAAAATACTTGTATAATTAAGAGAAAAGCGTGGGGCGCTCGATATATGGAAATTATGGTACAAAGCGCCCCACGCTTTTCTCTTAATTATACAAGTATTTTTTATAACTATTGTCTTAAGTTTATTTTCAAAATTATTTTCAACTTTTTAGTACAATATTCTTTAAAAGCGTGTTTTTTTAGTTTTTTTAAACTATATTTATTATACTCAGTTCTGCTTGCAGGTGGACAGTTACGCATTGCATGTTGGTAGGCCTATCGTCTATTCTCCTTCGCCCAACAGCGACGGGTCGCTATGTTAGTGCATGGTGATTTCCTAACTTAAATGTTTAATATTTACAATTTATATGATATGTTAATTTTGTACGTATATATGTATATGAATATTCATATATGTATGTATATATATACCATATATATTTTTTTAATTAATTCTATAAATATATATGTATACAAATATATATATTTCATGTATATATACATATATAGGTACATATGTGCTTGTATAATTCTAATTTATATATATATATGTACGTATTTAGCTTCTTTTCTTCTTATTGTTGCTGTGGAGGCTCCAAGGTCTTTGGCTTGTGGCCTTCACAAAACATACTTACCCTTCAGGGAAATATACTAGTTGTTAACTAGAATCCAAGTGGTATACAGTTTTGCACCAACTAGCTCTTCTTCCTTATATTTCCCATTTAAGGAACTGGTATTTTTAATACGGCGATGTCCTACAAGCTGACAATTGTCCGATGCGCATCAGCTTTGAACTAGTTATATACCAGTTCATTGTCATGTTGAATTTCTACTTCACCAAAAAAAAATAAATAAAAAAGATTTTTTTTGATAGTTCAGTCCCTGGCCCACTTTCCGGAGAGAAGTGTAGTCTTCCTGTTAATCGTGTCATAAATAAACTTTTTTGCGAATAGATCAGTCTCCGGTCAACTTCATTTAAAAAAAAAACCTTAAAATTACAAAAGTTTATGTCAATCGGGTGGTAACTTTGGAGAACACCCGTTACCGACGGACAAAAGATATTTTTTCGGTTCACTTCCTGAAAATCTTTTTTGAAAAAAAAACCTACCCAGGAATCAAGGAAGCATTCTGACAGAATATCAGACAGAGTCCAGAGTCCACTTCCCGACATTTTTTTTCTTGCAAACCTTCCCAGGAGCCATAGAAACATTTGATTCTGGCTTTGAGTGCTCCTTCATAAAAGAGAGGTTCACTCGTAGATTGAACCAGCCAGCTAAATAACTTTCGGATATCAGTTCAGCTCCAGCGCAGGTAAAAGAAGAAGTGTGTTTTATACAGCTGCGGTCATTAATCGATCCTATGATTGCTATGTGCCACTATCTCACTAGTTTTAACAGAATTATCTGGGAATTTACCATTGTATCATATTTCCGCAATGACAAGGCAGGGTTTTCCTGATTTAGTTTCGGCTGACAAAATATTATATGTCAACGAACCTATTGACTAAGTAATTGGTGGTGATATATGCATATCCGCAAAAGCTACTTGTCGGCATTAAGAAAAATGTGATGAACTCGCTACCAGCCGAAGAAACAGTGTTTGGATGGATATTGTCTGGTAGCGCTTATACAATCACCCCAGTCAACATCATGTATCCTATTTCAACAAAGTTTCTTTAGACAAGCTGCTAAGAAGCTTCTAGGAAATAGAGGACATACCGAAACTCAAAACCTTAAGAGAAAATGAAGAGCGTTGCGAGAAGCAGTACATTGGAAAACCTCCCTTTAGATCGAAGTTTTCAAGTAGAGCTACATTAGCACCATCTGTAAAAAGAGTTTGTTTTCAATTTTTTACCCATGAAAAACGTGAACGGTGAAAGCCCACAAGGGCACAAGGAATATAATCGCCTAGTTACGGAGAATAAGACAAAGGCTTACTTGACTAAAATTACTGAGCCTCAGTCAGCAGACTCAGTTGAAACTCATTATCTACCCCAACATGCCATGCTAAGGCAGGAAAGCATCAAGCCATGGGCAGCTTTTACGGGTCATCACAAGCAGCGAATGGTATTAGTCTTAATGAAATTCTTCACCCATGGTTAATACTTCAACTGGATTTGACTATGTTAGTTCTCCGCTAGAGGCTTTTTAGATACATACATACGTCTTCAATAGCGGCATTGAGAAGATGATCGTCAAATCCCTGTAAATGATGACCATACAAAATATCAGCTCACATTTTTTTTTGCTCTTCGTTTAAGCGCCATCCTTAAACTATTGTAAACTCTGTGCACGTCGCACTTCCAGCGTTCTCTCCGTTTCCTTCCGTAATCTTTTGCTCCTCTTTTATACCCTTTCGTTAGCCGAACAACAGCTTAACCGATGTAGCTCGAGTTAACAAATAATCAATATCAAACCGATTCCCATCGGAGGTATTTAAAAACTGCAGTATTCTCTTTTCATTGTCTAAAGAAGTCATAAAATTAAAATTTCTGAAAGGTTTGAAATTTCATCTTAAAATATAAAAATATTAAATTATCCACTTATGCATACCGATTTTAGAAGCATTATTTGAATACACACATATGTCTAATAAAATTCCTTATCTTTATAACGTTTTAAAAAGAAAACCAAAACGGTCCTTTTATTTTATCTGGCAAACTCTAACGGTAAAACACCCAAGTTGAAAAAAACCTATTTATGATCCCTCGAGGCCAAAAACAAACAGCGCATAAAACCAAAAAAAAAAGAAGAAATTATACAGTCCACAGGCTGCTGGCTGGCCGTTACTCTTTAGAAAGCTGCTTTATCTTTCCTCCGCAGGAGGGTTTGACTTGCCGCAGGGGTCAAGATATTAGGGTTCGGATGGTTGCGCAGTTTTATTAAGTATTTTTTGGCTGCGATTTCAATCTCTTCCTTGATGGTAGGTACATTTAGATCCTTATGGATATTCTCATTACGCATGTACCATGGTGCGTCCGTTATTACTCTTAACGTTTTTGATTGGAATCTTTGAATTATATTTATCTAAATTCGTCGCGCAAGCTGTATCCCATAACTGGATTCCGTACATACATATTGGTTCTACCATATTGTTGCATAACATAAGAGGACTTTGTTGCTTAAGCTAAGTCCAGACTTCTTGTTTAAAGGCAATTTAAACTGGCAGATTTGAGTTTGAGCTGCAGCTTTTTAGCTGCAATGTGTCGTCTCCAGGTTAAGCGCCCGTCCAAGTGGATTCCGGGGTATGTAATTTTGTCAGCTCCCGGAATCGATACATGGTTGAGCTTAACAGTTGGGCTTATTTCCGGCTTTAATGCAAATGCTATGTGTTTGCACTTGTTTTCATTAACTTTTATGCGCCATTTCGCTATTAGTTTAATTAGTTTAAGATGCTGCTGTAACACTTTTGTGGCTGTAATTGAGCATTTAAGTCGACTTAATGTAGCAGTATCATCCGCAAATGTTGACGTAACTACTTTTTCACTTGTAAGAATATCTGCGGTGAACAGTATGTACAATATTGGTCAAAGAACACTACCCTGCCAAACACCCGCTATGATTGGATACTCTTCTGTTATGTAATCATTTACTTTCACAGTGAATCGCCTGTTGGATAAATAGGAATCAAGGATATTGTGATTTTTTAATTTTATGAATGAGGCCATCATACCACACTTTATCAAATGCATGCGCCACATCAAGGAAAACCGCCGAGCAATACTCTCTGAATTCGAAAGCGTTCCTTACTTCATTTGTTATATAATTTACTTGTTCATTTGTTACATATTTTTCGCAAAATCTACATTGATGTGTAGGAATAATATCGTTTTGATGAAAAAAAGGAGTATTGTTTGAAAGCAACACTTTTTCGAAAAGTTTGGATAGGCAAGGCAACAAGCTGATTGGTCTATATGATGACGGCAGGGTTGCGTCTTTATCTGGCTTAGCTATCACAATTATCTGTGACTTTTTCCATATTTGTGGATAATATCCTAGCTTTAAAATGGCACTGAAAATTTTGAGAGTAAAACGAGAGTAATGTTTGACAATTCTATTATCATTTTTTGTGAGATATGATCATCTCCTGGAGAGTTTTTGGAATTTAAGGCGGTAATAATGTTTTTTTAGTTCAGCCACGGATGCTCCGCAAGGAACAGTGTTTCTAGAAGCAATATGGTTCAGTGACAAAGGTGCATTTTTGTTAGCTGTAATTGGTTGAAATACCGCACTGTGGTGCACTGCAAAACAAGTCGCCTTTTTTCATCCATTCTTTCCCATAAACCGTTAGACAGTCTCAGCGGTGCTTCACTTCACTTAATGTTTTTGCTAGCTTTCCAAAGTAATTTTTTAGTAAAAGCGTTGGAAGACAAAGACTTCATAAAATTATTATTTCTTTCGTATTCGTATCTTAATGCCATTCTAGCTTGTTTTTTGTCATCTTTAGTTGGATTGTTGGCGGCCGCGATAGTCGAGTGGTTAGCATTGCGTACTTACATTCGGAAGGCTCTGGTTCATATCCCAGTGCCAGCAACAACCAAAAGTTATGGAAAATTAATTTAAATAAAAAAATTAAGTTAAATTTTCTAATTGCGGTCGCCCCTCGGCAGGGAATGTCCACCCCTCCGGACATGAAATAAAAAAGGCTCCTTGTAAAAAAAAACCATCAGCCGTTCGGAGGCGGCTTAGTATAAACTGTAGGTCCCTCCATTTGTTGGAAAAAAACATCAAGACCCAAAACCACAAATTGGAGGAGGAGTTTGGCCGAAAATCGCTTCAGCGGTTACAAAGTGCCAATTATATGGGTATACCTATATAGTTGGATTGTTAAATCGGGCGATGGGTAGGCTTGCCATTCGTGACACAAGCGTCACTTGTTTCGAACCAGCAGCTATATTTCGGGGTAACTTATAATTTTTTCGGCCATCAACGGAGTTTTCTGATTCGGTGTAGCAATGGTTGCTGCTGTCGCTAGCATATATATATAATTGGCACTTTGTAACCGATGGAGCGATTTTCGGCCGAACTCCTCCTCCAATTTGTGGTTTTGCGTCAGATATTTTCTCAACAAATGGAGGGACCTACAGTTTATACTAAGCCGCCTCCGAACGGCTGGTGGTTTTTTTTTTTACGAGGAGCCTTTTTCATTTCATGAACCCGCACCTTCCGGATGGCAGTACGCAATGCTAACTACTCGGCTACCGCAGTCGCTAGCACACTGTTAAATAAAAATACCTCGTTATCTATGTCATGTTTACTCTTCAGTTCGCGATCGGTCTGTATACGAGTATGTATTTTTTATATTTTAGCCAGTTAATTCTAGATGCGGTAAGACGAAAGGGACACTGACTTTCAACTTGCTCTTCGTTCAGTTTTATAATTATTGGGGAGTGATCCGTACAGGTCTCAGCAGATTCTAAATTAGTATCTACGTTTTTGGTGACTGCAAAGTCAATAAGGTCAATAATTTCCTTGGGTCTGTAGGCCAGTAAGTTGCAGAACGTGCAACACACAAAGTGCACAAACACATGCACACAAAAAACATTTAATTAAAAAAAGTTAAAAGTGCGGTGAAAGCACACATCATATATACAAAAAAAACATAAATTTTTTTTAAAATAATGAAGTGTTAACATGCACACATACGTGTTTAAAGTGCACATAATTCGCACATACATACATACATCATAACCACTTAAAAAACAAGATAACAATTTTTTTTTAATATTGGTAAAAAATACAGTGATAAAACAAGTGGACATATATTCATACATCTCACACATATTAATCAAACATACAATAACATACAATAATCAAAAGAACAAAAAAACGAAAAAAATTTAAATAATGCAAAAATAAAGAAATTTTGAATATTAAAATAAAAATATTTTTGTTAACACACACTTTTACACATACATACATCCACCCAACATATCAAATAAAAAAATTTATTATGTTATGTATGTACGAGTATAAAATTTCAAAACAGGAAAAAGCGCGGTGAGAGCACATATATCTGTAAAAGTAAAGACAGCAAGTAGTAAATAGACAAAACTTTAAATTTTCTTTGAAAAGTAGTTATATGAACGTACATACTAAGAATAAAACTGCAATTAGTAAACCTGTTTCTAAAAGCGGACCTTTCTTTCCCGCCAAAATATCCAAAAATTCCTTAAATCCCCTAAAACAACCGGAAAGCGGTCGATTTCCTTTGCCGTTAAATATGCAAAGCAAGAAAATAAATTCCAAAATCCCGTAGAATAGAATCTATACAAATCATATACATAGATATATGTATATGTACATCTTATATAAAAATCAAAATATTTATGTAAATAACTTTAAAAAAAATAACTAATTGCAGTTTTAGTTTGTCTACTTTAAATATGGTACATCTAAGTTCATCGCCCTTAGATAGCACCGCAACAAAAAACCAATAGCAAACTAATTTGCATACACATACGTGTATGCACATATAAGCGAGAAGAAATTCACCAAAATATACATTTTCGGCATTACAGAGCGCAGCTTAAAAAGAGTAGAGTAATAAAAAACTGATTTTCTCTTTGATCTTTACAAAGTTTTCAGTTCTCCACTGCCAGTGTGTTTGCATACTTCTAAACAAATTTATAATTTTCGTCAACAAATTTAATAATTTGTATGTTCGAATATAAACACCAATCAAATGACATGATCTATTTGGTAATAAATAATTATTGTAATTGCGAATTTACCATAGTTTCCATTTCTCTTGAAAAAAAATGCATTTTCTTAGTTTATTTCCTATTATTGGGTGTATGCATTAACTCGTGGGTTTTTTTTTCGAAAATTAAGACTTTATTGTGAAAAAATTGTCTTGATCAACACCTAATATTTTTGCGAGTTCTTCTTGCGTCTGGCATGCATCTGCGTCGAGCAATGTCTCCAATTCTTCGTCTTGAATTTTTTTGGCTGTCCGTCGTCTAAGTCGAAATTGCCCCTTTTAAACCGTGCAAATCACTTTTGGCACGTTCGTTCGGCTACAGCATGGTCACCATAAACGTCCAGTAAAATATGATGGCTTTCGGTAGCACTTTTCTTCATGTTAAAGTAATGAAGAGAACTCCCCGCAAAAACAATTTATCTGGTACAAATTTCGACATTTTCAAATGAATGAAACAAATTGTTGTTCACGCTAAAACAAATGACATCTACTGAAAACGACGCGAAATGACAGTACCTTTGAAATGAATATAGCCACAGATGAACACGACGCGAAATAATACTAGTAGAGCCCTCTCTTTGAAAACCCCACGAATTAATGCATATACCCAATAGTTTAAAAAGTCAATACTGGCAACCTTATATAACAGCGCGAAATGAGCTGAGCAGGTTTTAGGGGGGAAAAAATGGCCGCTGGTTTCTGCGGGTCAACCGTCAGTAACGGCATGGGCAAGCGGTGACAACTTTTCATTTACATGGCGCTCTCATAAGATATGTTGCTATGGACGGAAGGTATGTAAGATGTGTAGTTACAACATATCTCTAAGCATTTGTTAGCTGCACTTCTCATTGCCAGTGACGACACAGCCGAACGGCTGATGGTTTTTTTACGAGGAGCCTTTATTTCCCGTCCGAAATACACTCGGAGGGGTGGACATTCCCTGCCGACGGGCGACCGCAATTAGAATATTTAACTTTTTTTTTCAATATTTTTATTTTTTTTTTAATAAATTTTCCATAACTTTTGGATGGTCGTGGCACCGGGATTTGAACCCGAGCCTTCCGAATGTCAGTACGCAATGCTAACCGCGGCCGCCATTTGGCTATATATACCTAATAATAATTTCCTCTATTTTATTAATATTTAAAATATTGTATATTTCCACGCGTATATTTTCATACATATTTTTTTATATACCATTTCAGATTGCAAGTGTGTGTGATTTCTTTTGATTCTTCTATTACAGTTTTTTCCTTAGTCTTTCTTTGGGTATTCTAACCATAATAACTTAACCAGTGCAACATTAGCTAAATTTCCGAACTTGGCTAAATATTAAAAAAAAAAAACACACACACACACAAATTAAAAATAATTATCAAAAAACTGAGTATCAGTACATATTATAATTCAAGTGGGAATATCGTGAATATGGTTCGAGTAATCGAAAAAGTATACGAGACCATTTTTGTAGAGCATTAAATTTCCTACAAAAATCTGAGAAGCTTATTCAATAATAATAATTACTGAGTAAGTCATAAAATTCAGAAAATAAAATTGTTTTTTTCTAAATTCTTCAATCTTTGACCTTAAATATCTTTTAATTGGTTAGGTATATGAAAAAAGTGTAAGAGATCAATTTTGTAGAGCGTTCAATTTCCTATGAATTATGACAACGGTACGGGCTTAAGAAGCTATTGGTGATAAGATGTGATCATATTAATATCGAACTAAATTGAAAATAGAAAACTATGATGAGCATCATGTTCCCATTAAAATTAAGAGCTCATACTAAGTGAGTACTCTCTAAAGGTGCCTAGCAACTAGTTTTTGTGTTTCAGATCAAAAAAAAAAAAATAAAAGATTTTTTTGACCCACCCTAATATATATACATATATATAAGTTAAAACTTTATTTCCTACTACACTTAAAAAAATACATGAGCCATCAGCTCCACTAAGGAAACAGTTGGTTATCCTTTCACAATCATTTATTAACTGCAATAATATTGTGGTAAAACTAAACACAAGTGATCAAATACTCATACAACTAAACTAGATTAACACTTAACTAAAAGTAATCTAAGCTTAAACCCGTCCCGAACTCGACTGACCCCCACGCCGTGATCCCAGGCCGTTATAAAAGTGGTTTCGTGACAGCGGCGCAGAAGTTGTATAACTTGTTTACGGCCCGTTGTCTGAGACCGGCTTTGGCCTTGGTTTCCCACGGGCAAGTTATTGAACGCAGGTGCGAATGTCTCCCGTTACATTTAATTGTGAAATTCAAATGTGCTGACACTGCGGCACGTGTAACGGGCGACCGTGGGAGCGTCGCAGTAAGTGCGACTACAGTGCGTTAACTCTTCTCCCTCTAAAGATCTGCGTCCCGCAGATCTGGATTTCGCCAGGCGTCTTCCCTGGTGAGATTCTGAGGACTCTGTCGTAGTATGGACAAGTTCAGCTCAGGAAGTTTCCCTCCTATCGGTATCTTCTTCCAAATCAGCAAAATAAGGACCATCAGCAAAATAATTCCTAAAGCCTCGGATGTTGCGAACCAGTTAGTTTTTTCCTCTAGGTAACCCAGGAGGCGTATGTTTCCGGACGTCATTTTATGAACAAGATTGAGGTTTACCGCCATGCTTTTGTTTGTTATAGCAGACAGCACAGATGGGAGTACCTGCGCACCTGAGCTGCTGGTACTCCAGTAGGTCTGGTTGTCGATTGTTATCGTCTCGTTTTCCATCTGCAAAATATAAGAACCAGAGAAGCGTTTAGGGGTTTTACCTGACCATACGCTGCTGTTGAATTTATCCAGGAATATTGTGTCTTCCTTAAGTACTTCAACCGTTGTATCAGGGCAGGTTAGGTAGCTGCAACTCGTTTGACCTCCTCTAAGTAGGCGTGGTAGGCATTCCTCTTCAGGCAGTAAGTCTAACGCTTCCTGTTTGCAAACCATGGCGGTGGCGAGGTGCAGGCAGCTATCTTTAATACCAAACGTCTGCTCTTTGTTCATTAGAATGGTCTTATACTTAAGATCCACCCGGTGGCCATCTCTCAAGGTTGCCCGTGTGATTAGGTGGTTGAACCTCGTTGGGGCTACCTTTGGCATGGACAACACGTAAAGTAGAAGAGTACAATTGGTATGGATTGATGGTTCACTGTATTCGATGGCTTCGATGACGTTGTTGTAGGGGAGAACTTCGATTTCGCTTATCAGCTGGTTTATTTCTTCCTTATTCAATAGGTTGCTGTTTACAACTCCCGCCTTGGCCATCTGGCATGCTCTGATGAATTCGTTAACGTCTTCCTTGACGATCATACTCTTATGCTGAATCGCGCCTCAGGAAATCATTTGTGACCGTAGCCATTCCATTTACAACCTGTAGTAACTCTTGAGTCTTCTTGAAGATTTCAGAGTTTACCTTGTATTGCAAATTATTATTTGCCACTAATGCGTTTTGACCTCTCAGAACTTCGTCCTAATCTAGAGCGTCAGGCGAACCGGCAATCCACTTCCAGGCTGATCCGATCCAGTTGATAGATCGCCTTGACTTCTTTATTTTAGGGCCCTTCAGTTCATCGAGTTGAGTTCGAATTTTCTCCAATTGATAGGTGGTGACATTAGTGATAGCGTTGGTTTCGTTGATCCAGCTAACTTCGTGTTCCAGACGACTCACAATTCTCTCATAACGCGTTAGGTCGATCATGTGGATTAGTTTGAAGTGCCCGTTGACTATTCAGCCATAGCCATCACGAATGGTTAAAATGGGGGAGTCTAGGTTGAAGACGACGTATGCTTGTGCAGCTGCACAGAGGCAAAATCTACGACTTAGATTACAAATTGTTAACTTAAACCTATTCCAATTTACTAACTACTTTAAAGAGAACAACATGAACAATTTCTTTAATAAAAATTTAGTTTGACCGCAAGAGTAAATTTCATTAATAACAATTTTTAATCAACTGAAGTGCAATACAATTTTTTACAAAATCTTTGTAAGTATGAAATGAAAATTTCTAAACATAACCTAAAAATATTCTCTTAATTTCCAAAACTATTGCAAGTGAGTGGAGTTCAGGGGAAATAAGGGTTATCAGGAATTCATGGCGGCCCAGGTAGTGAAGTTAGGAGTGGAATTAATTCATTAGTATTTCATCACTAATTCAGTATCGTTAGTAGCAAGTTAGCTAATTTTTTAATTGTTTTTTTTTTGTTCAAATATTAGTAAGTTAGTGTTTTTAAATAATTTTAGTAGTTAGTTAGTCATTTTTTATTATTTTTGCTCTATGGAATGCTTTCCTTTTTTTCCTTTTTTTATTATTATTCATTTATTATTATTTTATTTATTTATTATTTATTGCGTAATATTTGCAGTTTTGCAATTCATGTCGTATTGGCTCATGGCCATAGACCTTGTAGCTTTTTTATTGTTGTTTTTCTTTGCATTGGAATACAGACGTCAACTCAGATGACATTGGAAGGCTCGTAGTGATCCCTTTTAGCCATAAGCGTTTATAATTGCAAATGGCCTACTCATGGCACGAGTAACTTCACGTCAATTAAAGCCATAGCCCTCTAGTGGTGTTGAACCACTTCGATTGTCGTCACTCGAACCACCGAGTAAACCGGAATTGAACCAGTATGACTTGATCGAATACAAAACTAGTTTTGCACCCAAACCCTTGGGAGTTGAGGATCTATGCATGAGTTTTTCTGCCTCTTGACCAATGTTATCTCTTTCTCTTTTTTTTAGACGTTTTTCACATCTGTTTTGTGGAATCTTTTCCCACTTTCGGTTACGATGGTTACTTCTCGGTTTTCAGCAACCTTTTCTTGTTTGTATAGTGGCTTGCGTTTGCCTTTTATTTGTTTGTTGGAAAAAAAAAAATCATTACTAGTGTTAAATTCGCGCGGTGTTGTGCGATGGGCATTAATTCTCGCATTCCTGACGTTTTGCTCCCTTTGTAATAGTGTTTTTATGTTCTCGTTGGTCTCGTCCCTAAAGTTGGCCAGTCCTTGATAGTTTATTCTATTGGATCTATTGAAGAAGACGTCCGTCAGTTTCCTCTTCGTAACGGAATGGATGGAATTGTTATAACGGTCCACTGCGATTAAAACCCGCTCTTTTGGAGTTAACCTACAAAAGTCGTCTGCAATGCAACGATATATCTCTATCAGTGTTGAGTGCAAACGCTCAACTTGTCCGTTTGCGCTGCGTTGGAGTCTGGCAAATTTCTAGTCCTAAAGAATGAATATAATTCAAAACTAATGGGGCTAAGAATCCTCTTTCATTGTCCATAATTAGTACCCTGGGAACAGAGAAATAATGTAAGAGGCTTGTCAGTTTCTTGCGCAAATGAATTGATGATTTATTTTTTATAGCAAATACATTTGCGAATTTGGAAAATTTGTCTAGTGCACTAAGGTACTTTTGCTTTTCAATTTCGAAAATATCAATATGCACTCTCTAGCATAATCCCTTATTTGTCTGGCCATTGCCGGGAAATAGTATTTCTCCAGTATCTGTAGCCTATTTTCTCGGGGATTCCGAAGAGATCTTTTGTGCTCGTTCTCAATAATATTGAACACCCTGTCCGCAACAGTTTCGTCTTCTACAATCCTTTGCGTTATCCTCACCTTATATCTCTGGAAATTGTCGATATAGACTCTTTGTGCCAGGGCAAGAAACCTTTCTGGAACTTTTAATCCATTTATCACGTTTGGATTGAGAAATTCTTTAAGGATTGCGGTCAAAGCAGTGCTGTTATATTCAGGTAATGAAATGAAAAACCTACGGTGGCCTTGATGAGGTTCCTCAAGGCATCAAGGACTATTTCCTTCCCTAAAAATCAATTGATTCCTAAATACATTTATAGGGACTTCTACATGTGGCATAAGGTCAGAATTATCCTGCTCAGCTGAATGCATAGTGCATTCGGTGGCAGTGTCCGTTTCTGATCCAGCCACATCTGCACGTATTCCCATGGAATTACTTTCCGATGCTGGTGATGGTTGAGCTATCACAGAATCGGTGAGAGCATTAACCTCCGTTTTCAGGCGTGAAAGTGCGTCAGCCACCACGTTTATTTTACCTGGCTTATAAATAGTTTCACAGTTGTATTCCTCAATTCGAACTTTCCAGCGCTTCAGTTTCACATTGTAATTTCGGCAACTTAGAGAAAACGTTAGAGGCTGGTGATCAGTGTATATCTTGATCTTCCCTGCGCCATACAAATATGATCTGAGATTGTCCAATGCCCATACTATTGCCATCATTTCTTTTTCATTCGTGGCATAGTTTTCTTCTGCTTTATTGAGAGAACTAGAGATATATGCAATGGGTTTGTCTGTCCCGATTTCCCGTTGAGACAATACTGCTCCGATTGCGTAGTTAGAGGCATCGGTCGTTAAGTTAAAAGGTTTGTCAAAGTCTGGGAAAACAAGGACGTCGGCGGAGATAAGTAGTTCTTTTAATTCGTTGAATGCTTGTATTGCCTCAGCATCAAGTTGAATACTAACTTTTTTTGACACATTGGCTTTAATTTTTGAGTTCTCCCCCCCTTGGCATAATCACAAATAAACTTCCTATAGTAAGATGTTATACCCAAGAAACTCTTGAGGTCTTTTAAGTTTTCTGGAGGTGAAATTCTCTTAATCGCCTCTACTTTTTTAGGCTCCGCCCGCACTCCTTCCAGTGTACTGATATATCCGAGAAATTCGACCTCCGTTTTTTGGAAGCAGGTTTTTTCTATGTTCACTTTAAGATTTGCTTCGAGAAGTCGGGAAAGAACCTTTTCGATATTCGTTAAATGATCTTTTTCATCTTTACCGAAAACAATAATATCGTCAATGTAGACGTAGCAAATTTTCCCAATATATTGTTTTAACACGTCATCGATCATTCGCTTAAAGATTTCGGGCGCAATTTTAAGGCCGAATGGTAACCTCAAAAAGTCGTATTTGCCGTTCATGGTCGAGAAGGCTGTCTTAGGTACGTCTGAGGGTTTCATGGGGATTTGGTGAAATCCCGACGTTAAGTCAATTGTAGTATAGTACCTAGCTTGTCCAAGGTTGCATAGAGGTGCATTTATGTCAGGGATAGGATACGTGTCCGCTACTGTTACTGCATTCAGTTTCTTATAATCGATCACCATGCGATATTGTTTTTCCCCATTTGCTTTCGGTTTTTTTGCTACTACCCAAATTGGTGAGTTATAAGGGCTTTTCGACGGTCGTATCACACCTTCGTTAAGTAATTCGGCAATTTGTCTTTCCACCTCGTCCCTCATACACGCGGGGTATGGATAGCTTTTGCTATAAATCGGGTCGGATGTAGTGGTTCTTATTTCAACGCGAATACCCGTTTAAGGGCTTGAATAGTTCTGAATAATTTTGCAACAACATGTCGGTTTTTTGGTGAACTCCGGGAGGCAGGTCCTTGCCTAATATGAAGTTCACGTCACAGGATTTTCGTGGTTTAAGTGGAATCTTATAATTGCCTATTTTAAGCAAATTATCTTTCCTATCAATTACCGCACCTAGCTTTCTCAATGTGTCATCTCCGATGATGCCACAGAAACCACTTAAAGTTGGTAGGATAAAAAACTCAAATCCGGTGGAGTTGCATATGCTTTCAAATAGCCTTAGTTGTGCCTTATCTTCAATCGCCACACAACCCCCCACAGATGCTACGTTGAACTTTGTTTCTGCCGGGATTGATTTGGTCGCGATGCCTTTATGAATAAAATTTTTATTCGCCCCGGTATCCACTAGAAAGTCTAGCACGCGACCATCAGGCAGTGTATATTCTAGGTAAGGTACACTAGATGACCGGAGGATAGAAAATCCTCTGATTTTTCGTCACCTTCCTTTTCTTCGTCATTAAACTGTCCACTAGCATCCGGTACTGTGTGAAACAATCTCTGCTGTTTCCGTGGAAAATTATCGGACCTGGCACTACGTTTGGATGGATTAGGCCGGTTCATGTAATTCACGTTTCGCGTCTGTACTGAAGGATCGACCTCCATTTTTTCCGTAGGAGGGCAAAAGTCGGCGTTTCGATTATTCTCGCGTACTGGTGGACGCTCGTTCTTAGGATATAGTTGACGGGAGTCCTGAGAACGCCAATTTGATTTCGGTGGGAGTGGGAGAGAATTGTTTTTATTTGCATGGTAGGAGCTGCTTGGAAAATTGTTAAGGGGTACTACCACCCTATTAGTTGTTGCAGGAGAATGAATAGCAAAGTTGCGGAAATCCACATTTTGGATTTCTAGACAGGCCGAGTATGCTTCAGGCAGCGTTTTAGGACGCTGTATGAGGAGCATCCGGGACATGTCTCCATTTAGACGAATAAATACGTCGTGTGCGCGGTTGCGGTAGGTTTCCACCAGAACTCTCACAGTTTCGTCCGTGTAGTACGCGGTCTTTATTTTGTTAATTATGAGAGAGAATTGATGGTTCACCTTTGCATAAAATTCGTCGATCCTTGAGCCCTTCTGTTGCAGCTGATGCAAATAAGTAAATTTGAATATTGGGCTTATTGAAATTTATCCCTTTTTTTGTGTATTCTTCACTCTATTTTTTTCACTACTGGGTCCCTGCTCGGGCGCCAGTTAAAAATTGATTTCCTACTACACTTAAAAAATACATGAGCCATCAGCTCCACTAAGGAAACAGTTGGTTATCCTTTCACAATCATTTATTAACTGCAATAATATTGTTGGAAAACTAAACACAAGTGATCAAATACTCATACAACTAAACTAGATTAACACTCAACTAAAATTAATCTAAGCTTAAACCCGTCCCGAACTCGACTGACCCCCACGCCGTGATCCCAGGCCGTTATAAAAGTGGTTTCGTGACAGCGGCGCAGAAGTTGTATAACATGTTTACGGCCCGTTGTCTGAGACCGGCTTTGGCCTTGGTTTCCCACGGGCAAGTTATTGAACGCAGGTGCGAATGTCTCCCGTTACATTTAATTGTGAAATTCACAATTCACTGCGGCACTTGTAACGGGCGACCGTGGAAGCGTCACAGTACGTTAACTTATATATATATATATATATCTATATATATATATATATATATATATATATATATATATATATATATCTATATATCTATATATATATATATATATATATATATATATATATATATATATATGTATACCATATATATAATTGGCGCTTTGAAATACACTCGGAGGGTTGGACATTCCTTGCCGAGGAGCGGCCGCAATTAGAAAATTTAACTTGCATAGTTTAGTAGGGTTTAAATTATGCAGTAGAATAATCGGTGATGCAATTTTTTTTTGTTTTTGTTTTTTATAATGTTTTATTGAATCTTTCCTTTTTGGAAACTAACAATAATTTAGAAAATCTTAAAGCTAATTCTTATTCCATCATTATTACCACTGTATAGATTAACAAAGTAAGCAAAGTACAATAAATTACGAATATAACTTAGATTTATCAAAGAATGTGTTTATATAGATATCATTAGGTATACCAAACACTCACTATAAAGGTTAATTTGAAGTAAATTATAATATCTTGAAGAATATATGCGGAGCACAACTCCGATGTAGAATAATTGGATGCGGCAGAGCCCTTAGTCACAATGCAATTTGCAATCGAAGATTTTGTGGTGGCATTCCTGACATGTTTCAAGAATTTGAAACTTCAGTTGGGAAATTCACTGCCTCGTCTTCTTCTACAGTAACATCGATAGACGTAAATGACATTAAATCACCTGGTAATAATTGTTATATCTGGTAGTTAATCATATCAACATCAACATTTTTCGCTGTCAAAATTGCACGATTACTAAGCCAGTCATGATTTAAATAGTTATTTATTATGTCTGGGAAGACACTTTCAACCAGTTCATTTTTACACGCTTTATATTAGCTTCACTTGTATGTCAGTATGTCTGTCTGTCAGTATGTCTATCTGTCAGTATGTCTGTCTGTCGGTTTGTAACTTTTTAGCGGTGACGCGATCCCAATATGAAATATTTGAAATGCGAATCGTTGCATACATCGTAGCGTTACCAAAATTAATCAGAGAACGTATAATAATCCATACTAATAATTATTATACGTTCTCTGATTAATTCAGAGAAAAAAAAATCAAAATAGAGTTAATTAGAAAAATATATAAAATAAATGTAGTTTAAAAAAAACAAAAAAAAAACACGCCTTTAAAGAATTTAAACTAAAAAGTTGAAAATAATTTTGGAAATAAACTTAAGACAATAGTATATAATAAATATAGTTTAAAATAAATATAGTTTAAAAAAAACTAAAAAAAACACGCTTTTAAAGAATATTGTACTAAAAAGTTGAAAATAATTTTGAAAATAAACTTAAGACAATAATAGTATATAAAAAATACTTGTATAATTAAGAGAAAAGCGTGGGGCGCTTTGTACCATAATTTCCATATATCGAGCGCCCCACGCTTTTCTCTTAATTATACAAGTATTTATTATATACTATTGTCTTAAGTTTATTTTCAAAATTATTTTCAACTTTTTAGTACAACATTCTTTAAAAGCGTGTTTTTTTAGTTTTTTTAAACTATATTTATTATTAGTTTGAACGACAGTACAGAAATTAAGTTATCTGGTAATCTAATAATATGTTGAGTATCTGAGTATGAAATTCTATTTCACCGTTTCCAATATCCAGTAATTGCTTAGAAAATGCTTGTGCTGTGGATCATTTTGGAGCTGTACTCGCACATTTTTTGTCAGTCTGAGAGTTTCAACATTTCTCCAAAAAATTGTTTCAGACATGCATTTCATCTGCAGAAGTAAAGCGAGGAATAACTGGCAACGTTTGCAACAATCAACATTGATGATCAGATTTTAAAATTATTAACTATTGATACCATTAACTTATTTAATAACTATCTTATCATCTGAGTTGGACCAAATAACATATACATATATGTCAACTTTTATGAATATCAGTTGACTCGTTTTTCAGTTATTTCGCAACATACACGGACACGGGTTTTTTATATATTAAGAAATATAAATAAATTTCTCTTTGAACATTAAATTTTCTGTAAGCAATAGAGCGAAACTTCTTCCACTATCTGCTAGGTGGTATTTACTGATTATATATACATATCTCAGTTTCTTGTTCAAATTTTTCGGCTTCTCAAACAATTTTCTGAATGCCAATCGGACATAGTCCCAAGAAAGCCCAAGAACAAGAAACGAAAACTTAAAAAATGTCTGATAGTGACACAAAGGTGAAATCCACTTCGGTAGTACGCGTAAGCACGAAAAGGGAAACATCACAAACGCTCTCAAAATCCAAAGCCTACGTCTAAAGTCTATTAAGATATTGTGCAAAATTAGGTAATTTGCTCATTGAGGACCACATCCAATCATATATTGAAATAAAAGACAATAATCTAGACGATTATTGGATTCGGTTACAAGCTGCATATGGCAATGTTTTTTCCAAAACAAATGATAGATTGCCTGATAAATTTAAGGTGTTAGCACAAGGCAAGTACGATGCTTGCCTAGACTTTTACGAGTGGACAAAAACAAAAATTTCTGATCTCATACTGCTGCGGGCAGTCGCAGCTCCGAAACTACCATCCGCGTGAAACCCAATTTGGAGCAATCAAGCGTTTCCAGAGATTGTCTCCAAGTACCTCCCTGTGATACAGATACCTTTTATGCGGGTTATGAAAAATTGCCGGCTTTTCGTGACATGTTCACAGCCGTGTACATAAACCACCCAAAACTCTCTCGTACTCAAAAATTATACCATCTACGGTATAAAAAGGAGGGCAAAGCAGGTGCCATCGTCGAACAATATCCACTGAGCGACGATAATTTCAACCTGGCTTGGGAAGCGCTCAAGTCAAGATACGAGAACAAACGTATCCTTGTTGATAATCAAGTCGAAACTCGAATGAATTTACTAACTATTCAAACCAAATAGTGAAAAAATACAAACGCTTCAAACCACAATCAACGACTGTCTGTCTGTCTGACATTTACAAGGCGTGCCGACATACAGTTGGGATTCAATATTGGTATACATGTGAAAGGGTGGCAGCAGCGTAAAGAATTGTCAAGATAAAAACGATAGAGTCGAAGTTAAACAACAGTAGGGAACAGACGAAGGAAGCGCGTGAATAAATCGGAAGTTGAACGAAGCTTATTCATACATTCAGTACATTCATAATTTTTATTTTAATAATACATAATTCAAATTACATACAACTAATTTAATTTCTATTGTAAACATTACTTGGAATAAACTTATCTTTCTACACTACAAAACTACAAAAGTTGCGTAAGTGTGAAGGAAAAGGAAGTATGCTCGGAGTACCTATGAAAACTAGAGCGAAAAAAACACAGGAAAGCGAAAGCAGCGAAGACGTGGTAAAAAACGGAAAAAATACAGCAGAAGCTGGCGCAGATGAAAAAACAAGATCAGAGAGCGAAAGCAAAGAAGAAAAGTTGATAGAAGGTAGCACGAAATTGCACGAAGGAGACATGAATAATTTAAGCGAGCTCATAAAACTTTTTGCGGCGAAATTAGATAAAGATGAAGTGAATAGAAATTGCATTACAGTTGAAAGCTTCGGAAAAATAATTCCAGATTACGATGGTTCTACGATGTCAGTACGTCAGTGGTTCGACAACTTTGAACAAAATGCAGCAGCGTACGAACTAAACGAAAAGCAGATGTATGTTAACGCTCGAAATAAAGTGACAGGAATAGCGAAATTGTTTTTGGACTCCGTTACTGTTTCTACATACGAAGAGTTGCGAAATGCTCTGCTAGAAGAATTCCATAAAAAATGAGTAGTGCAGATGTTCATAAGCTACTGATGGAGCGGAAAAAACGAGACAATGAGAGCTTTCATGGATATGTGTCGCATATGCGAAAACTTGCGAATATGGGTAATGTTGAAAGGCAGTCCACAATAAGATACATTGTAGATGGGTTAAAATGGAAACCAGAGTTGACATTTCCTTTGTATAGTGCAACCACTTTTAACGAATTACGACAGAGGCATGAGATTATAGATATGGCAAAGTACAAAAAATACAACATTTCGGCGGATAAAGAAACCATGTTAAAGGAGACAGGGAAAAATATTATAAAACACGATGAGAGAACAAGTGCACATAAACAACACTGTTTCAATTGCGGATCAACTGAGCATAAGAGAGCCGAATGCAAAGCAGAGGTGAAATGCTTTAAATGTAATGAAAGTGGGCACAGCAAAACATTGCGATAGAAGAGTACAAAAAGCAGAGGTAAATTCTATTTCTAATAAAACACGGGTAAAACTGATGAAAATAAACAATGAAGAGTTAAGTTGCCTTATCGATACAGGTTCTGATGTTTCTCTTATTAAAGAAAGTCTGTATAAAAATAAATTTTCAAATACTTTGATGCAGAAAAGTACTGCAGTCTTGTACGGCTTAGGAAATATCCCAATTAAAACGATTGGAACTTTCACAGCAGATGTTAACGTCGATGGGCTGAAAAGCACACACAAATTTCTTATAGTACCAGATAGCAAAACCAACTATGGTGTAATAATGGGCTGTGATTTTGTTGAAAAGTTCACTGTTGTGCTTAAGGGTAGTAAATATACGATTCTGGGCTACGAAGCAGACGAAGTTGAAATTGAAGAGATAGAAAGCAATGTATATAATATAATTAAGAACGAAGAGAAAGATAAAAAATCGCTGAAGGATGAAAACATAGTAAAAGTGGACTTTAAAAAAGAAATCGAAGCCAACAAATATGATAGATCAGGGCGGAACAAGAGGGAAAATAACGAGGAATCACGCAAAAATAAATATGAAAGCTATAAACAGCGCTCTGATTATCAAAGTAGTTCTCGTAAGCACGATGATCGTGTTAATTACTCCAATAATGATGATCGAGTGGAAGATGACAGACGTAACCGGCGTAGAAGTAGCAGCCCTCGACATTATGAAGAAGATAAACAACGTAGTAGCGGTAGTCGACGCGAGTGTTACGATGAGCGACGCAATGTACGCGATCAAAGCAAACGCAGATCAAGAGATCGCATCAGTCGCATTGGTCAACAAGAGCGTTTACCATCAGCAAGTAGTAGTAGCAGACGCCAACAGTACACTGACGATACTAGTGCTTCCTCTGGTACAGATAGTGATTCAGACTCTGCATATGAACGTAAAATGAAAAAGAAGTCTAGTCATAAATCGAAAGGTAAAAAAAGTGGTAAAGAATCCAAGCGTAAGCATCACAGAACGACTGATACAGAGTCTTCATCCGATAGCGACGGCGACAAAGAATCCATTCGGTGGCAAAAGAAGCAACATATCGAAATTACTACAGGAGTTGCAAGAGGTAATGGTCAAATCGAGCATGTTAACAGGGTGATCCTGTCGATTTTGGCGAAGCTGTTTGCGTCGGAGCCAACGAAGTGGTACAAATATACAGGTCCGGTTCAAAAGGCAATTAACGGACACGTTCATTCAGAAACAAAATATACACCGTTCGAAGTTCTTTTCGGAGTTAAAATGAGACATGAATTTAACGCTGACCTGGTAAAAATTCTCGAAGACGAATTTATTGAATCATTTAATGCAGATCGCAGTACATTAAGACAGTCAGCTAAAGAGCAAATTGCGAAAGCGCAAGCAATCTACAAAAAACAATTTGACAAGAAACGAAAGAGCAGCAATGAGTACCAAACATCAGACCTTGTAGCAATAAAGTATACACAGTTCGTTGCAGGAAGAAAGCTGGCAAGTAAATATATAGGACCGTATAAAATCGTTAAAGTTAAGCGCAACTGCCGATACGACGTTGAAAAAGCAGCCGAATTTCTGGGTCCAAATCGCACATCAACGAGCGCCGATAATATGAAGTTATGGAGATATGTCGAAAGCCATGAAGATGACGTATCATCGGAGTCCGATGAAGATCAGGATGACCGAGTGTGAATGGGTGGCAGCACCCTCTACACGACTATAAAGCAGCGTAAAGAATTGTCAAGATAAAAACGATAGAGTCGAAGTTGAACAACAGTAGGGAAGAGACGAAGGAAGCGCGTGAATAAATCGGAAGTTGATCGAAGCTTATTCATACATTCAGTACATTCATCACTTTTATTTTAATAATACATAATTCAAATTACATACAACTAATTTCATTTCTATTGTAAACATTACTTGGAATAAACTTATCTTTCTACATACATTTGTTCCACAAAACCACCAGAAACTACACTGTCACTATGGGAACAATCGCTTTCTTCAAGGCGAGATCTACCTCAATGGTCTCAAATGGACGACTTTTTAACATCCCGATACGAAGTCGTTAAAAGAATTAATAGGCTTCACCCCAGTAAGCCTAAGCCATATGCTCCACTTGCTGCTCAGCAAAAACGCTTTAATAGGACATTAAATTTCATGACAGAACCAAATAAGGCATTTCCTTGCCCTATTTGCAATGATAAACATGTCATAAAATTGTGTCCAAAATTTTTAAGAAGTTCAGAACAAGAACGTTTTAAGGCGGTATACAGTCTGTGCAGGAATTGCCTTGCCTTTAATCATCTCCTCAAATATTGTCAGAGCAGGTTTACATGTGCGAAATGCCAGAAAAGGCATAATACTCTTCTACTTATCGATGTAATTCCACATTCTCAGCATTCCGGCTGCCGACCCCATGGAGCTACTGTACAACATGCTACGGCAAAGTCGACAGCTCCCGCCGACGAGCAACCGTGCTGTTCAAAGCAAGCACGTATACATATGAACATGAAGGAGAACTATTTCAATTACGAGCCTTAATAGAAGCACACAAAAGATCTTTATTTCTTCAAAGGTTCAGGAAAAACTGAAACTACCATTCGAACACTCCAGGTTCGAAATTTCAGGCATTGGTGGCCGTTTTGTCCAGAATTCTTCAGAATTAAGGCCCATTCAATAGTTCTACCTCAGCTTACAAAGCTACTTCCGACCTTTACCATGAGTATCGGAAACTGGCAGCAACTGAGTAACCTCGAGCTAGCTGAGAAGGGCTGCAGAAAGTTTGCGACAACTTACTTGCAGAAAAAACCATATTCGGATGTAACCTTAGTGGATCTGTGGCAGCAAAGTTAACTTCATTCACCGCTCAAGTAGAACCAGTTTCCAATGAAACGCTCAGTGCACAAGTGAACAGGAGGAAATTCACCAACCTCCGCAAATTTCGTCTGAAGACCAGGTATGCGAAAACTATTACACTGCAACAACGACGCGTAATCCAACCGTCGCTATATTATCCGGCTTCCTTTTAAAGAAACATTTGCGTCCACCCTCACCCTTGGCCATTCCCGGTCTGCGGCTTTCCAGCAATTCCTCAGCATGGAACGCACGCTTAAAAAAATTGAGAGCTAAAGACAATATACAGCGATGTGTGGCAAGAGTACATTATATTGGGCCACATGGAATTCACAACCCCCGGTGAAATAATTTCCCATGGCAACTTATACTCATTCTACTTGTCACATCATGCGGTTGTTAACCCGTTGAACGTAAAAAAACAGTGCAAAATAAAGTGCCTAGAGTTATGTAATGTTTTAAACAAAGGTAGTTCCACCATGCAAAATAAAAGTCTCGTCCCTCATTAAATCCGAAAATACACGACTCTGGCAAGAAATATACCGAAACTTCCGAAATGTTTACAGTAGTAGTGACAGCATCGACTGTTAACATAACATTTTCTGTTAAATTACCGAAAGTGAGTTAAAACACTTTTATAGAACAACAAACACATGGGAATTCACGCATTTAAATACATTTAAGATAAAATGCATTTAACATCCGGTGGAAATAGGCTATAAGACTGGAGCCACTCTGGCTTATTCGGTTTAGGGGTTCGCTGAAGTCTAATTGCAGTGTCTGTGCACCAGAGGTGCGGCTGCGAGCGGGCGTCGGTCTTGAAGCAAGAGCCTCCGCTATATAAATATGTGAAAACTTTAAACTTACTCTCCTAGCGAGGTCGTGCGCTGGGTTTGGGACCCGCCACGTAGAAGCTAGCGCCAATTAAAAACGCCTCGGATGAGATAGCCCCTATCTTTTGACGATCCCCTCAAACGAATTAAGGACCGGTTTGAGGGCATGCACCTAGAATTTTCGGTCTCTTAATTGGGAAGGTGCCGCTGCCCGGCTGGTTGATGTCCTCGTAAGAATGAAGGCTGACAACACTGCCGTCCAGTGCGATGGACGGGACAGGACGAAGTGAGTAGGTCCTTGTGACATTTACTACAGCGGCCTTCTAAAGGAGAGAGACTCCTTCGTCGAGTACGGTGGATGAGCGTTTCGCCACAATCCGCATCAAAGCTAAATTTTTCAACATAACGTTGATTTGCGCCCACGCCCCTACGGAAGAGAATGACGATTTGGCCAAAGATGCCTTTTATGGGCACCTAGAGCATACTTAAGAGCACTGCCCCCCACACGATGTGAAAATCGTGCTTGGCGATTTCAATGCTAAGGTGGACAACGAAGGTATCTTTGATACGACAACGAAATATCCGCTAATGGGTTGAGGCTAATAGACTTCGCAAGGACCCGAAATATGTTTATCTGTATTACTAGATTCCAGCACTAAAAAATTCATCAAGTAACTTGGCTGTCCCCTGATCAAAAACCACAAAACTAGATCGATCATGTTGTGATCGACGGAACTCATGTTCTTGACATGCGTACACTCCGAGTACACAACATCGACTAGGACCACTATCTAGCGAAAATACGCATGCGTCTCTGTATATCGAAGAACGCCCGTCAACAAACACAAGGGAAGTTCGACGTCGAAAAGCTGCAATCACAACGGACTGCCGAACGGTTTTCTACTCGACTTGTATTCCTGCACTCTGAGAGCACTCATCAGCAACTCGGTATACGGGAACTGTGGGACGGCATTTCAAGGTCCCTACGTACAGCTGCAAATGAAACTATTGGATTTCGTAAAGGTCGCAAAAACAGCTGGTACGATGAGGACTGCCGTGTCGCAGTGGAGAGAAAACAGACTGCCTACCTCGCAACGTTACGATCGACCACAACACGTGCGTGATGGGATAGATACTGAGAGCTGAAGAGGGAAACAAGACGAATCTGCAGACAAGCTGCTGAATAGCAGTCAAAATGGAGTATCCGGAGTGGTGAACCCGAAACCTCAATCGAGTGGTGAACCCGAAACCTCAATCGAATCGACCACTTAAAAAACAACAAAGCGGCTACAGACAGAACTACTCAAACATGGCGGTGAAGAACTGACAGTTACTTTGCAGATTATGGTCGGACGACAGCATGCCCGACGATTGGAATCCATAAAAAGGGATAAGCCTCCTTAATATCGCTTATAAGGTTCTGTCGAGCGTATTATGTGAAACACTAAAGCCCACCGTCAACAAACTGATTGAGCCTTATCAGCGTGGCTTTAGATCTGGTAAGTCAACCATTGACCAGATATTCACCATGTGCCAAATCTTGGAAAAGACCCATGAAAAGAGAATCGACACACACCACCTTTTCGTCGATTTTAAAGCAGCCTTCGACATCACGAAAAGGAGCTGCCTGTGCGGCTATATCTGAATTTGGTATCCCCGCAAAACTTATACGGCTACCTAAACTGACGTTAAGCAACACTTGAAGCTCCGTCAGGATCGGGAAGGACCTCTCCGAGCAGCTCGATACCAAACGAGGTTTCAGACAAAGTAACTCTTTACCGTGTGACTTTTTCAATTTAATGCTGGAGAAAATAATACGAGCGGCAGAGCTGAATAGAGAAGGTACAATCTTCTATAAGAGTGTACAGCTGCTGGCGTACGCCGATCATATTGACATTATTGGCCTCAACAACCGCGCCGTGAGTTCTGCTTTGTCCAGACTTGATAAAGAAGCGAAGCAAATGGGTCTGGTAGTGAACGAGGGCAAGAGGAAATATATCCAGTCATCCCTCGTCACTGTTGACAGTCATAACTTTGAAGTCGTAGATAACGGCGTCTATATTGGAACCAGCATCAACACCAATAATAATGTCAGCCTTGAAAACCAGCGCAGAGTCACTCTTGCCAACAAGTTCTAATTTGTACTGAGTAGTCAATTGAAAGTTAAAGATCTCTCCCGACGAACGAAAACTAAACTCCACAAGTCGCTTATCGTTTCCGACCTGCTATATAGTGCGGAAGCATGGTCGATGAGAACATCTGATAAGTCGGCGTTAGGAGTTTTCGAGAGAAAAGTTTTGCGAACGATTTATGGTCCGTTGCGCATTGGCAACGGCAAATATCGCAGAGGATGGAACAATGAACTACACGAGTTATACGGCGAAATTAATATAGTTCAGCAAATCAAGAAGCAGCGGCTACGCTGGCTAGATCATGTGGTCCGGATGGATACGAATACTTTAACTTTGATGAAGGGCCCGCCGTTGGAAGCAGAGGAAGAGGAAGACCTCCACTCCGTTGGAAAGACCAGGCAGAGAAGGACGTGGCTGTGCTCAGTATTTCCAATGGGCGCCAAACAGCAAGAAGAAGAAACGAATGGCGCAATTTTGTTAACTCGGCTGTAAAGTAAGTAAGTAAGGCTCAAGATATCTGGCAAAGTGCAATTTTTGCAGCGGATATTAGCATGATGCATAGAAAGGTATTTGCCGCAGTGTACACAAGTGGCTTTAGTTTTTTTGTACTGCCAAACACAAAACAATTCAGCGATGGATCCACGAAAAGCAGTACCGCTCGCGTTGACCGCGGAGCCAGACAATTGGCTGCAATGTCGGGTTTGCCACCGATACCACGCTCTACTTAACTGCGCGGACCTTCGGGCGATGCGGCCCCGGCAACGCAACTTGGTGGATCAAGCGCAGAGGTACTGTGAAAATTTCTTGGCTCTCACCCATACCTAAAACCGAGGAATGCGATTCTCCAGATCGATGCAAGCATTGCATAAAGGCGCATCACACTCTACTACATCCGGCAGCGCCATCACAAGGCAACACAATGTCAATAGCACCAGCTTCCGCAACAAATAGAGCGGCAAAGAAAAGGAAGCAGCAAAGCACAACAACGAGCGCACTCACCAACAGCGCCATGAGGAAGCGGCAACAACAACGCGGCATCCAGAAGCGCGCTACTAAGCAACGTGACACACATGCGTGTGCCCTACAACAGCGCACCCCTCAACCACAAGGTGTCCAGCCACCCGCAACCACAAGCACGCAAAGGATGAAGAAGGCGTGCACAATCACGCAACAGAAAGAGGACTGCAAATCAAAAACTTCACCCAGTGGACCACTAAGAGTGCTATAGGCGAAGGCATCCGCGCCCTACAAAAGCCGCAAAACGCGCGAGCCAGCGCATCACTGCAGAGCGGGCAGGATGTTTAAGCGCCCATCCTAAAACTATTGTGAACTCTGTGCGCGTCGCACTTCCGACGGTCTCTCCGTTTTCTTCCGTAATCCTTTGCTCCTCATTTATACCCTTTCGTTAGCCGAAGAATAACTTATCCGATGTAGCTCGAGTTAACAAATAACCAATATCAAACCGATTCCCATCGCGCGCGCACGGAGGTATTTGACAACTGCGGTATTCTATATTCTTTGTTTAAAGAAGTCATAAAATTAAAATTTCTGAAAGCTTTGCAATTTCATCCTAAAATATATATTGATTCGCTCAATTGGCTTGCTTCTGTTATTATAGTCGCAAAGATATTGAACCAAAACATCTGGTTAGAAGGCACCAATTGGAGTGAGTGTCTATCTCGAACAACAGAAGAAAAATTGCAAAACTTTAAAAAAACTTTACTAAATTAAACAATATTCGTTTACCTAGTTGGATACAGTTCACAAAAGAGAAAATGGAAATTTGTTCATTCTGTGATGCTTCGGATATGTACAGCTCAGACAGCTCAGTCTACTTGTGAGTCGAACGAAAGGGGAAAGTATATCTGTCTATTTGTTTGTGGCAAAAACAAAAGTAACTTCAGTCAAAGCAGTTTCGCTAACTCGTTAGAAATTTTGTGGGGAGCTTTTACTAGCCGAACTCATCGAATCGAACCTCGACAAAGATCATTGATAAAAACCTGAAATCTTAATTGACATCAGGTCGATTCCGACAAGCCCGCCGATTTAGTGGAGGGGTCCAAGCACAAGAATTGGTCAACAACTGCTTTTGGTGGCAGGAAACTGCATGGCTGCCGAAAAACTAAGAAAAATGGCCAACTGTAGAGAAAGATATTATTACAAACATTGAAGAAAGACGAGAAAACGTTCACACAACAACAAATAGGGGAAATAAAGATGATAATCTTGATAGGTTGCGCCTTATTTGGAAGCAATATTAGATTCCCAACTCCATTATTCATATGAATCTGTATGAGGTACAAGAAAGGATCGCACAATCAGCTGATGAGGATTCTCCCACAGGAACGAACAACATAAAAAACCATTTAGTAATACGGGGGACCTTTTGACATAAAAAGCTACCGTGGATGCGGATGCTGCGTTTTTAAGGGTTACGTCAGCTCAATTGTATGCTTTACTACAAAACCCATTCATTTGGTAGCTATTGAATTGTCCCAAAAGAAACTGGCGATTTTTTAAAAGAAAGTAAATACACTTTGTTTTTATATTTATAATGAGCTGTAATCAATTATGCAATTTCCATTTTGTTGGATGACCTTTCGCCATATTTCCGGCAACATCGTTGTTCTACGCTCATAGAGCTTCTGGCCATTATCTGTAAAAAAATTCCGTCATTCAAAGATCGAAACAAATGGGAATGGTGTAAGGTCAGGGCTATATGGTGGATACGTCAACAGTTCCCATCCAAGCTCTCTCAGTTTTTGGCGAGTGACCAAAGATGTTTGCGGTCTAGCAGCTCAAAATATACCACATCCCTTCAATCTCACTATCAGCCTTTGAAGTTATTTGTGGCGTTTCATCATGCTTGGACCATGATAATTTTCGATTGAAGTTATTGTAAACAATCCATTTTTCATCTCCAGTTATGATTTGCTTCAAAAATGGATCATATTCATTACGTTTAAGATGCATATCACAAGTGTTGAAGCGGTTGTTAAATGAATTTCGTTCAATTCATGTGGTACCCTAAAATCAAGTTTTTTACCAGTCCAAGACGTCGTACATGATTATGAACGGTGGTTGGCATTGCGTTCTGACATTCGGAGGACTCAAGTTCAAATCCCGGTGCCAGCAACATCCAAAAGTTATGGAAAATTAATTTAAATTAAAAATTAAGTTTAAATTTTCTAATTGTGGTCGCCCCTCGGCAGAGAATATCCACCCTTCCGAGTGTATTTCGGACATGAAATAAAGGCTCCATGTAAAAAAAACCATCAGCCGTTCGGAGGCGGCTTAGTATAAACTGTAGGTCCCTACATTTGTTGGAAAAACATCAAGACGCAAAACCACAAATTGGAGGAGGAGCTCGGCCGAAAATCGCTTCAGCGGTTACAAAGCGACAATTGTAAGGAACCCAAAATCCGAGGCTTTTGGAGACCACACAACAATACATTTTCATAGACATACACTGAATTTATATACATGAAATAATTAAACTAAATATTACATATATATGTATATATTTATTATACAAACAGACATACTTAAATTATTGAAACATGAAGATACATAATACATACGCTGAAGCCTATAAGCATGTTCGAACACGAATTTATTCGCATGCACATACATACGTACACATAGAATAAGTGGGAAACTGTACGCAGCAATAAATTGTTATTATAAAATAACATTCTGCCTGTGTGCAGAATAGTATAAAAGACGACGCCTTTGTGTTGTCGTGTCAGTAGGTATACTTGTCCGTGGGATCAACACCACCGGCAAACGTAGTGCACCTGAGGGCTTACACCTCACGAGCATTTATCTAGATATACTCCACTGAGGGTTTACACCTCACTGGAACGAGAGCTGGTAGAGGGTTTACACCTCCACAGCGCCATACGAAAGAAGTAGTATCTGTATTATCATTTGGCATACTTGCCCGTGGGATCAACACCACCGGCACCTGTTGTAACGAACACAGCGTGTTTTACTTTAGCAAACCCTTGGCAAGGCTGAGCTTACTTGGCATTTTACTTCTACTCCTGCCTCGCACATCTTAAGTTTGTGGAAATCAGGAATAAAAAGCTTTCAAAATCATTCTAAAAAGATAGCGTCAGGATGCAAATACATATTTGAAGAACTTAGCACGCTACTATACCGAATAGACTTAGCTCCACCAAAAATAAACGTGAACAAAAACCCTACAACAATAGTTAATCGTTGGTAGAAACTCAAAGCAATTCACCAAACCTTCTGCGTGGGATGAAATATAGAATACCTCGCAGAATTACTAAAATGCATGAAATGGAAACATCCACGAACGAGTATGAAGATTGGAGATCTGGTTATGATAATAGAATAATTTACCACCTAACGAGTGGGGAAAGGGTCGCTCAGCTGCAAAATACGTGTGGTGTGCATTATAACAGAAAAGAGGCAAGTACCAAGACCCCTTATAAAACTTATATTTTTGCCACCTTGTGAGAAAACTGACCAACGTAGTATTTGATATAAACCATTAAAAACTAAAGTAATGCAGATTTCCTTCTCTTTTCACTTTTATATTTTACTACTAACAACCATTAACCTCCATGAGAGTATTAAGCTAATAAGTACATATGGCCGTATACAAGTATTTACATACACGCATGCGTGTTTGTATACCTTTAGTCAACATACGTGTATACGAAAAAATAAAATAGCGATAACCTTTGCCTGCTTAGTCCAAAGTAGCACCTGTTGGCAAGAGTGATTCTGCGTTGGATTTCTAGGCTGATATTGTTGTTGGTGCTAATGCTGGTTCATAGATAGATGAAATTATTATATCTACGACCTCGAAGTCATGACTGTTGACAGTGACGTGGGAGCCGAGTCGCGAATGCGATGACTGTTTGTGTGATGACAGGAGATATTTCGTCCTGCCCTCATTCACTACCAGACACTCGCTTCGTTTCTTTATCAAGTCCGGAGAAAGCAGAACTCACGGTGCGGTTGTTGAGGCCAATAATGTCGATATCATCGGCGTACGCTAGCAGCTGTACACTCTTATAGAAGACTGTACCTTCTCTATTTAGCTCTGCAGCTCATATTATTTTCTCCAGCATTAAATTAAAAAAGTCACACGATAAGGAATCACCCTGTCTTGATAGGGCCTTATATGCGATGTAAAGAAGGCTTATTCCACGGTAATTGGCGCAGACTGTGGGATCGCCTTTTTTGTGGATTGGGCTGAGCACGCTTAGGTTCCAATCGTCAGACATGCTTTTATCGGGCCATATTTTGCAAAGAAGCTGGTGCATGCACCTGATCAGTTCTTCACCGCCGTATTTGAATAGCTCGGCCGGTAATCCATCGGTTCCTGCCGCTTTGTGGTTTTTTAGGCGGGCGATTGCTATTCGGACTTCTTCATAGTCGGGTAACGGAACAACTTTTCCATCGTCATCAATTGGAGTTTCGGGTTCACCATTTCCGGGTGTTTCCTCTTCACTGCCATTCAACAGGATGGAGAAGTGCTCACTCCATAAATTCAGTAAACGCTGGGCATCTGTCATTAGCTGACCTCCCTGGGTCCTACAAGAGTCTATTGTTACCCAGTAGAAATTTAGCAAGTGTAATAAAAATAATGAACTATTAAATTTATTTAAAATCTCCTGTCTCAATTATCGCCGCGTCGTGATGAGGCTATGTGGTATACCTGCTGCGGAAAGTTTACATTAGAAAATAAATTCAAATAAAAATTTGGACTAAATCTACAACCGAAAATGAACATCTTTGTCAAACGGTTTTATGGTTACGAGCAAACCCCCAACTTCACTTGCCAACTAACCATCCTTCGCTGTCATTTATGGACAAAAGTTACTTTCAGAAGCTCTTATCTGAAATATTTAAACAATAAAACGTTTTTGAAAACCAATTTAGTTTCTTAGTACCCCTAATTAATAATTACAAATGGCAAAGACATCGTTGTGCCTAAGAGAATTTCTATTTTTGAACGACATTTACTTAAATCATTAAATCTTTTAGTAATATTGAGTTGTTCTTCGAGGATTTGCATTTGCCAGCGAGCCTTGACCTGCCTTTTTATGCTTTCATTTTCGAAAAGCACCAAACAAAAACTTTTCTAAAGACCTAACGGTAAATCGGTTGCGAAAAAAGTTCAAAAACAGCTGTTGTTAGGGATAAAACGATACTAGTAAATGCAAGTACATATTTGATACTTTTCTTTCAATACCAAGTACATTTGTACTCGATACTTTTGCTCCGAGTACTGAGTAGGTACTTTTATCGAAACTCTGTTAAAGGACAATTTTATTCCTATTGTTTCTAACACTTAGTTTTCAATTGTCAATACTTAAAACTTTTTAGCAGTTTGGTTGTCAATAAAAACCGAAAGATCGTTAAAATTACTTAGCGATATTCGCTAATCGCTGAGCACAATACAACGATTTTCGTATCGCGAAACCGACCCAGCGATAATTCTAAGGATTTTAATATTTGGTGTACTTCTTTTAGCGACATTCGCTATCGCTGTTGTCGTAAACTACTCGATAAATCGCTTCCTAAGGAATATTTTGAAGTCGTTAGCGCCATCGATAAAATATTGATATTTCATTAAGAATAAAGAAAAGTAAATCGGAGAAGTACAATTCAAAAGAACATAAAAACCAATAATGGCTTTTGAAAATTGGGCATACGATTTATCCCAAGATGAGGAGGTATCGTACCCTTCATCATCGTATAGAAGTTTGCTTCAGGAAGTGGAAGATCCGTTTTCACTTGAATGGAAGAAATCGTTTCTCAACTAGATAGCCAACTACAAAGTTGAAGAATAACAGCATTATCTACGGAAAACTGGTAATAATATAACTTTCAAATATTTTTTTCAGTTTTAACACTATTAAAATGTGTAAAGGTTTTAACCGTCTTGCGAATCTTTGCAACTGGATGCTACAATATCAACGTTCCGTCGGAGAGCAATGGGGAATATTCATGAGTCAGTCGTCAGTAAGCCGTTATATTCATCACGTAACAGACGCAATCAACCGTACGATGTTTTCTGCGAAGGTTAGATTTCCATGAAGCAAACAGAGCGGCAAGCTGCAAGGAAAACTTTTGCCTCATCATCGTCTCCATTTGTTGGAGACAGTATTGGAGCTATCGATTGCACTCACATGTCAATTATGAGTACCAGAAACCATGAAAATGCCTACGTGGATGTCAACAATCGTGGATCATTAATTAGCAACAAAACTGAGTTTTTTCAGTAACATTTCTACATACATATTGTATATTGACTATTTGATGTAGCTCAGGGCAACAGTAGAATACGAGTACTTCTAGAAGAAATAATTACTGTAATACTTTTTGCTGGTGTTGTGTTACACTCTACATGTTTACCGATAATATCAAGTGAAATAGTTCAGATATAAATGTGACACTACACAGCGCGACTGGATCTATGGTATATCAACGGTGTTCACGCGAGGTACCTTCTTCGAAGTTATTGAAATAAAAGTCACTCGCGTTTTCAATTTAACTTGTACAATGTTTTATTTTATTACAAAATGTTTATTTATTATTAATAACAAAGTCTTTGTAGTTTTGTTTTCCCGTGCACGCTTGCCGATATGTTGAATAGAAATCTCATATTTCGCTTGGCAAGCACGGCTTATATACCATAATATTTGCTGCAGCAGGTACAATAGGGTGCGCACATAGGAGGTGGTGTTATTGTTTTAAGCACACGCTTAAACATACTGGGCCACCCTGCACGAAGTGCTGAATTAAACCCGTTTTTGTGGATGCCGTGGATGGTGTTGGTTCCTCCTGTGGTTCCGTATATTATTTCTGTTGTTGCATTTCCCTTCAGAACTACGACAGGCTCTCTTGGTATGAGAAACCGTGACCCGATGTGGCTGTCCGTGTCCTGGAAAGAAAAAGTCGGAAGTATACTGCAGAGGAAAGTGCATTTTCTCAATATTATGTTTATTAATATTTTGATCACGCAGACATGAATGAGTGTCATGCTGCCGATAGGAGCCTGTTCTACGGGACTTGTAGAACTTATTTGTAATGAGTCCTTGGGAAACGTCTGATCTGGGGGTGATCAGAGTATGCAATGAGCAGATCTTCTCATGATTTGAGCAGTGCGATTGCATGTTATTTCTGCTGACCGATTGGAAATAATGATCTAGGGTGATCATCCCAGTTTTCTGTGTATTTCGACTCGGAAAGGTCAAAATCGAATTTCTCTGTGTGTCTTGACTCGGGGTGGTCAAGTGTGCCTGTTTGTGTTTATCTTGACACAGGGAGATCAAGGGCACATTTCTTTTATTAATTCGGTCAAGTCAAGCATGTGTGTTGCGATGTACACCGCTGAAGGGTATGGTGCAACGCAAGACAATTTGTACAAATGTTGTTAATTTTTATAAATTTATACCGTTGGGGTATCGGCAATTTCTTAAAGTGCTTTAACGTATGATTCTTTTTGCACAATTTGCACGATTGGTGGCTATTCTAGGCTTAGTTATGTTATGCGAAGTAGGGGATTTCGCGAGCTTGTGTTCAACGCACTCTTTAATTTCGAATTGCCTATATAGGAATTCTTTCATTTGTTGCCATGTTGGGCATTGCTTTCGGGATGCGAGAGATTGCTCCCATAGCATTAGAGAATTTTCTGGTAATGCGGATGAGCATATAAATTACCGTCCGAAAAGTTGGGACGCGGAAAAAAAATATAATTTTTCCTTTTTAGTGGTCGATAGACCTTTATTGATTAAACTCACAATTACAACTAACAAATGTAATTACTAATTTACTTAATAATATAACTAAATTCTACCTGTGTCAGCAGTAATAGCGATTGGTGTTCAGTCGGCGCATGCCGGATGTTGGTTTGGTTCTGCTGAGTCGACGCCTGGGTCGGGGCAGTATTCGATCGGCACGTGCCGGATGTTGTTCCCAATATTATTTGGTTTCGCTGATTCGGCAACTGGTCAATTCTCAATTCTTGTTGATTCCCTGTGTTGCTGACTTCGCATGGTAGTTGTAGCTTAACTGGTGCTAACTCTTCCGCCGCCAAAAACGAACGTCCTCGTTCGTTCGAACTAACACACTAGGGTTAATGGTTCTGCGTAATTGGGTGTTTCTGATGTTGTGGTTTCTTTGGTGTCGGTCACGTTGGCGTTAATTGTGTAGCTCGATAACTCTATCGGTTTTATTTTATACATTTTTCCTATGATCAATTTGGTGATTAGTCCTGCTAGGAAGATAATGCTAAAGATTGTTAGGGAAAAATTTGTTATTATGGCTTCAGCGTGGGTTGTCCGTAATAAGTTTAACTGCTTTGTATTGTTGACATGGATTTCTTTCATCATCTCTAAACTCAGTATTTCTTCTTCCTTATTTGAGGGGATATTTGATTGCAATATCGCTGGTAAGGGTTTACTGGTTAGAATCTCGTTGAAGGAGTATTTTTGGTTATCTATGAAGACTGTAGAATTATGGTATTGAACTGCGTATGATCCGTCAAGAGTGATACCTATTCTGGCTGTCGATTTCAATTGTTCCCTTGTATTGGTTTAACAAAATTATGCCTGGTGAGATGATTTCCACCGAAGGGATGTGCTGATTATTTATTAGCGTGCATTCTGCTGGTTTGCTTTTAAGTAATTGTGGGACACAGGTAGTGTTGCTAATGTCTATAATATTCTTATTATTACAAATTCTTATGTTATTATTTTCCTTACATTTCAATTTAACAGCAAATATTTTATTTTCCTTACAACTAATAATATCCTCATATGGGATTTTATTAACATATTTATTCTTTTTGATTGGCTTAATTATAATAATTAATATAATTTATATTTTAATATAATAATTTATATTTTAATTCTATCGCAAAATTATGTTGGATGTCTTAATCGGTTTGAACAGTTTTCAAAATTTTATTTGAAACTGCTGTTATGTTATTTATCCTATCATTAATTAATTTATTTATCGTTACTTGGTTATTATTATTTTGTATTATATTATTTATTTGGCTCTGCAGGATAATTAGATCGTCATGGTCAGGATTTCCTGCGATCCATTTCCATACTTTTCCTATTTCGTCTAGTGACTTCCTAAATCTTTTAGGTTTGAGCCTATTTAGGTGTATTTCGTTCAACGTTTCTTGGCATGTATCTAGGTCTATCTTATGTATTATTCTGTAAGTTCCAGCTTGGATTTTTGTCAGTCCTGTGTCGAATGTCGCCAGTTGTGAGTTCGTGTAATCTATTATTTTGAAGTCTGCGTGCACTAAATGTACGAGAAATCTGTAAGAATTGGGTAAAATGAAAAAAAAAATCATGTTTTAATATTACTCTTATGTACTATTCTTCCGTTTTCCGTTATTACTATGCTAGACTTATCTTCTCTAACGATTTCTTTCTTATATCTAGCTGTGAGCTTAGATCCTCATCTTTTGTTTATTTTAACGTAAATAACATCGCCTGGTGCGTATGTTTTTATTGGTGCTCGTGTTTTGTTATGTATTTTTAAATCTTTTGCTTATCTTTTCTTTAAGATTTCTATAAGTTCTCTTCTTGAATTTTCAAATTGCTCTGGGTTTACGTATACTCGTCTCCCAAAAAAAGTTTCTATAGGTCTTTTCCCTGTTGCTGAGTGAATAGTGTAGTTATATTCGTAGGTGCTTTGGTCCAATAATTCCTGAAATGAACGGTGAGTTCTTTCTGTTTTTAAACAACGCATGATTTCGGATAAGGTGGAATGAAATCTTTCTACTTGTCCGTTAACTGTACTAGTATACGGAGGTGTTTTAAAGATATTGATATCTTCGACCATAAATTGAATCGATGCTGAATTTAGGGATTTTTCATTATCTATTACTATTGTGTTTGGTACTCCAAAAACAAAAAGAATTTGTCGTAAAGGCTCTCTGATATCCTCTAAAGCTTTTGATTCTATTATTCTAACTTGTGCGTACTTTGAAAACTTATCGACTGCTGTTAAAACTAAATTTTTCTCTGTGTTATAAATATCTATATGTACTATTTCTCCTGGGTATTGAGGAATTGGGGTTTCTAGTAGTTGGGGTTTATTAGGGTGGCGATCATATTTGTGTTCTTTACACGTTTTGCATTGTTTAATTATATTTTCTATTTTCATTTTCATTTTAGGAAAATAATATCTTTGTATTATTTGTTTCTTATTTTCATCTCCATTCCTATGTGCTCGCTTATGTTCCTTAACTATTTCCTCATTTTGAGCGTCTTCGCTTGTTAAATCTTCTATTTTATTTTGCGTATAACGAATTTTATAATTAGAAAAATGATGTGGGTAAGTTTTTTGAATTTTTCCCATTATTTCCTTCGAAGTGCATATACCGTTTATCACTGAAGGATTTAAATAGCTTTTTAATAAAGTGATTAGATTTTCGCTTGAAAAATTAGGTTTAATAATTATGTGTCTATGATAAGTAGGGAATGGTATTTTGAATTGATAGCTGTCTTCTTCTCCTATAAATATCCATAGTTGATTTTTAAATGCATTAATTGGTCCTTCGACTGCTGGAACTAGGTTATGAGATGAGCTCTCATCAGAATGTGTTGCTACTGACAACGTGTTTAGTTCAAATGGTCTGGATAGCGAGTCTGCGACTATGTTAGCTTTTCCTGGTTTATATTTTAATTCATAATTGTACTCTTCTAAGATTGATTTCCATCGCTTTAATTTTGAATTATTATTTTTATTACTTAATGCATATGTAAGTGGTTGGTGATCGGTATGGATAGATACTTTGGCTGTACCGTATAAATAATTTCTGAAAGAATTTAGTGCCCAAATTATGGCAAGCATTTCTTTTTCGTTTACTGCATAATTTTCTTCTGCTTTAGTAAGTGTTCTTGATATGAAGGTGATAGGCTTTTCATTCTGTTCTAAAACTGCGCCTATTGCGTATTGTGAGGCGTCTGTAGTTAAGTCGAATTCTTTATTATAATCAGGGTATTGTAAAATTATGTCCTTTGAGGTTAAGGTACTTATTAATTGCTAATTTTGCTTCATTACTTAAATTTATTTGTATCTTTTTCGATTGATTTTTTGTCATTCTTCCTTCTTCACCGCGAAGTAAGGTTGTTAATGGTTTTGCTAATATGGCATATCCTTTTATAAATCTTCTATAGTATCCTGATAATCCTAAAAATGATCTTAAATCTCTAATGGTTTGTGGGTAGGGAAAATTTAGTATAGATTGTACTTTAGATGGGTTTGTTGAAATTCCATCAGAAGATACTATAAATCCTAAGAATTCAACTTTCTTTTTGAAAAACTCGCATTTATCCATCTGGACTTTCATGTTTGTTTTATTAAGAGTTTCGAAATTTTGATTTATGTGTTCAGAGCGTGTTTCTTCGTCCTTACTAAAAATAATGATGTCATCTATATATACATAGCATATTCTACCAATGTGTTTTCTGAGAATATCGTCCAACGTTCTTTGAAAAATAGCTGGAGCATTCTTCAAGCCAAAAGGAAGTCTTGTGAACTCGTATTTTCCATTGTTCACTGAAAACGCTGTTTTTTCTATATCAGATTCCTTAAGAGGAATTTGGTGAAAACCACTTTTCAAGTCAATTACTGAAAAAGTTCGATTCTTTCCTAATTGAGCAAGTACTTCGTTTATCTCTGGAATTGGATATCTATCTGCATTTGTAACTGTATTTAATTTCCTATAGTCTATTACCATTCTAAATTTTTTTTCGTCGTCTTTCTTAGGTACGACCCAGATGGGTGAATTGTAAGGTGACCTTGATTCACGAATAATTCCATCTTCAAGTAACTTATTGACTTGCTTTTCTACTTCTTGTTTAAGGTTTATTGGGTATGGGTAGGATTTAGAATAAACGGGGGTATCAGAATTTGTCCTAATATCTGCTACTACTTTTGTTGTATATGTGAGTTTTTCGTTTGGTTCTGCAAATAAGTTTCGGTGTTTTTCTATTAACTGTCCTATTTTATTTTTTATTTCTATTGACATATGTTCATCTCTAATATTTATTGCATTGACATCTTGTACATTGTATTGCTTTAAATGGACTTTTTGTGAATTGGCTATGACCATAAAATTTTCTTTAGTGTGTATAACTGCTGAAAGTTCTTTTAGAATATCATTGCCTAAAATGGCATGAAATGTTTTGAGTGTGGGTAATAGGAAAAATTTTAATTTGTAATTTTCTAAATTAAAAAGATTTAAGTATTTATGGTGGGTAATTTGTAATTTTCCTCCATCTGAATAGGCGAAAAATGGAGTTTCGTTTTCTATAGCTTTTTCTATTAAACTGTATTGAATGTAATTTTTGTTTGACCCTGTATCTACTAGGATATTTAGTAAATCGCCGCTCTTCGTTTTGCATCTGAAGTAGGGCAACGAAGAGCTATTCAGTCTAAAAAATGTATGTCTGTCAAGTCGTGCGTCTCTTCGGTATTGTAATTTGTGTCTTGGTTGCTGTTGTATTGGTCGTAATATTGGTCTTCGTAATACTGGTCGTCTGTTACTTCGTCAGAGTTTATATGAAAGTTCCTTTGAATTTTCTGTGGGGGGTGGTTTATCATGGATGTGCTTGGTGGGCGTTTACCTGGTTCTTGTGGTTTAGGACGGTTTGTATAATTTATTGCTCTTGTCCTGATACTTTGATCTACGTCCATAGGTTGAGGTGGCTTAGGTGGCCTTGGAGGGGGACGGTTTTCTTGTTGGTTATATGGATTTGATTGGTTTGAGTATTGTTGAGAGGTATGTGGGTTAAAATTTGGTTGTCGATAGATTTGCTGAGGGTGAGGTATATGGGCCAGTTCGGGATAGAACTTTGATTGGGGAGATTGTGAGTTTACAGGTTGCGCGTATCTTGGCATGGGGAGTTGTTGCCTAGGGGTGAATGAGTTGAAGCTTTGATGTCGTGGGCTTGATGATGCGTTTAGCACCTGGTTGTTGGCATGGTGTGCTTTAAACATTTGATTTTCCAGCTTAAGGCACAGGTGCAGGGCTTCTGGAAGGCTCTTCGGTTCTTTTATACCTAAGAGTCTAGGAAGATCCCCAGAAAGTCCTCTAATAAAGGTGTCAAGGGCTTTAGCACGGTAATTGTCTGTTAATAGGTGGACTGCTTCTTCGCCAATTTCCATACATCCTATTTTGTTAAGAATGAGGGATAAGTGGCTATAAACCTTCTGGTAAAATTCGTTTATCGTCATTCTTCCCTGTTTGAGACAAGTCATCTGGTATTCCAGCGTGCCTATGTCACGTTTATCGGCGTAATGGGTGGTCAGACATCGAGAGATGGCTGTCCAATCTAAGGGGGTGTTATATGACTCTAAAGCTATGTCTGCCTTTCCCACTATTTTGTTCCTAATGACATTTAAAATTCCGAAGTACTTAGGGGTGCCCTTTGTGGGTTCGTATATTTTTAAAATTCGCTCAACACTTTTCCTCCATGAGCTGAATTCCGAGGCATTCCCTGAGAATTCTCTTAAAGATCGTACGACATCTGGAACCTTATCCATGTCTGCCATGTTGTTTCTATATTGTTCTTCTATAATCTGGTCAGATATAATGGGAGGGGTATTATCTCTAAGTGCGTTTTGCACAAAGGTGGGAGCGGTTGCTTCAATGGTCTGATTTTTCATTGACCTAATAAGAGTAGCTAACTGTGGGGAAATTTGGTTAGTCAAATTTGGAGGGTCTGCTGGCTGCGCGGTTAGCAGTGGTGGTCTAATAAGATGATTTGGGTTAGCCATTTTTATTGTTTATTTAATTTCTATTTATAGTTTTATTGGTTTAATTATTAGAAAAAGAATCGGAATATTTATATGATTTCTGTTAAAGGATATTTTCAGTATTGGAGCTTAAACTACACGAATTTCTAAATTATTTATATTTACATTAATTTTAGCTGCATTGGTATGCCGGTAAGTGTGCAGATTCCGTTTTCCTTCCGGTACTGAGGGGTACTGTCTTACTCCTTGCTATTTTTGGTTGTTGTCCCTGCTCGGGCGCCAATTACCGAACTAAAGTTCCTTTTTAGTGGTCGATAGACCTTTATTGATTAAACTCACAATTACAACTAACAAATGTAATTACTAATTTACTTACTAATATAACTAAATTCTACCTGTGTCAGCAGTAATAGCGATTGGTGTTCAGTCGGCGCATGCCGGGTGTTGGTTTGGTTCTGCTGAGTCGACGTCTGGGTCGGTGCAGTATTCGATCGGCACATGTCGGATGTTGTTCCCAATATTATTTGGTTTCACTGATTCGGCAACTGGTCAATTCCCAATTCTTGTTGATTCCCTGTGTTAACTTATTGCTGACTTCGCATGGTATTTAGTTGTAGCTTAACTGGTGCTAACTTATATTCACCAAAATTGGGTCCCAGCTATCAGTGGGTGTGCCGAGAGTTTCGAGCACTGATAAAGAATTTGTGATTGTGGAATACAAATCAATTAACTCTTCACTGGTTTCTCTTCGAACTTTGGGTAGATTCAATAATTTTGTGACCTGATTGTCGACTAATTGGCGCTTGTCTTCATATCGGGAGTGGAGAGCATCCCAAGCCAATTGGAAATTGTCGTTAGTTAAAGCGAATCGTTTAACTATATCTCCTGCTTGGCCTCTTGTCTTATACCGGAGATGGTATAACTTTTGGGCTGGAGAGAGCAGGGGGTGGTTTATATATACGGCAGTGAACATGTCTCGGAAAGACGGCCACTCATCGTATCCACCATAAAATGTTTCAGTGTCACAGGGCGGAAGTTGGAGATATACTTCCGGTTATTCAACTATTTTGGGTCTGGGTTCTATTTGAGAACTAGACATTGGTTGATTAACTGCACTAATTAATGTTAGTTGTTCAGCAATTTTTGCTTTTGTTATTTCATAAGTATCAATGCTAATTGATACTTTCCTTCCGCCAGCGCAAGAAAATTCGCGGGGAGGTCTTTTATGTCTTTTTGGAATAAGATCGTCAAGAGAATTATTTTTAATTTTCAGGAGATTTTCTGAAAATTCCTTTGTGGGGGAAGAGGTAAATCTGGCACAATATCTTATTAAGCCATCAGTTGTTGCGTTAAATGTTTGCGCACACGGGTAGTGAGGTTTGCGTTTTGAGGCTTGATGCTCCATTTTGCTTTCAGCTGCTACATGGAGAGAAGCAGCATTAGTCTCTGGTTGTGCCTTAAGCTGAGTTGGAGATTTTGGGTTTAGATTTTTCGGCATTTTGAAATATTAAGTTATTTAAATTTATTTAAATCTTTTAATTTATAATTCTTGTTTTTAAACAAGTTTACATTTAGCCTCGGGGAACTAGTGTTGCTGAAAATTGGGTGTAGTTGAGAACTACTTGAATATATAGTGACCCAGAAGTGTTTACTGCTGGGTTGGGATGCAGTTTATATGTGTGTATGTTTGAACATATACTTCCAATGTTATGCTTCAGCTTAGGGAAGAGCGAAGTACACTAGATCAATTGATATTTTAATGCACTCAGCGGCTGCAGTATATGTGCGGTTGAGTGTTCGCCGTTATGCTGAAGCTGTGCTTGAGAAAACACAGAAGAAAATAGAAAAGCAGAGCACAAGAAGGAATTTGTGCGTTTACGCTACTCTTTAAATACCAGAAGAGAAAGATTATCGTCGAAATTTGGTATTTGTAAGTATCTATTTTAATGAAGTGATCGCGGGAATGGATGCACTATTTTTTTTAAACAATTGTTTTTGCTGAGAAATGACACAGGAGAGTGTCTATTTTCAAATCTGTGAACTTGGGAACACTATTGTTGTAATCCGGCTCGAAGGACCATGTTCACGCGAGGTACCTTCTTCGAAGTTATTGAAATAAAAGTCACTCGCGTTTTCAATTTAACTTGTACAATGTTTTATTTTATTACAAAATGTTTATTTATTATTAATAACAAAGTCTTTGTAGTTTTGTTTTACCGTGCGCGCTTGCCGATATGGTGAATAGAAATCTAGGGTGCGCACAAAGGAGGTGGTGTTATTGTTTTAAGCACACGCTTAAACAAACGGAATTGGAGTTAAAGAGAACCATCCGCAACGAAATCCAGATATACGTAACCTAAAATCTGATTCATCGGCAAGAAATCTGGATTGTATAAACAATCGAAAGGACAATGAGGGACAGCTATCAGGAGAGAGAGAGGTTCAAACTCGTGCACCGGATAACCCCACTAAAGCAATGTTTATGTCAGAATATAAACTATTATGAACGCCGATTTACCTCGACGTAATTTAGTAGACACAAAGAAATCAAAAAACAGAGGAATCAATATTTTTTAATAATAGTAGAGATTTATTGAAATAAATCGTTTTAATTGACAATAAAAAAGTACAGAAGTATATGTACGTGTATGTATATAGATAGTCTTTCAGCCCTATTCTCTGCACTTGACAAATTAAGAAAATATTTATAATTTATCAATACATTTACCAAGCAAGAATTTATTTGGTATTTTGTGTCAATCTTGATAAAACATAAAGTTTTAGTTTATTGTGCTTTTCCTCACACGTGTGATGAACAATAAAATGTAAACAGAAATCAGCTGTTATCGCTAACATTAATTCTTTTAGAATAAAGAAAAAAATAAATAAATAAAAATAATTGTATGTATATGGTAGTTGTATTACATTATTATATGATAGTATATTTGGAAAGTCAAATGTGAAAATATTTACATTTTGATTATTTAATAACTACATATATGGATGAAATATATCTGGACGTACAAAGGTCTTTCATCTTCACGTATACCTATATTGCATACAGGCAGAACCATTTAGTTTGTTGTATTTCAGTTCTTTAGAGCATTTGGGTTTTTCAACTGGCTTTCGAAGCCCCGGCTCTAGAGGATAACCTTGCTCGCCAACAAGGCAAGATTTTCTCCGCTGTTCTACAGACACATCAGTGTACTGACGAGTGAGATGTTCCCTTTTGCCAAGGAAAGTTGAACATAAACGCACACCTGAGAAGCAAACATTTAAAAACTGCATTGGCTCATACATACAACCAAACTTACTGCTCCGACATTAATAATATAGAACCCCTTTCTATTTAAATATAAATTAAGATGACGTTCAATATTATTTGATGATGGAGCAACTATAGCAATATGCGTGCAGTCAATCGCTCTTATAATGCGTTTTATGCCGAATTTCCAAAAAAACTGTAATACATTTGAGATAAATTAGCTTAAGTGTTTTTTTTATTTGTATCAACATACCCTGTTTTTACGTTAGTTTCTTCCTCTGCCGAACTGGGAAATTTTATTTCTCCTCCCTTCATCTTTACAATAAGCAAATTTCGAGAAAGAAACGACTGACTCATGGGCAAGTCAAAGTTGTTGCTTACTCAGTTTTGATATGAGCCATACCCAAGGAAGTTTAAAGCCACCAGCACTCTTATGAGTTAAGACAATGATGTTTTTCGGATATCAGGTGGAGCGAGTTCATTTATGAGTTGTAAAATACTTAAACCTATGAATGCATGCAAATAATTAATTGTTGAGCTTATTTATAGTAAATACAATCCAATTTACTTTAAAAAATATATAATATTATTATAATATTTTTGTGTGACTTAGAAATTACCCATGAGGGGATCGCTATACCTTGAAGGGCATATGGGTCTGAAAGGATCCACCTAAAGATTGAGTTGTTGGCCACCTTTGCGAAATATTTTGTGATCATAGAACTGTGTGAACGGATGAATATAGATTGAAAAGCATTCATAATGTGGCGGTGAGCCATTATTATTTTTGCATGAGTGATTTATAGCCAACTTAGTTCTGTTATAAAGCTGTATACACAAGTATAACCGTGAGATTTTATGCCGGGAGGATCCAAAATTCAAATTCATTGGGTACAAATTTTTGGAAGGCCATGCATTTCGAGTAGCTATTTTCGAGTCGAAAATGCCCCAGTGACTATCTAGACCACACGAACACGATCTCTTGGAATAGAAGACAATTATGAAAACTGCGATTCACTCCATCTAGAATAATGTTGGGGTTAAATTCCTTTCTAATATAAGATCGATAGGACCACTTTTAAGTAATTTTAGATCCGCTAACAAAACTTTAGGCAAATCATTTAAAATTGAATCACCTATTGAACTAGAGGGTAGAGGGAGTGATCTGTGGGACACAAATGAGGTAGCTTCTAGGAAAAAGTTAGAATCACGAGGTGATCCTTAAAACAAATGAAGAAATCGTAACTGAATTGTTGGAAACTTTATGATTCAGTACCGAAATAGTAGCATTGGTCCTTGTAGAAGGCACGCGCAACATCATTGGTGCCCATGTGGCAAGGGTGAACTATTGCGGTTTCAAGAAGAGTTGAAGAAAAATCATGAGAATTGTGAGACTTCCTAATTGAATTCGAACTAGTATTAGAAGAATTGGACTGTAAATATGTATGAAAAGCTTGGGGTGAAGTCCCTGATTCTACATTTCTTTGTTCGTCTGCATGTTAAGCGGTAGTCTATGTAATAAGCTATGATGTCTCTTTAACCGAATGACCTTTTGCTAGGCAATTTAGACATCAGTTATGTTTTTTGATTGTAGCGCACCGGTCGCTTACCGAAAATGACAAACAACTTTTACGCAATCGTGAAGGAAGTGGATTCCTACATAAAATGCAACTGGGTTGTGAAATGCTTGTCACAAAGCGCGTCTTCGTTGGCCAAGTTGATAAGTCGACTGCCACGATGTTCTCGATTCCTTATGAGCCACTGTCGAAGAATTGTCTCTGAAACCCATTACGGATTCCAATGATTTGAATCGCTGGTAAATGAAGTCATTCATTTGTTTCCATTTCGGTAAAGCTGTTTTGTCTGAAAGTGAACTTTCCCCTTTATCCAAAGTAGATGCTGGGAGTCTTTTAGAGCAAGGAAATGGTCCCAATTCGTAACATCCACCGTACATGTCTAGTGCGGAAATGCACCCATTCATAATCCGATGCAAGTCTTTTAAGGTCGATGCAGTTTCAGTCCGAATAACTGGAATTGAAAAAAATATTTTCAACTGGCTATTTACTAACGCGCGTTGTAAGTGGACCACAAATTCGACCATCCCATCTCAAATGTCTCTTGGTTCCGCACTCGTTTTCTGAATCAAGTGATACAACTTTTCAACTTGACTCAATCGAGAATTAATATATATCGCAGTAAAGAGGTCAGGAAATGTTGACCAAGAAATATAATCCCCAATAAATATCGGCGTGTCGCATGGTGGTACAACTAAACTTTTAAAATTATGAGCAGCTTGTCCAAAATTAGAAGCAGAATCCTTCTCTGCATCCATAGAAAAAGTTTGATTGCGTTCGGTAAGATGCCTCCAACACGAAATATAATCCTTGAAGATGGTGGCTTGCTTAGCTTTCACAGCTGCCAATGTATTTCATCCCCGATGGCACCAACGCATCTGTCACATGCTTTCTTTGTTTTACCCCTATTTCGGAAACTTCTTTATAATTTCCCAAGAAATTTTAAAATTGTAATTAAACGTAAAAAAAATAAAACGAGAAAAATGGAAATTGAAAAATCAAATCGCCAATAAGAATGTAATAAATGAATAATAGAGAAAGATATTATTAACTAATTGAACATATATACCAGTGAAAAATATAATAAGTAATGTACCATATATATTGTACGTATGTGTATACAATAGCCAATAGCCCCTTCAAGTTTACTACTGGGACTTTTATTGCTCCCCACCAATAATGTAAGTATGTATGTCAATCGCTTAGCGATATTTATATGAGTTTCTATGTATACACCAAATCAATATATGAAAAAAGAAAAAATGCATACGTAAGTAAGTACGAAATATACCATATGTCAACGAATTGTAAATGAAATCCGACAACAATATGTATGGATATTGCCAGAATAATCAAAGGAAAGGTAAAGATGAAAATAAAACTTACTTACTTACTTTACTGGCGTAGACACCGCTTACGCGATTGTAGCCGAGTTAACAGCATTGCGCCAATCGCATCTTCTTTTTGCTGTATGGCGTTAATTGAAAATATCAAGTACAGCCAGGTCCTTCTCTACCTGGTCCTTCCAAAGGAGTAAAGGTCTTCCTCTTCCTCTGCTTCCACCGGCGGGTACTGCATCGAAAATTTTCAAAGCTGGAGTATTCGTATCCATCTGGACCACATGGCCTAGCCAGCGTAGCCGCTGCTTCTTGATTCGCTGAACTATGCCAATGTCGTCGTATAACTCGTACAGCTCATCGTCTGCGACATTCGCCGTTGCCAATGCGCAACGGACCATAAATCGTTCGCAAAACTTTTTTCTCGAAAACTCCTAACGCCGACTCACCAGATGTTGTCATCGTCCATGCTTCCACGCCATATAGCAGGACGGGAACGATGAGAGACTTGTAGAGTTTGGTTTTCGTTCGCCGAGAGAGGACTTTATTTTTCAATTGCTTACTTAGTCCAAAGTAGCATCTGTTGGCAAGAGTGATTCTGCGCTGGATTTCAAGGTTGACATTATTATTGGTGTTGATGCTGGTTCCTGGATAGACGAAACTATCTACTACCTCGAAATTATGACTGTCATCAGTGACATGGGGGCCATGTCGCGAATGCGATGACTGTTTGTGTGATGTCAGGAGATATTTCGTCTTGCCCTCGTTCACTACCAGACCCATATCCTTCCTTATCTAATTTGGAGAAAGCTGAATTTACGGTGCGGTTATTGAAGCCAATAATGTCAATATCATCTGATAAGGTCCAACCAGTTGGTTGACGGTGGGCTTTAGTCTTTCAAACAATACGCTTCTGCTGTCGGTATCTATCTCATCCCGCACGTGTTGTGGTCTATCGCAACGCTGCGAGGCAGGCATTCACAGCTGCACGTAGGGAGCTTGAAATGCCGTCCCACAGTTCCTGTATACCGAGTTGCTGATGAGTGCTATCAGAGAACAGGTGTTCAAGTCGAGTAGAAAATCGTTCGGCAGTCCGTTGTGATTGCAGCTCTTCGACGTGGAACTTTCCTCGTGTTTGTTGACGGGCGTTCATCGAAACACAGAGGCGCGTGCGTATCTTCACTGCAACAAGATAGTGGTCCGAGTCGATGTTGGGTCCTTGGAGTGTACGCACGTCAAGAACACTGGAGATATGTCTTCCATCTTTCACAACATGATCGATCTGGTTTTGTGTTTTTCGATCAGGTGACAGCCAAGTGGCTTGATGTATTTTTTGGGCGAAGTCGATCAGCATCAAATCATTAGGGAATGTTTCGTTATGGGGGCTGAATTTCCCAATTGTCGCACCAAAGATACCTTCTTTGCCCACCCTGGCATTAAAATAGCCAAGCACGATTTTCACATCGTGTCGGGGGCAGCGCTCATAAGTGTGGTTTAGACGGTCATAAAAGGCATCTTTGGCCAAATCGTCCTTCTCCTCCGTCGGGGCGTGGGCGCAAATCAACGATATATTGAAAAATTTTGCTTTGATGCGGATTGTGGCGAGACGCTCATCTAGTGGGGTGAAGCCAGTACTCAACGACCACACCCCAGAAATCTCCTCCGTTTTAAATGAACAACATAATGTGTATATACATAAATGTATAAAATGTAAATACTAATAAATATAATTGAAATCACAAAATAATTAGCACTTTTCTAGATTTTCTTTTTTTAGGATAATTAGATCTAAACAAAATGGTTTTGACAATGATAGCTTTTTTAATATTATTATGAAAAAAGCTTTCAAAAAAACTCACTGCAGCTTAGACCAACAATATACAATAGTATTAGAATCACCGAAACTTTTTTTATATATTAAAAGTTAATGTGAATTTCAGTTAATTACATCAGCAAATAATTTTTAGATTTACAGCATAATATGCACACATGTATGTGTATGTGAACATGTATACCATACGTATATACCTATGTATACGTCCATACATAAATATTTTTTGCATTAAACAAGAAGTGTAGCACTTCCCTTCACTTTAATTTCTTCATTTAATTTTTAATATTGTCTTTTATTTTATTATGTTTTCACTCAGCAATCATAGTTATGTGTATCCTTCGCTAATATGGCTCAGAAATTGCTTGTTGATGTGGTTGTTGTTTTATTGAATTGAACTGGTCCCTCCTTTTATGTTGTTGATTTCCTAGTTAAGATACGAGTATTTTTTGTATGGGATGTTTCTAATATGTAGAAATAAAAAAAAATTACCTGGATTACATGGAAATTCGCTTTTGTTCGCTAATTCGCTTAATTTGCTAGTATGTCCGCTTTTGGAGACGTCTTCTAAAAAGTGACTACAGTTTCAAGTGGAACAATGATTTAAATAAGAAAAAATTATGAAGTTCACCGGCAGTTTTCCTGCTTAAGTGTTAATAAGGAAGGAAAACTGCTTCAACAAGCAGTATTAAGATAAGAAGGATGGAAGAATGTGGCAGCCCTAGTGAATACCTAACCACAGGTGGCCACGACATCGTGTTGTGTAGCAAGCGAGAGAGCAGAACGAAGAAGAAGTATTAATATATTTATGAGTAATTGTCTGTAATCTATATACTAATATCTATACTTCTATACTAATATTATAAATGCGAAAGTCGTTTCGTTTGCTGCGCTTTCACGCAAAAACTACTTAACCGATCATCATGAAACTTTGTACACATACTCTTGGAGGTATCAGAATGAACATAGGCTACTTTTTATTTAATAAAAAAATTATTTTTTAAATAAATAAAGAAACTTTTTTGTCCAATAGCTTCCTTATGGAGCTACGTTAACGCCATCTAGCGGGTAAAAGCTGAAGATATTTTACATCGACTTCAGCAAGTAAATACAGATATGATATACATTTAGTTCCAATAATTTTGTTATTCCAGCTAAATGGTACAGCATGCATACATACATACACCACGCATGCATGAGGTGACGCGTACGTACAGTAAGTATGCCGTACGACACATTCCGTTTTGAAATTAACATTGAACCTTGCACATGAAGATTCGCCCATCTGTAATTTCAGTAAAAATAGTTCTCGAGGTAGGATGCTGCGAGAATGTAAGCTTTTAGTGTGGGATGAATGTACAATGTCTCACAAAAAGGCTATAGAAGCTTTAAACCGGACTCTTCAGGACCTGCGGGATAGTACAGATATAATGGGAGGAATGGTAGTTTTACAGGCTGGTGATTTTCGTCAAACCTTTCCATTTATTCAGATTGGAACACCAGCAGATGAAATTCAAGCATGCTTAAAATCATCGAGCTTATGGTCGAGAGTTGAAAAGCTGAGCCTAAAAACAAATATGAGAGTGCATCTTCATAATGACGTGGATTCAGGACTTTATGCTGAAATGTTATTGAAAATTGGTGATGGTCGTTTAGATGTTGATGCTGAAGGTTGCGTATCACTTTCAAGAGAATTTTGTAATTTAGTAGAAAATGATGTGGATCTCATTGCTCATGTTTTTCCCGAATTGCAACATATTGGGTTGTGATCAGTGGCTGTGCGCAAGAGCAATATTAGCACCAAAAAATGAAGTAGTTAATAGAATCAACAATGACATTTTAAAAGAGGTGGAAGGGGAAATGGTGGAATATTTATCAACGGATACAATTATGGATACAGAATTAAGTACCTCATATCCTGTAGAGTTTTTAAATTCACTTGAATTGTCGGGTGTACCATCACATTAGCTTCAATTGAAACTAAATGTATCAGTAATGCTTATGCGAAATTTAAATGCTCCTCTGCTATGTAATGGAACACGACTTCGGATAACGAAATTGGGACAGAATATACTTGGTGCTACTATTTTAACAGGTGTCGGCAAAGGAAAAAGTGTAATCATACCTCGGATTCCAATTATTCCCACTGACCTTCCATTCCAATTTAAAAGAGTTCAGTTTCCCGTCAAACTTAGCTTTGCCGTAACTATAAACAAAGCACAAGGACAGACATTACAGGTAGCAGGAATGCATTTAGAAAAGTCATGCTTTTCTCATGGTCAACTATATGTAGCCTGTTCGCGTGTGTCTATTGCCCAGAATTTACACATATTTGCACCCAACGGAAAAACGTACAATAAAGTTTATAGAAATATCCTTGACTAATAATCTGCATTTTATATTTTCAATTGTTACCATTCCGAATTATTTATTTTCTTTATAGTGACATATATATTTTAATATTTGTTGTATTGATTCAATAAAGTACACTTTGAAATTTGAAACTTCATTGCATGTAGTAATTTTTTCAAATAGATAATCTCAGACAAGCAATAAAATATATTCTTTATATTGATCCGTTTGTACTATAATGATCTCTTATTGGATGGATTTAATGCGAGCGAAGCCGCGTGTAAAAGCTAGTAATATATAAATCACATGAAATAATAGCGGTTAATACAACATGGCTTCATGTTGTTATGTGTTATCAAATATGGACTTTATAAGCTGGATAAAACTTTTGGGATTTACCAATTGATGGAGGTATTATACATAATCGACTACTACTAGATCTTCTTCTTTATACATTCATGCGGAAGCCTTCGAGATGAGGACTATCATTATCGTTGTTATCTATGCTGGCTTGAATTAATCGATTTGTTGTACCTTTAAGAAAGTTATAGTTGCTCACTGATACTTTAGCATATGTGATTTTATACTTGTCACTAAAGATTTTAAGTTTTGTTAGTACAATAACCAGTATTTGCTGCGTATAAATGACCCCAGATGGTCAATGTGTATGCATCTGCCCATACCACCACTTTGCTTACATAGATTCTTACTACTTCTACTTTGTTCCTGAAACATTCAAGACAAACCAAACCAAAAGTTCTTTCTGCAGTTTGTGCCACAGTTTGGCTACTAGTGGCAGCCATGGCGTTTAAGCTATGTATATCCAATCAAATACAATCGGTAACGTTGCAACGTTTCACTTATTGCCAAAACTTCTAATTCGTGATTTCCGTGCCAAGGTATTGTACTCTTTTATGAACTTCCAGAAAATTCGCACTGCTTCTGTCATTGTTGGTTTTGAAAACTCTTCGATTATCTTTGTTTTGTTTTCCCCTCGACCGTGTAACGTATACAATTATTTACTCTAAATTTAATGTTTAAAATTTATAATTCAAAATATTTAAATAAACGTATATCTACTTAAGTAACTGTGTGAGATTTTTCTTTAAAGCAATCGCCCTTCGTAGCTACATCAATTTGTCATCCATAGCGACAAATTTGAATGCCTCTAACTTCCACCATTTGGCAAAACTAGTGCACCAGTGGTTCACCACGGTTTAAGTCCAGCTTCACCTCAGGAATATTATTATTTCGCCGGAAAGAATTCAAAATGTTGTTGAATGGCTTGGAGTTAGGAGATAGACAACCATCTGAATTGATGAATGATATCTACAGACTCGGTAGAAACAAGCTCGACGCTACACTCGTTTGCAACTGAAGGCAAACCGAATTAACTATGCAGCTGGAGAGGCTAACGAAAACTATATACCCAGCCGCACTTGATCATGACCACACTGTCACCTCCACTTTTTATAATTAACAATATGTTTGTGCGTATGTACATACGTACATACATATGTATACCTACAGTGGCTGTTGGTCAAGCGCCTACCAACAACCACACACGTCAACAAAACAAACTACCGCACAAAAATGAGATGACAAAAACTAACAAAGCGACTGGCCAGCTAAGTGGATACGGCGTGGGTCGCTAGCTACGTACACTAACAAAACTCTTCGCAAGGAAGGAAAACAACAAAAAGTGAATTTTACTAACGCTGGTATAAACAAATGCACGACAACAATTAAGCAACGAGATAGACAAAATAAACAAAATATATTTTAGGGGTGCACCCGAGGTGTGGTCCAACCAAACTGGTTACGAACCCACTCGCACTACTTCCGTGCTGCTGGAGGTAACTTTAACCCGCCTGTATGACTGGGCTCTGGGTGTGGGATGCTAAAAGGATGGGTATGGGAAAGACCAAGGAACGACACTGTCGGCACGACAAAAAAAGACGTAAGAAAACAATAAGTGGACAAAGTGATACTCATCAGTTACTCGGTCGGGTGTGGGTACCCAACTTCGGTGCTCCTCCGGTGATGCCGCCAAACTCCACTCCACTCCAAACCACTAAAAACAATAAATAAACACTATGGGCTTCGACTGCCCTTACTTGGCTTCAACTGCCTTTTATTCTATTAACTGCCTCGCCTGGCACTGCACTGTTATAAAGTTTGTTATTTTTATTTTTCTTCTAAAGCACTGATCGCACGTCTGCTCAAAAAGGTGTGCACACTTTCGTAGATTGCTAGAATCTGATCCGGCACGCACTTACGAGCCAGGCCGCAAGCTACGCGTCGGCCTTCAGAATTCTCAGGCGAGTGTGTATTGGTGCCCAATCATTTGGCGCCGCCTCCATTACCCAAAGGGACAGAGTTGTATAGCGCACGCCACCATGGCACACCAAGTACACTGGGATAATTTTCCCCTCGCCGTATAAAAAGAAAGGCGACACCCCTTTTTACGGAATACCCGCTCAAAGCATTCAGTTTCCCTAATATTTGTTAGTGGAGGAACCGTTTTGACGAACATCTCCTTTTGGAGACTTATACCACTGGGTAGGCACACACCGAGTGCAACCGTGCCAACAATTCATGGCTTTGAATTATGCAATTATTTGCCGACAGATGCCACTGCCAACGCTTGGAGTGAAAGGAATATTAGGCAAAACAAAGGAATTGAACAAACAAACACAAAAGAAGTTTTTGTTGCGGCCAGTACGCGTTTTATTTTAGTAACATTTCTAATTATTTACTGAAAATGCTTCGATATCAGAAGCCTCACAAAAATTTTTCAAACGTTAATAATTAAATTAAAATATAGGTCGTCATTCTCTAGAAATGGGTTGCTGGCTCAGTGTTACACTTCACAAAGATATTTAGTATCTTTCTCTTCTGGTGAGTTTGACTTGTTCTGGAGGCAAAGGTGAAAGCCAAAGGCTTCGGATGATTGTACAGTTTTGCTATGTATATTTGTGTAGCGATTTCAATCTCTTCTTTGATGGCGGGTATAATTAAATCCTTGTGGATATTTCATTACGCATGTAACATGGTGCGCCCGTTATAATTTTCAATGTTTTCGACTGGTATTAAATCTAGACTCGTCTCGCAAGCTGTATGTAATAATCGGTTTCATAGTCGCATTATAAAGAAGGACTTTGTTTTCAAGGCTGAGCCCAGATTTCGGTTTAAGAACACTACCCTTCGGAACATCTGTCGTGATTGGATACTTCTCTTTACAGTGATTCGTGTGTTTGATAAATAGGGTTTAAGGATATTGTGGAAGGATACTGTGGAGCGTGTTAGGTAATGGTGTTTAATTTTATGAATGAGATCGACAAATGCTTGAGCGCCCACAAGAAAAACGGCTGAACAATACTCTTTGAATTCGAAAGTTTTCCGTGTTTCATTTATTATACGATTTCCTCGTTTAATTGAGCCAATTCGTGAAAACCAAATTGATGTGTGTTTATATCAAAATATAAACTTTCACGATCGCCGATTCACCTCAGTGTGTTCCACAGAAAGAAGTTGAAAGCAAATGAATTAATATTTTGTAATAATAAGAAAAATTTATTGATATATGGTTTAAGGCTAACTACAATATAAAAAGAGTTGATTCCCAACGCATACATATATGGAGGTATATATATGTATATTGATAATCTCTTAAAAATAAAATAATTACCTATACATAGATTGATATATATTTAAAATTACGCTGTAAATAAAAATGAAAATTACCTATCGTGGAAGTTCGCTTAATTCGCTATAGTATTTTCGCTGCTGTAGACGTCTTCAAAAAGGATGAACCCGGAACATTAGCTCAAATACCACAAAAGTATGATAATAAAAATCACCGGTAGTTTTCCGACTTCTACTAGTAAATAACAAGGTGACGGAAAACTTGCAGTGCTTCTCAAATATTAAAAGCCTTTGGCTTTAACATTGCCACCAACCTTGCAATCTTAGAGGATCATTAATGTTGAATACTATGATTTGTACAATACTTAAAACTAGGAATTCATGTGTGCTTGCAAATAAATAACTGTTGAAGACATTTTCTTTAATTTAATTCAATTAAAAGTTACTATAAATATTTTAAAACTTAATCAATATACCTATTTGTTTATATTTTTTAAGTTACCTATTAGGGGGTTGTCACATGGGCCTAAAAGGATACAGCCAAATATTGAATCCATTATGCGATGATAAACAGAATTTCAGATTTCGCGCTGGAGTTTTCAATCTCCTGTGTGATTTTCACAGTCAGTAAAAGTGTTACGCGTGCACCACTGGATGATCCAATTACGATCTCATACATTTCTAAATTTGCCACTTGTAGAGTCCACATACGTAATTTTTTAATTAAAGATTTGCAATTTTTTTTGTGGTAAATATAGACTGCACACGTTGGGAGTACCGTTACGGTGGCAGATAGCTGAGTTAATAAAGGTGGAAGCTGATGACGAGGGGTGATACAGTGAGCGCCATGACGAATTGATTTCTACTAATTAAGCTGTAAACAAAAAAGAGATCAAAGTTTCAGAACTAATTTGGTAGGTTAACTAATTTGACAATAGGCCGTGTCATCTTCACCTTTTGCGTACGAATATCCGCTACTCTAACTCTCCGATCATTGCCATGATATACTTTTGTTACTCTGCCCAAGCGTCACTAATTTGAAGGAAAATTTTCGTGAAGAACTACTACCAACTCGTCGTTGTTGATATCGCGTTGAGGAAACTTCCATTTATAACGCTTGTATTGTTCTTTCAAATAATCTTCTTTCCATAGAAGTGAGTGTTGTTGACCTTTACTTTCTGTAACCGGTTTATTAAAGAAAGTGGAGTCGTTTCGATTTGAGGTTCCGCAGGTGCAAGAATGGGACCACTGACTGGAAAATGGTCAGGTGTTAAAGCAGCATAGTCTATAGAATCCGACGAACTAGGAGAAATAGACCTGGAATTAAGGCAGGCAAAGTTTGGAATTCCTCAATTGTAAATCTATATGAATTGGCTACTCGTCGAAAGTGAAATTGTAAGCTTTTGACTCCAGCTTCTCGTAATATCGCCCATATGTGTCAACACCTCCTAAACACAAACCTCGAAAAGGCACCAAGAAAGGTTTCTGTTGAAAGATCGCTTGTTGGTTCTAAGTGAATTGCTTTCTTTGAAAAGCAGACGAAAATGCAAATGCAAAATTTGAAATCGAGTGTTTCTCGTTGTACGATAACACGAGAGAACTCGTTAGTCGACCATTGATTCGCATAACACCCTGACTATCCAGACAAGGGTTCAAAGTTAATGCTGCAACTATCCATCTTACATAGCTAACGTCCATAACAGCCGACTGGAAGAGCGATGTACATACACGAGTTATCGACGCAGCGAACGGCGGCGAAATGTTGCCAGCTGTCAGTGTGTTTGCGTACTTTTAAACAAATTTATAATTTTCGTAAAAAATTTAAAATTTGTATGTTCGAATATAGGTAAACACCAATCAAATATACATCATCTATATGGTAATAAATAATTAATTACGAATTCAGTTTTCTCTTCTTTTGAAAAAACTACACATTACCTCAGTTTATTTAGTATTAGTTTAAAAAAGTCAGTACTGGCAACCTTGTATAACAGCGAGAAATGAGCCGAGCTGGTTTTACGGAAAAATCAAATCGCCGCTGGTTTCTATGGGACAACCGTCAGTAACAGCATGGACAAGCGGTGGCAACTTTTCATTTACATGGCCCTCTCATATGATAGGTTGCTATGGATGGAAGGTATGAAAGATGGATAGTTGCAGCATAAGAGTTTGCATGTTTGCGGTAATGCACCTACTAAATCGTTGTGTTCTTCAGAGAACTACTTTGATTGAGCTAAACGGATGAGTCGAAACCGGATTTTGGAAATAACTAATATGGTATACGAATGCAAGGAACGTGTTTTTATATTGGCCAAATTGTGAAACCGAAAAATGAATGTCAAAACTCGCAATGCTCGAGATAGCAACGAAAAACGCTCCAAGAGATTCTCACGTGTCTTGAGAGGCATGCGCCTTTCCTTGCCTCTATGTTAACATCCTCAATGTCTACAGACCGACATGGCCACTGATCTGAATTTTTTGTCAACCATTTCGGACCGTACCACCACAAAGTATTTAAAAGTAGATCATGGGGACTACTATTATCTGCAGGATTATCATGAGAATCCACATGACTCCAGTGTCTAAAATCAACAACCTCTCGAATTTTCGCTACTCAATTCGGCACAGAGGTTGTCGAGAAGCCAGGAGGCTTTTTTAATCAATATAAAACGATAGTAGAATCGGTCCAACAAAAAATGTTACCTATCTTGATCGGCGGCAGCGATAGACGAGTGGTTAGCATTGCGTACTGACACTCGGAAGGCTAGGGTTCAAATCCCGGTGCCACCAACATCCAAAACTTATGGAAAATTTATTTAAATAAAAAATTAAGTTAAATTTTCTAATTACGGAATGTCTACCCGAGTGTATTTCGGACACGAAATAAAGGCTTCTCGTAAAAAAAACTGTAGGTCCCTCCGTTTGTTGGAAAAATCGCTTACGCGGATACAAAGCGCCAGTTATATATATACATATATGAATATATCTTCATCGGAAGCTCATTCAAAACGGATCGTGGCATGTCTGTAATCAAGACTGCGCCACATAGCTCCAAACGGAGAAGCGAAACGGTTTTAATAGGTGCAACTGTGGATGTGACGAAACAAGTCCCTAGTTTTCTACGCGCACGCATATCACCCTCGCGTCCGATGCGTCACAAAAGACATGGACTTGAATTGGGCCTTGATTAGTGTAATCTTGTTGATAAATCGGTAATTTTCCACAGAGGCTTTCCATGCAGAAAGTAGTTGAGAAATCAAAGGTTTGTCCCAGGCTGTGCTGTCCGATCAAATTTGTTGCATCACTATTTTGGCTTCCGCCACTATGGGCGCTAGCCAACCGGCTGGATCAAATAGATTCACTATCATCTCTTTGTATATACATCTTTTATAATCATATTTTGTACTGTGAAGTAGAAGTGACCTAACCTAGCGTTCCATTTAATTTCTAATGGTTTGGTTGAGCTCGTTTCTAAACTCCAAATCCTGCACTACCTAACGCCTTTATCAGCTGATCTCTTGATTGTAAAGCTGTTGAGATGTCATGAAATCCTGCCAAAAAATCATCTTCATACATTGAATTACGAAGAGTTTGAGCTGCTAACGGAAAAGATTCCTGGGTATGTTGTGTTAATTGTAAGAGTGTCCTAATCGCCAAATAAGGCGCACAATTAATCCCAAAGGTAACTTTGTTTAATTGATATTCAGAAATCTGCAGACTGTCTAAAAAGAACTCTTTGGTTGGGCCTGAGGGTAGGAATAACCAATATTTGGCGATACATTTTTGTCGATGTCTGAACTAAAAACAAACTTATACATCCGCCATCGTATAAGTAAAAGTGTTAAGTCAGCTTGAAAAGCTGGGCCTGTGTGCAAAATGTCAGTAAGCCAAACGCCATTAGATGAATTTCTGGATGTATTGAATACTACTCTAAGCTTCGTTGAAGTACTTACCAGTTTGAGAATTGCATGATGTGGCAAATAGAAATGTTTTGGAAAATGTTCATATTGTGGCGGTACCACCTTTTCCATATGACTAAAGTTAAGTATTCTGTAAGTACGGAATCATACTCAGTCTTGAGCGAAGAGTTCTTAAGCAACCTTGCTTCGTTGCGAACAAATTGCCATAAGGCTGTATGACGGGATGATTCTAGTTTCAAATCCGTCGGATAAAAGCTTTCGAAAGGTAATGATACTATATACCTTCCATCAGAATTTCGAATGGTTGTTTTCGTGTAAACCTCTTCGCAAAACGAGTCCTCAGCCGATTTCAGACTCCTCTTACAGGGTTCCTCTAACTCCCAGAATTTGCGAAGCAATTGACAGATGCTCCCGGCTCATGTAGTCAACTATCTCGTCGATCTTCCCCTGGAGGCCGTTGCAGTCATGTCAGTCTCGGGGCAACGTTCGTGATGAGGGAGTGGTGCGTGGATGGAGTGTGTTGCTGCTGTGTTACCCGCTGAATTTGGTTCCACACGTTGATGTTGGTTGGCGGTGTTGTTGTATAGTTAAGCGAGGCAGACTCCTACAGCACGGGGCAACGTACGTATGATTCCACTCACGGGTGGTGCGCAGGCCAGAGCACATCCAGAGGAAGAATTGCATCTGACTGAGGTCATGTTCCGACGTACCATCGGTCTGACACACGGAATAGACTATGCGAGGGTCTAGGAGCTGCTGGGTAGCCCTCACACGGGAGGAGTAAGAGGAGCTGGTTGTGGGTAGGGATGGGGGTGAGGGTTGGTGGGAGTCATGCTGCGGGGAGCTCCAGGAGACCGTGGAGGTCTGCGGGTTACCCAAAGTGGATAAGGGTGCTAAAGACACTGCCGTGGAGGCTGGGGGCGCACTTGGGCGCTGGCAGCATGGGGCCTCATAACTTGTGGTCCATTCCCTATGAGTCTTAAGGCCTGAGCAGGCCTTAAGGTGACTCCAATCATTGCACTTGTTGCACCTAACCGAGGTGGAGGAGTTGTGGAGTCTTTTGATGCACACGCAGCAGAAATAATCTGTCGGACTAGGGTTGGTTTCGACGCTATAAGCAGACTTCAAGTTTGACCAGGTCACTACCAATCCTAGATTTGATAGCGGAGCTTTGCTAACAATGTCCCTTGTTTTCTGAATCAAGTGATAAAATTTTTCGAATTGACTCAAACGAGAATTACTGAAGTAAAGAAATCCAGAAGGTTGGCAAAGAAATATAATATTATCCCCACTAAACATCGGAGTGCAGCCAACTGTTAAAAGTGTTGGAAGCAGGAGCCGAAGTTGACGGTGCATCCTTCTCAGCATCCACAAATAAATTTTGTGTGCGTTCGGTAAGACGAGTCAAGCACGAAATATAATACTTGAAAGTGGCGTCTTGCTTCGCTTTCACAGCTGCCAATGTATCCTCATCCCCAAAAGCATTTACGCATTTGTAATATGCTGCCTTTCTTTTTATCGATATTTCAGAAATCTCTTCTTTAATCATTTGTAAAGCAGTTTTCCAATGATCTATCAGAGCGTTGTCGTCAATCCCCACATTAAGTTCTACGAGCCCCGAGTATACGCATTTAATGTTGCCTTGATTAATTTGTGACCAAAGTAATTTAAGAAAATATCAATACAACTAAAAAACACGGAAAATAAATTTAAATTGAAAAAGCAAAGAGATGAAAACGGCTAATAACAATAGAAAATGATTGAATAATAGAAAAGGCCATTATTCTCTAATGGATTTTGTTTAAATTTAATACTAGTGAAAAATTTCTACTGAGTATGTTATTGTCCTTTCGTCCTTTGATTTTCCTGCTGAGACCTCTAATGCTCTACTCGTATGTATGTACTAGTATGTAATGAGTAATGCTTTAAATGTTAGAAAAATAAAAATTGTAATCAACAAAGCCAATGTAAAGCAGAAGATGCGTGTAAAGCAGAGAACTCGAAAATATGTAAGCAAGAATGTATGTGCATATTTACGAGGGGATTAAGAAAAGTTCGGTCAGTTGGTGACTTTCAATTTGCTTTTGTTAAATCTAAAAATACCAAGTTCTTTGTAATTATTTTATTAGTCTTCCTTTAGAACGATCGGCTAAAAGGGAGACGAGACAACGCAAGATAGCTGAGGATAGGTCAGACAAAATTCCACCACTAACGCAAACAGAAATTCGCCATGTGATTCTTTTCGGTTTTCGGCGCAATTTACAGACAGTGCAAATCTTCCGTGAATGCCAAATTGCATATGGAACGATTTCACCGTCTTTAAAGACTGTTTCTAAGTGGTTTCGAAGATTCCAGACCAGACATTTTTCCGGAGAGTACGAGCCCCGAGAAGGTGAACAAAAAACCTTCCACTGATGACGTCACCGTAGCCCTGGGGAAGTCCAAAATTGATGAAGACCCACGATTGACACAAGAAATGATTGCTGATGAATTAGGCTTGAATGCCATGGCTATATCTCGAATATTAAGTTATCATCTGGGATACACGAAGAAATCTGCTCGATTTTTTTTTTTATACATAATTCATTTATTTACTGGATCTGCTTTAATATAAGCCTAAAGTAAGTGTACAAATTTTGAAAACTAAATTACAAACATGATAGCTCGAGTTATGTAACTCTGAGCCTTTTTCAAACTAGGGCGCTCTTCTTAGAAGGCGGGAACATCTCTTCGCTGCAGGCGGAAATTTGCATAAGCATAGCTAGCGGATTTGAATGATTTCTCAGCTTTGTGAAGTACTTTGTCCTGCTTCTTTCAATTTCAGGCTTAACGTACCATGGTGCGCCCGTTAGTGCTCTTAAAATTTTGGACTGGAACCTCTGTATTTTATCAATGTTAGTTGCACAGGTCGTACCCCGCAGTTGAATACCATACATCCAAATAGGTTTTAATACTGCGTTGTAAATAAGGACTTTGTAGTCTAGTTTTAGACCGGAGTTTTTATTTAAAAGCCAATTTAAACTGGCTGCTTTTAATGTCATGTGTAGTATATTTGCCTCTATGTGTCTCTTCCAAGTGAGACGTCTATCTAAGTGTAACCGCGATATGTAACATCATTTACATGGGGACTGTTTATACCATTTAAGGGAATTGCAGAATATGATTTCGGTCTTAAAGTAAATGTAACATGTTTACACTTTTGTTCATTAACTTTAATTCTCCAGTTTTCTAGCCATTCTTCGATGAGGAGTAAATGATCACTAATCGTTTTTGCTGCTCTTTTAGGACATTTATCCCGGCATAAAACAGCTGTGTCATCCGCAAAGGTAGATGTCTGCACTTTTCGGTTTAATGGGATATCTGCAGTGTATATAATATATAAAATAGGCCCAAGGACGCTACCCTGCGGAGCACCAGCTTTTACCGAAAACTCCTCACTGATAAATTCAGATTGTTTAATTGTAAATTTTCTGTTAGTCAGATCTGACTAAAGTATCATATACGTATAAGTATTTATATATGTATATATAAAGTATCATATATTGTATAAACCTTTATGCCAGACTTTGTCGAACGCTTGTGCTACGTCAAGAAAGATTGCACAGCAATACTCCTTGAGCCTTCCCGATTTCATTAGTTATTCGGTTAACTTGTTCAATAGTATTATGCTACTAAAGCCGAATTGGTGATCTGGTATCACATTGTTACGGTGGAGAAAAGGAGATATTTTTGATAACAGAATTTTTTCAAATGTTTGGTCTGTTAGAAGACGCCTGTGCATGGTTTTTGCCTGGTTTGGCTATCATTAATATCTGCGACTTTTTCCACGCGTTTGGAAAGTAATTTAGGTAGTTTTAGAATGGCATTAAAGAGTTCAGAGAGCAATGCTTGTGCAACTCTTGGTAGCTCCAATACCATTTTTGGTGTAATAAGGTCGTGGCCTGGAGATTTCCGGAGTTTCTGTATCGCGTTTACCACTTCTAGGCTTGATATTTTAATTGCCACCTGATTTTCATGGCCGTTTACAACAACTTCCGGCAAAATAAAATTATTAGTTGCGTCATTTGGCTGGAATACATTACTTAAATGCTTTGCAAAGCAAATTGCCTTTTCTTCGTTACTACGTGTCCAGTTACCATTTGGGTCCCTGATTGGCATATTCACTTCTATTGGAGGCTTATGGTAAATTTCTTTTGTGCTTTCCAGAGTGAGTTTTTTTTTTGGCAGAATTTGGCGATAGTTTTTCTATGTATGCCTTGGCATTGTGATCTTCTGCTTGTTTCAGTGCACTTTTCAGCTTCCTCTCTGCTGCTTTCAACCGTAACTTTGCGGCTGGAGAGCGATATTCTTGCCATTCTCTCCGCAAACGGCGCTTATTATTTACTAATTTTTCTATTTTTGTATTTGTTAGGATTTTTGGGCACGTAATAGGCTTTTTACTTTTTGGAGTTGCTATGGTTGCCGCAGAAACAAGGACATTATTGAGCTCATTAGTGTAGTCATCAATATCGTTTTCACAATTCAATATTGGCTTGATGTTAATATGACTACTAGTATATTTTTTGTATTTTAGCCAGTTTGTTTCTCTGTTTGTTAGTCTTGATTCTTGTGCAACTATCTTCGGGCGCTCGTAAGTTTTTATTAGAACTGGTGAGTGATCCGAAGACAATTCAGTAACTGTCGCAGCTGATACAAGTTGCCTGTCGATTTTGCTTGAGACAGCAAAGTCTATTAAGTCAGGTATTTTCTTCCGATCGGTAGGCCAGTATGTTGGTTGACCTGGGGAAATACAATCTAAATTGTTACGCTTGTTTATAATGGTACTGTATAGCTGACGGCCTTTGGGGTTTATTAGACGGGATCCCCAGTATACATGCTTTGCATTGTAGTCTCCTCCTGCTATAAATCTATCACCAAGATTATCAAAAAATTCCTTAAATTGATTTTCTGTGATCTTAAATTTTGGAGTGCAATAAATGGCTGAGAGATTTAGCACTTCGCCATAATTATTCAAAGTTACATAGGTAGCTTGTAGATAATTGGTGGCGTAAGGCTGTAAGACGCAGAGTTTAAGGCGATTTCTTAGAAGTATTCTAGTGCCCCCGTGCGCTTTGCCATTAGGATGGTTAGTGGGGTAGAATATGAACCCAGGTATATAAAAGTTATAGTTATCCGTCAAGGGCGTTTCAGACAATAGCTTTACGTCTATAGCATAAAAATCGTGCCAATTCTAATTTATGTTGGTTCACACCGTTTGCATTCCAAAAACAAATGTTTAGCACGCTCATTTTTTTTGCATGAAGATTTGTAGCATGTTATTCTGGGCTTTAATCAAGTCTTGGATCATTCGTTGACTTGAACTGTGTCATGCACTGCGTAAGGTTTAAAATCATCGATTCAATATCTCCATTAGATTGGTTCTGTGTAATACTATCTGAATCATTCTTCAGTAAATTCGCATAAGATGTTTTATTTGGATTCATATGATGCACGTTTGGAACAGTTTTATCCGTAGCTTTTTCTACAAATTGGATTTGAGGTGTATTTACCATTTGTTTTCGGTGAGTCTGTATATTATTTGCCAACCTAATTTTTAGATCTTTATATACAGAGCAGCCCCCATAATTAGCAGTGTGATTACCTCCACAATTTCTACATTTTTAATGGTGGCATCATCTTTCTTTTACGTACATTCAGACGTGGGATGTAGGTCCCCACATGCTACACAAACACTGTGCAGTGTGCAGTAGGATTTAGTATGGCCGAATTCTTGGCAGTTGGGGCATTGCACTGTTACCCTACGATGTAGCAAATATATTAAATTGTATATGGGATGGGTTTCGTTTTTTTTTAACTTGCATTAGGCTCTAGTTCTACCTTAAACATTGGCTGGGGTACTTTGTTTCTATTAATGGACTTGAATTGGGCCTTGATTAGTGTAATCTTGTTGATAAATCGGTAATTTTCCACAGAGGCTTTCCGTGCAGAAAGCCACTATGGGCGCTAGCCAACCGGCTGGATCAAATAGATTCGCTATCATCTCTTTGTATATACATCTTTTATAATCATATTTTGTACTGTGAAGTAGAAGTGACCTAACCTAGCGTTCCATTTAATTTCTAATGGTTTGGTTGAGCTCGTTTCTAAACTCCAAATCCTGCACTACCTAACGCCTTTATCAGCTGATCTCTTGATTGTAAAGCTGTTGAGATGTCATGAAATCCTGCCAAAAAATCATCTTCATACATTGAATTACGAAGAGTTTGAGCTGCTAACGGAAAAGATTCCTGGGTATGTTGTGTTAATTGTAAGAGTGTCCTAATCGCCAAATAAGGCGCACAATTAATCCCAAAGGTAACTTTGTTTAATTGATATTCAGAAATCTGCAGACTGTCTAAAAAGAACTCTTTGGTTGGGCCTGAGGGTAGGAATAACCAATATTTGGCGATACATTTTTGTCGATGTCTGAACTAAAAACAAACTTATACATCCGCCATCGTATAAGTAAAAGTGTTAAGTCAGCTTGAAAAGCTGGGCCTGTGTGCAAAATGTCAGTAAGCCAAACGCCATTAGATGAATTTCTGGATGTATTGAATACTACTCTAAGCTTCGTTGAAGTACTTACCAGTTTGAGAATTGCATGATGTGGCAAATAGAAATGTTTTGGAAAATGTTCATATTGTGGCGGTACCACCTTTTCCATATGACTAAAGTTAAGTATTCTGTAAGTACGGAATCATACTCAGTCTTGAGCGAAGAGTTCTTAAGCAACCTTGCTTCGTTGCGAACAAATTGCCATAAGGCTGTATGACGGGATGATTCTAGTTTCAAATCCGTCGGATAAAAGCTTTCGAAAGGTAATGATACTATATACCTTCCATCAGAATTTCGAATGGTTGTTTTCGTGTAAACCTCTTCGCAAAACGAGTCCTCAGCCGATTTCAGACTCCTCTTACAGGGTTCCTCTAACTCCCAGAATTTGCGAAGCAATTGACAGATGCTCCCGGCTCATGTAGTCAACTATCTCGTCGATCTTCCCCTGGAGGCCGTTGCAGCTGAATTGTAAGAGTCATGTCAGTCTCGGGGCAACGTTCGTGATGAGGGAGTGGTGCGTGGATGGAGTGTGTTGCTGCTGTGTTACCCGCTGAAGTTGGTTCCACACGTTGATGTTGGTTGGCGGTGTTGTATAGTTAAGCGAGGCAGACTCCTACAGCACGGGGCAACGTACGTATGATTCCACTCACGGGTGGTGCGCAGGCCAGAGCACATCCAGAGGAAGAATTGCATCTGACTGAGGTCATGTTCCGACGTACCATCGGTCTGACACACGGAATAGACTATGCGAGGGGCTAGGAGCTGCTGGGTAGCCCTCACACGGGAGGAGTAAGAGGAGCTGGTTGTGGGTAGGGATGGGGGTGAGGGTTGGTGGGAGTCATGCTGCGGGGAGCTCCAGGAGACCGTGGAGGTCTGCGGGTTACCCAAAGTGGATAAGGGTGCTAAAGACACTGCCGTGGAGGCTGGGGGCTCACTTTGGCGCTGGCAGCATGGGGCCTCATAACTTGTGGTCCATTCCCTATGAGTCTTAAGGCCTGAGCAGGCCTTAAGGTGACTCCAATCATTGCACTTGTTGCACCTAACCGAGGTGGAGGAGTTGTGGAGTCTTTTGATGCACACGCAGCAGAAATAATCTGTCGGACTAGGGTTGGTTTCGACGCTATAAGCAGACTTCAAGTTTGACCAGGTCACTACCAATCCTAGATTTGATAGCGGAGCTTTGCTAACAATGTCCCTTGTTTTCTGAATCAAGTGATAAAATTTTTCGAATTGACTCAAACGAGAATTACTGAAGTAAAGAAATCCAGAAGGTTGGCAAAGAAATATAATATTATCCCCACTAAACATCGGAGTGCAGCCAACTGTTAAAAGTATTGGAAGCAGGAGCCGAAGTTGACGGTGCATCCTTCTCAGCATCCACAAATAAATTTTGTGTGCGTTCGGTAAGACGAGTCAAGCACGAAATATAATACTTGAAAGTGGCGTCTTGCTTCGCTTTCACAGCTGCCAATGTATCCTCATCCCCAAAAGCATTTACGCATTTGTAATATGCTGCCTTTCTTTTTATCGATATTTCAGAAATCTCTTCTTTAATCATTTGCAAAGCAGTTTTCCAATGATCTATCAGAGCGTTGTCGTCAATCCCCACATTAAGTTCTACGAGCCCCGAGTATACGCATTTAATGTTGCCTTGATTAATTTGTGACCAAAGTAATTTAAGAAAATATCAATACAACTAAAAAACACGGAAAATAAATTTAAATTGAAAAAGCAAAGAGATGAAAACGGCTAATAACAATAGAAAATGATTGAATAATAGAAAAGGCCATTATTCTCTAATGGATTTTGTTTAAATTTAATACTAGTGAAAAATTTCTACTGAGTATGTTATTGTCCTTTCGTCCTTTGATTTTCCTGCTGAGACCTCTAATGCTCTACTCGTATGTATGTACTAGTATGTAATGAGTAATGCTTTAAATGTTAGAAAAATAAAAATTGTAATCAACAAAGCCAATGTAAAGCAGAAGATGCGTGTAAAGCAGAGAACTCGAAAATATGTAAGCAAGAATGTATGTGCATATTTACGAGGGGATTAAGAAAAGTTCGGTCAGTTGGTGACTTTCAATTTGCTTTTGTTAAATCTAAAAATACCAAGTTCTTTGTAATTATTTTATTAGTCTTCCTTTAGAACGATCGGCTAAAAGGGAGACGAGACAACGCAAGATAGCTGAGGATAGGTCAGACAAAATTCCACCACCAACGCAAACAGAAATTCGCCATGTGATTCTTTTCGGTTTTCGGCGCAATTTACAGACAGATGAAGACCCACGATTGACACAAGAAATGATTGCTGATGAATTAGGCTTGAATGCCATGGCTATATCTCGAATATTAAGTTATCATCTGGGATACACGAAGAAATCTGCTCGATTTTTTTTTTATACATAATTCATTTATTTACTGGATCTGCTTTAATATAAGCCTAAAGTAAGTGTACAAATTTTGAAAACTAAATTACAAACATGATAGCTCGAGTTATGTAACTCTGAGCCTTTTTCAAACTAGGGCGCTCTTCTTAGAAGGCGGGAACATCTCTTCGCTGCAGGCGGAAATTTGCATAAGCATAGCTAGCGGATTTGGATGATTTCTCAGCTTTGTGAAGTACTTTGTCCTGCTTCTTTCAATTTCAGGCTTAACGTACCATGGTGCGCCCGTTAGTGCTCTTAAAATTTTGGACTGGAACCTCTGTATTTTATCAATGTTAGTTGCACAGGTCGTACCCCGCAGTTGAATACCATACATCCAAATAGGTTTTAATACTGCGTTGTAAATAAGGACTTTGTAGTCTAGTTTTAGACCGGAGTTTTTATTTAAAAGCCAATTTAAACTGGCTGCTTTTAATGTCATGTGTAGTATATTTGCCTCTATGTGTCTCTTCCAAGTGAGACGTCTATCTAAGTGTAACCGCGATATGTAACATCATTTACATGGGGACTGTTTATACCATTTAAGGGAATTGCAGAATATGATTTCGGTCTTAAAGTAAATGTAACATGTTTACACTTTTGTTCATTAACTTTAATTCTCCAGTTTTCTAGCCATTCTTCGATGAGGAGTAAATGATCACTAATCGTTTTTGCTGCTCTTTTAGGACATTTATCCCGGCATAAAACAGCTGTGTCATCCGCAAAGGTAGATGTCTGCACTTTTCGGTTTAATGGGATATCTGCAGTGTATATAATATATAAAATAGGCCCAAGGACGCTACCCTGCGGAGCACCAGCTTTTACCGAAAACTCCTCACTGATAAATTCAGATTGTTTAATTGTAAATTTTCTGTTAGTCAGATCTGACTAAAGTATCATATACGTATAAGTATTTATATATATATAAAGTATCATATATTGTATAAACCTTTATGCCAGACTTTGTCGAACGCTTGTGCTACGTCAAGAAAGATTGCACAGCAATACTCCTTGAGCCTTCCCGATTTCATTAGTTATTCGGTTAACTTGTTCAATAGTATTATGCTACTAAAGCCGAATTGGTGATCTGGTATCACATTGTTACGGTGGAGAAAAGGAGATATTTTTGATAACAGAATTTTTTCAAATGTTTGGTCTGTTAGAAGACGCCTATGCATGGTTTTTGCCTGGTTTGGCTATCATTAATATCTGCGACTTTTTCCACGCGTTTGGAAAGTAATTTAGGTAGTTTTAGAATGGCATTAAAGAGTTCAGAGAGCAATGCTTGTGCAACTCTTGGTAGCTCCAATACCATTTTTGGTGTAATAAGGTCGTGGCCTGGAGATTTCCGGAGTTTCTGTATCGCGTTTACCACTTCTAGGCTTGATATTTTAATTGCCACCTGATTTTCATGGCCGTTTACAACAACTTCCGGCAAAATAAAATTATTAGTTGCGTCATTTGGCTGGAATACATTACTTAAATGCTTTGCAAAGCAAATTGCCTTTTCTACGTTACTACGTGTCCAGTTACCATTTGGGTCCCTGATTGGCATATTCACTTCTATTGGAGGCTTATGGTAAATTTCTTTTGTGCTTTCCAGAGTGAGTTTTTTTTTTTGGCAGAATTTGGCGATAGTTTTTCTATGTATGCCTTGGCATTGTGATCTTCTGCTTGTTTCAGTGCACTTTTCAGCTTCCTCTCTGCTGCTTTCAACCGTAACTTTGCGGCTGGAGAGCGATATTCTTGCCATTCTCTCCGCAAACGGCGCTTATTCTTTACTAATTTTTCTATTTTTGTATTTGTTAGGATTTTTGGGCACGTAATAGGCTTTTTACTTTTTGGAGTTGCTATGGTTGCCGCAGAAACAAGGACATTATTGAGCTCATTAGTGTAGTCATCAATATCGTTTTCACAATTCAATATTGGCTTGATGTTAATATGACTACTAGTATATTTTTTGTATTTTAGCCAGTTTGTTTCTCTGTTTGTTAGTCTTGATTCTTGTGCAACTATCTTCGGGCGCTCGTAAGTTTTTATTAGAACTGGTGAGTGATCCGAAGACAATTCAGTAACTGTCGCAGCTGATACAAGTTGCCTGTCGATTTTGCTTGAGACAGCAAAGTCTATTAAGTCAGGTATTTTCTTCCGATCGGTAGGCCAGTATGTTGGTTGACCTGGGAAATACAATCTAAATTGTTACGCTTGTTTATAATGGTACTGTATAGCTGACGGCCTTTGGGGTTTATTAGACGGGATCCCCAGTATACATGCTTTGCATTGTAGTCTCCTCCTGCTATAAATCTATCACCAAGATTATCAAAAAATTCCTTAAATTGATTTTCTGTGATCTTAAATTTTGGAGTGCAATAAATGGCTGAGAGATTTAGCACTTCGCCATAATTATTCAAAGTTACATAGGTAGCTTGTAGATAATTGGTGGCGTAAGGCTGTAAGACGCAGAGTTTAAGGCGATTTCTTAGAAGTATTCTAGTGCCCCCGTGCGCTTTGCCATTAGGATGGTTAGTGGGGTAGAATATGAACCCAGGTATATAAAAGTTATAGTTATCCGTCAAGGGCGTTTCAGACAATAGCTTTACGTCTATAGCATAAAAATCGTGCCAATTCTAATTTATGTTGGTTCACACCGTTTGCATTCCAAAAACAAATGTTTAGCACGCTCATTTTTTTTGCATGAAGATTTGTAGCATGTTATTCTGGGCTTTAATCAAGTCTTGGATCATTCGTTGACATGAACTGTGTCATGCACTGCGTAAGGTTTAAAATCATCGATTCAATATCTCCATTAGATTGGTTCTGTGTAATACTATCTGAATCATTCTTCAGTAAATTCGCATAAGATGTTTTATTTGGATTCATATGATGCACGTTTGGAACAGTTTTATCCGTAGCTTTTTCTACAAATTGGATTTGAGGTGTATTTACCATTTGTTTTCGGTGAGTCTGTATATTATTTGCCAACCTAATTTTTAGATCTTTATATACAGAGCAGCCCCCATAATGAGCAGTGTGATTACCTCCACAATTTCTACATTTTTAATGGTGGCATCATCTTTCTTTTACGTACATTCAGACGTGGGATGTAGGTCCCCACATGCTACACAAACACTGTGCAGTGTGCAGTAGGATTTAGTATGGCCGAATTCTTGGCAGTTGGGGCATTGCACTGTTACCCTACGATGTAGCAAATATATTAAATTGTATATGGGATGGGTTTCGTTTTTTTTTAACTTGCATTAGGCTCTAGTTCTACCTTAAACATTGGCTGGGGTACTTTGTTTCTATTAAGTATATTTATAACCGATTTAGTACTGAAACCATTTTCTTCAAGAGCCTCTTCTGACTTGACTGAAGATTCCATACCTTTAATTACAACTGTTAGGTCTTTCGAGCTCTTCAGTTGATATGAGTAATAATTTTTATTACTCGACGATAGAAAGCCTACTATTTGCATGAAGCACTTTTTTGTTGTTGGTGTTATTAATAGGACTTGATTTCCTCTTGAGATTTATATATCGGTCTAGTCCTGTCTGTATTTTTGTGTTCTTTTTTATTTCATTGGGGTTACCGCTTGCCTGTTCCTTTTCATTTGTATTGGTGGGCGATTTTCTGCTTTGTGTTTGCTTGCTGTTACCTTTGTTCTCTTGTTTTTCTGCCGACTTCGCCGTCTGTTTAGCGCCAGCTGAGCACTGCTGAGAGTCTTCTGCTTGCATGTTGCTTTCTTTTGCCGTTGTTTGCTCGAAATAAGAAAAATAAGCATTTGAGAGCCTTCGATCCGGCGTGTTTGACCGCGACGCACTCATTTTTGTTTTTGTACTCACTGGATAGCTTTTTGTTTATTTTTCCGTTTGGACATATTGTTTATTAATATTATGTTCTATTATTTAGTTTGGAGTTTATTAATATTTTCCTTTTTTCAAGTGTTCTTCAGATTACACTAAAGGCACTCGCTTACTTATTTTGAATTTTTCACTGTATGTTTTGTTTTATTTTATTTTATTTTATTTTTATGAGCAATGCTTAATTACTTGTGTGCTCTTACAGCTTTCTCACTCAATTCTCGATGGGTACCACGAATTTGAAATGAGGCAGAAAAATAAGCTCGGGTGCATTTTGCTCAATTTTTCCTAAACTAATTCGAAAATGGTCAGTCTAGCATTTTTAGCAAAGTCATTACTAGTGAGGAATCTTGGTTTTATAAGTACAATTGAGAAACCAATAGTCCATGGTATGGAGCCCAACAGAAGCAGAACCACCAGTAAAATCTAAGCAACAAAAATCACCAGCGAATGTAATGATGTCAGTTTACTTCACCCGATCTAAAATCGTAGCTCTTATTCCACTGGAAAAGTGTCAGACGGTCACTACAAAATTGTACACCAACACCAAATGTTGTCGAAATTTTGTTGGAAAATAGTAAGAAAGGGGGTTTGCGGCACTACTTTTTACATAATGACAACGCGCCATCCCACACTGCTGAAATAACGAGTCATTTTATTGCGATCCCTAGGATCGAAGAAATACGTCCAGCACTATATTCCCCAGATATAGCACCTTGTGTTTTCTGGCTATTTCTAAAACTTAAAATGAAAGGTCTTTAGTAGCAACGAGGAGATAATTAATGCGGTTAATACTAAACTTGATAAGCTTAAAAGGCAAGATTTTAATGACTGTTTTCAGAGGTGGATCTATAGGCTTAAGAAATGCATTGACATCAATGGCAAGGTACAAAGAATATTTTTTTTTTTTAGTCAACTTGGCGAACTATTTTTAACCTCGTATTTTCTTCGCGATATGTAGGTATATACGTGAAAAGCAGGGGGAAAATATCCCAAAAACTAGTTCGATGCAAAAGCGATGAGAAATTGCATAGAAATATATCTATGTACGTATGTATGTATATACGCATTTTACATTTATGTACATGCCAACTAAATTTAACGCTGCTTTGAGAAATATCGGCAAAAAACTATAAAAAACCGTTTGAGAAGTATAGGCATAAATATTAGGTATATGAGTTAATGTACCTATACGTAAATACTTTAAATATATAAAAAGTATGTATCTACTAATTTAAAGAAAGTGAATCAAATATGCTACTTGAAGCACAACAAAAAATAATAATTTATAATTTTGACACAGATGTGTATATATTTTTCTTTTAATATTAAGAAATCTATAAAAAATATTTCTGCAATGTCTTTATCAAATTTAACTACGTATAAAAATGTGAAATAAAATCACCGCACTCTTGAAAATTTTAAAAATTTCAACTATTAATTTTTCCAATTTATTTTAATTTGTTTGTATATATGTATTTATGTATGTATGTATTAGAGCTCCAGATATCCGGGTATCGAGCATTGTGAACAGCTCGATACTCTCTCGATACTCGTTCGTTGCTCAACTGCTCAAATGATAATTGAAATGAAATGGCGCAGAATGTGGGTTCGCCTTTTTTGTGGATTGGGCAGAGCACACTTAGGTTCCAATCGTCGGGCATTTGAAAGCATTTTCATCCGACCATACACGTATTTTGCAAAGAAGCTGATGCATGCACCTGATCAGTTCTTCACCGCCGTATTTGAATAGCTCGGCCGGTAATCCATCGGTCCCTGCCGCTTTGTTGTTTTTTAAGCGGACAATTGCTATTCGGGCTTCTTCATAGTCGGGTAAGGGAACAACTTTTCCATCGTCATCAATTGGAGTTTCGGGATCACCATCTCCGTGTGTTTCCTGTGCACTGCCATTCAGCTGGCTGTAGAAGTGCTCCCTCCATAAATCGAGTATACTCTGGGCATCTGTCAATAGCTCACCTCCCTGGATCCTACAAGAGTTTGCTCCGGCGTTGAAACCTTCTTTAAGTCGCCGTATCTTTTCGCAGAATTTTCGAGCATAACCCTTGTCGGCCAGCTTCTCAAGCTCCTCGTACTCTCGCATCTTGGCCTCTATCTTTTTTGGTCTGCACACGCGTCTTGCTTCCCTCTTCAGTTCTCGGTATATATCCCACCCCGCACGTGTTGTGGTCGATCGCAAGGTTGTGAGGTAGGCAGTCTCTTTTCTCTCCACTGCGACACGGCAGTCCTCATCGTACCAGTTGTTTTTGCGAAATCCGATGACTTCGTTTGCAGCTGTACGTAGGGAGTTTGCAATGCCGTCCCACAGTTCCCTTATACCGGGTTGCTGATGAGTGCTCTCAGAGAGCAGGTGTGCAAGTCGAGTAGAATACCGCTCGGCAGTCTGCTGTGATTGCAGCTTTTCAACGTCGAACCTTCCTTGTGTTTGTTGACGGGCATTCTTCGATACACAGAGGCGCGTGCGTATCTGCGCTGCGACAAGATAGTGGTCCGAGACAATTTTGGGACCTCGAAACTCATACACGTCTAAAACACTGGATACATGTCTTCCGTCTGTCACAACATGATCGATCTGGTTGAAAGTTTTCCGATCTGGAGACAGCCAAGTAGCTTGGCTAGGAATCTAGTGCTACAGACAACCATATTTCGGGCCCCGGCAAAGTCTATCAGCCTCAGCACATTTGGAGATGTTTCGTCGTGGAGTCTGAATTTTCCGACAGTCTTACCAAAGATACCTTCTTTGCCCACCCTAGCGTTGCAGTAGCCAAGCACAATTTTGACGTCGTGGCGGGGGCAGCGCTCATAAGTGTGTTCGATGCGCTCATAAAAGGCATCTTTGGTCAAGTTATCCTTCTCTTCCGTTGGTGTTGAAAAATTTTATTTTGATACGGATTGTGGTTAGCCGTTCATCCACCGGAGTGAATGCCAGTACTCGGCGACGGAGTCTCTCTCCCACCACGAATCCGACACCAAATTTGCGCTCCTTTTTTGGCCCGCCTTCTTCCGTCCTTGTCCCGTACATCGCAATTCTTGGACGGCAGTGGTGTCAGCCTTTAACTTTATGAGGACATCAACCAGCTGGGCAGCGGCATCCTCCCAATTAAGGGACCGGACATTCCAGGTTCATGCCCTAAAATCGTAATTCTTAAAACATTTGAGGGTGTCGTCATCAAAAGGGGGGCCTCTCATCCGAGGCTGAAATGGATTTTTCTTTGGGCTGTTTTTCATGTGGTGGGTTCCAAACCCTACGCACAACCGCATGGGATTCGCCTTCTCACTTTAACTCGCCTTCAAACGGATGTTTGGTGTCTACCCAGGCGATACTTTGTCTAAGACCGGAAGTCGTGAGCTGCTTGAACCATATGCAAAAGAATCGTTACTGGCCACTCCCAGGTGAATGGCAGTCAAAAACTTTCCTCACTTGCGTGAACTTCTGCACATGGCCCCATCCAATCTAGTCTCACTTTTTTTGTTTTTACCACTCAACAATTATAATTATTTGCACACACCCATCCCTTGTTGATCTGATGGTTGATTTGTTGAGTTGGACAAGATTCCTAATTTTGTATGTTGATTTCCTTGTAACGATTTCACTTGGATGTGTTTTTTCCTAATGTTGAAAATATATGGTGAAGATTGAGGTAATCCGGCTCGAAGAACCAAATGATTATATCAAAATATAAATTTTAACGAACGCCGATTTATCTCAGTGTGTTCCACAGAAAAAAGTTAAAAAAACAAATGAATTAATATTTTGTAATAATTAGAAAAATTTATTGAAGTAAATCGCTAACAATAAAAAGAGTTGATTCTCAACGCATACATACATATATGGAGGTATATATACACGTATGTACGAGTATATTGATAATCCTTTAAAAATGAAACAATTAACTACATCGATAGATATATATTTAAAATTACACTGTAAATAAAAATGAAAATTACCTATCGTGGAAGTTCGCTTAATTCGCTATAGTGTGTCCGCTGTTGTAGTGGTCTTCAAAAAGATTGAACCCGGAGCATTAGCTTAAATATCACAAAAGTATGATAATAAAAATCACCGGTAGTTTTCCGACTTCAGTGTTAGTGAATAACAAGGTGACGGAAAACTTGCGTGGCTTTCAAATATATAAAGCTTTTGGCTTTAACAATGTGAATTATATAATTTTGATTGAGAAAAGGAGACATTTTTGATAGCAGCACTTTTTCAAAAAGTTTGCAAAGGCAAATCAACAGGCTGAGCTATCTATCATTATCTGCGACTTTTTCCAGATTTGTGGATAATATCCCAGCACTAAAATGGCACTGAAAAGCTTTGCAAGAAAAACGAGAGCAATGCTTTTCAATTCTTTTAGCAATTTTGATGAGATATGATCGTCTTCTGGAGATTTTTCTGGATTTAAGATTTTAGTTCAGATTGGAGAAGTATAGTTCGATGACTAAGGTGCACTATTTGTAGCAGTATTTAGTTGAAATACATATCTGAGGTGCTTTGCAAAACAAAACGCCGTTTCTTCATTCGTTCTGTCCTATGAACCGTTGCGCAGTCTCAACGATACTTCAGTGCTTACTAGTAGCTTACGATTTTTGCTAATTTTCCATAGAGATTTTTTAGTAGAAACGTGGGAGACAAAGACGTTAAAAGATTTTTAATATTTATTTCTTATCCGTATCTTAATGCCTTTTTTAGTTTTTTTTCTGCCATCTTAAATCCGACTTTGGCATCAGGCGATCGATATGTTTACCATTCACGACCCAAACGTCGCGTATTTCGCACCAGATACTCTATTCCGCCATTAGTTACCAATGTTACCGTTGGAGTTTTTGTTTGCTCTGGCGTACGGTTAACTACTAACTACAAGTACATAACTCGTTTTCAATATCAGTTTCTTTTTCTATTTCCGGATTGTTCTGAATATATATACGTCAGTTAGTTCTGAATGTAGTAATTCAAAAAGTATGTTCACTTTCAATTGGGTGCTCGTTCATTGTAGTAATTCAAAAAGTATGTTCACTTTCAATTGGGTGCTCGTTCGATTTAATGATTATTGAGGAATGATCAGAAGATAAGTCAATATAGCTTTCGGCATATAATAAACTCTTACATACGTTTTTAATGGCTGCAAAACCAATCAAACCAGATAATTTGCTTGGGTCTCTAGGCCAGTACCTTGGTTGTCTTGGGGAGATAAAATCGTATATATATTTTTTTGGTTAATTAGTTTCGAATCTCAATATATATTTTTCGTATTGTAGTCACCTCCAGCTAAAAACCTACCTCCCAGAGTCATACAATAGTCGTTAAAATGTTCTTCTGTTATTACGAAACGTCGCAGACAGTAAAACGCAGCCAATGTAAAGTCAACCCTCTTATTTTTAAGAGTAAGCGAAATTAATTGCAACTAGTTTGTTGAAAAGGAGTGAAGAAAACTGTTTAATTGAGTATAGCTGTACAAGAAGTGTTTTGCTATTTGATAAGTCCAGTACAGCCTAACCCCAGAGATATAAAAATTATAGTTATGGGTGAGATAAAAGCATAACTTTTATTTCTTAAATCTATAAAAATTAATTGAGTGCTAAATTATGCTGGTTTCCGCCATGAACATTCCATAAACAAGTCCTGAGATCACCCTTATTTTGGTTACCAGATTTTGTGACATTTGGTTTAGCACCTTTATTTGGTCCTGGATCATTAAATTGTTGAGATAAATTGTGTCATGCACTGGGTTAGATTAGGATTCATGGCCTCAAGTCCAGTACTGGAAGGAATGACTGGTGTGGCCAGTTCACTGGTTTTAGTACATTGGCATAAGTCATTTGGGCTGAATAGACTGGAAGGGACCGGAACGGACGTAGGAGAGAGGAATAGTCCGCATTTTTGAATATACTAGTCCCTGGTACACTTTCCGGGGAGAAGAATAGTTTTCCTACTTATCTAAGCAAAAAGCAACTTATTCACCGAATTTAAAGTAAATGGAATCATAAATAAGATCTTTTGAATAGGACAGTCCGTGGTCCACTTTCCGGAGAGAAGTATAGCCTTCCAGTTAGCCTAAGCATAAAGCTATATATGTACCGAATTTCATGCAAATACAGTTTCTTCGAATAATTCAGTGCATGGTCCACTTCCCGGAGATAAGAGTAATCCGGTTTTTTGAATAGGTCGGTTCTTGGTCCACTTCCCGGAGAGCAGGTTAGACTTCTTGTTAATCTAAGCAGAAAGCTACACATTCACCAAATTTCTAGTAAATCCAGCTATAAATAAACTTTTTTGTCGAATAGGTCAGTCTCTGGTCCACTTCCCGTAGAGAAGAAGAGTCTTCCTGTTATTCTAAGAAAAAGCTACCTATATACCGAATTTTTAAAAAATCGAGCAATAAATACAATTTGTTCGAATAGATCAGCCTCTGGTCCATTTCCCGATGAGAAGAAGAGTCTTGTTAATGTCTGTTAATCTAAGCAAAAAGCTACCTATGTACCGAATTTCAAGTAAGTCCAGTTCGCGCGTAGGGTCGGTTTTAGTTAAGGCCGTCGACTACTTGGGTATTAATGGCGTTAAGCGCTATTGTGGTACTGTGCACTTTGCGGAAGCCATGCTGATGTGCTGCTGGACTCAGATGGTGAGTGAATGTCGGAAGCAGCAAGACCTCAAATGTCGTCGCTACTGGGGAGAGAAGAGATATCGGCCGATATGACTCTCCTTTGTTGGCTGGTTTCCCCGACTTAAGTAGGGGGACCACCCTGCAAGTGTTCCACACGTCGGGTATCTTTAGGGTGGTTAAAGACAAATTGAGGACCTTGGTGAGCAAATCTGCTCCCGCTGGTCCTAGATGTCTTAGCATCAGCATTCTTATTCCGTCGGCCCAATGGATTTGGAGAGTTTCGCCTTGCCGATGACCCCCTGAACCTCTTCCCTGGAAAAATCAAGCGCCACGCTGGTTTTTGGCAGCTTGCGCAGTCGACGGGTTACTTATCGCTTAATTTTGTCAACCGAAGGATGCAGCGTAAAGAGTCGGCTAAAATAGCTCACGCCTCTCTTCGAGTCCGACGAGGCGCGGTCGCCAAATGAAATTTCCACCCGGTCAACGCGTCTAGTCGGATTTGAATGTAGCCCAGATCTTGGTAGCTCTGGAGAAGATGTTCTAGGATCTTAAGTGTTCTTCACGCTTCTTCCGCGTATGTGTGTCGACTTTTCACCCGCATGAGGTTAATTTCCGGGGTCGGCAATACGAATGGAGTCTCGCCAAGATGTTAGTACTGCCGCTTCTGGCGGGAAATTTGAGCGGATTTCTACACTTCGGTCTGCCGAGATGAAGCGGGCGGCAGCAGTCACGACAATCCTACGGAATGAACGCTCAGCGGCAGTGAAGAGCACCGAAGACGTTCACAGTAAATTTTGTAAGTCCGCGCCAGTTAGCTTTTCTAAAGTTAACAAATGTCCACGGAGACAAAGTCGGGAAGTCTGTCAATCGAAATTTATATTGGTAAGTGGTCCGATGCTATGGTCAGTATAGGTCGTCAGGCTATACTGTTTATCAAAGCAGTACTCGCAATTCAGTCATAAAAATTGCGTGCTTGGGCAATTGGTTTTTATCGTTTATTGTGCAAAATGTCGGATCGTTTGATCTTTGGCTAGAATGCAAAAGATCGTGATGCGCGTTAAAATCGCGTCAAACCAAACTATGCAACTTGTAACAGGAAGAATGTATATATAAAATATCGCGAGCTCGGAATCGCCTGACGGGACAGCTATGCCCTGACATTCTAGGGTAGTTTCCTTGCCATCGATGTCGCCATCGATGAGACGATACTGCACTTTGTTGTGTAAGATGAACGCTAAGCCCCCACCATGGTCTCGCTCGCGATTTATGCGTATAATGTTGTATCCGACTTGGCTCAGAAGATCCGATCGGGTGGTCAACTTTGTTTCCTGGATCGCAGCAACTGACAGGTGCTCTTGTCTTATATAGTTCACTATCTCGTAGATCTTTCCCTGGAGTCCGTTGCTGTTAAATTGTAGCAGTCGTGGGAGGTTCGTAATACGAGGTGTGATTAAGTGATGAATGGGTGTGGTGTGTTGTTGCTGCAATACCCGCTGGTTTGGATGCCGCACGCTGATGTTGGTTGTTGTAGATAAAAGCAGGGGCAGACTCCTACATCATTGGACAACACACGTCACGGGTGGTGGGCATGTCAGAGCACGTCCGAAAATGGCACCAGCCAGAGCAGGAGTTACATCTGACTGATGTCATGTTCCGACATACTATGGTCCGACACACGGAAAATACAGTGAGGGGAGCTAAGAGCTGCTGGGTATCCCTCGCCTGTAAGGAGGAAAAGGAGCTGGTTGTGGGTGGTGGTGGGCATTGGCGCGAGTCTTGCTGCTGGAAGCTCTGTGTGAGCGTGTAGGTCTGTGGTCGGTTGCCCATAGTGGGTAAAGGTGCTGATGGCTGGGGCGCATTTGAGCGCTGGCATCATGGGTGAACCCCTCCCTATGTGTCTTAAACCTTCAGATGGCTACAGCCATTGCGATGGTTACCGAGATGGAGGAATGGTGAACTCTTTTATGACACACGCGGCAGATATAATCCGTCCGACCAGGGTTGACTTAGGCGAGAGCCCTGATGAGAAGGATTTGGAGCGGCTCAGCTGCGAAGTGTTGCTCCATTGATGACCTTAGACTAATGTTACCTGTTGACATAAACGGTGCTAGATCGCCGAAAGGATGACAGCCCTTGGCCGGATAAAATCCGGGTCAACTCCGATGCGTAGGACCGGCTGCCGTAAGCTGCCTACAGTTTATTCAAAAGCCACCTCCGAAAGGCCCATGGATTTTTAGGAAGAGCCTTTGTTTCATGTCAGAAATACCCTCGGAGGGCTTGACATTCTATGCCGAGGGGTGACGGCTGTTAGAAATAAACGGGAGTACGCAATGCTAAAGATCCAATTCAATACTATTTACATGAACAGCATTGAAAATATTCAAAACGAAATCTACGACACTTGAACGGTACCATAAACTATGACCTTTTATACCAGCAAAACAACAAACCTTACTAAATCGGAAAGATCGCACTTACGTACATGCGAACTGAAGATATGCCAGTAAACATCCTTACAAAAAGCTTAAGCAGAGTTAAGCCAGAGAACGTATAATAATGAGAAGGACAACTTCTGAAAAATCGCGGGTAGGGAATTCAACACGCTGTTAAATAACAGCCACCACAAAATTAATTTTGTTAACAGAGACAGACAAGTGATATTCTGCTAAAAACAGAGAAATCGTATGCAATTTATTTCTCTATGTTAATGTACATATATCTTTGCTTTGGACTTTTAACCAAACGAATTAATTACAAGATTGCTCTAAAGGTGTTTAAATCACTCATTTTTATTATCATATTTGAAATATTAAAATAATATTAAAAAAAAATTATATTAAGTATTAAAAAAATAATATTTTTAACAACAATTTAAATATAGATTTTAAATTGATTTAGAAAATCCGACATAAAGAAATAAGTTGCAAAATATCTATTTTAATCAAAAATTTTGAAGTCTTACTTCTGGACTGAAATCATAATTGCATTTGTTCCTCATCCTAGTTCATATGTCGATATATTATATATATGGTCATACCCACAAGTATTTCTTTTGAATATTATTTGAGATTTTGTCAAAGCTGTTGTCAGCGGTCTATATAAATACCAATTATGCCAACGAAACTTCAAGGTGATCAGTGGCGCAATGGTCTGCGTCGTCTGATTTTTGTACAAGCTGCGTGGGTTCAAATCCTTCTCTCGCTTCTTTTTCGCGTTTTATTTTTTGGAATTTGTCAAATTTTAAATAGTCGACAAGGAATTGCTTGTTGATTCGGGGTACGAGGGAAAAGAAGTTTGCATACTTTTGTGTATGTATGGGTCTTTCATATACATGCAGGGACCTTTGAATGTGTTTGTATTTGACTTCAGCTCAACTAGAATTTCTGATTTTTTCAAATTTTACTGTCGTCGAAATGAAACTGCTTGTAGACGGCGGGCTTAGGGGAAGGGAATAGGCAAGTTTTTGGGCATGTGTGTGATTTTCGTATACACATTGGCCGCTTTGAATGTATGTGTTTTCAGCTTCAGACAAACTTAAATTCTGATTTTTGTAAATTTTGTCATCGCCGCGAAGAAGACGTTTGTGGATGGCGGGGTAAAAGAAGGAAGGGCATGCGCATTATTAAGATTGTATGCGTTTTTCGTATACATATTAAAATGCTTGAATGTATGTGTTTTCACTTTGGCTTGAGTTGAACACCAATTTCTGATTTTTAGCAAAATCTGACTTCGCTTGAGGAAATTGATTGTTGATGAAGAGTAGAAGGGAAGAGGGTTTGCATGCGTTAGTTGTTTTTGTTGCAGTTATGCTTCTTCTTATAGCAAATAGCTTTTTGAATAGAGAAGTGCGCAGAGGAGTAGAGTGAGCTGCGCATATGAAGTTTTTGTTGTGATCGATCGTAGGAATGGCTCGTGGTTATGAATGAATGAAAATATTTGAAGTTATTTGCTTTTAAATGACTTTATGCATACTTTAGGTATTACATATAAATGCCCATATTATCATGCATACATGTAGATATGTACATATGTATGTATAATATATATAAAGGATTTAATTAATAATAAAATAAAAATTTATAAAAATATTTAATATAAAATAGCTATTTAATTTTCTAATTTCATTTCATAGTATTTTCCAATTTATTTTATGACTTGGCTTAAATGTTATATTTATTTATAACTATTATGAAATATTCAACCCAAAAATCAAGCATATTTTATCCACTGGCAAACATGCATACATACATATATTTGTATGTACATATTATGTCTTCATTTGTAAACATACATAATTACCATGACAACATATATACATACATACATGCCGCCTAGTTGAACTTGCAAAAAATACTCTTCGCATCGTCAACAAAGCATATGCCGCAAGCAATACTTCTCCAAGCGCGCAGCTCTTCCACGAGCCACAGCTCACAAAAATCAGAAGTTAAAGAAATTTCTGTATTCGCTGCGCATAAACATACTGTCGATAACGCGAACAAATGTACTGCAATTCAAAAATTAATGTTCCCTAAATGCCCTCAAAGCATACGATTTTAATAAATAAATATTGCATTTAAATCTAAAAGAGTTTAGTAATGTCAAATAAATTCAAAATATATTAAAATTTGGCAAAACTACACTTTTAATTAACATAAACTAATGAACATTCCTTATTGAAATCATGTAAGCATTGTTCGTCTACACGCGCGCGCACTGTGCAAATCAGCGAAGTCGAATGTCGACGAAGTGTACGCGAGGAAAACATATTCTTTCGTATACTTAACTGAATAAGAAGAAGAAATACAATGTTCTATTTCTTTGACTCGGCTTAAGTACAGAATATGCCACGAACTTTTTAAATGGTGTTGTGGCACAGTTTGTAGCGCGCAAGTGCTACACGGATTTTTAGTCTTTTCTTGCGCATGTTCAAATTCCCTTCGAAGGAGCCAAAAACATTTATTCAAAATAAATTATTTTTTTATTCTTATTTATTATATTTAATATTTTTTTTATATAAATAAAAAATTAATAACGTAATGAACATAAAAATAAAAAAAATTTAATTTATAAAATTCATTTTTATGTGGCGTAGTTGTTAGTGCGTGTGTGGATTTGTATTTTTGGTTTTTGTTGCTTCTTCGCGAGTTCAAATTCCACTCGCTAAAATATATTATTTCATAATTTCTTTTATTTTATTTAAAAAAGGTTCGTTTTTGATCCGTCGAAGCAAAGAAATTGCTGTTGACATACGGTCCACTTTGTTCTTTTCACTCAACTGATGTGGCACCCATGTATCGAGCTTCAAAGTGTACCCAACCTTTTTTAAACGACGAAACGCAGTTGATTTGTTGACGTTCAATTCGCTGGCAACCTCTTTCGTCGAAATACGTGAGTTATTCGCAACTAAAGTCCGTAGAACATCGTCATCAAGCTCAGAAGGCCGTCCACTGCGAGGTTGATCTTCGAGGTTAAAATCTCCAGAACGAAATTTCGCGAACCATTTCTTTACTGTGCGGAGTGCTGGAGCACGGTCCAAATAAACTTCGCGAATATCTTTAGTTGCAGCGCCCACTGTTTTTCCTTTGCGGAATTCGTATAACATAATATGACGCATATGATCTTTTTCGTTGTTCATCTTCCATGCGTCTTTTCACTAAGCAACTCAAATCAAAATGAAGTTATTTTATGCTTGATTAACAGTTCGGACTGTCACCTTTCCAACGATATATAATATGTATATATTTCTTTCACGAGCGCCACTCTCAAACGATTCGTACGGCATCCAGCGTAATCGGGCACGAACTTATGCACTCATCCAATAATATAAACGAACATAAAATAACTAAATAAATTTATAAAATAAAAAAATAATTTTTTTTTAAATAAATTAATAAAATAATATGCTCAGCGAGCGCTTCAAGGAGAACGAAGGCATTCAATTCAATCACTTAGCGAGCGCAATGCATACTTTGCAGTTATTCCTCCAACTTAAAAGAAAACTCAAACAGCCTGTCTCCGACGAAACTTAGTGAGGAAGAGCAGATGGGGAAAAGCTCTACTAAAGATAGTAATGCTCAAGTGAGAACTGCAAAGCCGCCACCAATCTTTTTACGCGAGCAGAGCTCAAATTGTTCCCTTGAAGCGGAGTAATACAGACGAGGTCAAAATTCAAGTATACATTGGGAAAATCTTTCGCCAAGTTGTAACATTTATATCAAATAACAATAAAAATTATTATTCTTATCAGTTGAAAAGTTCGAAGAGTCTTGTAGTCGTTCTAAAGGGCGTAGAAGCTACAGTAGGTTCGGAAAAAGTAAAAGGTGCTTTAGAAGAACAGGGATTCGTTGTTAGATCTGTAATTAATATTATTACCAAAAACAAAGTTCAGCAACCAATGTACAATGTAAAACTTGTACCAAACTCGGTAGAATTAAGGAAAAATGAAGTGCACCCTATCTATAAATTGAAGTGCTTCCTATACCCAAGAATTTCAGTAGAAGAGCCACATAAAAGAAATACGACAGTCTAATGCATGAATTGCCAAGAACTCGGCCACACATAATCTTACTCTTCGTACTGTGTGCGTAGTATGTGGTGAGTTACATCACTCATCTAAATGCAATGGGCAAAAGGAAGATTTAAGTGCTAAGAAATGCAGTAATTGTGCTGGTAATCACACTGCAAACTATCTAGGCTGCCCTGTTCATAAAGAACTAAAAACTAAACCAAACCAGAGCATACAATTCAAACGCGCACTGATGGCCAATATGGTGCCAACACCTCAAACACAAGAAACGGAGAAAAAATCTGCTTCTTCGAATATTTCTACATTAACATCAAATAAGCCCTCATACGTAGAAGCATTGAAATCAAATCCAGAGAAAAGTCCCCAAGCGCGACTAGTGGAGGTAAAGAAACAATGATACTTAACATAACGCAGTGTATGACACAATTTATGTCTACCAGAACTTAATCAAAGCCCAAAATCAGATGCTGATTGCTATTGCAAATAAAAAATGAGTGAACTAAAACTCTGTATATGGAACGCAAACGGCATTAGCCAACACAAGGCGGAACTTAGCAAGTTTTTACAACAACGGAAATTGGACATTATGCTATCTGAGACGCATTTAACGAACAAGTATAACTTTCGTGGCTATCTATTCTACAGCACAAACCATCCGGATGATAAGGCACATGGCGGTACAGCTATTCTCATTCGAAATAGACTAAAATATCACTTCTTAGAATCTTATGAGAGAACTTATATGCAAGCAACTTCAGTCTGCCTCAAAAATCGAGAAAAGAAACTATGGCAGAGATTCATCTATTGTCCACCGCGGTTTTCTATAACAAGCAATTTAAAGTTTTTAGTACTCAAGCAACAAATTTATTTCCTGTGGCGATTGCTAAGCCAAACACACGTACTGGGATTCCCGTCTAGTTTACTCAAAAGGTCGACAATTTTATAACACAATTACATGTAACCAAAATTAACTTGATATTGCTTCTCCGAGGCAACTGATCCAAACAAAATAGCTGATCCTATAGATTTTGCAGTTACAAAAAAACTGTTAGAAAGCTTAAAAATGCAGAAGTCATTTCCGACTTGTCCTCCGATCATTCGCCAGTTATGATCAAGTTATTCGAACAACCTACTATAGTTGAGAAACCATTTCACCTGACAACGCCCAGAACAAAGTGCTGCTATCCAAGATATCTCCTTTTCTCCACGAATACGAAGCTATCCAAACCATAAATTTGGTTTCCACGAAAAGCATGGTCATGAGATCAGGAAGCCATTTGAGTTGAAAGAGTATTGCTCAGCAATATTTCTTGATGTGGCTCAAGCATTCGATAAAGTATGGCATGAAGGACTTATATATAAAATTAAAATGAGCTTGCCAAAAATTTCTAACATATTTTCATATCATACTTTCCTAACAGAAGGCTTACAGTCAAAGTAAAGGAATTTATCTCAGAGGAGTGTCTAATCAAGGCCAATACTCTATGTCCAATTTACTGCAGACATTCCGATGTCCGGAAAAGTACTAACTTCAACATTCGCAGACGTTACCGCTATTTTATGTCGGAGCAAGTGTCCAATAAAAGCCTCAAACATACAAGAAAATCACATAAAATTCGTTGGAAGATGGCTGTCAAACTGGCACATAAAAGTGAATGAGTTAAATTTGTAAGCATGTCATATTCACTTTAAAGACAGACATATGCCCAATACTGAAACTGAACAACGTAATAGTCCCTCAAGGAAAGGAAGTTAAATACCTCGGCATCTACTTAGATAGGCGACTTAACTGAAAGAGCCATATTTCTGCTAAAATACAGCACCTCTAACTTAAAACTGCCAGCTTAAATTGGTTACTGTGTAAAATATCAGGTTTATGCTTGGATCACAAAATTCTTCCATATAATACTGTCATAAAGCCAATATGGATGTACGGAATACAATTATGGGGCTCTGCCTGCGCAACTAGTATTCATAAAATACAGCTATTCCAATCAAAAACGCTACGATGCCTCACAGGCGCACCTTGGTATATGCGCAACGAAAACATACATACCAATGGTAGACACAGAAGTGACAAACACCTGGCAAAAAATACCTGTCGAAACTGCAAATTCATCCGAATCCTCTAGCGAACGTTTTATCCTGCGCAGCAAGTCGAACTCTCCTTCGAAGAAGGGATTATGATATTATGATATTATGATATTATGATTTTAAAACTTATTGTCAGGCTTGAATAAAGCAGATTCAATAAATGAATTTCTTTGATGTGTAAAAAAAGAGAAAAAACTTGGATTACGCCATCCGGGGAGAATTGTCCCCAACGGGGTATCCTTATCTCGGTCCATTTGAGAAGTGAGAGTTGCTTGACTGTTTAGTCCCAATCAGTTCCCGACATCCAAAGCTGTTGAATCGGTGTTTGTGTCGAGTAGGAGAATATGTCTTTCAGAGCATTCCATCTTATTCCAAAAGTTTGTACTATGTACAGGCATCTCGTTATCATATGTACGTGTATGTAAGAATAGCAAAATTTTGAACACCCATACAAATATACATAGCAATATGTAACTCTTTCTCTTTTTCAAACTTCTTCCTGTTCTTCGCTTCCACATTCTTTAGCGACACCTAAATGTGAGTGAAGATTATTAAGTTAAAATTAATAGCTTTCAAGAAAATGGAAAATAATTAGATATTCAAATAATATCTCATATTCATTTCTTTGCTTTATTTTGGTAGAATAAATTTTATTGAAACGAACTATTTTCTGAATTATTTCTAAATATTATGTTCATGGTATTCCATAAACCATACATCTTGGAAGCGCAAAATGTAGCAATCTCGACAGAGATGATTCAAAAGTTAATATTAGTCATGAGGTCTATAATATTTCCGTTATTGGAGCTGCCGAACGATACAGACGTGCCTCAATAAGTATTTTTACACTGCTTATCATATTGTATTATATAAAGTGATTTCATCTGATAAAAATCAATTAAATGAATTAGTGTTTGATATATTCTACAAACGAAGCGAAATAAAAGCAAAGTAAATTTTATAATTCGATTTCGGTAACACGAATGGAATCAGTTTCATTTGGCTAAAATTAACTCCAGCCCCAGCGAAGTTGCATGTTGTATCCGGATATCAGGAATTAGGAACAGGTGAATTAGTCAGCGAGAGCAAGCGACTGATATTTGAAGAAATATGCAGAATTGTAAAATAAAAAGGAAAAAAAAGGCAGCGATAACAATGATGTTCTTAATTTAATTAAAGTATATATACACAAAACAGTTCAATGACAAGTATTAATTTATCTAAATTTTTGAAATCAAAAACATAATGATATAATCATATAATCATATTATTGAAATCTTTGCTTTAGCGATTTTAAGCTTTGTATTTTTCATTTTCGTATGTACACATAATTTTTGTATTGCATTTTGAACATTTATTCTAAAAGAAAAAAAAGGAAAGAAAAAAAAAAACAAATAACACAGGATGTAGTGGCCGCTAATGATCATTAGTACAGCATCTCAGCTTAGAAAACGCCTCTCCGAAGAAGAACAAGAGTAGAATGAGGGATACACATTTTTTTTTAGTTCACTGTGTTATTCTGCATTGAAAGCGTGTTGTTAAAATATTTTCTTTTACATGTCATAATAAATATTATTTAAAGTAATAAATGCTTAAAGTTAGAAGACGAAAGTTTAAAGTGCATAGGAGAAATGAATAAAGAAATTGTAATACTTTTTTTCTTTTATTTTCGTGTTGAAACAAAAATAATTAAGAAGGAATTAGAAATTAACATGTGATTTGGTAAATAAATATTAATAGTATTTAGTGTATAATAAGAAAACAAAAGGAGAATATGGAAATGAACTAAAACTAAGTAAAGTGAAAAACGAATTATGTATATATGTGAATAATAGAAGAGTAGGTAAAGTTACTGAAAATTAAAGCAGAAAAGTATAAAAGAAAAAGATAAGGGTACAAGAAAAGCATAATTTTTATTAATATAAATTAAATAATGATTTCTAAAAGCTATACAACAGCAGCATACGACGAGACTCATCGAAGGCCTTCGAAGCAGCATCTAAGTATGTACGTATGTAAGTAAAATGACAACATATGGATATTTTTGTATTCTTCTTTTCATTTTTTTTTTAATCTAATATTCATGAATATACGAACATAAAATATTGAAAGTTTTTTTATTCATGCATATGTTTCAGTTTCTTTATGGAATTATGTTTAAGTTGATGATTATTAGTGTTCTATGCTCAATTAGTAAATAAAGATTATGATTATGAATTGTTAAATCTTAAAACGGTGGTCTGAAATTGGATGTATCGTTGATAGGTCAAAAGGGGTTTCTGTTACAGCAATGAAACCATTGGTAGGGAGGGCTTGGAGCAGCTAAAACAACATCAGTGGCTGCTAAAGCATTTGTATGGTTAAACGTTATCCAGGAATTTAGGAGGCTTAGGAAACAGCGCATCGGTTCACTGGTTTCTTTTATTTAATTTTCATGTGTGCAAATTATGTTCATTATTGTTGTTGTTTATTTCCAACATCAGTTTTCCGGTTTAGTCCTGAAAGCCATTATAAGCCGAACCCCCCCCATGACTGAAGCAGCTGGAAAGCTAGTGCACACAAATGGTTGGAAGGATATAAGCGAAACCGGACGCTAACTTTAGAATGTTGTATGGGTACGTTAGTGGGATGTTGAAAGTGGTAACAGATAAATAATAATAAATGGCGCCCAACGTGGGGCCCGAGATGACTTGGAGCTCCCGAAGTCGTGGAGCAAGCGAAAACGCGGTCCTCACATATTGGATTCATTTTAGGGATCCTTTTGTTTAATGTCTGTCTGTTCGAGAAAGAAATACTGCGTCAAAATTTTGGAATTCAGCTTTATGTCATTGCTTACCAGATTTTTACACAGTTTCTTTTATTTTTCAATTTTTTTGTTTAGTGTAATTTTTGGTTCAATGGAATTCTATATTTATAACTTGGAATTTTTACTAGCTTTAGCTAAATGCTTTGCAGTATACCATTATATTGTTAGAGTTTCATCTTACTTTTTCTTTTACGCCATCTACTTTCTGATATGTTGGAATGTTGGTTCGACCTGACTAAATGTTTATCGACCAAACCGCATTTTGGTGGGTAGATTCCATTTATGTAAAGTTTTTCTAATTTTTTTTAAGTAAAGAGTTGAACGACTATATTTATTTCAAGTTATTTTGAAATTGTAATATTTTTTTTGTTTAAGGGATTTTGATTATTAATTTTTTTTGTATATTTACATCAACCCTTAACATTGTATTGTCGAAAAATTCCGTGATATCCTAACCAGAATCCAAACAAATGTTAAAAAGTTTAACCATCAACAAATACAGCCGAAAGTAAGACCACATCTACAGAAAAAAAAAATTATTATTGAACTTTAGTACAGCTACTGATTCACATTTTCGAATTTTTTTTTTATTAATCAAATTTCATTTGACCTATGGTCGAAATCATGGAATTTTCTTTATACAAATCAATTATATAAATGTTTTAAAAATTTATTATCAGAAGTATTTAAATATCTCAATCTGCATTAGGGGATCGAAATCTACCGGTCTCTTGTTGTCTCTTTGAATATTACTATAAAATTCATATTTTAATTTAAATATTTTGCATTGTTTTTGATATTTCGTCTCTTGTTGAGGATGCCAATGACAAGGCATAGTAACGAAAACTTACCACAACAGGTAAATAGTTGTGTTATATGTCGCACAAATTTGAGCGAGAGCGATGAAGTTCTAACAACTGTATGCTCGCACCAATTCCATCGACATTGTTTGTTAAATTGGCTAAAACGCAATTCCGCCTGTCCTCAATGTCAGACTGCTTGTAGCAGCAGAGATTTTGTTACTAATCCTGGCATGCGTACTCGGTCAAAGCGTACAGTCATTGATACAAACACCGTCTGTAATAACCCAGATTTAGATTCAACAAGGCAAAGTAATCGACCTGAAGAAGGAGCAATGAGTTTACCAGTAAATACTGATCACAACAATCTTGTTAATACAAACCAGGCAAGTGGAGATTCGCGCATAAACACCTTAGTTAATTTCCGCTCACCAAGCCACTATTTTTGACGGACTCGAAACACGAGTTGCACAATTAGTCGAACAACGAATCGAAGGTGCATTGAGCAATTTATTAAGTCAAGTTAATTTAAACGGAGCGCAACCGGCAGTCCAAGATAACAACAATGATCGAAACCAGAGTAGCACCCAACAAAATCCTCATATGTCTACCCCCTATTTACCTCGTGAAAGGCCTAATTTTGATGATCCACTGAATCATGACCAGTTTAATAGGCAATTAGATCAACTACGCTTTAGCAACGTGTCATCAAGCCTTAACAGTGTTAAAGCAGCTAGGTTAATCGCCAGCTGGGTCATCAAATTCGATGGATCTCCAAACCTTACCGTAGAAAGTTTCATTTATCGCATCGAATCACAAGTTGTAGATACCCTAAATGGAAATTTCAATTTATTATGCGAAAATGTTCAATGCTTATTTTCGAAAGAAGCCAAAGATTAGTACTGGCAGTTTCGACGCACTGTAGAACGTGTCACTTGGCCATCTCTGTGTCAAGCTCTACGTATGCATTTTGAAGTACATAAGACTGACACTGAAATAAAAGAGAGTATTCGCGCTCGTAAACAAGGACCGACCGAAATGTTTGATGAGTATCGTAACTGAATTTTAAAAATTGCTGAAAGCCTGCATTCCCCATTGCCGAAAGCAGAATTGGTTGAAATTATGCAAAGAAATCTGCGCCCACGATTACGTCAACAACTCTTATATGTACCAATACATTCGTTGGCAGAACTTCGCAGCCTTTGTTTAAAGGGTGAAAACTTGTTGAAAGAAATTTCTAGTAGCCAACAAACAGTATCTCGTAGGCAGATTTGCGAACTTGAGGAACATTTAGATTTTGAGTTGCCTTGTGCTGAACTAGAAGCGATTAATCAGCAAGCCAAAAACCCGAAAATTAAATGCTGGAATTGTCGTAAAGAGGGACATACATTTTATGACTGTCTAGAAAAAAGGCAAGTTTTTTGCTATGGATGCGGAGCACCCGAAGTTTATAAGCCGAATTGTTCCAAATGTAGTCCGGGAAACTTGAAAACGAGCGAGGCTTCCAAAGTGTTCCCTCGCCACGACTAAACGAAACAAAATAATACGCCCTGACATACCTGTTAGCATTCGACCTAAATTAACCCAAATAGTACCATATGAAGTTCGTATGCAGAAATACAATAAAATCAAATCAGAAATTTTTAATAACGTAATTAAAACTGTTTCAAAACCTCGTTCATCTAATCGAATGAATACTTTTTGAAAAAATATTAAGCTTCAACGTCGTAACATAGGTGGAATTATTTCCTCAATTCAAAATAAAGGTGTCGATTTCAGACCATATGCACAAATTTCTATTCTTGACCGAACTTAATTAGCACTTCTTGATAGTGGAGCTCAGGTTTCCTGCTTAGGTAGCACGTTAGCCAAAGAAGTTTCAAATAGTAAGAAACTTAAACAACACCATACGTCCGTACGCACAGCTGACGGTAGAAAACAGATTGTGTTTGGTACGATCACTTTACCAGTGACATACAAACAAAATATTCAAGCGATAACTTTTTTTGTCATACCGTACATGTCTCAAGATGTAATTTTAGGGATAGATTTTTGGAGTAAATTCAAGATTGCACCACACATCATTTCACAAATCGATAATGTTCATTTTGAAATTTCTGATGAAGAGAATAAACTTCGTTTGTCTGATGAGCAACAGCAACAGCTAAATTTGGTGAAATCAAAGTTCCCGAGTTGTGAGAAGGAAGGGTTAGGAAAAACATCGTTGATAGAGCATGTGATTGAATTACAGCCAAACGTCCGACCCGTTAAACAGCGTTATTTTCCCATCTCTCCCGCTATTGAAAAGATCGTTCATAGCGAAATTGATGAAATGCTCAAATTAGGTGTGATTGAAGAGTCCCCAAACAGCCCGTGGTCTAGCCCAGTGGTATTAGTTAAGAAGGCCGATAAAGTTCGGCTATGCTTAGATTCAAGGAAAATAAATAGTTTTACCGTCAAGGATGCATATCCTTTACCGCATATTGAAGGAATTCTCAGCAGCACTATGCCGCTTGATGGATCGCGTCATTCCTCTTCAACTTAAGAATCAAGTTTTTGTGTACCTCGATGATCTTTTGATCGTATCCGAAGATTTGCCTACTCATATATCTGTTCTATCTGAAGTGGCTTTACATTTACGCAAAGCTGGTTTAACAATAAATGTAAGCAAAAGCAAGTTTTGTATCAAAGAAGTTAAATATCTTGGGTATATTGTTGGCAATGGAACATTGCGAACAGACCCAGATAAAGTCTCTGCAGTCACAGAATATCCGATACCTACAAATACGAAACAATTACGAAGATTTCTAGGAATGGCTGGTTGGTACCGCCGTTTTATCGAAAACTTTGCTACTATAACGACTCCTCTGTCAAACATACTTAAAAAGAGCAAATCATTTGCGTTCCTTACTCTAAAAGATAAATTATGTTCCGCACCGGTATTGGCAAATCCAAATTACCAAAAATCCTTTATAATACAATGTGATGCCAGTAAATTAGGTGTTGGTGCAGTTCTCTTGCAAATGAATGAGAATGGAGTTGAGGCCCCGATTGCATTCTTTTCACAAAAACTAAACAAAGCTCAAAGTAATTATTCAGTTACCGAGCTTGAATGTCTCGCAGCCATGCTCAGTCTGAAAAAGTTTCGAGCGTATGTCGAAGGTCAGGAATTTAAAATCGTTACTGACCACGCTAGTCTAAAATGGTTGATGCGTCAAACTGATCTATCAGGTAGATTAGCTCGTTGGTCATTAAAACTTCAAGGATTTAAATTTAAAATAGAACACAGGAAAGGTACCCAAAATGTTGTTCCTGATTGGCTGTCCAGACAGAACTTCGATGATGTTCTTGTATGTAATAATGAAGTTTGTGACATTATTGACTGTGATGTTCGCCCTCTGGTATATTTAATGTCAAACGAATTTACATCAGAACATTATGAAAAATTAAAGACGCACATACGTAATAACTCGTCACGGTTACCTGATTTACAAATATTAAATGAACATATTTATAAGCGAACTGAATTTCCTGATGGCAATCCTGAAAACGAGCAATATAATTGGAAATTGTGGGTTCCCAAGAATTTAGTAGCTCAAGTTATTGATAACGCTCACACACCTCCAAATAAATGTCGCGGTGGTGTAGCAAAAACACTAGAGCGCGTACGTAAAAACCTCTATTGGCCCAATATGACAGTAAACGTGAAAAATTTTGTTTCGAAATGTGAAGTTTGCCGTAAGAGTAAAGCAGCAAATATTACCTTGCGCCCACCAATCCTATCATCAAACTATAGCTTGTACGCCGTACTATGCACTTTTTGGTCAGCATATGGTGACTCACGCGCAAGATTACGAACTCCTACGGAAACTCGACCATTTGGACAGTAGCGTTCTTGAAAAATCAGATAGATTAAAACTGGTAAGGGATTCGATAGTTAAAAATATTAAGGCCGCATTTGAAGCATCAGCTAAAAGATATAATTTGCGTAGTAGAACCAAAACGTACAAAATAGGCGATGTTGTGTTCAGAAGAAATTTCATTCAAAGCGACGCAAGTAAAAAGTTTAATTCAAAATTCGCACCTAAATTTATCAAAGCCAAAGTAATTGGAACCAAAGGGAATTGTATGTATTATCTTGAAGATGTAGAAAGCAAGAAAGAGGAGTATTATCATCAAAAGGATATTCGAGACAGTAGCGAATAAATTCGAAACCCGCACCAACACTTTTGGAAGGGGGGTATGTACTATGTACAGGCATCTCGTTATCATATGTACGTGTATGTAAGAATAGCAAAATTTTGAACACCCATACAAATATACATAGCAATATGTAACTCTTTCTCTTTTTCAAACTTCTTCCTGTTCTTCGCTTCCACATTCTTTAGCGACACCTAAATGTGAGTGAAGATTATTAAGTTAAAATTAATAGCTTTCAAGAAAATGGAAAATAATTAGATATTCAAATAATATCTCATATTCATTTCTTTGCTTTATTTTGGTAGAATAAATTTTATTGAAACGAACTATTTTCTGAATTATTTCTAAATATTATGTTCATGGTATTCCATAAACCATACATCTTGGAAGCGCAAAATGTAGCAATCTCGACAGAGATGATTCAAAAGTTAATATTAGTCATGAGGTCTATAATATTTCCGTTTCCCAAAGATCGGCCCTATTTGATTGGAGCTGCCGAACGATACAGACGTGCCTCAATAAGTATTTTTACACTGCTTATCATATTGTATTATATAAAGTGATTTCATCTGATAAAAATCAATTAAATGAATTAGTGTTTGATATATTCTACAAACGAAGCGAAATAAAAGCAAAGTAAATTTTATAATTCGATTTCGGTAACACGAATGGAATCAGTTTCATTTGGCTAAAATTAACTCCAGCCCCAGCGAAGTTGCATGTTGTATCCGGATATCAGGAATTAGGAACAGGTGAATTAGTCAGCGAGAGCAAGCGACTGATATTTGAAGAAATATGCAGAATTGTAAAATAAAAAGGAAAAAAAAGGCAGCGATAACAATGATGTTCTTAATTTAATTAAAGTATATATACACAAAACAGTTCAATGACAAGTATTAATTTATCTAAATTTTTGAAATCAAAAACATAATGATATAATCATATAATCATATTATTGAAATCTTTGCTTTAGCGATTTTAAGCTTTGTATTTTTCATTTTCGTATGTACACATAATTTTTGTATTGCATTTTGAACATTTATTCTAAAAGAAAAAAAAGGAAAGAAAAAAAAAACAAATAACACAGGATGTAGTGGCCGCTAATGATCATTAGTACAGCATCTCAGCTTAGAAAACGCCTCTCCGAAGAAGAACAAGAGTAGAATGAGGGATACACATTTTTTTTTAGTTCACTGTGTTATTCTGCATTGAAAGCGTGTTGTTAAAATATTTTCTTTTACATGTCATAATAAATATTATTTAAAGTAATAAATGCTTAAAGTTAGAAGACGAAAGTTTAAAGTGCATAGGAGAAATGAATAAAGAAATTGTAATACTTTTTTTCTTTTATTTTCGTGTTGAAACAAAAATAATTAAGAAGGAATTAGAAATTAACATGTGATTTGGTAAATAAATATTAATAGTATTTAGTGTATAATAAGAAAACAAAAGGAGAATATGGAAATGAACTAAAACTAAGTAAAGTGAAAAACGAATTATGTATATATGTGAATAATAGAAGAGTAGGTAAAGCTAGTGAAAATTAAAGCAGAAAAGTATAAAAGAAAAAGATAAGGGTACAAGAAAAGCATAATTTTTATTAATATAAATTAAATAATGATTTCTAAAAGCTATACAACAGCAGCATACGACGAGACTCATCGAAGGCCTTCGAAGCAGCATCTAAGTATGTGCGTATGTAAGTAAAATGACAACATATGGATATTTTTGTATTCTTCTTTTCATTTTTTTTTAATCTAATATTCATGAATATACGAACATAAAATATTGAAAGTTTTTTTATTCATGCATATGTTTCAGTTTCTTTATTTACGGAACTTTTTTTTTCACTTTCCTTTTTGTAATGTTCTAATAATATTTGATTAAAATAACAAATGAATGATAGTATTTAATGTCGACTAGATAAAATTAAAAAAATTATATTTAAAAATAGTCTTGGTAAATGGAATTATGTTTAAGTTGATGATTATTAGTGTTCTATGCTCAATTAGTAAATAAAGATTATGATTATGAATTGTTAAATCTTAAAACGGTGGTCTGAAATTGGATGTATCGTTGATAGGTCAAAAGGGGTTTCTGTTACAGCAATGAAACCATTGGTAGGGAGGGCTTGGAGCAGCTAAAACAACATCAGTGGCTGCTAAAGCATTTGTATGGTTAAACGTTATCCAGGAATTTAGGAGGCTTAGGAAACAGCGCATCGGTTCACTGGTTTCTTTTATTTAATTTTCATGTGTGCAAATTATGTTCATTATTGTTGTTGTTTATTTCCAACATCAGTTTTCCGGTTTAGTCCTGAAAGCCATTATAAGCCGAACCCCCCCATGACTGAAGCAGCTGGAAAGCTAGTGCACACAAATGGTTGGAAGGATATAAGTGAAACCGGACGCTAACTTTAGAATGTTGTATGAGTACGTTAGTGGGATGTTGAAAGTGGTAGCAGATAATAATAATAAGTTTTTGTGCAACTAGTGTCATTGAATTGTAGAACTCTATTATACTATTTTTTTTGGACTTACGAAAGAGAACTCGTTGGAAGTCTTGATTTTCCTTATGTACATATATCTGGCGATATATTTTTTAAATGCCGCCATCTTAGTAGTGTGGGCCCGTAAAAAGTACGCCGTTGAGAGAATTTCGACGCAATTGAGTAGTATACTTTAGTAGTCCTGCTGTTGGCTTTTATTACTGCGTGATCTGGCAAACAAAATGAGAAATATTTGTTATCACCTACGATTTCTTGGAAATTTGGTCGCTCCAAATGATCGAGGATCAGGTGTTCTTCTAATACTTCTGAGTAAGATTTTTTCAGATCGGTTTTTTTGTACAGGCTAAGTTCAGTACTGAATGTTGTAAAGCCATTGAGGAGGGAAATGCGACTTTAAAGGGGGGTTTTACTACGTATTTGCCGTCGTCTTTCCCAGAGTTTCCTAAGTAAGTCACCTAAGAGATCCCTCTCGGCCTCAGTTATTTTTGTTGTGAATGATGCGATTGGCTGCGCTAGTGGCCCGCTTAAAATCCATCCGAAAATGATGTTCTGAGCTATGAGCTTCCACCGATGTCGCCTTTAAAACCTGAAGTCAATATTTTTGGTAAAATGTCGCTACCGACTACCATGTCAATTTTTGCGGGAACAAAGCAGTTGTGGTTTGCTAAAGTGAGTGAGGCATATTTTTTCACATCAAGATATATTATATCCAATGATGGCAAAAATTAAGTTAGCTATGTTAATATAATATTATTGCCCGAGTTGGTATTTTTAGTTTGAGATCAGGAGAGCAAATTGTTAGAAAACAAGCTTTGCTGGAATTTTGCACTGTTTGTCCGCCCATTCCTAGTATTTTGAAGTGCGTTTTGGTAGTGGGAAGACCAAGTAACCTTTATACGCGAGCGGTTATGAAGGTTTTTTGGGATCCTTGGTATATAAGTGCTCTTATTTGAGATATTAGTTATTTTTCCTTTGTGGAGGAGCGGAATGATTGCAGTGGGGAGCAATGTTCTTTCTCTACTACTGGAGAAGTGTGAGGGAACTCTATCATCTTTTTCAGTTGAGTTTGACGTTTTTGCTAGCTGTTGAGAGGCATTTCTTCTCCAATTGCCACTTGGGATGTGACGTTTTTTTGGGGGTCTATAGTTATTCGATGTTCGAAGGAATGAACTTTCGTTATCTGAATGTATACGCCGTGGTACACCAAACCTTAGAACAATTTTGTTTAAAATAGTAGTTGCACAAGCTTCTGCTGACGTTTCTTTTAATGCAAAAGGTTCAACAAAACGACGGCATAACTCTTCCACGACAATTATACAACGGTTATTCTTTGATGTACAAGGTAAAGGACCGAACGAGTTAATAGCAACAATTTGAAATCTCTGGTTGCTTGAAAGTGTTTGGAGCAAACCAGCTGGCTTCATACTCGTCAGTTTATATTTCTTGAATTCTACACAAGATTTTACGCAATTTCAGCGCGCATACCCGCCCAAAAGTAAATTTGAGCGATCTGTTTGGTAGTGTGATCAATACCACAATGTCCTGCATTTGAATCCTCTTGTAACTTCTTTAAAACCGATGCCCTTAATTTTTTAGGTCAAATCGTGGAAAAGACCCGTGGAAAGAGAATCGAAAGACACCACCTCTTCATCGATTTTAAAGCAGCCTCTGACAGCGCGAATACGAGCTGCCTTTACGCCGCTTTGTCTGAATTTGGTATCCCTGCAAACCCGGGAAGGACTTCTCCGAGCCATTCGTTACCAAACGAGGTTTTAAACTCTTATCGTGGCACTTTTTTTTAACTTATCTCTGGCTCTTGTATTGTTTCTCTTAGAAATAATACGTGTTTTTGAGTGGTCCACAAAATTGGCTTTTATTCTGAGCAATCGCTGAGGTAATACATGCTCTTTGGGTAACATTTCATTTTTCTTGCCTATACTCTTTTATTGGTTGTTTTTGGACCTGTATTGTTGTGTTTTTTATTTTCACCTGCTTTTTATGGATTCTGCTGGTAAACGTAAAGCAACTTTTGCTGCTAGCAAAGAATCTCCAGCACATAAAAATCCGAGACTGGAGAATAACGGCAGCCTCTCTTAAGACGCTGCAGTCAACAGAAGAGAAACTACAATTAATGGAAGAAGGATGCAAGGGCGTATTGGAATGGTGTAAATGCAACTATCAGAAGGTATTGCTGCTTTCGAGCGAAAGTTCACTGGTAAGCTCCAAGACAGTTTCGAAGCGGTAACAGCACGTATTAAAAAAGTTGAACGAAGGTGCAATAGTCTGGAGGAAGAGATTACTACAGCACTTAATCTCTCTGAAGAAGTTAACTCAATGAAAGAGGAATTGGCAAGTTTTAAAAAGAAACCTAAGATAGACTTTTGATAGTGTATGTAAGTCTTTGATATTGAGACTCTCTTTATCTGTGACATTTTTCGCACAAAACATACTACTGAGCAACCTATCAGTGCGGCGCCGTGATTATCAAATTTCCGTCACTGTTCGATCGCACCCGCGTTTTTTTTGCATTCTTTCGTTATAGAAAAGAGTACAAATCTTCAGTGCCTCTAAAACTAGAAGGCTTTGAGAACGACGGCAGAAAGACTCTCCAAGCTGCAATAAAATTAAGAAAATTAAATAAAGTGCATAGTGCTTTTTTTTGGAGAGGTGAAATCTTTGTGCGAGTATCTCCTGGAAGTGAACCTCTTAATTTTCTTGATAAAGGGTGGTTAAATTGTAAGGGCCGATGTTGAATGTGAACCACACCTAAACGCCAAGTTTTTTTCCTAATTTAATTTGACATTTCTCTATTTCAGACTTACTCAATTTGAACCATGGAGAGATACACAATCCAACAACGTGTTAAAGTTATCCAGACTTATTATGAAAATTTTCGAAGAAAATCATCTTCAGTGATGAGGCACATTTTCACCTCATTGGATTCGTCAATAAACAGAATTGCCGCATTTGGGCGAATGAGAATCCAAGAGTGATAAACCAATGCACCCACAAAGAGTGACTGTTTGGTGCGGTTTATGGGCTGGCGGCATCATCGGGCCGTATTTTTTCCAAAATGAGGCCGGTCAGGCAGTTACTGTGAATGGTGTTCGCTATCGTGAGATGATAACGAATTTTTTATGGCCACAATTGGAAGATATGGATGTGGACGATATGTGGTTTCAGCAGGACGGTGTCACTTGCCACACAGCTAACGAAACAATGGCTCTTTTGCGCAACAAATTCAATGGCCGTGTTATCTCACGTAATGGCGATGTAGCGAGCTTTTCAATATCATTAGAAATGTTTAGTATTTGCGTACATATGTATATTTATAGTTATTTATTGTTTATTATAATTTTTAATTTTTATCTACAATAATATTTTTTTGTCGCTATTATTTTTGTAAAGTTAGTTTATAACCCATAATTTTTATTCTTACTTCACATTATGTATGCATATAACCCGTCCTCTAATGTTATTTTCATCCAAACAATTCTGTTAAATGTGCTCTGTAAGCGTGCTGGTGGCTTTAATATAAGTTCACATCAATGCTCGCAGTTTAAATAGTAATAAATTGGATAACATTAGAAGTACGTTTAAACATTCGATTGTTGACGTTATTTGCATGTCAGAGACTTGGTTTAACACTAGACTTACGGGTATCGGGCGTATACCTATTTTTACTGAAATCCGTCTTTTTGAGGGGTAAATTAAAATACAAATTTTTGTATAACTTTTATTTTTAAATCAACAGCTTTTTATTCACGATTGTTTTTAATACATTTCAGACCCAATAGACAAGATTTTCGCACAATTGGATTTTGTGAATGAATTGAAATGTGTATTTTGTTCATCGTCATGGTCACTGCCCAGTTCTACAGCCAACTGGAAAATAATATAATTCTTACGAGATATCTCTACTTCGGTGGTCTCTTTGTACAATATCTTGGAATTAATGGTATAATCCAAAGTGTTATAAAATACGTGAAGCGGCCATCTAGGGAATCCTCCATTTGTTCTACAATATCCACCCAAACTTTGTTTTGTTGTAATATGCAACTGTCTCTAATACACGTTTAGCATCATTTTCTATTTTGTCATTTTTGTGTTTCGAACTGAGCAATAATCCCTTTTTGTTTGGCTTGGACTTGTAAACTGTAGGAACGCACTCTTCTGATTTATAAAGTTTTGAAGAATATCGGATCATGTTATCCTTCTACAAGAGTTGTTTTTATTAAAGCAACTATCTTGCGGCCGCGGTAGCCGAGTGGTTAGCATTGCGTAACGATATTCGGAAGACTCGGGTTCAAATTCCGGTGCCACCAACATCCAAAAGTTATAGAAAATTAATTTAAATAAAAAATTTAGTTACATTTTCTAATTGCGGTCGCCCCTCGGAAGGGAATGTCCACCCCTCTGAGTGTATTTCGGACATGAAATAAAGGCTCCTCGTAAAAAAAACCATCAGCCGTTCGGAGGCGGCTTAGTATAAACTGTAGGTACCTCCATTTGTTGGAAAAAAACATCAAGACGCAAAACCACAAATTGGAGGAGGAGCTCGGCCGAAAATCGCTTCGGCGGTTACAAAGCGCCAATTATATATTATATATAACTCTTGCAAGTTTTAGTAGTAGTTTTTCGGTTTTCCCTAAATATGGTAAGCCATTTATAAGATACTTTCTTTTCACATCCGATGCCAACCAAAACTTTGTGGCAAATATATCAGTTTTATTTGGCATGAACTGAGTAAAACGGCATCTAGTTTTGCTTGAAAACAATTGTTCGTCTGCTATAAGGTTCTCCTCAGGCTTGATAAACTAGTCCCATATTACAGAAATCAACGCAAATTTAACGGTTTTCAATCTCTAATCTTCTTTGGTTTTTCTTGTCGAAACGTATGAATAGAATAATTTCTGTAAACTTACCTCTGGACATGGTTTTTGAAAAGAAGCTCGCCTCCCATCTCGTAAGTGTGCCTCTCGACCAATCATCTTTTTTCAAAACTTTTTTTCAATTATCAGTTCAAATGCGCTCCTTACAATTCCAAGCATTCTTTTTTTGTGTACGCTGTTGATCCTGATATTGGATGAGTGCATAAGTTCGTGCCCGATTTCAAGTGCAAACTAAAATTGAAATTTTTTGAAGAGAGCGCTTTTATTAATCAATTATGTATTCGCCATCATGTTCGGCAATCCACTCCCAACGTTCAACCAATTTACGGATGCCTGATTCATAGAAATCGCGCGGTTTCTCGTTGAAATAGGTGTCAAGGTGGTTTTTGACGTCTTCCACATTTTTAAATTTTTTTCCATTCAAATTGTTCTGCAGCGATCGAAACAAATGATAATCAGAAGGTGCAATGTCGGGTGAATATGGGGGATGCGGCATGATTTCCCAATTCATCTCCTTCAGTTTGGCCAGGGTCGGTTTTGCAACATGTGGCCTGGCGTTGTCATGATGGAAAAGAACTCCTTTGCGATTTGCCAAAATCGGACGTTTTTCATCAATTGCTTTCTTCAATTCGACCAATTGCTGACAATACTTGTTGGCAGTGATCGTTTCTCCAGCTGGCAAGAGCTCAAAATAGATCACGCCTCGGATATCCCACCAAATGCACAGCAGTACCTTCATCGGATGCAATCCACCTTTCGACATCGGCTCCGCCCCTTCGTGTGCCTGTTTCCATGTTCTTTTGCATTGAACATTGTTGTACAGGACCCATTTTTCATCACCAGTCACGAGCCGATCCAAAAAAGGTTCGTTTTTGATCCGTCGAAGCAAAGAAATTGCTGTTGACATACGGTCCACTTTGTTCTTTTCACTCAACAGATGTGGCACCCATGTATCGAGCTTCAAAGTGTACCCAACCTTTTTTACACGACGAAACGCAGTTGATTTGTTGACGTTCAATTCACTGGCAACCTCTTCCGTCGAAATACGTGAGTTATTCGCAACTAAAGTCCTTAGAACATCGTCATCAAGCTCAGAAGGCCGTCCACTGCGAGGTTGATCTTCGAGGTTAAAATCTCCAGAACGAAATTTCGCGAACCATTTCTTTACTGTGCGGAGTGCTGGAGCACGGTCCAAATAAACTTCGCGAATATCTTTAGTTGCAGCGCCCACTGTTTTTCCTTTGCGGAATTCGTATAACATAATATGACGCATATGATCTTTTTCGTTGTTCATCTTCCATGCGTCTTTTCACTAAGCAACTCAAATCAAAATGAAGTTATTTTATGCTTGATTTACAGTTCGGACTGTCACCTTTCCAACGATATATAATATGTATATATTTCTTTCACGAGCGCCACTCTCAAACGATTCGTACGGCATCCAGCGGAATCGGGCACAAACTTATGCACTCATCCAATACATCTTTGAACATACTATAAGCTGGTACTCTACCACAACCTCCGCCTTCTTTTAGTGTTTCCCATAAAGTTCCATCCGCAGAACTTTCGATCGAATTTTCTTCATTACAGATATCAACAACTTCCATCTCATTTTCGCTCTCAGAGTCTGTAATGATACGCATTCTTTTTCTATTATAGCAGGTTTCGCGAAGATTTCCTTTTCCACTGCCCTCAGGATCTTCAATTTCGGTAATTACTGCGTCAAATTCTTCCTGCCTATTGCATAATTCGTTTAAATCAGAATCCCATCCAGATTGGTCTTCATTTATCCTGGCTAGTTTTTTTATAAATTCTATATATTTTGGAAATTTGTCCATATTAGCCTTAGAAGTAGACAAAATATAAATGTAAAAAATTATTTCTTTTTAGATAAGTTAGTAATAACCTTGAAAAATCAAATTTTCACTGAACTTCACAACTTCATTTTTTTTTTTTTGCAAAATGCACTCTTTCTCATTGATCTAATTTTATTTTGAAATATTTTGATTTGACAAAGTTTGCTGTGCTTGCCTTCTTTCATTTATTTTTATTCTTTTTTTCTTTTATTTTTATTTATATGTTTTTTTTATTTGTTTTATATTTTCGTTTTAGTTATTTCGTAAGATTTGCAACAATTGATCCTAAATTAAGACGGATTATTATTAAAATAGGTATACAACATATAGAAAAACTAAAATCTAAGTCTATCGGAGGATACGAATGGAAATATATTCATATTCAATGAATTATATCTCAATATATGATATCTTAATAATAATATTTAGATGTCCGCAATCTTAAGTCATGAAATCGAAAACCTGTCAAATTGATTGGTTCTGTCAATCTAGTGTTAATGATGGTATTCTGGACAAGTGCTACTCCTTCCCAAATTATAATTTATTTCGTAATGCTCCGTTGGATAGAAGAGTTGGGTGGAGTGTCTTTGTATTGTAGAAACAGTCTGAGTGTTAATATTATTAGTTTCGATTCTTCTGATATTGAGTTTCTAACTGTCGTAATTTCGTATTCGAGCACGACAGTTTTAATGTCTTGTGTATATAATCCGAATAAGAGCATTTCACCGCAGCCTTTTTCGATGATCTTACTCCTCGTCTTCTTGACTATGATTATTATGATATTTGTGGCGGCTTCAACACTTATTTACTTACTGCTGTCTCTGTATCCAAAAATTTTTTAGATTACTGGGTATGCTTACAAGATTTTTCTCCAATGTTCGTCCTAGTCTTCTGGACATTTTCCTGATTCCAAGTTCTATCTCTGTACTTTTGTTTGACCAAATGTCGTTCATTTCTGATCACAATTTGATTTTTTGCTCGAGCGACTTTAATTGAAATTACAACATATCGATTTACGGAGTTCTATTACCGTGGCTATAAAGCCTTGATGGAATTTCGGTTGGCAGCTAGTAACTCTCGACGAAAAACTCGACTTCTCAGTAACAAACATATTGTATTTCTTTAATAAGCATACCTATTCACAAGTGACGTCTATTCTTTTGAAAGATTTCAGTTTGGGTCCTTTTGTGAAGATGTGTTTGCAATATCAAATCGAATGCTGTGGGGAATAACGAGCTTCGGATTAAGTTTGTCGTATTAATGTTGCCCAATATTCTCGGCTATCAGTCTCCGACTGATACTCACCGCGAGTGGACGTATTTTCAGACTGTGTTTTTTTCTGTGCTTGATCAGCTCTCTGCTTCTTACTTAACACTATTCTTTTGTGTTCGTGACTTTAAACTTCAAACGATACACGTGTTTTCTCTTTGTGACTGCTTGCTGAAAATATTTTGCAGTTCATAAAGCATTGGAAGCGGTAAGCAAAGAAATAGTTTCCATTTCCGAACTACGGGATGGTAATTTGTTGTTGCTAGTTAAAACCCCAACCATTGCACAAAAATTCCTAGCTACGAAGCGATTGAATGGAATATGCGAAGTAGAGGTAAAGTGATATATGCACAATGCCTCAACGATGTCCCTGAAAAAGAAATTATAGAAAATTTGAAAAATCAAGGAGTGGTAGGAGTGTACAAATTAAAAAAAAACGTGAATAATATCCTACAACATTCCGGAGTACAACTTCTCACATTTGACATGTATAAATTACCCAAAAAAATAGAGGTTTATGGCGCTCAGCCCGTGTAAAACCATATTTCCCAAATCCCATGAGATGTAAATCATGTCAACTTTTAGGGCACACCATTAAGAGGTGCAATAACAAAGTGCCACTTGTAATTTCCCTCCCTACGGCTCAGAACAATGTTTATGCACTTTATGCGCAAATTGTGCCGGTGAGAACCCATCATTTTCGAACACATGTCCAAGGTACATTCAAACAAAACAAATTCTCAAAATCAAAACTGAGAACAGATGTTCGATGCGAGAAGCTATCAAATTACACAAAGCACAAGTGCCAAGTCTACCAAACATCTCTTTCTCCCAAATGGTAAAGCAAAATCATCAAAATCATCAAAAAGAAAACAAGAACTCTAACAATACCACAGCAGAAACCATTCATACACCTTCCGTACCCACAAGCTCTCGTCCCCAAGTACCTCACCCTGAAACTGCTGAGAGCATTAACACTGCTCAAACATCTCTTACTCCAAATCCCAACGACGACTTACACCCCCCACCAACCTCCTCTTTCGATTTTCACTCATATGCCACTCCACAAAATAACAACACCATAATTCCTAACAACCAACCTCTCTCTTATAGTGCTCTCAATTCCACCTTCCAAAGCATTCTTGGCTACGCTAATAACTGCACAAATCAAACAGCTAATCTCTCCCATCAATTTATAAGCGAACTACAATCTCACCACACTGCAAACGCTTCTCTCAACAAGTCACAAACCAACTCAATATCAACTCAAGAGTACAGTCTATAAATGATGATCAAATTATGCCAACCTCAGACGACGAAAAAATGTAATCCATACTGAATGTTTAACATACTACAGTGGAATATAAATGGCTTCTACAACAACTACACCGAACTTGAAATTCTCATTAAAAAAAATCTCCCCACACTTCATTGCTCTACAAGAAACTCACCTTGCCGTAAATAAAGGTGGCTCTGTACCAAATAAATATGTAAGTTATTTTCTCAATTTACCACAAAATACCACAAACAAACAAGGTATCGCTGTCTTAGTAGAAAAAGATATTCCACATAAATACCTCCCAATCCATTCAAATATCGCTTCGTTAGCGATTATTTGTCTGTATATACCTCCTCAACAAAGATTAACGCTTGCTGAGCTTAGAAACATTTTAACGTCAGTACCAAAACCCGTAATCCTGGTCGAAGATGTAAATTCGTGGTCCCCATTATGGGGCTCCACATCAACCAACCAAAGAGGCTTGATGCTAGAAGATTTAATTCTTACTGAGAACTTAACCATATTGAACGATGGTTCTCCAACGCATTTTTCGACCCATAATTCCTTCACCCACGTCGATCTATCTATCTGCTCTACCAATATTGCTCCAAAAGCAAAACTCGACAGCTTATGTGGCAGTGACCATTACCCAATAGTCACAGAATTAGCCACGCCATCCTTTCAAAAGCTCTTCCCAAAACCAAAGTTTTTGACAGGAAAAGCAAGCGAGCTGAACAACTTAAGAAATTTAAAACAGGATAACTGGAGGCAATACAAAAGGACTGGAACAGAAGCCAACCTGATCTTATATAAAAAAGCAAATGCCATTTTTCGTAAAAAGTCTAAAGAAGCAAAACGAATGAGCTTCGAAAAAGTTACTGCAGAAATAAATCCCTCTTCTAACCCTAAAAAGGTTTGGTCGGACATTAAAATGCTCACAGGTTCATATTCCCAAAACCATATAAATTCAATCAACAGCCCTACTGGACCTGTAGCTGACCCCAAGGCAATTGCCGAACTTTTTGCCTCCACTTGGTCTAGGTATTCTAGCGACTCAAACTTCACTTTAACTTTTATAGCAAAGAAAAATGAAACATTAAATTGCACTTATAATCAGCCAAACTCCCCAGCTAAAATAATAGTATCAGAAATCACGTATCCAGAATTCGAAAGTACAATCTCTTCACTATCTGGAAAAACTCCAGGCCACGATAGAATTTCGTATGATATGCTAAAAAACTTGCCTTGTGAGGTTAAATCTAGATTATTCAATGTGTACAATAATATTTTAACTACCGGAATTTATCCTCAAAATTGGAAAAACGCAGCAGTTGCACCCATACCAAAGTCCACTAACCCATCATCTGAAGCTTTAGATTATAGACCGATTTCGCTTATATGCTGCATGAGTAAGTTACTCGAAAAAATTATCTCGAAGCGCATTATGTGGTATATTTCCAAATATCGCTTAATTAATCCACATCAGCTCACCTTTAAGGAAGGGCATGGAACTTCCGACGCTCTCCTACTTTTTGAAAATTTCGTATCATATGGTTTATCCTCCCGCAACCATATATCTACGCTCAGTCTGGATTTTGAAAAGGCCTTCGATCGTCTCGGAGCTCACATAGCTCTGCGACAATTAGAAAAATGGAAATTCGGTAATAAAATATACCATTTTATCAAGTCATTTCTCACCAATCGAAAATTCGAAGTAAAAGTAAATAACGCGTCTTCTAATTTACACAACCAACGGAATTGAATCCCACAAGGATCCCCCCTTTCTGTTACGTTATTTACTATTGCTTTCGACGAAATTAGCCACATAATTTCCAAACATAAAAATATTTCACACATTATCTATGCGGATGACGTCCAACTCTATTCTAAAATAAGTAATTTAAACACTGTTAAAAATAAATTTCTAAACATACTAACCAATATATCGAAATGGTCAATCTGCTCAGGAGCAAATCTTTCACTTAATAAATGTAACTATTTTCATATATGCCGTAAACAAAAATGTACCGATTTACATCTTGTTCATAATAATATCAACATTGTAAACGTTCCTAGCTTACGTTTTCTTGGAATCGTTTTTGACAAACGTTTTACATTTAAGGAACACTGCCTAAGCCTAAAAAAAAGCCTAGCATTGTCTAATTTATCCAAATACTTTAATAATTGCTGTTAAGGTTTTAATTTTGTCGAAAATTGACTATGGTTTACCAATATACGGACATTGTACAAAGAGCAACATAAAAATGATTTTTTCGACGTATCATGCTGCCGTTCGAAGGAGCATACGTGCATTTCCAACATCCCCGATTCAATGCATCTTGGCGGAGGCTGGAATGCCTACCTTACAGGAGAGAATAGAATACACCACCATGATGCTTATGCCAAAAGTCTTCCTCTGCAGAAATAGTATTCTACACGACACTATCACAACAATGTGGAACGCTAACAAAGTACCAACCACAAGTCCAATAGAATACCAGCGGCTTTTTGAGGAACACAGAGCACCTTACCGGAACGAATGGCAAATGTACTATACCGATGGATCAAAGTCTGAGCACCACACGTCATTCGCGGTAGTTCAAGTTGATGGGACAACAGTAATCGCAGGGCACCTGCCAAATTACTGTTCAGTGTATACGGAGGCAGTGGAAATACACAATGCAATACTCTTAGCCACAAAATCTAACAACAAGACGATAATCTGCACAGACAGTATGTCAATGATATCCGGAATTATTAATATCGCCAACAAGTCACCCCTAATAACTGAAATACGGATCAACCTAATAGAAAACCGCAAGAAAATCAAAATTATGTGGATTCCTGGTCACGCTGGCATTAACGGCAATGAGTTAGCGGATCAGAAAGCAAAAGCCGTTGCAAACGAACCGTTATTTACTTTTATATATATGGTGAAAGGGGATATTTTCCTACTCATAGAGAACTACTTCAAAAACCAGAAAACAGACCCTTGGAACAGAGCGCAACCCCAATCACACCTTCCGCCGATCTGCCGAATGAACGATATTATTGCCTTCACTCGAATTCGGATTGGGCACACCATTGCCACGCACTCGTACCTGCTGAATGGTTAAAGTGCACCCCACTGCGTTTACTGCACTTCACCATCGCTTACAGTTAAACATCTTCTAGATGAATGCACGAATTTCAGTGCTATTAGAAAAACAATTTTTAGCGACCAGCATGTTTCGGAATTGCTTAAGGAACCTTCACATGAAAACATCCACAAGGTAGCTGAGTTTTTGCGCAAAACCGACCTTAGAAAGTTAATTCAATTTTATTCTTAAGTTATCTTACATAAAAAAATTTTCCTTTACTAACTGTATATTGGTGAGTGGGGGTAAAAAATGGGCCGTTTCCAATGAAATGAGGAAGTCTAGGTCTTTTTGGGTTTTTAAACGATAACAATTCAGGTTTATTAAATTACTTATGTTATAAGATAGATTATTGGAAAAAGTAATAATAATTTTGAGTTATAATTCGTTGTATATGGTTTTAGACACAAATTGTCTTAGTGTCTTTGAGACCATTTAATTATTACAAGACTAGGTTTTTAAAAGTGATTTGAAATTACAAGAATATAAGCAAATATAATATTATGAATTTAAATGAAAAATAAAATGAAAAACTGATTGTGTCGCTGTTGGCTACTTTAGCCGGTTGGTTAATTCAAACGGTGTTGCTGGTGCGGAACGTTAGCAACATTGGGCGACATTGGGCAGCACGCGGCGTTGCCACCTGAGGGGGATCACTCCGAAAACGTAAGGAGGTATATGTCCTCAACACTAACATAGATTAATTTTAATCCATGTACTGACAGTAAAATTTCCCATTTATTTTTCTACATTGGACTGGCTAATTTATTAATATTCTTAGACGATTTAATTTTATTAGAGCAGTGAGCCGTAAGCCCTGGCAGCTAGTGCTCCTTTCTCTGTAAAATGATAATTGTATTATTATTTTTCATTTATAATAAATAAATAAATAAAAATTCTCGGCTATCAGGCGCATCATTGGTTTGTGAATTCAGGCCCATAAGTATATTACCAGGATTTTCAAATGAAATGACTTGAGCGATAGAAATAAACTGCTTAGCCCTCTACATAGTGGTTTCAGAGCTGGTCATTCATGTTCCACTGCTGTTGTTAAAGTCTTAGCCAATATACGATAGCCTTTCGATCAAGGCTATTTAACACTACTTTGTATTCTCGATTTTTCTGTTAACCACAATCTATTGTGTGAGAAACTAGCTAAGTATTTCAACTTCATCGAATCAGCATTAAAACTTGAGCGACAGGTTTCAAGAGGTAAAAATCGGTAATACTTGTTCTAACCTTATGCACATGTACGCTGCATATGTACGCTGTTGTTCCTCAGGGATCCTAATATAGACCCCCTATTGTTTAGTATTTTCATTAACGAAATTTTTAGTCATGCACACGTCCACGCTTACATGCTGATGCTGATGATGTAGAGTTATGTATATCTCTGGTGAATTTGATTCGATTCAGCTAGTATACCAACAACTTAATGAAGACCTGAATTCATTATTGGCATGGTCTACAAAGAATTTACTTTGCCTAAGTCTAAAAATTTACTCTCCAAATTATCTACCTATTAATCGCTTTAAATTAGTTGACAAAGCCAAGAACTTGGGTTTCGTCATTAATTTTGAACTATCGTGTGAGTACACGTTCGTTAAATCTTATTCCTCCGAGGTTAAATTATTTAAGTACATCTAGACTGTTTTTTAATAATGCGGTTAGGATCTGGAATTCTCTTCCATTGTCCTAGAAGAACGCTTTCCACAAAGGCAATAACAAAAAACTTCTTTTTAATTACTTTTCGTCAAAAGTTGATCAGGAATAGTGGTCAGAAACTTTTTTTTTAAGAAAGTATTGCTTGTAACTTAGCATGTACATAAACTTCGCTAATATTTTCATTTCAATTATTACTTATACTGATAATTTATTTTGTTTTAAGTTTGTATCATTGTGAAAGAAAAGATTATATCTTAGAGCACTAACGTTTTCATTCCAAATATAGAAATAAATAAATAATATTTAAGAGCAGCAGAGGTGAGTAGAGAAAGTACAATCTTCTATAAGACTGTACAGCTGCTTTCTCCAGACTGAATAAGGAAGCGAAGCGAATGGGTCTGGTAGTCAACGAGGGCAAGACGAAATATCTCCTGTCATCAAACAAATATAGTTGAAGCAGAGAAAGGGGAAGGCCTCCATTCCATTGGAAAGACCAGGTTGAGATGGACCTGGCTGAACTTGGTGTCTCCAATTGTAAATGCAGTTTTAGGCTTATCTACAGGCGCCATTTTAATTCGCCAGTATCCGGCTTTTAAGTCGATGGAATACATATAAGGTGTAGCTTTCGCAGTATGTAAGAGATCATACATGCGTGGTAGTGGGGATGTGTCTGCTCTGGTAATGTTATTCAAACGCCGCTAATCTGCAAAAAACCTCACTCCTAGACCTTTCTCCATCAAAACAACTGGAAATGCCCAAAGAGATCCGCTTTCATCGAAGACAGCTTCTTTTAGCATGTCTTCTAATTTCTTCTTCAACTTGTTTTTCATTGCTCTATATTCTTCAAGCAAGTTTTCTAAGTGTTCTCTCCTCATTATCTAACGATACTTCTTCATTATGGCGATGTTTTACTTTTATTGAATTTATGTCAGCAAAACAGCTTACTTTCTTTTCAGCTTCATTACAGCTTTTTACTTCCTTCAGCTAATAATTGGCGCTTTGAAACCGCTGCAGCAATTTTCGGTCCAACAAATGGAGGGACCTACAATTTACACTAAGTCGCCTCCGAACGGCTGATGGTTATTTATGAGGAGCTTTATTTCAAGTCAGAAATACACTCGGAGGGGTGGACATTCCCTGCCGAGGGGCGATCGCAATTAGAAAGTTTAGCTTAATTTTTTTTCTGGTATACTTCCAGTAATATATCGCTTATTTCTCTTGGCGGGTATTCATATGTAGACTCGCTACTTATATTTGTGTTTTCGAACCAAGACATAAAATCGACAATTTGGTCATAATTCTCTGTATGTGTTCGCCTTTCCTCAGACAGCGACAGTGGATGCTTGACTTGGGTCACTTGCATTTTAAATTCAAATATAGTATTAAGGTCGTCCTTAAAAATGTCACTTTCGTTGCACAAGATCAATTACTATTCTGGCCTGTTCAAAGAAATCGTTTCCTATCAGAGTCCAATTGTCTTCAGCATTTGACAAAAAAATCTTATTCGTTTGAAGCGCTTACCAATCAGAATATCTGCAATACTAGAGTAAGCCATCTCCTTGCGAACAAAACCATCAGCTAATTTAATTTCAGAATAAAAGTTTTGCAGTCCCACACCTTTTCGTTTAAATTGTTTATGTAGTTGTCTACTTGCAACACTCGTTCTTGCAACTGTATCGATATATGTATGTATGTTTCACCTTTCAATCCATTAATGTTGATGTGAAAATCGTGCTTGGCGATTTTAATACCAAGGTGGGCCAAGAAGGTATCTTTGGTACGACTATCGGAAAATTCAGCCTTCACAACGAAACATAACCTAATAGGTCGGCGTTAGGTGTTTTCGAGAGAAAGTTTTTGCGTTGGGAACGGCGAATACCGCAGCCGATGGAATGATGTACTGGATAAGATATACAGCGACATTGATATAGTTCTGTGAATCAAAAAACTGCGGCTACGCTGGCTAAGTCATGTGCTCCGTATGGATAAGAATACTCCAGCTTTGAAAGTTTCGATACAGTACCCGCCGGTGGAAGCAGAGAAAGACCAAGTAGAGAAGGACCTGGCTCTACTTGGTATCTCCAATTAGCGCCATACAGCGAAACGATTAGCGCAATGTTATAAATTCGATTATAATCGCGTAAGCGGTGTCTACGCCAGTAAAGTAAGTAAATACTTGTAAGTGTTAATATTTTATGAAATTTGGTATCTGGATGTTTTTGAAGTCGCTGATTACGAATACCAGATTGTCAAAATTAAAAATGGAATATCTGATAAGAATGAAAAATTACAAATCTGAAATGAGAATTAGAAAATTTAATTATACGATTGACTTTTTGCCCAAATTTACAATTAAATATTTAAAAAACTTTTTTGTTTATAAACTAGATTAATTATAATTCCTCTTCTTCTTTATTTGCGTAGGCACCGCTTACGCGATTATAGCCGAATCAATTATAGCGCGCCATTCATCTCTTCTTTTCGCTGTTTGGCGCCAGCCAAGTGCACCCAGGTCACTCCCCACTTGATCTTTCCAACGGAGTGGAGGTCTTCCTCTTCCTCTGCTTCCACCAGCAGGTACTGCATCAAAAACTTTCAAAGCTGGAGTGTTTTCATCCATTCGGACGACATGGCCTAGCCAGCATAGCCGCTGTCTCTTCATTCGCTGAACTATATCAATATCGTCGTATAGCTCGCACAGCTTGTCGTTCCATCGTCTGCGGTATTCGCCGTTGCCAATGCGCAAAGGACCATAAATCGTTCGCAGAACTTTCCTCTCGAAGACTTTACTTTTCAATTGCCTACTCAGACCAAAGTAGCACCTGTCGGCAAGAGTGAATCTGCGTTGGATTTCAAGGCTGACATTGTTGTTGGTATTAAAGCTGGTTCCTAGATAGACGAAATTATCTACGACCTCGAAGCTATGACTGCCAACAGTGCCGTGGGAGCCGAGTAGCGAATGCGATGGCTGTTTGTTTGATGACAGGAGATATTTCGTCTTGCCCTCATTCACTACCAGACCCATTCGTTTCGCTTCTTTATCAAGTCTGGAGAAAGCAGAACTCACGGCGCGGTTGTTGAGGCCAATAATGTCGATATCATCGGCGTACGCCAGCAGCTGTACACTATTATAGAAGATTGTACCTTCTCTATTTAGCTCTGCAGCTCGTATTATTTTCTCCAGCATTAAATTAAAAAAGTCACACGATAAGGAATCACCTTGTCTGAAACCTCGTTTGGTATCGAACGGCTCGGAGAGGTCCTTCCCGATCCTGACGGAGCTTTTACTGTTGCTTAGCGTCAGTTTACTTAGCCGTATAAGTTTTGCGGGGATTCCAAATTCAGACATAGCGGCATAAAGGCAGCTCCTATTCGTTCTGTCGAAGACTGCTTTAAAATCGACGAAAAGGTGGTTGGTGTCGATTCTCTTTTCGCGGGTCTTTTCCAAGATTTGGCGCATGGTGAATATCTGGTCAATGCTTGACTTACCAGGTCTAAAGCCACACTGATAAGGTCCAATCAGTTTGTTAACGGTGGGCTTTAATCTTTCACACAATAGGCGTATTCCACGGTAATTGGCGCAGACTGTGGGATCGCCTTTTTTGTGGATCGGGCAGAGCACACTTAAATTCCAATCGTCGGGCATGCTTTCATCCGACCATATTTTGCAAAGAAGCTGATGCATGCTCCTGATCAGTTCTTCGCCGCCGTATTTGAATAGCTCGGCCGGAAATCCATCGGCCCCTGCCGCTTTGTAGTTTTTTAAGCGGACGATTGCTATTCGGACTTCTTCATAGTCGGGTAATGGAACAGCTTTTCCATCATCATCAATTGGGGTTTCGGGTTCACCATCTCCGCGTGTTTCCTGTTCACTGCCATTCAGCAGGCTGGAGAAGTGCTCCCTCCATAAATCGACTATACTCTGGGCATCTGTCACTAGCTCACCTCCCTGGGTCCTACAAGAGTTTGCTCCGGTATTGAAACCTTCTGTAAGTCGCCGTATCTTTTCATAGAATTTTCGAGCGTTACCCTTGTCGGCCAGTTTCTCAAGCTCCTCATACTCGCGCATCTCGGCCTCTTTCTTTTTTTGTCTGCAGACGCGCCTTGCTTCCCTCTTCAGTTCTCGGTATCTATCCCACCCCGCACGTGTTGTGGTCGATCGCAAGGTTGCGAGGTAGGCAGTCTGTTTTCTCTCCACTGCGACACGGCAGTCCTCATCGTACCAGCTGTTTTTGCGACCTTTCCGAAATTCAATGGTTTCGTCTGCAGCTGTACGCAGGGAGTTTGCAATGCCGTCCCACAGTTCCCTTATACCGGGTTGCTGATGAGTGCTCTCAGAGAGCAGGCGTGCAAGTCGAGTAGAAAACCGCTCGGCAGTCTGTTGTGATTGCAGCTTTTCAACGTCGAACCTTCCTTGTGTTTGTTGATGGGCGTTCTTCGATACACAGAGGCGCGTGCGTATCTTCGCTGCGACAAGATAGTAATCCGAGTCAATGTTGGGACCTCGGAACGTACGCACATCTAAAACACTGGATACGTGTCTTCCGTCTATCACAACATGATCGATCTGGTTGGAAGTTTTCCAATCTGGAGACAGCCAGGTAGCTTGGTGAATTTTTTTGTGCTGGAATTTAGTGCTACAGACAACCATATTTCGGGCCCCGGCGAAGTCGATCAGCCTCAGCCCATTTGGAGATGTTTCGTCGTGGAGACTGAATTTTCCGACAGCCGTACCAAAGATACCTTCTTTGCCCACCCTAGCGTTGAAGTCGCCAAGCACAATTTTGACGTCGTGGCGGGGGCAGCGCTCATAAGTGTGTTCGAGGCGCTCGTAAAAGGCATCTTTGGTCAAGTCATCCTTCTCTTCCGTCGGGGCATGGGCGCAAATTAGGGTGGTGTTGAAAAATTTTGTCTTGATGCGAATTGTGGCTAGACGCTCATCCACCGGAGTGAATGCCAGTACTCGACGACGGAGTCTCTCTCCCACCACGAATCCGACACCAAATTTGCGCTCCTTTATATGGCCGCTGTAGTAAATTTCACAAGGACCCACCTTCTTCCGTCCTTGTCCCGTCCATCGCAATTCTTGGACGGCAGTGATGTCAGCCTTTAACTTTATAAGGACATCAACCAGCTGGGCAGCGGCACCTTCCCAATTAAGGGACCGGACATTCCAGGTGCATGCCCTAAAATCGTAATTCTTAAGACATTTGCGGGGGTCGTCATCAAAAGGGGGGTCTCTCATCCGAGGCTTAAATTGGTTTTTCATTGGGTTGTTTTTTCATGTGGTGGGTTCCAAACCCTACGCACAACCGCATGGGATTCGCCTTCTCACTTTAGCTCGCCTCCAAACGGATGTTCGTTGGCTACCCATAATTATAATTACAATTAATTAATTTACACAAGAATTATAGATACTAATTTCTATAAAATATTAATAATTTAAAAAAAAGATGTCTTAACTTTTCATTTAGGCGTTGTTTTTACCCCTAAAAACCATAAGCGAATTTATCTATCAAAACGATTTGGTACGGGTATTTCTTTTTCTTTTGGTCCTAGTTTCCGAAAATGTTTGATTTTTTCGTGGGTCAAAAGTCGACTCGAACGGTGTAATAATTAAATTTCATTTCGGATTTTTCGTTTGTTCTGATTGAAATTTTTTTCGGTCGTAATAATTTGTTTCTTTCTCGTTTTGTCGATTCTTTTTATTTAATTCTCTTCTTTTTTTTAATGGAGATAAGTCGTTTAGTCACTTAGGACGTCCCGTTTATTAGAGAACAGATGTTTGGCAGACGAGCATGAATTGTAAGTTTTAGGAGTAGCGGCCATCACGCATTGTCAAAGGCCGCCTTTACGTCCAGAGACACAAATATTTTGCCCTTTTCTGGTTCCATATGTTTAATTGCATTGTGCAGCGCGTCGATTGTTAGAGTTTGCTTTTTTAACCCATATTGCTTTGGAGATCAAAGTCCATGTTTACACATATGTGAATGAAAGACAATCCGTTTAATAAATAGTTTTTACAGCAGTTTTCCAAATACCGGAAGGACCAATTGTGCGATAAGAAGCGTTTTGCATTTTGCTTTTGTGGTTTTGGTACAACGTACGCTTACACGGTGTGTCCCAAAAATAACCGAACTTTATATTTAAATCATACAACATACAGCGCCATCTATTGAAAATTTGCAACATTAAAAAGATACATTCATCCTCTTTTAAACGCACCTAACTTCATGTAAGTCGGATGACAGTAGTAAAAGTGACAGCCCTTTCAATAAAACCAAAAGTGTGCTAATGGTTCCAAAAAAAAAATGGAACAAAGAGCAAATATAAAATTTTGTGTCAAACTTGAAAAAAAATTGAAATTGAAGTTTAAAAAATTAAAAAAAATTGAAAAAAAATGAAGCAGCTGTAACCGAGGTACTGAAGAACATTTCTATAAATGACATAAAAAAATCTATGCATGCGCTGGTTGATCGTTCCAAACGTTGTGTTGAATCAAATGGAACCTATTTTGAATAAATAATAACTTTCAAAGATAATATAATGTGTATTTTACTATTTTATATCTAAAAAGTTCGGTTATATTTGGGACACACCGTGTATTTCCATGCTCTGGGAAAATAGCTTATCTTAAGGCAAGCGGTGAACAATTTTGTTAATAATTTTATATGATTTTTTGAAGACAAATGTCTGATGTTAAGTTGTCTATGCCGGAACCCGGTTTGGCAGATAATTCTTTTAATGCCACCATGGATTGAATTGTTGAAAACTTCTGCGCATTTTCATGGATACGGTGTAGTCGTGTTTTATAACATCAGTAATGCGCTTGACTTTATTGTCAATGTCTTTAACGGATATTACGCTCCATTCGATATTAAAAGTTATTGAGCTATGGTCTGAGTTCTGAATGGCGTTTATATTAATAGACCAATTCGCTACTTTTTGTATACAATTTTGTGATGTAAACTTTATGTCTACAATGGAGTTAGAAATCGCACCGTATCTTATTGCGTTGAACGTTGGACAATTTTCGTAAAATGCAGATTGCCATATTGTGGGCTGCTATGATGTTGGCGAAAGCGTTTCCACCTTGATTTATTCTTTTAGATCCCCATAGCGTATGCCAACCACTGAGGTCACCTCATATTCGCTAGCAACGTACATACATAAAACGCTGATTAATTTTTAGTTTAATCACGCTCATCAACCCCTAATTGTAATATGCCTAATACGGCTCCTATTGACTCTCTAACAAGGATGCACGATTTGACTTACCGTTAAGGTTCTGGAAATTTGGAATACTAACATACCCTTTAAAACTCTACTTAAATCTCTAGGAGGTATTTTGGAAATAATACAATAGCTAAATCAAATGAGTTTGTAATAAAATATTGCAATGTTTTGCGTTGGCTTGAAGGAAACTTAGTTGTTTAACAGCCATACGCGCTCACTGATTCTCTGCATGATCAATTTGACTTGTAGAGGATTTTCGGCATTTGTTGCTGAATGACGATCGTCTACATTGGTTTTCATCTTAATGTTTTTGTTTGCGCAGTTGAAGCATATTTGCTTATCTGCGTAATTTTTGTGTGGGTAATTCGTAGAATGGTATTTGCTAGCACAGTGAGAGCAGGGTGTAACTGTTGTTTTGCATTTGCTTCTTGTGTGACCAAACTGTAAGCATTTATAACATTGCAAATGCGCTGAAATACATAACGTCAATTCCTTGGTAGTCAGTGTTGTTGCGCCTGATTTGGAGCATTGCTTTGCGTACATGTGGAGCAACTTCTAGTATAATGTTGTATAAATGATCTGGGATTCTCTTGTTTCGTTGCTTAAATCGATATTTTATGTCATCATTATTCTTGGCTTCGGCGCTTACCATACTGTAGGGTTTTGATAATACTCAATAAATCATTTAGTTCAATTTTCTCAGAAATGCCTCTTAGGATAACAAGCGGTCGCCTGGTTTGGCGTTTTCAGATTTGATCGTTCATACGTTTTATAGTTTTGACATGATGTTTTCGGGTTGTTCATTATTATGGAACACAATGCGTACTTTACTGGTAAATACGTTTGTAATCTTTGCAGGAGCGAAGTCAGTGTTTGTAAAAGAGATGCTGCTGCGAAATGCTTGCAACACATCAGCATCTTTGACCTTGGTGCCATCGGGCGCATCAATTACGATCGGAGCATTTGTTTGAACGCCTTTTGCATAACCTATGTTAGAAGTGCTAGAGGTAGGTTCTAGCGATTCTTTAAGAGTTATGAACTCTCTGCGAATAACAGCTCGAATGTCAGCTGTTGTGTTGGAATTATCTATAGTATTTACATTAATTTGGAAAGCTTCAAAAATGAAGATCGTTAATAGCAAGTTTAGCCGTTTCTACTGTGATGGCAGTTTTTATCTCGCGTTTTATGTTCCCAGAGTCATTAAGCAGTCTTTTGATCTCATTTGAAATGCTTTTTATTGTTAATAACATCTGGATGTGTCATAATTTGTTCTTGTACGCTGAGTTAATTAATCAGACCTTCAGCTATCATCTCGTCAGAGCTTTAGCGCTCCGTGCGATCCTTCAGGCAACTTCAGTTGGTTTGTGTATTGGGTGAGTGAGCAGATATTCAGCAATCAGCTGACGAAACCTTTGAGGCTCTGTGTTGTTCTAATAGTGGATTTGGCTTAAATTTAACAAAAATACTTTGTTTGTTATTTTATAGTGAGCTAAAAGGCCTGTTGTTATACAATAAAGAAAAATGGTAGAAGTGACAGCTGTTTTCTCCTCATCAGACTTCTTATGGCAGGGATCGAACCAACGGATCCTGACTTAACAGGCGAGTGCTCTATCACTGCGCCAACATTAGCCATGTAATTTATTGTTGTATTATTCAATTCATTAATATTTTTTTTTTTTTTGAATAATGTTTTATGGAATCTTTCCTTTTTGGAAACTAACAATAATTTCGAAAATCTTAAAGCTAATTCTTATTCCTAGAACAAGTTAATCATTACCACTGTATAGATTAACAAAGTAAGCAAAGTACAATAAATTACGAATATAACTTAGATTTATCAAAGAATGTGTTTATATAGATATCATTAGGTATACCAAACACTCATAACAAAAGATATATCATAAAAGATAATTTGAAGTAAATTATAATATCATGAAGGATATATGCGGAGCGCAACTCCGATGTAGAATAATTGGATGCGGCAGAGCCCTTAGTCACAGTTCAAACGTAAATCCTTTCTCTTTAATCGCTTAGGGTAGTTCTGGTGTAATAATTGTTTAGCTAGAAAGTTTGGGTGGTTAGATAACCTTAATGAGTAATTTTTAAGCAGTTTCTCTATTTCCTCGGTGACGGTTTTAATCCCGAGATCTTTGTGAATTGCGGAGTTTTTTACATACCAAGGGGCTTTGCATATTGATCTTAAGGTTTTAGGCTGCAGTCTTTGAATTCTATCCAGGCTAGATATAGATGCTGAGCCCCAAATTTGGATCCCGTACATCCAAGATGGCTTTATTAGCATATTAAAAAGTAAAACTTTGTTTTCTAGACTTAGTTTGGACTTAGAGCCTACAATCCAATGCAAGTTCGCAATTTTCAATTTGGTTTGAGTAATCTTTTTGTCTATGTGGTTTTTCCAGGTGAGTCTTTTATCCAATATAACTCCCAGTTAGGTAACGAATTCTTTCTGAGGTATTATATTCCCTTTTATAGAGATTGAAGGACATGTGTCTTTTTTTAGGGTAAATGTTACTTGTATACACTTAGACTCATTGACTTTAATTCTCCAAGTTGTTAGCCACTCTTCTATTACTTTTAAATGTTCTTGTAATCTGTAACTGGCTGTCATGGGGTTTGAATGGACACTAGGTATTGCTGTATCATCCGCAAAAGTTGATGTGATGAGGTTTCGGTTTGTGGGAAGATCGTTCGTATAAATTAAATATAAGACGGGCCCTAAAACACTTCCTTGTGGAACACCGGCAAATATTTCATAGGATTCGGTGGTGTAACTTTTTTGCCTAACACGAATATCTGCCAATAAGAAAGCTTTCTAAGACATCATAAATTTCTACGGGAAGCGTAACTTTCAGCTTATATAATAGACCATTTAACCAAACTTTGTCAAATGCCTGGGCAACATCGAGGAACACTGCAGTACAATATTGCTTGTTTTCAAACGCTGATCTTATGTGTGCTACGATTCTATGCACCTGCTCTATTGTGCTGTGTTTTTCTCTAAAGCTGAATTGGTGGCATGGTGTGGTAATTCATTCATTCAATTCATTAATAACCAACAACTATTAAGTGCGCTAATTTAGCCGCTATTTTTCTTAATAGAATGGCCCTGTATACTTTCCGGCGTTAATTAACTGAATAACTGAATAACAGAATTAAGTGTCGGGCTTAAAACATATATATTTAAAATTGTTTTTTTGCGGCCATACATACTATTAATGTTTGTTATTTGATAGTGAGCTAAAAGGCCTGGTTTGTTTGTATGATTTGAATATTTTGTTATACAACAAAGAAAAATGGTAGAAGTAAAACCGGTTTCGGAGATCACCACATCTCCTCATCAGACTTCTTATGGCAGGGATCGAACCAACCGATCCTGACTTAACAGGCGAGTGTTCTACTTTGCTTTTTCACCCTTTAATCGATACGTTTAAGTTGATTAAAATTTGTTTTATCGAACTGATGTGTTCTTAGTGTACGGGCGTGTTTTTTTATCTGCTCCGTAAAAAAACCTAAGGCATTTAATAATGTAAATTTATGCATCCGCTGTAATGGATGTATGGCCACTTAAGTTGGCAATAGGTAACCAAATAAAAATAAACAAAAAACAAAATCATTTCCAAATAAATAATGAAACGAAAGAAAACGAAACGAGTGAAAAGTGCAGTGTTAACGTAATCAGAAGGAACGACGGCATTCAGTCGCAACGGCAGAGAGAAATGCCAATTTCACTTTTGTTGCGAAAAAATAACCACCTGACAGCAGTACAAAGGCAAGCAGTTCAACTTTAAAGACGCCAACGCAGACCTCAGCAACAACAGAGAAAGCAGAATGAAATAACTATTTTCACAACATGTGCAAATTCCCGAAAAATCGCAAAAACACAAACATCTATGCAGTCCAGCAGCGGTAGCTCCAGTGCGGGTGACTAATACTGAACAAGGGAGACAGCCAAAAAAAACAAGGGTCGGCAATGCAGACAAGCATTGATCGCTACACTAACGTGGTAAATAAAAAGAGACTCCTGTAGAACAAAAAGAGGTGATCTAGCCACCGATGTCCAGAGCATATTAAATTTATGGTTTAATAGCAGTGAAAACGGAGTAACCGGAGATAGTGAACCCGAAACCCCAATCGACGACGATGGAAAAGGCGCTCCACTACCTGACCATGAAGAAGTTAGAATAGCAATCGCTCGCTTAGAAAACAACAAAGCAGCTGGAGCTGACGGCCTACCGGCAGAACTATTCAAACATGGCGGTGAAGAGCTGACAAGGTGCATGCATCAGCTACTTTGCAGAATATGGTCGGACGAAAGCATGCCCGACGATTGGAATTTAAGTGTGCTCTGCCCAATCCATAAAAAAGGGGACCCCACAGTCTGCGCCAATTATCGTGGGATATGGCTCCTTAATATCGCCTATAAGGTCCTTTCGAGCGTATTGTGTGAAAGACTAAAGCCTACCGTCAACAAACTGATTGGACCTTATCAGTGTGGCTTTAGACCAGGTAAGTCAAGCATTGACCAGATACTCACCGTGCGTCAAATCTTGGAAAATACACGTAAAAAGAGAATCGACACCCACCACCTCTTCGTCGATTTTAAAGCCGCCCTCGACAGCACGAATAGGAGCTGCCTTTGCGCCGCTATGTCTGAATTTGGTATCCCGCAAAACTTATACGGCTATGTAAACTCACGTTAAGCCACACTAAAAGCTCCGTCAGGATCGGGAAGGACCTCTCCGAGCAGCTCGATACCAAACGAGGTTTCAGACAAAGTAACTCTTTACCGTGTGACTTTTTCAATTTAATGCTGGAGAAAATAATACGAGCGGCAGAGCTGAATAGAGAAGGTACAACCTTCTATAAGAGTGTACAGCAGCTGGCGTACGCCGATGATATCGACATTATTGGCCGCAACAACCGCACCGTGAGTTCTGCTTTCTCCAGACTAGACAAGGAAGCGAAGGATATGGGTCTGGTAGTGAACGAGGCAAGACGAAAAATCTCCTGTCATCACACAAACAGTCATCGCATTCGCGACTTGGCTCCCATGTCACTGTTGACAGTCATAACTTCGAGGTCGTAGATAATTTCGTCTATCTCGGAACCAGCATCAACACCAATAATAATGTCAGCCTTGAAATCCAGCGCAGAATCACCCTTGCCAACAGGTGCTACTTTGGGCTGAGTAGGCAATTGAAAAGTAAAGTCCTCTCTTGGCGAACGAAAACCAAACTCTACAAGTCCCTCATCATTCCCGTCCTGCTATATGGTGCGGAAGCATGGACGATGAAAACATCTGATGAGTCGGCGTTAGGAGTCTTCGAGAGACAAGTTTTGCGTAAGATTCATGGTCCTCTTCGAGTTGGCAACGGCGAATATCGCAGACGATGGAACGATGAGCTGTACGAGTTATACGACGACATTGGCAGAGTTCAGCGAATCAAAAGGCAGCAGCTTTGAAAGTTTTCGATGCAGTACACGCCGGTGGAAGCAGAGGAAGATGAAGACCTCCACTCCGTTGGAAGGACCAGGTAGAGAAGGACCTGGCTGTACTTGGTATTTCCGATTGGCGCCACACAGCAAAAAGAAGCGAATGGCGCAATGCTGTTAACTCGGCTAAAATCGCGTAAGCGGTGTCTATGCCAGTAAAGTAAGTAAGTAAATAAAAAGAGGAAGTTTAGCCTTTCCAAAAAATCGGTTAATGTTAAGAAGCATAATACCGTTGGCTCCACTATCGATGCTGATGTCAATGCACCAAAAGGGAACAGATTTACACCGTTAAGTTTGGAGGAGCCTATAACAGACCCAAGGCTTATTACTAAATACTAAACCTTTACCAATTTACTTACGGAAGCGCAGATCTAATTTACTCGTTACGAACATAGCCAAGATAATAGGTACCAACAATTTTCACATTGTACCTGTTAAAAAAGGACACATAGACGAGACAAAAATACAAGTACACAGCGAAAAATACTTTCGTGATATCGGAAAAAGACTTGCTCAAGGCCAAACGGAACCAACTCCCATATATTACTTCCATTCCGACCCCTTCCAACCTACCCAGGACAAATACTGGTCATATGACCTATGCCTACGGACTAAAAGTCAGTGAACCGATCCCTCCAGTTAATTCTTTCAGTACTGGAGTTGAATCCATGATTCTTAATCTAGCTCAGTGCATGACACAATTATGTCAACCTTGCAATGTAAATATGTACTTTTATATCCCAGGGATTAAGTTGTATAATACTAATTACCCAGATGGCAAAACACATGGTGGTACGGCTATACTCATAAGGAACCGCTTAAAGCACAATTTTCTTCACTCTTTCTCAACAAACTGGTTGCAGTCAACTTCGATCTGACTTTGGCTGCGATTTACTGTCCGCCGCACTTCATAATAACAGAAAAACAATTTAGCGGCTTTTACATGACCCTGTGAGATAGATTTTTAGCTGGAGGTGACATCAATGCGAGACATGCATATTGGGGTTCGAGACTAATTAATCCAAAAAGTCCGCAGTTACATAAAACGATCATAAGTACAAAAATATATACGATTTTATCTCACTTACTGGCCTACTGACGCAAGGAAATTACCTGACTTGATCGACTTTGTAGTCACATGAAAAAAGATTAAAAAATATTATTAGCGCCTTAAATCCAAAAAAAATCTCAAGGAGGTAATCTCAGCGCCATTTTAAATCTAGGATATATTATCCATAAATGTAAAAAAGGTGCAGGCAATTATGATAGCTAACCCTGGTAAATACCAAACTCAGTCTCCATCATATAGACCAATCATCCTGTTGCCTTACCTATCCAAACTTTTCGAAGAAGTGCTACCACAAATGAAATAAGGAAATCTTTCGAATTCAGAGAGTAGTGCTCGGCCGTTTTTCTTGATGTGGCGCAAGCAATTGACGAAATGTGGCATGATGCTCTCTTTCATGAAATTAAAAAATCATTACATAGCACGTTCCACAATATCCGTGAATTCTATTTATCCAACAGACGATTCACTGTAAATGTAAATGAATATTTAGCAGAAGAGTATTCAATCACAGCAGCTGTTCCGCAGGGTAGTGTTCTTGGACTTGGATATTGTATATTTTGTTCACCGCAGACATTCTTGTACTTGACAAATCACGTCAACTTTTGCGGATGATGCTGCTATACTAAGTTGACATAAGTGCCGCATTACACCACAAAAGTGTTAGAGCAGCATCTTAAACTTATTGCCTATCCCACAAGTTAACGAAATCACATATCTAGGTATTCACTATCGACTATCCAATTAACTTAAAGTGGCACATTTCTGCCAAAAAAATTCCAGTTTGTATCAAATTTTAAGCAAGAAGTCTGTGCTCAGCAAAGTCCTTCTTTATAATGCGACAATAAAACCGATGTGAATGTATGCAATCCAGTTATGGGATAGAGCTTGCGCGACAAATCTTGATGTAATACAAAGATTCCAGTCGCAAACATTGAGTATAATGTCAGGCGCACCACGGTACATCCGTATTAAAAAATATCCATAGAGATATAAATCACACAATCAAAGAAGAGATTGAAATCGTTACACAAAAATACATAGCAAACGGACCAATCCTCCGAACCCTTTGGCTATCACTTTGGCCTCCGCAACAAGTCAAACCAGCCTGAAAAGAAGGAACTTACTGCCCATGCAAAGAGCAACACTGAGCCAGCAGCTCATTTTATAATTTAACTTAGTTTTTGACAGAAATTTAACAACTTATTGTGAGGCTTCTGATATTGAAGCAGGTTCAGTTAATAAATACAAAATGTTTAACAAAAAAATTATATTCAATAGTTTTCGATATAAATGTGTTTTCGCGCATAAATCTAAGTTTTGACTAAAAGCAGCCATTAGCATTCTTAAAGGTATTAATTTGGATTTCCACTTTAATTTATGTAAGTTCTTCGACTAACGTCTTATTCATATATTCATTTTTTTCTCTTTCGATTGTGTCGCGGGTTCATTGTTGTTGAGGCTGATGGTCTCAACATTTGGTTCTTCGCAACCCCACCATATTACCATCTTGACTCTCTTCGTCATCACTCATAAAGAAGACATCCTGAGTTGGAGGAATCATTTCGGGAGCTGGGAAACACACCGAGGCAATTACACAAAAACATTCAACACCCAAATATTTGGATCATTGGAATCAACAGGTGGCAGAAAATTTTGTTGAGCCTTTTTCATCTAGTAATTAGTGCAGGTTAAAATAAGATATTGTGCTTTAAGTGTTACGTAATTAAATGCAAAAAAAAAACAATTTTATTATTATTTTATAAAGCAAAGTATGCAGTGATTTTTATATATATATGCATACACATACATACATATCTACATACGCTATGTAAAATCATAAATTTATTACACAAAAGCGAAATGCGAAATTTAATTTATTTACTCTTTTTAGTTTTGTGGAGTTGTCTCAGACCATTAGTTTTTTTGGAATAGTGAAAAGATTACAACAACAGTTTGAACGGCAGAAGCTATAGCTGCTATTTTGGAAACCCCCATGTTTCCTCATCAGACTTATTTTTCCAGACAACATTGGTTGAATTGGATACGAACTTGGCATGCCCACAGCACGAGCCAATGTTTATCCCATTAAGCTACATGTGTGCCGCTTTCACTTGCTTCTATTTTTGACTTTTTCCCTTTTACTTACATAGGTACATACATATCCACCATCAAGTGCTCAGATATTCTGTAGTGGTAAACTTCTCGCGATGTAGTTGTTTTTGCGAAAATTGACTAACAAATATTTTAAGGCAACGTATTTTTTATTATGTGAATATTTCGTTCGAACGGCAGGCTCTTCCGTAATTCATAGATGCTTTTTATGTCATTGTTATGTCGGATTATTTTGAATTTTCATTTTTATGAAGCTCTCTCAGACCATATATTTCTTTTGGATGTAATTTATTTACATTTCACAATTCACATCGCATGGTTTTTATAATTTTGATTTTTCCAATATTTCGGTTTTAAAAACTCTTTCTTTTCATATTTCCAAATTCATGTATGTACACTTAAAAATCATTTGCAACTTCGTCATATGCACTTCTGCATAATTCGGGTATTTTACAAATTAGAATATATGTATATACCTGCAAACATAACAGAAGTACATACATAAATATGTATATATTCCTGTTCTTTTCTTCAGAATTTAACATCAGCAAACGTAATTTTGCTTATTGCGGCATTTATTTGTACGAGTATGTATTGTTGGACATACTTATACATATTGTTACTAACTAATTAAGCCTTAAAAATTTCCTAAATTCTTTGAGTTCGATTTTACTTAATTTTTTTTTTTATTTTAAAATTAATTTTCCTTTTTTTTTTTTTGATGTTGGTGGCACCGAGATATGAACCCGAGCCTTCCGAATGCTAACCACTCGGCTACCGCGGCCGACGGTTATTTATTACTAAATAAATCACCATTTACTTTACTATACACGACGATTAATTTTACAATTCCACCACTCTACTATTTTCATACAGCTTACTACTATACAACTCTCTAAAAACACACAAGGGGTATTCTCTTGACCTAGCATAACCATAGCACGGTGCACGGATTGCATGGATTGCATAAATGTGCATAAATGTTATCGCCTCTGTGGTTACTTGGTCACCGACTAGCTGTGCGTTGGACGATTTCTTATATATCTTATCGATTGCTCGTACTCAATTCTGAAACTTTTTGACATGCTCATACGATATGCAGAGTAATCGATTATCGCGGGGTAGAATGTGCATAAGTTATCGGCATCTGCTTTTCATCTGCAATTCGTATTTAGCAATTTCATGGTAGCAGCATTGCATCTAAACATACATACATTACGAAGAGTGGTACGAACAGAGGTGTTGAAAAACTCATATAACAAATTGATTTCTTCAAAAAAAAAAAAATATTTGGTACGTTTTATCTAATTTATAGTATATCTTCATGCTTCTGCACTTGGCTTCGTCGCAAGCCTTATCAAAATACAGTCCACTTTTTGTGATAACACTGGGTTTTCAGAAAGCATCGGTTCGGTGCTTCTTGGTAGCTTCTTAGTACAACAACTGCAACAGTTTGTAGTGATTGCAGCTTTTCAACGTCGAACTTTCCTTGTGTTTGTGTACGGGCGTTATTTGATACACAGATCACAGCATGAGATGATCTACAGACTACCATATTTCGAGCCGCGGCGAAGTTCATCAGCCTCAACCCACTTGAGAATGTTTCGTTATGTAGGCAGAATTTTCCGTCAGTTGTGCTAAAGATTCCTTCCTTGACCACCCCAGCATTGAAGTCACCAAGCAAAATTTTGACATCCTGGCGGGGGCAGCGATCATACGAAAAATGGCATCATTGGTCACATTCTCCTTCTCTTCCGTTGGGGAGTGGACGCAAATCAGCGTTGTGCTGGAAGGTTTCGTTGTGATGCCACCACAAAACTGACACCAAATTTGCGCTCCTTTTTATGGCAGCTGTGGTACATTTCACAAGGACCCACCGTCCTTGTCCCGTCCAACGAACTTCTTGGAAGGCGGTGATGTCTGCCTTTATCCTTACGAGGATATCAACCAGCTAAGTTGCGGCACCTTCCCAATCAAGGGACCGGGAACCCCAGGTGCATGCCCTCAAATCGTGATCCTTAGTTCGTTTGGGAGGCATATTTTAATTTTTCATTGGAGTCTATTTTTTATGTGGTGGGTGCCAAACCCTACGCACAACTGCTTGGGATTCGCCTTCTCACTTTAGTTCGGAATTCGTGAGCTTATATATAGCATAACCTTTCAGAAGCGCACAATCTGGAAATAGCTCAACATATTTTAACGTGCTATTAAGCGAATCTACTATTGATGAGTGCATAAGTTCGTGCCCGATTTCAAGTGCAAACTAAAATTGAAATTTTTTGAAGAAAGCGCTTTTATTAATCAATTATGTATTCGCCATCATGTTCGGCAATCCACTCCCAACGTTCAACCAATTTACGGATGCCTGATTCATAGAAATCGCGCGGTTTCTCATTGAAAAAGGTGTCAAGGTGGTTTTTGACGTCTTCCACATTTTTAAATTTTTTTCCATTCAAATTGTTCTGCAGCGATCGAAACAAATGATAATCAGAAGGTGCAATGTCGGGTGAATATGGGGGATGCGGCATGATTTCCCAATTCATCTCCTTCAGTTTGGCCAGGGTCGGTTTTGCAACATGTGGCCTGGAGTTGTCATGATGGAAAAGAACTCCTTTGCGATTGGCCAAAATCGGACGTTTTTCATCAATTGCTTTCTTCAATTCGACCAATTGCTGACAATACTTGTTGGCAGTGATCGTTTCTCCAGCTGGCAAGAGCTCAAAATAGATCACGCCTCGGATATCCCACCAAATGCACAGCGGTACCTTCACCGGATGCAACCCACCTTTCGACATCGGTTCCGCCCCTTCGTGTGCCTGTTTCCATGTTCTTTTGCGTTGAACATTGTTGTACAGGACCCATTTTTGATCACCAGTCACGAGCCGATTCAAAAAAGGTTCGTTTTTGATCCGTCGAAGCAAAGAAATTGCTGTTGACATACGGTCCACTTTGTTCTTTTCACTCAACTGATGTGGCACCCATGTATCGAGCTTCAAAGTGTACCCAACCTTTTTTAAACGACGAAACGCAGTTGATTTGTTGACGTTCAATTCACTGGCAACCTCTTCCGTCGAAATACGTGAGTTATTCGCAACTAGAGTCCTTAGAACATCGTCTTCAAGCTCAGAAGGCCGTCCACTGCGAGGTTGATCTTCGAGGTTAAAATCTCCAGAACGAAATTTCGCGAACCATTTCTTTACTGTACGGAGTGCTGGAGCACGGTCCAAATAAACTTCGCGAATATCTTTAGTTGCAGCGCCCATTGTTTTTCCTTTGCGGTATTCGTATAACATAATATGACGCATATGATCTTTTTCGTTGTTCATCTTCCATGCGTGTTTTCACTAAGCAACTCAAATCAAATTGAAGTTATTTTATGCTTGATTTACAGTTCGGACTGTCACCTTTCCAACGATGTATAATATGTATATATTTCTTTCACGAGCGCCACTCTCAAGTACTTACTCTATCAGTACTAAATTGTAAATTTCGTATTCTTGTGGCAACATTGTAATATTGTAATGCTGGCTTCAATGTTTAAGTCAAAAGCCTAGAGGAAAACGTGTGGGGGTATGGGGGTTTGTAAAAGTTGAGTTGAAAATGAGTAAGTGCCCCATCATTGAGGGATATTAAGCTTTTAGAAATCAAATATCTCTCCTCATTGGTTTATCGAAGTTGAACCCCAAACTCCAGGCATTGGCATCACATACGAAAATAATGGGAGTTGGAACAAATGTATATAGAATATCTCTGTCAGTGAAACTTTGTTCAGGTGGAATGTAGCATTAAATGATTAATCTAAAATCAATGTCTACTTTTATTGCTAGGGTTTGAATTTTTGAAACAACTTGTACATTTTTAATTTAAATTGATTTTTTTTTTGATGTTTTGTAAAAAATTAAAATATTTATTGGGCGCAAAGATTGGTTTGTTTGCTGGGATGTGAGTCTCTTGTAAGGTGATTAAAGCTAATTTTTTTTATTTGATATGTTCAAAAAAAGCCTTTCCGTTCCACTGAAGTGCATTTATTGCTGTAAGTTTTGAATATTCATAGATGGATTGGAGAGAGTTTTTATAAATAGCTAATATATGCTTCATTTGTTGACAGTTTTTATAGCTACTATATACTTCATTTGTATAAACTGTATGAATATTTTGCTTGAAGCAGGTTGATCGCCAAAGAAATTTGCACCAAACGTGCGAGAACATGGAGTACTGAAATCAGGTGGAAGGGAGCAATTATCGTGTACTGGAATTTTGGCGCATCGTTTATATGTATAAGCAAGCGGCTAAGAGGTTTTACTACCCAATGGGAGATGACACCTATTAAAGTAGAACTCCGCTTGGAGTAACCTTTTCGTTTACATGCTTTAAAATTTTTTACATACCTGAGACACTCTGTTCTCTAAAGTTTCGACAACTTTATCTTTACTAACGCAATTGAGAAAAGGCGCAAAAATTGTGCCTTCCACGGAACTAAGATTTTTCTGCAGCTCGAAATTTAACTTTTTGTAGATAAGAACTTGTTTGCGACGTTGTCGTTTTTCACAAGATACTTTTAATTCTGATATATTGTCGATTTCAGAGCTTTTTTCTTTTAGAGCTTTGTGAATAGATGTCAAGTAGTTTTTTGTAAGTAGTGCATAGTAGAACTCCGGATTTTCCCGTTTTGTTTTGGCAAGTAATGGAAATGATTCTTTTCTAAGAGGCTTAAACTTTTTACGTTTGCGATTCGGACTTTCCATCAACATGGAAAATCTATTGCTCCCCATGGAGTAGCTTTCATTTCGTGTTAGAAATACACCGCAAATAGAAAAATTTATTTCCTATGATTTGGATGTTGACCGTACCAGGAATCGAACCCAGGCCTTCAGAATGGCGGTATGCAATGCTAACCCCTCGGCTTTGCGGCCGAAATATTGAATATTTAATGAAATCAATATCTTTTTTAAATTAAATTTCTTGAATTTGAATATGAGCTTTGAAAACCAAAACCAGACCCCAAAAGCCTCCTAGTAATGAGTTTCAAGTGATTTTGATAGAGTTTAACAATTTGACCTCATATTGGTTCCACCATTTCAATAAGGGATTTTGAATTTCTAATCAGTGGCCCGAAAACCCCAACTCAATGAGTTGCAATTTAAGCTTTTCAATTAAAAAAAACTGCGTTTTTTGCAGAAATCGAAAGTAATCATTATTTTTGGTTTTTCAATGGAAAAAATCAAAAGCTTCCACTTATCGCATGAAAGACTTGTGTATATGTAGAAGCGTATTTCTAGAGGTTCTTTGCGATTCTTCAGTGATTATGAAAAGTGTGATCAGTATCTATCTAAAGTTTTATGATAAAAAAAAAATTCTCTTGAGTTTTATTTTTTTTCATCAAAAACATTCACAGCAAATCTAATTTTAAAATTGTCTTCGAAATAACAATTATTTTTTGAGTTTTAATTTTCTGATCAAAAATAAAAATTCCTTTCTGAGCAAAATTTTTGCTCTCAAAATTTCTTTTTTTTTATCACAACGAATCGCTTAAAACATCAAAGGACCTTTCCAATAAATGGTACGGGTAAACTTCTACTGATATAGAAACTGCAATGTATGTATTTGAAACTTACATCAGTATTTCCACAGAAAAGTCTACTGAAATAGGATCAATATTTTGCACCGTAAATTCTTTAAATATAAAGATACCATGAAGTTTTGCTTTTCTATAATATAAAAATGAATCGCAAAATGTGTTGGTAAGCGCATAACTCAACAACGCCTGGACCAATTTGGCCAAATCTTTTTTTAAAATGTTCGTTGAAGTTCAGGGATGGTTCTTACGGCGAGAAAAATTAGAATTATTTGCTGGAAAAACCCTAAAAATAGCCCTTTTCTTTTTCCCATACAAATGATTTGTAACTAAAACGTAGTCAATTTTAGCTTTATTGCTATGGTATAAAGTTCATATTAAATTACAAGCACTCACTGTTGTCTAAGCAATGTAGGTGTGTTCCTAACGTCAAAGATCATATCTATCAAAACAATGTGCGTGTGTGCGTTGGAGCATAGAATACATAGTTGGAGGAGTTTAATGTCGCGTTCCGAAACTCGCGTTTCTTTTGTATTAGTTTCGGCACGCGAGATAAAATGCATCAGTTTCCACGTCATTACATCAGTCAAACAAAAATTGCGTTACCAACAGTGTTTTATTATTTTTAATATCCAAATTTTAAGTACGGCTTAAAAGGATTTGACTTCAAGTCATATCAAATTTAAAAAAAAAATTGTCTGTTACCTAATCTACTGAGTTTGCTTTTGACAACTGATACACGAAACAAATTCGTATATCGTGTTTTGTGCAGAGTGTTTACTTAGTTAGTGTTTGTTTAGTTCGTGATTAGTGAAAATATAATTTATATTTGATATGCCTCCTTCCAAAAAATCTCCAAAAGATACCGACCGAATGACTTGAAATTACAAGAAATAAAATTTCGTGAAGTGGACCGGGGACTGACCTATTCGAAAAAATCTTATTTGTAGTTCGATTTACTTGAAATTCGGTACAGGAAGACTACAACTCTCTCCGGAAATTCGGTGAACAGGTGGGTTCTTGCTTAGATGAGCAGGAAAACTTTTCTTCTCTTCGAGATATGGAACGCGATCTGTCATATTCAAATAGTCGGACTATTCCTCTCTCCAGCACCAAAGTTAATGGATAAACCAAAAATGTTGTATTCCCACAAGTATTGAGTTAATTAAGTTATGATAAAAACATATCCCACGATTCATTTTTCATACCATCAATGAGTATATGCGACAGCGATGCGTTGCAGGGTACAGCTAGTATTCTATAAAAAGAAAATGGACGGTAAAAGGCATCAAGATATGATAACTATTACTCTTTTTTCACTTATTATATTTTTGGATGTATATCGGGTTACTATTATTATAGCTCACATTCGAAATTGGTTTTGTTTTGTTGTATAGCAGGCTGTTATGACGGTGGGCAGTGGCGGACTGGCATGGTGGTAGCCCAGGCTAGCTCGACGGATGGGGGGGTTGTTGCCACTTCTACCGTCTTCAACTACAACAAACAAATATTTATAGGGTACATGCCATAATGATGACGGGCTGGGAGTCTGGAAGGAAATGTCCAGTCCGAGTCAGGTTGAGCCGCCCTCCCTCACAAGTGCGATTCGCACTCATCCTTGGACTACGCTATGGCTCTTGTTTACTTCGCGCGAAGTCGCCTTAGCCTAACCAATGTCGTCAAGGTCTGTATTAGTGTCTCTTGTCAGTGAGTCATGTCCATGTTTTCCAGCCACTTCCCCTCATTATTCTGCAGCAACGCCTACACCAACCTGAAATAAGGAAAACCAACTCCATTTTTGCTAAACAAAGTAATAAAAGGAAAAGAAGCATCTTAGCTATATCCTTTTTGGTTCCCGTGAAACAAATAAGAGGCCCAAATTTCCTTAAAGCTTTACGTTTATTCACAATTTCAATACCTTATTCCTTATTTACATTTATTATATATATATTTTTTTTCTTTTTCTTCACCGGTGTGTCTAAGGAAGATATATATGCATATGAAATATATCTTCCTTAGACACACCTTTACGTGTGTAGGTATGAGAACGCATTTAGGTTTAGTGCATCTTTTGCCTGAATTTTTGGGATCTAACTAATTTTTATTCCGAACGAGTTTTCATTCATCACTATTCCCCCTTTTTATTGTTTACTAGGGATCGCCACCCCTGTATCGCGGGAATGAATTTTCTATATTATATATATATATATATATATATATATATATGTATATATGTATGCAGGTCTCTAATTGTGTCATTTACATGTCACTTACCGTTTGGCCAGACGTATCCCACGTTGCTAGCGCCAGCAGAATGATGGCCTGGAAGCTTAGGAGTAACATACATTCATGTATCAGCCATATCATGAAAAATAGGAAAAGTAAAGAAAAGGAGGAACGCGATGAAAATCGGAGCGGAAAACGAAAAGAAATGAATAAAAAAAAGTAAGGCAAAAGTTTAACTCAAACCAAATTACGTAAAAAAAATTGAAATAACATGACAAAGATTAGTTTGTCGCCTTGGAAGTTTGACGATGTTCTAATGCACTAGTAAGCCTGAGCATATGCAAAATCATATATATATAAAGGGTGGTTAAATTGTAAGGGCCGATGTTGAATGTGAACCACACCTAAACTCCAAGTTTTTTTCCGAATTTAATTTGACATTTCTCTATTTCAGACTTACTCAATTTGAACCATGGAGAGATACACAATCCAACAACGTGTTAAAGTTATCCAGACTTATTATGAAAATTTTCGAAGAAAATCATCTTCAGTGATGAGGCACATTTTCACCTCAGTGGATTCGTCAATAAACAGAATTGCCGCATTTGGGCGAATGAGAATCCAAGAGTGATTGTCGAAAAACCAATGCACCCACAAAGAGTGACTGTTTGGTGCGGTTTATGGGCTGGCGGCATCATCGGGCCGTATTTTTTCCAAAATGAGACCGGTCAGGCAGTTACTGTGAATGGTGTTCGCTATCGTGAGATGATAACGAATTTTTTATGGCCACAATTGGAAGATATGGATGTGGACGATATCTGGTTTCAGCAGGACGGTGTCACTTGCCACACAGCTAACGAAACAATGGCTCTTTTGCGCAACAAATTCAATGGCCGTGTTATCTCACGTAATGGCGATGTCAATTGGCCCCCAAAATCATGTGATTTAACACCGTTGGACTTTTTTCTCTGGGGTTATTTGAAAGAAAAGGTGTACGTCGATAAGCCAGCAACAATTCAAGAGCTAAAGGATGAGATAATTCGGCACATTAAAGGCATAGAAACTCCATTATGCCTCAGCGTCATCGAAAATTTGGACCATCGTATGGAGGTGTGCCGCCGAGGTCGCGGCGCTCATTTGGCCGATATTTTGTTACATACATAATTGAGTAATACCAATATATCAAAATAAAATAAAATTTCAATAATTTCCTAAATAGTTTGTGTTTTATTCAAAATCAACATCGGCCCTTGAAAATTTAACCACCCTTTACTTATGTTTCGCTATATGTGCATATGAGTACATAAAGAACAATGGAGAAACGAGCATGTATAAGTACAAAAGGATAAAAATATGATATTGATAGGGCTAAATTAATAACTAATAAAAACACTAATTAAATATTAGTTATTTGAAGAGAAATTATGTATAAATAATTTAAATAACATTAAATTGAAGTTCTTGGAATATTTTTTTTTTGTTATATTTATCATTAAAACTAGACACGGTTGATGGGTGGAGTTTGCTGGGTGTTTTACTGGTGGACGATATATGTGTGTTGTGTTTCCACGTCTGAAGGTAGTGGTTGGTATATTGTGAGCGGTGGCAACTTGGAAGGTGTATGGTCTGGTATAAGACTGGTGGAATTCATTGGGTTATTACACGTTTGAGAATTATGCACAGTTCCGCGTCACTTTTATATCTGCCCGAACTTATTTATATGCGCTGGAAGCGTTTGTGACAATTTTTTTTGACTTATGTACGACACTTTTGTTTCCTTTAAACTCGAGGATCGGTTGTACACTGCCACTGGAAACAACTAACGGAAACTAATCGCCTTTGCACAGAACTTTTCTTTTTTTTCCGCTAATTAATTTTGCTTCAGATTTTATTTGCTAAAAATCTTGCGCGGCACACCTCAAGAAGAGCTTATCACCTTTTTTTTCTCTTTATTAATTTTCAGTTTGTCTTTTTATACCCGCATTTGTTTATCTATCCAGAGATGAACTCTCCATTTGCGGTACCTTGTCTTAGGGTTATTTGTTTGTATCTATTTGCTGTTCTTGCTGTCATTGGAGGGGAAGTGTACCCGGTATTTGTACCCCCTATTTTATTAATTTTTGGTGCATATGTGTGGTGGTCAGTATGTGTGTGCAGGCATGCAAAAGGCTGTCGTTACAGGCCATAGCCATACAACGATCTTCTCTCTGTGCTTCTGACGTGTTCTTGCGGTAGTAGTCTACCGGCATTCCACACTTGAAGCAAATCATCAAGTGGAAGGGAGAAACTTGAACGAAAATCTAGGGAAAATACCGCGTTCACCGTCCCTGGTAGACCTCTCTACCATTTTACAGTAATGCCATTCGGGCAACGGATGTGTAGATTAATGGACAAGGTCATCCCCGCGTCTTTACGTGAATGTGTTTTTGTGTATCTAGATGACTTGTTGGTGTGTTCTGAAGATTTTTTGTCTCATATGTGTGTACTTGAAAAGGTCGCTAGGTGCTTACGTGAGGCTAAGCTCGCTATCAATGTGGAAAAGAGCAAGTTCTGTTTCCGCGAAGTCAGGTATCTCGGAGGGCGACGGATGCATTCGAACAGACGCGAACAAAGGGCAGCAGTTGGGGATTTCCCGGAACCTAAAAGCCCCAAACAACTCCGTCGTTTCTTGGGTATGACTGGATGGTACCGACGTTTCATTCATGATTATGCAACTATTGCAACCCCGTTGTATGACTGTCTCAATAAGGACAAAATCAAAAAATTTATTATGACGGACGGAGCAAAAATAGCATTTGAACGTTTAAAACAGAGCCTAATATCTGCTCAAGTGCTAACTCACCCTGACTTCAACAGACGATTCTTTATCCAATGCGATGCATCAACCGCCGGAGTAGAAGGAGTACTTTTTCAACTAGACGAGGACAGTAACGAGAGACCAATAGCGTTTATGTCAGCAAAACTGAACAAGGCACAGAAAAATTACAGCATAACTGAATTAGAATGTTACGCTGCAGTGCTGAGTGTGGCTGATGAATCAGAAGGATTTGTCGGGACGTTTAGCCTGGTGGAGCTTAAACTACAGGCCTATAACTTTGACATTCAACACCGAAAGGGCACTCAAAATGTAGTCCCTGATGCGTTGTCCAGAATAGCCATGGCTGAAATAAATAAAAGCGAAAGAATTCTAGACATTTGCATGGAGTCTCCATATTTTTCCACTGAAGAATACGCGGAGCTGAAGAAGACGGTGACAGAAAACAAAGAAAAACTTCCGGACGTGTGCGTATCGGACGATTTTGTTTACAAACGAACACAATTTTCTAGGGGGAAGGGACTCAAGAGGACCATACTTGGAAACTCTGGGTACCGACGGAGTTACGCCAAGCATTGGTGGAAGCATCGCACTGCTCGCCGTCAGCTGGACATGGGGGAATTCATAAAACACTTGCTCGTATCCGATATAGATATTATTGGCCTGGCATGGGACAGACGTACAAACATTCTGTAAGGATTGTGTAATATGTAAAGGCAACAAAACTCAGAATCTATTCCATCGACCACAAATGGGTAAGCAGCACGTAACCGAGCGACTATTTCAGCGTTTGTTTATAGATTTCATGGGTCCGTACCCTCGTTCTAGTTATGATAATTGTTACATATTTGTTTGTCTTGACCATTTTTCCAAAATTGTGTTTCTTAAACCAATGCGTAGGGCAACTTCAAATGACGTAATAAAATACCAAGAGAAGGACGTATTTCATATATTCGGAGTACTAGAATTCATTCACTCAGACAATGGAAAGTAATTCATCTCTGCACAATTCACAACGCTACTCAATAAATATGGTACAAAGCACATTCGGACGGCCTTCTACTCACCTCAGGGTAATGCAGCAGAACGAGTAAATCGTTCCATACTTGAAATAATCCGGTCATACATTAAAGAAACCCAAAAGGATTGGGATAAACATGTTAGTGACGCAGCTTTCGCTTTACGTAGTGTTGTACACACGTCAATCGGACAGTCCCCTTGTCATGCCATCTGTGGTATGTTCATGGTGCAGCACGGGGCATCATACGACTTATTGAGGAGACTTGGTGCATTAAAAGACGTTGACACTGAGCTAGCCATGGGATCAGACTAACTACAACTTATCCGAGACAAAGTTATTAAGGAATTGAAGCTAGCTCACGACAATAGTAGCAACATATACAACACAAGAAGTAGAGTAGTCAAATTCAATATCGGACAAATGGTATACCGCCGCAATTTTAAACAAAGCTCACAGATTGATAATTACAACCCTAAAATAGCTCCTAGACAAATCAGATGCGTTGTGCTGAAGAACATTGGGAATTCCATGTATGAGCTTGGTGATTCAACTGGGAAAAGAATCGGGGTATACCACGCGAAAGACTTATTTATCGCTTAGGAAATTGAGGTAGTCCAAAATATGTAGTGGAGATCGTATATGTGAATTTTATGTAAATATATGTACAGCAAGTACATACCGATACCTGTATTCGTATGCATACTAGACTGTTGTCACAATTAGGTATAAATCACTTACCTAACCATACTGACGACAAATTTGGATAGCGAAGCATAGAGTAGGTACTACTAACAGTATCTGGCACTTGTAGGAAGAAGAACAGACAGAGAGGATTAGTATGAGCCCAGCATATTGGCGTGAGTCCAAGCCACACATTGGACTATTAAAGCACGAATTCCATGAAAAGAAGCACAAGGCTGTGTTAGAATTTTTTTTCGCACACGCTCCATGTTGCATGCAACATCGACGGTTGCGAGAGCCTTTTGCATGCCTGCACACACATACTGACTTCAACAAACATATGCACCAAAAATTAATAAAATAGGGGGATACAAATACCGGGTACACTTCCCCTCCAATGACAGCAAGAACAGCAAATGAATACAAACAAATAACCCTAAGACAAGGTGCCGCAAATGGAGAGTTCATCTCTGGATAGATAAACAAATGCGGGTATAAAAAGACAAACGGAAAATTAATAAAGAGAAAAAAAAGGTGATAAGCTCTTCTTGAGGTGTGCCGCGCAAGATTTTTAGCAAATAAAATCTGAAGCAAAATTAATTAGCGGAAAAAAAAGAAAAGTTATGTGCAAAGGCGATTAGTTTCCGTTAGTTGTTCCCAGTGGCAGTGTACAACCTATCCTCGAGTTTAAAGGAAACAAAAGTGTCGTACAAATTACGTCTTTACGTCATTTATTTATTTTTTAAAAAAGGTAAGCGGACTACGTCCGCTTTTAAGTTTATTTTATTCACACAAAACTTAAAGACTAACTAACAATTATTTCTTACTACTACTTTACACCTAGGTTCTTAATAGAAATTGGTTGTCAGATTTCCGATTAACTGATTGCTGACTGTTGTTTGCATCGATTATTGCTGACTGTTGTTTGTTGCAATATTTTCCAGACGCCTAATCAGCGTTTATCATTATATTGACCGGAAGCATATCGTGTACTTACGGGGTTATTGAACATTTCATAATTTGTGAAGTGCTGCGTTAACTCCTCCCCTCTTAAGTATGATCGTCCTCGATCATCAGTAAAATGGCAAGTCGTTGAAGCTTACGTACGTTGGAATGTGATTTGTTTTGTTTGTTGATGTAATTTCTTGATTGGTGCTAGGCTTTACTATTTCTTTTTCAACGTATTGGATCTTCACGGATCGTTTCCTTAGGAAAAGGAAAAGTATTATGGTTATTAATAGTGTTGCCGTTATTAGACTTCCTATAGAGAATGTCGCCTTTTTGAGGGCGTTTATTCGGTGTATGTTTCTGATATGTAGATCTTTCAAAGCCTCTAAGGAAAGTAGTTCTATGTACTCCTTCTCTAATGGGATTGGCTGCAGTATTGCGGGGATGGTTTCAATTGACTTAGCTTCCATGTTGCTGAATATTTGATTGTTAATTTTAATTGTTGAATTGTGGTACATTACTACATGCGTTCCGTTTATTTCTTGCGATGTCGTATTGATTTCTAATTCTCCATTGAATTGGTTAAGCAATATTACTCCTGATCTTATTTCTTCTAACGTAGGTACTTGGTTGCCATTGGTTGTCGAGCATGTTGAATTTAGGCTATTAATAATCCTAGCTATACATAAATCTTTAGCTAAATCTACCAAATTCGTTTCTTTGCAAATTGTTACATGACTGTCGGTTTCGCATTTATTTTTTATTCCATAAAGTGTATTTATTCCTTTTAATATTTCCTTATATTCAGTTTTAATAACAATATTGTTCGGCCTTTTTACCGGTCGTATAATAATTCTTTTAAATGTTTCTTCTAATGTTAGAGGTATTTTTACCATGTATACAATTTTCATGTTTTTGCTTAATACATTTACTTCTGATAAATTTAATGCTTCTTCGGCATTTTTAAATGGAACTTTTTCTCTTTTTAATTTATTTATTGAAAATCCGATTTCTTCTTTACTTAATATTACAGAGTTTACTACATTATTTTTTGCCCATTGCATGGCGTATCTTATATTTATTAATTCTTCCTTTATTAGTCTTATTTTATTTTGTAAATTTACTATGATTTCCATTGAAACATTATCGTCTTTTCGGATTGTATTTAACATCTTATTAACTATGTTAGTAACATTATTTAAACGTGTTTCGAATAGATTATTTATTAATATTTGATTATCGTTGTTTTCGTTTAAATTATTCAAATTGTTATTTATTATTTTCAAATCTTCATGATCGGGTGATCCAGCAATGTATTTCCATGCCGTTCCCAAGATGTCGATTGATCTCTTAATTTTATTATAACTAATGGGTTTTAGGGTATTTAGGATATCAAAAGTTTGGAGGGTTTCGTGTTTAAGAATGGGATATAAGAGATTGTCTTTAGGGATTTGGTTTGTAATTTCGTCATAAGTCTCAGTCAAGAATTTTTCGTATTTTTCTAAGTCGATGATGTGAATAAGTCTGAAAGTACCGTCTTGTATTTTCGCTTGTCCGTTGTCTATTGTAACTAATTGTGCTTTACTGTAGTCTAAAATTTTCACGTCCGATAGTAAGGTTGCGATTGTGGTGCAGATAATTAGAAGTTTGAAATAGTCCATTTTTCCTGAAAGAAATTGTTCAAGTTTTTATCAGTCCTTTGTAAACGGTTCGTCCTGATACAGTTTTTATTGTTGTCCTATTATTTTCTGATACTATTTCTTTCTTGTATTTCGGGGTTAATTTTGAACCAAGTCTTTTATTTATTTTTACGTAGATTACTTCACCTGGGGCGTAATCCTTAATTTCTGATCTTTTCTTGTTATGGTAGGAACGGTCTAAATCCTGTTTTTTCTTAAGTTGGGAAATATTGTCTAATCTTTGCTTTTCTAACTGCTGAGGGCTAATAAAAATTCTATTTCCGAAAAATAAAGCTATGGGTTTATTTTTAGTGGTAGAGTGGATTGATGAGTTATATTCTTGTAGTGATTTGAATAACAGTTCTTCAAATGTTATTCCTACGCAGGTTGCTTTGAGACATCTCATGATTTCTGAAAGTGTGCTGTGGAATCTTTCTACTTGACCGTTGCTTGTGCTACTATAAGGTGGTGTGGTATAGACGTCAATGGACATATGGTCTTTGAGTAGGGATGATATTGTGGCAGAATTAAGGGATTTCTCATTGTCTATTACTACCAGTCTTGGTATTCCAAAGGCTATCATCAACTCTCTTATTGGGTCCTTGATATGTTCTATTGCTTTGCTTTGTATAATTTTAACCTGTGCGTACTTTGAAAATTTGTCAATGGCTGTGAGGATTAGTTTCTTTTCTGTTGAATAAATGTCGATATGTACGATTTCTCCTGGGGATTGAGGAACCGGGGTTTCTTGTATCTGTGGTTTTGTTGGGTGCCGATCGTATTTGTGTTCGCGGCATGTAGAACAATGTTTAACTATTTTCTCAATTTTTGAATGCATACTTGGGAAATAATATTTTTGTAAAATTTGAGTTTTGTTTGCTCGACTATTTCTGTGTGCTCTATGGTGCTCTTTAATTATGATTTGTTCTTGTTCTGTTTCGGAAACAATGTCCTGGAGTAGAGTTTGTGTGAAGCGAATTTTAATATTTGCGAAATGGAGTGGGTATATCTCCTGAATTTTGCCCATAAGATTTTCTGTAGTGTATAGTCCGTTGATTAATGATGGGTCAATGTGTCGTTTAAATATGTCAATAATGTCCTGTGTAGAATAGTTTTGTTTCGTAATTGTGTGTCTGTGAAAACTGGGAAATGGTAATTCGAATTTGTAACTGTCTTCGTTACCGAACAATAAAAATAATTGATTTTTGAAAGCATTTATTGGTGCTTCCGTGGCTGGTATGAGTAGGTGTGCGGAACTTTCGTCGCTGTGGTCAGTGGTAGATAGGACGTTAATGTCAGTCAGTGGAGGTCTAGAGAGTGCGTCTGCTACGATGTTTGTTTTCCCTGGCTTGTACTTCATTTCGTAATTGTATTCCTCAAGGATGCATTTCCATCTCTTCATTTTTCCATTGTGGTTTTTGTTGCTCAATGCAAAAGTGAGAGGCTGGTGATCTGTGAAAATTACAACTTTCGCTGATCCGTACAAGTAGTTTCTCAGTGTCGTGAGAGCCCAGATAATTGCCAGCATTTCTTTTTCGTTTGCGGCATAACTCTCCTCGGTTTTATTTAATGAACGGGATATGAAGGTTATTGGTTTGCCTGCTTGCTCAAGGACAGCGCCTAGAGCGTAGTTTGATGCATCGGGAGTGAGATGAAACTCTTGTTTGAAGTCTGGGTATGATAGGACGACTTCCTTTGATATTAGTGAAGATTTGATTTTGTTGAAAGCTTCTAGGGCATTTTTATCAAGCACAACCAGCTTTTTGTTTGAGGCGTTTTTGGACACGCGTCCATCCTCCCCTCTTAAAAGCGAGGTCAGAGGTTTCGCTAGTTTGGCGTAATCTCTGATGAAGCGTCGATAGTACCCTGATAGGCCAAGAAAGGACCTCAAGTCTTTCAATGTTTTGGGATAAGGAAATTCCTGGATTTCGTTTACTTTAGCGGGATTGGTTTTTATGCCTGAGGGTGATATAATGAAACCTAGGAATTCGACCTCTTTTCGGAAAAATTCGCATTTGTCCAGTTGGACTTTCATGTTTGCTTTTTCCAGCGTATGGAAAATTGTTTCAACGTTTTCGACGTGGTTTTTCTCGTCTTTGCCAAATATTATTATGTCATCTATGTAGACATAACATATTTTGCCTATGTGTTGCTTCAGGATGTCGTCTAAAGCTCGTTGAAAGATAGCGGGTGCGTTTTTAAGTCCGAACGGGAGTCGGGTGAATTCATATTTGCCGTTGTTAACTGAAAAAGCTGTCTTCTCAATGTCAGTTTCCTTCAAGGGAATCTGGTGGAAGCCGCTCTTTAAATCGAGAACAGAAAAATATGTATTGTTGCCAAGTTGCGAGATTACCTCGTTGATTTCCGGGATTGGGTACCTGTCGGCTATTGTAAGGGTGTTTAATTTCCTATAATCTATTACTAGTCTGTACTTTTTTTGTCCAGATGCATCTAACTTTTTAGGAACGACCCACACAGGTGAGTTGTACGGTGAACGGGAGGGCCTAATGATTCCATCTTTTAGTAAGTTTTCTATTTCTTGTTTCACAAAGTCTCTCATGGCTAGGGGGTAGGGATAGTATTTGGTATATATGGGGGTATCCGAGGAAGTTCTGATTTCTCCTACAACCGTAGTGGTGTATGTTAGTTTTTCGTCAGGTTCTGTAAAAAGATGAGGATATTTTTCTGTCAAGTGACTTATGTGTTGTTTTTGTGTAGCTGTCATGTGGTCAGTCCTAACGTCTATTTTGTTAACTGTTGGGGATGGTTTCTGTCTAATTTTAATTTTTTTGGTATTGCCTAGTATAAGGGTATCGTCATTTATGTTTATTGTGGCACGGAGTTCTTTAAGACTATCGTTTCCTATTATTCCGTCGAAGGATTTAAGCGTAGGTAGTAAAAAGAATTTTAAAGAAGTGTCATTGCTTCCAAACAGATTGATGATCGTATGATGGGAAATTTGAATTTGTCCGGCTATAGAATTTGCAAAGAATGGCTCGTCATTGGGTATTTTTTTAAGGACATGGCAAGGTTGAATGTAGTTTTTACTTGACCCTGTATCGATTAGCATTTTGAGAACTTTTCCACTCTTCGCTTTACATTCTACGTAAGGCAGCGAAGAGTTGCTCATTCTAAAAAATGAATGTCGATATGATCATGCTCCTCAGGTTGTGAATTTATTTCAGCGTATGTCTGTGCTGTCTGTTCTGCCGCCAATGTGGCTTCATACTCCTCTGGAGTATACGTCCAGTCAGGATGGTAATGTTGGTCTGGTTCGTACTGTTGGTACCACTGGTCTTGTGTGGTATCCTGGTTTCCACTTGCTTCTATGTGATAGTTCCTTTGTTGTTTGAGAGGAACTTGTTGTGAGAAATTTGAGGGTCTTTTCATATTATTATTATTAATTGAGGGTCTATTCGTATTATTATTATTTGGGGGTCTATTCATATAGTTTATTGCCCGCGAGTGTAGGGATTTGTCGACGTCCATTGGCTCTGGACGTGGCTGTTGTGGTCTAGCTGGAGGTTGGTTGAATGGTCTGTAATGTTGGGGATTGCGGTAATTGTTCAGTGGAACTTGAGGGCGATACTGGTTCGCAAAGTTTATTGGAGGCCTCGGCATGTATGCCAATTGGGGATAAAATTCATTGTTTAATTTTTTTGGTGGGAGCGGTGGTCGGAACTCGTGAGGCTTCCTATTCTGACTGCTGGTATTTAGGGCGTAATTAGAACGGAAGTTTTGGTTTTCCAGTTTCAGGCATAAATGAAGGGCTTGAGGGAGATCTACTGGCTCTCTCATGCCAAGAAGTCTTGGCAAGTCCCCTTTTAATCCTCTTATAAAAGTATCAAGGGCTTTGTCTCTATATGTGCGTGTCAGTAGATGCATCGATTCTGTACCGACTTCCATGCATCCAAGTTTATTTAAAATAAGTGAAAGATGGGAATATACGCGCTGATAAAATTCCTGAATAGTGAAGTTGCCCTGAACTAGGGAGGTCATTTGGTACTCAAGGGTACCTAAATCTCGCTTATCAGCATAATGGAGGGTAAGGCATCTTGAAATAGCCTTCCAGTCCAATGGGGTGTTGTAAGATTCGAGAGCAATGTCGGCGTTGCCCACGACCTTGTTCCTAATGACATTTAGGATGCCATAATATTTAGGTGTACCTTTCATTGGTTCATAGATCTGAAGAATTCGATCTACGCTTTTTTTCCACGAATTGTACTCTCCTGGATTGCCTGAGAATTCGCGTAGGCACCTTACTACATCCGGTATCTTGTCTAATTCCGTTATATTGTTGGAATGGTTTGCGTCTATTGTCACGTCCGTTATGTTCGCGAAGTTGGCGTTTGGGTTGAGGGCCGCTTGGACCATGTTTCGTCCTTCTTGTCTCAGTATGTCAGTTACTAGTCCTGTCACTATATTGGTTAGTTGGTCCATATTGAAAGGGATAGCAGGATTTGGTGGGACAGGTGCGTTAAGGGTGGGTGGGCGGATTAAGTTATTGGGGTTGGACATTATGTGGTTGTTTTATTTTATTATATAATATTTTTTATTTATTTTATAATTCTTCTGGAGGGTCCCTTGGGTGGTGAATCGCAGAGAATTTTTTTTTTTATAAGCTGGAGGGTCCCCCCGTAGGTGGTGAATCGCAGCTTCAGGTTATATTTATTTTATCGGCTGTACGAGCCGGATTTTATAGTTTATTTTAAAAATTGAAATATTTTAGTTTCTTAAAATTATTATATTTACTACAGAACTAAAAATTAATAATTTTTTACTGAAGTATTTTTCTTAAAATTTTTTAAAATTTCTTTTTTCTTAAAAATTTTTTTTTTTTTGTAGTACAATTATTTATTATTTTTAAACTTAACCTATTCTTACTATTAAGCACCTCCTGGTGATGGGGTATTGATCCTCTTTGCTGTTGCGGCTACTAGGGTACCGCCGGTCACACTGGATTAGAGGTGGGCGCTTTTTTCCAACAGGATCCTAACGCCTTTGTCCGGAAAATTTGTGTTCACGTTGCAGCTGCGATTTAGCAGGAGATTATTTGTTAGTCCTTTACTGTGCGATTGTTAGGCTGTTTTTCTACAGGCTTTTTGTTTTCGCGGCGCGTTGGCTGATTACTTGCCAAAAGACTTAAACGGATACACAAACTTTTACCGGACCCCGTCTCGGGCGCCAATTACGTCTTTACGTCATTTATTTATTTTTTAAAAAAGGTAAGCGGACTACGTCCGCTTTTAAGTTTATTTTATTCACACAAAACTTAAAGACTAACTAACAATTATTTCTTACTACTACTTTACACCTAGGTTCTTAATAGAAATTGGTTGTCAGATTTCCGATTAACTGATTGCTGACTGTTGTTTGCATCGATTATTGCTGACTGTTGTTTGTTGCAATATTTTCCAGACGCCTAATCAGCGTTTATCATTATATTGACCGGAAGCATATCGTGTACTTACGGGGTTATTGAACATTTCATAATTTGTGAAGTGCTGCGTTAACTTACATAAGTCAAAAAAATTGTCACAAACGCTTCCAGCGCATATAAATAAGTTCGGGCAGATATAAAACTGACGCGGAACTGTGCATAATTCTCAAACGTGTAATAACCCAATGAATTCCACCAGTCTTATACCAGACCATACACCTTCCAAGTTGCCACCGCTCACAATATACCAACCACTACCTTCAGACGTGGAGACACAACACACATATATCGTCCACCAGTAAAACACCCAGCAAACTCCACCCATCAACCGTGTCTAGTTTTAATGATAAATATAACAAAAAAAAAATATTCCAAGAACTTCAATTTAATGTTATTTAAATTATTTATACATAATTTCTCTTCAAATAACTAATATTTAATTAGTGTTTTTATTAGTTATTAATTTAGCCCTATCAATATCATATTTTTATCCTTTTGTACTTATACATGCTCGTTTCTCCATTGTTCTTTATGTACTCATATGCACATATAGCGAAACATAAGTATATATATATAATTTTGCATATGCTCAGGCATACTAGTGCACTAGAACATCGTCAAACTTCCAAGGCGACAAACTAATCTTTGTCATGTTATTTCAATTTTTTTTACGTAATTTGGTTTGAGTTAAACTTTTGCCTTACTTTTTTTTATTAATTTTTTTTCGTTTTCCGCTCCGATTTTCATCGCGTTCCTCCTTTTCTTTACTTTTCCTATTTTTCATGATATGGCTGATATATGAATGTATGTTACTCCTAAGCTTCCAGGCCATCATTCTGCTGGCGCTAGCAACGTGGGATACCTCTGGCCAAACGGTAAATGACATGTAAATGACACAATTAGAGACCTGCATACGTATATACATATATATATATATATATATATAATATAGAAAACTCATTCCCGCGATACAGGGGTAACGATCCCTAGTAAACAATAAAAAGGGGGAATAGTGATGAATGAAAACTCGTTCGGAATAAAAATTAGTTAGATCCCAAAAATTCAGGCAAACGATGCACTAAACCTAAATGCGTACACATACCTACAGACGTAAGGAAGATATATATGCATATGAAAGGCCGGTGAAGAAAAAGAAAAAAAATATATGTATATAATAAATGTAAATAAGGAATAAGGTATTGAAATTGTGAATAAACGTAAAGCTTTAAGGAAATTTGGGCTTCTTATTTGTTTCACGGGAACCAAAAAGGATATAGCTAAGGCATGACTCACTGACAAGAGACACTAATACAGACCTTGACGACACTGGTTAGGCTAAGGGGACTTCGCGCGAAGTAAACTAGAGCCATAGCGTAGTCCAAGGATGAGTGCGAATCGCACTTGTGAGGGAGGGCGGCTCAACCTGACTCGGACTGGACATTTCCTTCCAGACTCCCAGCCCGTCATCATTATGGCATGTACCCAATAAATATTTGTTTGTTGTAGTTGAGGACGGTAGAAGTGGCAACAACCCCCCCATCCGTCGAGCTAGCCTGGGCTACCACCATGCCAGCCCGCCATTGCCCACCGTCATAACATCCAGCTACACAACAGTTTTTCTAAATATGAGAGTTTAAGTAGTTTTCTTTTAATATGAAATGCTTTTATTTATTTATTTTTATTACAAATGTAAAGCGTTCTGAATGCATAAATCGCATCTTGAGGTGTTGAAAAATGTTGACCTCTCAGTTTTTTTACGTATTATTTTGACGTGTTTACTAAATATGAGGGATCCAATGTGCACAAACTTTTTTTACAGTCAAATCTTCATGCAATATATTAATGTACAATATACTGGCCCCACCGATGCCTATAGTTGTCTCAATCAATAGGTCTCATGACAATTAATTTGGGAACACCTTCACAAAATTCGTCTTGATTCAATTTGACCTCGGTTGAATTTACAATACCAGCGATAAACACTGGTAATTGATGCAGGTTCATCGCCAAAACTCAAATTAAGTTCATCGATGAACTGTTGCATGCTGAAAGTTTTCAAATATAATCGCGCAAAAATTATTCAATTCCATTTTTTGGTCGAGGAGAATATTTTAAGTTATTGTAAACAACACAAATAGCGTCCGCAATTCAAAACATTCTGAGTAAGTATTACCTATATCAAAATTGTCAAAATTTACCTCAAACCCGTTGAAAGATTGCAACACTTTGGTGGCCAAATCTCGAAGGCAACCCTCATACATGTGATGTCCATTACAGCTAGCCGCCTGTCTCAAAACTGTGAAGAATATGGTGCCATTCAGAAAATTAAATCAAAACACGGGTTGAACGTAATATACGACCGAAAAAGCCACCTACTTCTTTCCATATAGGGAAGAATGAACGGAACGGGATCCCTTCAGTTACAGGGAAGATATCCATAACACGTGACACGTGAGCAAGGTTCTTCTATGACCACTCCTACAACCAAGGTAGCTTCAAACCTTATGAAAACACCTCTGTATTCCAAGAGAGAGTGGTCACATGTGGCCAAATGGTCTTTAATAGGAAAATCTATCGAGTTTCTTGCAAACAGTCTATTGGCAATTAAGGCAATAAGGTGTGTCAACACGAAAATCAAAATTCGTCAAGAAATGCAAAGCGGAATTGCCTTCCTATGTTGCTCGAAGCAGAAGACCATAGAGGAACACCTAAGGTCCAGGAACTCTTTCAACGTAGGACGTACGCCAAATTTTTTGTTGGGCAGTAGACAGACCAAACTGTTACTTGCATTAAGCAAAATAGAACTTGGCATTTTAAGGGCGGGCATTTAAAAAGATTTATTATATCTGCCGCCAGGGGATTTTACTTTAATTTTTTTGCCTTTCCTTTAACAAATACTTAATATTAATGCCCTATCAAAAACATCGGCCTTATGGTTTAAGCGGCAATTTTTTCGGGTATCTGATTTCCTATCGTTTTTATAGTACTTATTCCTTGCTTCTGAAGTATTTTCCCCTAAACATCCAACCGGAACCAAAGACGAGTTTATTATTTGCCAACCATGTATTGTACAAATATTTTATGTACCGTCGGTGACATTGGATACCAGGTATAGGTATTAACATATAATACAAATGTTTCTTTACAAAATGCTTTGAATTTATCAACATCAATAGAATGCTCGCATGAAATAGTGATTAAAACTACATACAAATTGTATAAAATATTATCAAATATTGCAGTTGATGAATACAGCTGGTAATTCGCGAATGCTCTTCTAGCCGTGTTTCCATCATTACTATTCACACTTCCGTTTTGCTTGGGAATGCTTACATGCAACCCTATTTTTGACCACATCATTTCCTTAATTTTCTTTTTCCGAGTCGTTAATTTGGTTTTATTAGCCTAAGTAATATGCCACTTTTGAACTTCAAGACTATAGGATATATTTAACACAAAAATAGCAGGACTTGGCATAAACATTCGGAGTCAAAATCAGTGGTCTTGAGGAGATTTTTTGGTTTAACCCCAGGGCAGCACAGTATCGGGGACGTACCAGTTAAAGTGTTAAGTACTTTTCCATCAATAAGTATCATCTGTGCTTTACAAGTAATGACAATTGTTTTGCCCTCTTCTCTATATATGAAGTCCTTTAGACCAGAGGCTTGTATATCCAAATATTATTTCTCTCCTAATATTTTCTAATGGCTTTCCTTTGCATACTCAATTTTAATTGGCCTGCAGAGCCTTACAGATTCTGGAGCAATAATAATAATTTGTTGATTTGCATATATTAATTTCAAAGGTATCAAAGTGCTGACAAATATGATAGATCCAGGGAAGCAGGTTTTTCTGATCGAAACTTCTGATGCATATTGATATACTGCTCTTTGGCAAGCCCATTATCCAACAAAAATGACGATGCTTCTGCAGGGGTAAGGGGAATAATCATCTGAGATTTTCGATCTTCAGTTTGTTCTTTCTTGACAACTTTTACCACATTAACCAATCATCTTCTTTCGCCTTCTTCGCAGAAACAGAAGCAGCATGTAATAAGTGCTGCGTTGAAAAGTCTATGTTCCATGCAAGATCACTTGCTAATTTATGCTTTAAGAGAATTCCAGCATGTGAGTAATTAAATTTTGGTCTACTCATTTTAGAGGAAGATGGATCAGTAAGCTCTTCAACCAAGGTTATAATAATCGCCTCGGAATGCCATTTTGAGTGTTTAACTTTAAATCTTGACATCATACGGTTGCATTTAGGCAAATATATCCTGATTTGAGTTATAAAACTACGAACTTTTCCACCAATTTGAAGAGATTGTGAGTTGCTGACTTCATTTATATCCATTGTTTCCACAATCTACTTCGTTACGGCAGAGTCGTTGCGTCCATTGTGGTCCCAAACCTTCATGTTGGACTGAAACATGTCTTTTTTTCAAAAAGGGGCAAGGATATTAATAAAACCTTAATCTATATACTGGCGGCCGCGGTAGCCGAGTGGTTAGCACTGCGTATTGACATTCGGAATGGTCGGGTTTAAGTCCCGGTGCCACCAACATCCAAAAGTTATGGAAAATTAAATTAAATGAAAAATTAAGTTTAATTTCTAATTGCGGTCGCCCTCGGCAGGAAATGTCCACCCCTCCGAGTGTATTTCGGACATGAAATAAAGGCTCCTCGTAAAAAAATCATCAGCCGTTCGGAGGCGGCTTAGTATAAACTGTAGGTCCCTCCATTTGTTTGAAAAATATCAAGACGCAAAACCACAAATTGGAAGAGGAGCTCGGCCGAAATGCACGGTTGCATTTCGATAAGTCAAACATGCATTTGATAAGCTGTCTTTGTTTGCACGCCAATTTCAAACCGCTCTCTTTAAAAAATTGTTTCGAATTGTTTCACCTTCTCCTAAGTATGCATAATTGGAAAACGCATTCAATTTTAGGTTTCTAAAGTCCAAAAAAATGACTTTATGCAAAAATTTTAATTTCGGCCTTTTTGCCCATAGTGCGGAGTGCAGAGCAAGTTAGCGATTTGTTGAAAAATTTTCTTTGATGCGGATTGTGGTGAGACGTTCACCCACCGGGTGAATGCCAGTACTCGGCGACCGAGTCTCTCAAATTTCACAAATCCGATACCGAATTTGCGCTCTTTTTATGGCCGCTGTTGTAAATGTCACTAGGACCTTTTTGTTTCCGTGCTTGTCCCGACCATCGCATTTCTTGATAGATAGATATGTGATATGAATGCAGTTAATCTAATCCGTATTAGCTTATTGCGAATCTTCATTAGATACTTGTTTAATATCGAATCCTAAACTACTTATATAAATAAAATAAATATATATACAGCGAATAAATATGTATAAATTTACTTGTACAATGACATATCTAAATAACTGTATAAATAATAATAATTTAAAGAAATAAGAATAGAACAATAAGGACCAAGTTTAAAATAAGAATTACTTATTGCATAATATATTACACACTCATATTATTTTGTTTTTATAAAATTATATAATTATAGCATGTAGTTCAATGTGTAATAGTGGCTGTCAAGACAATCGGAAATATTGTTTTAGTGACTTGCCTTCTGCAATTCATGTTTGCTGTAATAGGAGTCCAGTTATTTAAGGTATGATTTTGTGAGTTAATTTTCTATTTTGTTTCACTTTCGTTCTATTCACATCGATTTTTCGTATAGTAAAAGGTACATTCTCACAAAGAGTTGCTTAAAAAATCTTTTCCAAGATATTAACATAAAAAATTTATGAAAGCCAAGAAATTTGTGGTTTTGAAAGTGCCACTATATTTTTGACTTATACTTTTCAAATTCATAACATGCATGGTTACTGATTTATTGACATTATTTCAATTCCTATAGAAAAACTCTTGAAAATTTGCGGAATACATTTAACAATACGTGTAAATATACAATAAACTAAAAAAAATTTATAATTATAGTCTAAAATCATAATTGGCGATTAACATTACATTCAAAACCACGATTCTATTTTATAAAAAAAGTTCAAATATTAGGACATCAAAAAAGGCATTCTATATTGTATAATCACGCATGTATAATTTTGAAAAAAAGTTTTTCCAATGAAGAGCTGTCGGTGTCCCTATATTTTAGCTATGAGCTGAGCAAACTTATTATGTACATACGAATTTCACATTTTTAATTTTCAGTCCTTGCTGCTGCGGTGAAACCAGTGTTGAGTGTTTTGGACATTGTTTTGCTTTTTCTTTTGACATAATTAAATCGAGTATTAAATTATTTATCCCATGTATTACAATTTATACGTATCACCACTCCCTTCTAATAGAAAATGTGCGTTTTCGCTTGAACGTCGTGGCTTTTTATTAAAAAAAGGTGATAAAGCACAACTTTTCTTTTCGATCATTTAGACGGAATGACATTCACATGCTATTTAAAACTAGTATATTGTAATGAAAATACTTTATAGTTTTTAATTTACATATTATATCTAAGATCATTTTCCTCAAAAGATATTTGCGTATTTATTCAAAGTCCTAATATTTGTCACAAGAAAATACATATCATATGTGCTAAAGCTCTAAATTCCAACTAATTTTGTTAAAAATTAATTTTATTCTATTGCTTTTATTTACACACATATCCCTAGTTAATTCTTTATTTTGCATTTATTCAATTAACAAGCTTAAAGTTTGCGGCCATTGGAATAAAGTCTATAATTGAATCTAACGATTTTATTTTGAAAATTCCTACTAACAACTTTACCGAAACTACTCCTATAAATATTTTTTTTTTGATATATAATATGAAAATTTTAACAGGAAAGAAGTGCTGTCCTCGGCCATGCCGAAGCCTTTGTACTTTCATGAGTAATTAAAATTTTATAATGCATGTTTTTTTGGTGATTTTATATAAAATATTATATCTAAAAAATCGGTTGTAGATGGCTATATGTTATAGATTTCGTTGATCAGTGTCAACAATTATTTGAACTTACGTGTGTGGAAACCAAATTTGTCGTTCTTAAATGAATTTTTGATAGATTTTTTACCTAAAATCACACTTATGGACAAATCGTTTGAATGGGGACTCTATAATGTAGTCTTCCGATTTCGATGATCTTCGGTGTCAATATTTATTTGAATTAACGTATGTAGAATACTACATTTTGCAGGTTTAGATGCTTCTTCGACAGATTTTTTATCCAAAGCTTCGCATAAGAACACATCGATTATAGACGGCAATTTCTATGATTTATAGTCAATGGATTTGGCCAGTTCCGCAAAATGATCAATATATTACAAAAATACTCCTCCATACTAAGTTTTGTTCTTATATCTGAAAGCAGAGGGACTATTCTCCTTTAAAATAGACAGACGGGCATGGGGAAATTAATTCAGCCCGTCGTTTTGATCATATCGGTTATTTATATATATTTTACGTTCCATAAATATATATTTTTTATTTATATGTATGCCTATATCAATATAGATTCTTAGAAATTCCTAATCGAAGATATTATCCATTTCTCTCCTATAACAAATCTCCCATGCTGCTAATACCTTTCTTAAAATTTGATTGACTACTAAAACGTCAAGACTCATTGGGACTACTATACGTGTATGTAAGACAAAGTCATATTTATTGTGTGGTTAGAGTGATTAGAAATTCATATTAGTAAATAATGAGATCTTAAAAGTTTATATATATGTAAATTTTTTATTCATGAATCGAAAACTCAAACTGAACGTCAACATTTTTATCATTCGTATTGTTTTGCATTACTGTATTATTGCCAGACGCTACTCCAAAGAGCGATAACACCGGGCAAGTCGAAGTGCCCTGAATTTAAAAGTTTAAGCCGTTATTCAAAGTTAGCTCTTATTTTAAAAATATTCATTATTTTATATTTGTTTGGTCTATTACTAAAAATGGGATGGGGCCATGTGCAGAAGTTCACGCAAGTGAGGAAAGTTTTTGACTGCCATTCACCTGGGAGTGGCCGGAAACTATTCTTTTGCATACACGTATGGTTCAAGCAGCTCCTGACCTCCGGTCTTAGAACACGTATCCCCTGGGTAGCCAACAAACATCCGTTTGGAGGCGAGCTAAATTGAGAAGGCGAACCCCATGCGATTGTGCGTAGGGTTTGGAACCCACCACATGAAAAAACAACCCAATGAAAAATCAATTTCAGCCTCGGATGAGGGACCCCCCTTTCGATGACGACCCCCGCAAATGTTTTTAAGCGGCATCCACTTGCCGCTACCCAGCTGGTTGATGTCCTCATAAAGTTAAAGGCTGACATCACTGCCGCCCAAAAAATGCGATGGACGGGACAAGGACGGAAGAAGGTGGGTCCTTGTGAAATTTACTACAGCGGCCAATAAAGGAGGACAAATTTGGTGTCGTGGTGGGAGAAAGACTCCGTCGCCGAGTACTGGCATTCACTCCGGTGGATGAGCGTCTAGCCACAATCCACATCAAAACAAAATTTTTCAACACCACTCTAATTTGCGCCCACGTTTCAAGACCGGAGCAAACTCTTGTAGAACCCAGGGAGGTGAGCTAGTGATGGATGCCCAGGGTATATTAGAATTATTGAGGGAGCACTTCTTCAGCCTGCTGAATGGCAGTGAAGAGGAAACACCCGGAGATGGTGAACCCGAAACTCCAATTGATAACGATGGAAAAGTTGTTCCGTTACCCGACTATGAAGAAGTCCGAATAGCAATCGCCCGCCTAAAAAACTACAAAGCGACGGGGACCGATGGATTACCGGCCGAGCTATTCATATACGGCACTGAAGAACTGATCAGGTGCATGCATCAGCTTCTTTGCAAAATATGGTCGGATGAAAGCATGACCGACGATTGGAAACTAAGTGTGCTCTGCCCAGTCCACAAAAAAGGCAATCCCACCGTCTGCATCAATTACCGTGGAATAAGACTTCTTAATATCGACTATAAGGTCCTATCCAACGTTTTGTGTGAAAGACTAAAGCCCACCGTCAACAAACTGATTGGACCTTATCAGTGTGGCTTTAGACCTGGTAAGTCAACTATTGACCAGATATTTACCATCCGGCAAATCTTGGAAAAGACCCGCGAAAAGATGATCGAGACACACCACCTTTTCGTCGATTTTAAAGAAGCCTTCGACAGCACGAAAAGAAGCTGCTTCTATGCCGCTATGTCTAAATTTGATATCGCCGCAAAACTTATACGGCTATGTAAACTGACCTTAAGCAGCACTAAAAGCTCCGCTCAAACGAGGTTTCAGACAAGGTAGCTCTTTATCGTATGACTTTTTTAACTTATTGTTCGAGAAAATAATACGAGCTGCAGAGCTGAATAGAGAAGGTACAATCTTTTACAAGAGTGTACATCTGCCGGCGTACACCGATGATATCGATAATATTGGCTTCAACAACCACGCCTCCTGACTTGATAAAGAAGCGAAGCGAATGGGTCTGGTAGTGAATTAGGGCAAGACGAAACAAAAAGTCATCGCATTCGCGACTTGGCTCCCACGTCACTGTCGACAGTCATAACTTCGAGGTCGTAGATAATTTCGTCTATCTAGGAATCCAACGCAGAATCACTCTTGCCAACAGGTGCTACTTTGGACTGAGTAGGCAATTGAAAAGTAAAGTCCACTCTCTGCGAACGAAAACGAAACTCTACAAGTCGCTCACCAACCCGATTCTACTATATAGCGCAGAAGCGTGGACGATGTCAACATCTAATGAGTCGGCTCTAGGAGTCTTCGAGAGAAAAGTTTTGCGAACGATTTATGGTCCTTTGAGCATTGACAACGGCGAATACCGCAGATGATGGAACGATGAGCTGTACGAGCTATACGATGATATTGACATAGTTCAGCGAATGAAGAGACAGCGGCTACGCTGACTAGGCCATGTCGTCCGAATGGATGGAAGCACTCCAGCTTTGAAAGTATTCGATGCAGTAACCGCTGGTGGAAGCAGAGGAAGACGAAGACCTCCACTCCGTTGGAAGGATCAAGTGAAGAGTGACCTGGGTTCTCTTGGCATTTCCAGCTGGCTATAGGCAGCGAAAAGAAGAGAAGAATGGCGCTCGTATATTGTTTCGGCTGTAATCGCGTAAGCGGTGCCAACGCCAATAAAGAAGAACAAGATTACTAAAAACGTTGTTTTTCAATCAAAAGGCTCCGGCGGATTCATTAGAAGCTCATCGAGCCGAGATTTTTTAAGTCGCTAATTACGAATCCAAAATCCTTTTTTCCAATTTCAAAATGATGGATCCAATGTGACACTAAAACTTTTAAGCATATGGTGTTGGTTCTCCAAAATTCAAATTCAAATTCATAAAATCTAAATTAGAAAAACTATAAATTTCATTTAATATTTTATATATAACGCTATGAATAATTTACAAAATAATAATAACAATTAGCATCCTATTGATAAAGATACTTGGGAAGAAATTGAAGTGTAGAAAATTTAATAGTCAGTTTTCATTAGTTTTTCGCAAATTTTTAACATATATTTTGAGTTTTAGAAAAGAGTTTGCAGCGTTTGTCGTTTCTAGGTGAAAACGGTCTCCTTGTTTATGAGATTGCAAAACTCAAACAACAGGAAGCAATTAGCCTGCGCCCCAAGTAATGCAAGGATTTACGCTCCTCTCATAAACATAATTTTGGTATGTCCCAACTGTATGTCACGTAAAAATCCACCATTGGTACTTAGTGCAATCGGAATGGCATTTTATGAATTGGTGACGTGGAAAAGAACTGCTTTCAAACTTATTTTGTGGGATTAAATGCGCAATCGCAAATACTTAGGTTTATATACGTTTCGCAACACAAAAAACATTGAATGAAGTGAGATATGCCGCCTACGGGTGCTCCCTTTGGGGAGCAATATATTTTCCATGTTGATGGAAAGTACGAATCGCAAACTTGAAAATAGTGAAAACATTCCAAAACATTGTAAACAACAAAGTCCATAACCAAAAGCACAACAAATCAATAATGCACAAACAACCAACTCAGTCGATGACTCTGTACCAAACGGCGCTTCCGTCAGTTACTAAATTCCACAACTGCAATTCATCTCAACTGACTTTGTCCCGCATATTTCCCAATTCCTCATCTCCTCTTCGTCCCTCTCCAAACCATCTATGAATACTCAAAACTTACAGCAATAAATGCACTTCGGTGGAACGGAAAAGCCTTTGTTTGAATATATTAAATAAGAAAATTAACCCAGAAATTAGCAAACAAATGAATCTTTACTCCCAATAAATATTTTATTTCTTTACATAACAATCCTAATCATATTAATTGTAAGCAAAGCATTGCCGTTTTCAAAAAAAAATCGATTCAACATTGAAAATGTACAAGTTGTTTCAAATATTCAAACCTTAGCAATAAAAGTAGACATTGGTTTCGGATTACTTTACTTACTTTACTGGCGTAGACACCGCTTACACCGAGTTAACAATGGTACGCCATTCGCTTCTTCTTTTTACTGTGTGGCGCCAATTGGAATTACCAAGTACAGCCAGGTCCTTCTCTACCTGGTCCTGGAGGTCTTCCTCTTCCTCTGCCTCCACAGGCGGGTACTGCATCGAAAACTATCAAATTAACTATCATTTAAAGCCACATACAAAGTTTCACTAACAGGAATATACGAGCCCTGATCACTATTAATTCGCACGGCTGGTGTTTTTACGCATATGCAATGTTTAGCACACAATATATGTGAAGATAATGCAGATAACACATACAAACATATATTTTTCTGAAAGATAATTTTATTCTCTATTTGATAGAAAAAAAACGTTTGTTGTTGTTTAGCGTACAACAACAACAGCATTTATTTACATACACTATTCTTATTATTGTTTACAAACACTTGACCACTTGAATTTAGATTCATCGCTAAATATGATGGTATTCCATTGCCTTTGAGTCCAAGACTAAGCTGAGAATATCTTGGACTCAAAGGCAATGGAATACCATCATATTTAGCGATGAATCTAAATTCAAGTGGTCAAGTGTTTGTAAACAGTAATAAGAATAGTGTATGTAAATAAATGCTGAGAGATATTTGAGATTATTATACTTTCTAAAGCTTAATAGTCCTCATTTTCAACTCGTAAAACTTCTGCCGAATTTTTTATGAACTAAGACAGATTGGCAGAAATTTTCCTTAACTACAATAAATACATAAATAATAATAGTATTTACTAACTTTTCTTGAAGTATAAATCCAAAATATTACCTTTTACAATAGTATTCGAAGAATAAGTAAAACCAGCTGCCTTTAACAAAAACTATTATATAATATACGCGTCTTGAAGTCTTTCCAACAAATGTAGGGACCTACAGTTTATACTAAGGCGCCTCCGAACAGTCGATGGAATTTTATGAGGAGGTTTTATTTCCCTCGCATGGCTTAAGACTCCCTACCGATGGTCAACCACAATTACATAGGAAAATTAATTTTGGATGTTGGTCGGACCAGAAATCGAGCCCTGGCTTTCTGAATGGCAGTACGCAATGCGGTCCCAATATTGATGACTAAATGAAATTTATAATTTTTTACATTAATTTTTTTGCATATGAATACGAGCTTTGAAAGCCAAAACCAGAGTTATAAACAGTGGCCTCCCAAATCTTCCGAGAAACGATTTTGGTAGATTTTTAAAATTTTACCGCCATGTTGGAGCCGTTATTTTAATTTTAAAAGAAGTATTTAAAATCGTAATCAGTGACTCCAAAAACCTCGGCTCAGGGAGTTTTAAGTGAATCCGAAGCTTTTGGTTGTGAATACAATGTTTGTCTATATGTTTGGTCTATAACAAACCAAAAAAAAAAAAATAAAATAGCGAATATTTTCAAAATGGAAGCTAATGCTGAACAGCTGATACTGCCATTAAATTCAGCGCACTCGAATTACCATAAATACATGTACTTGATAGGTGCCCAATTCGTCGATACAAAAGTAGTTATATGTGCATTACTGAAATAAGCAAAAAATTTATTTTGTGTATTTTGTGAGTTCTTAAATTTAACTCTTACTTTAACGCAGTACTGTACACGCATGAAATCTTATTATATTAGCAATTAAGTGAGTGTGTTTTATTACAAAAAAATGGCTTACGTAAACTTTTCATTTAAGTATAAGATTTTTTTTAGAAACAAAGGTGGGTACCATAATTTTAAGCTTGACTGAATTTTGTTTTATTTTTCATAGTTTAAATTTGATATAAGCAGTAACCTCATGGGATTAATAGGAAAATGCTGGAAGAAGTACTCCCATGAAATTTAATTAAAAATAATTATATTTCAGAAACCATAGTGAACATTTTAAGGAAATCTCTTTTATTAACCAGCTCTTAAATATGAAAAAGAATGAACTTACACACGATTGAACTTAACTGTTCTTATATAATCAATGCATCCTTGTTTATACATATAAATGTTTTAAAGTATCTAAATTTTTAAAGTAATTTTCACTTACTCTCATGCTATATGTTTTACCCAAAAACAGCGATACATCGATTACACTGGCTTGTTTTCTCTCTCCTATTTAGTGCTTCTTATCTTGTAAAAAAATATTTGATTCTCGTAATTTTAAGGAATAAAATCCGTTATTTTAATCTTGATCAGAGAAATTCTGCCCCAGACTTTGAAAGCCTCAGATCTCTAACATGATTAGAAAAGTTTCTATTTTAACTAAGTAAGTAAGAAAGTAAGATTCAAACTTATTGTGTTGTGAGCATTACATTTTTAAAGGAGGATTTCGTTGAAGACCAATGTTAATGGACCAGACTTCCTCAGCTGCGAATGTAACTTAACAATATACAGTCCACTAAAAATGTTTGTAAAAAACTTAATTGCAATAGTAAAATAAAAATAAATTAACATAGTAAAGGAGAAGATAAATCAGTACATCAGAAATCCAACACATACATTAATCTTATTTTTTATGTGAACCATACTTTATAAGTGACAGCTAATGCTGCAATTTTTTTTGCTTTGACTTTACACATTATTATTTGGTGAGAAACAGTAGTAAATAAAGCGTTTTTAAATAAAAATATAAATAAACAAAATAAAATTAAATTAGACCTTTTTCCTTCAAATTTGGGTGGTTTAAGTGATGACCATAGAGAACGTTTCCATCAAGATATTGTTAAAATAGAAAATCGTTTCAAAGGAAAATACATCACTCACATGTTTGTTGAATATTCTTCGAATTTTTGCCGTGACACAAATCCTGAAGTTTACACACGAAAAAATCAACGACCAAAATTTAAAAAAAAATAATATTGGGTTGCCCCAAAAGAAACCGGCGACTTTTTAAAAGAAAGTACTTTTTTTTTTTAATAAAATAAATATAGTTAAAAAAAAATAAAAGACACCAACTTTTAAAGAATATTAAACTAAAAAGTTGAAAATAATTTTGGAAATAAACTTAAGACAATAATACACGTACACATATGTAAATATAAAAATACTTGTATAAGAGAGAAAAGCGTTGGGCGCCTTGTGCCATAATTTTCATATATCGAGCACCCCACGCTTTTCTCTCAATTATGCAAGTATTTTTTAAATTTATATACTATTTTCTTAAGTTCATTTCTTAAACTATTTTCAACTTTTCAGTTTAATATTCTTTAAAAGCGTGTTTTTTTTAGTTTTTTTAAGCTATATTTATAATGTTATCTAGCTCTGACCCCAATGTAGATTTTCCAAACACGCGTTTGTTTTAATTCTTACTTAACACTAACTACAGGAAAAGAAAGAGAAGTTGTATAAATGAAAAGAAATAAAAGATAAAAAGAATAAGTGAAACCGTCAAGAAGGAAAGTTTATCAGCAACTTATATGTTTTGGCGTTGCCGCAAGTTTTTTGTGCAGTTCATGAAATAATGAAAGTTAGATAATTTATATATATTTTGAATATAATTTTTTGGATGTTTTTATTGAAGTTTTGCTGAATTTTTTCGAATACTAATCTTTTCCACCTGTTTCCACCGGCGGGTACTGCATCGAAAATTTTCAAAGCTGGAGTATTCTTATCCATCCGGACCACATGACCTCGCCAGCGCAGCCGCTGTTTCTTGATTCGCTGAACTATGTCAATGTCGCCGTATGTCTCTTACAGTTCATCATTCCATCTGCTGCGGTATTCGCTCTTACCAACTCGTAGAGGTACGCAAAACCTTTCTCTCGAAATCTTCTAACGCCGACTCAGCAGATGTTGTCATCAACCATGCCTCCGCACCATACAGCAGGCCGGGAACGATAAGCGACTTGTAAAGGTTGGTTTTCGTTCGTCGAGAGAGGGCTTAACTTTTCAATTGCCAAATCAGTCCAAAGAAGCACCTGTTGGCAAGAGTGATTCTGCGTTGGATTTCCAGGCTGGCATCGTTTTTATTGTTAATACTGGTTCCAAGATAGACGAAGTTATCTACGACTTCAAAGTTATGACTGTCAACATTGACGTGGGAGCCGCTTCCCTATCTAATTTGGCGAAAGCTGAATTTACGGTGCGGTTATTGAAGCCAATAATGTCAATATCATCGGCGTATGCCAGCAGCTGTTCACTCTTATAGAGGACTGTACCTTCTCTGTAGCTTTAATTATTTTCTCCAGTAATAAATTAAATAAGTCACACGATAAGCTATCACCCTATTTGAAACCTCGGTTGATCCTTCCCAATCCTGACCGAACTTTTGGTATTGCTTAACGTCAGCTTACATAGCCGTATGAGTTTTGCCAAATACCAAATTCAGACATAGCGGCGTAGACGCAGCTCCTATTCGTGCTGTCGAAGACTGATTTAAAATCGACAAAGAGGTGGTGTGTGTCGATCGCCTTTTCACGGGACTTTTCCAAGATTTGGCGCAAGGCGAATATCTGGTCAATGTTTGATTTACCATGTCTAAAGCCACACTGATAAGGTCCAATCAGTTTGTTGACGGTTGGTTTTAGTCTTTCACACCATACACGTACGCTCGGAAGGATCTTAAATGCGATATTAAGGAGACTTATCCCACGGTAGTTGACGCAGATTTTGGGGTCTTCTTTTTCATGGAATGGACAGAGCAACTTTAATTCCAATCGTCGGGAATGGTTTCGTCCGACTATTCTGTAAATTAGCTTATGCGTGCACCTTGGCAGCTATTCACAGCCATACTTGAATAGCTCTGCTGGTATGCCGTCAGCTCCGGCCGCTTTATTGTTCTTTGAGCGGGCAATCGCTATTCAAACCCCGTCACAGTTGGGTAGTGAAACATCTTTTCCATCGCCATCGATTTGGATTTCGGGTTCACCATCTCCGGGTTTTTCATTTCCACTGACATTCAGCAGGCTGGAGAAGTCTTCCCTCCATAAATTCAGTATACTTTATGCCTACAAGAGTCTGGTCCGGTCTTGAAACCTTCTGTCAGCCGTTGTATCTTTTCATCACGCATCTCGACCTCTTTCTGTTTTTTCTACAAAGGCGTATTATTTCCCTCTTAAATTTTCGGTATCATCCCGCACGTGTAGTGGTCGATCACAACGTTGCGAGGTAGGCAGTCTGTTTTCTCTCCACTGCGACACGGCAGTTCTCATCGTACCAGATGTTTCTGCGACCTTGAAATCTAATAACTTCGGTTGAGTCTGCATGTAGGGAGGTTGAAATTTCATCCCACAGTTCCCTTATACCGAGTTGCTGATGAGTGCTCTCAGAGAGCAGGAATTCAAGTCGGGTAGAAAACCGCTCGGCAGCCTGTTGTGATTGCAGTTTTCGACGTCGAACCTTCCTTGTGTCTGTTGACGAGCGTTCTTTGATACACAGAAGTGGGTGCGTGTCCTCGCTGCAATAATCCCATTGATGTTTGGTCCTCCGAGTGTACGTATGTCAAGAATACTGCAGACATGTCTTCCGTCTATCACAACATAATCGATCTAATTTTGTATTTTTCGATCAGGGGACAGCCAAATAGCTTGATGAATTTTCTTTTGCTGGAATCTAGTCTACATACAACCATATTTCCGGCAAAGTCGCTTAGTCTCAACCCGTTAAGGGATGTTTCGTTTTGGAGGCTGATTTGCCGACAGTTGTACCAAGATAACTTCTACGCGTACTCATAAAGGCAGGGAGAGCAAGCTCATGAGTACGCTCCCAGCGCTCAAAAAAGGCATCCTTAATTACAACGTCCTTCTCTTCCGTCGGGGCGTGGGCGCAAATCAGCGTGGTTTTAAAAAAAATCGTTTTGATGCGGATTGTGGCGAGACGTTAATCCACCGGTACTCGACGACGGAATCTCTTTCCCACCACAAACCCGACACTAATTTTGTCCTCCTTTATATGACCACTCTAGTAAATGTCACAATTACTTTTTCACTATCGTCCTTGTCCCGTCCATCGCACTTCTTTGACGGCGGTGATGTCAGCCTTCATTCTTACGAGGACATCAACCAGTTGGGCAGTGGCACCTTCCCAATTAAGGGAACGCACATTCCAAGTGCATGTCTTCAAATCGTGATCCTTAATTCGTTTGCGGGGTGGTGCTGGTTTCTACGTGGCGGGTCCCAAGCCCAGCACACAACCTCGCTTGGCGAGTAAGTTTAAAGTTTTTACACATTTATAAAGCCAGCCGCTTGCTTCAAGACCACGCCCGCTCGCTCCGTACTTCTGGTGAACAGACGATTCAATTAGACTTTAGCGGACCCTTAAACCGAACAAGTCAGAGTGACTCCACTGAAACTTCCTCTGTTTTAGCCGTGACCCAAAGCTCCGCACAGGATGGTGAGCAACGCAAGATTAGAAATTAAGTGTAGCCCATACCCATACCCATATGATATGTCAACTTGGATCATCATCGATTTACAGTATCGATTACCAGAGTTGGACGACTATTTTATACAGCCAATTATCAAGTAATAAAAATCAAATATAATAAATATAAAATAATTAACGACAATATGTATTATTAGGAACAAGCTTAGGGTGAAAACGAGACAAACTTTTCGTGAGATTGGTATCTTTCGTGAGATTGGTATCTACCGTACCAAAAATTGATTTAAATTTTCATCTTTTAACGCAGTCCCTGCGACTGCATTATTCGCACGAAAATGTTTGTGATTAACTTCAAATAAATCTGTGCGCTCAGGAATATTTTAAATGCTTAATATTTACGAACAAAAGGAGATTTCACCTGTCAACTACGTAATCTTATTACTTTTTGATCTACTACTGCTTTCACATGCAGTGGGTTTACTATGAATATTTCAAAAATAATTATAACTTTATAAAAAAATCGAATTTAATTGTTAATTTGTAATTATTTATTTATTATTTTCAGTACCCGAAAATCTTAATGAATAATAATTTTCTGATCAAATAAATCTTATATCCTGCATTTTGAAACCCTGTCAGCACCGAAACGATTTCAAACCTTTCAACAATGGTAAACCCTTTTTAAAAGAGTGAAACTAAAAGCCCGAGGTAAAATTTTGTTGTACTTTGCAAAGTACTAATTTCAATTCTTGCAGCCACTCCAAAAATTTTTAAATCCTCTTTTCATTCGCTAGACGTATTGTATTATTCCTCTAAATTAAATGAAATACAAAAATTATCTAAAATTGTATTAAATATGGCTGCCATAGTGGCAACTGCCTCCACGAAAAAGGGTATTGTTTCTGGAGTATGACTAATACATAGTGTATGTTATAAATTATTTAGGGCCGGCATTTGCTGAATTACGGTTACGCAACTATACCTTTTGTAAATTTATCCTCAACACTAATCACGAAGTTTCCGGTTTCAGTCTGGAACCCCAATGAGTATGCTTCGAATTGCAATCACCTCCAGCTGACAAGCTATTTCTAAATTGTTTTCTCTTATTACGAATCATAGAGACAGTGGATGGCAGTCAAAGTAAGGACTACCTCCTGTTTTTCAGAGTGATCGAAGTTGATTGTAACCATATTTATTTATTAGAGTGACATTAAAAATATAAAGTACACTCTAATTTTTTTTCAAAGGCATTGTGTAATGGTTTTGTAAATGTTTCATGCAAAACAAATAACTGATATTTTAGTCTCTTAACAGAATTCGATTATTAAGACAATTCTGATTTATTTTGAATTCTGTTTGATATACAAAATTAATATTTTTTATATTTTCATATATAAAAATTGTTAACGAAAGTAATACACAAAAACAAATATTTTTTGCTGAAATAATTGCTCCTAATTAAATTTATTTGCCTTGGGTGGGAAACATTGAACTCTTGCTTAACAGCATCCAATTATGAACCCTAACTGTATATTAAATATTTTATGTTCCAGTGAAAGTGACACAAGAATTAGTGGTGAAGAGCACTGTAGTGAATGGCATAAAATTTTAACTTTTAACAATTGTAGTATTTAATTCTATTAAAACGTCGTTGTCATTGCCATAGCTAATAAGATCCGCAAAAGCTCTTCACAGGTTTTTACGAATGAAAGAAAACTTAAGAGTTATCAATGTCATACTGAATTATACCTATAATATATAGAAACGATAGCTATATTAGAAAGTTGGACTTCTTTATCACTTGTCTCGTTAAACATGTATTTACGTATGTATGTTTTGCCGGTATAGTAATTAATGTTTCGGTATTTCCTGAAATACCTATCTATGTGTTTAGCTTATAATTATATATGAAAGTATGAAGATATTTTTGTTTTGGATTATGAAGTTATACATATACCATAATACCATAATTTTATATTTAGTACTCTTACTATTGTAGTTTAAAATAATATGTATGTAAGTAAATGATGCCTTTCCATAATTATAACGTCCCATTTCTTTTCTTTTTTATTTCTTTCCATATACTTACATGCACTTGCCACTTAAAATAATGTTTATATAAACTATGATACCAACAACTTCGATGAAATAAATACATATTTACCTAAAAACAATAACGAACATACATGATACTGAAAACAAAACTGTTTTGCTGATTTGGAACATGGCTAAACACAAATATATTTTCCACGCTACTGACTCTTGCTCCCGCCGTTAATCTATCTATTTTATATTACTCATGGCTTTTGTTTAATATGCATACTTTTATCAACATCAACACGCTAAATGCATAATATCAACATTAACTTAAACTTTAATTGTTATTTAATTTAACTGTATATTTTCTGAATTTGAATCTATACGTATTCGATTTGACAATTAATACGTATAAGTATGTTGTAAAATGTGTCGTAGTTGCCATAAAAACAATTGGTAACATTATGTTAGTTACTTATTTGCTACAGTTCATGTTTGCTGTCATTGGAGTGCAGCTATTTAAGGTAAATTTCGATTTAAGCAGATCTCTATGATGAACATAATAAAGAATGTAGTGTATATATATATGTATGTATGTACGTAGTTAGCGCTTTCACGCTTTTCGAGGTCATTAAAATTTTTATTTCGTCAGCGTGTTCCGTAGATGGTAAAGAAGTCACTGCGTACCTTCTAAATTTCTGTAATATGTATGTATGTATTACATAAATTAGCCTAGACACATTTTCGCGCCGAAATTTTCATATTTTTCATTGTATCTGGAAACCCCTTTATGCCAAATATGCCCTTTTGCTCGATAACTATTTGTCATTTTGAAGACAATGCCTCTCTCATAAAAAACGTTATCCATATTGACAAAAAATTGGGAGAATCGACTTTCTCTTTAGACTGGATCGGTCACAGATATTGTAAGGCCTGCGCATCATCGTTTTGCTAGTTCCACCTCAAATATCGCTACTGTAAGAAAAAGTGCAGCCGAAGACCAGAATATGAGAGAGGCCTTTACACAAGAAAAAACTTACTTTTTGGTGCACTTTTCGTTGCAGGCAAATATGGCTTTATTGCGAGAGAAATTTCTCGGCCGCGTATTCTTCAGTCTTGGCTATGTCAATTGACCACACAGATCGTGGGATTTTACAGCGTTGGACTTATTTTTTTGGGGCTACGCGAAAGACCGTGTTTAGCTGGAAAAACCTTTAACTCTTGAGCACTTGAAAACCACCTTGAAAATTTTATTATAAAAAATGAATTTCTTAAAAAATATTTGTGTTTTATTAACGTTTATTTTCGAAACCGAAAACTGTATCATTCTGAAAGTCTATGTAAATATAATAAAAAAACTAAATATTTTTATATAGGTGATGTTTAAATAGATTCTTTCGTCGTTCATTATAAATTGATAAAGTATTCCCACAATAGAATCATCATAGTTTAGCATCTAATATTTAATAAATATAGTTTAAAAAAACTAAAAAAACACGCTTTTAAAGAATATTGTACTAAAAAGTTGAAAATAATATTGAAAATAAACTTAAGACAATAGTATATAAAAAATACTTGTATAATTAAAAGAAAAGCGTGGGGCGCTTTGTACCATAATTTCCATATATCGAGCGCCCCACGCTTTTCTCTTAATTATACAAGTATTTTTTATATACTATTGTCTTAAGTTTATTTTCAAAATTATTTTCAACTTTTTAGTACAATATTCTTGAAAAGCGTGTTTTTTTAGTTTTTTTAAACTATATTTATTTTCAACTTTTTGGTTTAATATTCTTTAAAAGCGTGTTTTTTTTTAGTTTTTTTTTTAAACTATATTTATTTTATATATTTTTCTAATTAACTCTATTGTGATTTTTTTTCTCTGAATTAATCAGAGAACGTATAATAATTCGTATGGATTATTATACGTTCTCTGATTAATTTTGTTAACGCCACGATATATACAACGATTCGCATTTCAAATATTTCATATTGGGATCGCGTCACCGCTAAAAAGTTACAAACTGACTGACATACTGACTGACATACAAGTGAAGCTAATAAAAGCGTATTAAAAAATAAAAAAAAAGATGAATATTGCAGAATTCTACAGCCCTTGCTTCTACGATTTGGTGTTTGAGAAATGAAATGACAGATACAGATGAAAGTGAAGTAAAATTTGAAACAAAACTTCGTAGTAATCTTTGGAAAATTATTTTGATTGATTACTGGAATGCCGAGGGTTTTATGCATGGGTATTATTTAATCTTAAGTGATATCAGTCCCTGCTTCCATTAATTTATGTTTGTTCTCTATGCTGATGACCTAAGATTTACTTAGTACAATAATTTAAAGTCTGATTGATTCAATTAGATTTTGACAAACTACATTTGATGAATCCCGAATGACCTATTACGGAATATTAAAATACAATATGTAATAATTTTTCCTATTCTTCTTCTTTACTGGCGTAGACACGCTTAAACGATTACAGCCGAATCAACAACATTCCACCACTCAGTTCTTCTTTTCGCTGTTTGGTGCCAATTGGAAATACCAAATACAGCCAGATCCATCTCTACCTGGCCTTCCCAACGGACGTCTTCCTCTGCTGCCTCTGGCGAGTACTGCATCAAACTGGAGTATTCTTATCCATACACACCACATCACCTAGCCAGCGCAGCCGCTGTTTCTTGACTGCAAAGATTGTACAGGAAATGATTCGTCTTGCCTCCATTAATTACCAAATAAATATCCTTCGATTCCTATACATGTTGTCGAAGTCTACTTTAAAATCGGCGAAAAGGTGATGTGTGTCGATCCTTTTTTCACAGGTCTTTTCCAAGTCTTTAATTTAAAGAAAAGTTTGAGCAAATATTTCACTTTATTATACAGAAATTGGGTGCAGCTTTCTTAATTTTGGGTTAAAACAAACCAATTGTTTTAGACAAAGGATTCGGATTGTGCAGCTTTGCTGCGTATTTTGGTGTTACGATTTCAATCTCTTCTTTGACTGTACGTATGTACTGATTTCTATGGATATATTTATACACCGGCTATAACTCTTACAGGTTGAGATTGGTCTCTTTGCATAAAACCACATTCGTCGCGTTTGTAATTGGTTTTTTTTTCGAAAATTAAGACTTTATGGTGAAAAAATTGTCTTGATCAGCTCCTAATATTTTTGCAAGTTCTTATTGCGTCTGGCAAGCATCTTCGTCGAGCAATGTCTCCAATTTTTCGTCTTGAAATTTTTTTGGCTGTCCGTCGTCTGCCAGGTGTGTTAGTTGAAATTTGCCGGTTTTTTCGATAAAGAAAACACTTAATTTTCAGAGGAATCTCAAAATTTTTTTATTCAAAGTATTGACCATTGGTTACTATACATTTCGCCCATCTCTCAGGCAAATTATGGATACCATTCCAAAAAAAATTTTTCTCTTTCGAGGCAAACCATTCGACGAGCCATTTTTCGACTTCTTCAAAATTAGCGAAGCACCGCTCTGCAATGGAGTGTCCCATCGATGCGAAAAGGTGATAGTCGGACGGGGCGAGGTCTGGAGAGTACGGCGGGTGCGATAATATTTCCCAATTAAGTGTTTTTAATGGGTCTTTCACCAGTTTAGCGGTATGAGACGGCGCGTTGTCATGTTGCAAGATAACTTTGCCATGTCTTCGGGCCCATTCCGACCGTTTTTCGAACAACGCATGATTCAAATTGATCATTTGTAGTCGGTAGCGATCTATGTTCACCGTTTCACCAGGTTTTAACAACTCGTAGTACACCACACCACACTGGTCTCACCAAACATAGAGCATTGTTTTACGGCCAAAGCGATTTGGCCTTGCAGTCGATGGGCCAGCTTCACCAGGGGAAATCCATGATTTTTTTCGCTTCGGGTTCTCAAAATAAATCTATTTATCGTCCCTCGTGACAATTTGATGCAGAGAAGATTTCCTTTCGAATCGTTGAAGCAGCATTTCACAAACGGTTTTTCGATTTTCCATTTGTCTATCGTTCAGCAGGTGTGGCACCCATTTTCCATACTTCTGGATCTTTCCCATGGCTTTTAAACGTGGGAAAATTGCTCCTCGAGTCACATGTAGTGTTTCTGCCAATATTTGTTGCGATTGGGTTAGATCAACATCCAATAACGCCTGCAATTCCTCGTCTTCGAACTTTTTCGCTGCACCAGGATGTTCATTGTCTGTCAAATCGAAATCTCCACTTTTAAATTGACGAAATCATGTCTCACATGTTCTAGTCACTTCATTGAAGGAGTAGCACGACCAAGAATCACTTCAGTGGTTAAGAAATAGTGGCAAGCAAGTCAGAGTGTATGTTCACAAGACTGACTTTCGTTATCTATAAATATCAATACCATAAAAACCGTTATTATATTATTATTATATTCGTAACATAGAAAGTAAGAAGATAAAAATTTAGAGGAAACAAATTTCGACATTTTCATATGAATGAAACAAATTGTTGTTCACGCTAAAGCAAATGACATCCATTGAAAACGACGCGAAATGACAGTATCTTTGAAATGAATAAAGCCACAGATGAACACGACGCAAAATAATACTAGTAGAGTCCTCTCTTAGAAAACCGCACGAAATAATGCATACACCCAATATGTGTTTGCACTTAGTTGGTATTTGTTCCGACTTATTATAGCAGTATCATCCGCAGATGTTGACATAATTACTGTATCACTCGTAGAAATATAATATCTGCGGTGAATAGTATGTACAGTAACACTACCTTGCAAAACACCTGCCGTGATTGGATACTCTTCTGTTATGTTTTCATTTACTTTTACAGAGATTCGCCCGTTGTATAAGTAGGATTCAGGGATAATTTTTGATAGCAGCACTTTCGCGAAAAGTTTGGATAGGCAATAGGGTAATTGGTCTATATCGTGACGGCCTGTAGATATTCTTCTCCTTCTTTATCTACGACCACGAAGTTATGACTGTCAACAGTGACGTGGGAGCCGAGTCGCGAATGCGATGACTGTTTGTTTGATGACAGGAGATATTTCGTCTTGCCCTCATTCACTACCAGACCCATTCGTTTCGCTTCTTTATTAAGTCTGGAGAAAGCAGAACTCACGGCGCGGTTGTTGAGGCCAATAATGTCGATATCATCGGCGTACGCCAGCAGCTGTACACTCTTATAGAAGATTGTACCTTCTCTATTTAGATCTGTAGATATTAAGTAGTGCTGAAGCGAGCACTTAGAAACTCGCGATGGAAGAAGAGGTTGATTCTCTGAAATCAAATATCACTTGGTTGCTTACAAAATTATTGTACTTGATGGTAAAAATGCCATGAATTTAAAATGGGTATTTACAGTTAAACGTAATGCTGTAAAGGGTTACTCCCAAAAACACAAAGAAAGAAGCAATTGGATGTCTTTTGTACGCAGCGCAAAATACTCGTCCAGACATCAGTAGTGCAGTCAATTTGCTAAGTCGCTTTTCACAAATCCCAATCGGCAAGGCTCATTGGATCGCAGTGAAGCGTGTGATGCGGTATTTGAAATCAGCTGAAGGTCTTACTGGTTTTCATGACGCTGACTGGGCAGGAGATATTAACGAGAGGCGATCTACGTCTTATTACGTATTTTTGCGCTGGGTGAAGCGATATCTTGGTCTACGCATAGACAGAGAACGATTGCATTGTCATCTACTTAAGCAGAGCTAATGTCAGTAGTAGGTGCTCTGCAAGAAGTCACTTGGTTAATGCGGCTGGTATTTGAGTTGGTTCCCGGTAGTCCAGAGGCTTCAACACTTAATTGTGACAATAAAAGCGCAATCCACATTGTGCGTAACAACAATTTTTCATCACGAACTAAAAATGTTGGCATAAAGGTAAAATTCGTACGAGAGAAGCTGGAGAATAAATCTGTGAAGTTGATATACATTTCTACGACAAAGATGTTGGCAGACGGTTTAACGAAAGCGGTACTAGCAGTTAAGAATGTAGTTATTAATGCCGAATTGGGGGTTAAAGTAAAGATCTCTAAATTGTAACTGACATCATAGACGAATCACAAAGAAACGTAAAAATTATCCTCACGTACTACACGGCACTCTCGATCATACATTCCAAAATTAAAGAAGAGGCGGCCGATATTTTAATAAACCACAACACCAAATTCAACTTCTATTCCATAATAAACCGTCTCGATTATACTTATGCGAACCAGAGACCTCTGTATGTTTTGCTCGAAGGAATGAAAAGAATAAATAAAGGAAAAAGGACTCTGGCAAAGTTCCATTGCGAAGTCACCAACTCATTGAATCTTGCGCTCAGTAAAGTTGAGATGGATAAATAAGGAAATCCATTAGCTATGAAAAAATATGTGAACCAGTAGGCTGTAAGGACATTCATTCTCGGTATGAACAGCAAATACCATATACCAGCAGCAGACTCTATAGCCACAATCCGAAGGACTTAAAAACCGCTTACGCTATCGCAAGTACGGTATACCACGATAATGTAAACTCACAATTCGACATTCCGCAATACAATCAGCACAGACAATATAATACATCACAGCACCAATACCCAAACACGAGGAACCATCAAGGTACAGACCTAACGAGCAGGTGCAATGGACATAGATTCATCATAGCAATACACGAGATCCGCCAATTAGAAGAGCAATCATTCCACACCGCAATAAAATAGCTATAACCGTCAAATACAAGGACTACCTCAAAATAATCAGGATACAGCTTTCTTGTATCACATATATTGTATAATCTCTCAAAAATAATGGCGCCATACGAAAGTATAGTGACTGCATCATACAATTTAGAAACCAACCCGAAACTCAAATTTTAGTAAACAAAATCAAAACTCTTAAAAAAAAAATTGCCTTGACCTTGTGGAGATCAAAACAACATTTAATTTGCAAATAGAAAGTAATTCACAGTTCAAAAGAATACTCGAAACCCTTGATCGCAAAGCAATAACCGAAAACATTGTTATGTATATCAAAAGTTTATAATGAACTCCTATCTATAGCGAACACTATCAATTTCGTAAAAACTAATAATTTCTATTTTGGCACATTAAATTTGAAAGACGAGTACGATTTAATAAACCATGAAAAGCTAAACCTTCCAATAATTAATATATTAGAATATGCCGACATTCATATCTGTTACCTACAACAAGCAATTATAACAATACACAAATATACTATCCTTGAAACTAAATGCATATCCTTTAGCACATAAGTAATTAATGCAATAACTTTGCACCTCAGTAGTATAAATAGCATTAAGATCCATGTAATAAGTTAGTCTAAAGAATACGAATGAGCACTTCAGCGTAGCAACAAAAACTTTAATTTTTTTACTCATATCGAGAAAGCGATATTAACTCCTGGGAACTGTAGCAATATTTGGTGGGAATACCGTACTGAGGTGCTCTGCAAAACAAGTCGTAAAAAAAGACGATATAATAATTTTCATATTTTTTTTTCTCTTCGTACCTTAATGCCAAATTTTTTTAGCACTTTCTGGCAAGTTAATTCGGATTTTCACATCGAGTGATCGGTAGGCTTGCCATTAAAGACGCAAACTTCGCTTATTACGGCCCAATAAATCTATTACTCTATTGGTTAACATTGTTTTGGTTTTAGGTTGTGTTAGCTGCTGCTGTTGATAGCATATTGTGAAATACAAGTAACTCGTTTTCAATATCGGGTTTTCTCTCTAATTCGGGATTGGTCTTTATGTGACTGCTTATATATATATATATATATATATATATATATATACCTATATATAATTGGCACTTTGTAACCTCTGAAGCTACTTTCGGCCGAGCTCCTCCTCCTATTTGTGGTTTTGCGTCTTCATGTTTTTTCCAACAAATGGAGGGACTTACAGTTTATACTAAGCCGCCTCCGAACGGCTGATAGTTTTTTATGAGGAACTTTATTTCATGTCAGAAATACATTCGAAGGGGTTGACATTCTCTGCCGAGGGGCGACCGTAATTAGAAAATTTGCCTTAATTTTTTATTTAAATTAATTTTCTATAAATGTTTGGATGTTAGTACGACACCGGGATACGAACCCGCGCTTTCCGGGTGGCCTGCTTATATACCTTTTATATTCAAGTCCTAATTTAAGTGGAAATACATAGATCCATATCTGATCCACTTCCGAAAAAGAAATAATATACCTGTTTTCAAATAAAATTACCCTTAAGCACGTTTTTCAAATAAGTTGGTCCCTAGTTAACTTCCATTGAAAGGAGATTTTCAAAATCATTATCAAATCTACCTGAACACACACAAAAACCGTTCAACCGTTTGGAATGCCGAAATCAACCATTTGGAATTCCGGAATCAACCGCACTGGTTTTTGATTAGGAAGTTGCAGGCTGGTCTGCGGCGAACTAGCTCTCAACTGGTATGAACGAACCAGTATTTTAGTTGATATATATGAACTGGTATTTAACTAGTATGCAGATGTTGCATGGACTGATAGTTCGTAGGACATCGCAGTGTTAAAAATACCAGTTGTTTATATGGGAAATACGAGTAGATGGAAGATGAACTAGTTGCTTTAAAAATATAAACTAGTCGGATTATAGTTAGTATTTTTCCCTGCAAGGTTGTAACTAAGTCAATATACACAAATTAATCTAAAGCTTTTTATTTGAAGACCTAACTAATACTAATGAATAACACTGTTAGCTTACCGTGTTCAATTAAAATAAGCCCAGTATTTTAAAATATACTAAAGTTTTCGCAATCTTCAACTTAATGCTTAATCAATGTGCTGTGATCCATTTTATTGGTCTGATTTTTACGAATTCATCAATGCTTAACAATGCTCGATTAGAACATAATGTACACTAGGGTGTCCGAAATAGACCAAATAGAATTTTTTTGCAGTGCTCCCTATCTTTTTAATGAATAGCCTGAAAGAAACATACAACCAATTAAAGACGATGCGTGTTCCATATAAATAAAGAGGGATTTTTCCTCTTTTTATATTAATTTATTTTTCTCATGAACAAGAAACTTAAATCTATGTATGAAGAGTGCATATTCTTGTAGAATGAAAAAGATGATAAGCGTTTACCTCTCAGTTTATTGTTTACGTACGGAAATAAGTCAAGACTATAAGGTGGATGACTCATCCAATCGATGGTTTGAGTGCTCAAAAATGCGGTTGTGTCAACCGCTGTGGTGTACTATTCAGTTTTTCCAAAAGAAGAAGCAACTTTTGTTGGATTCTGGTTGAGTGCTGTTTACTTTCATACTCCAATCCTTAATTCATTACCTGTTCCTATGTCATAGACGTGTTGCGATGCACCGTTATCGTATTTTTTAACTAATGCTTATAGTTGTCCTAATCTCACGATAGGTAGTTCCGGAACAACAACTGCCTTATGGAAGACCCTCACGAAATTCATCCTGGAGTGAACTACGAACTCGATTGAATTCTCCATACCATCGATAAATAGTGGTGCATCATTGCAAAAAAACGAAAAAGTTCGGGATTTAATTCCATTTTTCGCCCAAGGAGAATATTTTAAGTTACTGTAAACAACAAAAATAGCGCTCGTATGCCAAAAAGTTGTGAGTACCATATGTATAACATCAAAAAAGGTAAACTTTACGATAAAGTTGTCATTTGCCAGATTGCAACAATAGTGGTGTCAAATATCAAAATATTATATAAAAGGCCGCCCTCGTAACACGAATGTGATCTTTCGTCACCCTCTTATTTATACGTATGTATATAATAAACAACCTTCTTATAACCTAAATATTCCGCATTAATTTGGTCGAATTCTAAGGTAACATGGACAAAGTAAACTTATTTTTGTATACATATATGTATAGGAGATAACTTTTAATCCATTAACATTATAGAGCTGGATAAAAAGAATTAGTTAAGATAATGAATAATAAATAAAGTAATATGAAAGCAACAAAAAAACATTAATCAATGAAGTTTGCTATTCAGCTCACTAAGAAATATATAACAAGATATATTTCCTGTGGATTTTCATTAAAGTTTCTCATGTAAGGTGGCTTATAGGTATGCCATTTCCATCAAGCGCAAACTCTGTGTCTGCAGTCACTAGCGTGTTTAGTCGCAAACACCACTCTAAACACTTGTCAAATTCCATACAGGTATATGGTATTTCATAACACAAACTCACTTTTCACAGCTTGTTTGAGTTGATGTTTTTCATTATTTGCGACTGGCAACAATGACCATTTTACGTGATTTTTTCTTTTTTGTTATTTCACAAACCATAAATTGGAGTAGGAGCTCGGGCGAAAATCGCTTCAGCGGCTACAAAGCGCCAATTATATAAATATATGGTAAACAAAAATAAATGACAGTTCAAACACTAAACTCAATAAACACCCAGTGGAAATACATTGCAGTTCTCAAAACCTGCAAACACAGAGTTTACGCTTGGTAGAAACGGCCTATTAGACTAAAACATATTCTGAAATATTAAAAACAAATGTAAATAAATTAAAACGTATTTTATAAAGCATTTTTTTTCAAGGAAAGTAAATTAACTAATAATCACAAATTTTTACTCTATAGAGATTAAGAAAAATATTTTCTCAATTTTGGTTTTTCTATAATAAGTTTACATCTTCTCTCAGTAAGTAACAAAATGTTTGCTCTGGAATTTCGTACAATTTGGAATATATACATTTATGAAGCTGAATAATATGGGATGATTGATATTGCTGCATCACTATTTAAAAAATTGTGTTAAATTCAGCTCGTTGCGAAAATAAATGTAACCAAAATTAATTTAAATACATTTTTTTTACAAAATTAATTTTATATCATAAAGTTTGAACATTGGCGGAGTCTCAGCCATAACTTGGCGAATGTTGATTTTGAAGTACTTAAATGTTTATCCGCATAAACACGATCTTTCGCGTAGTCCCACAAACGGTGTCAAATTGCACGATATCGGTGGCTAATTTACATCCCCAAGAGGAGCGGCCAGGAAATTTCTTTCGCAATAAAGCTATATTCGCTCGTGTTTTGTGAAATGTAGCATCATCTTGTTGAAACCACATATTTTTCAAGTCATATTCTGCAATTGCAGGCCAAAAAAGAAAGTTTTAGTGCATGGTGCCGTTATTAAGTGACTCATTTTCGTGAATGTCTGTCTTTATATAAAACGAAACATGTTTAGTTTGACAGATGTAAAAATACAGTGCATTACTTTTTAAGCCGCGACATTGATAACACTATATTATGCTCTCTGAAAGCCGAAGCGATATCACAACGCTTTAGCTCGCAATATAGAAGGATCGTCCAATTGCCGACACCAGTCTAGCGTAGTTGATATTCCGTCACTTTAACCCAATTTTCCAAAAAAACTATTGTTGGATAACCCATCCACATCCATCAACATTTTATAAATTTTAATCAAAGTACAATAGTTTAACAAGATAAAATAATTTAAACAATACGCAACCTATGACGAAGTCGCATGTAATCACACCATATGCAACAAATAACAACACAAATACTAACATATAATTACTGCTTTTTGGATTTTGTGATGTGTACTTTCGTTTATGTTGAATATCTAGAGGCTTTCTCTATATTTTATGTGTATTTTTGCTTTTTGGATTTTGTGATGTGTACTTTCGTTTATGTTGAATATCTAGAGGCTTTCTCTATATTTTATGTGTATTTTTGGTAAATATTAGAATCGGCTAGCGTGATTTTTTGTATTGTAATGTATTTGTAATGTGGCTTGCTGTTTCTGTAACTGTGTTGTGTCTTTCTGAATAATAGGTTCTTTTGAGGAGTCTGCAATCGTTCGTGTTATGTGACATCTGTCAACGCTTCAATTCTTCTGTTGTTGATCGGGTGGTATTATGTCTACATTTGTTTTCCAGTTTTATGGTACATGGTGTGTGTTAATAAGATTGTGAGTTTAGCATCTATTTGGTATGTTAAAACACTTTAATAAGCCAGCTGTGCGGGTCTTAATAAAATGCTTTTTGGTGATTTATATAGCTAGTTTTATTACCTATAGTTTGTCGCTTTAGATATTACTGCTGGTATTATTTAATGTTTTTTTCTTGTTTTGTTTGCTTGTGAAAAATCCATTTTTTTATAATTGATTCTCCGCTCTTGCAAGTCTAGTGGCAAAAATTTCTAGTTTTTGTTTCTGTGTATCTGTTATTTCATCAATTGGTTTTCCTAGTTTTGGTTTTAGATCGTCGATGTGTTTACTTACAGTATTTGTTCTGTTTACTTTTTTGTACTGCGTTAGAAGTTTTTTCCGAGTCTACTCATGTTATATTCAATCCTGCCATCTGTCATCTAGGTTTTCGTGGGGTTTGGTTTTTCTGTTTGTATATCGGCCGCGGTAGCCGAGTAGTTAGCGTTGCGTATTGCCATTCAGAAGGCTCGGGTTCATATCCCGGTGGCACCAACATAAAAAAAAAGTTATGGAAAATTAATTTAAATAAAAAAAAAATTAAGTAAAATTTTCTAATTGCGGTCGCCCCTCGGCAGGGAATGTTCACCCCTCCGAGTGTATTTCGGACATGAAATAAAGCTCCTCATAAAAAAACCATCAGCCGTTCGGAGGCGGCTTAGTATAAACTGTAGGTCCCTCCATTTGTTGCAAAAACATCAAGACGCAAAATATATATATTGTTGATTGCTAATTAGTTTTAAGGTTTTCGCAGTTACGTACGTATATATAATATTTAAATATTATATATATTGCGCGTACTGGCCGCAACAAAAACTTCTTTGTGTTTGTTTGTATATTTTTTGTTTTGCCTAATCTTCCTTTCACTTCAAGCGTTGGTAGTGACATCTGTCGGCAAATAGTTGTGTAAGTTAAAGCCATGAATTTATGTCACGGTTGTATTCGGTGTATGCCTACCCAGTGGTATAAGTCTCCAAAAGGAGGTGTTCCTACAAAACGGTTCCTCTACCAACAAATATTAGGGAAACGGAATGCTTTACGGGGGTAAAGGGAAAATAATCCCAGTGTACTCGGTGTGCCATGGTGGCATGCGCTATACAACCCGGTGTCCCTTTGGGTAATGGGGGCGGCGTCAAATGATTGGGCACCAATACACACTCGTCAGAGAATTCTGAAGGCCGACGCGAAGCTTTAGGCCTGGCTCGTAAGTGCGTGCCGGATCAGATTCCCGCAATCTTTCATAATGGACACATCTTTTTATGCATGCGTTCGTGATTTTTTGAAAAAAGAATAATAGTTTATCTATAGATTAGGTTACTGGCAGTTGAAGCCAAATACAATAATTAGAGTAAGGCCAGTCGAGGCCTCGGGATAGAGTTTGAGGGCAGTCGAAGCCCAGTGAATGTTTTTGCGATATATTTTTTTTTGTGACAGGATAACTGTGTTGTATTCCAGTGGAGGAACCAGAGTTTGCACGACACCACCGGAGGACCACCGAAGTTGGGTACCCACATCCGGCTGAGCAATTCTAAGCATCTTTTTTATTGTTTTGGTACGCTTTTGTCGTGCCTACTGTATCACTTCCCTCGTTACCTCCCTACCTATCCCTATAGCATCTTGCACCCAGGGCACCCGGGAGTGACTCTCGCAGATGGAGGTCATATCTCGGTGCTAAGTTCGCTTTTGTTGCCAATCGAGGTGGAGGGCAAGTCGGTTCTCCTGGAATGCCTCGTGGTTCCAGAGTTACCTCAGGGCGTAATCCTTGGCATCGATTTTTGGGCCAAGACGGGTATCGGATATATCGAGAAAAAGGTGGTTATTTTCTCGGCGGGAACCCAAACCGTTGGTGCCGATAGTGGACCACTCCAAGTTAGGCGATAGAAAGTCTACAGAATTAGGTCAGTTAATAGCCGGAAGTGCTAGGCCGGACCCATTTGCTCGAACATAAGATCAGGGTAAAGGCAGGAGTTGAACCTGTGAAACAGAGGTATTACCCTGTGTCTCCCGTCATACAGCCGCGTATGGATGAGGATATGAAGGATATGCTCGAAAAAGGGGTGATAGAAAAATCACATAATCCTTGGCCGTCTCCAGTAGTTATGATCAGGAAGAAAGACGGTAAATATAGGTTTTGTGTAGACTATAGGGTTTTGAATAAATGTACCGATAAAGATAGATACCCTCTTCCATACGTGTCGGCGACCTTAGATAAGCTAAGGGATGCTTACTGGCAAATTCCGGTGGAGGAGCAGTCGAAGCACCACGTAGAGGGTTATTTCAGTTTAAGAGGATGCCATATGGCCAACCTGGCAGAGATTTATAGATTCGGTCATAGGACCCGAGTTAGAGCCTCATGATTTTGTGTATTTGGACGATATTATTATCGTTACAAATAATTTTGAGAAACATGTAGAGGTTTTGAAAATTGTTTTAGATGGATTAGCTAGTGCAGGACTTAGATTAAATTGGGATAAATGCAATCTTTGTCGGCCCGAATTGAAGTATTTGGGCTATGTGGTGGACAAGAATGGCAGAGTTAGTTAGGCCCCTCACCGGTTTAATGAAGAAGAATCGAAAGTTCAATTGGACTGAGGAATGTGAAAGGAGTTTTTGTCAAGCGAAGGAATGTTTAGTGACAGCTCCGGTTTTGAGCTGCCCGGATTTTGAGAGGCCTTCCACAATCCAGATGCAGTGCGGTGTTAACGCAAATATTTGATGACGGTGAGAGGGTCATAGCATATTTGAGTAGGTCCTTGAACAATGGAGAGCGAAATTATTCGGCGAACGGAAAAAGTGTCTAGCTGTTTTGTGGGCGATTGAGAAACTGCAACCATATATTGACCAAACCTCGGGTGCACCCGAAAATAATATTTGATTATTTTGCTTACCTAGTTGCGTACTTGTAATCCAACTATTGTTTTTCTCATGTGTTCACAGCATTAGTAAATTCCATTTGGCGTTGTTTTTCTTTACCAATAGTTTTGTTATTGTTCGTAGCTAACGATCCACGCCGTAGGCTTTATCCAACAACCGCTGTATGTACATATATGCATAGGCATATACATATTGCTATAAGGAAAAGTGAAGGTGACAATTGCATATAAATGTTGGTAATGTAATAAGTCACAGTTAATATGACATAACATATAACATAATTTTTGTATGCACAACTGCTTTAGAGTACGGACGTGTTTTTTTGATCACATCGGCGATTCAATTTTCACTTCTCGTTTCTCTGTTTATTTGGAAATGATTTTGTTTTTTGTTGGCAATAAACAAATAAATAAAATAACGAAAAACAAAATCATTTCCAAATAAACATAGAAACGAGAAATGAAAATTGAATCGCCGATGTGATCATCAATGCTCAAATCAGATAGAGCGACGGCCACAAGCAAAGTGAGCATGCGTTTCGACTTACTACATCAAGAACTAACTGGCTTAAATATAAAAAATACATTAGCAGTCATATACAGACCAATCCGCAAATAGAAAGAGGAAATGATGTTGAAAACGAGTTACTTGTATTTAACAGTATACTAGCAACAGCAGCAACTATAGCCACACCAGAGCAGAAAACACAAGCAAATACATTGATAACTAATAGCGGAATAGAAACAATCGACGTTTGCGTCGCGAATGGCAAGCCTACCGATCTCCCGATGCAAAAATTCGTCTTAAGGTGACAGAAAACAAACTAAAAAAGGCATTAAGATACAAAGAAGAAAGAAATATCAAACATCTTATAACGTCTTTGTCTCCCAACGTTTCTACTAAAAAATCTCTATAGAAAGCTAGCAAAAACCTTAAGCCACCAGTAAGCACTAAAGTACCGTTGAGACCGCATAATGGTTCATGGGCAAGAATGGATGAAGAAAAGGCGTCTTGTTTTGCAGAGCACTTCAGCACAGTATTTTAACCAAATACTGCTACATATAATGCACTTTTGTCACCGAACCATACTGCTCCTAGATACACTGTTACTTGCGGAGCATCTGTGTCTGAACTAAAAAACACTATTGCTGCCTTAAATCCAAAAAAATCTCCAGGAGACGATCCTCTCTCACCAAAAATGCCAAAAGAATTGCCAAGCATTGCTCTCGTTTTTCTTGCAAGGTCGCAGATAATTATGACCAGGTAAAGACGCAACCCTGCCGTCATCATATAGACCAATCAGCCTGTTTCCTTGCCTATCAAAACTTTTCGAAAAAGTGATGCTATCAAAAATTATTCCTTTTCTCCATCAAAATGATATTATTCCTACACATCAATTTGGTTTTCGGGAAAAAGACGGCACAATTGAACAAGTAAATCGTGTAACAAATTAAATAAGGAAAGCTTTCTAAATGAGAGAGTATTGCTCGGCCGTTTTTCTTGATGAGGCGCAAGCATTTCACAAAGTGTGGTATGATGGCCTCATTCATAAAATTAAAAAATCATTACCTAACACGTTTCATAATATCCTTGAATCCTACTTATCCAACAGGCGATTCACAGTAAAAGTAAACGAATACATGGACCAATATTGTACATACTTTTTACCGAAGATATTCCTACAAGTGACGAAGTAACTACGTCAACATTTTCGGATGATACTGTTATACTAGGTCGACATAAATGCCCCATTACAGCTACAAAAATGTTAGAGCAGCATCTTAAACTAATTGAAGAATGGCTAGCGAAATGGCTTATAAAAGTTAATGAAAACAAGTGCAATAACATTACTTTTCCATTAAGGCCAGAAACGTGCCCTACTGTTAAGCTCACCAATGTGTCGATACCGCAAGCTGACGAAATTACATGCCTTGGAATCCACTTGGACAGGCGCTTAACCTGACGACACTTTTCAGCTAAAAAGCTGCAGCTGAAACTCAAATCTGCGAGTTTACATTGCCTTTAAGCAAGAAGTCTTGACTTAGCCTCAGCAACAAAGTCCTCTTATATAATCCAGCAATAAAACCGATATGGATGGGCATCCCACAAATTCACATTTGAAGAATTCACGACACTCTTAATTCGAATTGAGGCTGTACTCATTTCTCGGACACTTTCAGCATTATCACAGAACCCAGCTGATCTCACAGTACTAACTCCGGGTCAGTTTATTCGAGGCGCTTCGCTATTAGCCATTCCTGAGCCAAATGCAGAAATCCTCTCGTTAATAAACCGAGAGAGTGAAAGCAGTTCACCATCAGTTAAGTCACCACTGGAAAGAGGAGTACATCAAAGATCTCCAAAAGAGTTAAAAGTGGAAATCTTCTCAGAGGGAGCCTCAGAGCTTGCCACAAAGCAGCACGCAACGCAACTGCGCGCTCCCAGCAGCGCGGCACAACACAATAACGTGTCCCACCGGCACCAGACGTGTCGGCGTCGACGTGCCAAAATGTGCTCGTAATTTGGGACTGTCGTGGGGTCTATATTGGCTGCGGGGCTGATGCGACGATAATTTTGTAAGACGGCTGAATGAATCAACACCTGTGTTGTCTACATAGGCGTAAACTATTTATTACGACTTCTTGGTTAGGTTAGGTTTCGTGGTGGGCGGAAAGTCTGAGTGTTCGCTCCACGCTGTTGTCGATTGGGTTGGCGTGGTTGTAAAGGCCGAGTTTCCAATCCACTTTATCTTGGTCGTCCATGAGCTTAAAGAGGTTGGAAAGACCGTGTTTCCGATCCCCTTGGAACGACCTGGTGGAAAGTCCGAGTGTCCGCTCTGGAATCATAAGTTCGCTCTTTTTTGACCTACAAGGTTTTGATATAAACGGTGCGCTGCGTCAAGTTGAGAATCATGGCCTCTATTCCAGAACGCTAGCGTAGGTTATTTGACCAGTGTTTGAGCTGGTTAAATTGCGAGGGGCCATAAGAGGAATATTATGTGAGACTTGATTAAGTTATCTTGAAGACCTTGAGAAAGTTTTATTTTTAAATCTTCAAAAACAGGACGACCTTTATAATTTGCAGAATGATTGCCACCACAATTGTTGCACTTTTTATTTGTTGCAGCCATTTTATTGGAAGAGCACTTACTAAATTGGCAGAGCTTACAACATGCTACGCATACAGTACGTATATTACAATAGGATTTGGTGTGCCCAAATTCCTGGCAGTTCGTACATTGTAAGGTCCACTTCTTTTAAATGGTTCTTCTACAATAACTCTGCGGTGCAAGAGATATATTAAGGGGGTCTCCTCATCAGTAGCTTACAAAAAAAGAGGTTTTTCAGGATTTTTTTGAACATGAAAACAACAAGAGAAACAAATGATCTTTTGCATATTTTTGAACATATATTTATTCAACAAAAAAAAGTTTATTGTATGTCAAAATAATTAAAAATGGCTGATTTATGAAAAATCTTGCGCAGCAGCTCGCGATTAACAACTCAAACTCCGTGCATGATTCAGCCCGTAATTTTTATCTGAAACAAAAAATGGAAATACTTCCTTGTTCAGAAGGCTTTTTTGCAGATCATAGACTATTATGGTGATTGAAAGTTGAAATTTTAACATTTTTGTCATTTTTTTAAAAAAGTACTCGATTTTTTGTGCTTTTTCTAAGAATAATTGAGTTGATAACATTGTAAAATAAAAATTTTTTAATAAATATTTTTAGTTCAATCTATGGACAATAAAATTATCTAAAAAACGGTGTCTTACTTGTATACATAGCTTTAATGGTTCATTTTTAATCGTGCACGGAATTTTAAAAAATACGGTTTTCGGGAAATAGGCTTTAAAGTTTTTAGTTTAGCTCGCGCTTGCCCCACGCGAGACTCTACTCAGATTTGTAAATCCTAAACGAGTTTGAGTTGGACTCTCAAAATTTGCAAGAATATTCTTTAATAATAATTCTAACGATTGAAGCAAAAAAAAAAAAAAATCGATTTTTTGAAACTGACTGATGAGGAGACCCCCTTAATTTGTAAAATAGATGGGTTTCATTATTCTGAAGCTGAGTTCGGCTTGGGGGTAAGAAAATTTTAAACATGGGTTGCGGCACTTTATTTCTATTAATTATGTCTACTACCGCCCTTACATCAAAGCTTTGTTCTCCTAGAACTTTTTTTACTTTATCAGAGCCAACCGAAGCTTCTTTTCCCATTATAATTACAATCAGCAGTTCAACCGCTAAGAGTAATAATTTTTATTGTTTGTTAAAAGAAATGTAACGAAATCACGAAAGTGTTTTTCGTTGTGTACTTGAATTTTCGTCTCATCTATATTTCCATGTAATTTAGATACTTGTGAGTCGGAGCTATCCTCCTGCAATAAACGAATAAGTCGGAGTGGCTTCACTGAAACTCCCTCCCTCATTAGCCGTGATCAAAGGTTCCACACGGGTTTGTTACCGCATCTTGCACAAGGGTTGCTCACGCTTCCAGGATGCGCGACGTGGGCGCAAGAGGAATTGAGTATGGCCTCACCTCGCTTGGTAAGCCCATTTTCCAACGCAAATGCTAATTTTTCTCCAGGAGTAAGGTAATAATCATCTGAGTATTTCGATCTCCAGGTTGTTCTTCCCTGACAACTTTTAACACAATAACCAATCATCTGCTTTCGCCTTCTTCGCAGAAACAGAAGCAGCATGTAATAAGTGCTGCGTTGAAAAGTCTATGTTCCATGCAAGATCACTTGCTAATTTATGCTTTAAGAGCATTCCAGCATGTGAGTAATTAAATTTTGGTCTACCCATTTTAGACACAAGTTTGGAATACCCAAACGGCTGAACATTTCTTTTAAGATGGTGATTATGGTTTGAAACATTAATAATATTTAAGGAAATATTTTACCCCTTGATAACGAGAGTATTATTTAATCAGAACTAATATTTATTCGGCAGTGGTCCTAGTTGATCTTTAGCAACACATTGCCATTGGGGAATGCATGCCCTTGCAGTAAATGCTGGTATTCCTCAAGGAAGCATTTTTGGACATATTATTACATACACTTCAGACATCCTAGTAAACCGAAAGCTGCAAACATTTAGTTTCACGGATGACACAACCATATTACGCCGCTATAAAATGTCATATGTAGAAACACATCGAAAATGATTTCGGACCATTACCTCTTTGAGAATGGCTGGAAAACAGGGTACAGAAATTCTCACGGCTGTGCTGTCCTTTAATGGACCAATGCTTGTTTCAGCCAAGCTAATTTACCAATCCCAATGAAATTTGCAGGAGTTGTTATAGGTATATGATCTAATTTATGTTTATTTCTTATATTTTAAACATGTTGATAAATTATAAATAATTTGTTGTTAATATTTACCATACACTTTCATTACAAATTTTTACTAAGCACGTGCAATTATTCAACACACATGATGCAAAATAGTAACTCTAGTCTGTTTACATGCGATTACAAAGATTGTTGTATTTTTATTTTACTTGGTTTTACAGCTAAACAAAATTTAATTATTGTATATTATTTCCAAGCGATTTGCAAGAGAAATTCCCGATAAATAATAAAAATACACTACTATAGAGGGTTGCATGTACACAATAATATTTTAATGAAACATTTTTTGTGTAAAAACTTTTTATTAGTTGTTTTATTTATATGTGTCAACACCAAAACTCGAAGTAATTGCTTTATGTACAAAATAATAGGATAAAAATTCAAATTTTTGACAATTTCAACTTTGAATATCTCAAAAACTATAGGTCTCCGGTAAGTTTGGTTTTCGGTGTCTGAAATCGGGTGGAACCGCCTACCACCCTATATAACAAATATTTCCTCAAACCTGGTCCATTATAGGAAAAGCATCCCATTCTCACTCACTGCTCATTCATGAATGTATGTGAACATTTTAGTTTTTACAACTTGTTACTCATACATGAAAATAAAATGTTACTTCACTACTGGTTACATATACCTACGTAAGTATATGAGAACTTGTGAATCTCCCCACTTCTCATAATTGAGAATACCGAAGAAAAATTTTTGTGGCAAGCAAATCAAATTTATTACTTTGAAAGACAGTATTTATTTTATATATTAGGTCAAGTAAAAAGTTCATTCGGTTTTTATCTAAGAGATGGCGTTATTGTCCATAGTACTAGTGTTACGTGTCGCATCATGTCTTTATTTGTCTTTGACAGTTTTTCGATTGATTGACTCAGTACGTTGTGAGTGCTTGTCAAAGATGGTCACCAGCAAAGAGAAAATTCGCTATATTTTAAAATTTTTCTTCGATCAAAGCGGAAAAGCAACCAAAGCGACTGAAAAAATTAATTTATGGGCCCGATATTGTAAACGAACGTGTAGCACAAAAGTGGTTTCCTAGGTTCCATTCCGGTAATTTCGATGTCAAAGATGCACCACGCGTCGGTAGGCCTGTCGTCGAAAATTGCGGTAAAATCATGGAAATAGTGTAAACAGACCGTCACGTGAGTACTTATTTAATTGCTGAGGAACTAAAGATAAGCCAGAAAACCCATTTGGAACCATTTGCATAACCTTGGATTCAAACAGAAGCTCGATGTTTGGGTGCCACATGAACTAACGCAAAAAAACATAATGGACCGAATTTCCATCTGTGAATCGCTGCTAAATCGCAACAAAATCGACCCATTTCTGAAGCGGTTGGTGACTGGCGATGAAAAGTGGATCACTTACGACAACGTCAAGCGAAATCGGTCGTGGTCGAAACGCGGTGAGCCGGCGGAAACGGTGGCCAAGCAAGGATTGACGGCCAGGAAGGTTTTGCTGTGTGTTTGGTGGGATTGGCAAGGAATCATCTACTACGAGCTGCTCCCCTATGGCCAAACGCTGAATTCGGTCCTCTACTACCAACAACTGGATCGCTTGAAGGCAGCCATCATCCAGAAGAGGCCATCTTTGATCAACAGAGGCCGAATTGTGTTCCATCAGGACAACACCAGGCCACACACGTCTTTGGTGACGCGCCAGAAGCTCCAGGAACTCGGTTGGAAGATCCTAATGCATCAACTTATAGTCCGGACCTGGCACCAAGTGATTAACATCTTTTCCTGGCGAACACGCTTAATGGTGAGAAGTTGGCCTCAAGAGAGGCCTGTGAAAATTGGCTCTCCGAGTTTTTTGCCAATAGGGACGCAGCCTTCTACGAGAGGGAGTATAGAGGTATAATGAAGTTGGCAATAAGTTTACAAACAAAATGGCGCGTATTTGACTTAAAGCGGACAAATGTACACAAAGTTATCAAATTTTGAAAAATCAATAAAAAACCGAGCGAACCTTTTTCTTGACCAAATAATTCGTTTCGCGTGGAATGTTCCCAAGACGACTTCATCAGCGAATCCTTACAATAAGCTGGATCCTCATGTGCAAAATCTAATGAATTTACAAAACCTATTACTTTTATGAAGCCTGGCAGCGAACACTACCATAAACACAAATTAATAAGACTTTCTGAAGCGGAAAGATTGACCCTTGGTATCAATATTTTGGTATATTTGTGTTATTTGGCGCTTCCTGCTATTTGATATTTTGCATTCTGACATACTCGTATATGTATAAATGTTTCTGCATTCAAGAATGAAATTCTCAAACGATCAGCGAAGAGATACGGCTTATTGCTTGCATTGGTCCAGATCAGATATACTGTTATCTGATCTGTTTGCGTGTTCCCATTCATGCTCCCTTGATGAGTCAGCGTTTGGCATTGGGTAAAGACAAATTTTTGCAAGGAACCTAGTACTCAACCTGAATACATTTGAACATTTTCCCCCACTCGCTAAGACACTGATTTAAAAAAAGACACTGAAACAAACAAACAAAACTAACCTCAAGCTAAAGCATCACAGAAATATAAATTTCCAAATATGACCAATTTAACGTTTTTAATTTTTTCACTTTTGAGCAGCAGTGAAGCAAATAAATATAAACGTATAATAAACATATGTATAAACGTATAGTCCCTCAAAGATGTTGAGTAACAGGTCGCAAAAACTAAAACGTTTATACGTACAATATATATTGTACATACACGTACATGAATGAGCAGTGAGTGAGAATTTCTATACTCTGTCTGTGAGTTACAAAGATTTCTTTGTTTCTATCCTTTTTAAGTATGAGATTTAGAAAAAATATATATATACACATTCAAGTATGATGATAGCTAGAAAATTTTTTTGTATTCATATATGACTGTGAGAAAGAAAAATAAAATTTCGGAATTCTCACTCATGAGAAATCTCATATATGTTTATATTTCAGCGCTCATGCACGTATATGAAAATTTCTGAACCCTGCTGGAAAACTGGAGAATTAAAGTCAATAAGCAAAAGTTATATTTATTCAAAAAATTTTATTGTATGCATGTACATACATATGTACCTATGTGGTACTTTGTTGAATGCTTTCTTGTCGTCTACGTAAGATGTGTGTAGATTTCTCTGTGATGTTTTGTGTAAGGTGAGCGTAATTTTTTTGTGTAATAAATAAGTTTATTACTTTGTATGGAGTGGATACGCATGTTATAGGCCGGGTAATAGGATTTATTAGTTGTTATTCCTTGGTTTAGAAAAGAAGTACGGCATCTAAAAATTAATGTTTTTATCCAGAATTTGTGTATGTGATTTTTCATGGATAGTTTTTTTAACTGTTTCTAGCTCTTGTGGACTTTTGGATTTTCTTGTGTATATAGACTACTGTAGCAAATGTCTTCTTCTTCGATACTTATGCTTTCGCTTTATGTATTATCTATTATTTACTTAGACCATATTTCATTGTGATTATGTTTGTGATTATCTTTTTTTTCTAATTATTTTTACAATATTATTACTGTTATTATTTTTAGTATTATAATTAATAATAATAATATTAGTATTATTAGTAAATAAGTAGTCAAAAATAATATACACATACATTCATGCATTTACATACATCTTCATACGCTTTTATATACACGTATGTACATTCAATGGAGTTTTATGAGTTTTTAATGCCTATTTATTGCCGAATATTGCCTGCAGCGGCAATAGCTTCCTTACACCATGAACATAATCGTATTATAAGCAAGAATTTAATAGTGTTCATCTTGCATATTGCTCTCGCAATGTTGTTATCTTTGTTATGGTTTTCTAATGCAACTCTAAAAAATATAAATCAATGATTACAGAAAACTTTTATTTACCTTTATGATGTTTTATTTTATGTTCAATGACAGGGGAAATTCAGTTCCTGTACAGATGGATCAAAGATGAGAAGGGAGGATTGCTAGTAAGTACTGACTTAACCAATTTTTTTTGTATTGAAGGTTGTTGAGCCAAAAAAATACCAAATTGTGTTTTAGCAACTCTATTAGTTTCGTTAACATGCTATATAAGTTTTAATTAAACAAAAATCATTTAAATATATTCATACATACATACATATGTATGTGGATGGAAATATTAAATAAATGTATATATTTTCTTTTAAAATGATGATTTTAGATATGCAGGGAAAAAGTCCGGTTAATGGATATATGTCTGTCGGAGGACATGCGAATTTTTAACAAAAGTTAGGTCTTTCATTTGTTGATAACAATACGACTCTAAACTTGAGTATGTGACATAATAGAAATGTTTCTACCAGTAATAAATAAAAAATTGCACTGCAGTTAAAAAATACATACATATTTACGAAATCATTTATTTGTCCAAATGTACGAATGTGAATCATATTGTTGTCGTTTATTTACAAAATAGTGGCACCTACCTATTTTACGAGGATGGAGATGTACACAAACCCCGATTAATGGAACGAGCGTGGAATCGAAATAAATTTCACTTCGACGATGTGGCAAAAGCTATGCTGACATTATTCACAGTGTCCACTTTTGAAGGATGGCCTGCGTAAGTATTGATGGCACATCTCACACACTATACTCATCTCTTTTTATTCTCAATACCTGCACTCATAATAAATATTAAAACTCGATGTTTCTGAAAATACTTTTCCTATAGTGTAATAAAATTACTTATGTAAAATATTTTTGTACTGCACATAAATCAGGATGAGTCAAAACATCCCTTACATTTTAAAGTATAACTTACGTGTATGCTCGCTAAACATGCAATAAATATTTGATCAAGTGAGGCCATTGGAAATCGAAAGGAGAAACATATATTGCACATATCTTTAAGCAGAGCAATTTTTAAATAGGATGGTCGTGTAAAGCAATGAGTGCTCATATTAGTGTTATGTTGTGTTAGTGCATTATTTGTAGTTTTTGAAGTATAGTTTCTTTATGAGCGCTGGACTTTAGAAGTAAACCAGAGAATATGTAGAGAAAGCAAAAGGAAAGCTACATGTGACGTCAGCATCATTTAAGAGAAAGGTACTCCCCTCGTATGCTAAGTTGCTAGGGGAGAAAGCGAGTATGTAAAATTTTGTGAGAATATTTAAATAGTATGCATATCAATTACGATACTAAATTCTCTTCGCTTTCAGAAGAGAATCTGTAAGTTTGCCACTGTGGAACACAAGGGAGTTCTTGGTTATATCACAAATGAAATTTGTTTATGCACACAGAAAGAAATTATACCTTTTGTGTATGGCCCAAGGTCACACACATTTTTTCTAGAACCTAAAACTAGTTGCCAGGTATTAGTATCATATAGAAACAAAGGTATCTGTAGGAACCTACTTTAACATTTGTAACTTTCATTTTCAAACAATCAAGAAGTGTTCAATAAATTTTATTAAAAAAATAAAAGTTCATCCTTATATAAATATATGTCCCGATGCCACCAACATCCAAAAAAAATGCATTAATTCGTTCGGTTTTATTTCGAAAATTAAGAATTTATTGTGATAAAATTGTTATACATTTAATGTTCAAAGTATTGCTCATCGGAAGATACGATGTTTGCCCATCTTTCTGGCATTTTGTGGATCCCATCCCAAAAGATTCGTGTCTAGTCGCATATTCTGGTCGTTTTTCCGCGATGGCCTTTTTCAAACGGATCAATTGTTTTCGGTACAGGTCCCCATTGATCGTCTGACCCGATTTCAATAGCTCATTTGTGGTCCCACCAAATACATAGCATAACCTTGGCACCATAGATATTCGGCTTTGCCGTGGATGTCGATAGTTGGCCGGGCTTCACATACGATCTTTTGCGCTTTGGGTTATCATAATGAATCCATTTTTCATCGCCAGTGACAATCCGATGCAAAAATTACTTCTTTTGGTGGCGTTGAAGCAACATTTCCGACATGCAGAATCGATGTCTTTTGGCTTTAATTCCTAAGGCTCCCAATTTCCAAGCATCTGAATGAATCCTAATAATTTTAATCGTCTGGAAACGGTTGCTTGATCAACTCCTAATACTTTGGCAAGTTCTTCTTGCGTCTGGCATGCATCTTTAAAATGTTCAAACCACTTTTGGCACGTTCATTCGGGTAAAGCATGGTCACCATAAACGTCCAGTAAAATACGCTGGCTTTCGGTAGCACTTTTCTTCATGTAAAAGTAATGAAGAAGAATTCCCCGCAAAAAACACTTTATCTGGTACAAATTTCGACATTTCCATATGAATTGTTGTTCACGCTAAAGCAAATGACATCTATTGAAAACGACGCGAAATGACAGTACCTTTGAAATGAATATAGCCACAGATGAACACGACGCGGAATAATACTAGTAGAGCCCTCTCTTAGAAAACCGCACCCAATAAATACAAAATTAAGTTAAATTTTCTAATGGCGGTCGCTCTTCGGCAGGGAATGTCCACCCCTCCGAGTTTATTTCGGACATGAAATAAAGGCTCCTCGTAAAAAAACCATCAGCCGTTCGGAGGTGGCTTAGTATAGACTGTAGGTCCCTCCATTTGTTGAAAAAACTTCAAGACGCAAAACCACGAATTGGAGGAGGAGCTCGGCCGAAAATCACTTTAGTGGTTACAAAGCGCCAATTATATATATATATATAGATAGATTTTATCTATATAATTGGCGATCCTGCTCATCGAATTTTCTATAAGTTGCATTCAAGATTTTTCTGAATTGTGCGTTTATCTATACATTTTCAATTTTCAACATAATTTTTGAACATGAATTAAGAGTTGGAGTAACATTGATGAAAAGGTTTTATTTTTCCGATAAATATTTTTTTTTTATAAACAATTTAAAGCCGAAATTTCGCTGAAAAATCGACTTTAATTTGAGAAGGCGCCATTTTTTTGTTTATTATTTCGTGATTAATCACTAGATATAACATTACTTTAATGAAGTCTGTTTGTTTCGGATGATCCAGTTCAGAGATAGAGTGGTCACCGCAAGACGTCTTTTTTCAGAGAACCTCTTGGAGATCAGCTGTAGCTCTTCTCCAGAGAAATATTTTTACTAGTTATAAGGATTAAAATATTGTTGAATAATACCATAATAAATATGTAAACTTTTTGAATCAATAAATTCTAAAGACTTCTCAAAACAAATTCTTAAAAATTCGCTTTTTTTTGGCCCATTAACTGTATATAACCCCTTAACTTCTTTTAGTAATCAAAATAAAGATTAAATTATTATTTCGGCTGATAAAATTTTCAATTTAATTAATAAACCTCAAGTGTTTTCAATAGCTTCAACTTTTAATAATAATAATATTTTAGAACAATGGATTAAAAATTTAACAGACTTAACAGCCGAAATGTATCAAACTTTAAATAAACTTACAGCAGATATTAATGAATTACAAATTAGATCTAGATCTGGATCTATAGATAGATAAAGATCTAGATCAAGAAATTCATCAGGACTCAGAAATAATAGTATGCTAAATTATGTTTGTTGGTATCATCAAAAAATTAAAAATAATGCCTTCAAATGTGTACAACCTTGCGATTTTAAATCAAACACAAATATTTCAAATACAAATTCTTTAAACTAAAACGTTCTTTATGATGGTGACTGATAATGGAAATATTAACAAACTTACACGTCGCCTTTTTATTTTCGATAAATTTAACAAAATAAAATTTTTGATTTTTTTCTTGCCATCTTCAAAACACAAATCATTTAAAAGAAATTCTGATCTTAAACTTTCGGCTGCAAACGGATCTAATATAGAAACGTTTGCAACAAAACTTTTAAAACTAGGCTTAGGTTTAAGAAGAGATTTCGAATTTCCATTTATAATTGCCGATATTTCAACTCAAATTTTTGGTGCTAACTTTTTAGAAAAATTTGTAATTTTAGTAAATATCAGAAATAAAAATAAAAATTTATGGATGTACTGGTTTTTGTGACATATTTTTACATCAAATTCCCACTATAGAAAATAAATTTACGAATATTTTAAATGAATTTCCAAAAATTGATTTAGTTCGTGCATATCATCAACCACCAATGGCTGAGGAAGATATAAATACACAAAACAGCAATAACCACCCCTTGCGGAACGTTTGAATTTGTACGTATTCCTTTCGGACTTAGAAACAGTGTTCAAACATTTCGACGATTTATTAATGAAGTATTTTATGGATTAGATTTCGTATTTGTTTACATCGAAGATATAAAAAAAAGATAGTTAGTGATAATGAAGATCAACATATTGAACATTTAACATCCGTATTAAAAAGGCTTGAAAATTACAATTTAATATTTAAATTGCTAAATGTATTTTTCGAACAAATAAATTAAATTTTCTTAGCTATGGAATTTCAAGGGAAACAATTGAAACAACTTTAGAATTTGAAAAACCTCTGTCGATTAACAAATTACAAAAATTTTAAGTATGGTAAATTATTATCATAAATATACTAAAATGTTAGCAGCAGAATTAAGTCCTCTGCATGAAATGTTAACATTTATAATTAAAAATAAACTTAAAGAATTAAATTGGACAGATGAAACCACAAAAGCTTTTGAAAATGTTAAAAAACTTTTCGCACAAAAAACTTTATTTACACAATTTGATAAAGATGCAGTAGATGCTTCAAATGTTGCTATTGGTGCTGTTTTACAAAAAAAAGAGTAAAAACACATTAGAACCATTAGCATATTTTTCTCGAAAATCAGCTCCAACTGAAATTAATTATTCAACATTCGATAGAGAACTTTAGGCAATGTATAATTCAATTAAACACTTTAAAAATTTTATCGAGGGTAGAGTTTTCACCACTTACATATGTTCTAAATTCTAAAGCAGATAGATCTCCTCGTCAAATTAGACATTTAGAATATATTGCCTAATTTACTAATGATATTGGATATACCTTCTGCTCAAATATAAACGGAGACTTTATACTTTTTTTGCTTAGGTTGGCAGGACTGTTATATGTTTACATGTCAAATTTGAGCGTGATCTGTCACATAGTTTTTTTTACGGCACTATAAACAAGTCAACCTCGAGTGTGTTTTTCGAATTTTACTATAGAAATTAACGTTGAGCAAAGAGTTTGTTTGAAATTTTGTTATTCCAATGGAATAAGTGCGACGGACGCAATAAAAATGTTGCAGAAGGCATATGGGGAGTCTTGCCTATCACGTGCACGTATTTTTGATTGGTATAAGTCGTTCAAGGACGGACGTACATCGCTGGAGAACTTGCCCCATGATCGTCGTCCAGCAACGTCAATAAACGAAGAAAACGTCGAAAAAGTAAAGAAAATTGTGTTGGAAAATCGTCGTGTGACTGAAAGAGAGATAGCTAGTGAGCTCAACATATCAAGTGGATCCGCTCATAGCATGTTTTGGGCATGAGACGTGTGTCTGCTCGACTTGTTCCAAAATTGTTGAATTTTCTTCAAAAAGAGGAACGCAAAACTGTCGCCAAGGAAATGCTCACAATGAGTGATACGGACATCCAGCACATCATAACTGGTGACGAGACTTGGGTCTATGAATTCGACGTTGAAACAGCCCAGCAATCATCTGAATGGCGGCTTCCAAATGAAAAACCACGTCAAAGTCGATCGAAGATCAAAGTTATGCTCACTGTTTTCTTTGATAGCCAAGGTGTTGTGCACTCGGAATTCCTTCCAGAAGGTCAATCCGTTAATGCTGAATATTATTTATCCGTTTTGAAGCGTTTGCGTGAGAATATTCGTCTCAAAAGGAAGGATTTGTGGGACAACAAGTCATGGTATCTACATCGTGATAATGCGCCAGCTCATACGTCTCGTCTTGTACGCGATTATTTGACCAAAAACAACGTAAATATTTTTCCGCAAGCACCGTATTCACCCGACATGGCACCGTGTGATTTTTTTCTTTTCCCTAAACTCAAATTGCCGCTTCGTGGAAAGCATTTTCAGTCGATTGAAGTCATAAAAGAGAATTCGAAGAAGGAACTGAAAGCCATACCTAAAGCGGCCTACCAGAAGTGTTATGAAGATTGGAAAAAAGGTGGCTTATGTGTATCGCCTCTAATGGTGACTGTTTTGAAGGGGATAAAATAAATATTGAAGAATAATTAACCGTTTTGGTTTTATTGAACAGTCTCGTTTATATTTGAGCAGAAGGTATTTGTGGTAAAGATAATAAAATTGCTGATACTCTTTGTCGTATCCCAGAAATTAATTCATTTTCAACAAAAGACATAAATTTTCAATATCTTTATGAAGAACAACCAATATTATTTCAAATCCAAATGCTAATAATAATTTAAAAGAAATTAATATACCGATTCTAAATCTTAATATTTGGTATGATTTTACACATCTCCGAAACAGCTATCACTTCTACCATTTTTCTTTGTTGTATAACAAAATATTCAATTCATACAAACAAACCAGGCCTTTTAGCTCACTATAAAAAATAACAAACATTAATAGTATGTATGACCGCAAAAAACAATTTTTGAGAAAAATTATTTTTGAAAAAATTCTTTCTTTATCACATCGAAGTGGTATCTTTAATCTAAATATTTTTGGCATCTTGCATTAACTGTCAAGAATCTAAAGTTACTAAGAACACAAAAACTCTAATTCAAAAGATTAATATTCCTTCTGGACGATTTGAACATATTCATTTAGTAGGACCTTTTCAAGTATCAAATGAGAATCGATACATATTAACAATCAGTGGCCGGAAGCATATCCACTTAAAGGCATTTCAGTGGTTTCTGTTGCAACTACATTTATTCAAAATTATGTTCCTCGTTTCGGTATTCCACTCAATATAACGGTAGATTAAGGAACACAATTTACTTCAAAATTATTTAATGAATAAACAAAGTTATTGGGTTCCCACAAAATACACACTTCTCCATATCATCCACAGTCAGATGGAATGATTGAAAGATTTCATAGAACTTGGAAAACTGCAATTACAGCATCAAATGATTCAGTTCATTGATCTGAAATTGTACCGTGTATTCTTTTAGGTTTACGAACATCGATTAAGGAGGATCTAAAATGTTATTCAGCCAAATTAGCTTATGGTCAAGCACTAAGGGTGAATAATAATTATAATAACGAAATCGAAAATACAAATGAAATTCTTTCTAAATTAAGAAAATATTTCTCACTTGTTCGATTGAAAGTAATACATCATAAGAAATAAGAAGTTTCATTCCCAAAAATTTAAGTTCTTGTGAATATGTATTTGTTAAAGTTATTCATAAGTCTAATCTTATGAAGGACCATTTAAAGTTATCTCCAAATATAACAAAACTTTTGAAATACAATATGGAAATAACATTAAATCAATATCAAAAGATTTACTTAAACCTGCAATCATTATGTCAACCACTTTTCACGAAACACAAATACACTGACTGCCTTAAATAATAATTCTATCGCACATTTTTTGGTGCCTCCTGTGAGGACTTTAAGAACTTAAAGCTAATAATTAATTTGAGAACATCAGCAAGAAGCTCAATCCTGCGTATCAAGGCAGAGGTGGATGCTGAAGTCTTCACCCCTGATGAGATACAGGTTGATCACACCATAAACACCCCGTCCAACCATTACAATCGCTTTCTAGAAAACCACTTGGCGTTAGTGGGTGAAGCTAGCCTGGATGAATTGGAAGCGCATGATCACCTATTGGCGCTGGTGGAAGCAACTTATGGTAGCGTCGTCATAAAGCTGCAGCACTTACGTGCCGCAGAAGCCACACCGGCTCAATCCCTACCAGAGCGATGTTTAACGGGGTTGGACCCAGTGAAGTTACCAACGTTTAATGGTAAGCCGGAAAATTGGTTGGTGCTTAGGTAAAGATATCTTCGAGTCCATGGTACATAACCGCACTGACCTCGACAGCAAATATAAGCTCAGTCGGTTAAGGCAATGCGTGGATGCCCAAGCTGTGCCAATGGTAGGTGGCGTTTATACGAGAGGCTACGACCAATTGTGGGCGGAATAAAAAAGACGTTATGATAACCCTAGGCGTTTGGTTGAGTCACACGTTAATCGATTATTCGATTTGACTGAACACCCATTACTATCCCAACAAAGTGTTAGCAATGTAATTGATGTGGTGCGCTGTACCTTACGTGCACTCAACGCGATGGGTCTGTCAACGATTCGATGGGGTGCTATCATTTATCCGATTGTTCTTTGCAAATTGTTTGAAAGACTAAAGCCAACCGTCAACAAACTGATTGGACCTTATCAATGTGGCTTTAAACCTGGTAAGTCAACCATTGACCAGATATCCACCATGCGCCATATCTTGGAAAAGACCCGTGAAAAGAGAATCGACACCCACCACCTCTTCGTCGATTTTAAAGCCGCCTTCGACAGCACGACTAGGAACTGCCTTTACGCCGCTATGTCTGAATTTGGTATCCCTGCAAAACTTATACGGCTAGGTAAACAGACGTTAGGCAACACTAAAAGCCGATCGGTACCAAACGAGATTTCAGACAAGGTAACTATTTATCGTGTGACTTTTTCAATTTAATGCTGGAGAAAATAATACGAGCAGCAAACTGAGTGTACAGCAGCTGGCGTACGCCGATGATATCGAAATTATTGGCCTCAACAACCGCGCCGTGAGTTCTGCTTTCTCCAGACTGGACAAGAAAGCGAAGGATATGGGTCTGGTAGTGAACGAGGGCAAGACGAAATATCTCCTGTCATCACATAAACAGTCATTGCATTCGCGACTTGGCTCTCATGTCACTTTTGACAGTCATAACTTTGAAGTCGTAGATAACTTCGTCTATCTTGGAACCAGTATTAACAACAACAACGATGTCAGCCTTGAAATCCAACGCAGAATCACTCTTGCCAACAGGTGCTACTTTGGGCTAAGTAGGCAATTGAAAAGTAAAGTCCTTTTTCGGCAAACGAAAACCAAACTTTACAAGTCTCCCATCATTCCCGTCCTGCTATATGGTGCGGAAGCATGGACGATGACAACATCTGATGAGTCGGCGTTAGGAGTTTTCGAGAGACAAGTTTTGCGTAAGATTTATGGTCCACTTCGAATTGGCAACGGCGAATATCACAGACGATGGAACGATGTGCTGTACGAGTTATACGACGACATTGGCATAGTTCAGCGAATCAAGAGGCAGCGGCTACGCTGGCTAGGCCATGTGGTCCGGATGGATACGAATGCTCCAGCTTTGAAAGTTTTCGATGCAGTACCCTCCGTTGGAAGCAGAGGAAGAGGAAGACCTCAACTCCGTTGGAAGGGCCAGGTTCAGAAGGACCTGGCTGTTCTTGGTATTTCCGATTGGCGCCACACAGCAAAAAGAAGAAGCGAATGCGCAATGCTGTGAACTCGGCTAAAATCACGTAAGCGGTGTCTACGCCAGTAAATCTAATCTATAATAATTTTCGTTTTCAAACAATCATGAAGTGTTATATAAATTATATTAAAAAAATAAAAGTTTATCCTTATTTTATCTGTAGATTTTTAAACAGGTTCAGCATTAACCTTTGAAGCAAATTCAATACTTTACAAAAATTGTACTGAATAATTTTTCTTTAAAATAACTATGTAAAAGATATTCAAGTTCAAAAATTTAAGAACTAAAAATCAGAAACTTAATTATTTTCTGTAGAGCATTAAAAACTTTACAATATATATTTCCGGTTAATTTCTAAATTTTTCACCCTTTATTTATCTATGCATTATACTAGAGACCCGGCCACACGCTATTGTGGCTTTCTGCATTTTGTAGAATTTTTATTCTCATTGATATTGCAAAGATTGACGAAAACCCCTTATTAATAATCATATATTGCCAAGTAACACGTTTTTTTTTATCATTTCCTCGCTACTTAAAGCCCGTCACGTAAATGGCAATCGGATCCAATGCTTGAACGTATAATAATAACATTGCGCAGCGCACATACCATACTTACACATGATTTATGCTTTGCATAAAAAATTATGAAAAATTAGGGTTATATGTATTTTGTAATTTCGCATCATAAAAAATAAAAAAAAATATTTTGTCCAAAAAATCAAAAAAAAAAATTTAGTGGGAACTACCCATGTCACTTAGGGGTGTTATACAATACTATTCTCAGACTTACTGAATATACACATGAAATTTCATTAAAATCGGTGAAGCCGTTTCGGAATAGTATCGTGTCTAACACTGTGACACGAGAATTTTATATACCTAATAGATAATATGCATGTATGTAGGTATATACCAGGTGTGTATGTTGAAGGTTGCCAGTTTTACTAGTAGATGTCGCTAGCAATATGTATAAATTTCTATGATTTGACATGTATGTAATTTTTTTCTATTGACATTAACCTACAAAAATATGCAAGTCACATTCCGCCAAAATAATAGCGTCATATTTGTTTACATCAGTGAATATGTCTGGTTTCGTTCTAAGTAAATCGCAATTGCGGCATTCGTTGCTTTTCTTATTTCATCAAAAAAATAACTGAAGCTGGTAGAAAATTAGTGTGAACATGCTCCAGTGATCAGAACATGTCAGACATGGTTTCGTCAATTTAAAAGTGGAGATTTGACAGACAATGAACATCCTGGTGCAGCGAAAAAGTTCGAAAGGTCCAGAAGTATGGAAAATGGGTGCCACACCAGCTGAACGATAGACAAATGGAAAATTGAAAAACCGTTCAACGATTCGAAACGAAATTTTTTCTGCATCGAATTGTCACGGGGGACGAAAAATGGATGGAAGCGAAAAAAATCATGGCTTTAACTGGTGAAGCTGGCCCATCGACTGCAAGGCCAAATGGCTTTGGCCGTAAGACAATGCTCTGTGTTTGGTGGGACCAGTGTGGTGTGGTGTACTACGAGTTGTTAAAACCTGGTGAAACGGTGAACATAGATCGCTACCGACAACAAATGACCAATTTGAATCATGCGTTGATCGAAAAACGGTCGGAATGGGCCCGAAGACATGGCAAAGTTATCTTGCAACATGACAACGCGCCGTCTCATACCGCTAAACTGGTGAAAGACCCATTAAAAACACTTAATTGGGAAATATTATCGCACCCGCCGTACTCTCCAGACCTCGCCCCGTCCGACTATCACCCTTTTGCATCGATGGGACACTCCCTTGAAGAGCGGTGCTTCGCTAATTTTGAAGAGGTCGAAATTGGCACGTCGAATGGTTTGCCTCGAAAGAGAAAAAGTTTTTTTGGAATGGTATCCATAATTTGCCTGAGAGATGAGCAAAATGTGTAGAAACCAATGGTGAATACTTTGAATAAAAAATTTTGAGATTCCTCTGAAAATTAAGTGTTTTCTCTATCGAAAAAACCGGCAAATTTCAACTAGCACACCTGGTACATACTACTATTTTGTACATGGCCAGTTTACTTGACTAATATTAAAACAAAATCGAGAAATCGTTATGGGTAAATTACTTAATAATAAATTTAATATATTTTTTTATACATTACAGGCTCTTATATGTTTCTATTGATTCAAATGCAGAGGAAGGTGGACCCATTCACAACTTCCGTCCAATTGTGGCTGCCTATTACATAATTTATATTATTGTAATAGCTTTCTTTATGGTTAACATTTTTGTTGGATTCGTTATTGTAACGTTTCAAAACGAGGGTGAACAAGAATATAAAAATTGTGATTTGGACAAGAATCAAAGGAATTGTATAGAATTTGCATTGAAGGCAAAACCAGTGCGGCGTTATATACCGAAACACGGCATACAATATAAAGTTTGGTGGTTTGTTACGTCATCATCTTTTGAATACACCATATTTATATTAATCATGATCAATACGGTAACACTTGCAATGAAATACCACAATCAACCACCATGGTATACTGAACTGCTTGATGCTTTAAATATGATTTTTACTGCCGTCTTCGCGTTGGAATTCGTATTCAAGCTGGCGGCTTTCCGGTTCAAGGTAAGTAATATATGGTAATATTTTTATATAATATTAATTGCAAAGCCATGATCTTATTTGAGATTATGATCCTTTTGGCTTAGAATAAGAAGTTCCTAAGTCTGTTTTCCATATTTTAGGGAAAATAATATTGTTCCAAAAATTTTAAAAACCATATGTAACGATACGATATATCTAGTTAATTGCGCTTTTGGCCCTTCAAACTACAACTTCAATAAATAAGAAGAAAAATCCCATATTTGGACCTTTTTGCTCGAATTGATATACATACACGGTGTGTACCAAAAATAACCGAACTTTATATTTAAATCATACAAAATACAGCGCCATGTATTGAAAATTTGCAGCATTAAAAAGATACATTCATCCTCTTTCAAACGCATCTAACTTCATGTAAGTCGGATGACAGATGTAAAAGTGACAGCCATTTCAATAAAACCAAAAGTGTGTTGTGATTGTTAGTGCTTTTTCGCCAAAAAGATTGATGCGAATGATGAGCGACTTGTAGAGCTTGATATTTGTTCACCGAAAGAAGGCTTTACTTTCAATTGTCTAAGAAACTTGAAACCTTGTCCCAAAGCCCTCTTATACCGAATTGTTGTAGAGGGTCGAATAGAAAAACAGTTTGGTGAGTTTCTTGGTAGAAGGTTGTAGGTCAAGTCGGTGTTGGTATCTAGAAGGGTAAATCTACACAATAGACAGACAATCACATTATTATAGATTCGGCTTCAAATCTTTTGATCCGATGACAACCAAACAGCTTGATGGATTATCATATCTCGATCTCGATAAGGGGATCTGGTCGTGAAGACTGAACTTGTCGACATTTTTACCAAAAATACTATTTAATATCGTGAAAAAGGGGAAGCGCTCGTACGAGCGTTTGGTAGAAGAAATGTTTGGTCACTACCTCTTTCTATTCCGGGGAAGCGTTGGCGTCAAAAATTATCATATTAAATATATTATACATAAGCCTTACACAAAATTTATGCTCCTCGGCCCCAGTAGCCAAGCGGTTAGCATTGCGTACTGACATTCGGAAGGCTCGGGTTCAAGCCCCGGTGCCACCAACATCCAAAAGTTATGGAAAATTAATTTAAATAAAAAATTAAGTTAAATTTTCTAACTGCGGTCGTCCTCGGCAGGGAATGTCCATTTCTCCGAGTGTATTTCGGATATGATATAAAGGCTCCTCGTAAAAAACCATCAGCCGTTCGGAGGTGGCTTAGAATAAACTGGAGGTCCCTCCATTTGTTGGAAAAACATCAAGACGGAAAACCACAAATTGGAGGAGGAGCTCTGCCGAAAATAGCTTCAGCGGTTACAAAGCGCCAATTATATACCATGTGTGTTAGTTGAAGTTTGCCGGTTTCACTAGTAAAGGGTGGTTAAATTGTAAGGGCCGATGTTGAATGTGAACCACACCTAAACGCCAAGTTTTTTTCCGAATTTAATTTGACATTTCTCTATTTCAGACTTACTCAATTTGAACCATGGAGAGATACACAATCCAACAACGTGTTAAAGTTATCCAGACTTATTATGAAAATTTTCGAAGAAAATCATCTTCAGTGATGAGGCACATTTTCACCTCAGTGGATTCGTCAATAAACAGAATTGCCGCATTTGGGCGAATGAGAATCCAAGAGTGATTGTCGAAAAACCAATGCACCCACAAAGAGTGACTGTTTGGTGCGGTTTATGGGCTGGCGGCATCATCGGGCCGTATTTTTTCCAAAATGAGACCGGTCAGGCAGTTACTGTGAATGGTGTTCGCTATCGTGAGATGATAACGAATTTTTTATGGCCACAATTGGAAGATATGGATGTGGACGATATCTGGTTTCAGCATGACGGTGTCACTTGCCACACAGCTAACGAAACAATGGCTCTTTTGCGCAACAAATTCAATGGCCGTGTTATCTCACGTAATGGCGATGTCAATTGGCCCCCAAAATCATGTGATTTAACACCGTTGGACTTTTTTCTCTGGGGTTATTTGAAAGAAAAGGTGTACGTCGATAAGCCAGCAACAATTCAAGAGCTAAAGGATGAGATAATTCGGCACATTAAAGGCATAGAAACTCCATTATGCCTCAGCGTCATCGAAAATTTGGACCATCGTATGGAGGTGTGCCGCCGAGGTCGCGGCGCTCATTTGGCCGATATTTTGTTACATACATAATTGAGTAATACCAATATATCAAAATAAAATAAAATTTCAATAATTTCCTAAATAGTTTGTGTTTTATTCAAAATCAACATCGGCCCTTGAACATTTAACCACCCTTTAGATGTCGCTAGCAATATGTATAAATTTCTATAATTTGGCATGTATGTAATTTTTTTCTATTGACATTAACCTACAAAAATTCGCAAGTCACATTCAGTCAAAATAATAGCGTCATATTTGTTTACCTCAGTGAATATGTCGAGTTTCGTTCCAAGTAAATCGCTTTTGCGACATTCGTTGCTTTTCTTATTTCATCAAAAGAAAAAAGCAGCTGAAGCTGGTAGAAACTTATTGTGAACATGCTCCAGAGATTAGAACATGTCAGACATGGTTTCGTCAATTTAAAAGTGGAGATTTCGATTTGACAGATAATGAACATCCTGGTGCAGCGAAAAAGTTCGAAGACGAGGAATTGCATGTTGATCCAACCCAATCGCAACAAAAATTGGCAGAAATACTACATGTGACTCGAGGAGCAATTTGCCAACGTTTAAAAGCCATGGGAAAGATCCAGAAGTATGGAACATGGGAGCCACACCAGCTGAAATGCTGCTTTAACGATTCGAAAGGAAATCTTTTCTGCATCGAACTGTCACGGGGGACGAAAAATGGATTTATTTTGAGAACCCGAAGCGAAAAATAGCATGGCTTTCCCCTGGTGAAGCTGGCCCATCGACTGCAAGGCCAAATCGCTTTGGCCGTAAACCAATGCTCTGTGTTTGGTGGGACCAGTGTGGTGTGGTGTACTAAGAGTTGTTAAAACCTGGTGAAACGGTGAACACGGATCGCTACCGACAACAAATGATCAATTTGAATCATGCGTTGATCGAAAAACGGTCGGAATGGGCCCGATGACAACATGACAACGCGCCGTCTCATACCGCTAAACTGGTGAAAGACACTTAATTGGGAAATATTATCGCCGTCCGACTATCGCCTTTTCGCATCAATGGGACACTCCCTTGCAGAGCAGTGCTTCGCTAATTTTGAAGAATTCGAAAAATGGCTTGTCGAATGGTTTGCTTCGAAAGAAAAAAATTTTTTTTTGGAATGGTATCCATAATTTGCCTGAGAGATGGGCGAAATGTATAGTAACCAATGATCAATACTTTGAATAAAAAAATTTTGAGATTCCTCTGAAAATTAAGTGTTTTCGTTATCGAAAAACCCGGCAAATTTCAATATGGTATATATAAAACCATTCTAGTAAAATTCCCACAAATGTATTAATCTTCTTCTTTCCTTGTGCCGCCCATCGCATTTCTTAGCGGAGTGGTCAGCCTTATATTTTCCAAAACAATAACCATGAGATCAATACCCAATATCATGAATACACGTCAGTGCACCTAGCCTATCCCTACTAATATTATAAATGTGAGATTATTTGTTACACTTTCACGCAAAAACTATGTCAGTAATGTTTATCCGAAATCTAGATGTTCCTCAGCTATGTAACGGAACAAGAATTTGTATAACGAAACTGGGGCGAAATATACTCTGTGCTACTATTTTAACAAGTACCACTTTGTACCTCGGACTCCAATTGTTCTCACTGACCTTCCCTTCCGATTTAAAAGAGTTCAGTTTCCCTTTAAGCTTAGCTTTGCTTTTACTATAAACAAAGCGCAGGGGCAGACATTGCAGGTAGCTGAATGTACTTAAAAAATCCATCTTTCTCTATATTTGCACGCACTGGAAAAATGCTGTAAATTAAGAAAACGGTACGCGACATTGAAAAAAATTAAAATCTGATTCACTTTACGAAATGATAAAGTTGGGTAGATTCCATTCAAGTGCACCTTAGCAAATGACATTAGCTGCTGGTCGGCCCTGAGCTCCGAGAACACAATATATAATATTATTTGAAAAAGAGGTAAAATTTAACTAAAACAGTTTTTTGGTTGTAAACTGCCAGACATGCCCGATATAAGTTTTGATAAAATATATATTTTCTAAGTTATGTAGGCGCTGATATACAGTTGGTTGAAAATGAGTTGAAAACAACTTTTTCAAAAACATCTCTATTGGCCGGATTTGGTATTATCAAGCTCCAATTTTCAGGATCGTCTTCATTTAAATACTTTTGAATTAAAATCAGCTTTTGAAAGCTGACATTGCTGTTATTGGTGATGGGCTTGGTTTTTACGTGGCAGGTGCGTAACCCAGCCCACAACATCGCTAAGCGTTAAGGTTTAAATTTAGCACACATTTATATAGCAAGCTGTTTGCTTAAATACCGATGCCCGCTCCCACCCGGACATCGGGTGAACAGACTCTATAATTAGACTTCAGCGAACCCTCAATCCGAATATTTGGCTCAACTGAAGCTTTTTTCCTAGTCGTTATCCAAGGTTACATACGGATTAATAACTGCATCTTTCACAACGGTTTCAGGATGCGCGTCTTGGACACAGGAGTAGGAAACGAGTATAGCTCCGTGACTTTAACTGCATACTTAGAAGCATGCTTTGGCTCTAGACTTGGCAAATCGTCCGTTGGTGAACATCACGCTTATAAGCTTAGAACACTCCAGCGAGAAAAGAATCGATACACAATACCTTTTCACCGACAGTACGAAAAGAAGATATATCTACGCAGCTGTGTCTGTATTTAGCATTACCGCAGAATTTATGATGCTCTATAACTTGGTCCGGAGCAACACTAACAGCTTAACCAGAGTTGGAAACAAATGAGATTTCAGACAAGTTAATTCTCTATCGCATAATTTCTTCACCTGATTATGGAAAACATAAGAATAATATATAGTTTACAAGCTTTCAATAGGCTTTTCAATTGCTGGTACACGCCGTTCATATTGATACCATTGGCCTAAACAACCGCATTTGCGTCTGCATTTTTCAGATTAGACAAACAACAGCCGATAAGTTTCTCTTGAAGGAGTATAATATGAAATATCTGCTGTTATTAAACAAATCAAACTCTACAAGCTTCTGACAATTCTTGTCCTATGAATTTTCAAGGGAACGGTTTTGTGGAAGATTTATGATCTTATGCTATTGCCAACGGCGAATACCAGAAACGATGGAACGAAGAACTGTACAAGTTATATTATATGTATTATGACATTTACATAGTTAGGCCACGCCGGACAGTGTGGCCAAATAACATTATGCGGCCAAAATTAAAAAAAATTTCTAGAATTTTTTTTTTTGATTAAGTTAGTTAAAGAGATCCACTGAAAAACAAAAACAGTTAACAGCAATGCATAGAAAAGAGTGAGAGAGTTAAATATATATATACATAGGGTGCGCCATCTATATGTGGTCAATGGAAATATTTAATAACTTTTACAAATTTCAACCCATCTGATCTGTTTGTGTCTTCCCATCCATGCTCCTTGAGTAAGCGGTTGGCGTCTGCGCAGCGTCAGGTGCCTCCTATGGCATTGGGTAAAGACAACTTTTTTTTTAACCTAGGCTCGTTTTTGTGAGGAGGATTGTAAACCATATTCTTTGAAAATTAATTATGTCAAGAATAATCGACCAAATTAAAAAATGAATGTCCAAATGCTTTATCACTGCCGAGTTCCCTATACTCATTGAAAATGACATCCAGAAACAGTACTCTAAAGTTCCGCTCACCAATAAAATGCGAGATTACAGAAGTAAAATATTTTTTCAATTAATCCGCCTAATTATACAACCGTATTCAAATATTTATAATATTTTCATTATACATTTGATAATATACTTGCCACCCAACCTAAATAACAAGTATTACCTCGTTCCTAAAAATAAATAACGATCGCATTATAGAAAAATGGCCCGATTCACCGCCATACGTAATAAAGCCGAGCGGAAACATCACCGGTTTGCAGTGCCGTGCCACCAATGCGACCAAAAGCACCCAATACGAGTCTGCCCAGTTTACCGCGAAAAACTCTCGAGGAGAGGCTGCGAGAAGCGCTATTACGCCGTTTCTGCGCAAATTGCCTATCCATCTCGCACAAGATATCCAAGTGAGAGTAGACGTCGGCGGTGCGGAGAGAAGCACCACGCCACGTTGAATATGGATGAGGAACCGAGATCGTGGAGGCAGCAGGTGGCCGATGACGAAAAAGACATTTTGTCTATAGACGCCTCTGATTCAGGTACAGAGACCAGGCTTTTTCAACTCGGACTTTCCCACAACACAACATACGCACAATAAGGCGCAGAGGCAGACGGGATGGTCGAGCACGGCAACTGCCAATTACGTTCCGAAGCAGGCTCCTCCGCCAAGAAGTCGCAATCAGTAATTTACGTCCGTGTAATACGATAGCCCCAACCGCGGTCGTCATGGTGGAAGCTCAGGGACGTCTTCATCTAGTTATTGCATTAATAGACGCGTGCGCTCCCTTCTCTGTAATCTCCGCCGACTTAGCCTTTGACCTCGGGCTGGAAGAAACCTTTGATGGGGGACAACGCCTACTGCGTTTACGAGCAAACATGGGCAGACCAAACAAATCTCAATCCAAGCCTCCACTTTTTTTATTAACAATATGTATGTGCGTATGTACTGTAACGAACCCGGTTCTCCGGTCTATAGCTGGGCTATCACTCAGCCGGATTATGGGTCTCTCCTATAATGTTGATTCCAAAAGAGGAAAGTAAAGTACAACACTGTGTACTTACGCACAATAACAAGAACTCTTAACAACGAAGGATTCTACAGCAGAACTCCTCGCAAGAAGCCTCTCATAAGCGAGAAAAACCGCGCACATCGGTTGGAGTTCGCTAAAAAGCATCTAAAGAAGGATCATGAGTTCTGGAAAAGCGTGCTATTTACGGATGAGTCAACATATAACATATTTGGATGCGATGGCAGAGCAAAAGTTTGGAGAAAACCCATTACTGCCATGGATCCCAGGCACCTTATTTCGACCTTAAAGCATGGTGGTGGGAGTGTCATGGATTGGAGAGCAGTTGCAGCGTCTGGGGTGGGTAAATTGGTCTTTATTGAAGGAAATATGGATCGCTTCGAGTATAAGACCATATTGGAAAATAATTTGAAGTTATCTGTGGACAAACTGTGCCTTGGCTCGAGCTGGATCTTTCTACAGGATAATGATCCTAAGCACACAGCGCAAATTGTAAAGGATTGGCTGCTGTATTATGCTCCGCGGCAGTTGCACTCATCACCACAAAGCCCGGAATTGAATATTACATAGCACGTATGGAAAATATTGGAGCGGAAAATTCGAAAACACCCTATAAGTAATGCATCAAAGCTCAGAGAGAAACTTCAAGAAGAGTGGCAAAACATTACAGGAGAAGAGCTGGAAAATTTGGTTTTTTTCAATGTTAGACGCTTGCAAGCGGTGATCGATGCGCATGGTGGCCCAACAAAATATTAACTTAGTTATTAAAATTAATATGCTTACCTAGAATAGCTAAGCAAAAAATCGTATGTTCACTTTTGTCAGTGCCTTTTTTCCATTTTTTGTTAATAACTTTGAAAGTTAATGTTGAAAAAATGAGAAATTTTAGTTTTTGCTATATACTTGAATTTAAAACAAAACTGCATCATTATTTTTTCTGTGAAAGCTATAGGACGGGTTGAATTCCCAAAAAATGGATCGTATGTAGACTTTAGTCCGCCACTGTATGTATATATCTATATCTATATATATATACATTTATATTAATATATATATATCTATACATATTCAATTAATTATATGAGTATGTGTACTTCAATGTATGTGTGTATGTATGCTCATTAACCGTGTATATATATATATGTGTGTATATGACTTCTCTTTTGCGGCCGCGGTAGCCGAGTGGTTAGCATTGCGTCCTGCCATTCGGAAGACTCGGGTTCATATCCCGGTGCCACCAACATCCAATAGTTATGGAAAATTAATTTAAATAAAAAATTAAATTAAATTTTCTAATTGCGGTCGCCCCTCGGCAGGGAATGTCCATCCCTCCGAGTGTATTTCGGACATGAAATAAAGCTCCTCATAAAAAAACCGTCAGCCGTTCGGAGGCGGCTTAGTATAAACTGTAGGTCCTTCCATTTGTTGGAAAAACAACAATACGCAAAACCACAAATTGGAGGAGGAGCTCGGCCGAAAATCGCTTCAGCGGTTACAAAGCGCCAATTATATATATATATATATATGACTTCTCTTGTTGTTGTTGTTGGTGTTGTTGTTGTTGTAGCTGTGAAGGCTTCAGGGCCTTAGACTTGGGGTCTTCACACCCCCCCCCTTTACTTCCCGTAAGGACACGTGATGGTTATCACGTCGGCTCCTGAGACTCTCACGCGATACCAGACTCCTCTTGCCTCGTACCGGAACGTTTGTCGTTTGCTGGGTTGTTGCTGCACTCTTTCACGGATTTTTGTAACGAGTTCTGTCGGTAGCGGGTCGATGCTCGTAAAATTTCGCCAGCCTGATGGTGTTGTTGCTGTTTCTGTTGATTGTTGAAGCCATTTTTCGATTTCGCTGATTACCCCTGGTTCTGTCTGCTGCTCTTCGTTGTCGGCAATCTCCCTCAGCCATTGTTCCAACCCGCGGTCTTCGCGGTCGTGTGTGCTCGGTTCGGTCGTTGTAAATTTTCATTGTCATCGTGACACGTCGGGTGTATTCGGTGTATCATTCGCCCAGTCGCTGGCTGTCTTCTTCCGATATGTTGATTTCGCCTCTTCTTATGTCTTCCTCTTCTTCTTCGTCCGACGAGATTACTATCGGCGTCGGGGCCCTTACTACCTCGTATGCTTCTTCTGTATCGCTGTCGCTTGATGTTGTTGTTTCGTCGTTGACGACGAACTCGACCGTACTAGCTTCACTGTCTGTATTCTGGGCTTCGTTCCGCGCTGCGTTTATTTCTGCCTTCGTTAGTCGATGTATGCGCACTTTTAGTGAACCGCAGATGCTTGTTGCCTTGAATATATTTATTAGTTGCCGATCGCTATTAAATGTTTCGTTTACTTATGTGCTGTGTCCTTTTATAATAGGCTCGCTTCTCTGTGATTTTCTAATGTGACAAACTGTAATTTTCCCTTCTTGCATTTTGTTGCTGTGCTTTCCAAATTTTAGTTTACTGCCCTCTGGCTTTGTTATTGTTTTTAAATTCTTTAACTGTTGGGCAATGTTGTATACATGTTCAACGACAGGGATTTTTGTTATGCGGATTTTCCCTTTTATATAATATTTCATGTTATGCGGAATATCTTCCTTTATATAATATTTTATGTTATAATAATAATATTATTATTATTATTATTATTATTGTTATTATTATTTTTTTTTTGTTATTGCCATAACTATTGTTACTATTATTTTTATTATTATTATTATTATTATTGCTATTATTCCTATTATTATGTTTATTATTATTCTTATTGACTTCGGTTGGACTTCTTCAAACTTTGATGGCTTCTGTTTTTTTTTCTTCTTCTTCTTCTTCTGTGTGTGTTTTCTTCTTCTTCTTCTTCATCTTCTTTCTCGTTCTTCATTCTTTTCGGTTCTTTCTTTGTTTCTTCGGCTTCTTTTATTTCTTCGGCTTCTTCTTCTCTGGTTCTTCGGTTTCTTCTTCTTCTCTGATTCTTCGGCTTCTTCTTCTTCTCTGATTCTTCGGTTTCTTCTTCTTCTCTGATTCTTCTTCTTTTCTTCTCTAGTTTTTCGATTTCTTCTTCTTCTTTGATTATTCGGCTTCTTCTTCTCTGATTCTTCGGCTTCTTTTTCTTCTCTAATTCTTCTTCTTTTCTTCTCTAGTTTTTCGGTTTATTTTTCTTCTTTGATTCTTCGGCTTCTTCTTCTCTGATTCCTCGGTTTGTGATTGGTCGCTCCTTACTTGGCGATTGCCTCCCTAAAATACCCTCCTATTTGGCAGATGTTCCCTTATTTAGCAACTGCCGAGTTATCACATTTTAGCTTGAAGCTAAAATTTACCTATTCTTCGCCTTGCGTCGAATTAGGTTCGGATGCTTGCAGGGGAGGGTTGCTTCGGGCGCCTATTATTTTATTTCCGTCCTCATCTCCAGCGTGGTACGGTTTGAGTTCACCTAGATGCGCAGTTCTCCTTTTTACGTTATGCATCCTGTCTAATTCGACGATTACTGGTGAAACGAAATTTGTTACTTTGAACGGTATGCCGTATCTCGGTGCTTACTTAGCTTCGAAGTTTTCGTTCGCCTTCGATAAATGATGCTCCTTCACGAGGACTCGGTCCCCTATCTTCGGATGCCACCTTCGTCGACGTAAATTGTAATATCGAGCCTGTTCAATTGATGCTTTTTGTTGGTTTCTTCGTGGTTCCCGGCCTTGTACTAAAAATGCTGGACTGAATTCAGTGGCCTCACATGTGCTCGTGTTTAGCGCTAGTGTTATTTCTGGTATACTTTCATCCCAATACTTCTGGTCTTTTCCCGTCAACTGTGCTAGCTTTCGTTTGATATTTCTGTTTGCCCACTCCGTCGGGTTTTCTTGCGGTGTTTACGGTGCTGTTAATTGATGTTTTACTCCGTATCCTTGGAGTAACCTTTTGAACTCTTCTATTTTAGCCTTTAGTCATTTACAGTCGGTTATTTCCTTTCCTTCGACCAGTATGTTCAACCGTTCTTCCTGTGGCTGACGAGATAGTGCGTCTGCCTGTCGTTTACACTTTTGGAAATTAAGGCCAAGTTAATTTTCCTCGATTTATAAGGGCCCCACGTTGGGCGCCAGTTGTAACGAGCCCGGTTCTCCGGTCTATAGCTGGGCTATCACTCAGCCGGATTATGGGTCTCTCCTATAGTGTTGATTCCAAAAGAGGAAAGCAAAGGACAACATTCAGTACGTCAGTACGCTACCGCCGAATAATATAAATATTATCTTTGATATAAAGAATAATGAATTTCGAAAAAAAAAACAAAAAAAAGACAAAAATTATTAAATAACAAAATTAACAAAATTTCTTTCTTAAGAAATAAGAACAGCAGTAGCAGGTTGTGAAATTAACATGGCAAATGGAAATGATGGTTGATATGGCTCTCTGATCGAGGGCGCTGGTATTTTCCCACTCATTTCTGTTTGGGATTTTTTTAAAGAGATGTAGGAGTTTAACCTGCTACAGTATCCAGATCTTAATTGTGCCAATGTAGCACGGGTCTCTCGAGGCAGCTCGAGCTCACTGTCTGCGATAGGTGGTGGTTTGGTTCCGAGTACGCCATTCACTGGAAGGGAGTCTAGGAAGGTGTTGACTGACTCCTGGTGAATGCCGTTCAGCGCCTGTCTGTATGCCGTCCTGTCTAGCGGTTGTTGTACGTGGTGCTGTATGGTGCTGTTGTAGTCGAGTACTCCCTTCCTGATGTGCCTAGGCGGAGGCTCGGCTTCTAGGAGGTGCCTGCTGGGGTGCTCCGCGCGGTGGCATCCCAACAGGAACTGCTTGCACAGCAAAGCATTATGCTCCTTAACTCGTAGCATAGATGCTTCGCTGTGCAAGTGGTGCTCCGGTGACATCAGGAGGTTTCCTGTCGCAGTCCTGAGGGCGGTGTTTTGACAGGCCTGTAACTTTCTCCACTGCGTCTCGTTCGTCCCCGGCGCCCAAATCGGTGCAGCGTAATTTACGACCGGCCGGCCAATTGCTTTGTAGGTTGCCAGCAAGGTTTCCTTATCTCCACCCCATGTGCTGCCGGCTAGCGCTTTGAGTATTTTGTTGCGGCCCTGGAGTTTTGCGGCAATTGCGGTCGTGTGCGGAGTGAAGGAGTGCAGGCTGTCGAATGTGACCCTTAAAATCTTAGGGTTGTTTATAGTTGGAATTTTTTGGTCATCAACTTTCACATCGAGTTCTAGCCGGTACTCCTTCGTCCAGCTGGTGAAAAGGGTAGCCGAGGATTTCGTCGGTTGAATAGTTAAATGTCGTGCAGTGAAGAAACGGGAGAGATCGGCGAGGTAACCGTTCACTTTCGAACATAGGCTATCAATATCCTGGCCAGACGCCAATATCGAGCAATCATCGGTATACGAGGTTAGTGAAACTCCTTCCGGTGGAGGAGGGAGCTTCGAGATATAAAAATTAAACAGTAGCGGGGAGAGGACACCACCCTGCGGAACCCCCTGTTTAATTTTTCTCAATTTAGATGTTTCTCCTCGGAATATAACCGATGATTGTCGACCACTCAGGTAGCCCATGACCCACCTCTGCAACCCCGGCGGTAATGAGGATTCCTCAATGTCACTGAGTAGCACTGAATGGTTGACAGTGTCAAAAGCTTTTGATAATTCCAGTGCTACCAGGACAGTTCTCGCGCAGGGTCGGTTTTGGTTCAGGCCATTGACCACCTGGGTGTTTATGGCGTTAAGTGCTGTTGTGGTGCTGTGCACTTTTCGGAAGCCATGCTGATGTGCTGCTGGACGCAGATGGTGAGTGAAAGGCGGGAGCAGTAAGGCCTCAAGCGTCTTCGCTACTGGGGATAGGAGAGTTATCGGCCGATAAGACTCTCCTTTGCTGGCTGGTTTCCCCGGTTTAAGTAGCGGGACCACCCTACCGGTTTTCCACACATCTGGTATGATTAGGGTGGTCAGAGACAAATTGAGGACCTTGGTGAGATATTCTGCTCCCGCTGGTCCGAGATGTTTTAGCATCAGCATGCTTATTCCGTCAGGGCCGATGGATTTGGAGGCTTTCGCCTTCCCGATAACCCCCTGAACCTCCTCTCTAGAGAAATCAAGCACCGCGCTTGTGTTTGGCAGTTTGTGCATACGGCGGGTTACACGTCGTTTCGCTTTGTCTACCGAAGGATGCAATGTAAAAAGCCGGCTAAAATAGCTCGCGCATCTCTTCGGGTCCGACGAGCCACGGTCACCGAATGAAATTTCAACTCGACCATCGCGTCTCGCCGGGTTAGACAGCGACTTGACTGTAGAGCTTGGTTGCCCCAGAGAAGAGGTTGAAGGACCTTAAGTGCTCCTCCCACTTTTTCCGCTTGTGTTTATTTACAACGGTCCGAATTTTCGCATTTAAATCCCTCATTAAGGGATTCCCGGGATCGGAGTTACGGAGGATGTCGCGCCTTGCTGCTAAAGCCGCCGCTTCTTTAGGGCGGATTTCCGCAATTCGGCCTGCCGGGATGAAGCGGGCGGCAGCGGTCGCAATTATCCTGCGGAAAGAACGTTCACCAGAAGTGACGTCAGTTGGAGTGGAGAGAGCACTGAAGGCGTTCTCGGTGAATTCCGTGAAGCCGATCCAGTTAGCTTTTTTGAAGTTAACGAAGGTCCGGTGGTCCGCGGAAACAAAGTCGGGAGGTCTCTCAATCGAGATGTGTATGGATAAGTGGTCCGATGCTAGTGTCAGTATAGGTCGCCAGACTATACTGTTTATCAGACCAGCACTCGCAATTGTTATGTCGGGCGAGCTTTGGCAATTACCCACAACTCTGGTGGGGGTGTTGTCGTTCATTGTGCAGAATGTCGAATCGTCTATCTGTCCCGCCAGCTCCATTCCTCTACGGTCATTTGACAGGCTAGAATGCCAAAGATCGTGGTGCGCGTTAAAGTCGCCCAAAACCAAACGGTTTTTGCCTCTGAGTAGCGCACCTACATCAGGGCTATATCCAACTGGGCAACTTGTAACGGGAGGAATGTATATATTAAATATTTCGAGCTCGGCATTGCCTGACCAGATATCTATGCCCTGACATTCTAGGGTAGTATCCCTGCGGTCGATGCCAGACCCCCTCCATGATCTCGCTCGCGGTCTTTGCGGATTATGTTGTATCCGGCCCGGCTCAGAAGATCCGAGCGGGCGGTCAGCTTAGTTTCCTGGATCGCAGCAATTGACAGATGCTCCCGGCTCATATAGTCGACTATCTCGTCGATCTTCCCTTCCGTCTCGGGGGAACGTTCGTGATACGGGGGGTGAGGGATTGGTGCGTGGATGATGTGTGTTGCTGCTGTAATACCCGCTGAGGTTGGTTCCGCACGTTGGTGTTGGTTGGCGGTGTTGTCGTATTAACGGGCGGGGGCAGACTCCTACAGCAAGGGGCAACGTACGCATCACTCCACTCACGGGTGGTGCGCAGGCCCGAGCACGTCCGAAAATGACACCAGCCGGTGCAAGAATTGCATCTGACTGAGGTCACATTCCGACGTACTAAGGTCTGACACACGGAATAGACTGTGCGGGGGACTAGGAGCTGCTGGGTAGCCTTCGCACGGGAGGAGGAAGTGGAGCTGGTTGTGGGAGGGGAAGGGGGTGAGGGTTGGCGGGAGTCATGCTGCGGGGAGCTCCGGGAGACCGTGGAGGTCTGCTGGTTACCCAAAGTGGGTAAGGGTGCTGAAGGCACTGCCGTGGTGGCTGGTGGCGCACTTGGGCGCTGGCAACATGGGGCCACATAACGTGTGGTCCACTCCCTATGTGTCTTAAGGCCTGAACAGACCTTAAGATGACTCCAACCATTGCACTGGTTGCACCTAACCGAGGTGGAGGAGTGGTGGAGTCTTCTAGTGCACACGCAGCAGAAATAATCCGTCGGACCAGGGTTGGTTTCGACGCCAGCCCTGATGAGAAGGATTTGAAGCAACCCAGCTGCGAGGTATTGCTCCTATGGCGAACTTAATCTAATTTTACCTGTTGACCTAAACGGGGCTAGGTCGCCGAAAGGGTGACAGCCCTTGGCCGGATAAAATCCGGGTCAACTCCTGACCTTTCTGCCGTATTTCGGCTCCAGTTGAGTTTGCTAGTTCGGAGTATCTCGGTATAGGTGGCTTAAAGAGAGGAGGTCCTCCGCTGTGCTTGCACCAGTTCCCAACTACGCATAGAGCATTTTAGAGCACATCGCTTAAAGTTTGAAAGCGTTTGCCTGTCACTGTAAGAGCAAAGACATCAGCATATGCCAACACCACCGCAGCCTGTGCTGTTCAACTTTCAAATCAGCGTGTCTTCGTAATGGATTCTGAAAATAAAACATTAAGGCATAATAGATTTGCGCCGCTATGTGTTGAAGAAACTAAAGTTGAGTCGAAGGGAGTATCCGCAGTCACGAATGCCAAGCTTCCATTTATTGCAGGAGGATAGCTCCGACACAGAAGTATCTAAATTACATGGAAATATAGATGAGACGAAAATTCAAGTACACAACGAAAGGCACTGTCGTGATTTCGTTACATTTCTTTTAACAAACTACTCTTAGCAGTTGAACGGCTGATTGTAAATATAATGGGAAAAGAAGCTTCGGTTGGCTCTGGTAAAGTAAAAAAAGTTCTAGGAGAACAAAGCTTTGATGTAAGGGCGGTAGTAGACATAATTAATAGAAATAAAGTGCCGCAACCCATGTTTAAAATTTTCTTATCCCCAAGCCGAACTCAGCTTCAGAAGAATGAAATCCATCCAATTTACAAATTAAAATATCTCTTGCACCGCAGAGTTATTGTAGAAGAACCATTTAAAAGAAGTGGACCTTACAATGTACGAACTGCCAGGAATTTGGGCACACCAAATCCTACTGTAATATACGTACTGTATGCGTAGCATCTTGTAAGCTCCGCCATTCTAGTAAGTGCTTTCAATAAAATGGCTGCAACAAATAAAAAGTGCAACAATTCAGCAAATTATAAAGGTCGTCCTGTTTTTGAAAATTAAGAAATAAAACTTTCTCAAAGTTTTCAAGATAACTTAATCAAGTCTCACATAATATTCCTCTTACGGCCCCTCGCAATTTAACCAGATTAAACACTGGTCAAATACGTACGTTGCCAGGTGTCATCTGACATTTCCATTGGAAAGTTTGACATTTTTTAGCATAACATCACTCAGAACGTTTTGTCATTTAATCGTGAATTGTTTTATTTACAGGGAATTAAAAAATTCATCTCGGCCAAAAAATGGAATTAACTCGTGAACATTTTCGTGCGATCATTTTTCACAACTTTCGCCGTGGATTATCACGACAAGAGTGCATGGATGAACTAAATTCTTTGTATGGCTATGAAGCACCATCTTATAGCACTGTGAAAAACTGGTACAACGAATTCAATCGTGGCCGACGCTCGCTCAAAGACGAATTCCGTGAAGGTCGTCCAAAAACAGCCGTTGTGCCAGAAAATATCGATGCCGTACGTGACCGTCATGTAACATACCTTCAGATAGAGGCATGCCTATGCATTTCTCCCACCAGCATACATTCGATATTGCATGAACACCTGGCCGTAAAAAAGGTTTGTTCTCGTTGGATCCCGCACAATTTGACAATCGCTCAAAAAAAGGCTCGTGTGGATTGGTGTAAAGAAATGCTGAAAAAATACGATCGCGGTGCTTCAAAAGACGTTTACAAGATCGTCACAAAACAGCAATCGACCGTGTGGGTCTTCCAAGACGAGCAAAATCCAAAAAAAAACCATTTTCGTTGATAAATATTCGTATTTTCATTATTAGGCCAGAAATATACATGTATAGCAACCCACGTAACCTAAGCTAGCGTTTTAAAAACAAGTGAGCAAACCCCACCCGTCATTCCCCCCAGTTCATTTATATCAAAACATTGTTAGGTCAAAATAGAGCGAACTTAAGGCATGTTTATGGAATGCTAACGGTGTTGAGTTGAGTTGAAGCGGCTGCTGGTCGCCACCAGCGCACTTAGGGCAATAGAAGCATTGTGATAACGCTGAGACCCCTGCCGTCACTTTCTCAAATGATCGAACCATTTCGTGCGCCTTATAAAGGCAATGAGATTTCTAATATTTGCAGAAGCCAGCAGGTGGACGATCAAGAAGATGACGATGGTGTCTATAGATGCTTCGGAATCTGGAACGGAAACCAGGCTTCTCCAAACATAAGTGCGCGCGCATTATGATTCCGGAGCGGACACTCGGACTTTCCACCAGGTCGCTCCAAGGGGATCAGAAACACGGTCTTTCCGACCTCTTTAAGCTCATGGACGACCAAGGTAAAGTGGATTGGAAACTCGGCCTTAACAACCACGCCAACCCAATCGACAACAGCGTGGAGCGAACACTCAGACTTTCCGCCCACCACGAAACCTAACCTAACCAAGAAGTCGTAATAAATAGTTTACGCCTATGTAGACAACACAGGTGTTGATTCATTCAGCCGTCTTACAAAATTATCGTCGCATCAGCCCCGCAGCCAATATAGACCCCACGACAGTTCCAAATTACGAGCACATTTTGGCACGTCGACGCCGACACGTCTGGTGCCGGTGGGACACGTTATTGTGTTGTGCCGCGCTGCTGGGAGCGCGCAGTTGCGTTGCATGCTGCTTTGTGGCAAGCTCTGAGGCTCCCTCTGAGAAGATTTCCACTTTTAACTCTTTTGGAGATCTTTGATGTACTCCTCTTTCCAGTGGTGACTTAACTGATGGTGAACTGCTTTCACTCTCTCGGTTTATTAACGAGAGGATTTCTGCAGTTGGCTCAGGAATGGCTAATAGCGAAGCGCCTCGAATAAACTGACCCGGAGTTAGTACTGTGAGATCAGCTGGGTTCTGTGATAATGCTGAAAGTGTCCGAGAAATGAGTACAGCCTCAATTCGAATTAAGAGTGTCGTGAATTCTTCAAATGTGAATTTGTGGGATGCCCATCCATATCGGTTTTATTGCTGGATTATATAAGAGGACTTTGTTGCTGAGGCTAAGTCAAGACTTCTTGCTTAAAGGCAATGTAAACTCGCAGATTTGAGTTTCAGCTGCAGCTTTTTAGCTGAAAAGTGTCGTCAGGTTAAGCGCCTGTCCAAGTGGATTCCAAGGCATGTAATTTCGTCAGCTTGCGGTATCGACACATTGGTGAGCTTAACAGTAGGGCACGTTTCTGGCCTTAATGGAAAAGTAATGTTATTGCACTTGTTTTCATTAACTTTTATGAGCCATTTCGCTAGCCATTCTTCAATTAGTTTAAGATGCTGCTCTAACATTTTTGTAGCTGTAATGGGGCATTTATGTCGACCTAGTATAACAGTATCATCCGAAAATGTTGACGTAGTTACTTCGTCACTTGTAGGAATATCTTCGGTAAAAAGTATGTACAATATTGGTCCATGTATTCGTTTACTTTTACTGTGAATCGCCTGTTGGATAAGTAGGATTCAAGGATATTATGAAACGTGTTAGGTAATGATTTTTTAATTTTATGAATGAGGCCATCATACCACACTTTGTGAAATGCTTGCGCCTCATTAAGAAAAACGGCCGAGCAATACTCTCTCATTTAGAAAGCTTTCCTTATTTAATTTGTTACACGATTTACTTGTTCAATTGTGCCGTCTTTTTCCCGAAAACCAAATTGATGTGTAGGAATAATATCATTTTGATGGAGAAAAGGAGTAATTTTTGATAGCATCACTTTTTCGAAAAGTTTTGATAGGCAAGGAAACAGGCTGATTGGTCTATATGATGACGGCAGGGTTGCGTCCTTACCTGGTTTAGCTATCATAATTATCTGCGATTTTGCAAGAAAAACGAGAGCAATGCTTGGCAATTCTTTTGGCATTTTTGTTGAGATATGATCGTCTCCTGGAGATTTTTTTTTGATGTAAGGCGGCAATAGTGTTTTTTAGTTCAGACACAGATGCTCCTCAAGTAACAGTGTATCTAGGAGCAGTATGGTTCGGTGACAAAGGTGCATTGTATGTAGCAGTATTTGGTTGAAATACTGTGCTGAAGTGCTCTGCAAAACAAGACGCCTTTTCTTCATCCGTTCTTGCCCATGAACCATTATGCAGTCTCAACGGTACTTTAGTGCTTACTGGCGGCTTAAGGTTTTTGCTAGCTTTCAATAGAGATTTTTTAGTAGAAACGTTGGGAGACAAAGACGTTATAAGATGTTTGATATTTCTTTCTTCTTTGTATCTTAATGCCTTTTTTAGTTTGTTTTCTGCCACCTTAAGACGAATTTTTGCATCGGGAGATCGGTAGGCTTGCCATTCGCGACGCAAACGTCGATTATTTCGGACCAGAAATTCTATTCCGCTATTAGTTATCAATGTCTTTGCTTTTGTTTTCTGCTCTGGTGTGGCTATAGTTGCTGCTGTTGCTAGTATACTGTTAAATACAAGTAACTCGTTTTCAACATCAGTTCCTCTCTCTATTTGGGGATTGGTCTGTATATGACTGCTAATGTATTTTTTATGTTTAAGCCAGTTAGTTCTTGATGTAGTAAGTCAAAAGGCATGCTCACTTTCAATTGCTTGTTCGTTCAACTTAATGATTATTGAGGAATGATCAGAAGATAAGTCAGCACAGGTTTCAGAAAATACTAAACTCCTATCTACGTTTTCAGTAACTGCAAAGTCAATCAGGTCTGGTAAGTTCCTTGAGTCCGTAGGCCAGTAAGTTGGTTATCTTCGGGAGATAAAATCGTAACTATTGTTTGTACTTACGAGCGTGTTATATGACTGACGACTAACACCGATTTGTTGTGCCACCATGTGCTTTGCCATCTGAGTGATTAGTGTTGTACAGCTTAAACCCAGGGTTATAAAAATTATACTTCTGGGTGAGATGTGTTTCAGATATAAGCATAACATCAATTTCGTGGGTCTGTAAAAATAATTTGAGTGCTAATTTATTCTGGTTTACAGCATTAGCATTCCATAAGCAAATCCTGAGTTCACTCATTTTTTAATCAACACGCTTGGAGTATTTGGTTTTGCGCTTTAATTAGATCTTGAACCATACTTTGCATGGTTGACATAAATTGTGTCATGCACTGGGTTAGATTAAGAATCATGGTCTCAACTCCCGTACTGGATGGAGTGACTGGTGGGGCCTGTTCATTGACTTTTACTACGTTGATATAGGACATTTGACCAATATTTGAGCTTGGTATGTTGGAAAGGCTCGGAATGGAAATAGTATATGGGAGTTGGTTCCGTTTGGCTTGTATACCCTGAGCAAGTTAAGCATTTAAATCTTTTTAAATCGGACAACCTCTATAATTAGATGTGTGATTGTCACCGTAGTTGCTACACTTTTTTTGTCTTGCATCCCTTTTATTCAAGGGGCATTTGGTAGGATGGTGAAGATCACCACATGCTACGCAAACGGTACGTAAAGTACAATAGTACTGACAGTTTATGTATTGCACGGAACCATTACGCTTGAGCGTTTCTTCCACCGTGATTCTTCGGTGTAAAAGGTATTTTAAACCGTAAATTGGCTGCGTTTCATTCTTCTTAAGTTAAGCTAAGATTGGCGATAAGAACACTTTAAACACAGGCTGCGGCACCTTATTTCTGTTAATTATTTTAACGGCCGCTCTAATTTCAAACCCTTGCTCCTCTAGAGTTTCTTTTATGTCATATGAGTCAACAGTGTTTTCAATTCCCTTAATTACAACAATCAGGTCTTTCGCATTCTTCAACTGGTAAGAGTAATAGTTCTTGTTGTTTGCAGAAAGAAACACAACGACTTCACGAAAGTCTTTTTCACTGTGTACTTGTATTTTTGTATCGTCTATGTTTCCTTTTTTAAGAGGTACAATGTGAAAATTGATTTTACCTATTATCGTGGCTGTGTTCGTAACGAGTAAATTGGAGCTGCGTTCCCGCAAGTAGATTGGTGGAGGTTTAGTACTGACGACTGTGGAAATACCCTTTGGGTCTGTTATATGCTCTTCCTCATTTAACGGGGCAAATCTGTTCCCTTTTAGCGCATTACCATCAGCATCGATAGTGGAGCCAACGGTGTTATACTTCTTAGCATTAATCACTTTTTTGGGAGTACTCTCTTTTTGTTAACCACATTTATGTAGCGATCAATGTCTGTCTGCACTGCTGACCTTTTTTTCATTTTGGCTGTCTCACCTTGCCCAGTATTAGTCGTCCGCTTTGGAGTTGCTGCTGCTGCTGCGCTGCTTGACTGCATAGCTGTTTGTTTTTCTGCTATTGCTTGGGAACTTATAGCCTATTTCCACCAAGCACTCAAAGGATTTAAGGCCTCTGTTAAGTGAATGAAATGTCAAACGTTTCCACCGAAAGTGAGTTAGCTCAAACAGCTGATTTTTGTTTACATTTGCAGTTTGCAAAATTTGTCACAAGTATTAAAATCATGAATTCAAGAGACCGCATTAATTTTCTGTTGCAATTTATACAATTTATGATTTGCAAGTGCAGATTATTGCTGCATGGACAAACGCTGCTGAAATGAAAATGTTTTTGTGCATGTTTCTATTCTCACTTTTGCTTGTTTATTTCCTTATACTATTTATTTTGTTCAATAAGCTGATAGCTGCCAGAGCCACGCATATTTTAATGTTGAGGGGATTGTTTTCTACTCCACAATTGCTTTGTGTTTGTTTTTTATTTTTATTTTATTTTATTTTTTAAAAAGGAGAAGCATTATCTTCGCCAATTACTTAATATATGTTTTTATGTTAATATTACTGAAAAAAAGTAACTTTTGCAGGAAAAATTTCACCATACAAAATAAAAGTCTGGCCCCTCATTAAATCCGAAAATACACGACTCTGGCAAGAAATATACCGAAACGTCCGAAATGTTTGCATTAGTAGTGACAGCATCGACTGTTAACATAACATTTTCTGTTAGATTACCGAAAGTAAGTTAACTCACTTTGAAAAGTGAGTTAACACACTTTTATACAACAACAAACACATGAGAATTTGGCATTTAAATGCGATGTTTAAATGCATTTAACGTCCGGTGGAAATAGGCTACTACACATGTTGTGAAGAGAGTTTTTTCACTCTTTGCTTTCTCTGTTTTTGCTAAGGTCTGCGTTGGCGCCTTTAGAGTTGAACTGCTTGCCTTTGTACTGCTGTTAGGTGGTGATTTACTCGCAACAACAGTGAAATTTCTCTCTGCCGTCGCGACTGAATGCCGGCGCTCTTTTTGATTTGAGCGTTGATCACTCATTACATCGCCGGTTCACTTTTTACTTCTTGTTTTCGTTTCTCTGTTTATTTGGAATGATTTTGTTTTTTTGTTATATATTCTGTTTATTTTTTTTTATTTTATTTTTTTATTTTATTTGTTTATTGCCAAGTGGCTATACATCCACTACAGGCGATTTATAAGTTTAAACGATTTAATATTTTCGTTTTCTTAAACTTTAAGTGAAGTTACGGAGCCGATTAAAAAACATCGCAGTGGCTACACTGTTTTTGTGTTGTATCCGTTTTATTCCAGGGGCATTTGGTAGAATGGTGAAGATCACCACACGCAACGCAGACGGTATGTAAAGCACAGTGGGATTTTGTGTGACCAAACTCCTGACAGTTTGTGCATTGCACGGGACCATTACGCTTGAGCGTTTCTTCGGTGTAAAAAGAATTTTAAACGGTAAATTGGATGCGTCAACAGTGGTTTCAATTCCCTTAATTACAACAATCAGACCTTTCGCCTTCTAATAATTCTTGTTGTTTACAGAAAGAAACACAACGACTTCACGACAGTCTTTTTCACTGTGTACTGGTATTTTTGTATCGTCTATGTTTCTTTTTTTAAGAGGTACAATGTGAAAATTGTTTTTACCTATTATCATAGCTCCGTTCGTAACGAGAAATAAGATTTTCTATTTTTGTTTAGTCCGAGTTTACATGAGGATACTTTTTGTCGCTTTTTTTCGACATATTCTCTTTTGTGTCGCCCTTCACGTTCACACAGAGATACTTTCGTCAAGCAATTTTTTTTGACATTTGTTTGATGTTCATTTTTTTTTCTCTACTCCGCTTTATTTTACACTCGCAATTTTTCGTTCGCATCGCGCTTTCTAATATATCTAGAATAAAAACACTATGTTTGTGTAAAGGAAGACACAGCTTTTATTTATCTATTTCTTTTATATATTTTTACATTTTATTAAACATCAACTCTACCCTTTCCAAAGTGTAATCTATTTACATATATTTTTACAGGCTTCTTCAATACTCTATAATATTTCTTGCATTAATTCAACTTTATCTGCAAACTCCATTATCTGAAATATTTATTAATAATCGGATACATATACACAAAGGCATATATGTTTGCATACATATATTACATATATGTAAATATTGTAGTAAAAACCCCCAATTTCAATTTCCAAATTTACGGCATTTATTCATTTGAAATTTTAGACAGCTACAATCAGTTCTAAGTGAGAAACAAAATAAAAGGGAATGCCAAAATCTACAGAGACGAATAGAAACACAAAACGAGTAGAACGAGCACAGAGAGACTTTGCATTGTCGCCTTCGTCGTCGCCCCCTCCCGTACAAACGAGTGTTTCGGCGACAAAAAGTATCCTCATGTAAACTCGGACTTACCACATTTGTGTAGCGATCAATGCCTGTCTACACTGCCGGCCCTTTTTTCATTTTTGCTGTCTCACCTTGTTCAGTATTAGTCGCCCGTACTAGATTTGCTGCTGCTGCTGCGCTCCTTGACTGCAAAGCTGTTTGTTTTTTCTGCTATCGCTAGGGAACTTAAAATGTTGTGAAGAGAGTTATTTCACTCTTAGCTTTCTCTGCTGTTGTTAATGCCTGCGTTGGCGGCTTTAAAGTTAAACTGCTTGCCTTTGCACTGCTGTTAGGTGGTGATTTACTCGCAACAACAGGGAAATAGGCATTTCTCTCTGCCGTCGCGACTGAATGCCGGTGCTCTTTCTGATTTGAGCGTTGATCACTCATTACATCGCCGGTTCAATTTTCACTTCTCGTTTTCGTTTCTCTGTTTATTTGGAATATATTCTGTTGTTGTTTAGGGAAATGGGTTCCCATAAGTGGTTCGTACCTGCCTACGTGCTTAATAAAACCTGCCTACTAGAGCCAATGATAAAAAAACACGGTAGTTCTGGACGTGCGCGTCTTTATTAGTCGCATGTACGAATGCTTGAGTTTTTATTTCAGCATGATCTTATGTAGCTAAAATTCATAAAATCTAAAATTGAAGGACAACAGTTATAAGTAATTCAAATTGGAGCTTTTGAGATGAGCTTTAAACATATTATTCTATTCTAAGCCTGTGTTTACATAGCTAATAACATAATCATTTAACATAATTTTGAGCTAACAGAAATAATTGCAAAATTACATTTCTTGAATTTAACTTATGTACTAGTCTATTAATAATATGGATACAGCCGCTACAGCCTCCCCCTCTGACGCAGAAATCGCCTCGATGATGCAGTCAGCACTTCTATAAAATTTTGGTGGACGTAAAACTCTCATCGCTACATCAGCGTTATCGCTATGGATATTAGTTGCACCGTTGCTGTGTTGCCTATCTTCTTGTATATTCGTGTTTATTGGTATGTGTGCGGATATAGTTGGCACTTTTGGACGACCTCGCTTCCTATGCTGGTACTTTGAGCCAATATTCGGACCGTTATATAGAGTCAAAGCAGTGGTGTGGTACGTTCCAATAGGTTCGTCTGGATTCTCGTTTCTTGCAATAACATAAGAACTTAATCCTTTCTTAGCAGTTATGATGTATGGTCCATCTCTACGTTATCTTGTTATCTACATACTGTTTGTTTTTATCTTGACGTATAGCTAATTTTAGTGTGCTGGCAAGTTTGGTCAAATGTGGCGTTATTTGCGGCACAAAGTTTTCTGTTTCGATTACTCGTTTAAGATCATAGTGTGATTCAAGTGGGTTTTTTGACTCTCTTCCAAACGTAAGGTAGGCTGCCGAGAAGCCAGTGCTTTCACATTTAGCAGTGCTCATCGCGAACCAGGCCAAAAGTAAAGTGGAGCATTTCGGCTAGTAGTGTGATCAATACCATAATATCCTGCAGTTGGATCCTCGTGATATTTCTTTAAAACTATTTCTCTTAATTTTCTAGGTACCACCAGTTGACCATTTTCTGAGTCTTCTTCTGAACAGAAGCGGTATAGTACCCCATTTACCATAATATAACCTCTACTTATGTGCCTTGTAACGTTTGCGTCATCTTTTTCAAACGACTCCATAATGATTTTCAGATCTTCATCTTCTAGTTGGTCCTTTCTAAACTCTTCAGCGTCTTTATGAGGAAAGTCTATTTCGAAGGAGTTAATAATAGCCTGAGTATCATGGCAACAAGGAGGACGAGACAGCATATCTGCTACAACGTTCTGCTTTCCTGCTGTATAACTCAGCTTCAGATTGTACATATGAAGTTGCAACGCCCATCTGGCAAGACGTCCTGTTGGTGTTTTTAGACTTAAAAGCCATTTTAATGGTTGGTGGTCAGCTAAAACAGTTATTTCTGCTCCTTCTACATATCCACGAAACTTTTGTAGAGCCCATACTAGCAAGCAAAAGACGGCTTGCGTATTCAATCGGGTGTTCATCCTGGTTCTCCCCCTGCAGTAGAACCGCTCCTAGCGCATAATCGCTGGCATCTGTTTTTAAAATAAACGGCTTGGTTTCATCAACTTGTTGTAGTACTGATGGAGAAGAAAGTAGCACTTTGAGTCTATCGAATGCCTTTTGTTCTTCTGAGGCCCATTTCCATACTACATTCTTTTTAGTTAGATTTGACACAGGTTTTGTTACCTCAGCAAAATTCGGAATAAATCGTCTATACCAAGAACACGTTTGTAAAAACGATACGAGTTGCTTTAAATTTTTTGGATTAGAACGTTTGAGAATAGCCTGTGTTTTTTCGTCATCAACTTTGAGACCTTGCCTGGTTAAGATATGTCCGAGGTATTTTATCTCTTCTCGACAGAAAACGCATTTTTCTCTGTTTAACTGAAAACCATATTCTTTAATTTTTAAAAGAGTTTGTTTCAGGTCTTTTATATGACAGTTGAAGTCATTCGAGCATATAATGATGTCATCTATATATGCTAATATTAAAATATTTGGCAATTCGGACCGAAATTTATCAATAAGACGCTGGAATGTGGCCGGAGCGTTCTTCAATCCGAAAGGCATTCGATTAAATACGTATATTCCGAAAGAAGTTGTAAATGCAGTTTTAGGTTTATCTGCAGTCGCCATTTTAATTTGCCAGTATCCGTCTTTAAGTCGATAGTAGACATATACGGTGTAGTATTCTCAGTATGCAACAGGTCATCCATGCGTGGTAATGGGTATGTGTCTGTTGTGGTAATGGCATTCAAGCGCCGATAATCAACACAAAACCATGAAGAAATTGGAGCACTTGATTCCGTATTAATATGGTGTTTTATATGAGGTATTGGAGCTACGGATTCTTCAAAGGCTCCTCTATATTCTTCAAGCAAGTTCTCTAAACATGTTCTCTCCTCATCATCTAACGATACTTCTTCCTTAGGGCGAAGTTTTATTTCTATTGAGTTTATGTCAACAAAACAGCTTACTTTCTTGTCAGCTTCATTGCTCATTTTTACTTTCTTCAGCGGCGGAAACAAATTTGATTATTCCGGTATATAGTAGTCTTCTGGTATGCTTCCAGTAAAAATATCGCTTATTTCTCTTGGCGAATATTAGACTCGCAACTAGTATTTGTGTTTTCGAACCAAGACATAAATTCGATTATTTGGTTATAATTCTCCGTACACGTTCGTATGCTTGCTTCAGACAGCGACAGTGGGTGCTTGACTTGGGTTGCTTGTTTTTTAAACTCGAACATAGTGCTAGGGTCATCCTTAAAATGCGTATGATAAACAAATAAATCATATACGTTTGAAGCGCATACCAATTAGAATATCTACAATCGTAGAGTAAGCCATCTCCTTGCGAACAAAACCATCAGCTAATTTAATTTCAGAAAATAATTTTTGAAATTCAACACCTTTCCGTTTAAGTTGTTCATATAGTTGACTACTTTCAACACTCGTTCTTGCAGCTGTATCGATGTATGCTTCACCTTTCAAGCCATTAATGTTGATGTCAACTGCTGGTACATTTCGACCTATAACGGTGGTTTGTATCGCGACTTCTCTGGACTACGTAACGGGTTTTTCTGATCGCAATGTGGGCAATTCGACCCGTAGTAACCTGATGCACCGGAACCATAACAGTTAAAAGTGGTTTCTTTCATTTTTTCTGTAGATTTTCTTTCCATTTATATCTTCTTGTAACAGTTTTCGGCGGAGTGATTTTGCTTTCGACAATAAGAACATCTGAGGAGAACTTTGTTAGTCGTGTTGCCCGCTGAGTCGATAACTTTGAACACACTTTTGCTCTCACCCAGTAACAACTCTACTTCGCGAGCTTTGTCTAAGAGCTCACTAAATGTTTGTATACCGCCTCGAGGAATTTTTTCCCGAATCTTTAAAGTAATTTGAGAAAATATCATGTTAATCACCGTTTTTTCAATTAGCTTTTCGGAAAGTTGTGCAAATAATTGGGGTTTTTTGCATATAAGTGAGTCGGCAGATTCAGTGAATTTTTGTTTTTTTTATTGATCTCCGAAATCTGGTTTTGGCGGAGAAAATGCATTACGAAGCAAATCTATGGCGTCATTGAAAGTTTCAGCTTCATGCTTAATACCTTGCCACCATGACGAAGCGTAGCCCTCTAGCAAAAGAGGTAAGATTAACAGCGCTCTTTCGTGTCCGATATGTTTTCCGCCTCTTTATACACGAAAATCGTCGCAATAAAGTCTTTAATTTTGCTGGTGTTCCTTCCACCATTAAAACTTTCTACATTTACTGAAAGTAGCCCTCGTATCTTGGTTTACGTGGAGGTTCCCTAACAGTTGTCTGAACTGAGACTCTGTTAATGTTACATTCGACATCTGACCAACGTTGGTATAAACAGTGATAGCTCTGTTAAACTGCCTTTGGGTACTCACAGAACTGGTACTCGCTCTTACGTTTTCGTTGGTGTTCGTTGTGTGCTTGCCTGACCATTAGAAGCATTAAGCGCGTTTCTGCATAGAGAAGCAGTGTAAGTGACAAAATTCGGTATGATGATTGGGTGCCGCTGATTATAGCTGAGTGTGATATGTGCTAGGCTGCCAAGGACCCGGAGAAGTCCGTTTTTATCCAGAAATAGATTCATGTTGAGGAGTGAACTTTTTTGTCAATGGGCTTTCTGTTTTGCAAAGCATCTTTTTAGCGAGATTGCGATACTTCGATTAATTGCTGCTTTGCGAATTGGCATTCAGATGTGGCATAGTATAATTGTTCGAGGGAATGGCCAAGAGTCGATGTAGTGTATGAGCCACTTTGGTCCGTGCCACCAGGGTGAATTGGTGGCTAACTCTTGTGGTCTGCAACCACATGTGCCGAGATAAGCGGGGTTATCTCTGCATGCTGCATGGCGCCATTCTCGCTTCGGACATATTCCCGAATTCGGGAGGTGTGATTAGACACGTATGTCTTCCATGTGCGGTTGCGGTCAGTTTTGCTAATAACAAAAGTTCGTTTTCTTGCACTGCGTGCCGTAATCGACATCATAGTCTATTACATAGACCATCGTTTAATACACAAGCGAATAAGGATGTCTCAAATCAGGGGATATCAACCCAAGCTTTTCATGCTAATTTACAGATCCATTCTTCAAATAATAGCTCAAATTCTATAAGCAAAGCTCAAAATGCTTTTTCTTCAGCTTTGCTAAGAACCGCAATGGCTTATATTTGTCAAATAGGCACCCCTTATGTTGCGCGTACAATGGTTGATTCAGCATCCGAAGCAACGTTCATTTCTGAACGTCTTCGAAATCTTTTAAAGGACCCTACAAGGACTAATGCTACCATTTCAGGATTGAATCAAAAGGTTTCTAACAACTCAGTTTGAAGTTCTTCGTTTGTTTTCGGATCGCTTTGTGATCCTAAATTTTTCATAAAAGCTACCGCGTATGTGCTACCACAAATCGCCGAAATGTACCCTCTATTACTGTAGACGATTTTATTTTATGGGATTTGCCTAAAGTTCCATAGCAGATCCAAAATTCTTTCAAAATGGTCCGATCAATTTTTTAATAGGAGGGAATTATACCCTAGTTATTTTGGATGGAGTGAATCGCAGTTTTCACAATAATCTTCTATCCAAGGAGACCGTGTTTGGGTGGATTGTTACAGGGAGATCTTCCACCGCACACGTCTCTTGCTTTACTACTAAAGTATATGTACAACCTCGCAAATTCTGGGAGTTGGAGGAACCCCGTAAGGGGAGTCTGCAATCGGCTGAGGACTCGTTTTTCGAAGAGCTTTACCCGAAAACAACCACTCAAAAGCTTTTATCCGACGGATTTGAAACTAGGATCATCTCGTCATGCAACCTTATGGCAGTTTGTTCGCAATAAACCAAGGTTGCTTAAGAACTCTTCGCTCAAGACTGAGTATGACTCCGTACTCACAGTATACTTGACTTTATTCATATGGAAAAGGTGGTACCGCCACAATATGAACATTTTCCAAAACATTTCTATTTGCCACATCATGCAGTTCTAAAACCGGAAAGTACTTCAACGAAGTTTAGAGTAGTATTCAATACATCCAGAAATTCATCTAATGGTGGTTGTCTTAATGATATTTTGCACACAGGCTAAGCTTTTCAAGCTGACTTAACACTACTACTTATACGTTGACGGATGCATAAATTTGTTTTTAGTTCAGACATCGACATAAATGTATCGCCAAATATTGGTTATTCCTACCCACAGGCCCAACCAAAGAGTTATTTTTAGACAGTCTGCAGATATCTGATTATCAATTAAACAAGGTTACCTTTGGGATTAATGTGCGCCTTATTTGACGATTAGGACACTCTTAAACTTAGCCCAGGAATCTTTTCCGTTAGCAGCTCAAATTCTTCGTACTTCAATGTATTTAGATGATATTTTGGCAGGATTTCATGACATCTCAACAGCTTTACAATCAAGAGATCAGCTGATAAAGGCGTTAGATAGTGCAGGATTTTCTCTTCAAAAATGGTCTTCAAATACCATTTATATTTTAAGGGATCTTAATAAGGAGTATCTTTTAGATAGAGAAGTAAGTAGAAACGAGCTCCACCAAATCATTAGAAATTACGTTAGATCACTTCTACTTCACAGTACAAAATATGATTATAAAAGATGTATATACAAAGAGAGAAGTTTTGTCAATAACAGCAAAACTTTTTGACCCAGCCGGTTGGCTAGCGCCCATTGTGGTGGTAGCTAAAATTGTAATACAAGAAATGACTTTTTAAGTACAAAGTTTGAATCTTGGCATTATACTATATCACAAGTAAAACACTACATCATTCAAATAACCGCCTCGAGATATTAAATTTTCCATAGAAAAGTTTTCCGTAAGATTTATGGTCCTCTACGATTTGGAATTGGCAAATACTGCAGCCGATGAAACGACGAGGGGTATGAGATATACGGCGACATTGCTAAAGTTCAGCGAATCAAGAAACAGCAGCTGCGTGGCTAGGTCATGTGATGCGGTTGGATAAGAATAATCCAACTTTGAAAGTTTTCGATGTAGTAGCTGCCGGTGGAAGCAGAGAAAAAGTAAGATCTCCACTCCGAGATCAGACCAGATAGAGAAGGTTAGGCTGTGCTTTGCATTTCCAGTTGGCGCCAAGCAGTGAAAAGAAAAAATGAATAGCGCAATGTTGTTAACTCGGCTATAACTGCGTAAGTGCTGTCTACGCCAGTAAAGAAAAAGAAGATTTGGTGGTATCCACTACAACGATTGTTGGTTTTCAAGTGCTTAAGAGTTAAAGGTTTATCCCCATAAACACGGCTTCTCGCGTAGACCCACAATAATTTCCAACGGCGCACGGTCTCGGTGGCCAATTGACATCACCAAGACTAAAGATTACGCGACTGAGAAATTTCTCTCGCAATAAAGCCCCATTCGCACGTGTTGTAGCATGTGACACCAAACTTTCGGAACCACGTGTTGTCAAAGTCGTGCTCCTCATTATAAGGCCCAAAAAAGTCGGTCATCATTCAAAACTAACGCTACGGATAAACAGTGAAAGCCTCGTCGCTGTCATTTTCAAAGAAGTAAGGTTCAATCACACCTCTTGAACCAAAAACGCACCAGACACTACTTTTTCTCACTGAGGAGTTCAAACTTTGCTAAGCGCCGCACAATGGGCTAAAAGTGCTTTAAGCACACCCATTAGGGAAAAAATTAAATTTTCCAATACAGAAGCGACATCTGTGTATGAGGCGTTTAATACTAAGCAGGGTTCCATGCATAACCATGCCGCCCGCCTTGCAGCATCACTGCAATAAAAATTCTTAAATATATATATGTACATGTGTGTAGCATACAAATTATTTTATATATATATATGCTTAAATTTGATTTTATTTCATTTGTTTTTTCCGTAATTCATTTTACAATTCATTTTGAGTTCATTCCTTTTGTACAATGCAATTTCTTAACTTAATGTCGCCGGCATCGTTGGCATCTAGCATGGAGTACCTCCAGATAACACCCACCGGAACATAGTGTTTTGGGCGGCCGGCCATGTTGGAGTAGCTGGCATCAGTCCAGGTCGTAGATTGACTGCATATACATCGGCTCCCAGGACTAGAGATACCGGACTTGCTCTCTAGAACGTCGGGTTTGCAAGTCTCACGTTATCGAATTCATCTACGACTCGTGCATCCAACGTGTGTTCTGGCGTAGTCTTCATTAGGCTGGGCAGCACCTTCGCCCGAACATCCAGTCTTTTGTGCCAGGCTTTAAGGGTCAAACGGGCTTCGTCTCGGCGATTATGTGAGGTTGCGTGCAGTCGCCTCGCCAACGCCTTCGAAATTGTTGATGATGGCTGCCCTGGGTCGATGAGCGCGCGTATCGATTGTAGTCGGCCATTCACCATTATTCTTGCCATCACTGTGGGTGTAAGGACAGAGCGACTCGGCGAACTTCGAGCGGATTCTTTGATTCGCTGTCGGGCGTCTCTTACAATTTGATGCGTTGACGTTCGTTGGCGATTACGGGTACGTCGGCGGTCTATGACTTGCGGTGGGGGTCGATGGATCACCGACCGGATGCCCGACAGAGGGGGTCTGGGTACCGGCGGTTCCCCTGTGCTAGGTGCTTCTTCGACCACCTGCTGAGCAACTTCGTCTTCGCTGGCGTTGATCTCTAAGATTCCATCGTCGCCTGAGTCTTCTAGTGGTTGAGCATCGTAGGGATAACGCCGTTTTCTCCGCGTGAGATCTGCTGCATCTATGGCCTATGGCACGTCTTCGTCACTTTCTGCGGTCTCCCACAGATGCAGGAGACTATGGTGTCGCTGTTTACATCGTTCGCAGGTCCTGGTGGATGGACAGTTCTTGGCCATATGATGCGGCGACAGACAATTGGCGCAGTGGCGGTGCAGGAGGACAGCGCGAAGTCTCTCCGCTGGTTCCATTCGTCGCATCTGTCGACAGAACAGTAGCCGATGATTATGTTTGCATATGGGACACAGGTGTCGCTCTTTCACAATCTTTTCCTTGTTGTTGTGTGCAAGACCAAATTGAGAATCTCTGGAAGTAGAAATATCAAAAGGTTTTATGACGGGAAGCACAATCAATTTCACAATGGGACGGGTGATTATGCCTCTCGTCGTTAAGATATCCACGACTCGAACGCAGTTGTCTGGCCCTAAAAAAACCTTAACAACTCTGCCAAGTTGCCATTCATTGGGGGGTAAGTTGTCCTCTTTGACAACTACAAAATCATCAACCTCTATATTTCGCTGAGGAAATTGCCACTTGACTCCTTTGTGCAATTCTTTGAGATATTCTGCCTTCCAACGCTGACAGATTCCTTGTTGAAGTGCTTTCAACTTTTGCCATCGGTTGATAATGGACATTGGGTTTCCATTGATTTCAGGTTCGGCCATCGCGAGCAACGGACTTCCAATAAGAAAATGTCCAGGAGTTAAGGGTTCAAGTGAATCGGGATTATCTGATAGTGGGCTAATTGGCCGTGAGTTTAGACATGCATATTCATATTCATATTCTGGCAAGAAGTGTCGAGAATTCCTCCATCGTAAACCGCATCGCATTTGCCACCTTTCGAAAATGGGTTTTGAAACTCTTCACTCCTGCCTCCCATAATCCTCTCATATGAGGAGCCCCTGGAGGTATGAAGTGCCAATTAATTTCTTCATGCGCACATGACCGCATGGTAAGATGTGAAGCTTCAGTCATGAATTTTTTAAAGTCATGTCTCAAAGCTTTGCTGGCTCCAACGAAGCTTGTGCCGTTGTCCGAGTACATGTTACTCGGACAGCCACGTCTTGCCACAAACCTGGCAAAGGCACCCAAGAATGTTGATGTTGATAAGTTGCTGGTTGCTTCTAGATGTATTGCTTTTGTAGCGAAACAAACAAAGACGCAGACGTATCCCTTTGTTATTAGGCATGCTCGGCTCGTGTAATTTTTTATCTCAAACGGGCCTGTGAAATCCACTCCAGTGTTTGAGAATGGCCTGGATACGTTCGTTCTTTCAGGTGGGAGCGCAGCCATTAGTTGTTCTCGTGTTTTTCTTCTGTAAATGACACAAACTTTGCAGTTATTAATTACAGTTTTTATTAAGTTTCTTAAACGTACGACCCAATACTCTGACCTTATAAGTCTCAACATGAGTTGATTTCCTCCATGTAAGGAAATCAAGTGTGAGAACTTAACGAGGAGTCGAGAAAATTGGAAATCATAAGGTAAGATGGTCGGGTATCGTTCATTATATGACAATGACGCTAGCGCTAGTCTTCCGCCTACTCTCCTAATTTCATTATTATCAAGAAGTGGATTGATAGTGCGGATGGAGCTCTTAACGTTTACTGGGTTTGATGAAGCTAGTGCATCGTATTCAAGCGAAAAACAACGCTTTTGTGTTAACCGAATTAGACGCGTTTTTACCTCACGAATTTCATCAGCTGTAATTTCTACAGAATCACTTTGTTTTAATAGTTTGAATACCGGATGTGTTTTTCGATAAAATTGCAACATTCGTGCAATTACTCTCAGCGCGCGAGAGAAATCAGAGAATCGTTCTAAAATGTCTTCTGTGTCTATGATCCGTGCTGCGTGAGTTCTAACACATTTGTTCTCCAGTTCTGTCTCCTTAGGCTCATTATGCCTCTGAGGCCACTCAGAGGGTATCTCCTTTAACCAACTAGGGCCCTGTCAGCATAGAGTACTCTCTGCAAGTTCTTGAGGGGATACGCAGTGACTACCAAGGTCGGCAGGGTTGTCATTTGAATCCATATAATTCCAATCATTCACTCCAACGAGTTCCCCGATTTTCGAGACTCTATTTGCCACGAAGTCCTGCTACAGGGGGCTTTCGCAGCGAGAGAGCACTATGGTTGAATCGGTCCATTTGTAGATGGTTGGTTGAGCCACGTCAAATTGTGGAAGAAGCGCGTTAATTAACTCCGCCAGCAGTAGAGCACCACATAATTCTAAGCGCGGTAGAGAGATCGTTTTTACAGGTGCTACTTTGGTTTTTCCGACTAACAGATTTACCTCAGGTGTTCCATCTGATGTGCGTTCCCGTACTCTTACGTACAGGACAGCAGCGTATGCCTTCTCAGAAGCATCACAGAACGCATGAAATTCGATTTCGTTCCATGGTGTAAAATTAATCCACCTTGGAATTCTGATACTTCCAATGTGGACGTAATTTTTCAGAAATTTCTCCCATCGCAGATAAATTCCTCTGGGAAGACAGTCATCCCAGTCTATTTTGGAGAGCCATATATCCTGCATTAAAATTTTTGCCTTAACCACTATGGGTTCTAACCAACCTGCGGGATCGAAGAGTTTTGCTACACAAGATAGCACTTCTCGCTTTGTGTAATTTGATTTAATTTGGACCTCTTGGACATTAAAATGAAATCTATCGTGAGCAGCATTCCACCTTATACCTAACATCCTTGCCTCACTCATATCGTCGATTTCCAAGAAATCTTATTTTAACAGATGATCCCTTGGCAAATCAACCAGGATTTTTTTTTGAATTTGATGTCCATTTCCGCAAGGGAAATCCAGCTCCTTGTAGGTCCTCGACAAGTTCGTTTCGAGTTCGAATAGCTGTGTCGCAGTCATGAGCTCCGGCAAGGATGTCATCCACGTACATGTGCTGCTTGAGGACCCTGGAGGCTAGTGGGTATGAAGTTTGACATCTTCCGCTAGTTGAAGCAGTGTCCTTATTGCTAAGTAAGGAGCGCAGTTGACTCCGAATGTCACCGTTTGCAGTTCATAGTCCATTAGTTCTTCCTCCTCTTCCACTCTAAACAAGATCCTATGGAACCGGGTGTCGTTGGGATGAAGCAGGATCTGCCGATACATCTTCTCAATATCTGCATTGAAAACATATTTAAAAAATCGCCATTTTAATAAGAGTGCAATGATATCAGATTGCAAAACCGGGCCAGGGTGGAGTGCGTCATTTAAACTGACACCGCTCGAGGATAGATTTGATGCATTAAATACCACGCGCACCTTCGTGGTTGTGCTGTCTGGCTTGATGACAGCATGATGTGGCAGGTAATATGATGATCCTGAGCTACTTCTTTCGGAGTTGATGCCAACTGGCTTCATGTGTCCAAGTATTATGTATTCTCGCAGTACTCGGTGATACTCAGTCCTAAGCTCCGACTTTCGAAGCATTGCTGCTTCATTTCGAAATTGATGCATCGCACTGGTTCGTGAGTATCCTAGGTTTATTTCCTGTGAGAACTTTCGTCTAAAAGGCAGTGCCATCATGTATCGTCCCCCGTCCTTTTTCACCGTCGTGTTCCTATAGTATTGCTCGCAATATGCTTCCTCAGGAGTGAACGGTTTCTTGCTTGGGACCTGATCAAGCTCCCAGAACCGAGTAAGTTCAGAGTTTGAAATTTCGGAGAACATGGCAACATATGAAATTTGATTTCTATTTGAAGCTTGAGGGACTGGTCCTATTAAGATCCAGCCGAAGACTGTCTCCTGCGCTCACTATTTTTGAACGATCATCTAGCTTCATGGCTAGGAACTTTGGGCAAACCTTAAGCACATGGGATTCCTCTGGACATAATCTGCATACCGGTTGCGAGTACTGAGAATGATGCGCCGATACCCTTTTTCCCAAAGGATTTGCAGATGAACGGTTTTGCGTTATCTTCGCTACACGCGTGCTCTGAATGTCAGAGACTGTTTCAAGAGTCTGGAATCTATTTGAGAGGAAGCTGTCTAATTCCTCCCACCTCGGAATTTCGGCCTTGTTATTATTCCTTGTTCCCAAAGTGCTAATGTGGTATCTGGTAGTCTACTAAAAACCAAAAATACAAAAATAGCATCCCAATTGCTAATCTCAATCCCATACATTTGGAGAACTGAGATGCAATTGTTTACATATATAGCGGTGAATAAATCCCGAAAGGATGGCCACGCCATATAATCGCCATAAAAAATGTCGGTGTCGCAAGGGGGAAGGTTAATGTTCGAACGCGGGGCCACTTCATGTTCCCGGACTACAGGATTCACCGTCGACGAACTCTGCTGCGCAAATGTCAGGTTGTGAATGGTTTCACGCATCAATGCCGCGCACGTCAGGTATGCTGCGTAGCAATCCTGATACCTACTTTTTGCAGCAAGCATAGCCGATGTGTCCGATTCTCCTCCAGATAAGATCCGCGAATAACCATCAAATGTCTCATTAACTTTTATCCATAATCCCTTGAGTTCCTCCTTTTGGATTTCCAGAGAAAAAACCGAATGATTTGCACTTGAAGTGTTGTTGTACAAGTCTTCGAACTCTAAAAGTGCATCACACGCCCGGGAAAAATCGTTAGCGCTAGCCATATTTACGGTAATACGCGAAGAAGAAAAAGCTAAGCAAGAGTTTCAAGATGAACTTAGAAAGGGTTTTTATGTATGTGTTGTGCCAATTCACAATCTTCTGTAACTTTATAAGATCACAACTAGTGATACAAAATAAAATTTTCTAAAATCGGAAACTTCAATTTTTTTTTTTTTTGAAGATTGGGTGCTTATGGTACTTCCGCAGTACCATGACGCATACGTATTTAAAATTAGAAAAATTCAAAATATTGTAAAGAGGGGAGTGCTTATGGTACTTCCGCAATACCAAAGCCTAGACCGTATTAAAATTTCGAAAAATTCCAAATATTATTAAATGGCGATGCTTATGGTACTTTCGCAATACCAAAGCCTAGACCGTATTAAAATTTCCAAAAATTCCAAATATTATTAAATGGGGATGCTTATGGTACTTTCGCAATACCAAGGTATCAACGTATTGAAAAATATACACAATATTTTTATATAGCCAAATTTTTTTTTTAAATAATTGAGATTTTTGAAACTCACCTTTAATGCTGGTTATTGGTAGCTTACGGTTCGTTGGGCCATTGGTAAGGGCCTTACTGCAGATGTTGCTGTAGATTCGTTGGGCCGTTGATATGGGCCTTGCTGCAGATGTTGCTGTAGATTCGTTGGACCGTTTGTATGGGCCTTGCTGTATATGTTGCTGTAGATTCGTTGGGCCGTTGATATGGGCCTTGCTGTATATGTTGCTGTATGTTCGTTGGGCTGTTTGTATGGGCCTTGCTGTTTATGTTGTTGTAGATTCGTTGGGCCGTTGATATGGGCCTTGCTGTAAATGTTGCTGTAGGTTCGTTGGACCGTTTGTATGGGCCTTGCTGTATATGTTGCTGTAGGTTCGTTGGACCGTTGATATGAGCCTTGCTGTATATGCTGCCGTAAATTAGTTGGACCGTTGGTAAGGGCTTTGTAGCTTAAAACGCACTGTCGCCTGACCTTGTGGCAAATTATTTGCTGACGAACAGCACTTACGCCTTACCTTGTGGCTTAGCAGCCGGTGCTCTATCTTTAAAATAATAAAAAATATGCTAAAAAACGCACTGACGCCTGATCGTTTGGCACCTAGTGCCGGCGTTCGGCACTCGCGCCTCGTCTTGTGGCCGTACGGCCGGCGCTCCTAATTCCATATAAAAAAAAGAGTATGCTAACTGCGCTCGTCTTGCGGCCCTACAGCCGGCGCTCCTAATTCTATATAAAAAAAGGAGTGTGCTAACTGCGCACTGACGCCTGACGTGTGGCACCTAGTGCCGGCGTGCAGTACTCGCGCCTCGTCTTGCGGCCCTACAGCCGGCGCTCCTATCTTTTTTTCACTTTTTCAGTGGAGCGCTTTGTGTTTCGCTATTTTAATCTCTGCGCGCCCACTTTTGAAAACCCTTTTTTTCACGTTTAGAGTGGGGCGCTTCGCTTTTGGCTGCGATAATGCCTGCGCGCCCACTTTTCACAACACTTTTCACGTTTATAGTGGGGCGCTTCGCCTTTGGCTATTAAAATGCCTGCGCGCCCACTTTTCACAGCACTTTTTCCACTTTGGTGCTGGCGCTTATTGCCCTTCTTTCGGGTCTTTTGCCTTTGCAGACTTGTATTCACTTTTATAGTGAGGCGCTTCGCCTTTGGCTATGATAATGCCTGCGCACCCACTTTTTACAGCACTTTTATATTCGTTGATATATCGTTTACTTACCTTAGTTTTCCGCTCCTGAATCCTCTCGAAGGTGGGTGAAGCTCCTGGTTTTGCGGTTTCCACTCCTGGGCTTTTTCTTCCTGTCTTGAATACGAACTACTCTAATGGAATTGGCCGCTTGTGGAAACTGTAAATGTTATCCAATTGTGAAGACCCCAAGTCTAAGGCCTTGAAGCCTTCACAGCAACAACAACAACAATAACATCATCATCAACAACAACAACAACAACAATAGCAACAACAACAACAACAACAACAACAACAACAACAACATCAACAACAACACTAACAACAACACTAACACCAACAACAACAACAACAACCATCACAACAACAAGTCATCTACACATATATATATATATATATATAGTTAATACATACATACATACATTGAAGTACATATACTTATAATTAATTATATATATATAGTTAATACATACATACATACATTGAAGTACATATACTTATAATTAATTAAATATATATAGATATACATATATTAATATAAATGTACATATATATACATAGATATAGATATATATATACGTATGAATACAAAATATGAATTTTAAATATTTAACTATTTGAGCTAAGCAAGCATTAAGCATTAGCACAGCAAGCCGTCGCTGTTAAGTAGGGCATAGCAGAATAGGTGATAGGCCTACCAACAACGCAATGCGTAACTGTCCACCTGCGGGCAGAGTTTGGTATAAAAAGGGCAGCATCAGCAGTGATCAGACACTTCTGTTTGTGCTGTCGTAGCTAGAGTATATGGTGTGACGTGCAAACGCTACCAATAGGAGTAGATAGAAATATATGGTGTGACGTGAAAACGCTGCCAGTAGGTTATATGGTGTGACGTGAAAACGCTGCCAGTACGATACAATTAAGTTATATGGTGTGACGTGAAAACGCTGCCAATAGAATTATATGGTGTGACGTGAAAACGCTGCCAGTACGATACAACTAAGATATATGGTGTGTCGTGAAAACGCTACCAGTAAGGAAAATTAGAAAATAAAACTAAGTGTGTAATACTAGAACCACTCGTGTTGTCCTTTACTTTCCTCTTTTGGAATCAACATTATAGGAGAGACCCATAATCCGGCTGAGTGATAGCCCAGCTATAGACCGGAGAACCGGGTTCGTTACACAATCCAATCTAAAAAAGAAAAATCCTTCTCTTCTTTCCAAAAAAAAGTGAGACTTGATTTCATTAATATAATAAATCTCTTTATTTATTAAATATGAAATAAAAATACAAACAACAAAATATTTGGGGTGACTTACTTGATGTCGCTGCTGTAAATGCTGGTATCAAAAAGGACCTTTTGTGCGGCAACATCTGCATTTATAGATTCCACAGAAGGTGGAAATCCAAACCGGAATGGATAACGGGACTCAATCCGAAAACGATTCGTCATCTCATTTTCCAATACAGAAGCGACACCTGTGTATGAGGCGTTTAATACTAAGCAGGGTTGCATGCATAAACAATATTAATGCAATTAGTCCCGTGTTAATGCCTTTTTCGAATCTTTTTGTTGAAAAAATATAAACTTTCTATTCTCTTATAAAGAAATTTACAAAAACCACAAATTTTCTTTGGATCAAAACCAGATCAACTAAATCCTTCATATCCATGGTACCAAACTTATCTGCGGGTTCTCGCATTATATTGTGATTTTTCATTTTGAACTTTCATCTTCAGACCAAAGTTTGCTAAATTGAAATTTTTGTATATGAAAATAGTTTGGCCAATAATTCTAAATTTTCTTAATAAGCCTTGTATTAAATGCCATATTGAGTTAGTGGTCCTTGGTTGGGTCTTCCTATTGCAATAAAAGTTTTAAAGAATTCTGGTTCAGTTAACCAACCAATCAAAAAACTCAACATACCAGGAAGGATTCAAGAATTAATAATTTTACCGATAGTGTTAATAATTTTTTTGTTATGTTAGACCTAGTGGTAACATATTGGCGGTATAACTTACATATTGAAGTTAAGCATATGTCAAAATATATGAAATTAAATAACAACTGCTTTTCTTTAAGATTTAGGTCTAGGTCACCTTTCATGAGCATTTCAAATTTTATCAGCTGCATGTTTTTTTACGATTTTAATTTAAACTCCAATATTAGGAAGGATTTATAATATAATCCGATTCCGATGATTTACAGTTTAAATATTTGTTGGAAGTTGCATACTCTAGTGCCAAATTTCACGCTCTTATATGCTATTTTTTTGATGGACTTATTACCCAAAATCTAAAAATCATGAAAATCGGTTATATATATATGCGTTTGTTCGATCTGGCCAGCTCCGACAAATGATGTCGTACAAAAATATATCTACTAACCAAGTTTGGTTGAAATATCTCCAAAACTAGGGAACCAGTTTTCGCCCAAAAGACTGAAATACGGATGGACGAACAGACGGTATAAGTTTTCCTGTGCTTTCTCTCTACATAGAAAACATACAAAAGAAGAAGTTAATCGGTAAGAAAGAAAGAAAAGTTATTTATTCTACGTTTTCATACAGTTTTTTTATATTAGTGCTGTGAGCTCTTTTTCCTATTGTGCACCTTTTCTGTATTTCGTAGATGGGTGGCTTTAATAATAAAATACCTTCATTGTGCCGGTCCATCATGTCATTACAATTGTGCATACAAAATTTATTTTCAGTATGACAAAATTGTATTCCGCTAAATAGAATGTACTTTCCTTATTCGTCTTCACTCGAGCTCTCTTATGTTCCTATCTCCAACTGTTAACATTACTAGAAGTGAGTTTTCTGGATAAGCGCAATATGTGTTAGGACCAATCACCGGATCAACCAATAGTTTCATATTTTCAGGCACCCTCTTTACATATGCTCTTTCATTTGATCTGAAACCAAGTTGGGTTTTAGGCTCCGCAAATACAATATGTTTATAATTGACACTTTATAGTCGCAAAGGCGATTTTCGGCCGAGATCCTCCTACGATTTGTGGTGTAGGTCTTGATGTCGTCGACCAAATAGAGGGAGCTACAGTTCCTTCTGAGCCGCCTCCGAGCAACCGATGGATTTTTAAGAGGAATTTTTATTTCCAGTCAGAAATACCTTCGGAGAACTGCCGACCGCAATTATGAAAATTAATTTTCTATAATTTGGTATGTTGGTTGAACCAGAACTCGAACTCTGGTCTTCCGAATGAGAACGCCATGTTAACCACGCGGCTATTGCCGCCAAAAATATATACTATATATGAAAATCTATGCATGTATATAACAAACACGCTACTAATATGAAATGAATAACAAAAAATATAAAGTAACAGTAAAATAATTTAATTTTATAAAATAATTAAGTTATACGAAATAAAGCATGCAATAGTCGTGAATTTGATTTAGTCGCGCGTTGTTAACAAATTTAACTTAATTGCGTGGAAAGAAAACCGTGAAAGCCCGGACCGTACTTTTATGAGCTATAATAAAAGAAAATCATACATTTATTATATACGAAATTTGTTTGTATGTAGATTCATAGACCAATATCGTCTTAAAAAAGAAGCCTTTGTAATAGCGCTGGTTGTCATTGAAGACAAGTTATAGGTATAGGCTGTCTTTCAGCAACATTGCGGTTTTTGGCAGAAGGCTCCTATTAACGGTTTGCGGGACTCAAATATAAATTTAGCGCGACCGACACTCTCGGTGGTTATAACAGAAATGCTAGAGGCTTTTGAATGTTTGAATTGCCCACGCTGGACAATTTTAGGAATGAACGACAATGAAAAGCGAAGAGCTCGTGGCCATTTTTACATCAAGTACCGTATTCCTGGCATTGCTGGTTTTAAAATCCATTTTTCATGACTTATGTACATTTTTATTAAATTTCCGCTTGCAAAGAAGTTTATACATAATTCTATTAAGGAATAACAGGTTTAATTCTGACATTTAAATCGATAAATCGGTTTCTGTAACATCTAAAATCGATGCAAATTCTGTTTGAAAATGCAACCGATATGCAAATCAATAATCGGAATGTGTAACCCCTTCAACAGAATTTTGTCGGTTTCAATTCTATTTCGACAACAATCTGTTTCTATAACACCCCTGATTATGTTATTTCTTTATTTTCTGTACGATTCATTCATACAATTGTATTGGCACTCGCTCTCTTCCTCATCTGGCAGCTAATCGATACACATTCCAAATTATCTTCAATTAATAAACTTATAAACTTGAATTAATATAAGATTCACATTTCTAATTGAAAAATAAATTGTTTTCCAATAAGAGGTACCAATTTGAATAGACTGCTATTCCGGCAAATGCCACTTTTGAAGCTGTAATTTTTTTGATAAGTAAAAACTACGCCAGTAATGAAAATGCACTGAAATTATTAAAATTTACTATAAAATATTCATCAAAAAATCCTCTTAATCGCGCTTGGGCAAAGAAAAGTCATTACATTTCCTTCAGCAATATCAAAGAGAATTCTGTTAGTAGATTAGGATATGTTTTTTTGGCTCTTTGTTGTAATTTTTTGAAAACTTTCGGTTTTTTATTAAATAGTTCAGAATAAGATAGCTCACCTTCTTTCGGTTACGATAGAAACTGGTGCCTTCTTAACACGCTTTCTGTTTGTCTGTCAGTTTGTAACTCTCCTTTGGACTAATTCATTTCAAAATGGCGGCATCTACATGAAGTTTCCTTGAAATACTTAATGCACTCTACATATCACCCTGTTGCTTGAAGTATTTTGTTAATTGCAACGCCACGATGCATACAAAGATTCGCATTTTAAATATTTCATATTGGGATCGCGTCACAGCTAAATGATTCTTTTAGCGAAAACGGTTAGTTTAACATCCGGAAGAAATACAAAAATATAGCATGACAGAAAAAATACTGAAAACGAATTCGACATCAAAATCAGATGAAATATTATATTTATAAAAATAAAATTAATGAGACTGTAATAAAAGAAATTAAATTAAATTAAGGGCAAGGTCAAATAATGTCAAAAAACACATTTTTTTCATTTGATGTCTTATTAAACTTATATTTAAATAGAAAAAAATTTAATTTGCAACAAACCAATATTTTAAAATTGCTGAACTATGTACATTTTTGTAAAATGATTTTTCTTCTAAGAGCTGCGCGGCTTACAGCACATAGGGTGCAAAATAGAATCTGCAACCATTGTTTATCTACATGAGAATAGCTAGAGAATGACGTATGGATTTTAAAAGATTATTATTTTTGTGAAATTTGGAAGCATTTGAGTTTTTTCCTTTTCGACCAAATTGCTTATAACTATTGTTTAAATTAGGATATCTGAAGTCCCGTACGTCAATGAAAAGGTCTAAGAAAAAACCAATTGAATATATAGAAAATTTTTTGAGTTATGCTGCGAGCCAACTTCAAAAAACGTGATTCGGGAAAAATGCATTTAATGTTTTAAGACTGTTTAAGCGCCCGCTTAAACCAACGTAAACGATTTCATGTAACTGCCGTGCGCGTGGAATTACCTGTCTGGTCCCACTATTTCCGGGTGTCCCATCACGCGCCAATTTCCTTATCCTTTTTGCCTTGAATTTCGTTAGCCGATCGACAGCTTAGCGGCGGCCGTTCGAGCTAACGAAATATCATTCTTAAACCTACATCCCTCGCTCGCGCACGCGCACGGCAGCAATTAAACCGCGGACACTACATTTGTAATCAAATTAAACTAAATTAGTAAATTAGTGAAAAGAATTAAAGTTGTAATAAAAATATTGTGAAATTGAACAGAACAAAAAGGGTGCTTTTTCATTTAAAGTTGGGCCCGCTCGATAGCCGGCATCCCCTTATTTACCTCAAGTCCTTAACGGCTTGAACAATGGTCCTTCGAGGCTAAAAATGAGCCAAACTACGGTTCGCAGCCATTAACATTAAAAAACAAAATTATTTAAAAATAAAAAAAAATTAACACAAAACCCTCGCACCCCCGCACGAACGCAAAAAACAACAAAAAAAAACGAACTAAGCTGTGTTGTGAACTATAATAAATTAATAGTGTAAAAATATATAACAAAACGAAAAACAAAAAAATTAAAAAGAAAGTGTGTTGCAACAAAGTGCAAAGAAAATTTGTTTTAAAAATACACACACATACACATACACGTAGATACATATCAAAAAAAAAAAACAATTGTTAAAAACAAGTGTTAAAAAAATTTACATATCGGAAAAGAAGTGTTCCAATACATACATACATATATAGTTATATGCAAAAAAAATTCTATTTAGAAAGTATTACAAAAAACAAATTGTAAAGAATATAGAATTCCAAAAAAAACCTATGTAAATATCAAAAAAAAAAAAACTTTAAAGTTAACAAACAAGCACAGAAAAAATTAATCTTAAAATATATATATACATATATACATATCTAAAAAAAAACAAGTGTTAATAACAAAAAATTTTTTTTTAAAAAGTTAAAGTGACAAACATAAAAAGTACTAAGTATACAAAAAGCACATACATACACACACACAGTTCAGCAAGGAAACGGTAACAATGGTAACAACGATCTAAAGAACTACGGCAACAATTATAGATTCCAGCTACAGGAAATCCACGTCCCTCCCATACAAGAAGCGGACCCCGTACATAAATACAAAAAAAGGGAAGTAAAGAGGCCACTAATTAATAAGTAGGCAATCTTTTTAATTTCCTAAAAAAGAATTATCAATTGTATACTGCAATTAGTAGAAATTCATGCACATATATGTATTTCACAGCGGACTTTCTTCCCGCCAAAACAAATTTTAAATAATAAAAAAAAAAAAAAAAAATGCGGTTCCAAAAATTCGTTTAAAATTACGGCTTGTTATATTTTATAACAAATAAATAATTTCCAGTTTTAAACTCAAGCAAAAGAAGAATACAGCATTCCTACTGTATACATTCCGTTTATGTACATACATACATAACAAAACTAAATCTAATGTTAGTTTCTTTAATTTGCCTACTTACGGCTCTTAGCAAATTCCCTATTGCAAATTCTAAGGTCATTGCCTTATTAACCTACTTACTCAACAGTAAAGGTAAAGTTCAAAGCCCTTTAAAAAGAGCGACTTGTCAACAACTTGGGTAGCGGTTCCCGAGTTGAACGAACTCGACAGCGCATCAAAGGCAAAGAACTTACATACATACACTGAGCGCATAAAAAACAAAGAGTGTCATAACAACAAATGAGCTTCTCACTATACCATTATCCGCCTATTTTTGACAAGATACAAAATCGTTTAATAACCCAATATGGAATTTTTCTGTTCGCTATTTTTAAGCGAAATATATCATCTCGATATAATAATTAAATAATTAATAATTCAATAATTTTAATTTTTTTTTACAAATTTTATATAAATTATTTATTACATATTTATTACATTTTACTTTTATTAATACGTATATAACCCACGTTTATAAAAGTGAAAGTGTTTGTGATTTTTTTATATTTAATTTCTATTCGGAATAATTTCTTCCAGTGTTTTAATTTTACAATAACATCAAAGTTGTGATTTCAACAAAAAAAAAAAAAAAAAAAACACAAACACAGCCACAAATTTTTTTCAAATTTTTCTATCGCATATAAACTCTATTCGAGTTTCACGGTTTTTCTTGCGACTATTAAATACATTTTTTCCTTTTAAATGCCAATTGGTCATAGTCCTACCAAAGGTACTAAGGAACACAAAATGTCTGATTCCGAAACAAGAAAGGGAACTTCACTCGAAGCCCTTATCACAAAAAGAGAAACGCCACGAACGCGCAGATCTAAACAGATCGATCCTTCCGCGCAACTTTTAATTTCATTAACTGACAATGTGATTCGATACTGTTCTCGATTCAGTGATTCCCCTATTCAGGATCACACGGAGACGTATCTCAAAATCAAAGACAAATCACTAGATGAATGTTGGCAAGAATTTAAAACGGTCTATAGAGGGGTTTGCTCAAAGCCCGACGAATGTCTGCCCGAAAACTTCAAAATGTCAGCAGACAATAAATACTTCACGTGCCATGACACGTATGAATTAACGAAGATAAAGATAGCAGACCAGCTCGAATTAATTCGAGCAGCTACTCAGCCGAGTCCACCTTCCCGTGTGGAACGAATTTCCGAAGAAACTTCCTCTTCGAATATATGCCTGAAAGTCCCAGCCTGCGACACAGAGACATTTTATGGGGGTTATGAAGAATGGCCAGCGTTTCGTGATATGTTCACGGCGGTCTACATAAACCACCCTAAGCTCTCCCGTGCGCAAAACTTGTATCATCTCCGGTACAAAACGGAAGGCAAAGCTGGCTCAATCGTCAAACAATATCCATTGAGCGATGATAATTTCGAGCTAGCATGGGAGGAATTACGGGCAAAATACGAAAACAAACGTATTCTAGTGGACAACCAAGTAAAAGTCCTACTCTCGCTGTCCAACGTACAGACCGAAAATAGCGAGCAATTACAAATATTACAAACAACCATAAATGACTGTCTGTCTGCCTTACATTCCCAAGGTGTATCGACGGATAGTTGGGATCCAATATTAGTCTATATATGCTCCTCGGAACTGCCTGAACCCACATTATCCTTGTGGGAACAATCTCCTCACTTCTAGATATGAAGTGGTGGAGCGTCTAAACCAGCTTCATCCAAGCCAAAACAAACCAAAACCAGTCGCCACTCAAAACACCGCTCATAATAGACCCTTTAACAGGACACAATCATTTGTGGCGGAACAAAAAAGGGATAACACATGTCCGTGCTGCACCGACACCCAATTTCACAATGCCAAAATTTCAAAAAAATGTCGGTATCAAACCGAATACATTTTGCGAAGCAGAATCAACTCTGCAAAAACTGCTTATCATGAGATAATCGCAGTAATGATTTTACGAGCAGGTTTGCATGTGCACATTGTCAGTTACGGCATCATTCCCTGTTGCACCTAAATACAAAACCAAATGTTCAAACCGCCAGCAGCAGTTCTCACAACTCTACTGTGCAACACCCAACTGCCAAGTCAACTTCTCCAGTTCGACAAGCGCATACAAGCTCCAATCCAAGCGAGCAACCGTGCTGCTCTAAGCAAGCACAAATACAATCATTACACGCGGGACACGATAGCAGAACTCTCCTTCCAACTGCCATTGTCGCAGTGGAACACCAAGGAGAATTGTTCCAACTCAAAACCTTAGTTGACCAAGGCTCACAAAGAACTTTCATTTCCTCGAAAGTTCAGAAAAGGTTGCGACTTCCAGTCGAACATTCCAAGTTCGAAATTTCCGGAATGGGTAGACATATCATCCAAAACTCATCCAAACTTTGTTCCTTGACTCTGGTATCATCCAAAACCAAGCAACGGATCAATGCCCAAGCCATCGTGCTACAAAAGCTAACGAGGCATTTGCCAACTTTTACCTTAAGTCGTAATACCTGACAACAGTTCAAAATCCTTGAACTTGCTGACCCAAATTGTCATATACCAGCTCAAACCGACATGGTAATCGGCAGTGACATACTCCCACAAATTCTCGTGGAAGGTGTACAAACAATTTGCGACACAGTACTTGCGCAAAACACAATATTTGGTTGGATCCTTAGCGGTCCTGTAACCGAAAAAGTGGTGTCATTCTCGACACAAGTAGAAGAAATCTCAACTGATACACTTGGTGATCAATTGAGAAAATTCTGGGAAGAGGAAGAAATTCCTTCAATTCCACAAATTTCAAATGAGGATCAAGCTTGCGAAAACATATACAAGCAAACCACGACTCGTGCCCCAAACGGTCGGTACATTGTGCGGCTTCCATTCAAGGAAGATTTCCCCGCAAAAATCTCTTTAGGCCATTCCCGGCCTGCAGCGCTTCAACAATTTTTCAGTATGGAGCGCACGCTTAAGAGAAAAGGAGAGTTAAATATAATACACAATAATGTGTTGCAAGAATATCTTAACCTCGACCACATGGAGTTCACCTACCCGCGTGAAATAATCTTCAGTGGCAACAATCACTCATTCTATTTGCCACATCATGCCGTTGTAAAACCGGACAAAGTGACCACTAAAGTTCGAGTAGTATTTAACGCCTCGAGAAAATCGAGCTCAGGCAACTCACTCAACGATGTTTTGTATACTGGTCCTACTCTCCAACCAGACCTCATGCTGCTCATTCTTCAATGGCGCATGTATAAGTTTGTATTCAACGGAGATATCGAAAAAATGTATCGTCAAATATTAATTCACGACGATGATAAACAGTTTCAGCCAATTATATTTCGTAAATCGGCTGAATCTCCTGTCACCGAATACTGCCTGAAAACTGTTACATTTGGGGTCAATTGTGCACCATACCTTGCCATCCGTACGTTGCATCAACTTGCAACGGATACCGACGCAATATATCCACTGTCTGCACCAATAATACGAGACCAAACATATGGCGATGACATCTTATCCGCTAGTCATGACATAGACAGTGCTTCTGAATCACTTTTTCAAGTGGTCAACGCTCTGAAATCTGCTGGTTTCGTACTTAAAAAATTAACGGCAAATAACGCCACTATACTGCAACAATATCCCAAAGAGGATCTGCTCGATTCAAACTTTCTGAAATTCAAGAGTGCTTCTAAAACCAAAATTCTGGGTATCCAATGGAACGCTCTAACAGACAAGTTTACATATACAATTCTGCCAGCTACTTCAGCAAATGTGGTCACTAAGCGACAAATTTTATCGTCGGTTGCAAATCTTTTTGACCCGGCAGGATGGCTGTCGCCAGTTATGATTCAAGCAAAAATGGATGAATGTGCTAAGCCAACAGCTTTGTCAAAATGGCACACCTTTGCAGAAAATCTGCCTGCTATTTGCGCAATTGAAATACCACGCTGGGTTAATTTCGCTCCGGGGCAGGACACCCAAATCCACGGGTTTTAGGATGCTTCGGAAAAAGCATATTGTGCAACAATTTACATCCGCACACATGCTAACAATGAAATTACGTCCACCTTGCTGGCTGCAAATGGAAAGGTAGCACCGTTGAAAACAGTAAGCTTACCACGCCTAAAGCTGTGTGGCGCATTACTATTAGCAAAACTGGTTGCAACCATTCAAAAACAACTCAGTTTACAAGCGTGCAACATATTTCTATGGTCAGATTCCGAGATCGTATTGGCATGGCTCGAGAAGCCACCATGCTCATGAAAGACCTATGTATCAAACCGCACCTCTCAAATCCGAGAATATGTTCCAAGCGGTACATTGCGTCATGTTACCAGCGGAGATAATCCCGCAGATCTTGGTACACGCGGCTGCAAGCCGCAGGACTTAGCTGTCAATTCACTTTGGTGGCATGGACCGAAGTGGCTCTCCTGCCACTCAGATTCTTGGCCAAATTCAAAGGCCCACAGCGCTTCTCCGCCAGAAAGGCGCAAAGTAGAAGCATATCACGCGCTTGAAGATGAGCCCGACTATCTAGATCGGTTTTCCTCATACTCTCGAGCGATTCGCGTGACTGCATACATGTTCCGTATCGTGGACAATGTTCGAAATAAGTCCAATGGGCAAACATTAATCACCTTGCCACATCTGACACATAGTGAATGCCAAGCCGTCAAGAAGGGCATCATCGACATTTCCCAAAAGCGCTATTTTCTTAGCGAAAAAGATGCTTTACGAGCTAAAACAGCTATTAACAAAAAGAGTACACTACTCGTTCTGAATCCATTCTTGGATAAGGATGGACTGCTTCGTGTGAATGATAGATTGGCACATTCCACGCGGAGTTACAACGAAAGACACCCAATCATCATCCCAACTAAATCGAGGTTCTGCCACCTATATTTGAAGTTTATGCACGAACTGCTTCTTCACGTAGAGACACGTTTGATGCTTCAAATGGTCAGATAAGAGTTCTTCATTCCGAAGCTCAAGCCTCTGATTAAAAAGTGCATTTTTCAATGTAAGGCATGTACGCTTTACAAGCAAAAGACACGCACGCAAATCATGGCCGCTCTACCCCCTGAGCGTTGCACATTCACACTCCCATCTACAACGGGAGTAGACTTTGCAGGGTCATTTCAATTAAAAGCTTCAGCCTTGAGGTTGAACACATTTTTCAAAAGCTATGTTGAAGTCTTCGTCTGCTTTGCAACGAAGGCCGTGCAACTCGAGCTATGTTCAGATCCGACAACTGAAGCATTTCGAGCAGCGTTTGCACGTTTCGTCGGACGACGAGGATTTCCATACAAAATTATGAGCGACAACGGCAAAACGTTTATAGACGCGACTTCGTTAAATTCCTTAACGAATGCTCTACCGACATAGTCCAAAAATATGCTCCTCAAGGCATAAATTGGCACTACATTCCTTCCAGCGCACCCCACATGCGTGGCTTATGGGAATCAGCAGTTAAAAGCTTTAAATTACCTCTCAAAAAAAAAACCGCTGCATCTCATAAGTTTACGTTTGAGGAATTTACCACATTATTAGTGCGAATTGAGGCAGTTCTCAACTCGAGACCTCTGTCAGCTATTTCGCAAGACACCGCTGACCTCACTGCACTTACTCCTGGTCATTTTATCCGAGGTGCACCGCTTATGGCCATCCCCGAGCCAAACGCAATAGACCTTTCATTGACCAATCGATGGGAGAAGATTGAAATCCTTCACCACGAATTTAGTCGACGCTGGAAGGAGGAATATCTCAAAGATCTTCAAGAAAGATACAAGTGGAAGAATCCACAGCGAGATCGTCAACCAGGCGACTTGGTAGTAGTCAAAGAAGACCCACTACCACCCACCGAGTGGCGACTCGGTCGCATTTAAGATGTTCGCCGTGGACCGGATAACTACATTCGAGTTTTGGATGTACGCATCCAAAACGCGGTTAACACGCGCCCACTTGTCAAGCTATGCTTCTTTCCTAGTGAGAACTCTTGGCTCCCCGGATAGCATAACAACAAATAAAACAAAACTTCCGTTTGTTTCAGGACAAAACAATATATCTATCCAGTTTCCCCTAATACTGTCCGAACAATTTCTTTGATCTTCTCGTTCCAAAAAATGGCAACAAAACCGGCAGTACCCTTGGCCCCTACGGCAGAAACCGAAAACTGTCTCCAATGTAGGCTCTGTGCATGTGTGGCGCATTCCGGGCAATGAAGCCGCCACAACGACTAGTAGTAGCCAGGGCGCAAGGCTACTGCATAAATTGTCTGGCGCTGACAAACACGACGGGCGAGTGTGATTCGTCGAGCAGCTGCAAACGCTGCCATAAAACGCATCACACATTGATGCACCAGGGTGTACCCACACAGTGCAAGACGCCGTCGCCAGCTACAAAGGCAAAGCACCAGGTAGTGGCAAAGAAGAGAGGAGCAGCAACGACGCGCGCAAATCCAGCGCGTCCTATTCGTATGCCATCACCGGCCTCTAAGCGCGCAAAACAACGTGCGCCTCCCACCAGGAAAAGGCGCAACAATACCAGGCGCCGTGAAGCGGCAGCGACGACAGTTCCAGCACCAGCGGGGCGACCGCAAAGCAAGAAGACGCACACCATATCGCGCACTGCTACGGGCTTACAATCGCCCGCCTTCCGCAACCGTGCAGCAAGAGGCGCAATTGGAGACGCTATTCGGGCCTTGCAAACGCTACAGAATGCGTTGGGCAACGCATCCCTGCAGGGCGGGGAGCATGTTTAAGCGCCCGCTTAAACCAATGTAAACGATTTCATGTAACTGCCGTGCGCGTGGAATTACCTGTCTGGTCCCACTATTTCCGGGTGTCCCATCACGCGCCAATTCCCTTATCCTTTTTGCCTTGAATTTCGTTAGCCGATCGACAGCTTAGCGGCGGCCGTTCGAGCTAACGAAATATCATTCTTAAACCTACAGCCCTCGCTCGCGCACACGCACGGCAGCAATTAAACCGCGGACACTACATTTGTAATCAATTTAAACTAAATTAATAAATTAGTGAAAAGAATTAAAGTTGTAATAAAAATATTGTGAAATTGAACAGAACAAAAAAGGTGCTTTTTCATTTAAAGTTGGGCCCGCTCAATAGCCGGCATCTCCTTATTTACCTGAAGTCCTTAACGGCTTGAACAAAGACACATAAAATATATATCGGAGCGGCCCGGCGCGCTCGATAAGACCTTTTGTTTCTTATTCTAGGAGGTCCAAAGAATATATTTAGCAAATAAAAAAAAAAAATTTTTATGTATCTACTGTGGCCTTACGCCTTAAATAATTTATATTGACATAAGAATGGTAAAAATAAAATCAATCAACATAATATAAAAATAAAATGGCATAAAATAAAATAGAAAAAAAATGAAATTACGTGTATTATAAAAAGTAAGAAATATTAAAACTATTGTCTTAAGTTTATTTCCAAAATTATTTGCAACTTTTTAGTTAAATATTTTTTAAAAGCGTGTTTTTTTAGTTTTTTTAAACTATATTTATTTCAGTTTTTATGCATTTTGCTTGGGGTTCTTGACCATTGGATTTGTTATTTGCATAGCGCACTCACTAATAGGGTCTTAGCACATCTTGTTCGGGGAATTTATCAAAAACTCGGAGTTTATTTCGCCCTAGTGCTCTTATATTCTTGGGAACTCAAATTTAGATCACAACTAACTATTTAGTTGAAACTTAGAAAATTTGGTGTTGTCAACTATATCTTATAAAAACTACGCCCGGTTATGTGTGAAAATATTGTTATTTCAACAGGACATAATAATTATTAATTTAATGAGAAGGTGTTTGAGTGAGCCAAAGATGAAATATATTTCAAAACTTTTAACGCAGTCGTTATTTTTGTGAGCAGTAAATGTCAAGTAATCAATGTTTTTCGGCTTAGAATAAACTTCAGGTCCCTCCATTTGCTGGGAAACCAATAAGACACATGCTATGGGTGAGGAGCTTCTGCGGCCGAAAATCACTTCAGCGGTTATAAAGCGCAACCTGTGTTATACATACCTATTAGTTGCACAAGCAAACCTCCGTAGTCGTGTTTCATACATCCAAATTGGCTTTAAGTTGGTGGTTGTTAAGGTACTTAACCTCCATTGCTAGGGGTATCATTACGTTGTTTGCTCTAAGTGTTAAGCTTGTTTTTTTTACTTTAAAGTATATGTGACATCATGCTAACACTTTTGTTCGTTCACTTTGATGCGCCAGTTTGACAACCAACATAGTTTAAAATATTTTTTTGGTATATTTGAAGCTTTGATTGGTTACTTACTCTTACATAAAACCGCTGTACTGTCTGCGAATGTTGAGGTTAGTCGTTGTCTGCAGTAAATAAAACATACAGTATTGGTTCTTGTTTAATGTTGAGTGGGGGGTAAAAAATGGGCAGTTTCAAATGAAATGAAGAAGTCTAGGTCTTTTGGGTTTATAAACGGTAACAATTCAGGTTTATTAAATTTCTTGCGTTATAAGAGGGATTATTGAAAAATAATAATAATTTTGATTTATAATTCGTTGTATAGGTTTTTAGACACAAATTGTCTTAGTGTCTTTGAGACCATTTAATTATTACAAGACTAGGTCTTTAAAAGTTATATGAAATTACAATTAAAAAGAATATAAGCAAATATAAGAATATGAATTCAAATGATGAAGAGAGGTTGAAAAGCGATTAAAACTGAATGTGTCGCTGTTGGCTACTTTAGCCGGTTAGTTAATTCAAACGGTGTTGCTGGTGCGGAACGTTAGCAACATTAGGCAGCACATCGCGGCGTTGCCACCTGAGGGGAATCACTCCGAAAACGAAAGGAGATCCTCAACAGTTCCAAAACGTTACCTTGAGGATCACCAGGACTAATTGGATACTCTTCTAAGACAAATTCCTTTAACTTAAATTGTAAATTTTCTGTTAGTAATGAAGATCTCAAGGAAATTTTTGACAGGGTCATAGATATTTTGTTATGAGTCTTGTATGCCTTACCTTATCGAATGCAAGGCGCTTTCAATTCAAATGCTTCCTGATCTCATTGGCAATGCGAAAGAAATGTTCTATAGTTTCATGTGTTCGCGAAACCCTTTATTGATGGATTAGTATCGTGTTTGAGGAATAAATAAAAGGGATATCATAGTTAACAGCAATTTTTCATAAAGTTCGGAAAGAGTTGAGGCAAGAAACTGGAAGCTGTATTTGTTAATTCCATAGGTATTTGTGGTGTTATGTGGTTGTAAAAAGGCGACTTTTACACAGAGGTCGTACTCACGTCGGGAATAGTCCAAGAGAAATAGTGAGGTAATCATTTTTGCACCAGTATTTATTTTACCTTAATTACCTTTCGCTTGAACTTTTCTTCTCAAAGCAGTGTATAGCGGCTACTATTTGAAACTGTTTATTTATAATTTGGGTTTTCTTGGTGTCTCTTCTTTAATTTTAGTGGAGTGCTAATTTCTTTACTTGTTTAAATAAAAAAAAAATTCGAACATTTACGTTGCACTTTTTTTGTTTTGATTTGATTGCAATCAAAACATACACTGTAACGATAGCGCTCAAGAAAGAACTTATAACAATGAGAACGTCTGGCTTTCTACTTTTTGCTAGAAATGTCTTTTGTACAGAGCTAGAAAATGCATGAATGGAATTGTTTTTCTTCTGTTTTGATGAAAAAAGTTTAAAAATAATATTTTATATAGCTTTTTAACCAGCATTTTATCTATTTTAAAAAGATATATAAATTTTTGTTTTTCTATATTCACGTAAGATGTTGTTTGGGCTGGATCATATACTCCATCTCTGCATATCGGATGGAGTACATACATACAGTTTTGAAATTAATCCAAGAGTTACTCCACGGAGTACCTACAGTGGGTCACGTTATGAAAAATATACGAAAACTAAAATTCGGACATAATTTTTAGTTTCGATCAAAACATACATACATATTAGGTCAAAGTTCATTCGGTTTTTATCTAAGAGATGGCGTTATGTCTTTGTTTGCTTTGTTTGTTTTTGACAGTTTTTTCGATTGATTGACTCAGTACGTTGTGAGCGCTCGTCAAAGATGGACATCAGCAAAGAGAAAATTCGCTATATTTTACAATTCTTCTCCGATCAAGGCGAAAAAGCAGCCAAAGCGGCTGATAAAATTAATTTAGTTTATGGGCCCGATACTGTAAACGAACGTAATGCAAAAAAGTGGTTTGCTAGGTTCCGTTTTTAATTTCGATGTCAAAGATGCACCACGCGTCGGGAGGCCTGTCGTCGAAATATTCGAAAAAATCATGGAAATAATGAAATCAGACCATCACGTGAGTACTTATTTAATTGCTGAGGAACTAAAGATAAGCCAAAAACCCGTTTGGAACCATTTGCATAACCTTGGATTCAAAAAGAAGCTCGATGTTTGGGTGCCCCACGAACTAACGTAAAAAACATGATGGACCGAATTTCCTTGTGCAAATCGCTGCTGAATCGCAACAAAATCGACCTATATCTGAAGCGGTTGGTGACTGGCGATAAAAAGTGGATCACTTACGACAACGTCAAGCGAAATCGGTCGTGGTCGAAACGCGGTGGGCCGGCGGAAACGGTGGCCAAGCAAGGATTGACGGCCAGGAAGGTTTTGCTGTGTGTTTGGTGGGATTGGCAAGGAATCATCTATTACGAGCTGCTCCCCTACGCTGAATTCGGCCCTCTACTACCAACAAGATCGTTCGAAGGCAGCACTCATCTAGAAGAGGTCATTTTTGATCAACAGAGGCCGAATTGTGTTCCATCAGGACAACGCCAGGCCACATACGTCTTTGGTGACGCGCCAGAAGCTCCAGGAGCTCGGACGGAAGGTCCTAATGCATCAACTTATAGTCCGAACCTGGTACCAAGTGATTGCCATCTTTTCCTGATCTTGAGCTGATCCTCCAATTTGTGGTTTTGCGTCTTGATGTTTTCTCCAACAAATGGAAGGACCTACAGATTATTCTAATAGTTTTCCATAAGGACTATTTACTTCATGTCAGAAATACACTCGAAAGCGTTGGCATTCCCTGCCGGGAGACGACCGCAATTAGAAATTTTAACTTATTTTTTTTTTTTTTTTATTTAGTTTTCTTTAACTTTTGGATGTTGGTCGTACCAGGATTTGAGTCATGGCCTTCCAAGTGACAGTACGTAATGCTAACCTGTGGCTATACATATATAGTATAATATAATTGGCTCTTTATAACCGCGGTATCGATTTTCGGCCGAGCTGCTCCTCGAGTTTGTGGTTTTGCGTCTCGATATTTTTCCAACAAATGAAGGGACCTAAAATTTATACTAAGCCACCTTCGGACGGCTGATGGTTTTTTTACGAGGAACCTTTATTCATGTCCGAAATACACTTGTAGGGGTGGACATTCCCTGTCGAGGGGCGGCCGTAGTTAGAAAATTTTACTTAATTTTTTATTTAAATTAATTTTCCATAACCTTTGGATGTTGGTGGCACCGGAACTTGAACCCGAGCCTTCCGAATGTCAGTACGCAATGCTAGCCACTCGTCTACCGCGGCCCCGGCTACACATACCACCATAATAGTTATCATATAAATTTAACTTAATTTTTTGTTGCCACAGAATATGTGTATAACCTATTTCAATTTGCATATTTTTTCTTCTTGCACTGTAATATTTAAATTAGCTCAAACTTATGCACGTCATCTGTGTACCAAGAGAGTTCAACGAAACGAAGCTGACTCAATTTCAATTCGTTTTCCGTATACAAGAAAAAACTGTACATATACATATTTAATGTATTCCTAAAAAACTATAATTTTAATAATAATAATAAGCCCAACGGCTACTTGATTAAGCTTTTAACGAAATTTGATTGAGTTATTTATTAAGAGAGGTTAGTAGAAAAATTTTCATTACGAAAATTGAGTTTGTTATATTAAATGTGCTGGAATAACAATTGAATTCTTGACATTGGCAATCTTGTTCAATTCTAAAACTCTGTCAATATGTATGTACACATTTAAACCATTGCATTGGCGGTCCTTAGACCTAATATGGGTACTAATTTTATGTGTCATTTAAGTAATAATGGCAATATTGCAAAGTTGAAACTACGGTTAAATGAGCGGTCAATTTGCAAAACTTTTGCAAGTCAGCGGTTTCCTATTTCTCAAAAGTAAAAATTTATAGATTGAATTTTATGTTAAAAAATAAAAGTATGCTTTTGGTTAAAAGCTGATAGTGATTTATGAAATTTGCAATGAATGCAATTGAAAATAGTTGCCATTTTATCGGGAAGAAAATTGCATATACAAATTAAGAATTGATTTGCGATACTGCCGTTTTTCGAAGTTGTCATATAGCATTTAAGTTTGCGACCTTAAATGAGTACCATTATTATGTAAATATGTATATATGATGTTATATTTGTATACGAGTACACCCGTGTATGCAGTTTATTACAAGTTAAATATTTAGTTAGATATACCCAACTTATTAAATATTTACTTGCTATACCAAGTTTTAAGTTCCGGTCCGAATAAAATAAAACACAACCTACGCTTTTGACGAATATTCGTATATTTTAAGTGATTTTTCTTCCGTAACAGTTTTTTTCAAAACCCCTCAATTGTCTTAAGTACTAAAAAGAGAGAATAATATTTGTTGTCGAGTTGTATCGACAAAAGTATCGCCGGCGTGTCGAATAAAAAAGAAAAAAATGGAGTTTTAGATTTAACACGTTATAAATATATTTATTTATAAATATGAATATATATACATGTATGTGTGTGTGTTTTATAATTCAAATTAAGTGTTTTGTATTACAATTTGATACTTATTGTGTAGGGTTAGTGTTTTTAATATTTATATGACCTGTGGGTTTATATTTTAAATATCCAACGATGTGGTTGTTGTTGTGTGGGTTTCACTAATGTTTGCTACTTGCACTGCTTTCATTTTTGTTTGTTTTCAAAAGCCTGAAAACATTATACGTATGTTGGCGCTGTTTTGTATTTTTCAATTGTCCTCTTATTCGCTTTGAGGACAATGCAGGGATGTGTTTATTGGGTATAAACATCCCGGCCGCCTTGAAGGATTTAGGGTCTGCTTCAAATTGTGCCGGTTAGGGTTCAACCGAGTGCGGTGTCTTGAGCGACTATGTTTCCATTATCGGGGTTGAACAAGCCGGGTCGAATGATTTGCGGGTAAATATTGTCACCTCCGCTTTTTCAATTTACAATATGTATGTGCGTATGTACATACGTACATACATATGTATACCTACAGTGGCTGTTGGTCAAGCGCCTACCAACAACCACACACGTCAACAAAACAAACTACCGCACAAAGCGACCGGCCAGCTTAGTGGAGACGGCGTGGGTCAACAGCTAAGTGCAAGAACAACAACTACTAGCAAATACAAAACCAAGTAAAATGATCACCGCTGACTTAGATAAACGAGGATCGCACAACAATAATTAAACACTAGAGCAAAGCTAAACGTATATGTACACACATAAAATAATCAAAATATGTTTTTGGGGTGCACCCGGGGTGTGGTCCAACCAAACTGGTTACGAACCCACTCGCACTACTCCCGTGCTGTCGGGGGTAACTTTAACCCGCCTGTATGACTGGGCTCTGGGTGCGGGATGCTATAAGGATGGGTATGGACGAACGGAGGGAACGACACTGTCGGCACGATGAAGAAAACGTACGAAAACACAAATTGATACTTATCGGTTTCTCGGTCGGGTGTGGGTACCCAACTTCGGTGCTCCTCCGGTGATGCCGCCGAACTCCAGTTCCGCCACTAAGCACGGCAAAAGCAACAATCTAAAACTATGGGCTTCAACTGCCAACAACAATTTGCCTCGACTGGCACTGCACTAATATAAAATTATTTTCTACTAAAATCACTACACAATTCGAATTCTTTTATATATATTTTTTCAAAAGCACAAATACGCTCGTCTGCGTCAAAAAAGGGTGTTCACTCTTTTGTAGATTGTTAGAATCTGATCCGGCACGCACTTACGAGCCAGGCCGCAAGCTACGCGTCGGTCTTTAGAATTCTCAGGCGAGTGTGTATTGGTGCCCAATCATTTGGCGCCGCCCCCATTACCCAAATGGACAGAGTTGTATAGCGCACGCCACCATGGCACACCAAGTACACTGGGATAATTTTCCCCTCGCCTTATAAAAAGAAAAGCGACACCCCTTTTTACGGAATACTCGCGCAAAGCATTCCGTTTCCCTAATATTTGTTAGTGGAGGAACCGTTTTGACGAACATCTCCTTTTGGAGACTTATACCACTGGGTAGGCACACACCGAGTGCAACCGTGCCAACAATTCATGGCTTTGAATTACGCAATTATTTGCCGACAGATGCCACTGCCCACGTTTGGAGTGAAAGGAATATTGGGCAAAACAAAGGAAATGAACAAACAAACACAAAAGAAGTTTTTGTTGCGGCCAGTACGCGACAATATCTGCTCCCAGTTCGATCATTACTTTGTCTGTCGTTATAAATTTAGGGTCAGCGAGGACTAGGTGGTCGAATCTTTTCGCGATTTCACCACCTAAGTCACAATCATAGGGTCGGGTCGGTAGCTCGTTTGTAACGAGACTATTGCATTTCACACGTAAATGATTATCGGAGAGAGATCCGATGACTAAACTGCAAATGCTGTGTGAATAGGGCAACTTTAGTTTTTCAACCAATTCAGTTGCAATTGTGGTCAATTTTCGTGTCGGGTTTACGAGTGCTCTGACTTTGTACCATGTGTCATCGTGTTTTAATCGGATGATCGCTGTTGGTATAACGGTTTGCTTACTCAATAGACTAACAACGTCTGTTGCTTGAGCATGGATCGGGGTGGTGAGTTTACGTTGGCCTTGTTGCTTTTCTTCGGTAAACTTTGGATGACCGTGTAGCGTAGTATGGTGCTCTCCATTACAAGTGAAACACCTTGTCTTACTGGTGCAGTTTCGGGTTTTGTGCGATCGGGCCAAACAGTTGACGCAGTACTTGTGTCGTGTAACTGTGTCAAAAATTTCTCTCACACTCATTGCGATGTACTTGGAACATGTCACCAAGCGATGGTCCTTTTTACAAATTCCACATGCAACGTGCTTATAAGCCAGTTCCGCTTTGAGTGGGTTATGGTACGTTGTGCTGTGCGATGAGTGGAGTCGTTTTCCTCACGAATTGGGGAAAGGGTCGCTCTGAATCGTTGTAGACGACTGGCTAGGGTTCTTGCTTCGGATCTCGAGCTGACGTTTCGCATGCTGTTTCGCGAGCTCACGGTAATTGCTGGACTGTGTCCTCGAGGGTTTGTTGCCTTAGTGGGTGCCATGATACTATAAATGGAAATAAAATATTAGTTATAGGGTAGAGTCACAACTTTTGTAATTGGACGGGTTATAATGCCTTGTGAGGTTCGTATGTCAACTACTCTAGTTCTAGTGTCTGACCCGAGGTAAGTCTTTTCGATACGACCTAATTTCCATTCATTTATGGGTAGGGGTTCTTGTCGAATAACTACCAAGTCTCCAACTTTTACATTGCGTTGGTGGTATTTCCACTTATAACGCTTGTGGAGTTCTTTTAGGTATTCTTCTTTCCAACAGTTGCGAAGCTCCTACAAAGTTCCTTCTATTGTCCGAATAAAGATCGGCGGGGCATCCGCGCCTAGAGAAAAATCGTGAGAATGCCGCCATAAATGCTTCTGTAGTAAGATCACTTACGGGTTCTAAGTGTATTGCTTTGGTTGCAAAGCAAATGAAAACACATATGTATCCCTTGGTAATTAAGCATGCTCTTCCGGTATAGTTTTTTATATCGTAAGGTCCAGCGAAATCAATTCCTTTTGCTGCGAATGGGCGGGTTAGGGTAGTACATTGAACTGGTAATGCTGCCATGATTTGAGTAGCTTGGGTTTTTTTGTACAGCATGCAAGTTTTGCACTGATGAATCGTTGTTTTTATAAGGGTCTTCAGTTTTGGAATTCAGAATTCTGTACGAATGAGTCGTAATACTAACTGGTTTCCTCCATGTAGTGTTATTGAGTGGGTAAATTAGGTGAGTGATTTTGACAATCGACTGTTGTAGGGTAGTAGAATCGGATGACGTTCGTTGTATGACAGCGTAGCTGAATTACTCAAGCGACCATTAACCCGCATGATTCCTTTGGGGTCGATTGATGGTTTAAGGGTCAATATAGAACTCTTTTTGGGTATCTGGGTCTTTTGGGTCAAAGCTTCATGTTCCTCATGAAAGTATCTTTTCTGAGCTAAGACAATTAGCTTGGAACGGGTTGATTTAAATTCGTCTGGGGTTATTTCGACGGTTGTAAATTGCTCTTTTCTTCTATTTGGTGACGCGTTTGAACAAAATCTAAATAGATATGATATAACACGAATTGTTCTGGGCAGTGTAGAGAATCTGTCTAGTATATCTTCTTGAGCTGTAGCGGTAAAGGTTTTAATTGGTTTAAGCTCTAGGGTTGTGGCGGGTTGTTTCTGAGTGATTAGCCACTGTTTCGAATCGAGTTGTAGCCATTAAGGTCCGTGCCACCAGAGTTTGTTGCTCGCGATTTCTAGGGGAGTGCATCTACGACTTGCGAGGTCCGCTGGGTTATCACGGCTTTCCACATGATTCCAAGTTTCGCTGCCGACGTTTTCAACTATCGTGGCGACTCGATAAGAAACGAAAGTCGTCCATGAACATGGGGGTTTGCTTAACCAAGAGAGAACAATAGTTGAGTCCGTTCAGAGATGGGTGCGATAGTGTGTCAAATTTAACTGTAATAAGGTCGTGACCACTAAGCTTGCGAGAAGAACGGCTCCGCATAGTTCTAGCCTTGGTAGTGATATACTTTTAATTGGAGCTACTCGGGTTTTCGATGCTAACAGGGTGGTCCAAGTATTTCCGTCTATAGAAATTCTAATGTAAAGAGTTGCGGCGTATGCTTTTTCAGACGCATCAGAGAATCCGTAAAACTCTATGACCGCTGAAGTTGAGAAATGGGTACACCTTGGAATTTCTATTTTATTAAGCACCTCATATTCCTTAATGAATGTTTTCCATCTATGTAGGGTTAGGGGTTTTAGACTTTTATCCCAGTTTGATTTGTAAAGCCATATTTGCTGCAAGATGATCTTTGCTGTTACGATTACTGGACTGAGCCAGCCTGCTAGATCAAACAGTTTAGCAATTATTAATAATACTTCTCGTTTAGTGAAAGATTCTTTGTCTGGAATGGGGTTGATAACGAAAACGAATACATCTTTCTTAGAAATCCATCTAATTCCTAGGGTCTTTGTGCTATTGGATTCTGTTAAATCGAGCAAATTAGTATCCAATAGATGTTCTGATGGGAAACCTGATAAGATTTTTGGGTCGTTGGAAGTCCATTTGCGTAGAGCAAATCCTGCGGACTCCAAGGATGTTACGAGTTCGTCTCGAGCCAACTTCGCACTTGTTATATCATGGGCTCCGCTGAGAACATCATCTACATACATTCCATTACGAATTATTTTTGATGCTAGTGGGTGGGTTCCCTTTACATCATCTGCTAATTTCAACAGTGTTCGGATTGCTAAATAAGGAGCACAGTTAATGCCAAATGTTACTGTTTGTAATTCAAATTCCTCTACTGGGTTATCATTTGAATTATTGAATTATTATCTGAAGAGTATTCTCTGAAATCGTGTGTGTTTGGGTTCTACAAGAATTTGCTGATACATTTTTTGTATATCTGCGTTGAAAACGAATCGAAATAGACGCCATTTTATTACTAAGATTACCAAGTCTGTCTGCAGAATAGGTCCAGTATGTAGTACGTCGTTGAGACTGTTTCTGTTAGATGTGGGACATGATGCATTAAATACCACTCTCAGTTGCGTAGTTATTCGATCGGGTTTGATAACTGCGTGATGTGGTAGATAATATAGGGTGTTTTCCTCCGCGGGATTGTTTTCCACCTTTTTCATGTGTCCAAGTTCCAAATACTCATTAATAACTTTGTCGTATTCCATTTTTATGTCCGGCTTTCTCGAGAGGGATTTCTCAATTCTTAAAAACTGAGCTAGCGCTATGTGTCTTGAGTTGCCCTGTTCTATGTGTTTCTGGGTTTTTAAAGGGTAGGGTTACCACATAACGTCCCGATGAGTTTCTGTATGTGGTTTTTTGATAATTTTCCTCACACAATTTATCTGAAGATGAGGACAGAGGCTTTCTCGGAACTTCTTCCACTTCCCAAAATTGCGTGAGTAATTTATCTGAGGTCATTTGGTTGAAAAATGAAGATACAGAAGGTCAACTGGGCTTTTCTGGAATGGGTCCTGACAAAACCCAACCAAATTCAGTTTCTTGGGTGAGCAAAGTATTCAATATATTTCTTTGTACACCACCGAGTATTATTTGTGGGTACAAGTCACTTCCGATTAGAACATCGACGGGTCTGAGCTTATTGAAATCGGGATCAGCTAAACTAAATCCGAGTTTTCCAATTTCAAATGTTGGGTCGAGTGAGTGAGTGGGTAAGTTTTCTGTCAGAGTTTTTATGATAAACGCTTGCGTCGTCATTTTGAATTCTTTCCTCATAGGTGAGCATAGGGTTAATTCGCATGTTTTTGTGGTTGTTGCTGAAACTGAGTTGTTCAGCCCTGTTACTTGTGCAACTGCATGTTTCGTAGTCATGCCCAGTTTTCTTTGGAGTTTCTCTGAAAGAAATGTGGCTTCTGACCCAGAGTCTATGAGTGCCCTAGCTGAATATAATTGCCCTCTATGGTTTATATGGCCTATGGTAGTATCTAACAAAATCTGTTTCCTACAAGACATGAGTGGTTCTTGAGTGGACTGTAAGAGGGTTGTGTATGCTTGTGGATGTGGATTTGAGGGGTGGGTTTGGGAGGTACTGCCTTGGTTTGAATCAAGAGCAGGGTTTGATGCTCTTGATCCTTGCGGGGAGGACTGTGGACGTGGGATGTTGTTGGGAGGTATTTCCGAGTTGTCTTCTAACGTGTCTTCGAATTGATGGAGAAAGCGTTTGGGTAACTTAGTTCCGCATAAGAATATTAACATAGGGTCCCAACTACTTGTGTCCAAGCCAAGATTATTCAGACTAGTTAGACAACTGTTCACCGTCCTCTGGGGATTTTTGATGGTACTTCCGCTTTCTTTGGTGGTTTGGGGTAAATTGAATAAAATCTTCAATTGGGCGTTTGTTTGAACTCTTTTGTTCTCGTATTGCGAAACGAGATCCTTCCATGCCATTAGAAATCCGTCATTTGTTAAAGGGGCATTTTCTACGATCGACCGCGCTTCTACTCGGGTTTTTTGTATTAGGTGGAAGAGTCTTTCCACGTTGCTGATCGTCTTGTTATGGATATATATAGCTGTAAACATATCTCTAAACGAGGGCCATGTTGCGAAATCTCCATAAAATATATCCGTGTCAATAGGGGGCAGATGAACAAATGATTCTACGTTCATCGATGGGTATGCCTCTGAAGTTCGCTCCTTTATAGTCGCTGATGGGGTCTTGAGATAATCAAGGCTTTGATTGATAGATCCTAAGCGTCTCAAATACAACTGATGGCCTTTTCTAAAATTTTCTTTGACTTCCGTTAAGTCAATGGGATCAGCAGGGTTTTGCGGGGTTCTGCGCAAGGCATCATACGATTTGCTTGCCCTGTCGTATATCGCATTGAGTTCAACTCTTTTGATTTCCAGATTGAAGGCTGATTCATCTTCCGGGAGTGTTGAATTATGTTCTTCTATGTATTCAAATAAATCGAGAATACAGAACTTAAAGTCTTCCATGATATTTGTTTGTTTAATTAAATTAAAATTAGCTTCAAACGACAAATTTGGGTAGGGTTCTTTGTGAAAAATAGCAAAAAGATAGACAAATCTCGCAAAAATTCGATTTTTTGATTATGGGTATTTTTGGCCCTCTTGGGTATAAAGGGTTAATTATATAAATAATAAATTTGTTTAATATTTAACATTAAATTAGTTAACGAAATTCCAAATTGGGTCACGAAAAAATTCCTTACTGGGTTTTCAGAAATTTGTCCTACTGGGTATTCAAAAATTTTTCCTACTGGGTGTTTTGTTTTCAGTGCACCTAACTGACTGTGCACTAACAAAATATACTTTGGGTTTAGGAATGCGAATATATGTATGTAAAAGCGTATGTATATAAATTTGCCGTGAGAAAAGTAATTTATTTGAAGTATTTGGGCTCCCGGCAAATATTGTATGTACAATGGATGTATATGATGCTATAAGTACGTAAATATATATGCACAATGCAAAGCAGAATATGAAAAACGCAGAGTTTCAAGTAATTTGCTTTTAAAACAAATTAAAAAATTTTGTAAATTTATTTATTGTTTATTATTCTGATTTGCACCAATATAAATAATACGGGTCGTTGTACTTATAATTTTTTCCACCAAATAATATTAAGTAACGGGTCGTTTTATGGTAGTTATATAAGTTAATCTATTGCATTAATAGATTTAAAAAAAAAAAACAAAGTTTTGTTTTTTTGAAGAGCGGTTAAGCTCACTTTATTTTACAAGAATCAAATTAGAACTGAAAATACATTTTTATCTTACAGCTAATTTATGCTAACAAGTCACGTTGCAAAACAGGGGCAATTGCATTTCGTTGTTGTTGTGGGCTGGCTGGCCAATCGTTCTCATATAGCGGCGGTGTGAAGTCAGCATTTTGGCAATTGCGCGTGTGGTGTCGTTCGCCCGTGGGATATTGTCCACGGCGGAAGCTGTGTTGTTGCATAAGCTCAGGTAGATCGTGGGAAAGGTATTTCGGCGTATACCGTGTTAACTCCTCCCCTTTAAAACATGCATCGTCCTCGATGGATGTCTCTGAAATATGGACAATTGCTGGAGATGATGTTTCCATTGGTACTGGAGGGTTATTTTGTAAGCTCTTCGTCTCAACTTGGATGTGGATTTTTCCTTTTCGGTTTGCAATTATCCTCTTTAGTGTCATTGTTAGGACCATTGCTAATAGGAATATAATTATAATGGATTCAGTAAAAACGCTGATTTTATTCTTCGTGCTGATGGCATTGATTTCTCTGATGTTTGCAACATTAAGCTCTTTCAAATATTGTAGAGAGATAACTTCTTCCAAATTTGCTGTGGCATTTGCGGAATTAACGACTGCTGGTAGTGGTTTTGCAAAAAATTGACTTTTATTTATGTAGCTTTTACCATTAATTACTACGGTTGCGTTATCGTATTTGAGTAGGAATGTGCCCTGTAGATTGATGACATCTTGATCTACTTTTAACGTGCCATTGTAGCTGTTAAAAAGTATAACAGCCTTATTATGTATTGCGAAGCGAACGCTCGTTTCGTGTGAGACACGAATCGTTCGCATATTTATATTACGTATTTCGAACACAAAGCCAAACGATAACAGCTGATTCTTACGTGATATGTTATTGAAAAGTACATTCTCTATTACGAATAGTATGCAAAACAACGAAGAGACATGTCAAATTCAAACGAAAGCTAGTTTGGTATCGTTGCATTAAATTCAAAATGGATCAGTCATGTAAAAAAAGGTAATATTAACTAATTCAATCAATGCTTGATTTGAAATAACATATTAAACTTATTTCAGCGTTAAGAAAACTACTAGCATCCAGTTTGAGATGCTCATTAAAGAATTGGAGGCTAAGGTAGACTTGGCTAGAGGCGCTCCTGTATTTGGGGCTGATAGAATTTCTTTCGATGCCCAGTGGAGGAAAGTTGCGGATAAATTGAACGCGAATGGACCTCCGCAGAAAAGTGTGGTGGAATGGAAAAATGTGAACGTGGATTGGAATTACAGTTTAAAATACAAAATATATGTGAAAATGTGTTTAAAAATGTAAACATAATATTCTTTACGCAATTCTCTACATAGATTTGGGCTGATCTTAAAAGTCGGAAAAAACGAAAGATTTTAACGAATTTAATTGAAATTTTAAAAAACAAATAAAACTATTAACAAATCATAAAATTTGTTTGAATGCTAGTTTTGCTTTTTCATTACATTTTATTTTGTATATATATTTTTTAATATATACAAACACCGTATTGTAAACAAACAAATACAAATGTCAACGAACGAGAATATAAAGAAGCAATGAGCAAGTGAGCACTGTCAGATGTTTAAAATGTAACTTTAAATAGATAGAAATTCGAAAAAACACAGTGTTTTTATTTTAATTATTATATAAATGACATATGGCAACATGTTATTTGACAAATGATTCCTTCTCGCATTTCTTTGTTACGTAGGCAACGTAAGGGTTGACGAACAATGTAGGGAATGTCAATGCTGTACGAAATCGTCCGGAGACGATTCGTTCGTCAGACCTTTCGTTCGCAATACATAATAAGGCTGTAAGGCCATGATTTGTCTCTTCTATGGCTGGTATATGATGCCCATTGGTGGTTGTGCAGTTTGCTGAATATCCCTTTAGTAAATTCGGTATGCAGCTGCTTTGTATGACTTCTTCTATGTTTTCTTGTTTACATAAAGATACATCATTTAGGTTCTTACAACTATTCTTTATATTAAATACATTTTTCTGACAAACAATTAGATTCTCATATTCTAGTTTAATAACTTTATTATTTTGTTTTACAGGTCTTATTATTAATGGTTTACAATTCTCATCGCTTGTAATAGGAACTTTTACAATGTAAATTATGGATGATAAATTTGATGCGATTTTTGCATCACCAAATTAAGCTATAAAATTTATATTTATGTAAGGCATTTTTTGTCTTTCCAATTTTTCCTTAATAATATTAATTTCTTCGTTCGATACTATAAATGAATTTACAATTTTGGCTTTTGCCCATTGTATTGAATAGTCTACATTTTTTAACTCTTCCTTAATATAATTTAATTTTCTCTCAATATTTCTTTCTAATTCTAACTTTATAGCATCACTTGATTTTACTTCGCTTAAGATTATATTTGTAATATGTGTTAAGTTATTTAATCTCTCTAATATAGATTTATTAATTATTATTTGTTGGTTATTATTATTTAGCCGGGGATCCGGCTAACCATTTCAGGCTGTGCCGAGGGAATTTATTGCTCTTTTTATTTTCGTGGGTCTAAGTTGGGATAATAGTGCTCGGATGGATTTTTCTTCCTGGCTTTTCTTGGTTTTGTAATGCTCTATTGTATTGTGTATCTCGTCAAGTACGCTGTCATATTGGTCTAGGTCAATGACGTGGATCAATTTAAATGTACCAGTCTGCACCTTTGCATGTCCTGTCTCTATTGTCACTATGTTACTGTTCGTATAATCGAAAATTTGTTTCTGCATTGCACAAGGCAAGCAAAATCCTGTAAATGGATATGTGTTAAATTTACTGTTTAATATGGCTTTTATGAATTGTTCTTCCTGATATTGTTATTACTGTATTACTTTTATCTTCCTTAACTATTTTCTTTCTGTAGCGGGGTGATAATTTATTTCCTAATCGTCTGTTAGTCTTTACGTAAATAACGTCGTCGGTTTGGAATGTCTTAAAGTCTTGTCTGTTTTTGTTCTGAAGTGCTAGATCTTTTCCTTGTTTATTTTTTAAGTTTTGTATATTTTCCTGTCTGTCTAATTCTATTGGGTTTGGTCCTATCGTTCTTCCGAAAAATACTTATATGGGTTTTCGTTTAGTTGTGGAATGAATGGAATAATTGTATTTATGTAAGGATCTGTTTAGGAGGTCTTCAAAATCGGTGTGTGTGTTTTCCGCTTTAGTACAACGTAATAGTTCCGAGAGGGTTGAGTGGAAACGTTCTATTTGTCCGTTTACCGACCTTTTGTATGGTGGGGTTTTACAAATTTCTATACCGTACTGGTTTTCTAACATGAAGGTTATGGGAGCTGCGCTAATGATTTTTCGTTGTCTATTACAATTTTTTCGGGAATTCCGAATGAGGTTAAAATGTCTCTTAAAGGGGTTTTTATGTCTTCACAAGCTCTGTAGGGTATGACTTTTGCTTGCGCATATTTCGAAAATTTGTCTATTGCCGTTAATATTACTCTTTTGTTGGTTAAATAAAGATCTATATGAACAATATGGACTGGATAGTTGGGAATGGGAGTAGCTTTTAATATGGGTTTCACTGGATGTCTCTCGTATTTATTTTCTAAACAGACTTTGCATTGTTTTACAATTTTTTTAATTTTTGCGTTCATATGGGGAAAATAAAACTTTTCTAATAGCTGTGCTTTGTTTTCGATAGCGTTTCTATGTGCTCTATTGTGTTCTTTTATTGCTTCTGTCTCCTGTTCTATTTCCTGGATTAAATCTGTTACCAATTTTCTTGTATAGCTTTGTTATAATATTATCACCTACTAGTGTTTTTAACAAAATTGGCTTTCTCAATTTTTGTTTTAGTACTATTTTGGAAAAAAAAATCATATTTACCAAGAATACGTGTAGTAACCGCACCACTATCGATTAGACATCTTGTTTTCGTATTATTTATAGTCAATAATATCATTGGTAATGACGATTCTGAGGCTGCACATGAAAATTTTGAGTAGTATTAATAGCATCAATTTCCATGGGTTCTGGATTACTACTAAAACTCCTGTTAAAACTTGATGGATTTTGATTTTGTTGTTGCATATTGTTATTAAAGTAAAATACATTTCCACAATTTCTGTTACGATAATCAAAATTCCTTTTATGACTTATTCTATTTTGATTGTTGCGATTACAAAATTACAAAATTACAAATATTATCACATCTATTATAATTATTGTTAAAATGTTGTGAAAAATTATTATTATTATTCGAATTATAAGGAACATTATTTTTGAAAGAATTGTTTGGAATATTATAATAGTAATAGGAAGATAATTAATGTAAATATCAAAAATTAGTTTTTCATTATTTTCTGGTGTATATGAACTACTAGACTCTAAAAAATAGTTTTTATTCATTAAATTTAAAATATTTGATAACTTATTATGTAATTCTTCGATGTTACCAGCTTCCACATTCAAAGCATTAGTACGAAAATTAAGGAAACTCTGTTTTATTCCAAATTCTTCCTTTAGTTTGATCAATATGCCCTCCCACGTTGGGTTCACCAGAGTTTCCACTGCTTTTAACGCCTTACCTTACAATCTGTTGCTTAACACTGCTTGTATTGTACTTTGAGGTTCTGCTGCAGTCAACTGCAATACAACGCTAACATTTTTCAAATAATTAGTGAGTGAATATTCGCTGCTTCCATTAAAAACAGGTAAACTCCTGGCTTCGTGCAAGCTCTCCAATAATGACAATGCCATTGTTAAGATCGTTGTAACGCATTGCATTGGCGTTCGCTTTAATATTAACTTCGAAGGTTAAATGAAAGGCAAATGTTACGCGACCTCTCGAATTATTACGTTTTCACAATGTGAAATGCCACGCAAGTTTTTAATGATTTTTATATAAATTTGTATTCAATCGACACAATTTCGACGTACTTTCTGTACTTATTATGCTGTCTTTGCTTTAATTAACACACAAACTTTGTTCTTTGCAATAACTCAACAATTTCACTTAGTTGCAATTTGCTTGTTGCTTTGATTAATAGTGTTTTAGGGTTCAAATCGGCTTTCTATACTGATTATCACTGGATATGTTATTACACAACATATCCCATCCTAGACGCCAGTTAAATAAATAATTAGATATACCCAACTTATTAAATATTTGTCCGCTTCAAATAAAAACTACAACCTTCACGTTTGATAGATATATTCAACGAGAACTTTTTTTCTTTAACAGTTTTTTCAAAAACCCTCAATTGACTTCAGTACTGAAAAATAGGAAATAAAATTTGTTGTATTAAATACTAAAAGAGAGAATAATATTGGTTGTATTAAATACTAAAAGGAGAGAATAATATTTGTTGTTTTAAATACTAAAAAGAGAGAATAATATTTGTTTGTCTTAAATACTAAAAAGAGAGAATAACATTTGTTGTCTTAAATACTAAAAAGGATAATAATATTTGTTTGTCTTAAATACTAAAAAGGAGGGAATAATATTTGTTGGGATCTTATTTGCTAAAAGAGAGTGAACTAAGATTTATCTCATTTACAACAACGCAATGCATTTTACAATAATACATAACTTACCTGTTTGACTTTTGGCGTGCTACTGTTGTAGCACTTAGATAAATATAAATGCCTGTTCAAAGATATTTGACCGAGGGAAAATATGTACTAAGGTATATTATTGTTTAATTCTTTAAGTTTGTGGACTGTATGCACCTGATTCATACGTATTTAATTCAGTTAAATTGGTTACAGTTGCATTTATAGCGTCAATATGCTACAAATGAGAATACTATTAGAATTATCACTAAGACTAAACAAAGATGTCTGCTAAAGAGTCTGAAATTAAACTCGCTTAAATAAAGTGCATTGTTCCTGGTACCCTCAATATCTTCCTATAGTATTTTCAACATTTTGTTGTTGTTGAAACTATTTTTATAACGGGTGATCCAAGTACATGTACTTTTTTCAATAGCTTTTTTTTTGACAGATCACGCGGTCACTTCGAGTAAGGTAATTATCTACCCATTCTTCCCTGCTGGGAATTCGTGTTCTGAAGTAGTCATCAGTTAATATCACATAATTGGACCGCATCGATCTGTATAACTTGGTATGAAATCGCATTTATCCAATATTACCGAGGACACAGGAGGTGAGTGGTCCATGAATATGACTCTCTTAGGCAAAGTGCAGTTACTGCCGACTGATATACCACAAAGCCCAATGACAAGATATTAAATAATACATTTAGAGTACATCACTGATACACTTTAACGCACATCTTTGAATTTTATCTATTAATTATTAATTAACATTTACAGCTTTATTTATAGCTGGTCACCACACAATCGCACCGTAAAGAAGCGTTGGTCCTACTACTCAAACTTAAGCACATTGACAAATCCTGGGGCTTAGACCCCGTCTATGTAGTACCTATTGCTCTTTTGCATGTACCTATAGAACGCAATAGTAGCCTTGTCGTATTTTTAAATAATATTATTTTTCCAGTTTAGCGTCTTGATGATTCGTAGAAAATTGGCTTTTGTCTCATACGAAGTTGAACACCGTGCAGTATTGGTGAGTTGATATCGTAAATCTTTTATCTTCTTGTAAATATGACCAGTTTTACTATGATTGAGTTGACACCACAGGCATACCCCAAAAACATACTACATATTTGAATTTGGTTGGTTGCTTTTGCAACATAGTTGTTTTTAGTTTTTGTAATATTTTCTTGTGGCCCCTGGCACAACTAACGTCCAAAATAAAATATAGAAAATTAATTTAAATAAAAAATTAAGTTGAATTTCCTAATAGCGGTCGCCCCTCTTCAGGGAATTTCAACACCTCCGAGTGTATATCTGACATAAGATATTTGTTGGAAAAACATAAAGACGCAAAACCACAAATTGGAGGAGGAGCTATGCCGAAAATCGCTGCAGTGGTTGCAAACCGCCAATTTTATAGTATATACCAGGTGTGTTTGTTGAAGTGTGCCGGTTTTACTAGTATGGTAGATGTCGCTAGCAATATGTATAAATTTCTATGATTTGGTATGTATGTAATTTTTTCCTATTGACATTAACCTACAAAAATACGCAAGTCACATTCCGCCAAAATAATAGCGTCATATTTGTTTACCTCAGTGAATATGTCGAGTTTCGTTCCAAGTAAATCGCATTTGCGGCATTCGTTGCATTTCTTATTTCATCAAAAGAAAAAAGCAGCTGAGGCTGGTAGAAACATATGATGAACATGCTCCAGTGATTAGAACATGTGAGACATGGTTTCCTCAATTTAAAAGTGGAGATTTCGATTTGACAGACAATGAACAAGTTCGAAGACGAGGATTTGCAGGCGTTATTGGATGTTGATCCATCCAATCGCAACAAAAATTGGTCGAAACACTATGTGACTCGAGGAGCAATTTTCCAACGTTTAAAAGCCTTGGGAAATATCCAGAAGTATTGAAAATGGGTGCCACACCAGCTGAACGATAGACAAATGGAAAATCGAAAAACCGTTTGTGAACTGCTGCTTCAACGATTCGAAAGGAAATCTTTTCTGCGTCGAATTGTCACGGAGGACGAAAAATGGATTTATTTTGAGAACCCGAAGCGAAAAAAATCATGGCTTTCCCCTGGTGAAGCTGGCCCATCGACTGCAAGGCCAAATCGCTTTGGCCGTAAGACAATGCCCTGTGTTTGGTGGGACCAGTGTGGTGTGGTGCACTACGAGTTGTTAAAACCTGGTGAAACGGTGAACACGGATCGCTACCGACAACAAATGATCAATTTGAATCATGCGTTGATCGAAAAACGGTCGGAATTGGCCCGAAGACATGGCAAAGTTATGTTGCAACATGACAACGCGCCGTCTCATACCGCTAAACTGGTGAAAGACACATTAAAAACACTTAATTGGGAAATATTATCGCACCCGCCGTACTCTGCAGACCTCGCCCCCTCCGACTATCACCTTTTCGCATCGATGGAACACTCCCTTGCAGAGCAGTGCTTCGCTAATTTTGAAGAAGTCGAAAAATGGCTCGTCGAATGGTTTGCCTTGAAAGTGAAAAAGTTTTTATGGAATGGTATCCATGAGAGATGAGCGAAATGAGTAGAAACCAATGGTCAATACTTTGAATAAAAAAATTTTGAGATTTCCTGAAAATTAAATGTTTTCTTTATCAACTAACACACCTGGAATATAATATTTTCATACAAATCAAAGTTGATAAATTTCCACTAGACTTCCAACCAATAACCACACTAACCATAGAAAACTTGAACTACCGCTCCAAAAAAGAGGTGGCATAGATTGTCTAAGAGTCCAGCCAACTGAGTGCAAATGGCGCAGTTAGCCAGCAATAATAACAAAAACTATAAACAAAAGAATAAGAGAACAAGTGGGAATGGAACAAGAGCTCTCGTGCTGCCGGTTGTCACTTTAACCTACCTGTATGACTGTGCAGGGCTGAACAAAACAAACAGAAAGAAAATTTTTGTTGCTTATGAAATGGTTCATAGAATTAAGCTTTACAAATAAAACATCAAAGACCGACCACAATGGAGATTTATAGATTTTCGATTTCTCATAGATATCGTAATACAATACATACTTTCTATACTATACAGTGTTTAGTGGAAACCTGTTGCAGTCCCAAAGTTTTAAATTTGTTATGAAATATCAAAACTCTTCGATGCCAATGACGTTTAAGCGCACTCATATTTATATGTATTCTGACCGTTCACCAATTCACAAGTTTATAATTATGATGAAATTGATGTTACAAAAGATTGTGGTGATAAAATCACTAATTTAAATTAAAATCGCTCTTGCTGCTTATCATAAAGAAAGGCAAAAACGGTCAGGAACTTCACTTTCTAATTGACAGTGGAATAGCAAAAATTATGCAAAACCGCTAAAGTGAGTTACAAAGCTCCAATAATTAAGCCTTTACAGGAATCTTTAAATTTTAAGTCGATAAATGGGAAACACACGACAGAATTTATACGAAAAGCTGTCTCTACTCTATTTCAGTTTCTCGCCTTAATAATAATGATGGCATTATTAAGAAATATTTTGTACTTTACAGCTCACCTGTCCACGATGTATGTAAACCGAAGTTACGTATGGTATGGTAGTAAGTGAAGCTAGTATATTGCAAAGACTGTCGACGACATGTTACGAGAGGTTATTAGAATGTTTTGTCACTTTTATGAATAATCATATACTCATTAAATTAAAAAAAAATAGGCATTAATAGTATTGACCCGGAAAGAGTTTGAAAAGATAGAGCTGATATTAATATCACAGGACTTTTTACTTCAATTTCTCAACTACAATCAATCTTTTGTCCTTAAGTCGGATGACCCTTAGAAATCTTTAAGTACAGTTTTATCTGAAAGTGAAGAAAATTATTTTACAATTTACTGAACGCAAGTTATTTGTAATCACCAACCATTAAAATTTTTGATAACTGCGATGAGTTTCCCCTCAAACTTCATTAGAAACTTTGATATTAAATAAAGCTCTATCGCATGCGGTTGCATCTTTTGAGGAAACTTTTTTTCCTAAAGATAACTCGTCACACTAGCACTTATATAAATATATACAGAGGACCTACTTCAAATTCTTAATTGTGTTATTAGCCCAAAGGAATTCAATGCAAACTTATTGGCTTTGGCACTGCTTACGCGATAATAGCGTGCCATTCATCTCTTCTTTTCGCTGTTTGGCGCCAGTTGGAAATACCAAGTAAAACCAAGTCGCTCTGCACCTGATCCTTCCAACGGAGTGGAGGTCTTCTTATTCCTCTGGTTCCACCAGCGGGTACTGCATTGAATATTTTCAGAGCTGGAGTACTTTCATCCATTCGGATGACGGATCATTCGCTGAACTATGTTAATATCATCATATAGCTCGTACAGCTCATCGTTCCATCGTCTGCGGCACTCGCCCTTGCCAATGCGCAAAGGACCATAAATCATTCGCAAAACTTTTCTCTCGAAGACTTCTAGAGCCAACTCATCAGATATTGATATCGTTCACGCTTCTGCGCCATATACTCGTAGTAGGACGGGTATGATGAGTGACTTGTAGAGTTTGGTTTTCATTCGCCGAGAGAGGACTTTACTTTTCAATTGCCTACTAAGTCCAAAGTAGCACCTGTTGGCAATACAGATTCTGCGTTGGATTTCCAGGCTGACATGGCTGTTGGTGTTAGTATTAGTTCTAAGATAGACCAAGTTATCTATGACTTCAAAGTTATGACTGTCAACAGCAACGTGGGAGCCGAGTCCCGAATGCAATGACTGTATGCTTGATGACAGGAGATATTTCGTATTGCCCTCACTCACTGCCAGACCCATTAGCTTCTCTTCTTTATCAAGTTTGGAGAAAGCAGAACTGCCGGCGCGGTTGTTGAGGCCAATAATGTCAATATCATAGGCGTACGCCAGAAGTTGTAACACTCCTATAGAAGATTGAACCTTCACTATTCAGTTCTGCAACTTGTATTATTGGGTAAAGTAAAAGGTTCATTCGGTTTTTTTTATGAAAATGGTTTCAAACGGTTTTCTGGCTTATCTTTAGTTTCTCAGCAATTAAATAACTGCTCACGTGATGGTCTGTTTTCACTATTTCCATGATTATATCGCAATTTTCGACGACAAGCCTCCCGACGCGTGGTGCATCTTTGACATCGAAATTACCGGAACGGAACCTAGTAAACCACTTTTGTGCTACACGTTCGTTTACAGTATCGGGCCCATAAACTAAAATTAATTTTTTCTGTCACTATAGCTGCTTTTTGCCTTGATCGAAGAAAAATTGTAAAATATAGCGAATTTTCTCTTTGCTGGTGTCCATCTTTGACGAGCGCTCACAACATACTGAGTCAATCAATCGAAAAACTGCCAAAAACCAGCTTAAACACGTTTTCAGCGCCGTATAGCATGATATGATGCGACACGTAACACTAGTATTATGGATAATAACGCCATCTCTTAGATAAAAACAGAACAAAATTTTTACTTTACTAATATTAATATTTTCTCCAGCAATAAATTAAAGAAATCGCACGATATGGAATCACCCTGTCTGAAACCTCGTTTGGTATGGAAGGGCTCGGAGAAGTCCTTCTAGATTCTGACGGAACTTTTAGTGTTGCTTAAAGTCAGTTTACATAGCTGTATAAGTTTTGCGGGGATACCAAATTAAGACATAGCGGCGTAAAGGCAGCTCCTTTTTGTGCTGTTGAAGACTGCTTTTAAAACAACGAAAAGTTGGTGTGTGTCGATTCTCTTTTCACGGGTCTTTTTCAAGATTTGGCGAATAGTAAATATCTGGCCAATGGTTGACTTACCTGATAAGGTCCAATCGGTTTGTTGACGGTGGTTTTCAGTCTTTCACACAATACGCTTTATTGGACCTTATATGCGATGTTAAAAAAGCTTATTCCACGTTTGTGGATTGGGCAGAACACACTTAGGTTCCAGTCATCAGGCATGCTTTCATCCGCCGTATTTGAACAGCTAGGCCGGTAATCCATCGATCCCCGCCGCTTTGTTGCTTTTTAGGCGTTCGATTGCTATTCGGACTTCTTCATAGTCGAGTAATGGAACAAGTTTTCTATCGTCAATCTTTTTACATTAGCAGAAATACAAAAAATTATAAATTAGCATTCCATGGTGTGAAATTTATTTAATTATTATTTAATTATTGGTTTGCACAAGAACTATCAGAAAACTTCTCGCAAATCCTTTTTAAAACATAAAAAATTATACAAATTTGTTATTACGAACTGAACGATACGATTGGAAAATACGCACCAACGTAAGCCTCGAAGCCCTAGGCCAGGCCAATCCCAATTATAATATTCGAAAATAATAACATGATAGTAAACGTGGCGACTTTTTGCAGTGTGTTTGAATCTGTCTTGGCGTTGATCCTCACAATTTCATTCTAAGCAACGTCAATTTAACATCTAATTTAGAGTTGGCTTTGATTCAAAAATGTGATGTAGTGTCCTTTCTTATTGCATTTAACGCTTAAGCCAATTGCATACATAAGCACGAGCCCGTACCTAGAATTTCATTCGGCATGGGCTATGATTTTTTTATTTCAAGATATTTTATTTAGTATTAAAACTTGGTTTATATTTCACCAAAAAAAAACAGTAAAATTAATTAAGCCATTCATAACTATAAGCTATACTCAATTTCGATTTCGAAATTAAAACACGAAATTGTTTTTATCCAATCTTTTGAAAATAACAAAAGTGGTTTCACTCTTTGCACGATAGCTCATAAACTTATGATTTGGAATACCATGTAATTTTTATAACTTACTTATGCCCCGTACTTTCATTTCTTTCAAAATTTTGCTTATAAAACAATGTCTTTAGAATATATACGTACACGTAGAGCAAAGAAAATATGACAATTTAGCGATGATGATTTGATGATATACAATATACGGAAGGATATACTACGAAATTCTACTTAATGATAGGACTTGTGAATGTCAAGAATTCAATTATCCATCGGGTCGAAGCTATGGCGATTCTGCGTGAATCGGCGGACAACGATTATTACTTGAGATACAGATTTTGCAGATTTCATTCACAACTATTTCGGAGTTTTCGTGAAAATAATCATTGGACAAATCTAACACAAGTCGGCAATATACTGTGTTCTCTTGTTATGACAGTACGGATTTGTCGAAGTACTAGCATATCGTCAAGGACAAAATATCCCTATTTCTTTTCAACTTCATGAAAAAGCTCGAGGCCTGTTTCAGACACGATTAGCATGACACCCAGTTCGCTTAGTGTACCCTGGGAGTTTTACATCCAGTGTCTGATGGGAAACTCTTAATGTTAATAAAACCGACATCGCCAGCGAGCTAAATGGCTTCCTTCACCGTGGTTTATTTGTTGAGTATATCATCAACTAACCGATTTTTAACAAACGCCATGATGTACTTTACAAATGGCTATGGTCTTGCTCGCTGATAGTTTCAGGCATCGGGTCGGATTCGATCCTGATGGTACATCAACGAATGGGTGGACAGTTTTATTGTAAGCCGCCTTCATAGCTCATGCGATGAGAACTTGGGGAGCCCTATGCATCATTAGAGATCGCAGTCAATCAGTAAGTTTTGAGGTAGTGGTTAACTCCCACATTAAAATATTTGTGAAGTGACACGAGTACTTTTCTCTCTTCTTGAGCAAACTATTTCCTCAGTATTTTATAAATTATGTATTTGTATACATATGTACAAACAAATCTTAGAAGTTGGAGCCCTTACAACACTACAAGAAAATACCAGGTGTACAAGTATGAAATGTCGGTTCGAACATATAGATGTCTCGCAAACGTAAATATTTATCGATTGTCATAAAACTTTGACCTTGTGAAGTGTCAACCTTGACTGTCGAACCACCATAGTTTTGCGCGAATCGAGCGTCATTATCGTTTACTCTCAGTGCAGTCAACATGTCGAGTTTCGTGCCGAATAAAGAGCAAACGCGGACAGTGTTAATTTTCTGTTTTCATTTGAAGAAAACAGCTGCGGAATCGCACCGAATGCTTGTTGAAGCCTTTGGCGAACAAGTACCAACTGTGAAAACGTGTGAACGGTGGTTTCAACGCTTCAAAAGTGGTGATTTTGACGTCGACGACAAAGAGCACGGAAAACCACCAAAAAGGTTCGAAGACGCCGAACTGCAAGCATTATTGGATGAAGACGATGCTCAAACGCAAATACGGCAAGCTACCAACAACAATTGATCAATTTGAACCGTGCGCTTCAGAAAAAACGACCGGAATATCAAAAAAGACAACACAAGGTCATTTTTCTCCATGACAACGCTCCATCACATACGGCAAGAGCGGTTCGCGACACGTTGGAAACACTCAATTGGGAAGTGCTTCCGCATGCGGCTTACTCACCAGACCTGGCCCCATCCGATTACCACCTATTCGCTTCGATGGGACACGCACTCGCTGAGCAGCGCTTCGATTCTTACGAAAGTGTGAAAAAATGGCTCGATGAATGGTTCGCCGCAAAAGACGATGAGTTCTACTGGCGTGGAATCCACAAATTGCCCGAGAGATGGGAAAAATGTGTAGCTAGCGACGGCAAATACTTTGAATAAATGATTTTTTCTTTTTCCACAAAATTTAACGTGTTTTTTGATTTAAAAAAAACGACATTTCATACTTGTACACCTGGTATATGTATGTACATGTAAACCTAATATGCATTCGAATACACATGTACATACATACATATATTTTATTAATATTTTAAGTTAAAAAAGTATTTATGTATATACACATTTTATGAATTCCGCTTTATGCGTATTCGCTTTGCTCTCACTAGAAGAAACATGTTCAAACATGAATTTATACGAACATGCATATATACATACAAACACATAGCTTTAAGGAAAACTGTTCATAGTGATGGATTGTTATTGTATTATAAAATAACATTCTGCCTGCGCGCAGAATAGTATAAAAGGCGATGAAAATGCTAAAGTAAATTAAGTAGCCTTTGTGTTGTCGTGTCGATAGGTACACTTGCCCGTGGGATCAACACCACCGGCAGACGTAGTGTATCTGAGGGTTTTCACCTCACCTCCTCCCGTGCGAGGGCTACCCAGCAGCTCCTAGTCCCCAGTCTGTTCCGTGTGTCAGACCATAGTACGTCGGAACGTGACCTCAGTCAGATGCACTTCTTGCTCCGGCTGGTGTCACTTTCGGACGTGCTCTGGCCTGCGCACCACCCGTGAGTGGAGTAATGCGTACGTTGTCCCATGGTGTAGGAGTCTGCCCCCGCCTGTGAACACAACAAAACCGCCAACCAACACCAACGTGCAGAATCAACCTCAGCGGGTATTACAGCAGCAACATACCTCATCCACGCACCACTCCCTCACCCCCCGCATCACGAACGTTCCCCCGAGACGTACACGACTCCTACAATTTAACTGCAACGGATTCCAGGGAAGATCGAAAAGATAGTCGACTATATGAGCCGGGAGCATCTGTCAATTGCTGCGATCCAGGAAACTAAGTTGACCGCCCGCTCGAGTCCTCTGAGCCGGGCCGGATACAACATAATCCGCAAGGATCGCGAGCGAGACCATGGAGGGGGTTTGGCGTTCATCCTCAACACCGTGCAGTATCGTCTCATCGACGGCGACATCGACCGCAGGGATACTACCCTAGAATGTCAGGGCATAGCTATTCGGTCAGGCGATGCCGAGCTCGAAATATTTAATATATACATTCCTCCCGTTACGAGTTGCCCATTTGGATATAGCCCTGATATAGGTGTGCTACTCAGAGGCGAAAATCGTTTGGTTTTGGGCGACTTTAACGCGCACCACGATCTTTGGCATTCTAGCCTGTCAAATGATCGTAGAGGAGTGGAGCTGGCGGAACAGTTAGACGATTCGACATTCTGCACATTGAACGACAACACCCCCACCAGAGTAGTGGGTAATTGCCAAAGCTCGCCCGACATAACAATTGCGAGTGCGACCTATACTGACACTAGCATCGGACCACTTACCCATACACATCTCGATTGACAGACCTCCCAACTTTGTTTCCGCGGACCACCGGATGTTCGTTAACTTTAAAAAGGCTAACTGGAGCGGCTTCACGGAATTCACCGAGAACGCTTTCAGTGCTCTCTCCACTCCAACAGACGTCACCTCTGGTGAGCGATCATTCGACAGGATTGTTGTGACTGCTGCCGCCCGCTTCATCCCGGCAGGTGGAATCGCGGAATTCCGCCCTAAAGAAGCGGCGGCTTTAGCAGCAAGGCGCGACATCCTCCGTAACTCCGATCCCGGGAATCCTCTAATCAGGGATTTAAACGCGGAGGTTCGGACCGTAGTAAACAATCACAAGCGGAAAAATTGGGAGGAGCACTTAAGGTCCTTCAACCTCTTCTCTGGGGCAACCAAGCTCTACAGTCAAGTCGCTGTCTAACCCGGCGAGACGCGATGATCGAGTTGAAATTTCATTCGGTGACCGTGGCTCGTCGGACCCGAAGAGATGCGCGAGCTATTTTAGCCGGCTTTTTACATTGCATCCTTCGGTAGACAAAGCGAAACGACGTGTAACCCGCCGTATGCACAAACTGCCAAATACAAGCGCGGTGCTTGATTTCTCTAGAGAGGAGGTTCAGGGGGTTATCGGGAAGGCGAAAGCCTCCAAATCCATCGGCCCTGACGGAATAAGCATGCTGATGCTAAAACATCTCGGACCAGCGGGAGCAGAATATCTCACCAAGGTCCTCAATTTGTCTCTGACCACCCTAATCATACCAGAGTAGCGAAGGCGCTTGAGGCCTTACTGCTCCCGACTTTCACTCACCATCTGCGTCCAGCAGCACATCAGCATGGCTTCCGAAAAGTGCACAGCACCACAACAGCACTTAACGCCATAAACACCCAGGTGGTCAATGGCCTGAACCAAAACCGACCCTGCGCGAGAACTGTCCTGGTAGCACTGGAATTGTCAAAAGCTTTCAGTGCTACTCAGTGACATTGAGGAATCCTCATTACCGCCGGGGTTGCAGAGGTGGGTCATGGGCTACCTGAGTGGTCGACAATCATCGGTCATATTCCGAGGAGAAACATCGAAGTTAAGAAAAATTAAACATTGGGTTCCGCAGGGTGGTGTCTTCTCCCCGCTACTGTTTAATTTCTATATATCGAAGCTCTCTCCTCCACCAGACGGAGTTTCTTTAATCTCGCATGCCGATGATTGCACGATATTGGCGTCTGGCCAGGATTTTGATAGCCTATGTTCCAAAGTGAACGGATACCTCGCCGATCTCTCCCGTTTCTTCACTTCAAGACATCTAAACATTCAACCGACGAAATCCTCGGCTACCCTTTTCACCAGCTGGACGAAGGAGTACCGGCTAGAACTCGATGTGAAAGTTGATAACCAAAAAATTCCGACTGTAAAAAATCCTAAGATTTTAGGGATCACATTCGATAGCCTGCACTCCTCCACTCCGCATATGATCGCAATTGCCGCAAAACTCCAGGGCCGCAACAAAATACTCAAAGTGCTAGCCGGCAACACCTGGGGTAAAGACAAAGAAACTTTGCTGGCGACCTACAAAGCAAATGGCCGGCCGGTCGTAAACTATGCAGCACCGATCTGGGCGCCTGGGAAATAACAGGCATTCCAGAACGCCGCCCTTAGGACTGCGACAGGAAACCTTCTGATGTCGCCGGAGCATAACTTGCACAGCGAAGCATCTATGCTACGAGTTAAGGTGCATAATACTTTGCTGTGCAAGCAGTTCCTACTGGGATGCTACCGCAGGGAGCACCCCAGCAGGCACCTTATAGAAGCCGAACCTCCACCTAGGCGCATCAAGAAGAGAGTACTCGACTTAAAGAGCACCATCCGGCAACACGTGCAACAACCGCTGGACAGTATGGCGTACCGTCAAGCACTGACCGCCATTCACCAGGAGTCAGTTAACACCTTCAAAGACTTCCTTCCCGTGAATGGCGTACTCGGAGTAAAAGCACCACCTACAGCAGACAACGAGCTCGAGCTGTCTCGAGAGACCCGCGTGACCCTTGCACAACTTAGATCTGGATACTGTAGAAGATTAAACTCCTACTTATCCAGACTCGACCCCAGCATACCCAACGTATGGCTTGCATGTGGAGAGTCTCCGCACGACACTAACCACCTCTTCACATGCCCGTTTATACCAACTCATCTAACCCCCCTCTCCCTTTGGTCCAACCCCGTCGAAACAGCACATTTCCTGGACCTCCCCTTAGATGACCTCGTCGACTTAGATTAACAAAACCTGCCCTAAGCGGGGTTAGCTAGCCGCTACAACAACAACACCTCACGAACACTTATTTATACTGCACTGAGGGTTTCATTACCTGACTGGAGCGAGGGCTAATAGAGGGCTTTCACCTCCACAGCTCGTATGAAGAAAGTAGATACTTGTCGTAGAAAAATAATTTAATATATTAGAAACCGTGTATACATACATATATTGTTTTTACCTAATAAATTTGTTGTAGCGAACACAGCGTGTTATTACTTTAGGAAACCCTTGGCAAGGCTGAACTTACCCCAGCCAAGTGGAAAATGTTTTCTTAATTTAGAAAGAATTTCACTTGTATTCTCAAACTCCTTGTTCTGTCTATTGTTAGAAACATAGGTATTAATGGTTTTAGCGACCTTTCAACACAATGTAATTGTTGTTTTTTCCCGATATATTTCGATTACATACAGCACAAAACTCCACGTCACACTGTTAGGACGTAAATAATAAATTGCCTCCTGAAGACGATTACAATGTGTTTTTACTATTTTTCTTGACCTCAAGCCGGCAAACTTTTTCAAATTGTTAGAAACAATAATTTCAACCGGAAGTCTAAGGGTTGAGCAGAAAATAATTTAGCCGATGCACATTTTACATCTTTGCTGTTCGCATGCCTACAATTATCCATGGTAAAGCTTTAGAGCAATGAATTGAATAATTTGATGCTTCAATTGCAGTTTTCAGAGTTCTATGAAATCTTTCAATCATTCCATTGACTGGACATGATAAGAAGAAGTGTGTATTCTATTAGAACCTAATAACTTTGCTAATCATTAATTAACTTTGAAGTAAACTGTGTTCATTTAATACATAATTTTGAATATATGTAGTTGCTACAGAAACTGATAACATGTCTTTAAGTGGGTGGTAAGCTTCCATCGAGTATGTCTGTCAATGAAGGTTAAAATGTATCGATTTCTTTTGAAACTGGAAGATGCTGAAAATAAAAAAAATATTAATATTTTGAATGAGTTTTTGTGTAGTTTATAACTGTAGATTTTGGCAGCTATTGTAAAGTTATTAATTAGTAGTTTCTTTAAGCGTGTTGAGGACAGACCTCTTAAGGTTTTCGGAGTAATCTGTGGTGGTCCCCTTCAGGTGGCAACGCGGCGATGTGCTTACCGGAGAGAAATACTGGGCTGCCCAATATCACCAAATGTTGCAAACCATCTGCACCCGCAACGTTTTTTGTATTAACTGGCTTTTTCATAACCATCAGCGCCACAATCGATTCAGTCGATATTCTACCTTGAGCGCGCAACTACATATTCATTATTACTAAATTAATATTCATTTCCTTTTTTTATTTGGATTTTTCTCAATTGAAAGCCATATATGTACATATTTCCATTCCTTAATTTAAATAAGACACCAATATATTGATTATTGAAATATGTGAAACTTAAAACTTACATCGCATAACTTTCATCCATTGTAAATTAAGATTATTAGTCAAATAGTCAAATATAATTTAAATCTTTTAAAATTAAAAACCTGAATTATACCGTTACCCGAAACCTCGTAATTTTATTTCAAACTGCACGGCCGAATTTGTTCCCCCAATCAGATTATAAACGTGGTCCTTCGGAGCCCTCAAAAAGAGTTGGCAGCACTAAACTAAGAAATACGGCCATTGCGTACATACTCGTAGATACATATGTACTCACAGCAAACAACAAAGTTTGTCGGAATTGAGTGTGGAAAACCTTTGTTGGTTAGAAGTGTGGCGCTTACAATAGTGAAATTTATTAAAACAATAATTCTATTTTGAACGGAAAATAGGAATTTAATTAAATTATACATACGTTATTGCAAAAAAAAAGTTGAAATTGTGCAATTCTCAAACAAAACAAGTGGAAATTCACACTAAGAATCACATACATAGTGCAAAGTGTATAAAACAAAAACTTGTGAAAAAATAATAGAAAAAAGTGTAAATCTCACAAAACAAAATGAAAATTAAAGAAAAAAAATTTAATGAAATTCTATATGTTTTTCTGCCAATTAAAACTGTGCAAATCTTAAACAAAAAAAATTAATTGAAAATTTAAAGCAAAAACAGATAAGCCCAAAAAAAGCGTTAAGTATATAAATAACAACTAGTGAAAAATTTATCAATTGAAATATACAATACCTTAAAACCTAAAAACAGAAAAGATATTTGTGGTAAAAAACATACATGTATAACCATGCATATTTAAGTAAAATTTATAATTATATTTAAAATATTAAAAAGAAAACCTTTCACAATTTTAATTAACAAATAATTTAAAAATAATAAATAAGCAAACTGAAATAAACTGTTTAAAAAAAGCGGAAAAACCCCTCAGTTGCGAACCCCAGCAAGAACAATAACGAACCACAACAAACAAATAAGGAATAATTTAATTATTTCACTTACGTGTGGACAATAACAACAAGCACAACCAATGGCGAAGTAAGTAAAAACCCAGTTTTCAAACAATTTATATTTATGTATGTAGAACCACATATGCACATACCTATGTATGCATTTATATATATATATACCTACATACACAATATACATATATATATATATATATATATATATATATATATATATAATTGGCACTTTGTAACCGCTGAAGCAATTTTCGGCCGAGCTCCTCCTACAATTTGTGGCTTTGCCGCTTTCGAACGGCTGAGTGTTTTTTATGAGGAGCTTTATTTAATGTCAGAAAGACACTCGAAGGGGTTGACATTCCCTGCCGAGCGGCGACCGCAATTAGAAAATTTAGCTTAATTTTTTATTTAATTAATTAATTATTTAAATTGAGGCCATCTTTGATCAACAGAGGCCGAATTGTGTTCCATCAGGACAACGCCAGGCCACATACGTGTTTGGTGACGCGCCAGAAGCTCGGATGGGAGGTCCTAATGAACCCACCTTATAATCCGGACCTGGCACCAAGTGATTACCACCTTTTCCTGTCCGTGGCGAACGCGCTTAATGGTGAGAAATTGACCTCATGAGAGGCTTGTGAAAATCGGACAAATGTACACAAAGTTATTATATTTTGAAAAAATCAATAAAAAACCCCACGAACTGTTTACTTGACCTAATATATTTCTTAAGACAAAAGTTCTGAAATTATTGGCCTCAACTGTACAAGCTTAGACACCATCAAGCAACTTCCAGTTATGCATATAAGTACATACCTATATATAATTTTTCTCAAAAAACGGTTTGTATATACACGTACAGTTTGTCAAGAATGAGTTTTCACACTGCAAAAAAACACACTTTTCCAACTTGAATTGCATGTATAATTCACTTTATTCGTTTTCTTAAATTTGGTTATCAAATACAGTTATTTACAATATTGACAACGGATTCATAAAGAAAAAAAAATCAGTTGAGTGTAAAAGATGCGAAAAACATAACAAAAACAAAATCTACTCCAATTTGTGAGTGTCAAACAACTCTTTTGATGAATAATGGAATGTATTTGTGTAGTAATTTTATTAATCTAAAACCTAACCATATGGAATATTTAGTACTTAGTATGGCTGCCTCTAGCATTTACCATGCATTGCAGCCGTTTCTTCATGGAATATATCAGCTTTTTCATGTCGTACACGGTGGGTATATTTACCATTCTTCTAATATAGCACTTCTGAGTTGTGTGAGGTTTTTTGGTTGCCTTTTAGCCACTTTTTTCAAAAAAGCCCACGAATTCTAAATAGGATTTAATTCGGGACTTTGGGCCGGAGTATCTATAACTTTCCCGCAGTTATACAGAAGCCACATACGCACCATGTTCGCCTTATGCTTAGGATCGTTATCTTGATAAAATTTGAAATGCGGTTTCATATTCCTAATAAATCCAAATTTATCTACACTGCTAAGCAAGTGACTTCTTAAATTATTCAGATATTGTTTTGCATCCATTGTATGCTTTATGTAAGCCAATTCGCCTACTCCTGTGGCTGAAATATACCCCCAAACATTAACATATGGTACACTTTTCCAAATTTGATCGTTGATATGATGTTCCAGTTTTCTGGTGATGTAAGTGCCTTTAGCTATACTCCAGTGGGCCCGTCATTGTAATTTAGCATAATTTTCATCTCATCACAGAATATCACGTCATCACAATAGTCAATAGGTTCAGCAACCAGCTTAGTCTCCAAGAATAAACGCTTTTCTATGATGCGTATTTGTTTTTCAGCATAGCCTGCCGTACTGTTTCGGGTGAAACATTAACAGCACTTTCTTCCCTAAGTTCCTCTGTAAGCTGTCTCGTCGAAATTCGCGGATTTTGGTTAAATTGTCTCACTATAACGCGCCCTAAACGCTGTGTTACTTTAGGTTTGGGGCCACCGCCATACCTTGGTTCTAATCTGCCTTCACACTGCACTCGTTTTAGAATATTATAGATGGTTCTCCTCGTGACTGAAAACATTTTCGCGAGTTATTTAAAGCTTTTACATAATTCGTGATTGTAATAAATCAATTGAAGAACCACATCAAACGATAACCTTTTTCCAGACAATTTATTCAAACAAAATATATTTATTTTTGATGTTTACATACGAAAAATTATTCATAAATTTACAGATACATTCATAGGCAACAAAAATGTAAAAGTACCGTTAGACATTACATTCGTATTAAATGCAAATGTGAAAAGAGTTGTTTGACACTCACGAATTGGAGTAGCTTTTGTTTTTGTTGTCTTTTGCATGTTGTGCAATGAACTGTTTTTTTTCCTTTATGAATCCGTTGTAAATAATGTAAACAACTGTACTTGATAACCAAATATTTTAAAAAGTAAATAAAAGGGAGTAAAAGTTGAAGTTGAAAAGTGTGTTTATTTTCAGTGTGAAAACTCATTCTTGACAGACTGTACATACATACATTCCATTAAAAAATTAGGCGGAAAATATTCAAACTAAATTACTACTCACCTCATAGAACATATATCGTATATATTTATATTCAAAAACTCGATCCCGTAACAGCACAGCACACACTTTTGCTTCACACACACGCTCTCACAAACATACAAACGTATTGCATTCAGACGCGCTGAGGCGAAATAAACAAAAGGAGGCGGAGCGTAACACAGACAGTGGGCTTAGACCTATCAAATATTACACTTGCGTACAGTGGTGCAAAAGTGAATAAGTAAAAAAAAAATGTTAATAAAATAACAATTTGTCAACAATTATTCAAAATAAATTTTTTACATCTTGGACAAATTTATTAGTTTTCGCGCCAAAAAAAATTTTGGACATTTTTGCTGAGGCAAAATATACTGCAATAAGCGGAACCCAATATATTTTCTACTGCGTAAAATATAGCAAGCAAAACTCGATATATTAAACAAGCAATTTAATTTTTTATCACAAGTCCCAGTAATTTAAAACCCTAATATTGCACAATATGCCAGGAGATAAGGGAGAGATAGCAGCAGCAACCAAGATGAACAGATACCTGCAAAAGTTCATCTTTGAATGAAACAGGCTGGAGGTCTTCTGCGCAAAATGGTCAACGAACTTGGCGAGTGACCAAGAGGAAACCCTTCTCAACGTTAAATTACAGCAGCTGGACAAAAATTGGGACAGCCTTTTAGAAGCAATATTCATGGCGGACTCATACCCGGAAGTCAGCAAGTCAGTGGAGCAGAAATACGCTAAATATTCGGAAAGTTTTCAGAACTGTAAAGCGCAAGTGCTAGAAGCCTTGCAGATTTTTACAGCACCAACACCCACCCAAATAACGCAGCAAACAATAAATACAAACTCGAACACAATTTGCAGTGGGGTTCCCCATTTTCGAATAAAACTCGCACTCAAACCTTTCACCCAGAGTTCCAAAAACCCGTTCCCTTTCTAAATATGCATTTCTAGTCACGGGAAAAAATTGTGCATCCGATTAAGGAATATTTCAGTCCTAGATCGATTAAAATTTGTTCGTAATAATAATTACTGCGAAAATTGTCTCTTCTGTTCACACCCGCGAAGTCAATGTCAAAGCAAATTCACCTGCTTTTCCTACCAACGATGTCACCACTCACTACTCCATTACCAAAACTATGCTCAAAACACAATCTTACACTCAAAACCCCTCTCATCGACAGCGCAGGCAGCGACTGCAGTGAAAATAGCAGACGACAGGCCATCATCACTCAATCTACCCATGGAGGAAACCCATTACGAAATCTTAGGAATGGGAGGAGCTTACCTCCAAAACTCTAACAAAGTCTGTGAACTAACTCTATGTTCGTCCGACTGATCACACCATATAAAAGCTAGAGCGAAAATATTGCCCAAACAAGGAGTGCAACACCTCCTCAGTGGTATCCTATTGGCACAGTAGACAATATTTGGATGGATAATAAGCGGGCCAACAACCCAAAAAGTAGAATCCTTTTCAACCCAGGTCAATCCAGCCCAACATGATCCGATCAGCATTCGACTTAGGAGATTCTGAGAGCAAGAAGAAGTCCCAGCTGTCATCAAACCCGACAGTAGATCTACGAAGGTCCCAGTCACATTCAACGCATACAGATTATCTCAATATGGAAACTCATTAAATGTCGTACTGCACACAGGTCCAACACTCCAAAACGGTTTAATGCTAATAATCCTCAATTGGCGACTCTATAAGTACTTTTTTAACGGTGAAATTGAGAAAATGTACCGTCAAATACTCGTTAACCAGGAAAATCAAGACTTCCAACGAATTCTCTTTCGCAGTTATCGAAACGTTACATTCATCAGGATTCCTTCTTAAGAAAATTACGCGAAACCACCTGAAAATACTCGAAAAAATACCAGACACTCTATAAGAGTTTTTTGCAACCGCACGAATTTATAAAATGCGAGAACTACAAACAGAAGTTGTTTGTTTCCACTTAGAAAATGTACAGAGTACGAGTATGTATGTAGGTGCCGAGTAAAAACACTATGATGTAGTGGTCAGTTATTAGACTTAATGTTGGTTGATGTTTTGAATTGTATATTTGTTGACGATTCACCGATACTCTGGATTTCTAAATTCTGCTTGTTTCTTTGCAACAACAGCACCTATGAAAACTCATATGTTACAAAGTTGACATTCGAACAGGAGTCCAGCAGAGCGGTACCCAATTTATAGCCACCAGAAGTGTCACGAACGTAGATTTTTGTTGTTGCTAGAATTATATTATATATCGACGAATTGTTCATATGTGTATGTAGGGCTGCTTCTTTTGAAATCGTGTTGTCTGGTTGCTTGAACCCCGACGTCGTAGGCTGTGAGGTTGTTTTGCACAAAGCTTGCACCTATGTGTCGAGGGACAGACAATACACTACCTGATGTCTTTTCGAAAGGCAATTGATGTATAATCACATTTTCTTGATTTGATCGAAGCATTAAGTGATATTCATGGACTTGAAGCGTTCAAAATTTGAAATTGTATGTCCTCTACTTGAGCAAAACTGACATGAAAATGTGTATCCTCTATGTTGGTTCCTTGGCTTGATTGCTGATTTAGTACCAGACGCAGAAGAATTGCTGATTTGAGTATTGTCGATGGACTCCAGATATAGGCAGTGTCTTTCCAACATTCTTGTACAATTCTCCCATGGCGGTAGCGTTGTGAAGTTCAAAGAATCCTTCCACTTTTTCTTTGTCTGTTCGTCGCACTTCTGCAAAACTAAATGAATAAGCATTGCTTGGGTTATTTGTATGTCACTAGCTAGTGACGTCAACGAATCGTAAATAGCCGAAGCCTTATCAATCAAACTTCGAAGCTGAATGCCATTTGGTTTCGTTACCGCAGTTAAATCAAATAAGGCAGATATACTTTCAAAGAAAATAATGGGTTTGTTGCCTTACCGTAGCATTAGCCGTTCTAAGACCTTCGGATAATTTTCATTTGTAACCTGAAACGCATCTTCAGCTTCCAAAGCTTGGGCTTCAAAGTAATTTCAAAGGTGATTGAATTTTTCAATGTTTGTCAAATTGAGCTCACGATCGATTATTTGATTGAATGACGTTATAAAGTTTTGATAGTCTGAATACTTGCCGTCAAAGGTCGGAAGCTTCAGGTATGGAAGTTTTGAATTCGACTGTACCATACAATTTGTGTCCAAAAACGAAACGTTGTTATCCTCTGTCAGCTGGGACTGAGTAACTAGCTTGGTTGTGATATACAATTCCTCCAGATCCGCGCACCCTCCATCCTCCGTAAATAGTTTTTCTATATTCGTTTGAATGGAAAGAATCTGCTTAAAATATGAATCAAGGATACATAGACGACATTTGTACTCTGCGGCTGAAAGGGTCCTTCCTTCTTGCCGCAAACTAGCGTGCTAGCGCGTTGTTGCTTCAATTTATCCAACGACATTATGCACCAAATGTAATGTTCTTACTTTGAAAGGAGCACGACAATCGCAAATGAAGGTATTAGATTTGTTATTGCGTCTTTGGGACACAAAAAGAACACCTAAAAATAGAAGTCAATGATGGCGACGACGACGTGGGGAGGACAAGCAGGTATCTATGATAAATACTTGATGAAGGAGTTGAGCTGAAACGTTTGACTGTGATGATATCTAACGACGATGATGGTTATAGGTGTAGTCTAATATTGACCACCAATGCAACGAAGACGTGATGTCAATACGAAAGAGCTTTACTCGTGCCCCACGTTGGCCGCCAAAAAATGCAGGATCACAACCGCACGAATTTACAAAATGCGAAAACTACAAACACAAGTTGTTTGTTTCCACTTAGAAAATGTATAGAGTATACTTTATACGAGTATGTATGTAGGTGCCGAATAAAAACACTATGATGTGGTGGTCAGTTATTAGACTAATTTATTTTTAACAATTCACTTTCTTAAATACTATGTCATATTTTAAATGCAAGCCGATTCTTTAATAAACCAGTTTTTCAAAGTTCCTAGTCTATGTACATACATACTAACATTCCAAAGAGGTTGCTGATCCTAACGCTAGTTGTAATTGGTACATATGCTACGTAATATATAAAAAGGAAATTATCCATAGATGTGAGTGCAGCATCCCTATTTCGTGCTATGAGCGAATATGATAAGCAAGTAAGCAAATAAGTTAACGGAAAAATAGATTTGTAAACAAATGTTAAAAGGGAGATTAAAATTAAATCAAATGATTAAAACGGCATTAAGTATGAACATATATCAATATTTTGGTTAGTAGCCACATGGGTTGCAAATAGGCGAATCTAGGAATACGCTGGAGCGTTCTTACGGATACCTTCTCATACTCATATGAACCTCAACCGCCGCAAAGTGTAATAACAAACGCAAGATCTTTTCTGCTGTGACGAAACTTTTAACCAATTATGATAGTAGTCAAGGTACCTCTCCAAACACTTTGGCTAGAAGGAATGGATTTGGATGAAAAATCCGCATCCCTGCATAAATAGAACTCGTTCCGTGAGAATCTCCCGGCAATTAAAAAAACATCCAAATACCTCGATGAGTGCAGTACTTTCTCGACAAACCAATTCTACTCAATGAATTCTCAGATGCCTCACGTTTAATTGCTGCAAAAACAAAAGTATCATCTTCCAAACGTTAAGTCTCCCCCATTTAGAGCTCTCTGGAGCAGTTTTACTCGCAAACCTGGTAAAACAGATACAAACAGAATAAAGTTTAATGCCTTACGAACTTGTTTTGTAGACAGACTCGACCATCGTCTTAGCATGGCTAGGAAAACCATCACACACTTAGAAGACATACGCAGCAAACAGGATATCCCAAATCCTGCAGCTGATAACTTATGCTAAGTGGCGACATGTATGCAGCAACGACAACCCATTCGACCCAGGCACACAAAAACATGACTCATAATCCTATCTCAACGAAGGCATTATGGTGAAGCTATCGCGCAACTCGAAGTCTCAAAACCAATCGGCAAGAAGGACACGTTGCTGACATTAAATCGGATACTTAACAGCAAAGGCGTACTGCGCGTAAACGGACGAATTATATATGCAGCTCTTAGTTGTACGAACGTCACCCAATAATTATCCCGGGAAACTCTATATTCTGCATTCTGCTATTGAATTTTCTCCACACCACTATGCCACTTGCTGGAAACCAGTTAATGATGCCAATGATACAACAAGAGTACTACATTCCTCGATTCAAACCCAAAATAAAAAAGCGCATATTTCGCAGCATAACATGCCCCATACATAAGCAGCAGATGAGATCGCAGATCATGGCAGGACTACCATCAGAAAAAACCACATATACACTACCATTTCACACTATTGGGATAGATTTCGCCTGGCAAATTCCTAGCAAAAGTATTTACCCATCGGCGAGCTTCATATTAAAAGGCATACGTATGTGTGTTTGTATGCTTCTCCATGAAAGCAATACACCTCGAAGTCTGCTCTGACTTCACCACGGAATCATTCCGAGCAGCCTTTGCTAACTTTGTTGGACGCCGTGGTATCCCCATAAGATTATGTTCGACAATGGGAAAACATTTGTCGGAGCTCAACGCACATTCCGCCTCGTGTTCGGCGCATTCTTGAAGAAAGTGGCGGCTGACGTATCCGCCAAATACGCACCACTCGGCTCCTATTGGGAGTTTATTCTACCGTGTGCCCCTCATATGGGTGGACTATGGAAAGCAGCAATGAATAGTTTTAAGCTGCCCTGATGATAAAAATCGAAGCGGTTCTAAATTTCCAACCGCTCTCAGCTATGTCACAAGACCCGCAAGATCTACTAGCTAGAACTTTCTCTGGTTTCCAAATGGCAAAAGCTCAAAGTTCTTCATCACCAATTTAGTACCGGATGAAATGAATGAGAATGAGTTTCTCAAAAAATTACACAAGAGATACAAATGGAAAAAGGGCGGAAAGCGACGTAAATTAAGGGGTTAGGGGTAGTCAGAGGCACGAAAAAATTAGAATTTTCAGTATTTTTTTTTTGCTATTAAATAATTTTATTTTACAAAAGTAGTGATATGGTCTTATTAAACAATGTTTTGACTTGAAGTCACGAAAATTTCGAAAAAAAAAAATTTATTTCCGAAGTTACAGCTGTCTGTGTTAACCCAGTTCCAAAAAAAGGTCCTTGCGGTGACAATCATAAGTCCTTGGAGATTCATCTGAAATCAATCGGATAAAAAAAAATAGTTTTATAAATAAATAATCCTGGGCCTGATCGAAGGATTTTATTTTTTTTCAAAAATTAACAAAATGGCGGCCTCAGGAAATTTTTTTCTAGATTTTTGGGAAAAAATCAACAGTTAATTGGTCTTAAAAAATCGAAATTTTTCACAAAATAAAAATCCTTCGATCAGGCCCGAGTTTATTATGTATTCTACAAGCTGTATAAATTTCATTAAAATCAACTGAGCGGTTTTCGAGTTACAGTTGTCACCAGTTCAAAAAACATAGTTTTGAGAAAAACGCGTTTAAAGTTTCACACAGCGCTTTGAAAGGCCCGAGCTCTCTTTGTTATTTGTCGAATAACTTAAAAACGAATTATCGGATTAACTTGAAATTTTCAGAGATTATTTTTAAGATATTATACTTAACGAAAATGCAAAAATAAAAATTTTTTTTTTGAAAATCCTGACTACCCCTAACCCCTTAAGGAAATTTAGTTGTCACCAAGCATGACCTTTTTCCCCCAAATGAATGGCGACTAGAACGGATAACCAAATTGCACCAAGGTGCAAACGAAAAGATCCATGTTGTCGACATACTCACGCAGAACGGAACGATAACCCGAAATATAGCAAAATTGTGTGTGCTGCCCGCTGTGTGAATCACGCACCCTCTGACTCAATCGAAACATTTATATATGCAAACATACAACTCATATAAATGCATCTCATAAAATCTCTTTACATACCAATTTGCAACCATATAGTAAAGCCATACATTTTGACTCTTCTCTCCTAGATCACGACGAGGGAGTGCCGTTTATGCGGCCGGTTGCATTCACTGCGCCAGTGCCCTGCTTTCCTCGCCATGGCACCGAAGGACAGGTATGACTGCGCGAGTGTGCACCGGTGATGACATCGGTGCACTCTCGGGCATCATACTCTGCTCCCCCGGGCATAGTTAAGGAGGGTGAGCCTTGCAGCGAATGCAACCAATCTCACGCACGCTTTATCCAGCCGGTCTGTCCAGCAGCGGAAGAAGCTGCAGCAATTGGGGAAGGACGTCCAGAGTTTGATTGGCAATTTGGAGACGGAGATACAGGCACCAACGCCGGGGGGTGCCATGTTGAGGGCATGGACCTCCTAAGGTTTTCGGAGTAATCTGTGGTGGTCCCCTTCAGGTGGCAACGCGGCGATGTGCTCACTGGAGAGAAATACTGGGCTGTCCAGTATCACCAAATGTTGCAAACCATCTGCCCCGCAACATTTTTTGTATTAACTGGCTTTTTCATAACCATCAGCGCCACAATCGATTCAGTCGGTATTCTAACTCCAGCGGGCAACTACATTTTCATTATTACTATATTTATATTCATTTCCTTTCTTTATTTGGATTTTTTCTGAATTGATATCCATATACTCGTACATATTTCCATTCGTAAATTTAAATAAGACACCATTGATTTTTAAAATATGTAAAATTTAAAGTTTACATCGCATAACTTTCATCCACTGTCAATTAAATCTATTTTTTCTATGTATAATTTAAATCCTAAAATATTAAAAACCTGAATTATACCTTTACCCAAAACCTCGCTACTTGATTTCAATCTGCACTACCGAATTGGTTCCCCCAATCTGATTGTACGCATATTAGGACAAAAATAAATATTAAAGACAGAATGTGATAAAGTGATGAAAAATGAATTTCTTCAAAAATAATTTTTCTTATTGAATTAGGAATACAGCTTGGCACCAAATATTAAGTTTTAGTATAGGTATATTAATTTCGTTTAAACTACTGTTTGCATTTGGATCTGAAATAAAATTTCCATTTTTTTTTAAATTGAATTATTTTGTAGGATACGAGAAGAGTATCAGCAATTTTATTATCTTTTCAACAATTGCATCGAATATTATTCGTGAATTGTGCAACATCTGGTTTAGATTTTAAAACATGTGTTAGTGGTTTATGATCAGTTTAAATAGAGCAAACTCTGCCCTCGAAAAGTTGTTTAAAATGTTTAATTAAGTTATAAGTATATTACCAAAAGTTCTCAGTCGAATATGAATTTCAATTGGACTTATGCTAAAAAAAATATGCTAATAATTCTAATATGTTATTAATTTTTTGTTGTTGTCGAGTTGGATCGACAAAAGTATCGCGGCGTGTCGACTAAATTTAAAAAATTTTCACGTTATAAATTGGGTTTTATTTATAATTATGTATAAGTATATACGGCCTTGGCCAAAAGTAAAAGGCATTTAATAGGTCCACCCTTCGATTGAATAACGGCAGCAATGCTGGGTACAAGCTTTTCACATTCGTCCGAACTTATAGCGTACCACTCGTTAATTAAGGCATTCTTTAAGGCAGTTTTTGATGTTATACTGTGTTCCTTAATCTTGCGTTTTAAAATAGCCCACATGTGCTCAATAGGATTAAGATCTGGAGACTGTGCAGGCCAATCTAACAAAACAATGTTATTATCTTTAAACCAACGCATCGTAGTCGCTGATTTGTGGCAAGGAGCATTGTCTTGCTGAAATTGAACCCCGTCTAAATTAGTATCGCCGAAAATGCGCGTTAACGAAGGCAGAAGAACAGCTTCTAATACATTTATGTACTTTTGACTGTCCATGCGACCCTCGAAATCGAACATTTCGCCGACACCATCAGCAGCCATGCAGCCAAAGATCATAATGCGGCCTCCTACTTGAGAGACTCCACAAATCGCCGGATAGCACATTGGACCGCGCACCGGGAACATCCCACCAAATTGGCAATCTTAACCTGAGACTCACCTTCTTCACTTAGAACTTGAATCCACTTTTTTTAGGCATTTCGATATGAGCTGTTTTTATGAGATTGGTAACTTTTCACTAAATGTAATTTAGACTTTCACTTTCAAATTTTAAATAATATTTTATGAATTTCTTAAAAATTACAATTTTTAGGTTTAGCTTACCCAGAGTGCTATGACTTTTAATATTACACAATTTATTCGTTTAATCAACAGTTAAACACCCATGTAGGACATTTACAGAAAGAAGTGGTAACTTTGATAGCCACATTTGAGAATACTTGTATTTTAGTGGGGTGCCTAATATTTTTGGCCAAGGCTGTATGTATGTGGGTGTGAGTGTAAGAACAATTAAAATTAATTGTTTTGTGGAATATTATATTTATAGGGTAGGCTTACTGTTTTTAATATTTATTGACCTGTAAGTTGATATCTTGTTTCTCCAACGATGTGGGGATTGTTGTTGTGTGGGTTTTGATGATTTTCACTGCTTTGACCTTTGTTTTCTTTCAAAAACTGAAAATATTGTACTTACACGTATGTTGGCGCTGTTGTGTATTTTAGTATTGTTCTCTTATTCGCTTTCTTTGTGGTAAACTTTCGTGTTGGGTTTACGAGTGCTCTGACCCTGTACCATATGACATCGTGTTTTACTCGGATGATTGCTGTTGGTATAATGGTCTGTTTGGTCAATAAACTAACAACGTATGTTGCTTGAGCATGGATCGGCAGAGAAGTGCAAACTAAAATTGAAATTTTTTCAAGAAAGCGCTTTTATTAATCAATTATGTATTCGCCATCATGTTCGGCAATCCACTCTCAACCAGAGAACGTATAATAATGAGAAGGTGCAAATGGCTTTCTGTTTTTTGTTCGCACTGTCCTTCGTACAGCTCCAGAAAAAACGGATAGGGAATTCAACACACTGTTAAAACAGCTAACATAGTTTGAAAAATTAACATAGGGAAAAAATGTTAAATGATATAAGACCTAAGAAACTTAATAGAATATGTATCGAAGTCAAGTGATTCATTGTATTTTCCATAATATATTTTTTCTTATTTTTTATGAAAAAGGCATTTAAAGAAAAATATTATATAACAATTTAACCAACATTACATCTATTTGAAAAGATATTTTTCGTTGCTTTTATTATTTTTTTACTTATATTATTATTTATTTATAAATATACAAAAAATAAAGATAAATAGTTATAAAAAAATAATAAAAGAAATTATGAAATAATATATTTTAGCGAGTGGAATTTGAACTCGCGAAGAAGCAACAAAAACCAAAAATACAAATCCACACACGCACTAACAACTACGCCACATAAAAATGAATTTTATAAATTAAATTTTTTTTATTTTTATGTTCATTACGTTATTAATTTTTTATTTATATAAAAAAAATATTAAATATAATAAATAAGAATAAAAAAAATAATTTATTTTGAATAAATGTTTTTGGCTCCTTCGAAGGGAATTTGAACATGCGCAAGAAAAGACTAAAAATCCGTGTAGCACTTGCGCGCTACAAACTGTGCCACAACACCATTTAAAAAGTTCGTGGCATATTCTGTACTTAAGCCGAGTCAAAGAAATAGAACATTGTATTTCTTCTTCTTATTCAGTTAAGTATACGAAAGAATATGTTTTCCTCGCGTACACTTCGTCGACATTCGACTTCGCTGATTTGCACAGTGAGCGCGCGTGTAGACGAACAATGCTTACATGATTTCAATAAGGAATGTTCATTAGTTTATGTTAATTAAAAGTGTAGTTTTGCCAAATTTTAATATATTTTGAATTTATTTGACATTACTAAACTCTTTTAGATTTAAATGCAATATTTATTTATTAAAATCGTATGCTTTGAGGGCATTTAGGGAACATTAATTTTTGAATTGCAGTACATTTGTTCGCGTTATGTATATATGTATTATGTATGTTTATGCGCAGCGAATACAGAAATTTCTTTAACTTCTGATTTTTGTGAGCTGTGGCTTGTGGAAGAGCTGCGCGCGGGGAGAAGTATTGCTTGCGGCATATGCTTTGTTGACGATGCGAAGAGTATTTTTTGCAAGTTCAACTAGGCGGCATGTATGTATGTATATATGTTGTCATGGCATGTATGTATGTATATATGTTGTCATGGTAATTATGTATGTTTACAAATGAAGACATAATATGTACATACAAATATATGTATGTATGCATGTTTGCCAGTGGATAAAATATGCTTGATTTTTGGGTTGAATATTTCATAATAGTTATAAATAAATATAACATTTAAGCCAAGTCATAAAATAAATTGGAAAATACTATGAAATGAAATTAGAAAATTAAATAGCTATTTTATATTAAATATTTTTATAAATTTTTATTTTATTATTAATTAAATCCTTTATATATATTATACATACATATGTACATATCTACATGTATGCATGATAATATGGGCATTTATATGTAATACCTAAAGTATGCATAAAGTCATTTAAAAGCAAATAACTTCAAATATTTTCATTCATTCATAACCACGAGCCATTCCTACGATCGATCACAACAAAAACTTCATATGCGCAGCTCACTCTACTCCTCTGCGCACTTCTCTATTCAAAAAGCTATTTGCTATAAGAAGAAGCATAACTGCAACAAAAACAACTAACGCATGCAAACCCTCTTCCCTTCTACTCTTCATCAACAATCAATTTCCTCAAGCGAAGTCAGATTTTGCTAAAAATCAGAAATTGGTGTTCAACTCAAGCCAAAGTGAAAACACATACATTCAAGCATTTTAATATGTATACGAAAAACGCATACAATCTTAATAATGCGCATGCCCTTCCTTCTTTTACCCCGCCATCCACAAACGTCTTCTTCGCGGCGATGACAAAATTTACAAAAATCAGAATTTAAGTTTGTCTGAAGCTGAAAACACATACATTCAAAGCGGCCAATGTGTATACGAAAATCACACACATGCCCAAAAACTTGCCTATTCCCTTCCCCTAAGCCCGCCGTCTACAAGCAGTTTCATTTCGACGACAGTAAAATTTGAAAAAATCAGAAATTCTAGTTGAGCTGAAGTCAAATACAAACACATTCAAAGGTCCCTGCATGTATATGAAAGACCCATACATACACAAAAGTATGCAAACTTCTTTTCCCTCGTACCCCGAATCAACAAGCAATTCCTTGTCGACTATTTAAAATTTGACAAATTCCAAAAAATAAAACGCGAAAAAGAAGCGAGAGAAGGATTTGAACCCACGCAGCTTGTACAAAAATCAGACGACGCAGACCATTGCGCCACTGATCACCTTGAAGTTTCGTTGGCATAATTGGTATTTATATAGACCGCTGACAACAGCTTTGACAAAATCTCAAATAATATTCAAAAGAAATACTTGTGGGTATGACCATATATATAATATATCGACATATGAACTAGGATGAGGAACAAATGCAATTATGATTTCAGTCCAGAAGTAAGACTTCAAAATTTTTGATTAAAATAGATATTTTGCAACTTATTTCTTTATGTCGGATTTTCTAAATCAATTTAAAATCTATATTTAAATTGTTGTTAAAAATATTATTTTTTTAATACTTAATATAATTTTTTTTTAATATTATTTTAATATTTCAAATATGATAATAAAAATGAGTGATTTAAACACCTTTAGAGCAATCTTGTAATTAATTCGTTTGGTTAAAAGTCCAAAGCAAAGATATATGTACATTAACATAGAGAAATAAATTGCATACGATTTCTCTGTTTTTAGCAGAATATCACTTGTCTGTCTCTGTTAACAAAATTAATTTTGTGGTGGCTGTTATTTAACAGCGTGTTGAATTCCCTACCCGCGATTTTTCAGAAGTTGTCAAAGTACTTTTAAGTGGTGCCATGAATTTGCACCTTCTCATTATTATACGTTCTCTGGTGCAAACTAAAATTGAAATTTTTTCAAGAAAGCGCTTTTATTAATCAATTATGTATTCGCCATCATGTTCGGCAATCCACTCTCAACCAGAGAACGTATAATAATGAGAAGGTGCAAATGGCTTTCTGTTTTTTGTTCGCACTGTCCTTCGTACAGCTCCAGAAAAAACGGATAGGGAATTCAACACACTGTTAAAACAGCTAACATAGTTTGAAAAATTAACATAGGGAAAAAATGTTAAATGATATAAGACCTAAGAAACTTAATAGAATATGTATCGAAGTCAAGTGATTCATTGTATTTTCCATAATATATTTTTTCTAATTTTTTATGAAAAAGGCATTTAAAGAAAAATATTATATAACAATTTAACCAACATTACATCTATTTGAAAAGATATTTTTCGTTGCTTTTATTATTTTTTTACTTATATTATTATTTATTTATAAATATACAAAAAATAAAGATAAATAGTTATAAAAAAATAATAAAAGAAATTATGAAATAATATATTTTAGCGAGTGGAATTTGAACTCGCGAAGAAGCAACAAAAACCAAAAATACAAATCCACACACGCACTAACAACTACGCCACATAAAAATGAATTTTATAAATTAAATTTTTTTTATTTTTATGTTCATTACGTTATTAATTTTTTATTTATATAAAAAAAATATTAAATATAATAAATAAGAATAAAAAAATAATTTATTTTGAATAAATGTTTTTGGCTCCTTCGAAGGGAATTTGAACATGCGCAAGAAAAGACTAAAAATCCGTGTAGCACTTGCGCGCTACAAACTGTGCCACAACACCATTTAAAAAGTTCGTGGCATATTCTGTACTTAAGCCGAGTCAAAGAAATAGAACATTGTATTTCTTCTTCTTATTCAGTTAAGTATACGAAAGAATATGTTTTCCTCGCGTACACTTCGTCGACATTCGACTTCGCTGATTTGCACAGTGAGCGCGCGTGTAGACGAACAATGCTTACATGATTTCAATAAGGAATGTTCATTAGTTTATGTTAATTAAAAGTGTAGTTTTGCCAAATTTTAATATATTTTGAATTTATTTGACATTACTAAACTCTTTTAGATTTAAATGCAATATTTATTTATTAAAATCGTATGCTTTGAGGGCATTTAGGGAACATTAATTTTTGAATTGCAGTACATTTGTTCGCGTTATCGACAGTATGTTTATGCGCAGCGAATACAGAAATTTCTTTAACTTCTGATTTTTGTGAGCTGTGGCTTGTGGAAGAGCTGCGCGCGGGGAGAAGTATTGCTTGCGGCATATGCTTTGTTGACGATGCGAAGAGTATTTTTTGCAAGTTCAACTAGGCGGCATGTATGTATGTATATATGTTGTCATGGTAATTATGTATGTTTACAAATGAAGACATAATATGTACATACAAATATATGTATGTATGCATGTTTGCCAGTGGATAAAATATGCTTGATTTTTGGGTTGAATATTTCATAATAGTTATAAATAAATATAACATTTAAGCCAAGTCATAAAATAAATTGGAAAATACTATGAAATGAAATTAGAAAATTAAATAGCTATTTTATATTAAATATTTTTATAAATTTTTATTTTATTATTAATTAAATCCTTTATATATATTATACATACATATGTACATATCTACATGTATGCATGATAATATGGGCATTTATATGTAATACCTAAAGTATGCATAAAGTCATTTAAAAGCAAATAACTTCAAATATTTTCATTCATTCATAACCACGAGCCATTCCTACGATCGATCACAACAAAAACTTCATATGCGCAGCTCACTCTACTCCTCTGCGCACTTCTCTATTCAAAAAGCTATTTGCTATAAGAAGAAGCATAACTGCAACAAAAACAACTAACGCATGCAAACCCTCTTCCCTTCTACTCTTCATCAACAATCAATTTCCTCAAGCGAAGTCAGATTTTGCTAAAAATCAGAAATTGGTGTTCAACTCAAGCCAAAGTGAAAACACATACATTCAAGCATTTTAATATGTATACGAAAAACGCATACAATCTTAATAATGCGCATGCCCTTCCTTCTTTTACCCCGCCATCCACAAACGTCTTCTTCGCGGCGATGACAAAATTTACAAAAATCAGAATTTAAGTTTGTCTGAAGCTGAAAACACATACATTCAAAGCGGCCAATGTGTATACGAAAATCACACACATGCCCAAAAACTTGCCTATTCCCTTCCCCTAAGCCCGCCGTCTACAAGCAGTTTCATTTCGACGACAGTAAAATTTGAAAAAATCAGAAATTCTAGTTGAGCTGAAGTCAAATACAAACACATTCAAAGGTCCCTGCATGTATATGAAAGACCCATACATACACAAAAGTATGCAAACTTCTTTTCCCTCGTACCCCGAATCAACAAGCAATTCCTTGTCGACTATTTAAAATTTGACAAATTCCAAAAAATAAAACGCGAAAAAGAAGCGAGAGAAGGATTTGAACCCACGCAGCTTGTACAAAAATCAGACGACGCAGACCATTGCGCCACTGATCACCTTGAAGTTTCGTTGGCATAATTGGTATTTATATAGACCGCTGACAACAGCTTTGACAAAATCTCAAATAATATTCAAAAGAAATACTTGTGGGTATGACCATATATATAATATATCGACATATGAACTAGGATGAGGAACAAATGCAATTATGATTTCAGTCCAGAAGTAAGACTTCAAAATTTTTGATTAAAATAGATATTTTGCAACTTATTTCTTTATGTCGGATTTTCTAAATCAATTTAAAATCTATATTTAAATTGTTGTTAAAAATATTATTTTTTTAATACTTAATATAATTTTTTTTTAATATTATTTTAATATTTCAAATATGATAATAAAAATGAGTGATTTAAACACCTTTAGAGCAATCTTGTAATTAATTCGTTTGGTTAAAAGTCCAAAGCAAAGATATATGTACATTAACATAGAGAAATAAATTGCATACGATTTCTCTGTTTTTAGCAGAATATCACTTGTCTGTCTCTGTTAACAAAATTAATTTTGTGGTGGCTGTTATTTAACAGCGTGTTGAATTCCCTACCCGCGATTTTTCAGAAGTTGTCAAAGTACTTTTAAGTGGTGCCATGAATTTGCACCTTCTCATTATTATACGTTCTCTGGTGCAAACTAAAATTGAAATTTTTTCAAGAAAGCGCTTTTATTAATCAATTATGTATTCGCCATCATGTTCGGCAATCCACTCTCAACCAGAGAACGTATAATAATGAGAAGGTGCAAATGGCTTTCTGTTTTTTGTTCGCACTGTCCTTCGTACAGCTCCAGAAAAAACGGATAGGGAATTCAACACACTGTTAAAACAGCTAACATAGTTTGAAAAATTAACATAGGGAAAAAATGTTAAATGATATAAGACCTAAGAAACTTAATAGAATATGTATCGAAGTCAAGTGATTCATTGTATTTTCCATAATATATTTTTTCTTATTTTTTATGAAAAAGGCATTTAAAGAAAAATATTATATAACAATTTAACCAACATTACATCTATTTGAAAAGATATTTTTCGTTGCTTTTATTATTTTTTTACTTATATTATTATTTATTTATAAATATACAAAAAATAAAGATAAATAGTTATAAAAAAATAATAAAAGAAATTATGAAATAATATATTTTAGCGAGTGGAATTTGAACTCGCGAAGAAGCAACAAAAACCAAAAATACAAATCCACACACGCACTAACAACTACGCCACATAAAAATGAATTTTATAAATTAAATTTTTTTTATTTTTATGTTCATTACGTTATTAATTTTTTATTTATATAAAAAAAATATTAAATATAATAAATAAGAATAAAAAAATAATTTATTTTGAATAAATGTTTTTGGCTCCTTCGAAGGGAATTTGAACATGCGCAAGAAAAGACTAAAAATCCGTGTAGCACTTGCGCGCTACAAACTGTGCCACAACACCATTTAAAAAGTTCGTGGCATATTCTGTACTTAAGCCGAGTCAAAGAAATAGAACATTGTATTTCTTCTTCTTATTCAGTTAAGTATACGAAAGAATATGTTTTCCTCGCGTACACTTCGTCGACATTCGACTTCGCTGATTTGCACAGTGAGCGCGCGTGTAGACGAACAATGCTTACATGATTTCAATAAGGAATGTTCATTAGTTTATGTTAATTAAAAGTGTAGTTTTGCCAAATTTTAATATATTTTGAATTTATTTGACATTACTAAACTCTTTTAGATTTAAATGCAATATTTATTTATTAAAATCGTATGCTTTGAGGGCATTTAGGGAACATTAATTTTTGAATTGCAGTACATTTGTTCGCGTTATCGACAGTATGTTTATGCGCAGCGAATACAGAAATTTCTTTAACTTCTGATTTTTGTGAGCTGTGGCTTGTGGAAGAGCTGCGCGCGGGGAGAAGTATTGCTTGCGGCATATGCTTTGTTGACGATGCGAAGAGTATTTTTTGCAAGTTCAACTAGGCGGCATGTATGTATGTATATATGTTGTCATGGTAATTATGTATGTTTACAAATGAAGACATAATATGTACATACAAATATATGTATGTATGCATGTTTGCCAGTGGATAAAATATGCTTGATTTTTGGGTTGAATATTTCATAATAGTTATAAATAAATATAACATTTAAGCCAAGTCATAAAATAAATTGGAAAATACTATGAAATGAAATTAGAAAATTAAATAGCTATTTTATATTAAATATTTTTATAAATTTTTATTTTATTATTAATTAAATCCTTTATATATATTATACATACATATGTACATATCTACATGTATGCATGATAATATGGGCATTTATATGTAATACCTAAAGTATGCATAAAGTCATTTAAAAGCAAATAACTTCAAATATTTTCATTCATTCATAACCACGAGCCATTCCTACGATCGATCACAACAAAAATTTCATATGCGCAGCTCACTCTACTCCTCTGCGCACTTCTCTATTCAAAAAGCTATTTGCTATAAGAAGAAGCATAACTGCAACAAAAACAACTAACGCATGCAAACCCTCTTCCCTTCTACTCTTCATCAACAATCAATTTCCTCAAGCGAAGTCAGATTTTGCTAAAAATCAGAAATTGGTGTTCAACTCAAGCCAAAGTGAAAACACATACATTCAAGCATTTTAATATGTATACGAAAAACGCATACAATCTTAATAATGCGCATGCCCTTCCTTCTTTTACCCCGCCATCCACAAACGTCTTCTTCGCGGCGATGACAAAATTTACAAAAATCAGAATTTAAGTTTGTCTGAAGCTGAAAACACATACATTCAAAGCGGCCAATGTGTATACGAAAATCACACACATGCCCAAAAACTTGCCTATTCCCTTCCCCTAAGCCCGCCGTCTACAAGCAGTTTCATTTCGACGACAGTAAAATTTGAAAAAATCAGAAATTCTAGTTGAGCTGAAGTCAAATACAAACACATTCAAAGGTCCCTGCATGTATATGAAAGACCCATACATACACAAAAGTATGCAAACTTCTTTTCCCTCGTACCCCGAATCAACAAGCAATTCCTTGTCGACTATTTAAAATTTGACAAATTCCAAAAAATAAAACGCGAAAAAGAAGCGAGAGAAGGATTTGAACCCACGCAGCTTGTACAAAAATCAGACGACGCAGACCATTGCGCCACTGATCACCTTGAAGTTTCGTTGGCATAATTGGTATTTATATAGACCGCTGACAACAGCTTTGACAAAATCTCAAATAATATTCAAAAGAAATACTTGTGGGTATGACCATATATATAATATATCGACATATGAACTAGGATGAGGAACAAATGCAATTATGATTTCAGTCCAGAAGTAAGACTTCAAAATTTTTGATTAAAATAGATATTTTGCAACTTATTTCTTTATGTCGGATTTTCTAAATCAATTTAAAATCTATATTTAAATTGTTGTTAAAAATATTATTTTTTTAATACTTAATATAATTTTTTTTTAATATTATTTTAATATTTCAAATATGATAATAAAAATGAGTGATTTAAACACCTTTAGAGCAATCTTGTAATTAATTCGTTTGGTTAAAAGTCCAAAGCAAAGATATATGTACATTAACATAGAGAAATAAATTGCATACGATTTCTCTGTTTTTAGCAGAATATCACTTGTCTGTCTCTGTTAACAAAATTAATTTTGTGGTGGCTGTTATTTAACAGCGTGTTGAATTCCCTACCCGCGATTTTTCAGAAGTTGTCAAAGTACTTTTAAGTGGTGCCATGAATTTGCACCTTCTCATTATTATACGTTCTCTGGATCGGGGTGGTGAGTTTACGTTGGTCTTGCTGCCCTTCTTCAGCAAACTTTGGGTGACCGTAAAGCCTAGAATGGTGTTCAAGTACACGTAGAACCCATAGTCTTACGTGTGCAATCTCGGGTTTTGTGTGTACGGCCCAAACAGTTGACGCAGTACTTATGTTGTATGTTGTGTCAAACTTTTCTATGACCTTCATTGAAATATACTTGGAGCATGTCACCAAGCGATGGTCCTTTTTGCAAATTCCGCATACAACGTGCTTATAAGCGGGTGTCCAGTTCCGCTTTAAGTAGGTTATAGTATGTTGTGCTGTGTGATGAATGGAGTCGGGTTCCTCACGACTAGTGGAAAGGGTCGCGAGCGCACGGTGATTGATGGACTCTGTCCTTGTGGGCTTGTTGCCTTAGTTGGTGCAATTATGCTATAAATGTGAATAAAATATTATTTATTAGGTAGAGTCACAACTTCTGTGATTGGTCGGGTCATAATGCCTCTTTCCATTCGTTTGTGGATATGGTTTCTTGCCGAATATCTATCAAGTCTCATCTACATTGCGTTGAGGGTTTTTCCACTTATAACGCTTGTGGAGTCCTTTTAGGTACTCTTCTTTCCATGGGGTACAGAAGTATTGTTGGAGTCTCCTTAGTTTTTTCCATTTATTCACGATACTGAGCTTCGCATCTTCTAGATTGGGCTTGGCTGGGGTGAGTTACGGGGTACCGATTAGGAAATGGCCGGGTTAAAGGTTCTGAACTTGTAGGGTCATCGCTGATAGTGTTTAACTGGCGAGAATTCAAACAACTTTTTATTCGGGTTAATAGGGTTGTCAATTCTTCGAAAATGAATTTTTGGGTTTGTGACACCTTTTTTAAGTGTGACTTTAAGCTATTAACTCCTGCTTCCCAGGAGGAGGAGCTCATAGAGAATTAAAATGCCACTTGGTGTTTTGGTGCGCTTGACTCGTTAATATTTTGGTTCTCTAGGTTTTCATAAATTCTCGTCGAACTTTGAGTAATAGTTGTGAAGCTAAAACAAAATTCCTTCCGTTGTCCGAATAAAGATCGGCGGGGCATCCGCGCATAGTGAAAAATTGTGCAAATGTGGCCATAAATGCTTCTGTAGTAAGATCACTTACGGGTTCTAAGTGTATTGCTTTGGTTACAAAGCAAACGAAAATGCATATGTATCCCTTTGTAATTAAGCATTTTATTCTGGTGTAGTTTTTTAAACCGTAGGGTCCAGCGAAATAAATTCCTGTTGCTGCGAATGAGTAGGTTAGGTTGGTACATTCAGCTGGTAATGCTGCCATTATTTGAGTAGGTGGATTTTTTTTGTACAGGACGGAAGTTTTAAATCGTTGTTTTTATTAGGTTCTTCAGTTTTGGAATCCAGAATTCTGTACGAAAGAGTCATAATACTAACTGGTTTCCTCCATGTAGGGTTATTGAGTGGGTAAACTGGGTGAGTGCAGTAGAATCAGATAACGTTCGTTGTATGATAGCGCAGCTGAATTACTCAAGCGACTGTTAACTCGCATGATTCCTTTGGGGACGATTGATAGGACAGGTCAAAATATAGTTCTTTTTGCATATATGGGTCTTTTGGGTCAAAGCTTCAAGTTTCTCATGAAAGTATATTTTCTCACCTAAGACAATTAGCTTGAAACGGGTGGATTTAAATTCGTCTGGGGTTATTTCAACGGTTGTAAATTGTTCCTTTCTTCTTTGTGGTAACGCGGTTGAACAAAATCTAAATAGATACGATATGACTCGTATTGTTCTGGGTAATGTAGAAAGTCTGTCTAGTATATCTTCTAGAGCTGTAGCGGTAAATATTTTAATTGGTTAAGCTCTAGGGTTGTGGTGGGTGGCTTTTGAATGTTTTAAATCAATTTATAGCCATTGAGGTCCGTGCCACCAGAGGTTGCTGCTTGCGATTTTTAGAGGAGTGCATCCACCACTTGGGAATTCCGCCGGGTTATCACAACTTTCCTAATGATTTCAGTTATCAATTTCGACATTTTCAACTATCGTGGCGATTTGATGAGAAACGAAAGTCGTCCATGAACATGGCGGTTTGCTTAGCCAAAGAGAATAGTAGTTGAGTCCGTCTAAAGATGGGTGCGGTAATGGGTCAAATTTATTTGGGCTAAGGACGTATCCACTAAGTTTGTGAGAAGAACGGCTCCGCATAGTTCTAGCCTGGGTAGAGATATACTTTTAATTGGAGCTACTCGGGGTTTGGATGCGGCGTACGCTTTTTCAGACGCATCAGAGAATCCGTGAAACTCTATGACCGCCAAAGAGAATAGTAGTTGAGTCCGTCTAAAGATGGGTGCGGTAATGGGTCAAATTTATTTGGGCTAAGGACGTATCCACTAAGTTTGTGAGAAGAACGGCTCCGCATAGTTCTAGCCTGGGTAGAGATATACTTTTAATTGGAGCTACTCTGGGTTTGGATGCGGCGTACGCTTTTTCAGACGCATCAGAGAATCCGTGAAACTCTATGACCGCTGATGGATAGAAGCGGGTCAACCTTGGAATTTCTATTTTATTAAGCATCTCATATTCCTTAATAAATGTTTTTCATCTATTTAGGGTTAGGGGTTTTAGATTTTCAACCCTGTCTGATTTGTTGAGCCATATTTGATTCATAATAATTTTTCTGTTACGATTACTGGACTGAGGGAGCCTGCAGGATCAAACAGTTTAGCAATTATTGATAGCACTTTGGAATGGGGCTGATAATGAAAAAATGCATCTTTCTTAGAATTCCATCTAATTCCTAGGTCTTTGTGCTATTGATTGTCCTGACAAAATCCAACCAAATTCAGTTTCTTGTGCAAGCGAAGTATTGAATATACCTATTTCTTTGTACACCTCCGAGTATTATTTGTGGGTCCGAATCAGCCAAACTAAATCCGAGTGGGTAAGTTTTCCGTGAGAGTTTTTAAGATGAACGCTTTCGTCGTTATATTGAATTCTTTCCTCATAGGTGAGTATAGGATTAATCCGCAAGTTTTTGTGGTTGTTTCTGAAACTGAGTTGTTCAGCGCTGTTACTTGTGCAACTGCATGCTTCGTAGACATGCCCAGTTTTCTTTGGAGTTTCTCCGAAATAAATGTGGCTTCTGACCCGTAGTCTATGAATTCCCTTGCTGAATATAATTGCCTTGTATGGTTTATATGGCCTATGGTAGTATCTAACAAAATCTGTTTCCTACAAGGTATGAGTGGGCCTTTCGGTGTTTCATGAGTGGACTGTATAGGGTTGTGTAGGCTTTAGGGGGATTTGGTTTTCAGGGGTGGGAAGAGGATCTGCCTTGGTTTGAATCGAGGGTCGGGTTTGAGGCTCTTGATCCTTGCGGGGGAGGGGACTGTGGACGAGAGATGTTGTTCATATGCAGAAGTGTATTTTGTTTCTGTCTGCATATTCTCCAAGAGTACTAGCTTTTGTAGTCTCTGAAACCGGAGACAGAGCTAGGCAATTAAAACAGTAACCCATATTTTTTACTGTAGAATTACGGATTTCCACATTCCAATGCTTGTGTGTTCAATGATAATTGAATTTTTGTAGTGGATTGTTTATTAGAGCTTAATGAGCTGAGGGTGGGGTTTGCATAAAACGTGTTGAATCTTGCGTACTGTCCTTTTCTCTGGGGTCTGCTGTCGTAGTGGGTAGTGGGATTTGGATCAGCCAGATCTCCCACTGATTCCAATGATTTATATTTATGGGTGAGAAAGGCATCAAACGTTTTCCAAGAGGGTATTTCCGACTTGTCTCGAATTGAGAGAGAAGGTGTTTGGGTAACTTTGCTCCGCATGGGAATATTAATATAGGGTCCCAACTACTTGTGTTCAAGCCAAGATTATTTAGACTAATTAGACGATTGTTTACCGTCTTCTGAAGGTTTTTCTTTCTTTCTTCTATGTATTCGAATAAATCGGGAATACAGAACTTAAAATCTTCCATTATAATTGTTTTATTTAACTAAATTAAAAAATTAGATTCAAACGTTGGATGGGTAGGATTCTTTATGATAAATAGCAAAAAGCTAAATCAATTTCATAAAAGTTCGATTTTTTGATTAAGAATATTTTGCAACGCTTTGCTGTCGCATATACTTAATGAATGTATGAAAAATTAATACTGGAATATCCCTATATCATAACTTCATTTACTCAATACTTGGGGGAATACGACATTTTTGGTTTTACCGGAGAGAATAGTAGTCTTTCTGGAAATCTAAATAAAAAGCTTCCTGTATACTGAATCTCAAGTCAATCGAGCAATAAATAGAATAGGTCAGCCTGTTAATCTAAACAAAAAGCAACCTATGGTATGTACCGAATTTCAAGTAACGTTTTTTGAATAAGTCAGTCCCTGGTCTACTTCCTGGCGATAAGAAAACTCTTCCTGTCAATCTTTACTGTTCGCTTATGAAAATGATTTGGAGTCAATGGCTCTGGATCACGTGGTGAAACGGGAACATCCGTTAATGGACGACTGTTAATTATATTCTCTTCTTCTATCAACGTACTTCTAAAGGTATCCAGCCTTAGAGTTTCTTCCTTTCGTATTTGTAATAAAAGACGTTTCACAAACTGTACTAGCCTCCCCCAACTTCCACCGACAGAAGTACTTCCCGGACAGTTAAAAATTCAATATATGCCATGACTAGTACACTCTTCGTTAATTCGGCTAAAACCGAATAAATTATCTTCATTGCGAATGACTTTCTGAATACCGATGAAATTAGTACCATTATCGCTGCAAATTGAATCGGTGGCTCGCACCGCTAAACATGTGAACAATGCTAACCAGCGCTTTTCACGTCGGCCATAATAATCAATGCCTATACCTATAACTGAACGGTCGGACGTATGGCGTTAGACGATCAGCCGACAGTTGACCCATCATTGTCGTAACAGGCTTCGCGTTGTTGATTTTGCATGTTGGACAGAATCCTTTTACGGACTTTAACAGCAAACGAATATGTGGAGTCGAAATTTTTGACGGATTTCATTAATAGTTCGACTCTCGTTTTGGTGATGTAACTTCTCATGCCAGTGGAAGATGACCATTCGAGTTAAATAATATTGTTTTGGTAATATAACTGGACGACGGGCTGATACAGGGTCGATACGACCATTGACTTTAATTAAACCGTCCTCATCTAAGAAAGTAGTCAGAGCATATATGTTACTTGACTTGGCGATTTGTTGCTTTAAACGAGGCTGGACAAACTCTGATTCGAAATCTTCTTCTTGTACACTACGACATACGACTTTCTCTACATCTGATATTTCAACGACTTTCAGCAGACCTTTATGACGACATTCGTCATCTGAGTTGTATACTTACGTTTTAGAACCTTCAAATAAGAGAAAAAGTTGCGGATATTCAAATAAGAAGAAAAGGTACTGATATTCAAAGCATATTCATCTTTCTGTGACACAAGTAATATGCGATTTCTCATTTCTTCTTCGGCAGCTTCATTCGGCATCTTCAATCGGCTGGTTTTCTGGGCCATTCTTCTGTAAGTAGACGTAGAAACTTTGCAGTTCTGGTCAAACTGTGGTAATAGTTTACCACTGGTAGCTTCATCACCTACATTCAACGTAGTTGGTAACCCTCCACTGAGACGGTTCTGTAGAAAACAATAGCTCTGATATTCTGCTGGCGACGAACTGCTTATAGACACTAGTTGTGGACTTCATCCACAAGAGCACTGTTTTGGAGTCACTCCAAAAAACGACTCCATGGATAGCAAAATCATGGTATTCGTCTATCGATTTGTTTAATCGCCTTCCCAGCACAGCTGCTTGAAACTCCAAACGTGGCATAGTCATTCCTTTTGCTGTCCCTTACAAATTGAATGGCCATGAGGATTTTTGGCAGTTGTTTAGCGCTCAACGCTCCAATTTAGGGACAGCAGTTAATCGTTGGCGTTTCTAATGTACGGTGAGGCAAATATGTTGACGAAAACGGCGGCTGTGTTAGTACACGTATATGTGTTGAAGTCGACGACTGCGCTTGCGGCGAATCGTTATCGGCAGCGTTGGTGTAGCTGCTGACTGTAGCTATTTGTCTGTTGCTAACTGCATCATTACGGAGCTCAATAACACACTCACTAAGTGATGCAATTGTCGATACCAATAACGCGATATGGTCTACAGGAACACTAACTGAATGACCTTCATAAGCACACTCTTGTTTTTCCTCACCATCCATATCGCTTGTAGATTCGTATTCCGTGTTGTCTCTATTAGTTTCTGAGCTGCTGGCTAACTTCTTTGCTCAGGCTCTTGTAAGCATCAAGATATTCCAATTCCTTATGAGAAAACAATTTTTGTAAACAAATGTTGACGACAATACCAATTTAAATAACACTCGACTAAATTTACAAATAGGTATGTTTATTAGACAATTAAATTTGACCAAGTAAAGACTCGCTACAAAATTTGATGTTTTTTTCTAAAGTCACTTGACGACAAATGAGATAGCTTTCTAGGAATTTGAATTGTTTCCATAGACAAATACGTATTTTTTTTTAAAGTGTTATACAGTAACTGATCGAATTGAGCGACATGAGAGTAACTTCAACTTGACAAATACAGTGGCGGACTAAAGTCTACATACGATCCATTTTTTGGGAATTCAACCCGTCCTATAGCTTTCACAGAAAAAATAATGATGCAGTTTTGTTTTAAATTCAAGTGTATAACAAAAACTAAAATTTCTCATTTATTCAACATTAACTTTCAAAGTTATTAACAAAAAATGGAAAAAAGGCACTGACAAAAGTGAACATACGATTTTTTGCTTAGCTATTCTAGGTAAGCATTTTAATTTTAATAACTAAGTTAATATTTTGTTGGGCCACCATGCGCATCGATCACCGCTTGCAAGCGTCTAACATTGAAAAAAACCAAATTTTCCAGCTCTTCTCCTGTAATGTTTTGCCTCTCTTCTTGAAGTTTCTCTCTGAGCTTTGATGCATTACTTATAGGGTGTTTTCGAATTTTCCGCTCCAATATTTTCCATACGTGCTATGTAATATTCAATTCCGGGCTTTGTGGTGATGAGTGCAACTGCCGCGGAGCATAATACAGCAGCCAATCCTTTACAATTTGCGCTGTGTGCTTAGGATCATTATCCTGTAGAAAGATCCAGCTCGAGCCAAGGCACAGTTTGTCCACAGATAACTTCAAATTATTTTCCAATATGGTCTTATACTCGAAGCGATCCATATTTCCTTCAATAAAGACCAATTTACCCACCCCAGACGCTGCAACTGCTCTCCAATCCATGACACTCCCACCACCATGCTTTAAGGTCGAAATAAGGTGCCTGGGATCCATGGCAGTAATGGGTTTTCTCCAAACTTTTGCTCTGCCATCGCATCCAAATATGTTATATTTTGACTCATCCGTAAATAGTACGCTTTTCCAGAACTCATGATCCTTCTTTAGATGCTTTTTAGCGAACTCCAACCGATGTGCGCGGTTTTTCTCGCTTATGAGAGGCTTCTTGCGAGGAGTTCTGCTGTAGAATCCTTCGTTGTTAAGAGTTCTTGTTATTGTGCGTAAGTGCACAACAATTTGGGATCATTTCGCTAGCTTCTGGGCCAAATTGGTAGCATGTACCTTGGAATTTTGGCTTACTTTATTACGGATGAAAGAGATGTCCCTATGGGTAAGCTTCTTTGGACGGCCACTTCACGGCTTACTCTCGAACGAGCCCGATTCTGCAAGTTTTTATAAATTGTTTTCACCGTCGCTTTTCTTAAATTTAACAATTTAGCTATTTTGCCGAACGTTTTCTTATCATTTCTGTGTTTTATAATCAATTTTTGCACAGCCACCGGGATTTCCGTTCCTGACGACATTTTCGCGATTGTATTTCTTTTTTCAAATGATGGAAAACAATAAAGATAAAGCCAAATACCAAGAAAAGTATAGAAAGAAAAAAAAAAACGGTACTTGACCGCTGAAAACAATAGCTGAAGTAATAAACGAAACAAATTAATGAAACGTATGTTCACTTTTGTCAACGGCTTTTTTGAGTTTTTTGTTAATAACATTGAAAGTTAATGTTGAACAAATATGAAATTTTCGGTTTTGTCTTACAATTAAATTCAAAGCAAGACTACATCAATACTTTTCCTGTAAAAACTATGGGACGGTAGGGATTCCAAAAAAAGGGGTCGTATGTAGACTTTAGTCCGCCACTGTACATACCTATACATACCTATGTGAAAAATAGAAAATTTGTTTTAGTATGTGAAAAATATAATAGAAACATGATACGTAGAGCAGAGCTATACTAATACTCTAGTTATGGGATTCACCAACTTCGGCAGTAGCGTTGCATTAACAGTAGTCTTCCTGTTAATCTAGTCGAAAAGCCACCTATGTACCGGATCTCAAGTAAATCGAACCACAACTATGATTTTTTCAAATAGGTCAGTCCCTGGTCCACTTTCCGGAGGGAAGTGTAGTCTTTCTGTTAACTTAAGCAAAAACACACCTTTGTACCGAATTTCAAGTAGTTCGATATATAAATTAGTTTTTTTTTTAATAGATCAGTCCCTGGTGCACTTTCCGGAGAGAAGGGTAGTATTTTTGTTAATCTAAGCAAAAAGACCCCTATATACCGAATTTCAAGCAAATCGAACCATTTCGGAGGAGTATCGTGTCTAACACTGTGACACGATAATTTTATATAATATATTAGATAAGATTTAATATTTACTTAAATATGTGTACGAAATTCCAAATTGGGTCACGAAAAAATTTCTTACTGGGTATTCGAAAATTTTTCATGCTGGGTATGGCACCTAACTGACTGCGCACTAACAACATATACTACTGACAAATTCTTTTGGTTTAGGAATGTGTAGATATTCTTATAAGTGTACGTGCATACGTGTATATTTGCCGTGAAAAGTGTAACTTATTTTAAGTATTTTAGCTCCTGGCAAATATGTAAATATGGGTGTATATTTTTATAAATATGCAAAGTGCAAAGCAAATGACAAACGCAGAGTCTCAAGTATTCTGATACTAAAACAAATTAAAGAACTATATTTATTAATTAGTTTATTAATACTCTGATTTGCACCAATATAAATAATTCGGTTCGTGGTACTTACAATTTTTCCCATTGTAGTAAGGTATTTGTTGGTGCCCAAAAAACGGCTGCAAACAAGTCCAATGGTGATACACAATTCCTGTGATTCGGGTCGGTAAAATTGTTTGTAATGAGTTTTTTGGGTGGGTGAGTCTTCAACTCTCTTTAAAAGACACCGGCTCGAAGGACCAAAATGTCGAGCGAGTTGGATAGACAAAAGTATCGCCGCCGTGTCGAATAAAAAGAAAAAAGGAAATTTTAAATTTTCACGTTATGAATTGGGCTTTATTTATAAATATGTATTTGTATATATGTATGTATGTGGCTGTCAGTGTAAGAACAATTCATATTGTTTTGTGTAATATTAGATTTATTGGGTAGGTTGTGTAGGTTTATAATATTTGTTAATGTGACCTGTGGGTTGATATTTTGTTTCTCCAACGATGTGGTTGTTGTTGTTGCGTGGGTTTTGATGATATTCACGGCTTTCACCTTTGTTTTCTGTCAAAAACTGAAAACATTGTTCTTGTGTGGGCGCTATTATGTATTTTTGCATTGTTCTCATGTTCGCTTTGAGGACAGTGCAGAGATGTGTTTATTAGGCGTACACAGTTGTAAAGGGCTCCGATTACAACTTTTGAAGCATCTACTGCAATTGATAATTGACCATTTTCGTGAAAATCTGTAATAATGTTTTCTGCGCGAAAATCTCTTTCACACTTTCAAAAACTATTGTTTCTCGTTCTTCCAATTTAATTATAGTGAAAGAACGTGCCGTACACAAATAAACTTTTTGAGAAATATGATGAATATGTTTTTATTCGTAGATTTCGCTTTTCCAAAATTAGCACAAAATACGTTTTGGAAAAAATGGAAATAAAATTAGAAGCCGCACTGAAAGGTTTGTGAACATAATAAGCTTGGAGCAAATAAATATTGTTGATAATTTTTTTGATTTTGCAGGGATCAAGCACTTAGGCCAGCGGAAATGTTGCTTTTAACACTGCGTTTCTATGCATGATGTCTTTTGATTTGTGTTGCTGATTTCTGCGAAGTAAGCATGGCGACTGCTAGTCGGGGGGTGAATAAAGTTTCTATTGCTATAGCGGCACTTTCCCAATCATTCATCAGAATTCCACAGTGGTGCACTCATGTCAGAATCCAATCACTTGGAGGAGAAAATGTCGATACAGAAAAAGTTACTTTTCCTTCAACGTACAAGCTGTTTGTAATGCAAAATTGGAAATAACGGACCTTGTATGCAGGTGGCCTGGTTCTGCACATGATAGGAATATTTTTAATAGTCGTCTGAAGCACTGGCTTGAACAAAACGAATTTAGGGGCTGTTTTTCACTGGGTGACAGGGGTTATGGAGCCAGCAGCTACATGATGACTCAACTTTTACATCCCAATCTTCGCGCTGAACGGCTTTACAATGAATCTCAAATACGTACTCGAAACTGCGTAGAGAGGTGGTTTGGGGTATGGAAACGTCGTTTTCCATCCCTTGGATTAAGAGTTTCACTCAGCACAGCTATAAACATCATTGTTGCCTGTGGTGTGTTGAACAATATCGCCATCCAGAACAATGACTCTAATCTGGATGATGTAGAATTTCAAGTGCATGAAACAACAGAAACATCCTTTGATGCCGACGAAAGCATAGCTGAAGTGCACAGAAACGCTATTGTAAGATCTATTCTAATTAGAGATTACTCAATTAATTTTAAATTAAAGAGATCCTCAAAACTTCAAAAGGAACAGATAAAATAAAGTAAATTATAAATATTAATTCAGCCGCTCTTTTGGTTTCTTCCTCCCAAAACAAATTTTAGGAATCAGAATTACATTTCTTCGATTTCTTTTCACCTCTATCTATGTATAAGTTTTTCATCTTTCCTCATTCGCACTCTATTTGGATTCCATGAGCTCCAGTCAGGCGTAGGAATCTGGAGGTGTTTTATATAGATTAATTAAAATGAAGTCTGAAAAACAAAAATTTTGGACTATTTATAAAATGCATAGAAGCAAATGCTTTTTTAGGCGGGAAGTAAAAATATCCAAAAGAAAGTGCTTTGAAGAATTCACATTTTCTATTAATCCCAAGTCTTACCCGAAACAAATTTGGCATGACATTAAACTGTTAACAGGCAACTTCAAACAAAGCAAAATATCAGTTATTAACACTGAAAACACAAACCTGGTCAAACTATTCCAAAGATCATAAATTCTCGACGAAAAAACAGAATTTTTACATTTATTAGAATATACTCCGAGCACCGTTTCTGCGGCAAGCAAAAAAATTAAAAATAATACTATAGTGGCTGAATTTGAAGAAGTGATAATATCTACTAAGGGGAAAACTCCTGGAGATGATAGAATAACTTAACCTATAATCAAAAATTGACGCCTAGCTGTCTGTAGCAGGCTTATTCGACTTTATAACTTAATTTTTGACAAAGTTTTTTTTTTTTTGATGTATAAGTTGTAGAGAACGTTAACTGTTTAAAAATTTTCGGAGTTATCTTTGACAAAACATTAAATTTTAAGCAACGTTGTAAACACTTAAGAAAAAAACTAAATACTAGGCTTAACATTGTAGAATATCTAGCATCTAAGCATCGCAAAGTACATTCAGACACATTAATAAACGTAACAAAAACATAAATTTTGTCGGTCATCGATTATGGACTTCCAATTTATGGACAGTGCGCTGAAAGTACAATAGCACTCTTGGCTGCACCCTAACACGCTGCTATTTGACGAAACCTTCGAGTTTTTCCTACAACGCCGATCAAAAAAAAAAAATTCCTATATACATACGGACCCAAAACCAGCCTTTCGACTTTATTCGCAGTTGTTACGGCCACTGCGTTTTACGGGCAATGAACTCGCGGACACTACAGCCAAAAAAGCTTACGAAATGCCAAGTATTTACCACAATACCTACATGAAAACAGATCCTTTCCGAACAACAGAAAATTATATTAAAGCGCTTGCAGTAAGAAACTGGTAAACGTATGTTGCGAATTATTGCAAGACTGCGAATGGGGCAAACAAAGATCACACATGAGCACCTGCTAAAAAAGGAGCCCGCTCCTTTATGTCTTACTTATAATAATCTTCTGTCCATTAAACACATCATCGATGACTGCTTAAGATCTAGAAACGCAAGAATAAATATTTTCCATAATAAAAACCTACTGTTCTCTTAAAAAATTTAACTGCAAACAATGTAAAAAATATATATAAATTCATACATAAATGTAACCTTTTACACCACATTTAGGTATTGTATAAACTATTTCTAGGGGTACTTTATATATTTTTTATAAAATATATTAGGAATAAGTCAGACCGATAACCCCAGCTGCTAGTTGCCTGACTAGGAGTGAGCTGTTGGCTCAATATTGCTGTTTACAAGGATAGTAAGTCCCTTCTCTTCAGGCGCATTTGACTTGTTACCAAGGTGGTAGCCAAAGAGATCGTATGATTGTGCAGATTTGCTATGTATTTTTGTGTAACGATTTCAATATCTTTTTTGATGGCGTGTATATTTTGATCTCTATGGATGCTTTCATTACGCTTGTACCATGGCGCGCCCGTTATTATTCTCAATGTTTTCTACTGCAATTTTTGGTATTATACCTAGATTCGTGACGCAAGCTGCAGCCCATAACTGGATACTAAATATATATCAATACCGTTTTTCTATTCGCATTTTAAAGAAGAACTTCGTTTTCAAGGTTGAGTCCAGATTTCTTGTTTAAAAGCCAATATTGCAGCTGCATCTTTTTAGCGAAAATGTTTCGGTCCAAGTTAATCGACTATTCAACTAAATGCCAAGGTATGTGATTTCGTTAGCTTCTGGGATAGGCTCGCTGAGCATGAAAATAGGGCACTTATTTTCATTAATTTTTATGGGCCATTTTGTAACCATCCTTCAATTAGTTTAAGGCTTCCGCACCATATAGCAGGACTGGAATGATGAGAGACTTGTAGAGTTTGGGCATCGTTCGCCGAGAGAGGACTTTACTTTTCAATTGCCTACTTAGTCCAAAGTAGCACCCTTTGGCAAGAGTGATTCTGCACTGGATTTCAAGGCTGAAAATATTATTGGTGTTGATGCTGGTTCCTAGATAGGCGAAATTATCTGCGACCTCGATGTTATGACTGTCAACAGTGACATGGGAGCCAAGTCGCGAATGCGATGACTATTTGTGTGATGACAGGAGATATTTCGTCTTGCCTCGTTCACTACCAGACCCACATCCTTTGCTTCCTTGTCCAGTCTGGAGAAAGCAGAACTCACGGCGCGGCTGTTGAGGCCAACAATGTTGATGTAATCGGTGTACGCCAGCAGCTGTCTTAAAGAAGATTGTACCTTCTCTATTCAGCTCTGCTGGTCGTATTATTTTCTCCAGCATTAAATTGAAGAAATCACACGATAAGGAATCACCCTGTCTGAAACCTCCTTTGGTATCGAACGGCTCGGAGAGATCCTTCCCGATCCTGACGGAGCTTTTAGTGTTGCTTAACGTCAGTTTACATAGCCGTATAAGTTTTGCGGGGATACCAAATTCAGATATAGCGGCGTAAAGGCAGCTCCTATTCGTGCTGTCAAAGGCGGCTATAAAATTGACGAAGAGGTGGTGGGTGTCGATCCTCTTTTCACGGGTCTTTTCCAAGATTTGGCGCTTGGTGAATATCTGGTCAATGGTTGATTTACCAAATCTGAAGGCACACTGGTAAGGTCCAGTCAGTTTGTTGTCGGTGGGCGTTAGTCCTTCACACAACACGCTCGACAAAACCTTATAGGCGATATTAACAGCCTTATTATGTATTGCGAAGCGAACGTTCGTTTCGTGTCAGACACGAATCGTTCGCATATTTGTATTACGTATTTCGAATACAAAGCCAAACGATAACAGCTGATTCTTACGTGAAATATTATTGAAACGTACATTCTCTATTACGAATAGTATGCAAAACAACGAAGAGATATGTCAAATTCAAACGAAAGCTAATTTGGTATCGTTGTGTTAAATTCAAAATAGACCAGCCATCTAAAAAAAAGTATTATCAACTAATTCACTCATTGCTTGATTTGAAATAACATATTAAACTTATTTCAGCGTTAAGAAAAGTACAAGCATCCAGTTTGAGATGCCTATTAAAGAATTGGAGCCGAGTCTTCGAAAAAATTTGCTGAAGCTGCAGTAATACAGGCTGAGGCAGCAAGATCTATTGCGGGAAGTTTACGCGAAGTTACTGCAATTTCATCAAGATAGGTTGCTGCAATTGAGAATTTAATTGAAATTTTAAAAAACAAATAAAACTATTAATAAATCATAAAATTTGTTTGAATGGTAGTTGTGCTTTTTCATTACATTTTATTTTGTATATATATTTTTTGAAAATTTACAATCACCGTATTGTAAATAAACAAATACAAATGTCAACGAACGAGAATATAAAGAAGGAATGAGCAAATGAGCACTGCCAGATTTTTAAAATGTAACTTTAAATAGATAGAAATTAGAAAAAAAACAGTGTTTTTATTTTAATTATTATATAAATGACAAATGGCAACATGTTATTTGACAAATGATTCCTTCTCACATTTCATTGTTACGTAGGCAACGTAAGGGTTGACGAACAATATAGGGAATGTCAATGCTGTACGAAATCGTCCGGAGACGATTCGTTCGTCAGACCTTTCGTTCGCAATACATAATAAGGCTGTAAGGATGCTTATCCCACGATAATTGGCGCAGAATGTGCATGTCGGGCATGCTTTCGTCCGACCATATTCTGCAAAGTAGCTGATGCATGCACCTTGTCAGCTCTTCACCGCCATATTTGAATAGTTCTGCCGGTAGGCCGTCAGCTCCAGCCGCTTTGTTGTTTTTAAGCGAGCGATTGCTATTCTAACTTCTTAATGGTCAGGTAGTGGAACGTCTTTTCCATCCTCGTCGACTGGGGTTTCGGGTTCACTATCTCCGGTTACTCCGTTTTCACTGCTATTCAGCAGGCTGGAGAAGAGTTCCGTCCATAAATTTAATATGCTCTGGGCATCAGTGGCTAGATCACCTCTTGGTGTCCTACAGGAGTCTGCTCCGGTCTTGATACCTTCTGTAAGTCGCCGTATCTTCTCATAGAATTTTCGAGCATTATACTTGTCGGCCAGCTTCTCAAGCTCTTCATACTCATGCATCTCGGCCTCTTTCTGTTTTTGTCTGCAGATGCGTCTTGCTTCCCTCTTCAGCTCCCGGCATCTATCCCATCCCGCACGTGTTGTGGTCGATCGTAACGTTGCGAGGTAGGCAGTCTGTTTTCTCTCCACTGGTTGAAATACCGTACTGAAGTGCTCTGCAAAACAAGACTCTGTACTGGTGGCTTAAGGTTTTTGCTAGCTTACCAGAGATATATTTTAGTAGAACCGTTGGGACACAGAGACGTTATAAGATTTTCCACATTACTTCTTCTTTGTATCTCAATTCCTTTTTAGTTTGTTTTTACCATCTCAAGTGGGATTTTTGCATCGGGCGATCGGTAGGCTAGCCATTAGTGACTAAAACGTCGCTTATTTCGGACCAACAACTTTATTCCGCTTTTAGTTATCCATCTTTTTGGTTTTGTTTTTTGCTTTGGTGGGACTACAGTTGCAAATGATTTAAATTTTCTAACTAGTGTTTGCCATTTTGAAGACTTCAAAAATATGTCACTGAAAGAACGATGGTAATACGCCAATGGCATAGGTACCACAGTCCTGCCATAAAATCTTGATGAGGTTTACCTGAAACATTTTCACAAATTTGAATTGCCTTGAATTTTCGCCAGAGAAATTTAGTCTGCACACTTTTGAATCTCATCACTTGCCTAATAAATTATATTGTGGTTGAAGATGCCTACCACCAACACTTCATAAAGTATTACTTCATGGGAAAGATACAATATAATGAAGTAAATACCACTTCTTCCCCATATGTGAAATTATTTATTTATTTATTTATTTATTATAAATGAAAAATAATAATACAATTATCATTTTACAGAAAAAGTAGCACTAGTTGCCAGGGCTTACGGCTCACTGCTCTAATAAAATTATATCGTCTAAGAATATTAATAAATTAGCCAGTCAAAAGTAGAAAATAAATGGTAAATTTTACTGTCAGTACATGGATTAAAATTAATCTATGTTAGTAAAGAAAAAATTTTTATGTAAGATAACTTAAAATTAAAATTAAATTAGCTTTCTAAGGCCGGTTTTGCGCAAAAAATCAGCTACCTTGTGGATGTTTTCATGTGAAGGTTCCTTAAGCAATTCCGAAACGGGCTGGTTCCCAAATATTGTTTTCCTAATAGCACTGAAATTCGTGCATTCATCTAGAAGATGTTTCACTGTAAGCGATGGTGAAGTGCAGTATACGCAGTGGGGTGCGCTTGAACCATTCAGCAGGTACGAGTGCGTGGCAATGGTGTGTCCAATCCGAAGTCGAGTGAAGGCAATAATATCGTTCGTTCGGCAGATCGGCGGAAGGTGTGGTTTTGAGCCAGTTATATTAATGTTCGAATATTGGTGTTGCACTCTGTTCCAAGAGTCTGTTTTCTGGTCTTCGAAGTAGTTATCGATGAGTAGGAAAATGTCTCCTTTCACCATATATATAAAAGTAAATAACGGTTCGTTTGCAACGGCTTTTGCTTTATGATCCGCTAACTCATTGCCGTTAATGCCAGCGTGACCAGGAATCCACATAATTTTGATTTTCTTGCGGTTTTCTATTAGGTTGGTCCGTATTTCAGATATTAGGGGTGACTTGTTGGCCATATTCATAATTCCAGAGATCGTTGACATACTGTCTGTGCAGATTATCGTCTTGTTGTTAGATTTTGTGGCCAAGAGTATTGCATTGTATATTGCCACTGCCTCCGCCGTATACACTGAACAGTAATTTGGCAGGTGCCCTGCGATTACTGTTGTCCCATCAGCTTGAACGACCGCGAATGACGTGTGGTGCTTAGACTTTGATCCATCGGTATAGTACATTTGCCATTCGTTCCGGAAAGGTGCTCTGTATTCCTCAAAAAGCCGCTGGTATTCTATTGGACTTGTGGTTGATTTACTAAAGTTTGAAAGGCCGAGAAGAAATGAAGAGTAGCATAAGTGCCAAGGTGGAGAATTGGCAGCAGCCACTAAAGAGGGTGGCGAGGTTATTCCTAGATTTTTAGCACACTCAAGCACTCTAAATAGCGTTGGCTTACGATTTGGTACTTTGTTAGCGTTCCACATTGTTGTGATAGTGTCATGTAGTATACTATTTCTGCAGAGGAAGACTTTTGGCATAAGCCTCATGGTAGTGTATTCTATTCTCTCCTGTAAGGTAGGCATTCCAGCCTCCGCCAAGATGCATTGAATCGGGGATGTTTGAAATGCACGAATGCTCCTTCGAACAGCAGCATGATACGTGGAAAAAATCATTTTTATGTTGCTTTTTGCACAATGGCCGTATATTGGTAAACCATAGTCAATTTTCGACAAAATTAAAGCCTTAACAGCAATTATTAAAGTATTTGGATGAATTAGACAATGCTTAGAAGATAAGTATTTAATAATATTTAACCTGACAGCTAGGCTTTTTTTTAGGCTAAGACAGTGTTCCTTAAATGTAAAACGTTTGTCAAAAACGATTCCAAGAAAACGTAAGCTAGGAACGTTTACAATGTTGATATTATTATGAACTAGATGTAAATCGGTACATTTTTGTTTACGGCATATATGAAAATATTTACATTTATTAAGTGAAAGATTTGCTCCTGAGCAGATTGACCATTTCGATATGTCGGTTAGTATGTTTAGAAATTTATTTTTAACAGTATTTAAATTACTTATTTTAGAATAGAGTAGGACGTCATCCGCATAGATTATGTGTGAAATATTTTTATGTTTGGAAATTATGTGGCTAATTTCGTCAAAAGCAATAGTAAATAACGTAACAGAAAGGGGGGATCCTTGTGGGATTCCATTCTGTTGGTTGTGTAAATTAGAAAACGCGTTATTTACTTTTACTTTGAATTTTCGATTGGTGAGAAATGACTTGATAAAATGGTATATTTTATTACCGAATTTCCATTTCTCTAATTGTCGCAGAGCTATGTGAGCTCCGACACGATCGAAAGCCTTTTCAAAATCCAGACTGAGCGTAGATATATGATTGCGGGAGGATAAACCATATGAAACGAAATTTTCAAAAAGTAGGAGAGCGTCGGAAGTTCCCTGCCCTTCCTTAAAGGCGAGCTGATGTGGACTAATTAAACGATGTTTGGAAATATACCACATAATGCGCTTCGAGATAATTTTTTCGAGTAACTTGCTCATGCAGCATATAAGCGAAATCGGTCTATAATCTAAGGCTTCTGATGATGGCTTAGTGGACTTTGGTATGGGTGCAACTGTTGCGTTTTTCCAGTTTTGAGGATAAATTCCGGTAGTTAAAATATTATTGTACACATTGATTAACCTTGATTTAACCTCACAAGGTAAGTTTTTTAGCATATCATACGAAATTCTATCGTGGCCTGGAGTTTTTCCAGATAGTGAAGAGATTGTACTTTCGAATTCTGGATACGTGATTTCTGATTCTATTATTTTAGCTGGGGAGTTTGGCTGGTTGTAAGTGCAACTTAGTGTTTCATTTTTCTTTGCCATAAAAGCTGAAGTAAAGTTTGAGTCGCTAGAATACCTAGACCAAGTGGAGGCAAAAAGTTCGGCAATCGCCTTGGGGTCAGCTACAGGTCCAGTAGGGCTGTTAATTGAATTTATATGGTTTTGGGAATATGAACCTGTGAGCATTTTAATGTCCGACCAAACCTTTTTAGGGTTAGAAGAGGGATTTATTTCTGCAGTAAGTTTTTCGAAGCTCATTCGTTTTGCTTCTTTAGACTTTTTACGAAAAATGGCATTTGCTTTTTTATATAAGATCAGGTTGGCTTCTGTTCTAGTCCTTTTGTATTGCCTCCAGTTATCCTGTTTTAAATTTCTTAAGTTGTTCAGCTCGCTTGTCCAGTATGGGACAATTTTTTTGTAAGGTCTGTAAGCAGTTTGCGGAATTGAAAGGTGTGCAGCCGACCTTATTATTTTAGTGATATTAGCGACCTCTTTATTAATGTTTTGAGATACCGGGAGTTCATCACAGAACAAAATTGTATTTTGAGTAAATTTGGGCCAGTCAGCTTTTCCTGTCAAAAACTTTGGTTTTGGGAAGAGCTTTTCAAAGGATGGCGTGGCTAGTTCTGTGACTATTGGGTAATGATCACTACCACATAAGCTGTCGAGTGTTCGGCTATTTGCTTTTGGAGCAATATTGGTAGAGCAGATAGATAGATCGACGTGGGTGAAGGAATTATGGGTCGAAAAATGCGTTGGAGAACCATCGTTCAATATGGTTAAGTTCTCAGTAAGAATTAAATCTTCCAGTACCAAGCCTCTTTGGTTGGTTGATGTGGAGCCCCATAATGGGGACCACGAATTTACATCTCCGACTAGGATTACGGGTTTGGGTACTGACGATAAAATATGTCTAAGCTCAGCAAGCGTAAAACTTTGTTGAGGAGGTATATACAGACAAATAATCGTGACTTTAAATCCTATAGATACCTGAATAGCTAACGAAGCGATATTTGAATGGATTGGGAGGTATTTATGTGGAATGTCTTTTTTTACTAAGACAGCGATACCTTGTTTGTTTGTGGTATTTTGTGGTAAATTGAGAAAATAACTTACATATTTATTTGGCACAGAGCCAACTTTATTTACGGCAAGGTGAGTTTCTTGTAAAGCAATGAAGTGTGGGGAGATTTCTTTAATGAGAATTTCAAGTTCGGTGTAGTTGTTGTAGAAGCCATTTATATTCCACTGTAGTATGTTAAACATTTAGTAAAAATACGAATCAAAGGACAGAGAAAAATGGATTACATTTTTTCGTCGTCTGAGGTTGGCATAGTTTGATCATCATCTTGTAGACTGTACTCTTGAGTTGTTATTGAGTTGGTTTGTGACTTGTTGAGAGAAGCGTTAGCAGTGTGGTGAGATTGTAGTTCGCTTATAAATTGATGAGAGAGATTAGTTGTTTGATTTGTGTAGTTGTTAGCGTAGCTAAGAATGCTTTGGAAGGTGGAATTGAGAGCACTATAAGAGAGAGGTTGGTTGTTAGGAATTATAGTGTTGTTATTTTGTGGGGTGGCATTTGATTGAAAATCGAAAGAGGAGGTTGGTGGAGGATGTAAGTCGTCGTTGGGACTTGGAGTAAGAGATGTTTGAGCAGTGTTAATGCTCTCAGCAGTTTCAGGGTGAGGTACTTGGGGAGGAGAGCTTGTGGGTACGGAAGGTGTATGAATGGTTTCTGCAGTGGTATTGTTAGAGTTCTTGTTTTCTTTTTGTTGATTTTGGTGATTTTGCTTTACCATTTGGGAGAAAGAGATGTTTGGTAGACTTGGCACTTGTGCTTTGTGTAATTTAATAGCTTCTCGCATCGAACATCTGTTCTCAGTTTTGATTTTGAGAATTTGTTTTGTTTGAATGTACCTTGGACATGTGTTCGAAAATGATGGGTGCTCACCGGCACAATTTGCGCATAAAGTGCGTAAACATTGTTCTGAGCCGTGGGGAGGGAAATTACAAGTGGCACAAGCAGCTTTGTTATTGCACCTCTTAATGGTGTGCCCTAAAAGTTGACATGATTTACATCTCATGGGGTTTGGGAAATATGGTTTTACACGGGCTGAGCGCCATGAAACCTCTATTTTTTCGGGTAATTTATACATGTCAAATGTGAGGAGTTGTACTCCGGAATGTTGTAGGGTATTATTCACATTTTTTTTAAATTTGTACACTCCTACCACTCCTTGATTTTTCAAGTTTTCTAGAATTTCTTTTTCAGGGACATCGTTTAGGCATGGTGCATATATTGTACCTTTTGAAAAATTGAGATTATCATGAAACTTTACCTCTACCTCACATATTCCATTCAATCGCTTCGTCGCTAAGAATTTTTGTGCAATGGTTGGGGTTTTAACGAGCAACAACAAATTACCATCCCGTAGTTCGGAAATGGAAACTATTTCTTTGCTTACCGCTTCCAATGCTTTATGAACTGCAAAACAGGAGTACTTTGATAATGGCTTAGTTGAGTCAATTGTTGATATTGTAATGAACTTTGGATTTTCTTGCTTAGTTTTTGGTAATTCAGGGAATATTAGAGGCTTATATGATGTCTTTTTACGTTTGGTTTGGGGACGTTCAGCAAGCGTAGCGAACCTATTGTCCCCCAAATTTGGTGGCCCAGGGGCCATTGGGGAAATATTTTCTGCAAGCACTCACAAAGAGAAAAACACGTGTATCGTTTGAAATTTAAAGTCACGAACACAAAAGAAGAGTGTTAAGTAAGAAGCAGAGCGCTGATAAAGCACAGAAAGAAACACAGTCTGAAAATACGTCCACTCGCGGTGAGTATCAGTCGGAGACTGTTTGCATATGTGAATTATCAGAAGATGCTCAATAAGTAAAAAATAAAGATAATAAGTAGTTTTGTCTAAACCACCAAATAATCAAAAAGTATCAGAATGTAGACCTAATGACCATGCTTACGCGTATGGTGTCTCGTATCGTCTTCACATGTGGGAATGGACAGGAAAATAAAAGTTAAGAAAACTAGTTTAAATATAATTTCATATATTTTACATTATTATAAAGGACATACTGATATATGTTTTATTTTTACATAAGAAAATATTATATTACAAAAACTAAGTCAAGCAACAAAACTACAGACTGAAATTCCAACAAAAAATGCATAGACGAAAAAATGCTTTTGACTGGGGCACGGGTCGCTAAATATGTGTTTTTTTGGCATTGGAATAGTACAAATTGATTAAGTTTTAAAAACGCATTACTTAGGAAAAACTTACATTAAGAAATTTTCATATTTCAACACCACATGTGTAAGAAACTCTTTTTTGATTTCAAGAGCAGCTTTTTAAAAGTTATAGGTAAACAAGCACTCAGAGACTCAAAAAAGAAAACTCTGTGTCGGCTTTGGGGTCCCGCACCAACATATTGGGAAGCGCATACTCAGATTCCAACCAAGTTTTCTATATGCTTTCATGCGACCTTATTCTGCAAAGGAGGTGATGCATGCATCTTGCCAGATTTTTGCTGCCATATTTAAATAGTTCTGTCGATAAGCCCTCGTTTATATTTTTTTTCTAAGAGCTAATGCGGTAACATTCGATTTTTGTAATATCCATTCAGCCGTTGAAGTCTCAAATAAGTAAGTTCTGGATATCGGTAGAAAAATTACATGCTTGTTTCCAACCTGTATTCATTCTCACGCATTTCGGCCTCTCGAATTTTTTTTGATTATATATGAGTATAATTATGTGATCAAGATGCAAGTCCAAGAAAACTCGCTGGCGATGAGCTCGTTGGCACATGTTTCGTCATTGAGGTTGAATTTTCTGACTGTTGGCCGATCGGACCATTTGGGCTCTCCCTAATGATAAAGCAGAACACGATTTTGAAATCATGGAAACGCTCATAGGAGGAAAGTAAATTTGGTCCAACAGTCCTTCTTTCCAGGACGCAAATTAGCGATATGTTGAAAAACTTCGTTGTTCGTAGTTCACTTGAAGTTGTTCATCTTTGGGGTAAATACCAACACTAAGGGCCGTTTTCACCATCTCCGGTTAAGCACTTCATCATAACTTAATCATAAGGTTGCATGAAATTCGTTTTCACTATTTCCGGTTAAAGCGCATCTGTCAATTAAGTTGTGGTTAACTTAACGGAAACGCCGTTTTTCAGTGCTATCTCTGGACTTAGAGTTTTGCTCAGCACAACTATGAACATCATTGGTGCCTGTCGTCTATGGCACAATATTGCCATCCCGAATGACTCTGATTTCGACGAAGTAGAAGTTCAAGCGCATGAACCAGCAGAAGCAGCCGTTGATGACGACAAAAACACATATGAGGAGCAAGGAAACCATATATGTGTATTACATACATTTCATAAATGTATTTTAAAATCATCAAAGTCTTTTTTCTAAATAAAAATATATGAAATAAATTTCATTAAATTACAATTTATTTTTTTTTTACCATATCGTACTGAAAAATGTAAACAAATACCAGCTGTCATGCAGTTTTGATGTATTCACAACACAAATGTACCTTAAAATATCAACAATGATTAAACTAACCAGAAGTTAAGTAACCAGAGCTTGGTGAAAACGAAAACGTCACATCAGTCTATCTGGCGGTTAGCTATCCTCCGGTTACAGGTTAAGTTAATCGGACATTATGAAAACGCGCCTAAGAGACAGGTTTCTCTATAACACAAATTCAACAACAAATTAACAATTTTTTGTACATATGTAAATTTCACGAGTTTGTAGTGGAGGTAATCAAAAGGTGATATCCTATCTCAGGCTTGTTGCGTTTGTTTATTGAAGCAGATTTTTTATATGGTGCGTCCCTTGGCATCAGACCGGAAGACGTGAACTGTTTATCATATGTAAAATAATCGTTTCTGGCTCCTCTCAGGTGGTCTCGTTGGTATCAGTTAGAGCACTTTCGTTAGCACGGTTAGAAAATACCATTTCCCCTATTTTATTTACATTGGAATTGTGTATATTATTAAAACGGCATTGTGTTTTTTCATTATTTGATACCAACCGTTCGTTATATCTTTTCAGAATTACTTCGGAGACGCATGGAATGTGTTCGATTTCATAATAGTTCTTGGCAGTTTTATAGATATCGTTTATTCCGAAATAAAGGTAAGATATAATTTTATATATTATAGTATATAATGATCTTAATGTTCGTTTGGAAAAATCCAGTAATTTTCTAAAACCTCAAAAAAGTTACCGACTGATTGACTTGAAAGTTTGTGAGATTATTTATATATTTCTTGAGAAGGTTTTTTCGAAAAAAAAAATTTTCGGGAAGCGGCCGGGGGATTAACATATTCGAAAAAATCTTATTGATGGTTCGATTTACTTAAAATTCGGTACATACAGTGTTGAACTAAAGTATTGGCACAGCAAGATAGTTCAACTTTAACACTTTTTTCGACCACTTATGAAAACAATTTTATGGTAATTCCGAAAAAATGCAGAGGGACACATTTTCCACTATTCTCACATCAATTCATTTGACGTAAGTATTGGCACACTTAAATTTCACTGGGATATTTCGCTTAAATTAGATCAATAAATTTTTTCTTTTCAAAAGTTCCGTTATGTCTATATACACAATTGCGTTTTTTTTTTTCAAAAATCAAACCGCAAACATCATAGTGCCTTCAATTATAGTGGACTTTGCGTAATTTTCAGAAAAATGAGTGGCAAAAAAAGTGAAACTAACGTATTTCAGCGGAAAATAATTTTATATTTGCATAGACAGGGCAAATCATATGCAGAAGATGCCGCTACACCAAAAGAAGCATTGTGAAACGATTTGAGGGCGTTTCATCTTTACAAAACGCAACACGTACAGGCAGGCCTAAGGCTTTAAATCACCGCGTACGCTGCCAAATACTAAGAACGGTAAAAAGAAACCCAATATTATCTTCCATACAAATCGCAGCGGAAGTTAAGGAAGAATTGGGAAAGGATATTCATCCGATAACGGTCCGGAGAGCTTTGCATGAAGCTAGCTTTCATTCTTATGTAGCTAGACGCAAACCCCTAATTTCAAAAGTGAACCAAAAGAACCGTTTGACCTATGCTAAGAAGCACCTAAGCAAACCACTTGACTTCTGGGACAATGTACTCTTCTCGGATGAAAGTAAACTCAATATCTTTCAATGTAATGGCCGTCAAACTGTGTGGAGAAAACCTAACACTGAACTTCAAAAAGATAACCTTTCTGCGACTATAAAACATGGTGGTGGAGGAGTCATTGTATGGGGCTGCATGTACGCTGCAGGTGTGGGCGAGCTGGAAATTCATTGACGGCTTTATGGACAAAAAATACTATATGGAAATTCTTAAGAGGAATGTCAAAAAAGTGCCGAACAACTTCAATTGCCAGTGATTTACATTTCAGCACGACAATGATCCAAAGCATACCGCTCATGATGTGCACACCACATTAAACATACACTGCCGCTTCCGCCCCAATCGCCTGATCTAAACCAATTGAATATTTGTGGGAAGAGCTGGATAAGCGCGTTAAAAAGCGAGTTGTATCAACAAAAGAAGAGGTGAAGCTGGCAGTGGTGGGGCAATGGCAGAATATTGGGGCAGAAACCACGCAAAAATTGGTCTCATCGATGCAAAATCATGGGAAGCTGTCATCAAGTATAAAGGCTTGGCTACAAAATATTAATTTCGTTAATATTTTACCATTTTATTATAATAAGTGTGCCAATACTTTTGTTTGGTGAAAATTAGTACTCTTTTTCATTTATAATTAGTATTAATTTAACATAAAAGATAATAAAATGAATTGAAGTGAAAATAGTTAAAAATGTGTCCCTCTGCCTAGCATTTTTTTCCGGAATTAGAAATATTTTCATATAATATATAATTGGCGCTTTGTAACCGCTGAAGCGATTTTCGGCCGAGCTCCTCCTCCACTTTGTGGTTTTGCGTCTTGATGTTTTTCCAACAAATGGAGGGACCTACATTTTATACTAAGCCGCCTCCGAACGGCTGATGGTTTTTTACGAGGAGCCTTTATTTCATATCCGAAATATTTTCATAAGTGGTCAAAAAAATGTGTTAAAAGTTCATCACTGTAGGTGGCTTTTTGCTTAGGTTAGTAGACCAGGAGCCGACATATTAAAAAAAATCGGAGTACTCTTATCTCCGGTAGTTGGACCAAGGACTGAATTATTCGAAAAATTGTATTTATTTTTCGATTTACTTGAAATTCGGTACATAGGTAGCTTTTTGCTTAGATCCAGAGGAAGACTACATTTCTCTCCGGGAAGTGGACCAGGAACCAACCTATTCAAAAAAGGTTTATTTATGGCTGGATTTACTTGAAGTTCGGTGTACGAGTATACGTGGCTTTTTTCTTAGATAAACAGGAAAACTGCTCTTCTCTCCTGGAAGTGGACCAATGTCAAATGTTGTACACCCACAAGTATAGAGTAAATAAAATAATGAAAAGAAGACCCAATGTTTCAGTTTTCATACATTCAACGAGTATGTGCTACAGTGAAGCGTAGCAGGTTACAGCTGTCTTTATAAAAATTTAATGTCTGTTTGGAAAAATCCAGTAATCTTCAAAAACCTCCAAAAGTTATCGATCGATTGATTTGAATTTTCGTAAATATTTCCATTGTTCCTGCGAAGGTTTACACAAAAAAAAAAAAAAATTCGGGAAGTGTGCCGGGGACTGACTTATTCGAAAAAGCCCTTATGTATGTTCGTACATAACGGGTGTTCTCCAAAAGTTACCGACCGATTGACTTGAAATTTCGTCAGATGGCTTTTGGGAAGATTTTTCGGTGATTGAACCAAGAACCGAACTATTCGTAAAAACTGTATCTATCGTTCAATTTACTTAAACTTCGCCGCATAGGGGGTTTATTGCAACACGGCGATCCCTTTAGAGGCCAAAAACTGGGGCACGTTGAGGGCGGTGCGGCACGGCGCGTTGTCGTGATATAAGATCCAGTTACGAGCGATGTCTTTTGACTCGTTTTCGCAATGCAGTAGGCTTAATTTACGATTTGCCCTGGTGGAAGATATTCTTTGTGGATGATTCCACGGCTATCAAAAAAGGCAATAACCATCGTTTTCACTTTATGCCATCGAAACACATGGGTTCGACTAAGAGCACTATCACCATGCACTATTACAATTTAAGCGTACGTTTCCGAAGCTGTTTCGCTCAATATGGCTCAAAATTTTATCGCGACGCGTTGCACTTGATTTCGTTTTTCCATTTTCGTGACGAGCACCGTCGTTCTCGACGTGGAATAGTGATTGTTCGTCTATTTTTATAGCTTTGGCTTTATAAGTTTTTTGAGACTATCTATTAATTCTTGATTATTTAAGTAAGGCGAATGGGGCCATGTGTAGAAGTCCACGCAAGTGAGGAATATTTTTGACTGCAATTCACATGGGGGTGGACAGAAACGATAATTTTGCATAGGGTTCAAGCAGCTCACGACTTCTGGTCTTAGACCAAGTATCCCCGGGGAAGCCAACAAACACCCGTTCGTAGGCGAGTTAAAGTGAGAAGGCGAATCCCATGCGGTTGTGCGTAGGGTTTGTGACCCACCACATCGAAAATAGAAATCCCAATGAAAAACAAAAATAAGCCTCGGATGTGAGGCCCCCCCTTACGATGACGACCCCCGGAAATATTTTAAGGATTACGATTTGAGGGCACGCACCTGTGATGTACGGTCCCTTAATTAGGTAGTACTGGCATCCACTCCAGTGGATGAACTTCTCGCCACAATTCGCATCAAAACGAAATTTTTTAAAACCACGCTGATTTGCACCCACACCCATGGACGAGAAGGACGATGTGACCAAAGATGCCTTTTACGAGCGCCTCGACTGCCGTACCGCGGTGGAGAGAAAACAGACTGCCAACCTCGCAACCTAGCGATCGACCACAATACTTGCGGGGTGGGTTGGATACCGAGATCTAAAGAGGGAAGCAAGATGCATATCTAGGGAAAAAAAGAAAGAGGCCGAGATGCGTGAGTACAACGAGCTTGAGAAGCTGGCCGACAAAGGTAACGCTAGAAAATTCTACGAAAAGAGACCTTGACTTACATAAGGTTTCCAGACCGGAGCAAACTCATGTAGCACCCACGGAGGTGAGGTAGTGACAAATACCCAGAGTATACTGAATTTATGTAGGGAACACTTCTCCAGCCTGCTGAACGGCAGCGAAAATGAAACACCCGGAGATGGTAAACCCGAAACTCCAATTGATAACGATGGAAAAGTTGTTCTTTGCGTTGTTCAACGCGAAACTTATGCAGCTATGTAAACTGACCTTAAGCAACACTGAAAGCTCCGGCAGAATCGGGAAGGACCTCTTCGAGCCCTTCAATGCCAAATGAGGTTTCGCGTGACTTCATTAATTTATTGCTGGGAAAAATAATACGAGCTGCAGAGCTTAATAGAGAAGATACAATCTTCTATAGGAGTGTACAGCTGCTGGCGTACGCCGATTATTTGTCTCAACAACAGCGCCGTTAACTCTGCTTTCTCCAGACTAAATAAATAAACGATGGAACGATGAACTGTTCGAGCTATATGATGATAATGACATAGTTCAGCGAATGAAGAGACAGCGGCTACGCTGGCTAGGTCATGTCGTCCGAATGAATGAAAGCACTCCAGCTTTGAAAATATTGGATGCAGTACCCGCTGGTGGAAGCAACCTCCACTATGTTGGAAGGGTCAGGGGGAGAGCGACCAGGTTTCACTTGGTGTTTCCAACTGGCGTCAATCACCGAAAAGAAAAGATGAATGGCGCGCTATAATTGATTCGGCTATAATCGCGTAAGCGGTGCCAACGCCAATAAAGAAAAAGAAGATATTAGGAATATAAACGATATAAGGCTAAGTATGAGCCACTGCGCACTTCACAAAAATGTAAATTTGAAAAAACGATTTTATCGAACTTAAAGCCAAATAGTGATATTTACAACGAAACTTTGATATAAATACAAAGTGTTCTTTCTAGTGTGTTCAATTTAATGAAAACTGTGAACATTTTACTTGGTTTTGTTCTTACTATGTAGTAGTTCTTGTTCTTGCTGGCCGGTCGCTTTGTTAGTTTTGCCATCTCCTTTTTGTGCGGTAGTTTGTTTTGTTGACGTGTGTGGTTGTTGGTAGGCGCTTGACCAACAGCCACTGTAGGTATACATATGTATGTACGTATGTACATACGCACATACATATTGTTAATAATAAAAAGTGGAGGTGACAAATTGGCGCCCAACGTGGGGCCCAACATATAAAAATATATATTTTGTAAAATTTTGTTTTTTCGTTACAAGAGGGAAAAGAGGTTGTGTTTACGGAAATTTTCTGTCTTTCGTATAGTTGGTATTTGTTGTCAGAGTTTTTAATATTTTTCCTTTTTAATTTTTATTAGTAGGGCATTCCAGGAAGGAGTAAAGAAGAGATTGGGAGTCGAACCCAGGCTCACCGGCAGATTGGTTACGATATATTTAGTGCGAAGGAATTTGGTGAGTCCGTTCCGTTTTGGTAAATTTGCTATTTGTTTGTTCGTTGCGGTATATGGTATTGGAGTGTTTTATACTAGTAGGAAAAATTGTACGTGAAGTGGGTAGTGACTGGTCCAGAAGTAGCCAGTAGTAGGCCCGCCCAAATTAGGTTGTGTTTTTTTGTTTGTTTTGCTAATTAAAGATTGTTGTTGTTTTCTTTATTTTTTTTTATTAAATATTTTTTTTTTAATAAAAAAAATTGTTTTGTTAATAGTTGTGTTGTCGGAGAAGACAATATTTGATTTTTTTATTTTATTAATTTTTTTTTTTGTTTTTTTGTGGTTAGGCTCGTTTGTTGTTTTCGTGTTAGGGTCTTTTGTTGAGCCAGTATAAGGCAACGCGTTACCACATTAGGGTAATAGCTTCTTAACTTTGATTATTATTAGAAATTTTTTTTTTTAAATAAATATTTTCTTTTTGGTTTTTTTTTTGTTGTTTTGTGTTTCGAGTTTATTTTTTTTTAGATTTATTCGCAGGAAAGGCGTTATTATGGTTTAGGTCTGTTAGGAAGACACTAGGTAGCTGGGAGGAACTGGTAAGAGAGTTGAAGTTGGAGTTTTTGCACCCCAACTACGACGATCTCTTACTAGATGAGATTAGGAAAAGGACTCAGGGAGCGAATGAGTCCATCGGGGTTTATAAAGCGGGTATGAAGAAAATGTTTGGTAGGCTTCAGGAGCCTTTATCTGAGAAAAGGATGTTAGGATTGATTAGGGTGAATCTTCTACCATTCTACCAGACCTAGTTGGGACTGGTGGGTCGGTTACCGAAGTAGTTGCTTTAGGTAGGCAACTAGAGGCGGTTAGGTCATCGGTGGATGCTTTTGTCTTTTCTCCGAGCCATAAGGCCAAAGGGTTGTTGGAACCTGACTAGGCTTATGTCACAGCTGGTGTAGAGGTCGCGGCTGTAGCTGAGCCGGACCTTGTTGATAGTTTTAGGCCGGGGTCGAACACCCGGTGCTCCAATTGCAGGCGGTTCGGTCATATTTTGGCGGATTGTAGGAAGAGGATAAAGTGCTTCGGGTCATGAAGCGGGACTGCCCGGCGTGTGCAGCGAAGCCGAGTGGCTCCCCGCGAAGGTCAACTTCCGGTGGTGGGCGAAACCTCAACTCCTTCAGGTCAGCGCCTGTGAGAGAGAGTAGGTCGGACGAAAGAATAGGGAATTCACGGTCAAGCGATAGGGTTGTCAGTTCGGACAACAGATCGGGAAACGGGAGATAGACCCCTGGGACAGCAGGACAGGCGGTCTAGTAGGGCGAGTTAGTGAACCTGCTAGCTCTCAGCTGGCAAATGTAGGTGTCGAGGTTGAAGAGGTTTGGTTGGCGTTTTCGTTGGTGACGGACGGTCACGACGAACGCCCGTATATGGATATTAGGATCCATGGTTTTGATTTTAGGGCTTTGTTGGATTCTGGTGCGACCAGAACAGTGATAGGTCGGCTAGGTTGGCAGAAATTGAGTTCCTATGGAACTAGGGTGAGTTCAGTTTCGAATTTTTTGAGAGTGACTCTCGCGAATGGAGGTCATATCTCGGTGTTAGGTTCGGTTTTGTTGCCAATCGAGGTGGAGAGCAAGTCGGTTCTCCTAGAATGCCTCGTGGTTACAGAGTTACCTCAGGGCGTAATCCTTGGCATCGAATTTTGGGCCAAGGCAGGTATTATCCCGGATATATCGAGAATGAGGTGGTCGTTTTCTCGGCCGGAACCAGAACCGTTGGTGGCGATAGTGGACCACTCCGAGTTAGGCGACAGTGAGTCTAGGGGATTAGGTAAATTAATAGCTGGGGCGTTCCAGGCTATTCCGGAAGGGCTAGGCCGGACCCATTTGGTCGAGCATAAGATCAGGGTAAAAGCAGGAGTTGAACCCGTGAAACAGCGTTATTACCCTGTGTCGCGTATGGACGAGGAGATTAAGGATATGCTTGACAAAGGGGTGATAGAGAAATCACATAGTCCTTGGGCGTCTCCAGTAGTAATGATCAGGAAAAAAGACGGTACATATAGGGTTTTGAATACGTGTACCGAAAAGGATAGCTACCCCCTTCCATATGTGTCGGCGACCTTAGATAAGCTAAGGAATGCCAAGTTTCTGTCCAGTCTGGACATTAAGTCTGCGTATTGGCAAATTCCGGTGAAAGAGCAGTCGAGGCCCTTCACCGCACTCACGGTACCAGGTAGAGGACTATTTCAGTTTAAGAGGATGCCATGCGGCTTGCATAATGCTCCGGCAACTGGGCAGAGATTTATAGATTCGGTCATAGGACCAGAGTTAGAACCTCAGGTTTTTGTGTACATATTTGGACGATATTATTATCGTTACGAACAATTTAGAGAAGCATTTAGAGATTTTGAAGATTGTCTTAGATAGAGGCTTGCAGGGCTCAGATTAAATAGGGAGAAATGTAATTTTTGTCGGTCTGAAATGAAATATTTGGCTTACGTGGTGGACAAGAACGGTCTACACGTAGACCCCGAGAAGGCAGAGGCGATGCTTCGGATTGAGGTACCGAAGAACGTAAAGCAGGTGCGATCATTTATAGAAACATTGTCCTGGTACCGCAGATTTATTAAAGATTATGCAGAATTAGTTAGACCTCTCACCGATTTAACAAAGAAGAACCGTAAATTCAATTGGACTGAAGATTGTGAAAGGAGTTTTAGAGAAGCGAAGGAACGTTTGGTTTTGAGTTTCCCGGATTTTGATAGGCCTTTCACAAACCAGACAGACGCGTCTGATTTCGGTGTAGGTGCAGTGTTAACACAGATGTTTGATGACGGTGAGAGGGTGATAGCTTATTTGAGTAGGGCCTTGAACGAAGGAGAGCGAAATTACTCGACGACCGAAAAGGAGTGTCTAGCGGTTCTGTGGGCGGTTGAGAAACTGTGTCCATACGTTGAGGGCGCTAAGTTTAAAGTTTTTACAGACCATTATTCGCTTGTTTGGTTGAATAAGTTAAAGGATCCGTGTGGCAGGTTAGCTGGATGGGCTCTGAAGCAACGATTTTGATATAGTGCATCGGAAAGGCAAGGAACATATGGTTCCAGATATGCTATCCCGTTGTGTACCGGTTATTGCTGAAGTTAGTACTACCGACCCTTGGTTAGCAAGGATGGTGCGGTTAGTAGAGAAGAAGCCGTTGTCGTATCCAGTGTGGAGAGTTGAAGGTGGTAACCCCTACAAGTTTATTAGGTCGAGATTTCCTTCTGTTTACGGCGATTCACCAGAGTGGAAAAGAGTAATAGGGTATGGTAGAGGTGAGATTTTAAAACAATGTCACGACAATCCGTTAGCGGGCCATATGGGTGTGAAAAAGACTTTTGCGCGTATTTCACAAAAGTTCTACTGGCCAAGGGTGAAGTCGGACATTGCGAAATATGTTAGGGCGTGTAAAATTTGTCAGCAGGTGAAACCTGAGAATTCAAAGCCAGCCGGGGGTATGATAGAGAGGACCAAAGCAGTGAAACCTTGGGAAATGATTTGTGTGGATCTGGTTTGGCCTTTAGTGAAGTCATCACAAGGCTACCAGTATATTTTGACAGTAGTAGACTACTTTTCTAAATTTCCCCTAATATTTCCTTTGCGTACAGCCACGGCAAAAAGCGTATGCAAACAATTGGAGGACAATGTATTTCTTCTGTTTGGAGCTCCTCGGTCGGTTGTGTGTGGCAATGGACCCCAATTTAGGAGTCGAGAGCTTCGGGGCCTCTGCGGCGACTATGGCGTCCAACTCCGGTACACCGCACACTATCACCCAGAGGCTAACCCGGCCGAGAGGATCAATAAGATTATTAAAACGACACTTAGGGCTTATATATCAGAGAACCAGAGGACATGGGAGCAACAGTTAGCGAAGGTAGCATGCTGTATTAGGACAGCGCAGCACGAAGTGTTAGGAGCTACGCCATATTTCGTGAATTTTGGTAGGGAAATGGCGGCAGAAGGCAGTAGGGACTTCATAGACAGTTTAGGAGATCAGGAGAAATTAAATTGTCAGGAGCGAGCGAAGAGGCTCGCAGAGATTAGGGCCAACATTAGAACCAGATTAGAACAGGCGAGTGAGAAGCTTGCGAGGCAGTACAATCTCAGACGTCGGGATGTACAGTACATGCCTGGAGAATTAGTGTGGAGGAAGAATTTTATGCTGTCGGATGCAGCGAGTTTTTATGCGGCAAAGTTAGCCTCAAAGTATGTAGGGCCGTTTATTGTTAGGAAGAGAGTGTCACCGTGGACATACACACTGACAGATGACATAGGCAAAGACAAAGGGACTTGGAACGTTAAAGAGTTGAGGCCATATAGGGATTGATAGGATACGGTAGGAGATTTCCGTTCCCGGACCAAAAGGAAGATTCCTTCCTGTTCGTTGAGGAAGGGGTGGAGTTGTTGCGTACTGGCCGCAACGAAAACTTCTTTTGTGTTTGTTTATTCATTTCCTTTGTTTTGCCTAATATTCCTTTCACTCCAAGCGTTGGCAGTGGCATCTGTCGGCAAATAATTGTATAATTCAAAGCCATGAATTGTTGGCACGGTTGCACCTCCAAAAGGAGGTGTTCGACAAAACGGTTCCTCCACCAACAAATATTATCGAAACGGAATGCATTGTGCGGGTATTCTGAAAAAATGGGTGTCGCCTTTCTCTTTATACGGCGAGGGGCAAATTATCCCAGTGTACTTGGTATGCTATGGTGGCGTGCGCTATACAACTCTGTCCCTTTGGGTAATGGGGGCGGCACCAAATGATTGGGCACCATTACACACTCGCCTGAGAATTCTGAAGGCCGTCGCGTAGCTTGCGGCCTGGTTCGTAAGTGCGTGCCGGATCAGATTCTAGCAATCTACAAAAGTGTGAACATCTTTTTTTATGCAGACGTGCGTATTTTTTTGAAAAAGGTATTTGTTATAAATATGTCGAATCGCGTAGTATTAGTGAAGAATAGTATAGTGTTTTGCCAGACGGGGCAATAGTGAAAGGGCAGTTGGACCCTGACTTTTCTTGTGATAGAATATTGTCGTTTATGGTTGATTCCAGTGGCGGAGCCGGAGTTTGACGGCATCACCGGTGGAGCACCGAAGTTGGATACCCACACCCGACTGAAACCGGTAAGTATCACTCATTGTTGTCTTACGTTTCAGTGTCGTTCCTTCGTCTTTCCCATACCCATCCTTTTAGCAACCCGCACCCAGAGCCCAGTCACACAGGCGGGTTAAAGTTACCTCCGGCTGCACGGGAGTAGTGCGAGTGGGTTCGTAAACAGTTTGGTTGGACCACACCTCGGGTGCACCCCAAAAACATATTTTCCTTATTTTATGTGTGTACATATTCGTTTAGTTTTGCTCTAGGGTTTAATTATTGTTGTGCGATCTTCGTTTATCTAAGTCAGCGTTGATCATTTTACTTGGTTTTGTTCTTGTTAGTAGTGGTTGTTCTTGCACTTAGCTGTTGACCCACGCTGTCTCCACTATGCTGGCCGGTCGCTTTGTTAGTTTTGTCATCTCCTTTTTGTGCGGTAGTTTGTTTTGTTGACGTGTGTGGTTGTTGGTAGGCGCTTGACCAACAGCCACTATAGGTATACATATGTATGTACGTATGTACATACGCGCATACATATTGCTAATAATTAAAAGTGGAGGTGACAGTGAGATAAATGAATTACAAAATTTTATTAATGATTAGTTTAATTCAGGACAAAAATTCAAAGTACGCATGTACATAAGGTAGGTTTATAAAAAATGTGTAGGTATATATAATGTCAATGTATAAATTATTGAAAATTGGAGATTATTTTAATTCATTTTAGAGATATGTAGTGCTATCGTCGGCGGATGAAACGCGAATGTTATGTTGGCGAAGTCGGGTCACCCCGTCGCATACAATAATAAAGTTCGAAATTATATAAACGACAAATGACAGTCGAATTGCCAGCGTGGCATTTACATATTTACTACCTTAAAGATTGTATAAAAAGAAATTTCCATTTGAATTAAAACTAAAACTCGATGAGGTTGGCGTTCATGTTCTCAACATGCTGGCCCGCCGTAGCCGGAGCGATATGGAGCAATTGTTTCAGCTTCTCGAGTGTCAAGACCGCCGGCTAAATAAATCGGTTATATACCGCTGAGCAGTGGGCCGGCCTGGGATTCTCTTGGTTGGCTTCTGTATGGCCCGACTAGTAGATGCAATTCACGGGTACCTGTTTTCTTTCGAAAATTTTCCTTGCGTCGTCGATCTGGTGCTAGAGAGGCTGAGCGATGGAGGAGCATGTGATGAGCTTTTCCGCAACGGTGGCAGCTGTCAGGGCAATCGCACATTTCGGTCTTATGGGAGGTGGCCAAACAATTGAGGCAGTATCGGTGCATCTTTGCCGAATCGTACCGTTCTTCCGGAGTCATTGCCTTGAACGCGTGGCAAAACCGTAAGCTGTGAAAGCGACAGCACAAACGACATTTGCTGAACTCCATACCTGTGGAAGAGAATTTCGAAAGACGTTATTAGTTGGGTTGAATGTAGAGGTGAAAATGAGTAGCTGGATTTTATACGAGCGTGTGGGGTCCTTTGAGTATGGAATAAACCAGACTAAACCTTTAGAAATATTATGCTGGTAGTACGCATAGCTTCGTTATATTTCGGGTAACTACGCCAGTCTGTGTGCGGTCGTCCACTACTCGTACGTTTTGGTCAGCACCCAGATGGAGTTTGGTGATACGACCGAGACGCCAGTCAGTTGGTGGCAAGAGATCATCTTTGATGACCACTAAATCTCCTTGCTTAAGATTAGGTTGAGGGTGTTTCCACTTGTTTCTCTTATGTAATTCTTGTAGATTCTCGCTTTTCCAACGTGAACTGAAATGATGGTGGAGGACCTTTAATTTTTGCCATTTTGTGGTTGGGGATACGTTTTCGGCATTCGGTTCCGGTATAGAAACCAAAGGGGCGCCGCGGAGGAAATGACCAGGAATTAGAGCTAGTAAGTCAGTTGCGTCTTGCGACATGGGGGAGAGCGGACGCGAGTTAAGTACTACTTCGATCCGAATGAGAAGAGTGGTGAATTCCTCGAAGGAGAATTTATGGTGTTCCGCGACTTTAGTGAAATGGGATTTAAGGCTTTTTACAGCAGCTTCCCATAGGCCGCCCATGTGAGGAGAGTATGGCGGTATAAATTGCCAAGAAATACCTTGTGTCGCATATCTTTCAGCAACATCGAAAGTTGCTTCTTTGAGGAAGATAACGAAATCTCGCTGAATAGTTCGTTGTGCTCCAATAAACGTTTTTCCATTATCAGACATAATTTTGTAAGGCAATTCACGCGGACCGACAAATCGAGCGAATGCGGCTTTGAATGCCTCTGTGGTTAAGTCTGTGCCTTAATTTCGCTTGGAAAATATCTGCGTGAGTCATAAAGATAAGTTTAGTTTTTGTGTGATTTAATTCTTCTTGCGTAAGAACTAATGAGTTGGGAATCGGGGATTTTTGCGAATTATGTATAAAACGATACATAAAGGCAACTACCCTTAGCACACGTGGAAATGGGGAAAAGCGTTAAAGAATATCTGTACATTCTAGAGTATGAAGGGATTCTATACGTTTTTGTTCGGGAGGGTCTGAATTAAAAATGATTGTTTTGAGGCATAAAGTGGGTGGTTTAGAAAGCCACTTTGCACCGTTCCACCATAAAGAACAATCAGCCAGATCTTTCGGTTTGCAACCACAAGTTCCTAGGTCTGCTGGATTGTCACCGCTGGGTACGTGGCGCCAAGTGGCATTGCTGGCGTTTTGAATGATCTGGGTGTTTCGATTAGCTACATACATTTTCCACGTATGTGCTGGTTTTTCGAGCCAACCTAACACTATCGATCCAATCTGACCAGAGCATCAACTCGTGGGGTGGCAAATCCAATTTATTTCGGGTGTGAGCGACTAATTTTGATAGCAACACTGCGCGGTTGAGTTCGAGGCGGGGCAGGCTTATCGTTTGCAAAGGAGCAACTTTGGTTTTTGCAACGAAGAGGTGAGTTGTGCAGGAGTTATCTGCGTGTTGCACTCTAATATAAACGCACGCATGGAATGCCTGTTGCGTTTATTTGGAGAAAAGCGCACCCAACGAAGGATGTTGAGGGTGCCAATAGTTTGAAGATCTTCATGAAATGTGTTCCATTTGTGCAAGACTGTGGGTATGACATGTTCGTCCCAGTCAGTTCCTTCTAACCAGAGTTGTTGGAGAAGCATTTTGGCAAGTATCATAATGGGTGATAGCCGTCCTGCCGGGTCGAAAAATTTCGCTACAGCCGATAGTATTTGCTTCTTTGTGTTTGACTTAAAGGCGGGTAGAGGACCGTATGAGTATGAGAAGACGTCGGTAAGTGCGTTTCACCGTATCTCAAGTGTTTTTGTAGAGCTTGTGTTTTGGAATTTAAGAAACTTAGTATCTAAGACATCTGACTCTGGGACTAGTTCGAGAATTTTAGGATGATTAGCAGTTATTTTCCTTAACGGAAAGCATGCCGATTTAAGAGCGTCGATAGTTTGTGTCATTGAGTGGAGGGTCGACTGTATATCGTGACCGCCAGATAGTACATCATCTACATAGGTTTCAAGCAGTATAATATTTTTGGCGAGCTAGTTGGTGGAGAGTACGAATTGCAATATACGGTGCGAAGTTAACTCCGAAAGTTACGGTCTTCAACCTAAAATTTTCTATTGGCAGGTGAGGCGCTTTCCTAAAGAGAATTCTTTGGATGTTTTGATATTCTTTGTGGACGAGTATTTGGCGATACATTTCCTCGATATCACCGTTGAAAACAAATTCGTAAAGACACCATTTTAGGATGATAGTCATCAGGTCTTTTTGAAGAATCGGGCCTGTATATAAAACGTCATTCAGGGAATTTCCTGAATGTGATCTTTTAGATGCGTTGAATACTACGCGTACTATTGTTGTTTTGCTGTCGGGTTTCAAGACAGCGTGATGGGGTAAATAAAATGAAAAATATTTCCCTTCTTTTACTATTTCTTGGTGTGTAGCGTGCTGCATGTGGTTCAATTCTAGGCACTCAGTTAGGACTTCTGAGTATTTATCGCTCAATTTCGATTTTTTCCACAGAGTCCTTTCAATGCTTATGTACTTTTGCTGCGCTAGACGGGAGCGGCTTAATGCTAGCGAGTGCGGGGATTCGGGCTTAAAGGGGAGTTTTATAACGTATCTTCCATCTTCTTGTCTTGTAGTTGTTCTTTTGAAGAGATCCTCACAAAATTCGTCTTCGGCTGATTTGGGTTGAGCGCATTCTATTTGAGTCATAGTGCTTTGGGGTCTTGAATTTGCCCATGGTGTCTGTGACTGGGGTTGAAAATGTGAGACGGAGTGATGTCTTCTTTGGCAGTAGACGCAATCAAATTTGCTCTGACATTCACTCTTGAGGTGCGAATATGAAAGACAATTTTCAAAATATTTATTGTCTTTCAAAAACTTAAGACGCTCGGAAACGGGCAGCGCTCTGAATTTCACGCAGACTTTCATCGGGTGGTTTGAGTTGCATAATTTGCATGATACTCGCTGACTGAGGTCAGTGTGAAAGTTATGGGCTTTACTTTTAATTAAAAAGGTCGAATTTTGGTTAATCGCTCTGGTAGTGAAATTTGGGAGAGGCGTTCTCGTCTTACCTGGGTGGTAAGTATTGAGTCTTTCTACTACTTCGTATCGTGATGTTAAAAATGCAGTCATATCTGCCCACAATGGCAGTTCTTTTCGAGAGCTCAGCGATTGTTCCCATAGAGCAAGGGTTTCGCTAGGTAGTTTCGATGAACATATATACACAAGGACGGGGTCCCAGTCGGAGGTCGAGATTCTTTGTGCTGCCAAGGTGGACAAGCAGTTGATTATTGTGATTTGCATTTTTTGAATTTGCTTACCATTTTCGGAATAAATTAGTTAGAGATTGAAAAGGGGTTTCAATTGGTTATCCACCAATATTCGTCGGTTTTCATACCGCAATTTTAGTGCGTCCCAAGCTGAAAGTTTTCATCTGTTAGAGGGTATTGCTTGACCAATTGCCCTGCTTAGCTCCGGGTTTTTTGTCGCAGATGATAGAGCTTCTGGGCAGGGGTTAACTTAGGGTGATTACCGTAGACTGCCGTGAACATGTCTCTAAAGGCTGCCAGTCTTCGTACCCACCATGAAAGACTTCGGTGTCACATGGTGGCACTTTGAGATATACTTCAAAGGAGTTTGAAGTGTTTGTGGGGTTACGGGGTTGAGAAGTTGGTTGTAAAAGCTGTATAGTATCTAGAATTTGAGACATGCAATTTTCGTAGCTTTCTGAGCACTTTTTATATTTTTGTTCCATGGATGTACTTGACTCCGTGTAATGTTCGAATAATTCGAAGGCCTCATTTTGTAGGATTCAACGAGCGATTCCCACAGTCTCTCAAGTTGCTGTGTTTTTGCCTTCAGTAGAGACTCTGTTTGGTCAGATATGAGTGTATTTTTCCATGTGGAGTAAAAGGATTCCATTCGGTTGCTTTCAAAAATGAAAACCTGAAGGCTTGTATCTGAGACCTTTTGTTCAGAAGTGACTGCTGTTTCTCTGCCCATAGTTAGAATGAAGTTGATTTGAAAAAGGGTGAATATCGCTTAGGGGGGCTTAACAAAATTAAGAAGTAAAAAAAATGTAGTTTTAATAATTTAAAATTTTTTTTTTAATAACTTCAATTTAAATTGTTTGAACTTAAGTGAATTGGGGACGGCTGGATTTAATTAGTTTTAGTCAAATTTATCTCGTTTAAGGGTATATTATTACCACTGGTGTTATTTTATTTGTCCTACTGTAATTCAATAGTTTGTGTGTCACTGTATTGTCTTAGCGCGTACAATAACAGTGCTTTATTTGCAAAGCGATAGCGAACAGTCAACAATATCTTTGCAAATTATGTGTCATCGAATGATTTCAAAGTGGCAAACAAATGATAAAGGCGAGACGAGAGGGGACGCAAATATGTGTGCGTGTGTTACGGCCAGACTCGCAAAAATTATGATTAAAATCCGAGAAGAAAAATTTACACGAGAAATGCTTATGTGAAAAACTTTTAGATTTATGGTATTTTGAGAGAAAAGCTCCTTTTTCCTATTGTTTTGTTTATTTTTCTGTATCTATTCCCTTAGCGCGTCTAAGTGCAATACTATTTCTATAGGCTGAGATCGAATGTGGGCGGCATTCGGGAATACGTTTGTATGTACATCTGTTGCTCTGCTACTGCAAACAGCGTATATTAGTTTAGTTTATATACTTTAGTTCACATATGAGTGGCGCGTAGATTTCCCTGAGCGCGAGAGAGTCTTGTAAATAATTGTTACCTGGGGTACCACCTGATTTTTTTTGTTACTGTACTGGCTGTATTTGATGTTAGTTGAATTAGCCGCACTTTTTATTACCGCCGTTATTGTCCTTGCTGACCTCGCTGTTGTTGTTGCTGGAGTAAATAACCACGCTGGTAATTAGCAACGGTGCTGTTCCAAAACGGGAATGTGCGTGACTGACCTGACGCAGCTGCCTCCTATTTCGCTTCTAGCAAACGAATTTATTTGAACGAATTGAGTTGGAAAAATTTTTATTTTTTTTTTCGAATGTAACGCTTCACGAAAGCCAATTAATCTTTTCTTTTCCGATGGGTACTCCCAAGTAATATGAACTTTTAAAATTGCTAAAAGGTTTGTAGGCAAATCGAAATTATATGGTTTCCACTTATACACCTTATATCTTCACAAATTCAAAATTTTTTTTTTTCAACTTTTAGTTTTTACTGAAAATGGAACCGCTCGTAACTTTGTTTTCGATACGTACACTTTTCACTCTCTTTGAATAAATTTTCGCAAGTTTTAATATAAGTATGTAGGTATGTATGCCTAGCTTTATTGCTTGCGTACATAGGTATGTACATATATGGTTTTTTTTGTTCTTCAACCTTTTTCACAATTTTATTTATTTTTATTATTATTTGTTCACTTTTTTACTCGTTTTTGTATTTTTTCCGTTTATTTTCGATTGTTAACGTTTATTTTCACTTTTTCACTCGCTTAAACTCTTTTCACCGACGCTATTAATTTCGCGAACTCTTTTTTTTTTTTGATTTAGATAACTTATCTATTTTTGCATCGTGTTTTGTAATGGCTGTGATGGCCGTCCTAATTCATAGGGATGTCAATTTGCTTGAACGACAACAAAGGACCATGTTCAATTATGTTCAATTTAATGAAAACTGTGATGCTAGGAAATGCTCCGTTTTGATGGAAATGAAAGAAAGTCGTTGATTGTGAGATAAAGGAATTACAAATTTAGTTTTATTCAGTACAAAATTCAAAGTATGCATGTACATGAGGTACGTTTATACAAAATGTGTATATATAATGCCAATGTATAAATTGTTGAAATTAGAGATTATTTAAATTGATGTATGAGAGATGTTGTGTTATCGTTGGCGGATGAAACGCGAATGTTATCTTGGCGATGTCGGGTCACTCCGTCGCTTACAATAATAAAGTTCGAAATTAGATAAATGACAAATGGCAGTCGTATTGCCAGCGTTGAAGTTACATATTTACGATCTTAAAGATTTTACAAAATCAGATTTCCTTTAGACTTAAAACTAAAACTCGATGAGGTTGGCTTTCATGTTCTCAACATAGTGAAGTATACTATCATGATGTTTGTCGGCAAATTTCTACAAATCAGAGCAGATAATTAGTGAAAAGTCCTGTCCGTACTTCATGGCACATTTCTCGAGAAATCCATGATACTTTTTATACAAAAATTTGTTCTTTAATTGAAGAAAATATTATAAAACTAAGACGTTTTTATCTTTTATTTTATTTACATAAAGAGTATCTCGATTTGTTTAAGGCATTGAATTGAGGCTCAGACGCAAAATTAATATTCACTCCACATAAGCTAGATGAAAATATTCACAAGAAATTCGATAAAAAATGAAAATTTTGATATTCAGCAAATCAATTATTATTGGTACTGATAATCATTACGAATCGGTCGACTATTCCTATAGCTCCCATGAAATTGTTCAGATATGTGATTTTTGGTAAAAAATACGTCAATAAAGCATCAGAGAATATATAATTTAAATTAGCACAATTTTTCAACACAATTTTTCAGATATGACATTTTAGATCAAATTAAAAAAAACATGCAATTCAATACATTTGATGCTCATGAAAGGTATAAATACTTCTACGTGGCCGAAGACAGCACTGCTTTACTGTTTTTTTTTTTTCTGGAGTATATAATAGGTTTAATGTGGTCAAATGATTACTCTGTAATACTATCAGTAAGATCAGTACTGTTACGGACAAGACCAAATAGACTGAGCTCCTACCACACAGAAAACCGAAGCGGAAATATCGCAGGAAAAGAATGATCAATTCAACAAAAAAAAATGTGTATTACAACATTAATTTTTTAGAATGAACAGCTCTTCGTTTTCATATGTATACGTAAATAAAATGCATTAAAATAATTTTTTTCATGAAATTTCGTTTTTATTATAAAGTTTGAATCTCTAACTCACATCACTCAAAAGACAGTCTCAAGAATTTTAGCAAATTTCGACCCGTTCAAAAAAAGAAAAAAGAAAAAGTGCTGAAGAGTTTAAGTCGGAGTAAAATCGCAAGATCTGGATCTTGTTAAAACCGCAAATTTTCCAAGTAATTAAAATAGACGTAAAAACCGACGTCATGACACAAACACAAAAACTTTACGTACACTGACTTAAAAATACTTATCCAAACCAGGCGAGAAAGTTACCTATACTACATACCTATGACCGTAGCAAAAAACTTGAGTTTTTGCAAAACATAAAACAAACTATGATGGAGTAATTGGGAAAACTAAACTGTTGAAAACTTAATACTCTAACAATAGCCGATGGATACCCGAACCCAGAAATCAACGAGATAATCTCTAATTTAGGAAGGAGCACATATTTTTGGGCCCTAGATTTAAAGAGGGGCTCCCAACAGCTTTCAGCTAATAACGGAACATATAAATAAACCCAATATTGAATTGTGAAAACGATATTGATTACTACATTAATGCGCTCAGTAATGTCCTTGTTTCCGCGGCAACCATAGCAACTCCAAACAGTAAAGAGCCTATTACGTGCCCAAAAATCCTAACAAATACGGAAATAGAAAAATTACTAAAAAATAAGCGCCGTTTGCAGAGAGAATGGCAAGAATATCGCTCTCCAGCCGCAAAGTTACGGTTTAAAACAGCAGAGAGGAAGCTGAAAAGTGCACTGAAACAAGCAGAAGATCACAATGCCAAGGCATACATAGAAAAACTAGCGCCAATTTCTGCCAAAAAATACTCACTCTGGAAAACACAAAAGAAATTTAAGCCTCCAATTGAAGTGAATATGCCAATCAGGGACACAAATGGTAACTGGAAACGTAGTAACGAAGAAAAGGCAAATTGCTTTGCAAAGCATTTAAGTAATGTATTCCAGCCAAATGACGCAACTAATAACTTTATTTACCGCAAGTTGTTGTTAACGGCCAGGAAAATCAGGTGGCAATTAAAATATCAAGCCTAGAAGTGGTAAACGCGATACAGAAACTGAATCCAAAGAAATTTCCAGGCCACGACCTTATTGCACCAAAAATGCTAATAGAGCTACCAAGAGTTTCACAAGCATTGCTCTCTGAACTCTTTAATGGCATTCTGTAAATATTCCGTGTTTAATTTAAAAGGAAACGCACGTAAATATTTAATTTCAAATTTGGATATAATCCCACTCTTTCTTTATTATTTTAGAAAAAACCGTATAATTTTATAATTTTATGAAACCGTATAATTTTATAATTTTATTATTTTAAGAACCGTATAATTCTATAATTTTATTCTTTTAAGAACCGTATAATTCTATTTGCAAATACAAACGCGCTTGCTTAACTAGCTAATTTTTTTTCTTTATTTATACTATTTGTATGTACATACTTTGGAAGGAGTAACGGAACGGAGTAGGGTTGCAGGTAAGTGCGTTTGAGTAAAAGCAGGGAGGTTATTTTTCAGGTAAGTATTCGGGTAGGTATTCAGGTAGGTATTCGGGTAAGTATTCAGGTAGGGATTCCGGTAAGTAATCATAAATTTAATTATAAGTTATAATTAGTTTCTTAATTCATTTTTTTCTTATTTTTTATTATAGGTATAACTTATTATTTACAGGATGATGAGGTCATCCTCATCCAAAAACTAAATTACTTTCCAAACGCGTGGAAAAAATCTCAGATATTAATGATAGCCAAGCCAGGCAAAGACCATACACAGTCGTCTTCTTACAGACCATTAAGCCTACTACCCAGTCTTTCAAAATTATTTGAAATAATTCTGCTCTCACAAATATATATCCTTTTCTCCACCGTAACAATGTGATACCAGATCACCAATTCGGCTTTCGTGAAAAACATTGTACTATTGAACAAGTTAACCGAATAACTAATGAAATCAGGAAGGCATTCGAGCTCAAGGAGTAATGCTGTGCAATCTTTCTTGACGTAGCACAAGCGTTCGACAAAGTCTAGCATAAAGGTTTACTGTACAAAATACATAAAGCTGTGCCTGTTCAATTTTATATGATACTTAAGTCATATCTGACTAACAGACAATTTACAATTAAACAATCTGAATTTATCAGTGAGGAGTATCCGGTAAAAGCTGGTGTTCCGCAGGGTAGCGTCCTTGGGCCTATTTTATATATTATATACACTGCAGACATCCCACAAAACCGAAAAGTGCAGACATCTACCTTTGCGGATGACACAGCTGTTTTATGCCGGGATAAATGCCCTAAAAGAGCAGCAAAAACGATTACTTACGATCATTTACTTCTCATCGAAGACTGGCTAGAAAACTGGAGAATCAAAGTTAATGAGCAAAAGTGTAAACACGTTACATTTACTTTAAGACCGCAATCATGTCCTGCAATTTGCTTGAATGGTATAAACATTCCCCAAGTAAATGATTTTACATATCTCGGTATACACTTAGATAGACGTCTCACTTGGAAGAGACACATAGAGGCAAAAATACTACACATGAGATTAAAAGCAGTTAGTTTAAATTGGCTTTTAATAAAAACTCCGGTCTAAAACTAGACTACGAAGTCCTTATTTGCAACGCAGTGTTAAAACCAATTTGGATGTATGATATTCAACTGTGGGTACGACCTGTGCAACTAACATTGATATAATACAGAGGTTCCAGTCCAAAATTTTAAGAGCACTAACGGGCGCACCATGGTACGTTCGTAACGTAAACATTCACAAAGACCTTGGTATTTTACTGGTTAAGCCTGAAATCGAAGAAGCAGGACGAAGTATTTCATAAAGCTGAGAAATCATCCAAACCCGCTAGCTAATGCTTTATGCAACCCAACAAGAAACTCCCGCCTGCAGCGAAGAGATGTTCCCGCCTTCTAAGGAGAGCGCCGTAGTTTGAAAAGGGCTCCGAGTTACATAACTCGAGCTATCATGTTTGCAATTTAGTTCTTAAGATTTTTACACTTACTGTTAGGCTTATATTAAAGCAGATCCAGTAAATAAATGAATTGTGTATAAAAAAAAAGTTTTGGTTGGAGGCGATTTCCAACCGAGCTCCTCTTCCTATTTGTGGTTTTCCGTCTTGATGTTATTCCAACAAATGGAGGGGCTTACAGTTTATACTACGCCGTCTCCGAACGGGTGATAGTTTTTATGAGAAGCCTTTATGTCATGTCAGAAATACATTCGGAGGGGTTGACATTCCCTGCCGAGGGGCGATCACAATTAGAAAATTGTAAATTATTTTTTTATTAATTTTCTATAACCTAGAGATGTTGGTCGTTCCAGGATTTGAATCCAGGCCATCTGCATGGCAATACGCAATGCTAACCCCGCGGCTACCGCCGCCCTTAGTTAACTGCAGCCAAATATCCTTGAAATACAGGATAATAAATAAAGTTTCTTAGCACAATATACCACGATAATGTTAATATGCAGTTTGACGTACAAATTACTCCCCAACGGTACAGTCCACGACGAACATTTGACGACAGAATGAGATACTATCCGAGTGCACGGGTACAATATATTCACCAACCAAACCCAGAACTGATGAAAATGGATAACTCTCGTCAATACGTGCGATCAACACAGTATTGCACTCAACCGTCTCCAAGGAACATTCTTCAACAGTCCCAACAACACTATAACCAATTTAGAGGAAATCAACAACCACAGAAACGAGAATGGGTTCCTTGATCAAGAAACTGCGGCTAAAAGAAGGACAACGAGTAAACCAGGCCAAAGATGAAGAACTACAACAACTCGTCCCAAACGCTGATGCCACTTACGAAACAGGAAGTGCTATTTTAGGAAAATAAACGAATTGCCGTGTCTCCAAAGACGTTGCCAAACGACAGGTATATCTGGTAATATTTTAGTTGACTCAGGTGCAACAAACAATTATATTAGTTCTGTACCCATTAAACCGATAAAAATTGAAAGCCTTCATGGATACTTATTAACCAAAGCTAAGTATTTTTTGAAATGGAAGCTTTAGATGAGTTCGACATGCCTTTAGGTGAACACGATCTTTTAAGGGGTTATATACAGTTATGATTTTCAAAAAATGGATTTTTTTTTATTTCATTTTCTGTATCTACATATATTTAAGAATACACACAAGAAACGTGTAAGTATAACTTTAACCCCGTTTTTCTCAGAATGGTGTTTTCAAAGTCGGTGACCACTATAACTCGAAAACGGCTGAACCGATTTGTCTAAAATTTTAGCACAAGCTTCTTGAGTAAATTTAGTGATTAATCAAAGGTTTTATTTTTCCGATTAATACTTTTTTTTTATAAACAATTTAAAATCGAAATTTCGCTGAAAAATCGACTTTTTTCTTTGAGAAGGCGCCATTTTGACAAACAATCTTTTTTTGCTTATTCCTTCGTGATTAATCACTAGATATAACATTGCTTTAATGAAATCTGTTCGGATTTTTAATTTCAGATGATGCAGTTCAGAGATATAGTGGTCACCGCAAGACGTCTTTTTTTAGAGGACCTCCTGGAGATCAGCTGTAGCTCTTCTCCAGAGAAATATTTTTACTAGTTATAAGGATTGAAATATTGTTGAATAATACCATAATAAGTATGTAAATTTTTTAAATCAATATATTCTAAAGATTTCTCAAAAAAAATTCTTGAAAATTCGCTTTTTTTGGCCCATTAACTGTATATAACCAACCCCTTAACCATGAAAGCAGAAATTAATTTTTCATATTGAAAACTCACGTATAAATATAAAAAGAAAAAAGTTAGTGAACAAAAAATAAATTATATAATTAACAACGATAAATATAAAATAGAAGTTAAAGATATTATGAGAGAAAACGACGAAACTAACGAAATCTTACCGTTTTCGACTACAATACAAGGTACAATTAGAGCAAAATCAAAAGATCCTATTTGTAGAAACAATGCGCATACCCAATTTATAACTAAACAAGTACAAAATATTTAGATGATCAAGTTATACAACCTAGTAAAAGTTTTTACAACTCCCCAACCCGGACAGTCGCAGAAAAAAAGGTACCGAAGAAAAATCTAAAAGACATATGGTAAAAGATTTTCAAAAATTTAATGCTCAGGCTCACTGATAGATACAGATGTAGCAATGACTATTCAAAGCCTAGGCAAAACTAAAGTATTTACATCGTTAGATTTAGAGTCAGTTTTCACTAAATCCTGATAAAAGAATCGGATAGAATTGCGCAAAGTATGAATTTCTTAGAATGCCGTTCGATCTCAAGGACGCACCTTCTTTATTTCAGCGATGTGTAGACGATAGATATTCTACGTCTCTCATTAATTTCCCCCCAATTGAAAACTAGAACCAACTGGAAAATTTCTTTCATACTCAGCGGTAGCGATCATTTTCATATTTGTTATTGCGGGATATACTTGGGGCCGGAATTCCTCATGAAGTCCGGAAACGGGGATCAAATGGGGGCCGATCCTCCACAATAATCCGATCTAAACAAAAAGAATAAACCTACTCTTCTTTCCAAAAAAGGTGAGACGTGGTTTCATTAATTATGATAAATCTCTTTATTGAATAAACTGAAAGAAATATAAACAGTAAAAATAATGGGGGTAACTTACATCGATGTCGCTGCTGTAAATGCTGGAATCAAAAGAGGACCGTTTGTACGGCAACATCGGCCTTTATAGATTCCACAGAAGGTGGAAATCCAAACCGGAATGGATAACGGGACTCACTCCGAAAACGATTCGTCATCTCATTTTCCAGTACAGAAGCGACATCTGTGTATGAGGCGTTTAATACTAAGCAGTGTTGCATGCATAAACATACCGCCCGCCTTGCAGCATCACTGCAATAAAAAAATACTTAGATATATACATATGTACATGTGTGTAGCATACAAATTATTTTCTTTACATATAATTAAATTTGATTTTATTTCATTTGTTTTTGTTTTTTTGTTTCGTAATTCATTTACAATTCATTTTGAGTTCATTCCTTTTATACAATACAATTTCTTAACTTAATGTCGCCCGCATTGTTGGCATCTAGTAGGGAGTAACTCCAGATAACACCCATCCGAACATAGTGTTTTGGGCGGCCGGCCGTGTTGGAGTAGCTGGCATCAGTCCAAGTCGTAGAATGACTGCATACACATCGGCTCCCAGAACTAGAGATACCGGACTTGCTTTGTAGAACGTCGGGTCTGCCAGTCTCACGTTATCGAATTCATCTACGACTCGTGCATCCAACGTGTGTTCTGGCGTAGTCTTCATTAGACTGGGCAGCACCTTCGCCCGAACATCCAGTCTTTCGCGCCAGGCTTTAAGGGTCAAACGGGCTTCGTCTCGCTGGTCATGTGAGGTTGCGTGCAGTCGCCTCGCCAACGCCTTCGAAATCGTTGATGATGGCTGCCCTGGGTCGATGAGAGCGCGTATCGATTGTAGTCGGCCATTCACCATTACCCTTGCCATCACTGTGGGTGTAAGGACAGAGCGACTCGGGGTACTTCGAGCGGATCCTTTGATTCGCTGTCGGGCGTCTCTTACAGTTTGATACGTTGACGTTCGTTGGCGGTTACGGGTACGTCGGCGGTCTATAGTTTGCGGTGGGGGTCGATGGATCACCGACCGGATGCCCGACAGAGGGGGTCTGGGTACCGGCGGTTCCCCTGTGCTAGGTGCTTCTTCGGCCACCTGCTGAACAACTTCGTCTTCGCTGGCGTTGATTTCTAGGATCCCATCGTCGCCTGAGTCTTCTAGTGGTTGAGCATCGTAGGGATAACGCCGTTTTCTCTGCGTGAGGTCTGCTGCATCTATGGCCTGTGGCACGTCTTCGTCACTTTCTGCGGTCTCCCACAGATGCAGGAGACTATGGTGTCGCTGTTTACATCGTTCGCAGGTCCTGGTGGACGGACAATTCTTGGCCATATGATGCGGCGACAGACAATTGGCGCAGTGGCGGTGCAGGAGGACAGCGCGAAGTCTCTCCGCTGGTTCCATTCGTCGCATCTGTCGACAGAACAGTAGCCGATGATTATGCTTGCATATGGGGCACAGGTGTCGCTCTTTCACAATCATCTCCTTGCTGTTGTGTGCACGAACCATGTTGAGAATCTCTGGAAGTAGAAATATTAAAAGGTTTTATGACGGGAAGCACAATCAATTTCACAATGGGACGGGTGATTATGCCTCTCGTCGTTAAGATATCCACGACTCGAACGCAGTTGTCTGGCCCTAAAAAAACCTTAACAACTCTGCCAAGTCGCCATTCATTGGGGGGTAAGTTGTACTCTTTGACAACTACAAATTTATCTACCTCTATATTTCGCTGAGGACATTGCCACTTGACTCTTTTGTGCAATTCTTTGAGATATTCTGCCTTCCAACGCTGACAGAATCCTTGTTGAAGTGCTTTCAACTTTTGCCATCGGTTGATAATGGACATCGGGTTTCCATTGATTTCAGGTTCGGCCATCGCGAGCAACGGACTTCCAATAAGAAAGTGTCCCGGAGTTAAGGGTTCAAGTGAATCGGGATTATCTGATAGTGGGCTAATTGGGCGTTTAGACATGCTTCTATTCTGGCAAGCAGTGTCGAGAATTCCTCCATCGTAAACCGCATCGCATTTGCCACCTTTCGAAAATGGATTTTGAAACTCTTCACTCCTGCCTCCCATAATCCTCCCATGTGAGGAGCCGCTGGAGGTATGAAGTGCCAATTAATTTCTTCATGCGCATATGACCGCATGGTAAGATGTGAAGCTTCAGTCATGAATTTTTTAAAGTCATGTCTCAAAGCTTTGCTGGCTCCAACGAAGCTTGTGCCGTTGTCCGAGTACATGTTACTCGGACAGCCACGTCTTGCCACAAACCTGGCAAAGGCACCCAAGAATGTTGATGTTGATAAGTTGCTGGTTGCTTCTAGATGTATTGCTTTTGTAGCGAAACAAACAAAGACGCAGACGTATCCCTTTGTTATTAGGCATGCTCGGCTCGTGTAATTTTTTATCTCAAACGGACCTGTGAAATCCACTCCAGTGTTTGTGAACGGCCTGGATACGTCCGTTCTTTCAGGTGGGAGCGCAGCCATTAGTTGTTCTCGTGTTTTTCTTCTGTAAATGACACAAACTTTGCAGTTATTAATTACAGTTTTTATTAAATTTCTTAAACGCACGACCCAATACTCTGACCTCATAAGTCTCAGCATGAGTTGATTTCCGCCATGTAAGGAAATCAAGTGTGAGAACTTAACGAGGAGTTGAGAAAATTGGCAATCATAAGGTAAGATGGTCGGGTATCGTTCTTTATATGACAATGACGCTAGCGCTAGTCTTCCTCCTACTCTCATAATTCCATTATTATCAAGAAATGGATTGAGAGTGCGGATGGAGCTCTTAGCGTTTACTTGTTTTGATGAAGCTAATGTATCGTATTCAAGCGAAAAACAACGCTTTTGCGCTAACCGAATTAGACGCGTTTTTACCTCACGAATTTCATCAGCTGTAATTTCTACAGAATCACTTTGTTTTAATAGTTTGAATACCGGATGTGTTTTTCGGTAAAATTGCAACATTCGTGCAATTACTCTCAGTGCGCGAGAGAAATCAGAGAATCGTTCTAAAATGTCTTCTGTGTCTATGATCCGTGCTGCGTGAGTTCTAACACATTTTTTCTCCAGTTCCGTCTCCATAGGCTCATTATGCATCTGAGGCCACTCAGATGGTTGCTCCTTTAACCAACTAGGGCCCTGCCACCATTGAGTACTCTTTGCAAGTTCTTGAAGGGATACGCCGCGACTACCAAGGTCGGCTGGATTGTCATTTGAATCCACATAATTCCAATCATTCACTCCGACGAGTTCTCCGATTTTCGAGACTCTATTTGCCACGAAGGTAGTCCAGCTACAGGGGGGCTTTCGCAGCCATGAGAGCACTATGGTTGAATCGGTCCATTTGTAGATGGTTGGTTGAGCCACGTCAAACTGTGGAAGAAGCGCGTTAATTAACTCCGCCAGCAGTAGAGCACCACATAATTCTAAGCGCGGTAGAGAGATCGTTTTTACCGGTGCTACTTTGGTTTTTCCGACTAACAGATTTACGTCAGGTGTTCCATCTGATATGCGTTCCCGTACTCTTACGTACAGGACAGCAGCGTATGCCTTCTCAGAAGCATCACAGAACCCATGAAATTCGATTTCGTTCCATGGTGTAAAATTAATCCACCTTGGAATTCTGATAGTTCCAATGTGGACGTAATTTTTCAGAAATTTCTCCCAACGCAGATAAATTCCTCTGGGTAGACAGTCATCCCAGTCTATTTTGGAGAGCCATATATCCTGCATTAAAATTTTTGCTTCAACCACTATGGGTCCTAACCAACCTGCGGGATCGAAGAGTTTTGCTACACAAGATAGCACTTCTCGCTTTGTGTAACTTGATTTAATTTGGACCTCTTGGACTTTAAAATGAAATCTATCGTGAGCAGCATTCCACCTTATACCTAACATCCTTGCCTCACTCATATCGTCGATTTCCAAGAAATCTTCTTTTAACAGGTGATCCCTTGGTAAATCAACCAGGATTTCCTTTGAATTTGATGTCCATTTCCGCAAGGGAAATCCAGCTCCTTGTAGGGCCTCGACAAGTTCGTTTCGCGTTCGAATAGCTATGTCGCAGTCATGAGCTCCGGCAAGGACATCATCCACGTACATGTGCTGCTTGAGGACCCTGGAGGCTAGTGGGTATTGAAGTCTGACATCTTCCGCTAGCTGAAGCAGTGTCCTTATTGCTAAATAAGGAGCGCAGTTTACTCCGAATGTCACCGTTTGCAGTTCATAGTCCATGAGTTCTTCCTCGTTCGACTCTCTGAACAAGATCCTATGGAACCGGGTGTCGTTGGGGTGAAGCAGTATCTGCCGATACATCTTCTCAATATCTGCATTGAAAACATATTTAAAAAATCGCCATTTTAATAAGAGTGCAATGATATCAGATTGCAAAACCGGGCCAGGGTGGAGTGCGTCATTTAAACTGACACCGCTCGAGGATAGATTTGATGCATTAAATACCACGCGCACCTTCGTGGTTGTGCTGTCCGGCTTGATGACAGCATGATGTGGCAGGTAATATGATGATCCTGAGCTGCTTCTTCCGGGGTCGATGCCAACTGGCTTCATGTGTCCAAGTGTTATGTATTCTCGTAGTACTCGGTGATACTCAGTCCTAAGCTCCGGCTTTCGAAGCATTGCTGCTTCATTTCGAAGAAATTGATGCATTGCACTGGTTCGCGAGTATCCTAGGTTTATTTCCTCTGAGAACTTTCGTAAGATTATATTCTTCGTACTTGATGCGAAAAGTGCGTTTACACTGCTGGAGGTGGTTGGGGGTTGAGTTTTCCTATCATCTCCATTTCCTGATGAGGGACGAGTGGCGGAGGTTGCGGGCCTGTTTCCAGTCGGGCTCCTGTGCAGCAATGTATGATGTCTTTGATGGCAACTAAGGCAGCTGAAGGTGCTCTTGCAATCCCTGGCAATGTGAGAATGCGCCAAACAGTTCATGCATAAATTGTATTTTCTCACTATTTTCGAACGATCATCTACCTTCATGGCTAGAAACTTTGGGCAAACCTTAAACACATGGGATTCCTCTGGACATAATCTGCATACCGGTTGCGAGTACTGAGAATGATGCGCCGATACCCTTTTACCCAAAGGATTTGCAGATGAACGGTTTTGCGTTATCTTCGCTAAACGCGTGCTCTGAATGTCAGAGACTGTTTCAAGAGTCTGGAATCTATTTGAGAGGAAGCTGTCTAATTCCTCCCACCTCGGAATTTCGGCCTTGTCTACTATTCCTTGTTCCCAGAGTGCTAATGTGGTATCTGGTAGTCTACTAGAAACCAAAAATACAAAAATAGCATCCCAATTGCTAATCTCAATCCCATACATTTGGAGAACTGAGATGCAATTGTTTACTGCACGTTGCAGATTTTTTATCTCCCCACCGCGCTCGGCTGTTACGGTAGGTAGGTTGAACAAGGTCTTCAACTGACTATTTACCATCACTCTTTTATTCTCATAACGGTCAGATAGGTTTTGCCATGCAGTTGCAAACCCATCATTGGTTAGTGGAGATTTTTTCACAATATCTTTTGCTTCCCCCCGAGTCTTATGAATGAGGTGGTATAGTTTTTCAACAGGGGTCAAACGCGAATTGTTTATATATATAGCGGTGAATAAATCCCGAAAGGATGGCCACGCCATTTAATCGCCATAAAAAATGTCGGTGCCGCAAGGGGGAAGGTTAATGTTCGAACGCGGGGCCACTTCATGTTCCCGGACTACAGGATTCACCGTCGACGAACTTTGCTGCACAAAAGTCAGGTTGTGGATGGTTTCACCCATCAATGCCGCGCACGTCAGGTATGCTGCGTAGCAATCCTGATACCTACTTTTTGCAGCAAGCCTTGCCGTGGTGTCCGACTCTCCTCCAGATAAGATCCGCGAGTAACCATCAAATGTCTCCTTAACTTTCATCCATAATGCCTTGAGTTCCTCCTTTTGGATTTCCAGAGAAAAAACCGAATGATTTGCACTTGAAGTGTTGTTGTACAAATCCTCGAACTCTAAAAGTGCATCACACGCCGTTAGCGCTAGCCATTTTTACGGTAATACGAGAAGAAGGTCAAGCTAAGCAAGAGCTTCAAGATGAACTTAGAAAGGGTTTTTATGTACACAAGATCACAACTAGTGAAACAAAATAAAGTTTTCTAAAATCGGAAACTTCAAAAAAAAATTTTTTTTGAAAGATTGGGTGCTTATGGTACTTCCGCAGTACCGTGCTGCATACCTATTTAAAATCCGAAAAATTCAAAATATTGTAAAGAGGGGAGTGCTTATGGTACTTCCGCAATACCAAAGCTTATTGAAAATTCCAAAAATTATTAAATAAGAATCCCCTATGGTATTTTCGCAATACCAAAGCATCAACGTATTGAAAAATATACAATATTTTTAAATAGCAAAAATTTTTTTTTAATAATTCAGATTTGTGAAAACTCACCCTTGATGCTGGTTATTGGTAGCTTACGGTTCGTTGGGCCGTTGGTATGGGCCTTGCTACAGATGTTGCTGTAGATTCGTTGGGCCGTTTGTATGGGCCTTGCTACAGATGTTGCTGTAGATTCGTTGGGCCGTTGGTATGGGCCTTGCTACAGATGTTGCTGTAGATTCGTTGGGCCGTTGGTATGGGCCTTGCTACAGATGTTGCTGTAGATTCGTTGGGCCGTTGGTATGGGCCTTGCTGCAGATGTTGCTGTCGATTCGTTGGGCCGTTGGTATGGGCCTTGCTGCAGATGTTGCCGTAAATTAGTTGGGCCGTTGGTATGGGCCTTGCTACAGATGTTGCTGTAGATTCGTTGGGCCGTTGGTATGGGCCTTGCTGCAGATGTTGCTGTCGATTCGTTGGGCCGTTGGTATGGGCCTTGCTGCAGATGTTGCCGTAAATTAGTTGGGCCGTTGGTATGGGCCTTGCTACAGATGTTGCTGTAGATTCGTTGGGCCGTTGGTATGGGCCTTGCTGCAGATGTTGCTGTAGATTCGTTGGGCCGTTGGTATGGGCCTTGCTGCAGATGTTGCTGTAGATTCGTTGGGCCTTGTAACTTAACACGCACTGTCGCCTGACCTTGTGGCAAATTAGTTGCCGACGAACAGCACTTGCGCCTTACCTTGTGGCTTAGCAGCCGGCGCTCTATCCTTAAAATAATAAAAAATATGCTAAAAAAAACGCACTGACGCCTGACGTGTGGCACCTAGTGCCGGCGTGCAGTACTCGCGCCTCGTCTTGCGGCTCTACAGCCGGCGCTCCTAATTCTATATATATATAAAAAAAGAGTATGCTAACTGCGCACTGACGCCTGACGTGTGGCACCTAGTGCCGGCGTGCAGTACTCGCGCCTCGTCTTGCGGCTCTACAGCCGGCGCTCCTAATTCTATATATATAAAAAAAAGAGTATGCGAACTGCGCACTGACGCCTGACGTGTGGCACCTAGTGCCGGCGTGCAGTACTCGCGCCTCGTCTTGCGGCCCTACAGCCGGCGCTCCTATCTTTTTTTCACTTTTAGAGTGGGGCGCTTCACTCTTGGCTGCGATAATGCCTGCGCGCCCACTTTTCACCACACTTTCTTCACTTTTATAGTGGAGCGCCTTGCCTGTGGCTATTAAAATGCCTGCGCGCCCACTTCTCTCACCACTTTTTTTCACTTTTTAGAGTGGGGCGCTTCGCTCTTGGCTGCGATAATGCCTGCGCGCCCACTTTTCGCCACACTTTTTTCACTTTTATAGTGGAGCGCCTTGCCTGTGGCAATTAAAATGCCTGCGCGCCCACTTCTCTCACCACTTTTTCCACTTTTTAGAGTGGGGCGCTTCGCTCTTGGCTGCGATAATGCCTGCGCGCCCACTTTTCGCCACAATTTTCACTTTTATAGTGGAGCGCTTTTCACAGCACTTTTTCACTTTGGTGCTGGCGCTTATTGCCCTTCTTTCGGGTCCTTTGCCTTAGCACACTTGTATTCACTTTTATAGTGGGGCGCTTCGCCTTTGGCTATTAAAATGCCTGCGCGCCCACTTTTCACTCCACTTTTTCCACTTTTGTGCTGGTGCTTATTGCCCTTCTTTCGGGTCTTTTGCCTTTGCACTCTTATAAATATTCACTTTTATAGTGGGGCGCTTCGCCTTTGGCTATTAAAATGCCTGCGCGCCCACTTTTCACAGCACTTTTATATACGTGGATATATCGTTTACTTACCTAGTTTTCCGCTCCTGAATCCTCTCGAATGGGGGAAGCTCCTGGTTCCGCGTGGTTTCCACTCCTGGTCTTTTTCTTCCTGTCTTGAATATGAACTACTCTAACGGAATTGGCCGCTTGTGGAAACTGTAAATGTGGAACTTGTATGGACTGGAAAAAATGGTAATCCACAATATCAAAAAACAGGGATGTTACTCAAACTATTATTATTTTTTGACGACTTGGCAAATTGTATTACGGCTTTTTTGCATTATTATTATTATTTTTCTTGAAAAATATAATTTCAAGCTAAAGTAATAATAATAATACCAACTTTCTTTTTCTTATTATCTGTGGTGGATCCGGCTCGAAGGACCAATGTTATTGCGGGATATACTTGGGGCCGGAATTCCTCATGAAGTCCGGAAACGGGGATCAAATGGGGGCCGATCCTCCACAATAATCCGATCTAAACAAAAAGAATAAACCTACTCTTCTTTTCAAAAAAAGGTGAGACGTGGTTTCATTAATTATGATAAATCTCTTTATTGAATGAACTGAAAGAAATATAAACAGTAAAAATAATGGGGGTAACTTACATCGATGTCGCTGCTGTAAATGCTGGAATCAAAAGAGGACCGTTTGTACGGCAACATCGGCCTTTATAGATTCCACAGAAGGTGGAAATCCAAACCGGAATGGATAACGGGACTCACTCCGAAAACGATTCGTCATCTCATTTTCCAGTACAGAGGCGACATCTGTGTATGAGGCGTTTAATACTAAGCAGTGTTGCATGCATAAACAATATTATTATTTTGATTCGAACTGATATAAATTTTAAAAAAATTAAAACATAACCCGATGTTTAAGACTGAACATGCAAACTAGAATTTATCTGAATCAGAAATTGCTGGTATAGTTATTAATAATTATTTAATACCACCTCACAATGTATATAAAAAAGCAACAGTTATCCCAAAGATTATCCGCTTAGCAGGCAACATGCTTATTCCCCAAACTAAGTCGGATCTTTCCAAATCATTTCCTGTTTGGTAGTTAAAAAATTTGCAAAATCTTCGAGAAAAAAAAATTTGTTTATGAAAGTTCTACAAACCTTGTATGTCTCCTGATAATTTAATCAATTATAGGAAACTTAATGCAAAGTTTAAAGGAGCAGTGAAAGAACCCAAAAAAGAAGATTTTAAAAAGTTTACTTCTCAAATTTCCCCCTTTTCTTAACCTAAAAAAATCTGGTATGATATTAAAACTCTAGCAGGTGTTGGTGTGCAATATTAAGACAGCTTGCTGGATTGAAAATTGGTCAGAAAGCCCTTTCTTTTGTTTAGGCTATCATGACACATCGACGCTTCCGAGTTCGCATTAATAATACACTATATAAATTTTACAGTATTTATCATGGTATTCCTCATCATTATTCATTATCAGTCGTTTTGTTTATTATAGCATTTGATAAGCTAAATGATATATATAGTATGTATATTAAAAATATAAACTTAACTATGTACGCTGATGATGTTATAATTTATACGAATTTGAAAGAGCTCCAACAAGTAAATACTAAATTTTCTGAAGTCCTTGAATTTAAAAAATGAGGTTCATCTATAAAATCTATTTTTTTTCTCACCGGGAAGAGTGGAGCTGATCTGTTCGAGAAATTTGAATTTATAGTTCGATTTACTTGTAATTTTATACATATGTAGCCTTTTGGTTATTTTGGTAGGAACATTACTTTTGTTTCCAGGAATAGTACCTAGGACCGATCTATTCGAAAAAATCATTTCTATAGTTTGGATTAATATATACAGATTTTCGGAAGTGGACCAAGGGTCACCGAGCAGATATTTGGCTGGCTTGGTCCATTCCATAACCCGATAGATAGCATCATTCGTTGATTTAAGCTGAAACTTTGTTGGAAGGCACGCTCGTGCGTATACGGAATCTGTTTCCTTGCATTTACGTGCGTAAAAGCGGAGCAATTCCATAGCGTGCGCCATGACAATTGTCATTTCAATGAATTATGCAGAATGGATATATTGTATCCAAGTGAGAGATCAAATAACTGCCAGAACGAGACATGTGGTTAACTTTTAGTACACATGCGATCTCGCTCAATGAGAAACCCTTATGTTGAAAACAATTAATAGTTTTTCCTGACTTGATAACGGCTGGACCGAAATAAAATTCAACTTTATTAAGAAAATTTCGGGGACCGATTCATGGGAGATAATCTTAGTTACGATTGGATTCACTTGAAATTTAATGTATTAGTAGCTTGTCGTTTAGATTAACATTCAGAAACTGGTTCTTAATGATCTTATTTTTAATTCAATTGACTTGGGTTTTTTTTTATTTTCATTCGTATGGGCTGCTTGAACTTTTCTTATCAGAAACCGCTTAGTTTAATTCAAGTAACTTTATGAGAATCGCCCATATTCGCGTGTTGACGAACCATCTTTGTTGTTTGTTCTTGCTTGCCTACTACCATATTGCTTTTTGCTGATCGAGTTCATTCAAATAATTCGAATTCAGATTTTAACTATCTACATACACGTAAATACATTCTCTTATCTCTGTTAATGTAATATAAAGGAATCAAATCAAGGCGAGACGAAGTTTGCTGGGTCTTGATGTTTTGCCAACAAATGGAGAGACCTATAGTTTACACTAAGCCGCCTCCGAACGGCTGATAGTTTTTTATAAAGAGCTTTATTTCATGTCAAAAATATACTCGAAGGGGTTGACGTTCCCTGCCCAGAGGGGACCGCAATTAGAAAATTTAGCTTAATTTTTTATTTAAACTAATTTTCTATAACTTTTTGGATGTTAGCGCGACACCAGGACTTGAACCCGAGCCTTCCGAATGGCAGTACGAAATGCTAACCACTCGGCCACCGCGGCCGTCAACTCATCATGCTGCTTATTCCAAAATTATATATTTCTCCTAATAAAAATATTCATAAAACTCTGGTTGCAGTATCAAAACATAAATGTAATTATAAGCTTTGCTTAACTTCCTTCGTTTGCTTTAAGAAATCTTATGCAAATAAGAATATATATCAATAAGGGTTTTTGCAAATCATAAATGAATTGAAATCTGTTAATTATACACCAGTATGGCCTCCATTGAACACTTCTTTTCTGAATGTAGAATTTTAGAGAAATTAAGGCCCTTTGGATCTTCAAATTCTTATAATTTTTCAAGAAATGTATCAAGCATTAATATACCAAAGTTTTTTAACTTCACTTCTGAATATAATCTAAAAAACTGTTTGTTTATATACGTGTACATGACAATATTAAGATTATCTAATATGTAAATTTGTTGCCTTTGTTGCTTGTACTCTTTTTGATATACTAAAATTTAATATTTTGTAATATATTACTTAATAATTAAATAAGATACGTCCATACATTGGCAAGCTTGGTTATGTCTATATTGCCGATGTACTCATATATTTCTCCTTACCCGAAGAACATATTGAGCATATCCAACCAATAGTAAGCGCACTTCACATTGCCAATATGAACATTTCTAACGATATATCATATTATTTCCAGGATTCAGTAGAATACCTTGAATTATAGTAAAGTATAACATAATAAAATAACCGTAGACCCTAATAAAATTCAAACAATAAAAGATTATCCAAAGAAGTGAAATAATTTTTACGATCAGCAAGCCACTATAGTCAAATAGTTATAAACTTTCATTAGTAATAATATAGCGGAGATCACTCCAAAAATAACTTCTCATATGCACGGCATAAACTATTTTATTTAATTCTTCTTCTTATTTTTTGGCATTGGCACCGCTTACGCGGTTATAGCGCGCCATTCATCTCTTCTCGCATGGTGAATATCTGGTCAATAGTTGATTTACCAGGTCTAAAGCCACACTGATAAGGTCCAATCAGTTTGTTGACGGTGGGCTCTAGTCTCAAAACGCTAGCAAGAACCTTATATGCGATGTTAAGGAGGCTTATTCCACGGTAGTTGGTGCAGACTGTTAGATCGTCTCTTTTGTGGATTGGGCAGAACACACCTAGGTTCCAATAGTCGGGCATATTTTCATCCGGACTTCTTCATATTCGGGAAACGGAATAACTTTTCCATCGTCTTCAATTGGAGTTTCGGGCTCACCATCTCCGGGTGTTTCATTTTCGCTGCCGTTCAGTAGGCTGGAGAAGTGTTACCTCCATAAGTTCAGTACACTAAGGTCATCCGTCACTAGATCACCCCTCTGAGTCCTACAAGAGTTTGCTCCGATCTTGAAACCTTCTGTAATTCGCCTTAACTTTTCGTAGAATTTTCTAGAATTATCCTAGTCGGCCAGCTTCTCACGCTCTTCATACTCATGCATTTTGGCCTCTTTCTTTTTTTGTCTGCAATGCGTCTTACTTCCCTCTTCAGCTCTCGATATCTGTGCCACGTTGCACGTGTTGTGGTCGATCGCAAGGTTGCGATATAGGCAGTCTGCTTTCTCTCCACTGCAGTTCGACATTCTTCATCGTACCAGCTTTTTATCTAGCACTGCCGAAAACCAATTTTTTCCGCAGCGGCGGGACGTAGGGATGTTTCGTCTTCCGTCGAGGCCGGGGCACAAATCAACGATAGTAAAAATTTTGCTATGATGTGGATTGTGGCGATACGTTCATCCACCGTAGCGAATACCAATAATCGGCGACGGAGTCCCTCTCCTACCACAAATCCAACACCAAATTTGCGTTCCTTTATATGGCCGCAAATATGAAATATACTACATTTCACAAGGACTCACCTTCCTCCATCCATTGCACTTCTTGGACGGCGGTGACGTCAGCCTTTAAATTTATTTGGACATCTACCCCATGAACACCTTCCTAATTAAGGAACCGGACATTCCAGGCATGTCCTCAAATCGTAATCTTTAGAACATTTGCGGAGCTCGTCGTGAAAAGGGTGGTTCTCATCCGAGGCTTTTTTAATTTTTCATTGCATTATTTTTTCATGTGGTGAGTTATAAACCCCAAGCACAACCGCATGGCATTCGTCTTCTCCCTTTAGCGCGTACCCTTCAGGAACTAATAGAACAAATACGTATTTACGAAAAAATACAGGCTGGGAAAAAGTTTCCTAAAACATGAGAAATTCAACGAACAATTAGTAACCAGACAATTTCGGATGAAGCCAGAAAAGAGAAAAGGTGTTTTAAATGTGACAAAAATGGACATTTTGCCAACAATGTAACAATTTGTCCAATAATTGTTTTAAATTCGGTCAGAGAGGACATCGTGCTGCAACGTGTACACTCGTTGACAAAGATATAAAAAAAGGAACAAAGGTGGAAAGCATTAGAACAAATATTATGAGTAGCGAATGGTGTCGTAAGGTATTTGGGAAAGGAAATAGTTCAGTTTTTAAAGATATTTCCTATAGGGGAGTAACTTGGTGCTCTGTTAGATACGGGTAGCGATTTATCTTTAATCAGAGAAGATGTGTATGAAAAGTTTGGAAACATAACATTAGAAAAGGATAAGCGTCAGTTAATGGGCGTCGGTGAAGGAACAATCATAACAATCGGTAGTTTTATTATGGACGTGGAAATCGACAATTTGGTATTGAAAATAAGATTCCATGTTGTCAGGGAAAAATATATTACAATATACATTCCGCAGTTATAGGAAATAATGTACTGAAGTTAGCAAAACTTATTGTAATGGAAAGTGGAGTCCAATTTGAAGAAAAAGAAAAAACCAAGAAATTAATAAGAAACGTAAGCTGGAAGTCTTAGTAGAATTTGAGAATTTGTGCATTGGCGAAGACGTTACTGACAGGGAAATTGCTAAGACAAGTTTAGGGCATCGATTAAAGTAGACAATTTAATTTGCAATTATTCTCCAAAAAGTAACCATAAATCTCCGGTAGAAATGAAAATAACTGTAATAGATGATGTACCACTATATCAAGGACCGAGAAGAATGGCATACAGGGAAAAACAAGATGTAGATAAACAAGTTGAAGAATGGCTTAAGAAGGGTATAATTGAACAAAGTACGTCAGAGTATGCATCTCCAATAGTTTTAGTTAGGAAGAAAGATGGTACTAAACGACTTTGTTGTGATTATAGGCAGCTGAATAAGAAAATTATGAGGGATAATTTTCTTATGCCTCTCATAGACGATGTGGTTGATAAATTACGAGATTCGTCGGTTTTTACAACGCTAGATTTAGCCAACGGGTTCTTTCATGTGCCTACTGAGAAAAATTCACGAAAATATACAGCTTTTGTGACTCATTGCGGTCTTTATGAGTTTCGGTACTTACCTTTTGGTATTTCCAACTCGCCGGCGGTATTTTCAAGATACATTTTTGCGGTACTTAGATATTACGATATTATCATTCCCTCGCAAAATATTGAAAAGCGTATAATGAAAATGGAAAGAGTATTAACTAGAGCACAAGAATACAATTTAAACATTAAATGGAAGAATTGTCAGTTTTTAAAACATAATGTAGAATTTATTGGGTTATGTGATTGAAAACGGAACTATCAAGCCTTCAAAAGAAAAAACAAGAGCGGTAGAAAAATTTACGATGCCTAACGATCGTAAATCAATTCAGAGATTCTTAAGGTTAACTTTCACACGATTTATTGCTAACTATGCAACAATAGCTAAGCCATAATCAGATCTTCTCAGGCAGGATAAAAGAGTTAAGTTCGGTGATATAGAGATAGCAGCACTTCAGCAGCTTAAAATGTCATTGGTCAATGCACCGGTTTCAAGCTTGTATAACCCCAAAGCTCAAACGGAAGTACATGCAGATGCGTCAACATATGGATATAGCGCGGTACTTCTACAAAAATTTTGTGACAACCAGGATTTTCATCCGATACAATATATGAGCCGTAAAACAAAGCCTGCAGAGGAGAGATACCATTCTTATGAACTGAATGTACTGGCTATTGTGGAAGCATTGAAAAAATGGCGTGTATATATTTTAGGTATAAAACTTAAAATAATTATTGTACTGACTGCAATGTGTTTGCAATGACAATGGGGAAAAAAAGAAGTACCTACTAGGATCTCACGGTGGGCACTATTTTTGCAGGATTTTGAGTATGAAATTGAGCATATATTGTATAAGGGACCAAAATGCGGCAAGTGGATGCGTTAAGAAGAGGTTCTTGTCTATTGATGGAGAATTAATTACAGCATAGACTTAAGCAAGCGCAGTTGGGTGGCGACTGGGTTAGAGCAGTTTCCAAGATTGTAGAAAAAGAAGATTACGAAGATTTTTATATGAAGCATGGATTACTTTTTAAGGACCCAGTGAAAGAGGTTGTTGTTGTCCCGAATTCAATGGAGGACTTTCTAGGTCCTTATAAGATAACTAGAACGGAAGGTATGAGGCGAGCAAAGTAGGTGAGCACGAAGGACCGAGGTCCACTTCAACCGTGGCAGAGCATATGAGGAGCTGGGGTACATCGTCCGAGAACGAACGATAAGTCAGGTTAGCCGAATTTGCTAAACTTTATATAAATAGTAACATAGTAATACAACTCTGAAAACCGCAGCACGGCAAGCCATACATCAACGACGTGATTCTAAATGTAATTGGTTAAATTCTTATAAATAAATAACTAGGGAATATTTTCCCACACGTATAACATATTTAAATTTGGACAGTTGTTATTTTTGCACTGGAATATATCTACATACATATATTCTCAAACTTGTGCGCGTCTTCTATGTACCAGCACCAATAAAAGGAAACTGACTCAATTCCTTTTACACACATTTTCTGTATACGAGTGAAAATCTTAATGTGCATATGCACCTACGTTTAGTAATTATTGTACGATCGTTAAAACACGAGCAATCCTCGGCTAACAACAGGGTGGCAGCGAGACGCAAGTTGATCAATTACTGATGACGGAGCAGTTTTTGAATTACCCCAATGCACCATATGACCTAAAAATTTTTCAGGGTGATAACGAGTTAACATTTACAAGTATATGTATGCTCAAAACAAATTTACGAAAAATTTCCCATCGTACATAATGTAACGTCAACATACCATTAGTCGAAAATAATTCCTTATTGGAAGACAAAATTTTTAACGCAGTTAAGCAGTATTAGAAATCTATATATTGTGTAGCAGGAGAAAAACCCAAAGTCGTCTTTTTCAGTCGCGGAGGGTATACTTTAACAGTTTGTTTATAAAACAAAAATTTTAAATAAACCAAGTTAAAGTGCTTTTTTATCACAACAAAAAGCGTAAGAATTTCACAAGCGATACAGAAGATTTTATATACTGTTAAACTTACCGCCGTAAGAAAAACCTACCGAAATAGGCCAGATAAGTAGTAAAAGAAGACAAAGGTGGCAAAGTTATACACAAAAATAGTATAAAAGTGCAAGCAATAATACTGTTTTATTTTACCTCTAGCGTTCTTTGATAAAAACTATGTGATGATAGAGTCAGATTCTGTATACGTTTATCAGGAAACTAAATTCTAGCAAATCTTTCAAAAATATTAGCAACCTATGAGGAGACAGTACGATCAGCCTTCTTGGCTGAACAAGTGTTAGGGAAGGAATTAGAGACACTCAAATTGCACTCCTATTACAGTTAGATCACTTAACACTCTGGTTTCAGCCTTTAAAATTATTACATGTACACCCGAACACGTTGATTTAATCGCAATTAAAGCAGGGTTGAATATGCTGATAGAAAACATAACAAACAAAAGAAAGGAAATTCACAGTTTGAAAGAATATTCGAGATTCTTGATCCTAAAGCCATATCAGAAAATTTAGTAATTACCCAAGTATACAACGAACTATTATATTTATCATATATAGCTAATGCTTCCTTAATGGTATCGTAATTTGCCTATTGGCGTAAATGCGTTGGTATTGCCCATCAGACGCATCAATTCAACCTCACTCAGTTGTATTAGCTGTGGATGATAGTTCATTATTTTCCTGTGCTAGGACCCCAACAAGTTCGATTAATGGTATGTTGGCGTTACATTATGTACGATGGGCAAGTTTTCGTTAATTTATTTTGAGCCTTCCCTGGTCAAGGCCAGTTTAAGCTTGTACTTTGCCGTGTGCAGAGGTAAACCAGCATCGTGTGCATATTTTATCGTGGGTAGAAGATTTCCTTCGCTTGTTAGTTCGTCAAAGGTAGTACTACATTTAGTTAATAGTTTGTTAGGGTAGTTCTTACATTTTATAGCCAGTTTTGACGTGGTACCATTACATTGTAGAGATATGATGGCAGCTAGACTTTCGGAGTATATTGTGACCGATTGTCCTGCCTCCATAGATTTGTGCAACCACTCGGCGGCCTCCATGATTGCAAAGAGTTTCGCTGGAAAACGTTTCAGGGGTCAGGCAGTCTCATGCTCATGATTAATGAGACCATGGGAAAAAAAATTCCGCAGCCTGCACTGTTGTCTGAAGAAATGTAGCCGTCCGGCTGGACCTCGGTTCCCAGCAGGCGTTTTTGGAATGGAAACGGCTGACTATGGCAGAGCCCCATTCCACAGCAAATCACCGTTACTCCGGGAGGGGGACCGGTATCCGGGCTCCGTTAGAATACAGTCGGACGCCTCTGACTACAAACCATCCAATGGGCACGGATACCCCTCCAGGATTAGGGAGAAGAGTATATTTGACACCTTCCAGGTCTAGATCCATAGTGTTCAGTTGGTCTAAGAGGGCCACCTCCGGAGTAATGCGATTACTCATCACGCACTAACGGTTTTAGTATGAGAGGGGTATTTGCCCATCTAATGGCGGCTGTATTCCGCTTCATCATACCCTGCAATCAGCTTACCCCCAAGCTAATACAACTAATTTTGCAAAAAAATCGAAACTTCTACTCAGGAACTATAAACTTAAAAGATATTCAACAAATAATATCAATGAATATAAATACAAACGAGTATATTATAATATGCCAAAAAACATGTTTGTTACTTTAACCTTGCATTTGCAACTATTTATAAATACCCAATATTAAAAATAAAATGCAATTTATTCAATTTACATCCCCTTGCATACAAGCAAGAAAAAATTAGCAGAGTCTGGAATAGTAAAATGGAACAATATATTTCTATCGAAATATGTAGGAACTATATTTGAAAATTAAAAGTTCACATAAATGTACTATTAATATATTAGAAAATAAGACGTCCTAATGTGAAGTGATACATGAGAATAATGCTCCACTCAAACTACTTGAAAACGGAAACATTACTACTCACTATAAAAATACTCCGAATAATTTGAAAATCGACGAACTCCATTAATGCAATTTAACTACTCTACAACAATCGACGGAAACAATGATGTTGTACAACCACCAACAAGAATTAAAAGATGCCATACAAAAACAACATGATGAACAGTTAGAAGTTCCACGCATCATCGAATGAAATGCTGAAAACAAATTTAACAACATCAAAGAATAATCAACATCCCACCCAGTATACAATTTATTGAATTTTGGGATTATGTAGGTATACTGGCATTTCTGACATGCAATATATGACTGTCAAACTCTGCGAATGCGACAAAGTAAAGAAGACAGAAGCAAGAAGGAAGAGGATCGATGAATTGTGTAAATAGAACTAAACAGACAATAACAAAAAGCAAAAAAGGGAGTTAATGAGATAACCTGATAACAGCACCAAAATATCCTTATCGTACAATAAACGATATATACGTAACATAAACAATACTTATTCAATATACTAACAAATCGACCCAAACCTTTTTTATCAGTAATATTTGGCTTACAATATAAACAATAGTAAGTACGAGTATAATATTTAATATATAATGAAATAAAAATATAATAAGAAACTTAAATACGAAAATTTAAGAAATAAACTCAAGAGCGGCACCTAAGAGCTCATAGAAGTAAACTAAAGTATAGTTTTATTTCTCAACAACAAAGTGACATTAGTTAACTCTTGCCTTTGATCTTTGTCTAAACCATATTTTGTTTCCTTATAAAATTGAGTTGTCTCAGGATTCATTTTTTTTATCAGTACCTTTGTTCCTGGTTTTCTGGGATAAACATTAAGGGTTTTATCAGTACCGGTTTTATTATAAAAGTTTTAAATCTTGTAGTACGAATACCTCTGCAAATCGGTGGAACTTCTTGCCTTGTACGCCGCATTGTTCCAAAAATACTAGTCTTCTATCATTAGGTTTTTATTCAAACTTAGAGACGTGAGAAAGTTTTCAGTGGTAACCTTTTTGATATTTTTGAAATAGGGTCGTACCAGTTTCAAACCCATATATTGGGGTATAAAGGTAGGGTTTTCGGTTTTTCCTATACATGGAAATCTTTCACATAAATAAATTTATCGAGTTTTAAGTTGCAAAAACAGACAGCGAGCTTTTGACGGAATTAACTGCCCATCAACTGTCAAATTTCTTCCATGAATGTAACATATTTGACAATTATTCATAAATCTTTCCATATATCGTGAAGAAATCATCGCAAAGTTATCATTAGCTAAGCGAGCCAAACGCGTGCTTCTCAAATCAAATAACAAATTTTACATGATCGCCTTGAATCTATTTTTGGACATAGTATTCTGAAAACGGGTGGCCGGCTTCGTGCGACTACAAAATGTCTGAAACTATGTGCCTCGAGCCTTCGCCTGAAATCTATAAATACATCTAGTCCATCCTGGGATAAGTTCCAAGCGTTATTTAAATTTTTTTTGTGCTTCCTTTTCACTATGTTTTCTTATTTACAAAGTATAACTGTACTCATGAAAATATATTTTCCACGCGGAAATTGGCTTGTTATTTACGATATATCACTTGGAGATTTCTCTAAGTATATTTTGCTGGCATCGACGTCTCACTCTACTAGGGTGTACAGACTGCGCCGTGACTTGTTACTTGTAGTATGCCAACTTCCGGTACTGATGTCCTAGTGTACGTCTACCCCGCGCTGTTCCTGCACCGGTAATGCTTTTACGAAATACCCTACGTCCTCTTCGCGAATGTGCAAAAATATTTTTATTTGTATTTAGCTGAGAAATATACCTCGGAGAATTCTAATGAAGAAATGACCTGTTTCGGTTGAAATTCTGCATCACGGGTTTCATAAACGCTGTCTGATAAACCGTGATCACTTTCATCTAGTTGTATATGCCAATATGGCAATAGTCCTTGATCTATTTGAGAACTACTGAGACGGAGACGAATTCAATATTCATCTCTTTTGAAAAAAAATACATTTTCTTAGCTTATTTAAAAAACATTTATAAAAGTCTAAGTATGGAAAACAACAAATCGCCGCTGGTTTCGAAAGACAAACGTTAATATCGAAATCGGCAAGCGGTGGTAACTTTTCATTTACATGACGATTTTGCAAGATAGGTTGCGCCAGCTGCGTCGCTATGTTTTTGGCTCCATGCACCATAACAGCTTGTTTAGAATTCAACAAAAATTAAAGCGAAAGTACCTTCATTAGTTTGAAGAAATCGTGTATATGCCGTCACATTGACGGTGTGCGGAGCTCCTCCTCCAATTTGTGGTATGCGTTTTGATGGTTTTTCAAAAAATTAAAGGACCTACAGTTTATACTAAGCCACTTCCGAACGGCTGATGGTTTATATGAGGAGTCTTTATTTCATTTCATAAATAAACTCGAAGGACTTGACATTCCTTGCCGAGGGACGACCGCTATAAGAAAAATAACCTTTTTTTAATCATTTTTCATAGTTTTTGGATGTTGGACGGCCCAGGAATCGTACCCTGGCCTTCCGAGTGGCTTAGATATATTTTATATAGATTAAGGCTAATAATAATTAATAGAATTAAATTATGAAAAACATAATATACCTATACCGTCTGCTCAAATATAAACGAGCCTTTATCCATAACTCGACAAGGACAAGACATATGGTCATACTTTTTTGCTTAGGTTGCCAGGACTGTTATACGTTTACATGTCAAATTTGAGCGCGATCTGTCACCTTTTCTTTTTTTACGGCACTATAAACAAGTCAACCTCGAGTGTGTTTTTCGAATTTTACTATGGAAATTAACGTTGAGCAAAAATGTTTGTTTGAAATTTTGTTATGGGGAGTCTTGCCTATCACGTGCACGTATTTTTGATTGGTATAAGTCGTTCAAGGACGGCCGTACATCGCTGGATCGTCGTCCAGCAACGTCAATAAACGAAGAAAACGTCGAAAAAGTAAAGAAAATTGTGTTGGAAAATCGTCGTGTGACTGAAAGAGATATAGCTAGTGAGCTCAACATATCAAATGGATCCGCTCATAGCATGTTTTGGGCATGAGACGTGTGTCTGCTCGACTTGTTCCAAAATTGTTGAATTTTCTTCAAAAAGAGGAACGCAAAACTATCGCCAAGGAAATGCTCACAATGAGTGATACGGACATCCAGCACATCATAACTGGTGACGAGACTTGGGTCTATGAATACGACGTTGAAACAGCCCAGCAATCATCTGAATGGCGCCTTCCAAATGAAAAACCACGTCAAAGTCGATCGAAAAGCAAAGTTATGCTCACTGTTTTCTTTGATAGCCAAGGTGTGGTGCACTCGGAATTCCTTCCAGAAGGTCATCCGTTAATGCTGAATATTATTTATCCGTTTTGAAGCGTTTGCGTGAGAATATTCGTCTCAAAAGGAAGGATTTGTGGGACAACAAGTCATGGTTTCTACATCATGATAATGCGCCAGCTCATACGTCTCGTCTTGTACGCGATTATTTGACCAAAAACAACGTTAATATTGTTCCGCAAGCACCGTATTTACCCGACGTGGCACCGTGTGACTTTTTTCTTTTCCCTAAACTCAAATTGCCGCTTCGTGAAAAGCATTTTCAGTCGATTGAAGTCATAAAAGAGAATTCGAAGAAGGAACTGAAAGCCATACCTAAAGCGCCCTACCAGAAGTGTTATGAAGATTGGAAAAAAAGGTGGCATATGTGTATCGCCTCTAATGGTGACTATTTTGAAGGGGATAAAATAAATATTGAAGAATAATTAACCGTTTTTGTTTTATTAAGCCAGTCTCGTTTATATTTATATTATTTATATTATTATATTATATTAGATATATGCAAAGAAATAAAAACATAGTTTGCGAAGAATTTAAGAATGAAATCACCGTGTGGTCAAATTGAGGGCCTTGATCTTTCTAGCTGACCATGGCGATAAAAGACCCTCTCATCACCTTATCTCAGCTAGAGCAATACACTCTTAATAGCAATAACCAAGGGACAAGCGAAAACACAAGACCGTACATTTAGACCGTGTTCATTGACTTCGAGAAATTCGAACTATTTTTAAGGGAGACCTATGATATATTAGTTATCTCATATATCATAGGTCTCCCTTAAAAATAGTTCGAATTTCTCGAAGTCAATGAACACGGTCTAAATGTACGGTCTTGTGTTTTCGCGTGTTTCAAATCTTTAAGAACAACTTCTTATACCCATCGTAATATAATACCACATAACATGAATGAAGATATTCAAATAGTACTTAAAAACTTATTAGAAAAAGAATAGATAACGTAGATATGCCAATGAATAAGAAAATTAAGAGAAGAGAGATCGGAGAATGTAAGATAACGTGAAGCTTTAATTGCGGACCTGCGTATATACCGACAGAAACTTTCCTGTAGTTAATAATTCTTCGTTTATAAATATCTTTGTTATATGTTAACATCGGATAACGCATTTTTATATGCTTGTTATAAAAATAACAAATAATATTATTTTCAAAATTTTTAGGATGGGGATAAAAGATCAAGATTCAATTATTATATTTCATGTATTTATAATTTTCTAGCCAATATTGAAAGCGTATCCTTTAAAAAGTGTTGATTTGCCGCCATTTTACAATATTTTACAATAGTATTTATTTACAATAAGGGATATATACGAAATAATAGAATTTATAACAGACTAATGAGATCTTTAATTAATTTTTTTTTTTAATCTAAAATATTCATGTTCAAAATTCTGAAATATGTGGCAAAGGTGGTACACGTACATACACCGGTGCCTATTTCGACCCTACCCTTTATATATTTTTTGTACCATATGGTTCATCGGAGTAATCCAATAGGTATTACTTTGTAGTTTACTATGGGATCAACTCACGTCACGATACCAGCTTGTTGTTAGCCGATGTTTGCTCGTGTTTTGACGCTCGCAATTACTATACAAAGTTGTAAGTGCGCAATAATATTTATACTCGTATACGGAAAACGAACTGAAATTGATTGAATTTCGATTCGCTGGTGAGCTTTGCTGGTTCACAAAATACAGAAATAAACTTGAGCTAATATATTCCAATGAAAATAGAATATATATTCGTAGACAGCCGTTGATCCAATAGTACACTACAGAGGACCATATGACCCAAAAATGTTTGCAGGGATAACTTCGGTTACTCCAAGGCAGTATGTACATACTTATCTAGGCCGAGAAGCTCAGAGCTGAAACCAAATACCACAATAATATTTTCGTTCATAGATGCCTGCGCTATACATAGCAAAGTGCGTTGATTCGTAAACACCACCGGACACAGGCTACTCCACACACATGCCAACAAAAAAAATCAAAAACGGGAATGTGAAGCAACAACAACACGCCCATTTTTCTTCAATCCGTAGCATTTGCTATGATGAAACAACAAGAATTGCTTAAAATTCTGTGGTGTGACAAAAATTCGATCACTGTCTGCTGAAGGGAAGCCAATCGGCATTGCGCTGCTAAATTTGCTATTCGCGTACCATGTACACACGAGTATGTAGCTTATACTGCTCAGCACGCATTTCCCCGCCTTCCCGCGAGCACATTGTGCTCAATTGTAGTGAGGACCATCACTGTTAGAGTGAAGAAAAGGCGAAAACTGACAACCTTGTATATCCCCAATTTTTCTATCACAAATTAACGATACCTACATATATGCATATGTACGAGTATGTATCTAGTGTGGAGATTTTTTTATAACTTATGACTCGTAGAGTTGAAGTTTCTGGCAATAGCGCGGTACTTTTTTGTTGGGGTGTAGACAAGCTTCAGGGTATGCAGTTACAGCCGCGGCGCTATACCCAGTTCCTATTCTTGCGACCACGTCGCGCACCCTGGAAACGTGAGCAATCCTTGTGTAAGATGCGGTGACGAACCCGTGTGGAGTTACGGCTAATGAGAGAGGAAGCTTCAGTGGAGCCACTTCGGCTTACTCGGTTTAAGTGTCCACTGAAGTCAAATTCCAGCGTCTTTCCACCAGCAAGCGGACGTCGGTCCTGAAGCAATCGGCTCGCTATACAACTGTGTAGAAACTTTAAACATACTCGCTAAGTGAGGTTGTGCGCTGGGCTTGGGACCCGCCATGTAGAATCCAGCTCCAATGAAAAATTTCTTCATGCCTCGGAAGATCACGACCCCCGCAAATGTTTAAAGGACCATGATTTGAGGGCATGCACCTGCAATGTCCGGACCCTTAATTGGGAATGGGCTGCTGCTCAGCTGGTTGATGCTCTCTCTGAATTAAAGCCTGACATCACCTCCGTCCAAGAAGTCCATGTGACGTTTACTACAGCGGCCATATAAAAGAGCGCCAATTTGGTGTCGGTCTTGTGGTGGAAGAGATACTCCGTTGCCGAGTACTGGCATTCACTTCGGGGCTGTATTCTTGACGTGCGTACACAACGTCGACACGGACCACTATCTGTGTATCAAAGAACGCTCATCAGCACACACAAGGAAAGTTCCACGCCGAAAAGCTGCAATCAACCTGCTGCTCTGAGAGCACTTATCAGCAGCTCGGTAAACGGGAACTGTGGGACGGCATTTCAAGCTCCTTACGTACAGTTGCATACGAAACTATTGGATTTCGGAAAAGATGAGGACTACCATGTCGTAGTGGAGAGAAATCAGGTTGCTATCTTCGGTTGATACCGAAAATTTAAGAGGTAAGAAAGAGCCTTCTGCAAACAAAAAAAAGAAACAGGCCGAGATGTGTGAGTATGACCATGAAGAAGTTCGAATAGCAATCGCCCGCTAAAAAAACAGCAAAGCTAGAGCTGACGGCCTACCGGAAAAGCTAATCAACCATGGCGGTACAGAGCTGACAAGGTGTATGCATCAGCTACTGTGCAGAATATGGTCGGACGAAAGCATGCCCGACTATTGGAATTTAAGTGTGCTCTGCCCAATCCATAAAAAAGGGAACCCCACAGTTTGCGCCAATTACCGTGGGATAACTTGTCACCTTCACTTTTCCTAATATATAAATATGTATATATATATGCGCGTATATATAAAACGTTCGTTCCTTGTTTTTTTGTTATGAAAATGGTTCCAAACGGTTTCTGGCTTATCTTAGTTCCTCAGCAATTAAATAAGTGCTTACGTGACAGTCTGTTTCCACTATTTCCATGATTTTATTGCAATTTTCGACGACAGGCCTCGAAAGGAATCTCTGCACAAAGAAGGGGACAAAACGATCCAACAGAGCGACCGGCCAGCTAAGTGAAAACGGCGTAGGTCGCTAGCTACGTACAATAACAAAACTATTAGCACAAGAAGAAAAACAACATCAATTGAATTTTACTAACGCTCCCATAGACAACTGGAAAAAAAAGCAATGATTGGACAACAATTAAACACCCATATGAGACAAAATAAGCAAAATATATGTTTGGGGTGCACCCGAGGTGTGGTCCAATCAAACTGGTTACGAACCCACTCGCTCTACTCCCGCGCTGCTGGGCTGCTGGGCTCTGGGTGCGGGATGCTATAACGATATGTCGGGAAGAACGAAAGGAAGCAATCCTGTCGACATTACAAAAAGTGGACACACAGTAAATCAACAAAATGATACTTATGGTTTCTCAGTCGGGGCTGAGTACCCAACTTCGGTGCTTCTCCAGTGATGTCGTCCAACTTCAGCTCCACCACTTTACACCAACGACACTATCTTCCTACACAAAAATTAGGCTTCGACTGCCTTCTCACCATTTATTGCCGCGTCTGGCAAAACAATAATTATTATATGAATATTTTATTTTATTTTTTTTTTCTAAGCCACTGATCGCACGTCTCATCAAAAAGGTGTGCACACTTTGGTAGAATGCTAGAATCTGATCCGGCACGCACTTACGAGCCAGGCCGCAAGCTACGCGGCGGCTTTCATAATTCCCATGCGAGTGTGGATTGGTACCCAATCATTTGGCGCCGCCCCCATTACCCAAAGGGACCGAGTTGTATAGCGCACGCCACAGTGGCGCATCAAGTAGACTGGGATAATTTTCCCCTCGCCGTATAAAAAGAAAGGCAACATCCCTTTTTACGGAATGCCCGCACAATGCATTCCATGTCCCTAATATTTGTTAGTAGAGGAACCGTTTTGTACGAACACCTCCTTTTGAAAACTTATACCAGAGGGTAGGCACATACCGAGTGCAACCGTGCCAACAATTCATGGCTTTAATTTACACAACTATTTGCCGATATATGTCACTACGAACGCTTGAAGTGAAAGGAATATTAGGCAAAACAAAGGAAATGAACAAACAAACACAAAAGAAGTTTTTGTTGCGGCCAGTACGCAACAACTCCACCCCTTCCTCAACGAAAAGGAAAGAATCTTCCTTTTGGTCCGGGAACGGAAATCTCCTACCGTATCCTATCAATCCCTATATGGCCTCAACTCTTTAACGTTCCAAGTCCCTTTGTCTTTGCCTAAGTCATCTGTCAGTGTGTATGTCCACGGTTGACACTCTCTTCCTAACAATAAACGGCCCTACATACTTTGAGCCTAACTTCGCCGCATAAAAATTCGCTGCATCCGACAGCATAAAATTCTTCCTCCAAACTAACTCTCCAGGCATGGCGTAGCTCCTAACACTTCGTGCTGCGCTGTCCTAATGCAGCATGCTACCTTCGCTAACTGTTGCTCTCATGTCCTCTATTTTTCTGATATATAAGCCCTAAGTGTTGTTTTAATGACTTGGTTTATCCTCTCATAGCACAGGGGCTATTGATGGAAAACACATTATGATCGAATGTCCAGCAAATTCTGGTTCCATGTATTATAATTTTAAAAATTTCTTTTTGCCAACTTTCAGTTCTTCTCAATTTTATCATCTTTTGAAACATAACGATTTATCTGTACCATAAGATGCAAATCTGCTTGAAACCAATATAAATTTACCATACGGGTTTCTTGGTGATGAAGCATACCCGCTATTAAAATGCTTGCTGCGACCATGCAGAAGAAAAGAAATTACCGAAGATCACGAATATTTTAATGTGAATCTGGAATTGTAAGTGAAAAATTTAAAATTACTACAGAACCAGAGTTGGAGGAAATAATTGTTAAAAGTATTTGCGTTCTTCACAATACCATTATTGATTGCGAGGGTTTGGATAAAAACTTAATTCAAAACATAGAAATGGAAAGTAGTAACAAATCGCATCAAAAATATTATATTTGTATAATATCTGATTACGCTTTGTAACTGCTGGAGCGATTTTCGGGTTGACTTTTCTCCAATAAATGAAGTTTATACCAAGCCGCCTCCGAATGGCTGATGGTTTTCTATGAGAAGCTGTTTATTTCATGCCAGGCATACAGTCGGAGCGGTTGACATTACCTGCCGAGGGGCGAACGCAATTAACTTAAGTTTCACTTCAATGTCCATATTTGGTACAAAATTGCATCTAATCACGAAATACAAAAACAGGCAAATGAATAATAGACGCCGTTTTATTCGGCGCCGAAAAACACTTCAAAACTGTTTTTCTTGAATTGATCAGCTTTGCGCTCGGCTCCGGTCAGCTTCCACTCTGCACTGCCTGTGAAATTTCGCATGAAATTGTATGCATAGAATTTATTTCTCGAATACATCAGCTTGCGCTTGGCTCGGCTCCGCTCTGCTTTCAGCGTTCACTGAGGTTTTACATTAACCGTATACGTTTAAAAGTATGCCACACTTCTTGCTTAATTGCACGTAACTCGGCTAGCTCATTACTTCACCAGAGAGCGCATTTTTTATTATGGAATGGTCGTGATTAGGGAATCGAAAATATAGCCGTGCCAATAATTACTTTTTTTATAGTACTAGCTTCCTTGTTAGTGTTATTACTAAAGGAGTGAAAAATATTATTTTTCACACTGAAATCTGTATTTAACCCAATCTGTTGTGCCGGTCTTATATAGTGGAACATGTTTGTTCTTTGCGTCGTCGCTGTTTAAGTGGAAAATTATCGGGTAGTGGTCACTACCATGAAGATTGTCTAGGATATTCCAAGTGAGAAGTGGATAAATATTTACGGATGACAGAGTAATGTCAACACGCGTATAAGAATTGTGTGTTGAGGCGGTATTGTTTAAGACAGTTAAGTCATAATTACATATGGAATCTTCCATTGATTTACCCTTTTGATTTGTGTGCAGAGCACCCAAGAGGACTCCAGGCATTGACATCTCCACAAAAAGAAGTGGCTAAGGTAATAAAGTTAACATTGACTCAACCCCTCGCATATCAAAATCTCTCCCAGAGGGAAAATAAGCGGATATTAAGGTAAAAGTTGTATTGGTTTTAATTTCCAAAACAATAATGTTTAAATTTGTTTGAATATAAATTTTACGATGCCAAATACCACACCAGTAGTGCAATTCTGTAACTTTTATCGACACGATTTGTCGGATCGCAAACTTGCGAAATTTTTCGCTTGTGCTAACGATTATGCGATTCTCTAACTCAGTTTTTGCGATAATCGACAAGGGCCATTTCAATTCTTTTAAAATGAAGGAAAGGTGACACCTCTGCTTGACAAAAGGTCAAAATGTACGAAAAGCACAAAGAGGAATGACAAAAAAAAAATAAATTCGTTATAGCAATAATTTTAAGTTTATCAAATCAAAGACATTGTCGAAGACATGGGTGTCAACCTTATAGAATTATAAGAAAAATATATTTAGCTAAATATGTTTAGATACGCACACATATATATATAATACATACTTACCGTACCCTGAAATACTCACCTTTAACTGAAATTATTCACCTAATATTCCTTGCATACTTACCTGTAAAGCTGTAAAGAAAATAAATATAAATAAAACCTGAATTTCCCCTCCGTACCCGTTAGATGATACAACTATTAATAGGTATATAGCATTAAGTATGTTACTCGCTACTAGTTATCGCTTGCTAATCCTCAAACCGCTCGGTTGTGTAAAAAGTAAATTATCAAAACCTTACAAAAAACTTGCATTCTGTTAAAAAAAAGTGAATTTAAATTATTAAATAAAGAGATTAAGAAATCTCTTAAATAAAGTGTTTTATTTTTCTATAAAAATATAAGTTTTATTATTCAGTGGTTGAAACCTGAATATGGTGCCGAAACTCTCTGCGGAGTGAACAAATAAATACATATTAACAACTAGAAACGTCTAACAAAAAAAAAACAAAAGCAAGCGATAGTCGCGAATATTTCTTTATACGGGCTTATAAATGTGTGAAGAACATAATAATAATAATAATTTAGTTCTCAAAAAAACAAAAAACCGCCCTAAACGATAGCGAGTGAGCGTCGTAGATCATAATTTTTTGTGAAGCTGATGTGTAGTGAAATAATAAATAATAAAGATATATGTACATAAGTGGAAACATAATATAAATATTATGTACTAACACAAAATACGTACCCGCTCTATATACATTATCACATACAAAGTCGCTTAAAGCAAAAACATACTTACCATATATACTTACGTACATTGCGTCCCAAGTGCTAACGCCTAAAACAAAAAACAAAAAGCAAAATTTAAAATATCAAAAAAAAGGAAATTACTTCGGTTTTAAGGGCAAACGGTCAGTTAAAAAGTGGGAAAAACATGAACATAAAGATTAAAAAGAAAATATATATACTTACCTTAACAAATCAAACAGTGAAAAAAGAAAAAAAAAACAAATACCCATAAAAGGAAAAACATAGATACGTACACACAAACTTACATACTTACAAACGGTTGTAGTGTGTAATATATTGTATTATATTAAAATTAAATAAAATAAAATAAATAAATCAAATATAAGCATATAATACATTATAAAACAAACAAAAAAAAAATATTTAAAAATAATAATAAACTCAACACAAACAATAAACTCAACATCTACTCATATATTGTGATTCGCTCAGTAGAATGCTGCCGTGGTATCCGCTACAAGGATGAAATAAATAAAACACAAATTTCGGATTAATTATATGTTTATTTACAATTTTTCTGGAAGCCAACTTACCGTGTGGTGATTCTGCAATATATTCGATTCTCAGTCAACAAAGAAGTAAGTTAAAAAGGAAACTGCAAAACAAAACAAGCCGCTAAAGTAAAGGAGCTAGTTGAGCTTTTGAACGAAAGCTCGGCCTGCGTTGCCATTACGTTTGCGGATTGAACATTCCGCCCGCCTTGCAGTATCACCACGCGTATAACAACAATATATATGGTATATATATACTCGTATATTATTACAATTGTTTGTGTAATACAAATTCATTTTGTTTTTAATTCAGTCTTTTTTTTTTGTTTTCTTTACAATAATAATTCTATTTAGAATATCAATTATTAAATAAACTAATCTAATTGGTGACGCCTGAAATCACCCAGCCCAGAGTGGTGTTTTGTGCCACTAGTTGACCGGTTGTCATCGGGAGGATTCCCGGTTGAATCAATCGCGCGTAAATGTCCGCGCCCAAAGTCATTTCCACTGGTGCCGCTTTGTAGAATGTAGGGTCAGCCAGTCGTAGGTTTTTGTACGCCTCAGCCGTTTGTTCGCTGAGCGACCTGACAGGAGTTGGAGTTGGGGGGATGATTTGTACCTGAGCGCAGACGGAGAGCTCTGCCTGACCCCCGTCTTCTTCCACTTGCTGGGCCCATGTGAGCTCGACGACGTCATTATCCGACTCCTCATATGTGTCGGAGCTTAGGCCATGCAGCATAGTGTGGTGGTTTTCTCCGCACCTCTTGCAGCGAATAAAGCTGGAGCACTCGCTTGCCTTGTGGTTATTTGCGAGGCAATTCGTGCAGTGCATATTTGACGCCGTTCTCCACCGTTCTTCGGGAGACATCTGTCGGAATTGTGGGCACATTCGCAGCGGATGGTTGTTTAAGCACATGTGGCAGATGTTCGATGACATTTTCTATGAGTTAATGGAAAAATGAGGAAGAAAAAATAAGACAATTTTATTAGTTTTCTTGTAATACAACCAATTTGACTACTGCTCTACTGATAATTCCACGTTGGGTTTTGACATCAACAATTCGGACTTTATGGTCAGTGCTTGGATAGACCTTTTCTACCCTACCTAACCGCCATTCATTTGGACGTAGATTTTCTTCGTGTATGATGACCAAGTCGTCGACCTGGAAGTTTCTGTGTGGATGTTTCCGTCTTTGTCTGGCGTTTTTGGGTCTTGCTTTCGACATGGGAGGTTTTTTGCTAAGTGAGCTCTCACTTCTACGAAACTGCCTCGAGGCAATATGACGTGAGGCTCCAATATCAATTCCTGGAGGTGGAGCTTTAAATGGTGGTGAGACGACTTTACGACCTTCGTGATTGCGGAAGGATTTTTCTTCGTAAAGTCGTTCACATTTCTTTTCTTCAACTGTCATAAATTTTGTCTGCTTGTCTAGCGAGATCTCATTGCAGTAGGTACGAACAGTTGAAGGATTTTGTGGTTTCTCATGTGGAACGGGGCCGGTCAGAATCCAGCCAAATACTGTTCGCTGTGCCATGAGTGAACCAAGAATGTTGAATTTAGCCCCACTCAACATAACCTTGGGGTACAAATCTCCGCCTATTAATATGTCTATGTGTTGGCTTTTGTAAAAGTTGTTGTCCGCTAGAGGGATAGACGGGAGACTTTTTCGCATTTTCCTGCTGATTGTTTGGGATGGGAGGAGTCCCGTCAGCTTAGGAAGTACCATTGGATCCACTTTAAGCCTGAAGTCTTTGTTTCGGGGGGAACCAAGTTTTATAGTACACATTTTATGTACTTTCCCGGATACGGCATCATTTAAACCGGACACATGAGCGCTAATACTTTTACTCGGCAGACTTAGTCGTTTTCGTAAGCTCTCCGAGATGAAAGTCCCTTCGGATCCCTAATCTATTAACGCCCGCGCTGTAAATGTGTTGTTATCGTGATAAATCGTTACCACCGCAGTTCCTAGTAGCATACTTTGCTTTGCGGAAGTACTGCTTGTCACATTTGCCTTGATCGATGCCGTATGGCTTTTTGTTGACCTCTGTTGACTTTTAGAAGTGGTTGGTTCCTCTTCATCTTGCTCTTTGTGAAGTATGGTGTGATGCTGTTTTTTTGCATTTTAAGCATGTGTAATTGCTCTTACAATTTTTCAGTTCATGGGCATCTGATAAGCAATTGAGGCAAAGATGAAGCTTTCTTACAGCATCAATTCGATCATTAGGACTCATATCGAGAAATTCCGGGCAGGTTTTGAGTACGTGTGTTTGTGAGGAGAACAATTTACAACTCATTCTATTCGATTTGGCGTGGTGTGCATTTACCCGTCTGGATGGGTAATTATTTTGAGATGGGCCTGTTCGATTGTTTGAACTACCACTCGGTTTCTGATCAGGAATGGAGCTTCCCTTGAGGTCAGATACCGTCTCGAGCGTTTGAAAACGTTTTGTAAGAAAATTATCCAAATCGAACCACTTCGGAATTTCAGTTTTCGACTCTATAGTCTGTTCCCAAAGAGCTAAAGTTTGCTCTGGAAGTCTTGTCGAACACAAATATACGAAAATGGCATCCCAACCGCGAATATCGATGCCTTGAATCTGAAGTGCAGTAATGCAGCTGTTGATGTCTCGCTGCAGTTTTTTCAGTGCCGTTCCTGACTCGCTAGAAATGTATGAAAGGTTGAACAAAACCTTTAACTGGGAATTCATTAGAACCCGTTTGTTCTCATATCTATCTGTCAAATTTTTCCATGCTATCGGGTATCCATCGTGAGTGAGTGGGACCTTTTGCACTATTTCCCGCGCTTCACCACGAGTTTTCTGAATAAGGTGGAGAAGTTTTTCCACCGGAGTTAACCTTGGATTGTTCCTGTATAAAGCAGTAAACATTCACCGTAAAATACTTCGGTATCGCATGGAGGCAAACTAATGCTGGGCATTAGTGGCACTTCAGCTATCCGTTCTGGATGAATGACAGTAGAGTTAGAGTTTTGTTGGAATGCGGTGAGGTTGTGAATGTGTTCACCCATTAACGCTGCACAACAGACATAAGCGTTATAGCAGTCCGTATACCTTAGCTTGATCGTCTCGATTGTTCTTTCGTGATTTGCATCTGATGCATTGGCATTCGACAGACAAGTTCGATATTCCGTCTTTACTTCCGACCATAACGACTTCAATTCCTCTTGTTGAATTTCAAGATTGAAAGACGTATGGTTTGTAATCGTAGGCGTTATTGTTTCTTCGAATTCTAGTAGCGCATCAGCTACTTGAAGGAATTTATTTAATTGCGCCATGTTAAAAAAAGGAAGAAGGAATACCTTTTGACTGATCAACAGTCGAAAATCCCACACAATTATGCAAATGAATTAAATAGATGTATTTGCTTACGATCGCGTAAGCACAAATTTTGATTTAAAATTATAAAATTAAATAATTTACTATCGAGTAAATTATTTTGCTTCAAATGTGCAAAATACCAAAAAATAAATATTAAAAATTTCGAACCAATATACGTTGCTCACTTGCAGCCTATTTTCAAATGTACCTATTTTAATTTAAAAAAAGTCAGAAAAAATTAATTTATAAAATTATTAAACTTTGCGCCAATGTACTAATTCCTGCCCACTCTGTATGCCCTGTTCACTGCGCACCAATAAAACTCTATTATTAATATTTCAAATTTCAAATATATTTGGTTGAAAAAAAATATAAATTAAAAAATATTACAATAAATTCATAAAAATTTATTTTGTTGAAAATTTTATTGGCTGCGGCCCACTGCACAAAGTTCTGGTGTGCTGCTTAGTGGTTCGCCGCTCTCAAAGCAATTTCTGCTATGCTGCTCTGCTGCTATGCTGCTATACTGCTATGCTGCTCTGCTGATCCACTGTTGTGCTGCTCCACTGCTGTGCTCTTCTCTTCTCTTTTCGTTTTTATTTTATTACACTCGCGAAAAGTCAGCTAATACATGTAAATATGTAAGCTGCTTATACATGTAAATATATTTTGCGCTTATTTCGTTAAGCGTAGCTTAAGCAAATAATATGTATGAATATGTGTACATACATATAGAAGAGTGTGAATTTATCACAAAGCAGACGCGTGAGTAGCCACTTGAACAAATGTGAGCGCGAAAAATTTAGCGGGCAGAATATTTACGAATATATTTTCTAACATACGATTTGAATTGTACATATGTAAGTACCGCTTGTACTTATAATTTTGCGACTTTTTTAATTTACTGATATGAGATCGCTCTGTCGAGAGTCGATATTATGTGCATGTAAATATGTAAGTATTTATGTCACAAATAAATTCGCAAATTTTATCAAACATTTGAAAAAGGCGAGCAGCGCAAATGAGAACACGAAAATGATCATATGTATGTACGTATGTATAGATATGTTTATGTAAGTCAATATGATATATTGGTATGTAATATGAAATGAAATATGTATGTATGTTAGAATTTAAATAAAATAAGTATTTAGGTACTTATGTGTGGTGCATATACATATATTTCTTTTAGAAATTGCCTGATGTCGCAAGGATTGTACTTAATAATGTACAAAGACAAGGAAATCGTTCCTTGCTCCCTATATGCCAATTGCTAAAGCCAGTTGCCAAAAATAGGTTTTGGACTTCACTTTGCAATTATGTATTCGGCTTAGATGCACTTTAATTTGAACACTTTAAAAATCACTCTCTTACCTATTGTTTTGAATGAGAGCTGATATATTTTAAAGCGGCAAGTAATAATCGGCAATTTTATATTTTTATGCAAGAAGGCTCCAACTTCAAATTTCAATAACTCCTGTAATGGATATCCGGCTCGAAGGACCAGTGATTCGCTCAGTAGAAAGCTGCCGTGGTATCCGCTACAAGGATGAAATAAATAAAACACAAATTTCGGATTAATTATATGTTTATTTACAATTTTTCTGGAAGCCAACTTACCGTGTGGTGATTCTGCAATATATTCGATTCTCAGTCAACAAAGAAGTAAGTTAAAAAGGAAACGGCAAAACAAAACAAGCCGCTAAAGTAAAGGAGCTAGTTGAGCTTTTGAACGAAAGCTCGGCCTGCGTTGCCATTACGTTTGCGGATTGAACATATTGTATTATACCAAAATTAAATAAAATAAAATAAATAAATCAAATATAAACCTATAAAACATTATAAAACAAACAAAAAAAAAAATATTTAAAAATATTAATAAACTCAACACAAACAATATACTCAACATCTACTCAACTAAAAGAGGAAAAAGCAACAACAAATCCACCGGAATAAATAGTGCGCACACATAGTACATACAAACACGTACATAGCAGAATAGGCACAGGAACGAAAACAGGAGAAGGAAAACAGGAGTCGTGGTTTGTAGTACTCACATAAAATGCCAAAGTAAGTTATAACTACTTTTCTTGAAAGCTTAAAAGGCCAGTTTAGCGGATTTTTTTTCCCGAAAGGTGTTTGTTAATTTACACACTGAAAAAAAAAATTAAATCTTAAAATCCGCTAAACCAAAATTCCGTTTAAGCATCTTTATCAAAATATATACATAGCGGGTCTCCTAATTCGGTAAATAGAATACCTCCTTTTTTCATTTACCGCTCAAAATATGTATTCACACATTAAAATCTATGTATGACACTCCCGCATTGTCCACAGCTCTCACATAAACAAAGATATTGACAAAAAACCGCTAAGTATATATTTGCGTTATACACATATATTAAAATTATACACGTATATAATATTCCTCCCACATACACATTCCAACTGGCCCGAAATAGATTAGTTCTGGCCCAAAACCGGACCAGTGCGATAATACTGATATAGTTGAAAACACCTCCCAGCTTTCAACTCCAAATCATCTGCATTAACCACGTAGAGAATACTCCCCTCTCATACACATTCCAACTGGTCCAAAAAGGCACTTCCGCCGGTCAATAATAGAGTTAGTTGCTTATAATAACTTTAGTGAGCAGTGGCTTACACACAAACCATTTCCGACTCCTTCTATATTCCCATTAGTAAATACAATTGCCTGCACGGCCTAAGAATATACATAAGAATAAAGTCTAATCCAAGATGCCAGACGAGAAAGTCGACAAGCCTCAACAACTCCAACTTTCTTCGGGACCACGAACAAGGTCCAAATCACAGGCAGACGAAGAGGAAGTCTCACAATTGCACAGGATATTCATTTATGAGTTATCATCCCTGGAAAAATTTTGCGAAAAATGGTGGGAGGTTAGCACATCCATTCATTCGCTAGCATCAATCAAGACTTACAAGGAAAAACTGGACAACCACATATCCTTGGCAGAAGCGGCCTATCGCGCAATACAAATCAGCACCTTCGCAGACGAAAAGATGCGATCAACTTGTGCAGAAGTTTACGAGACTTCAAACAACAATGCGTTACTCGCAAACATTCGGATTAATGAGTCTCTCGCAGAACTCACTACAAAATCTGGATGCCCTTCTCCAATTACCCATGCGCAACACACAGCGCAATCACAAACTCACCTCAACACCCAAAATTACCTCAAGGTGCCCGCATGCGATACCCACACATTTTATGGAGGATACGAGGAATGGCCATCGTTCAGGGACTTATTCACTGCAGTATATGTTGAACACCCCATGTTATCACAAGCCCAAAAGTTGTATTATCTAAAGATGAAGACTAGAGGAGAAGCGGCGCGGATAATACAACAATATTCTGTAAATGATTTCAATTTCGACCTCGCGTGGCAAGCACTCGCATCTCGATATGAGAATATTCGGTTATTAGTGGATAACCAAATAGACACACTACTTGATCTTAAAAAAATCCCAGTAGAAAATGCGGAGCATATACAAAAGCTTCATTTGACAATCACAAACTGTCTTTCCACACTTCAAGCTCATCAAGTCTCCACTCTAGATTGGAGTCCACTATACTATATATATATATGTACCACAAGACTTCCGAGAGAATCACTGTCTCTATGGGAGCAACAAGTTTGTACCAGAAAAGAACTACCACTATGGTCGGAAATGAATACCTTCCTCACCACTCGGTTTAAAGTTCTGGAAAAACTAGCACCAAAAAACACGAAGCAACAGATCTCTGACCCAATGTCCTGACCCATACATAACTCCACATTCCTAAACAGAAATCGTACTCAGTCATTGCACACGGAGCCAAGAAGATCAGTTACATGCAAACTGTGCAACTCCAACCATTCAATGATGATGTGTGTAAAATTCGGAGAACTCTCTGTTGCCGATCGAAATAAGTTCGTAAGAGAAAACAATTATTGCAAAAATTGTTTGGCGTGTTCACACTTAGAAAAAGATTGCAAAAGCAACTTCACATGTGTATATTGTCAAAAGCGACACCACTCACTCCTACAACTCTCTTCTACATTTCAAAACCAAAGCAATTATAGAACCCAAAGAAACGTTGCCACATCCCAAGTAACAATCGATGTAGAAAAGCCCTGCACCTCTAAACAGGCAACAACAACTTCAAATGCAAATGCAGAAACAAGCAAAATAAGTAGTGAGTCTCATAGCTTAAAATACAATATTCGGATGGATATTAAGCGGACCATTAGTGGAACCAATCTCAGCATTCACTACACAGGTAGTCGAGAGCACGGCGGATCCAATAAGTGACCTACTCAGGAGATTTTGGGAGCAGGAGGAAATATCAGAAACTCAAGCACCCAAAGAAGAGGATACCTTCTGCGAAAATCTATACCGAAACACAATCTATCGAAGAGAGGATGGCCGTTTCGTGGTAAAACTACCATTCAAATACGAATTTCCCAACACAATGGCATTAGGACACTCCAGGTCTTCAGTTCAGCAACAGTATTTGAGTATCGAACGGAGCATTCACAAAAAAGCTGAACTCCAAACTCAAGGGTGGTTAAATTTTCAAGGGTCGATGTTGGTTTTGAATAAAACACAAACTATTTAGGAAATTATTGAAATTTTATTTTATTATGATATATTGGTATTACTCAATTATGTATGTAACAAAATATCGGCCAAATGAGCGCCGCGACCTCGGCGGCACACCTCCATACGATGGTCCAAATTTTCGATGACGCTGAGGCATAATGGAGTTTCTATGCCGTTAATGTGCCGAATTATCTCAGCCTTTAGCTCTTGAATTGTTGCTGGCTTATCGACGTACACCTTTTCTTTCAAATAACCCCAGAGAAAAAAGTCCAACGGTGTCAAATCACATGATCTTGGGGGCCAATTGACATCGCCATTACGTAAGATAACACGGCCATTGAATTTGTTGCGCAAAAAAGCCATTGTTTCGTTAGCTGTGTGGCAAGTGGCACCGTCCTGCTGAAACCACATATCGTCCACATCCATATCTTCCAATTGTGGCCATAAAAAATTCGTTATCATCTCACGATAGCGAACACCATTCACAGTAACTGCCTGATCGGCCTCATTTTGGAAAAAATACGGCCCGATGATGCCGCCAGCCCATAAACCGCACCAAACAGTCACTCTTTGTGGGTGCATTGGTTTTTCGACAATCACTCTTGGATTCTCATTCGCACAAATGCGGCAATTCTGTTTATTGACGAATCCACTGAGGTGAAAATGTGCCTCATCACTGAAGATGATTTTCTTCGAAAATTTTATAATAAGTCTGGATAACTTTAACACGTTGTTGGATTGTGTATCTCTCCATGGTTCAAATTGAGTAAGTCTGAAATAGAGAAATGTCAAATTAAATTCGGAAAAAAACTTGACGTTTAGGTGTGGTTCACATTCAACATCGGCCCTTACAATTTAACCACCCTTTACATACTCCAAAGTCCTAGAAGAATACTTAACCCTGGACCACATGGAACCAGCCAGTTCCCAAGAAATCATTCGGGATGGGAAATATTTCTCCTTTTACTTACCTCATCACGCAGTGATAAAACCATATAGCAAAACTACTAAAGTCCGGGTAGTATTTAACGCGTCAAAGCAATCTCATTCAGGTCTCTCACTTAATGACGTGCTGCACACTGGTCCCGTATTACAAAATGATCTCATGCTCGTAATACTTAGGTGGCGACTTTATAAATATGTTTTCAATGGCGATATAAAAAAAGTGTATCGTCAAATATATGTCCACCAAGAAGATCAAGACTATCAACGAATTCTATTTCGAAGATCCCAAAATAGCCCCTTGAAAGACTATAAACTAAAAACTGTCACATTTGGCGTCAATTGCGCCCCATATTTGGCTATTAGAACACTCCACCAGTTAGCCAAAGACTCAGAACAAAATTTCCCTTTAATCTCGAAAATCCTGGTCAACGAGACTTATGTTGATGATATCCTCTCAGGCGGACATGACCTAGAGTCATCAAAAACTTCGATGACTCAAATAATCGAAGTACTCAAATCAGCCGGATTTCCGCTCAGGAAAATAACAGCAAACAACAGATCACTGTTAAACGAGATACCTATATCTCATCTCCTAGACTCTGAGTTTCGCCTATTTCAAGAATCTAGCTCTACAAAAACGCTCGGGATTAGATGGAACGCCCTCACAGACAGCTTCTCATATTCCGTTAAACCCCTTCCCGATGCAAACTCAGCGACGAAACGACAGATTTTGCCGGCAGTTGCGAAACTTTTTGACCCGGCAGGCTGGCTATCGCCTATAATGATTACCGCTAAAACACTTCTTCAACAGCTCTGGATGGAAGGCACTGACTGGGACGAAACAGTCAAGCCCATCTCTCTCTTCAAGTGGAACACTTTCCGAAAAAATCTCTCAGCAATCACCGAAATAAAAATACCACGATGGGTACAATTCTCCCCGGAGGGCGCAATGCAACTACACGGTTTTGCTGACGCTTCGGAAAAGGCCTTCTGCGCTTGTGTATATCTCCGTGTTCAACACAACGGGACGGTAACCTCTCACTTGCTTGCTGCTAAAAGTAAAGTCGCACCTTTGCAAACCGTTTCCCTTCCGAGACTGGAACTTTGCGGCGCCGTACTTCTCTCAAAGTTGGTAAAACAAATTCTATCCCACCTAGATTTCTCATCCCATGAACTAACGCTTTGGAGTGATTCTTCTATTGTGCTTGCCTGGCTGTAGAAACCGCCATGGACATGGAAGACATACGTATCTAATAGGATATCCCAAATTCTCCAAAATGTAAAAAATGCAACATGGCGCCATGTCCCCACGTCCAATAACCCAGCAGACCTAGGTACGCGTGGAGTCAAGCCTCAAGAGCTCGCCAAATGCTCACTTTGGTGGACTGGTCCCGAGTGGCTATGCGATCACCCCGAATTCTGGCCAAAAGTCACTCCAACACACTCTTCTCCTCCAGAACAACGCCAAACTGAAGCGCTCCACGCAGCCGAAAACATTGATGTCTTAGATCGGTTCTCCTCTTACCCAAGAGCCCTCAGAGTAGTAGCCTTCATGCTCCGATTCATAAATAAGGCAAAACAGCTTTCTGTCCCCTCTTCGCTAACCATAACCCACGAAGAAATGAACCAGGCAAAGACGCTTCTAATCCGGAACGCTCAGCAAAGGTACTACAGCTCAACGGTCTCCACCCTCTCCGCCTCAGAACCAATAAGCAAAAAGGACTCTCTGTTGACCTTGAACCCCTTTCTAGACAAATCAGGCCTGTTTCGAGTGAACGGCCGGCAAACTTACGCCGCTCTGTTCTGACTTAAGCACAGAAGCATTCAAAGCTGCATTTGCTCGTTTCGCTGGCCGACGCGGAATGCCTCACAAAATTATGTCCGACAACGGTCGCACGTTCATTGGAGCAAAACGAGTTTTCAATAAAGAAATAACAGCGTTTATGGCAGAAGTCTCCAAGGAAATTGTCAATAAGTATGCAATCAATGGACTATCATGGCAATTCATACCACCTTACGCACCTCATATGGGAGGACTATGGGAAGCACCCGTAAAAAGCTTCAAAATTCATCTGACGAAGATCACCGGGAACCAAAAGTTTACATTTGAAGAATTCGCCACTCTTCTTGTGCGCATTGAAGCTGTCTTGAACTCCAGGCCCCTGTCACCAATGTCACAAGACCCTGATGATCTAAAGGCTCTTACACCAGGTCATTTCCTACGCGGGGCCCCCCTACTTTCCATCCCAGAACCAAACTCCGAAAATCTTTCTCTAATAAATAAATGGCAAAAGCTGAAGGTACTCCACCACCAATTCAGCAAACGGTGGAAAAATGAGTATCTACAAGAACTCCACAAACGCTACAAATGGAGAGGTCAGGAATCAAATATAAGAGAGGGCGACCTTGTCGTCATCAAAGACGACCTCTTACCTCCCAACGAGTGGCGACAAGGCCGAATTGTACTTCTTCATCTCTCGCCAGACCAAAATGTCCGCGTGGTTGACATTCGCACTCAAAGCGGCATAGTCACACGCAACATCACCAAACTTTGCGTACTACCACCTGCGTAGCACGCCTCTGTCCACAAATATTCTCGCCTCCAACAAAATTATATGTCTCCATCCATCCCCCTAACATTAACTCATAACGGTTCTCGGTCATATCATTACAGGGTACCGGACTTCCGCATATACCGCTTGTGCTGCCGCCCCCACTCCCTACGCTAATGCCGCGCTTTTCTCGCAATGACGCCAGACGAGAGGTATGAGTCCGCAAAGGCCCATCGTTACTGCATAAACTGCTTAGCGACCTCTCACACCACAGGGGCATGCGACTCTCCAGACAGCTGTCGTCGGTGCGGATTAGCGCATCATACACTACTTCATCGACATTCGCGCGAATTGTCGGAACGCACGTCATCTCAAAGCCGAAAAAGGGTGACAGTCCGGCTGAAAGGCACACTAAGAAAAGGGAGCCAGCGAACAAAAGTATCCTCCGGAGAGTCGGTGAAAGAGCTCAACGAAGCAGCGCTCCTGCCCTCCAACGACGAATCCGTGGGCTAGTAAATAAAGCCCGCGAAACCCTCCAGCAGCTCGAAGATTTGGTGCAAGTCACTTCGCCGCAGGCCCGCCGGCATGTCGAAGACATGGGTGTCAACCTAATAGAATTATAAGAAAAATATATTTAGCTAAATATGTTTAGATACGCACACATATATATATAATACATACTTACCGTACCCTGAAATACTCACCTTTAACTGAAATTATTCACCTAATATTCCTTGCATACTTACCTGTAAAGCTGTAAAGAAAATAAATATAAATAAAACCTGAATTTCCCCTCCGTACCCGTTAGAAGATACAACTATTAATATATAGCATTAAGTGTGTTACTCGCTACTAGTTATCGCTTGCAAATCCTCAAACCGCTCGGTTGTGTAAAAAGTAAATTATCAAAACCTTACAAAATACTTACATTCCGTTAAAAAAAGTGAATTTAAATTATTAAATAAAGAAATTATGAAATCTCTTAAATAAAGTGTTTTATTTTTCTATAAAAATATAAGTTTTATTATTCAGTGGTTGAAACCTGAATAGACATGTTATGGCTTCCACTTCCAAAACTACGCTGCATGACTAGTCTTTCTGTAGAGGACATCCAAATAATGAGGATCACATATCTATGAACAAGTGCTTAATGAACTTTGTTACTACTATAGTAATTGAAAAAAAATTTACTGTAACCATATACACATTGATATAATGCTATTCATGATTTCTGAATTTGATTGATTGCAAAAATTTGCGTAATGGGAAATCTAGCTTTTGCAGGAGGCATTGAACGGTTGACTGCATCTGTCACGCGATGAATACAACGGCTAACTGACGACTGACTGATATGAATATATTCCCTATTGCTCTCCGACAGGACACGCGGTTAGAACCTTTAAGCATTTTAATAGTGTTAAAACTGAAAAAATACAAAAAAGTTATATATTTACCTGTTTTTCCGTAGTAAATGCTGTTATTCTTCTGCCTTTTAGTTGGCTATCCAGAAACTCAGTTGTATTCAAGTGGAAACGATCTTCAGCTTCCCGAAGCAAACTTCTATCCAATGATGAATGGTACAATACCTCCTCATCTTGGGATAAAACGTATGCCAAATACTCAAAAGCCATTTTTGTTTATTATTTTCTTTTGATTTTTATAAACCTTAGGCAATTTCCGGATTTACATTAATTTATTTGAACCTTAATGAAATATTTTGTCGATATCGCTAACAACTTAAAAATATTCGTCGCTTAGTTATCGATTTATCGAGTAGTTTACGACAACAGTGATAGCAAATATCGTTAAAATACACCGAATATTAAAATCGTTAGAATTATCGCTAAGTCATTTTTGCGATGCGAAAATCGTTATGCTATAACATAAAGAATTCCCCTACAGGTCCGTGCTTATTCGTATTAGAGGAGTTATGGAAATAAGATGAGTTTCTTGTAAAGTAATAACGTAATGTTTAACATCAAAAATAATTAAAAGGAGCTCATGGTAATTGTTAAAAAATTCATTTATACTCCACTGCAGAAAAATTAACGTACGTACAAATGAACTAAGTTAGTGAAATTGAAACTGATATTATGTCAAAAGTGTTGTAAAAAAATTTTTTTTTATTATGAGCATCACTCATCAGATTTATCTGACGTCGATAACTGAGTGAAAGATTGGTAGTGGTGAAAATGCATCATTTGTAAAGCTGATGTCTGTGGTGATTTCGGTATTTTTAATAGATGCTCTTTTCGCGGTGTTGTTGATAAGCTAAGCCGTTGCTTGAAAAAGCCTATGGTTGGTCGCTAGGGATTGTAATTGAAAAGTGAGCATTTGCTTTATGTTTGTATTGGAATTAACGGAGAGAAGAGAACTCTTCCTGCAATTCTAAACAAAAAGCTACCTATGTACCACAGGTTAACAGAAAGACTACTCTTCGCTCCGCGAAGTGAACAAGGGAGAGACGTAATCAAAAAAATTATATATATATGTCCGGACTTACTTGAAATTCAGTACATGCGTTGGGTTTTGCTTAAATTAACATGAAGACTAGTCTTCTATCCGGGAAGGGAACCAGGGACTGACCTATTCGAAAAAATCTTACTTTTGTTTCGGTTTACTTGAAATTCGGTGAATATATGGCTTTTTACTTAGATCAACAGGAAGGCTACAGTTCTCTCTAAAATGTGGACCAGGGACTGACCTATTCGAAAAATTCTTACCAATGGTTCGGGTTACGTAAAATTCGGTACATAAGTGGACTTTTGCTTAGATTAAAAGGAAGACTATACTTTTCTCCGGAATGTGAACATGGGACTGACCTATACAAACAAATCTATTTATGGTTCGGATTAATTAAAATGCGGTACATATATGGCTTTTTGCTTAGATTAAAAAGAAGGCTATATTTCTCTGGAGGATGGGGCCGTGTGCAGAATTACACGCAAGTGAGGAAAGTTTTTGACTGCCATTCACCTGGGAGTGGCCAGATTCTTTTGCAGCCAGATTCTCAAGCAGCTCACGATTTCTCGTCTTAGACCACGTATCCCCTGAGTAGCCAATAAACATCCGTTTGGAGGCGAGCTAAAGTGGGAAGGCGAAGCCCTTGAGGTTGTGCGTAGGGTTTGGAACCCACCACATGAAAGAACAGCCCAATATAAAACCAATTTCAGCATCGGATGAGAGACCACCCTTTTGATGACGATCCCTGCAAATGCTTCAAGGATTACGATCTCAGGGCATGCACCTGGAATATCCGGTCCCTTAATTTGGAAGGTGCCGCTGCTCAGCTGGCTGTTGTCCTCATAGAGTTGAAGACTGACGTCACTGCCGTCCAAGAAATGCGATGGACGAGACAAGGACGGAAGAAGTGGGTCCTTGTGAAATTTACTACAGCGGCCATATAAAGGAGCGCAAATTTGGTGTCGAATTCATGGTAGGAGAGAGACTCCGTCGCCGAGTACTGGCATTCACTGCGGTGGATGAACGTCTCACCACAATCCGCATGAAAACAAAATTTTTCAACACCACTCTAATTTGCGCCCACGCTCCGATGGAAGAGAAGGATGATTTGACAAAGATGCGTTTTACAAGCGTCTCAAACACACTTATGAGCGCTGCCCCCGTCACGATGTGAAAATCGTGCTTGGCGATTTTAATTCCAGGGTGGGCAAAGAAGGTATCTTTGGTACTACTGTCGGAAAATTCAGCCTCCACGACGAAACATCCCCAAATAGGCTGAGGCTGATAGACTTCGCCGGAGCCCGAAATATGGTTTTCTGTAGCACTAGATTCCAGCACAAAAAAATTCATCAAGCTACTTGGCTGTCTCCAGTTCGAAAAACTTTCAACCAGATCGATCATGTTGTGATCATGTGCGTACGTTCCGAGGTCCTAACATTGACTTGGATCACCATCTTGTCGCAACGAAGATACGAACGCGCCTCTGTGTATTGAAGAACGCCCGTCAACAAACACAAGGTAGGTTCGACGTTGAAAAGCTGCAATCACAACAGACTGCACGCCTGCTCTCTGAGAGCACTCATCAGTAATCCGACATTGGGGAACTGTGGGACGGCATTGCAAACTCCCTGCCTACAGCTGCAAGCGAAACTATTGAATTTCGGAAAGGTCGCAAACACAGCTGGTATGATATGGACTGCCGTGTCCCAGTGGAGAGAAAGCAGACTACTTACCTCGCAACCTTGCAATCAACCACAACACGTGCGGGGTGGGATAGATATCGAGAACTGAAGAAGGAAGCAAGATGCATCTGCAGACAAAAAAAGAAAGAGGCCGAGATGCGTGATTATGAAGAGCTTGAGAAGCTGCCCGACAAGGGTAACGCTCGAAAATTCTACGAAAAGATATGACGACTGACAGAAGGTTTCAAGACCGGAGCAAACTCTTGTAGGACCCAGATAGGTGAGCTACTGACATATACCCAGAGTATACTGGATTTATGGATGGAGCACTTCTCCAGCCTGCTGAATGGCAGTAAAGAGGAAACAAGCGGAGATGGTGAACCCAAAATCCCAATTGATGACGATGGAAAAGTTGTTTCGTTACCCGACTATGAAGAAGTCCGAATAGCAATCGTCCGCTTAAAAAACAACAAAGCGGCAGGGACCGATGGGTTGCCGGCCATGCTATTCAAATACGGCGGTGAAGAACTGATCACGTGCATGCATCAGCTTCTTTGCAAAATATGGTCGGATGAAAGCATGCTCGACTATTGGAATTTTAGTGTGCTCTTCTCAGTCCACAAATCTACGATCCCACAATCTGCGCCAATTACCGTGGAATAAGCCTTCTTAATATCGCCTATAAGGTCCTATCCAACGTGTTGTGTGAAAGACTAAAACCCACCGTTAACAAACTGATTGGACCTTATCAGTGTGACCTTAGACCTGGTAAGTCAGCTATTAACCAGATATTCATCATTCGCCAAATCATGGAAAATACCCGTGAAAAGAGGATCGACACACACCACCTTTTCGTCGATTTTAAAGCCGCCTTCGACAGCACGAAAAGGAGTTGCCTCTATGCCGCTATGTCTGAATTTGGTATCCCCGCGAAACTTACCATATATGGCTGTGTAAACTGACCTTAAGCAGCACTTTAAGCTCCGTCAGAATCGGGAACGACCTCTCCGAGACGTTCGATACCAAACGAGGTTTCAGACAAGGCGACTCTTTATCGCCTGACTTCTTTAACTTATTGCTGGAAAAAATAATACGAGCTGCAGAGCTGAATAGAGAAGGTACAATCTTTTACGAAAAAGTACAGCTGCTGGCGTACACCGATGATATCGATATTATTGGCCTCAACAACCGCGCCGTGAGTTCTGTTTTTTCCAGACTTGCTTAGAAACGAAGCGAAGCGAGGTAAAGATTGAGAGCAAGACGAAATATCTCCTGTCATCAGACAACGGTTCGGGTTACTTAAAGTTAGTTACTTAGGTAGCTTTTTACTTAGATTAACTGAAAAATTCTATTTCTCTCTGGGAAATTTCCCTGGGGCTGATCTGTTTGAAAAAATCTTCATTATTTTCCGGCCTACTTGAAATTCGTTACTAAAGTAGCTTTTTACTAAGATTAGTAGGAAGGCTACACTTCTCTCCATGGACTGACTTAATCGAAAAATTCTTACCAATTGTTCGGGTAATTTGAAATTCGGTACATAGGTGGCGTTTTGCTTAGATTAAAAGGAAGATTACACATTTCTCCAGAATGTAAACAAGAGACTGACCTATACAAACAAATCAAATTATGTTTGGGATTACTGAACATGCGGTACATATTGTATATGGTTTTTTGCTTAGATTACCAGGAAGACTATAATTCGGTCCAAAATGTGGACCAGAGACTGATATATTTGAAAAAATCTTATTTGTATTTCAGCTTCCTCGAAATTCGGTATGATGGAGGCCTTTTGCTTAGACTCACTGTAAGACTACTCTTCTCTCCGGGAAGTGGACCAGCCACTGACCTATTCGAAAACATCTTACTTATGGTTCGCCTTGCTCTAAATTCGCTACTTAGATGTGCTTTTGCTCAGATTAACAGGAAGACTACGCTTTTCTCCGGAACCGGGAACTGACCTACTCGAAAAATCTTACTTATGGTTGGTCTTGCTCTAAATTCAGTACTTAGATGGGCTTTTGTTTAGATTAACAGAAGTACTTCACTTCTCTCCGGGAAGTGGACTAGACCTTGACCTATTCGAAAACATCTCGCTTATGGTTCGCCTTGCTCTAAATTCAATATTGATTTACCTGATATTCGGTACATAGGTGAGTTTTTGCTTGGATTAACAGGAAGACTACTCTTCTCTCCGGGAAGTGGACCAGGAACTGACCTATTCGAAAAAATCTTCCTTCTGGTTCGGCATATTTTAAATTTAGAACATATGTAGCATTTTACTTAGATTAACAGAAATGTTCTACTTGGAATTCGTTACTTAGGTAGGCTTTACTTAGAGTAGCAGGAAGATTACAATTCTCTCCAAAATGTGGACCACAGACTGAGATATTCGAAACAACCTTTCTTGTGGTTCAGCTTCCTTGCAATTCGGTATGAAGGTGGCCTTTTGTTTAGGTTAACAGGCAGACTACACTTCTTTCCGGGAAGTGGACCGGGGACTGACCTATTCCAAAAAGATTAATTTTTGGTTCGATTTATCTAAAATTGCCTGCGTAGTTAGCTTTTACTTAAGTTAATAGGAAGGCTGCACTTCCCTCCAAAAAGTGGACCAGGGACTGACCTATTCGAAAAAATGTTGCTTGTGGTTTATAATATAATTGGCACTTTGTAACCGCTGAAGCGATTTTTGGCCGAGCTCCACCTCCAATTTATGGTTTTGCGTCTTGATGTTTTTCCAACAAATGGAGGGACCTACAGTTTATACTAAGCCGCCTCCGAACGGCTGATGGTTTTTTTTACGAGGAGCCTTTTTTATTTCATGTCTGAAATACACTCGGGGGGGTGGACATTCCCTGCCGAGGGGCGACCGCAATTAGAAAATTTAAATTAATTTTTTATTTAAATTAATTTTCCATACCTTTTGGATATTGGCACTGGGATATGAGCCCGAGCCTTCCGAATGTCAGTACGCAATGCTAACCACTCGGCTATCGCGGCTTGTGGTTTAGCCTACTTGAAATTCGCATTAAGGTAGCTTTTTACTCAGATTAAGAGGAAGACTACACTTGCCTCTGGAAAGTTTACCTGCGACTGACCTATTCGGAAAAATCGTTTTTTTGGCTCGGTTTACTTGACATTCAGTGCATACCTTGCTTTTTCTTAGATTAACAGGGAGACTACACTTTTCTCCAAAATGTGAACAAGGGACTGACCTATAAAAAGAAATTTATTTATAATTCGGATTACTTAAAATGCGGTACATACGTGTATATGGCTTATTTTAACAGGAAGACTATATTTCTCTCCAAAGCTCTCTTAGCTTAGTAGGAAGACTACTCTCCTCTCTGGGAAGTGGACCGAGGACTGACCTATTCGAAAAAAGTTTACTTATGGTTCGGCTTACTTGAAATTTGGTACTTTGTTGCTTTTTTGCTTAGAATAACAGGAAGACTATTCTTCTCTCCGGTAAGTGGATTATAAGCTGACCCTTTCAAACAAAAACTTACCTATGGTTTGAATTACATGATATACGGTGCATAGATAGCTTTTTGCTGAAGTTAACAGGAAGACTGTACTTCCTGCGGAATGTGGACCAGCGACTGACCTATTCGAAAAATTCTTACCAATGGTTCGGGTTACTTGAAATTCGGTATGAAGGTGGCCTTTGGCTTAGACAAACTGTAAGACTACATTTTTTACCGGGAAGTGGCCCAGACACTGACTTATTCGAAAACATCTTATTTATGGTTCGCCTTGCTCTATTATCGGTACTTAGGTGGGCTTTTGCTTAGATTAACAGAAAGACTTCACTTCTCTCCGGGAAGTTGACCGGGGACTGAGCTATAAGAAAAATGTTTACTTATGGCTCGGTTTACTTGAAATTTGGTACTTAGTTGCTTTTTGCTTAGATTAACAGAAAGACCCTACTTCCTTCTGGGAAATTCACCAAGGACTGACCTATTCGATAAAATCTTAAATATGGTTCGGCCTTCTTGAAATTCAGTACTTTGGTAGCTGTTGCTTAGGTTAAGAGGAAGGCAACACTTCTCCCCGGGAAGTGGACTAGAGACTGACTTATTAAAAAAAACTTATTTATGGTTTGGTTTGTTTGATATTCGGTGCATAGACCAGGACTGCCCTATTCGAAAAATTCTTACCAAGGGTTCGGGTTACTCTAAATTCGGTACATAAGTGGGGTTTGGCATAGATTAAAAGGAAGACTACACTTTTCTCCGGAATGTGAACAAGGGACTGACCTATTCAAACAAATTTATTTATGGCTCGGCCTACTTGAAACTCGGTCCATATGTAGCTTTATACTTAGATTAACAGGAAGACTACACATCTCTCAAGAAAGTGGACCATAGACTGAGATATTTGAAAAAATCTTATTTGTGTGTAAGCTTCCTTGAAATTCGGTATGAAGGTGTCCTTTTCTTAGACAAACTGTATAACAACATTTCTCTCCGGGAAGTTTTCCAGACGCTGACCAATTCGAAAAAGTCTTACTTATTGTTCGCCTTGCTCTAAATTCGGTACTTAGGTGGGCTTTTGCTCAGATTAAGAGGAAGGCCACACTTCTCTCTGGGAAGTGGACCAGGGACTGACTTATTCAAAAAAACCTTATCTATGGTTTGATTTACCTGATATTCGGTGCAAAGGTAGCTTTTTGCTTCACCTTTAAGGAAGACTACACTTATTTCTGGAATGTGGACAAGGGACTGCTTAAAATTCGGTACATCGGTGGCCTTTTGCTTAGATTAACAGGATGACTACATTTCTTTCCGGAATGTTGACCAGGGACTGAGATGTTCGAAAAAATCTTATTTGTGGTTGGGTTTACTTGAAATTCGGTACATAGGTGGCTTTTTGCTTAGACTAGCAGGAAGGTTCACTTCTCTCCGGGCAGTGGAATGGGATTGACCTATCAAAAAAAAAAACCTATCAATAGTTTTATTTACTTGATATTCGGTGTATAGGTAGCTTATTGCTTAAGTTAATAGGAAGACTGCACTTCCTTCGGAATGTGGACTATTGACTGACCTATTCGAAGAGATCTTACTAATAGTTCGGGTTACCTAAAATTCGGTGTATACCATAGGTGCCTGTTTGCTGAGATTAGCAGGAAGACTACATTTTTCTCCGGGAAGTGGACCAGGGACTGATCGATCCGAAAAAATTTAACTTATGCTCCACCTTGGGCTAAATTCGGCACTTCTGTGGGCTTTTGCTCAGATTAACAGGAAGACTACACTTCTCTCCGGTAAATGGACCAGAGGATGATATGTTCGAAAAATTTGTTTTCTTTGCACGATTTAATTGAAATTCGGTACATAAGTATGGAATGGGGACTGACCTATAAAAAAAAAACCTATGAATGGTTTGATTTACCATAACTGATATTCGATGCATAGGTGGGCTTTTGCTTCGATTAGCAGGAAGACTACACTTCGCTCCGAAAAGTGGACCAGGGGCTAACCTATTCGAAAAAATCTTATTTGGGGTTCGGTTTACTTGAAATTCGGTATGAAGATGGCCTTTTGCTTAGATTAACTGCAAGACTACACTTCTCTCCGAGAAGTGAACTAGGGCTGACCTATCAAAAAAACCTATCAATGGTTTTATTTACTTGATATTCGGTGTATAGGTAGCTTTTTGCTTACGTTAATAGGAAGACTGCACAACCTTCGGAATGTGGACCATTGACTGACCTATTCGAAGAGATCTTACTAATAGTTCGGGTTACCTAAAATTCGGTGTATACCATAGGTGCCTGTTTGCTTAAATTAGCAGGAAGACTATATTTTTCTCCGGGAAGTGGACCAGGGACTGATCGATCCGAAAAAATTTAACTTATGCTCCACCTTGGGCTAAATTCGGCACTTCTGTGGGCTTTTGCTCAGACTAACAGGAAGGCCACACTTCTCTCCGGGAAGTGGACCAGGGACTGACATATTCAAAAAAACCTTATCTACGGTTTGATTTACCTGATATTCTGTGCAAAGGTAGATTTTTGCTTCAGTTTAAAGGAAGACTGCACTTATTTCTGGAATGTGTACAAGAGACTGCTTAAAATTCGGTACATAGGTGGCCTTTTGCTTAGATTAACAGGAAGACTACAGTTATCTCCGGGTATTCGGCCAGGGACTGACGTTTTCCAAAAAATCTTACTTATGGCTCGGCCTACTTTAAATTCTTAGGTGGGCTTTTGCTTAAGTTAATAGAAAAACATCACTTCCTTCGCAATGTGGATCAGGGACTGACCTATACAAAAAAAATTATAGTTCGGTTTACTTAAAATTCGGTACATACACGTAGGTGATTTTTGCTTAGATTACCAGGGAGACTACATTTCTCTCCAGGAAGTTGACCAGGGAATGACCTTTTCGAAAAATTTATATTTGTGGTTCGATTTACGTGAAATACAGTACACATTTGGCCTCTTCCTTAGATTAACAGGAAGACTAAACTTACCTACGGAATGTAGACCAGGGGCTGACCTAATCAAAAAAATCTTATTTGTGGTCCAGGTTACTTGAAATTCTGTACATAGGTGGCCTTTTCCTTAAATTAACAGTAAAACTACAGTTCTCTCGAGAAAGTGGAGACTGAGATATTCGAAAAAGTCTTTTGCGGTGTGGTTTACTTGAAATTCGGTATTAAGGTGGCCTTTTGTTTAGATAAAGTGCAAACCTACACTTCGCTCCGGGAAGTGCACGAGGGATTGACCTATTCGAAAAAGATTCATTTTTGGTTCGATTTTATTAAAACTCCCTGCGTAGGTAGCTTTTTCTTAAGTTAATAGGAAGACTGCACTTCCCTCAGAATGTGTACCAGGGACTTGCCTATACAAAAAAATTTATTTATGGTTCGGTTTACTTAAAATTCAGTACATAGGTGGCTTTTTGCTTAGATTAACAGAAATACCATATTTCTTTGCGAAATGTGGACCAGGAATGACCTTTTCGGAAAAATTATATTTATAGTCCGCTCTACTTTTTTTTTGAAACATTAATATTTATTTATTGTATCTGCTGCGATTTCGGAAGCCTAACAGAATGTAATAAAATCTTAAACTAAATTAAAACAAAAAGCCCATTAGGGATAATGAGCTGATGACTTGACGTTGCTTTTTAGAAGGCTGCTTTGTGTTCTCTCCGCATTCGGGTTTGACTTGTTGCATGGGCCAAGGTGTTAGCCAAAGGGTTCGGATGGTTACGCAGTTTTATTAATTATTTTTTTGCTGCGATTTCAATTTCTTCCTTGATGGTAGGTATATTTACATCTCTATGAATATTTTCATAACGCATGTACCATGGTGCGCCCGTTATTGCTCTTAACGTTTTCGATTGGAATCTTTGAATTATATCTATTATACATTCGTCGTGCAGGCTGTGTTCCATAACTGGGTTCCATACATCCATATCTGTTTTATTGTTGCATTATATAACAGGACTTTTTTGCTAAGGCTAAGTCCAGACTTCTTGTTTAAAAGCTAATGTAAACTCGTAGAGTTGCGTTTAAGCTGCAGCTTTTAGCTGCGATGTGTCGTCTCTAGGTTAAGCGCCTGTTCTTGTAGATTCCGAGGTATGTGATTTCGTGTGATCTTAACAGTAGGGCACGTTTTTGGCCTTAATGTAAAAGTTATGTGTTTGCAGTTGTTTTCATTGACTTGTATGCGCCATTTCGCTAGCCATTCTTCAATTAGTTTAAGATGCTGCTCTAACACTTTTGTAGCTGTAATGGGTCATTTATGTCGACTTAGTATAGCACTATCATCCGAATATGTTGACGAAATTACTTCGTCACTTGTAGGAATAACTGCGGTAAACAGTATGTACAGCATTGGTTCAAGAACACTAACCTGCGGAACACCTGCCGTAATTGGACACTCTTCTGTTATGTATTCATTTACTTTTACTGTAAATTTCCTGTTGGATAAGTAGGATTCAAGGATATTGTGAAACGTGTTAGGTAATGATTTTTTAATTTTATGAATGATGCCATAATACCACACTTTGTGAAATGCTTGCGGCGCATCAAGAAAAACGGCCGAGCAATACTAAATCATTTCGAAAGCTTCCCTTATTTCATTTGTTATACGATTTACTTGTTCAATTGTACCGTGTTTTTCCCGAAAACCAAATTGATGTGCAGGAATAATATCATTTTGATGGAGAAAAGGAGTAATTTTTGATAGCACCACTTTTTCGAAAAGTTTTGATAGGGAAGGAAACAGGCTCTGTTAGCATTTTTAGTGAGATATGATCGTCTCCTGGAGATTTTTTTTTTTGGATTTAAGGCGGCAATAGTGCTTTTTAGTTCAGACACAGATGCTCCGCAAGTAACAGTGTATCTAGGAGCAGTATGGTTCGGTGACAAAAGTGCATTATATGTAGCAGTATTTGGTTAAAATACTGTGCTGAAGTGCTCTGCAAAACAAGACGCCTTTTCTTCATCCGTTCTTGCCCATGAACCATTATGCAGTCTCAACGGTACTTTAGTGCTTACTGGCGGCTTGAGGTTTTTGCTAGCCTTCCATAGAGATTTTTTAGTAGACACGTTGGGAGACAAAGACGTCTTTTTTAGTTAGTTTTCTGCCACCTTAAGAAGAATTTTTGCATAGGGAGATCGGTAGGCTTGCCATTCGCGACGCAAACGTCGATTATTCCGGATCAGAAATTCTATTCCGCTATAAGTTATCAATGTTTTTGCTTTTGTTTTCTGCTCTGGTGTGGCTATAGTTGCTGTTGTCAGTATACTATTCCTCTCTCTATTTGCGAATTGATCTGTATATGACTGCTAATGTATTTTTTATATTTAAGCCAGTTAGTTCTTGATGTAGTAATTCGAAAAGCATTCTCACTTTCAATTGCTTGTTCGTTCAACTTAATGATTATTGAGGAATGATCAGAAGATAAGTCAGCACAGGTTTCAGAAAATACTAAACTCCTATCTACGTTTTTAGTGACTGCAAAGTCAATCAGGTCAGGTAATTTCCTTGAGTTCGTAGGCCAGTAAATTGGTTATATTGGGGAGATTAAATCGTAACTATTGTTTGTATTGTACTTATGATCGTGTTAAATAACTGACGACCCTTCGGGTTAGCCTCGATCGCCAATGAGTATGCTTCGCATTATAATCACCTCCAGCTAGGAATCTATCTCCTAGAGTCATGAAAAATTCCGTAAATTGTGTTTCTGTTAATACGAAACGTGCCGGACAGTAAATTGCAGCTAAAGTAAGGTCTCTCCCCTATTTTTAAGGGTGATTGAAGTTGATTGCAACCAATTTGTTAAAAAGGAATTACGAAAGTTATGCTTTAAACGATTCCTTATGAGTATAGCTGTGCCACCATGTGCTTTGCCATCTGAGTGATTAGAGTTGTACAGCTTAAACTCAGGGATATAAAAATTATACTTCTGGGTGAGATGTGTTTTAGATATAAGCATAACATCAATTACGTGAGTCTGTAAAAATAATTTGAGTGCTAATTCATGCTGGTTTACACCATTAGCATTTAATAAGCGAATCCTAAGTTCACTAATTTTTTAGTCAACAGGGTTTGGAGCATTTGGTTTTACGCCTTTATTAGGTCGTGAACCATACTTTGCATGGTTGACATAAATTGTGCCATGCACTGGGTTAGATTAAGAATCATGGCCTCTACTCCAGTACTGGATGGAGTGCCTGGTGGGGCCTGTTCATTGGCTTTTACTACGTTGGTATAGCACATTTGACCAATATTTGAGCTGGGTATGTTGGAAAGGCTCGGAATGGAAGTAGTATATGGGAGTTGGTTTCGTTTGGCTTGTATACCCTGAGCAAGTAAAGCATTTAAATCTTTGTAAACCGGACAACCTCTATAATTAGCGATGTGATTGCCACCGCAGTTGCTACACTTTTTTTGTCTTGCATCCGTTTTGTTCAAGGGGAATTTGGAAAACATCAAGACGCAAAGCCACAAATTGGAGGAGGAGCTGGGCCGAAAATTGCTTCAGCGGTTACAAAGCGCCAATTATACATATATATATATTTGGAAGAATGGTGATGATGACAAAATTCCTAACAGTTTGTGCATTGCACGGGACTTTACAATTGGGCGTTTCTTCCACCGTGATTCTTCGGTGTAAGAGGTATTTTAAATTGGTTTCGTTTCATTCTTCTTAAGTTGAGCTCAGCTTGGCGATAAGAACGCTTTGAACATAGGCTGCGGCACTTTATTTCTGTCAATTATGTTAACAACGACCCTAATTTCAAACCCTTGCTCCTCTAGAGCTTCTTTTATATCACCTGAGTCAACAGTGGCCTCAATTCCCTTAATTACAACATTCAGACCTTTCGCACTCTTCAACTGGTAAGAGTAATAATTCTTGTTGTTTACAGAAAGAAACACAACGACTTCAAAAGTCTTTTTCACTGTGGACTTTTTTTTACCTCGTAATAGAGCTACGCTCCCGCAAGTAGATTGGTGGAGGTTTAGTATTGATGACTGTGGAAATACACTTTGGGTCTGTTATAGGCTATTCCTCATTTAACGGCTCAAATCTGTTCCTTTTTAGTGCATTACCATCAGCATCGATAGTGGAACCAACGATATTATCCTTCTTAGCATTAATCACGTTTCTGGGAGGACTAGATTTCCTCTTTTTGTTTACATTTGTGTAGCGATCAATGCCTGTCTACACTGCCTCTTTTAATTTTTGCTGTCTCACCTTGTTCAGTATTAGTTGCCCGCACTGGAGTTGCTGCTGCTGCTGCTGCGTTCTTTCTGATTTGAGTGTTGATCACTCATTACATCGCCGGTTCATTTTTCAATTCTCGTTTTCGTTTCTCTGTTTATTTGGAAATGATTTTGTTTGTTGTTATATATTCTGTTTATTTTATTTTATTTTTATTTGTTTATTGCCAACTTAAGTGGCTATAAACCCACTACAGTCGATGTATAAATTTAAACGATTTGATATTTCCATTTTTCTTAAACTTTAAGTGAAGTTACGGAGCCGATCAAATAACACGTCCGTACACCAAAGCAACCCATACTATATCCGGATTACTTGAAATTCAGTGCCCTTTTCCTTAGATTAGCAGGAAGACTACACTTCTCTCAAGAAAGTGGACCAGAGACTGAGATATTTGAAAAAATCTTTTGTGGCTCGGTTTACTTAAAATTCGGTATGAAGGTGGCTTTTTGTTACAAGACCACAGTTCTCTCAGGGAAGTGTCCGAGGGACTGACCTACTCGAAAAAATCTTACATATCGTTCGCCATGCTCTAAATTCGGAACTTAGGTGGGCTTTTGCTTAGATTAAAAGGAAGGCCACACTTCTCTCCGAGAAGTGGACCAGAGACTGACATATTCAAAAAAACCTTATCTATGGTTTGATTTACCTGATATTCGGTGCAAAGCTAGCTTTTTGCTTCAGTATAAAGGAAGACTACACTTATTTCTGGAATGTGGGCAAGGGACTGCTTAAAATTCGGTACATAGGTGGCCTTTTGCATAGATTAACAGGAAGACTACATTTCTCTCCGGAATGTGGACCAGGGACTGAGATGTTCGGAAAAATCTTATTTGTGGTTGGGTTTACTTGAAATTCGGTACTTAGGTGGCTTTTTGCTTAGATTAGCAGGAAGGCTACACTTCTCTCCAGGCAGTGGAATGGGGACTGACCTATCAAAAAAAAACCTATCAATGGTTTTATTTACTTGATATTCGGTGTATAGGTAGCTTTTTGTTTAAGTTAATAGGAAGACTGCACTTCCTTCGGAACGTGGACTATTGACTGACCTATTCGAAAAGATCTTACCAATGGTTCGGGTTACCTGAAATTCGGCACATACCATAAGTGGCTGTTTGCTTAGATTAACAGGAAGATTAGATTTCTCTCCGAAATGTGGACCAGGGACTGACCTATTCGAAAAAATTTTATCTGTGGTCCAGTTTACTTGGAAATCGGTATGAAAGTTGCCTTTTGCTTAGATAAACTGCAAGTCTACACCTCTCTCCGGGAAGTGCGCCAGGGATTGACCTATTCGACGAAATCTCATGGTTCGCCTTTCTCTAAATTCGGTACCATAGTACTCTTCTCTCCGGGAAATGGACCAGAGGCTGACATATTCGAAAAATTCTTACCAAGGGTTCGTGTTACTTGAAATTCGGTACATATGTGGCATTTTGATTGGATTAAAAGGAAGATTACACTTATCTCCGGAATGTGGACCAGAGACTGAAGTATTCGGAAAAAGCTGTCACCTCTCCTTCTAACAAGATGTATGTACGTATTAACGTATGTATATACTTACATATGCCTACAGTGGTAGTGTGTTAAAACTACTCACAACCACGCTACCCACTGACCAAACGAAGCTCCGCACAAAGAGGAAGGAGAAAAAGCAATCTGACAGAGTGGCCCGCCAGCTAAGTGAATATGGCGTGGGTCGCTAGCTACATACAATAACAAAACTATTAGCACAGGAAAGAAAACAACACCAAGTGAATTTTACTAACGCTGACATAAGCAACTGAAAAAAGCAAATGACTGACAATTAAGCAACGATATGAGACAAAGCAAAAAAGATATATGTTTGGGGTGCACCCGAGGTGTGGTCCAACCAACTAGTTACGAACCCACTTGCACTACTTCCGTGCTGCCGGGGTAACTTGAATCCGATTAAGTTACTGGGCTCTGGGTGCGGGATACTATAAGGATGGGTCGTGAAGAACGAAAGGATCGACACTGTCGGCACGACAAAGCGTACAAAAACAATAAATAAAAACCCACCTTCGGTGCTCCTCCAGACGATGTCGCCAAGCTCCGTTTCCGCCACTGGAATCCACCAAAAAAAAACCAATTTTTCCCTGGGCCTCGACTGCCCTCACACAAATCCCGATTGGCTTAAAATTTTCAATTGGCCTCGTCTGGCCTTAATGCAAATATTTGCCTCGACTGACAAAGCATTATTTATTTATTTTTTTTCACTAAAATAGCTACTCGCACGTCTGCTCAAAAATGTGTGCACACTTTCAAGGACTACGAAAATCTGATCCGGTACGCACTTACTATCCAGGTCGCAAGCTACGCGAGTGTGTATTGGTGCCCAATTATTTGGCGCCTCCCCCATTAACCAAAGGAACAGAGTTGTATAGCGCACTCCACCATGGAACACCTAGTACACAGGGATATTTTTCACCTCGCTGTATAAAGCGAAAGCTGACACCCCCTTTTACGGAATAATCGCGCAAAGCATTCCGTTTCCCCAATATTTGTTAGTGGAGGAACCGTTTTGTACGAACACCTCCTTTTGGAGACTTATAGCACTGGGTAGGCACACCGGACCGGGGACTGATCTATCAAAACAAAAAACTATCAATGGCTCGATTTAGTACACGGATGGGTGTTTGCTTAGACAAACTGATAGACTACACTTCTCTCCGGTAAATGGACCAGAGGATGATATGTTCGAAAAATTTGTTTTTTTTTGCACGATTTAATTGAAATTCGGTACATAAGTATGGAATGGGGACTGACCTATAAAAAAAAAACCTATGAATGGTTTGATTTACCATAACTGATATTCGATGCATAGGTGGGCTTTTGCTTCGATTAGCAGGAAGACTACACTTCGCTCCGAAAAGTGGACCAGGGGCTGACCTATTCGAAAAAATCTTATTTGGGGTTCGGTTTACTTGAAATTCGGTATGAAGATGGCCTTTTGCTTAGATTAACTGCAAGACTACACTTCTCTCCGAGAAGTGAACTAGGGCTGACCTATCAAAAAAACCTATCAATGGTTTTATTTACTTGATATTCGGTGTATAGGTAGCTTTTTGCTTACGTTAATAGGAAGACTGCACATCCTTCGGAATGTGGACCAGGGACTGACCTACTCGAGAAAATCTTATTTATGGTTCAGCCTTCTTGAAATTCATTTTTTAGGTATCTTTTTATTTAAATTAGCAGGAAGGCTACACTTCTTTCCGGGAGGTGGACCAGAAACTGACCTATTCGAAAAAATTTACTTACGGTTCAGCCTACTTGAAATTCATTACTAAATTCGGTACTTATGTGGGCTTTTGCTTAGATTAACAGAAAAATATAACTCTTCTCTCCGTGAAGTGGACCATGGACTGTCCTTCTCGAAAAAATGTTACTTATGGTTCAGCCTACTTGAAATTGATTACTTAAGTAGCTTTTTGTTTAGATTAACAGGAAGACTACTTTTCTTTCCGGGAAGTGGACCAGAAACTGACCTATTCGAAAAAATTTAACTTATGGTTCGCCTTTCTCTAAATTCGGTACTTATGTGGGCTTTTGCTTAGATTAACAGAGAGACTACTGTGCTCTCCGCGAAGTGGACCGAGGACCAACCTTACAAAAAATAGACCTATCAACGGTTTGATTTAACTGGTATTCGATGCATAGATGGATTTTTGCTTCGATTAACAGGAAGACTACACTTCACTCAAAAAGGTTGACGAGGGGAAAACCTAATAAAAAAAAATATATTTATGTCTGGATTTACTTGAAATTCAGTATATGGGTGCGTTTTGGCTTTTATAAACTGCAAGACTACACTTCTCTCCGGGAAGTGGACCATAGACCAACCTATTCTCTAAAACCTTATCTATGGTTTGAGATACTTGATATTCGGTGTAAAGGTAGCTTTTTGCTCAAGTTTAAGGGAAGACTACACTTATCTCCGGAATGTGGACAAGGAACTCACCTATAAAAAAATTTATCTATGGATCAGGTTTCATAAAGATCGGTACATAGGTGGCGTTTTGCTTAGATTAACAGGAAAACTACATTTCTCACCAAATTGTGGACCAGGGACTGACTTATTCAAAAAAAATTATTTGTGGTACGATTTACTTGAAGTTCGGTATGAAGGTTCTCTTTTGCTTAGATAAGCTGCAAGATTACACTTTTCTCCGGGAAGTGGACCAGGCACGAAGCTTTAAAAAAAAGCTATCAATGGTTGGATTTACCTGATATTCCATGCATAGGTGGCTTTTTGCTAAAATAAACAGGAAGGATACACTTCTCTCCGGGAAATTGGCCAGAGACTGACTTATTCTAAAAAAGTTTTTTTATAGTTCGGCGTGTTTGATATTCGGTACAAAAGTGGCGGTTTGCTTAGATAAATTGAAAGACTACACTTCTCCCCGAGAAAAAAAATTGTATGGAACGAATTACTCGAAACTCGGTAGATATTTGTCTTTTTGCTTAAATTAAAAGGAAGATTACACTTCTCTCCGTGAAGTGGACCTACTCAAAAAAGACTTATGTATGGATCGAATTACTTGACTGCACTTCTCTCCGAAAAGTGTACCAGTGACTGACCTTCTCGAAAAAAGTTTATTTATAGCTTGATTTACTAAAAATTTGCTAGATGGACCACGTACTGAGCTGTTCGAAAAAAATTTATTTATGGTTGAATTTGCTTGAAATTCGGTTCTTAGGAAGCTTTTTGCTTAGATCAATAGGAAGGCTGTAGTCTCTTCTCTCCGGAAAGTGGGCAGTCACATAATTAATTTTTCATACATTCAATGAGCATGTGCGACAGCGAAGCGTTGCAGGGTACAGCTTGTTTAAACTAAAATATAACCTTTAACAGTGGTAATTGACTTTTAAGTACAGTCGAATAACCACTCATATTTTTTCCGTTTATGCTTTCATCTATTTACGATTATCTGCAATTTGATATTTGTGACAAACACACAGGGGCTCTTAAACTTTTAAAGCTTTTGGCTTAATCATCTACTAAAATACCAAATTAAAAAAAAATAGCAACAATAACTGGAGTTAAAATATCAGCAATTATAAATGGAAATTCAAGGTCTCTTCTTAAACCTGAGTCTAGTTTTAAAAATTTCGTTCCAAATGTGCCTATAGTAGATCCGCTTGCAGCCGAAAGTTTAAGCTCAGCATTTTTTTTATCGAATTTTATTTTTAGAAGGTATAAACGAAACAATTCCTATATCAATTAAGAAATTTACTTTGTTAGATTTATCGAAAATAAAAAGGTGGCGTGTAAGTTTATCAACATTTGCATTATCAGCCACCGTCATAATGGAACGTTTTAGTTTAAAGAATTTACAATATTAGCATTTAATTAGTAATTAAATGGTTGCACACATTTGAGGGCAGTCAAAATAACAATTTAATCTTTATTTTTCATTATTTGATGAAGCTAAATGGACTTTAATTTGCGGGGGTAACTTATGAATTCATATGTTAAAAAGCAACTTATGACTAACAACTGAATCCGAACCAGTTAACGATTTCATATGCCTGAAAAGTTCTAAAGTTGGACCATCATCAAATTGAGTTTCCATCACTTCAGTTTTTCGCATTTATTCAAAAATGAAACAGTGTAAACATATCTAGCTTTAAAAAGTTCATATTTGAGAAAGTAGTTTTTGAAAATTTTTAACCAATTTTATTAATTAACTACGATGATTTCCGAAATCATACGTGACGATCACTAGATTGTTAAATAAAATTCATACAATTTGTCGTACATGTCCTTTTTGTAAAGAATTTACTCAATGTTTACTTATTCCAAAGCATTCCAAGTATACAACTCTCTTATATACATAGCTTGCTAATTAATTTCACACTACCGAAAGCTCTATGCAAAGTGCGGGTGATCCATTAAAGGAAAAATTAAAATAGCAAGCAGACCATTTTTTTCTCATTACATATGTACCTATATAAGATAACCAGAAAAGCTTTATCGTGATAAAATCGCATTCTTGATATACCTATAATCATTCCAAGTTAAGCAATCTGGAGTTTAATTTTATGTGCTTGAAAATGACTGTAAAAAATGTTCGTAGAAAATACATTTGTCAATCACATGAATCCGTTTTTTCCACGTTATAGCGAAATATTTTTTCTAGTTTTTTTTTCTGGTTAAAAAATATAAACGTTCAAACCTCTTATAAATAATTCGCCGTTTTTAGAAAAATTAACAATTTTCTTTGGATCATGACTTCTTTTACTCATCGCAGATCAACGAAATACTTCAGATCAATAAGATCCTTTATTAAAGCGAATGGTACCAAAATTATTTGCAGAGTCTTGCATTATAATGAGATATTGCAATTTAAACTCACGTATTCAGACCAAAGTTTGTTAAATTGAAACTTTTTTATATGAAAATAGTTTAAAGAACTTTTAAACTTTTTTAATAATCCTTGAATTAAATGCCATTACCATTACCAATTAAAGAATTCAACACGTCAGGAAATATTCAAGAAATAAAAAATAAGAAATAAATTCTGGTACGGTCAATCAATCAATCAAAGAATCCAGCATGCCTGAAAGTATTCAAGAATTAATAATTTTACCGATAGTTTTCATCATTTTTTAGTCACGTCAGACCCAATTGAAACATATTGGCGCTCTAACTTACATATTGAAGTTAAGCATAGGTCAAAATATACTCGTATATGCTTGTGTCTGCTATAGCAATTCGATCTGGCTAGTTCCGACAAATGATGGCGTACAAAAATATATCTACTAACCAAGTTTGGTTGAAATATCTCCAAAACTAAGGGACCAGTTTTCGTCAAAAATACTGAAATACGGATGAACGAATAGACGGTATAAGTTTCGCTAGGCTAATGACAAATGAGCATATTTTAATATGTTACAGGTTTATTGGCCACAAATCACAAATTTAAATGTACATAGTGAATGTTATGTTAGTATGTACGTATGTATGTGCGCCCTCTAGACCTACGGTATTTCAACATTGAATAACTCTGTCGGTTTTTAGCCGATTTTAACAAATGTGCATGATTCTGAAACGACATTCAGCAGAAAACTCATAATAACGAGAAGGTGCAATCGACTTTTGGTTCGATGCTCGATTGAAGTTTTTACAGAGCTAGAAAATCTCGGGAAAGGGATTCACCTCTCTGTTAAATTTTGGCTGTAAACTAACAGATTTGATGGTTTAACATACAGAAAAACTGTTATTGACGACAAATTAAGTAAAACCAATGGAAATAGAATAGAAATATAATGAAAACCAATGATTCATTAATTTTTTGATTGTATTTCACACCGCATTTTGTTGTTATTTAATAAAAAAATTTAAAAAAATTTTAATATTTCAGAATTTCTCTAACCATCTACTTGATATATGATATTTTTTTATTTTTATATTCATTATTTACAAATCAACAAGAGGTTTATTTATTATATAAATATTTTTTTATAAATAATTATAATTAAAAATAATTAAAATAAAAATGAGAAACAAAAGACCAAAAATACAAATACATACATATGTATATGTATGTACATACGCACGCGCTAATAACTACGCCACAGTACCTCATAAAAATAAATTTTATAAATGATATTTTTTTATTTTTATGTTCATTACGTTATTAGTTTTTTATTAATATAAAAAAATATTAAATATAATACATAAAAATAAAAAATAAATTATTTTGATTAAATGTTTTTGGCCCCTTCGAAGGGAATTTGAAGCAAAAGACCAAAAATTCATTTAGTACTTGCGCGCTACCAATTGTGTCACAACACCACATAAAGGAGTAGTGCATTTTCTGCACTAATAGCGAATCAAAGAACATTGGTTTCTCTTCTTCTTATAAGTTATGTATACGAAAGAGTATGTTCTCCCCGCGCGCACTTCGTACACATTCAACGTCGCTGATTTGCACAGTGCGCGCGCGTGCAGGCGAACAATGCGTACATGATTTCATTAGTTTATGGGAAGTAAAGATGTAGTATTGCCTAGTTTTATTACATTTTGAATTGATTTGACATTACTAAACTCTTCTAAAATTACATTCAAGTTCTATTTATTTTTGAAAATCGTATGCTTTGGGGGCATTTAGGAAACATAATTTTTTGAATTGCAGTGCATTTGTTCGCCTTATCGAGAGTATGTTTGTGCGCAGCGGGTACAGAAATTTCTTCAACTTGTGACTTTTGTGAGTTGTGGCTTGTGGAAGAGCTGCGTGCGGGGAGAGATATTGCTTGCGGCATACGCTTTGTTGACGAAAGATTATTTTTTGCAAGTTCAACTAGGCGGCATATATGTATGTACACGTATGTATGCATGTATGTATGTTGTCATGGTATGTGTGTTTACAAATGAAGGCATAATATGTACATACATACAAATATATGTCTGTATGCATGTTTGCCAGTGGATAAAATATGCTTGATTTTTGGATTGAATAATTCATAATAGTTATAAATAAATATAACATTTAAGGAAGTCATAAAATAAATTGAAAAATACTATGAAATGAGATTTGAAAATTAAATAGCTATTTTATATTAAATATTTTTACAAATTTTTATTTTAATATTAATTAAATATTTTATATATAAGTAAAACGATCACTTGTGTTCGTTAAATATTTTTTATTTCCCTTGTACAAAACAAGGGCAGCCGGTCTCAGCGGAGGAGTTGATATAACTAAAATACACGGGAGCGACGTTAGCGTCTAAATACCTACACTGCAAGCCCTAACTTTAGTTGCTGCACGTTATTAGCCGCGTGAACCAATTCCGCTTATTGTCTTGTATTTGGTTTGTTGTTGTCACGCGCAAGACTATAAGTGCTCGGTCAGCCGTATGGCCGGATGCGTTATTATTGCAGTATTGAAATTTCCTTTGTTGTTACGTGCAAAGCTGTAGACGCCGTCATCATATGAACATATGTACTCCACATGGAAGTCAAATACACATTACACGGCAAGATTTATCTCAACGTAAGTTAATTGAATGCAGTAGTTATACAATCGCCGAAATCAAGTTATTTAAACAAATAAACGTACATATATAAGGTCAGAAATGAGCATGTGCGTGCCGCAAAAAAGCTGAATGTGATTGAAACAAAATAATTAAATGTTTGTGTTGAGAGTATTCCGTCATAAGCCCATATTGTTTAAGCGTATGCTTTGCTGATCTATTAGGACATGCATGCCTTTCGTACGCACCCTAATTCGCCTTTGGCCTATATAAGACGTGCTGGCCAAACAAAACGCGAGATTTCTAAGCAACTTATCGGCAAGCGCGCACGGTTGAAAATATTCAAATTTAAATATAATAAAATAAATATAAACATTCATCAAACGGTCATACAAAAAGTGACTTATATAAATATACATTTTTATGTAACATACAAACAGAAAAACATTTAGCGAATTTAAATAAACATTGTAAACAATAAATCGAAACGCGAGTGGTTTTATTTGAAGAAACTCGAAGAATGTACCTCGCGTAAACACAAATCATCAGTATTTACTGTCTGAGTATTTAAGTGGAACTCGAAAATTAATTAAATTGTTGCTCAATTTATAGCTTATAATGATTACGGTCCCTAATTATAATCATCGATCGTAGTTTTCTTCGATACGAGCGCTATCAAATAAGAAACTCTATTGCTACAATATACAATAATAAGTCTATTTAATTGATTAATAAGATTTCTAAACCTCGAGTTAATCTTTTGGTTTCAATTCATCATCAAACGCTGGTCCTTCGAGCCGGATAGCGCTCATAGAACTACAAGGCAAGATGCAAAGAGATTGGGCAGAATTAGTTCAACTACGTGGACGCATAAAGGTTCAATTTCGCGATTAGGTGCTACGCTGATAAGCCGCCATCAGATTGCCAACCAGAGGATGTAGCTGCACGATTAGACCGACTGTATGAACTCTGGGAGGAGGTTTCCATCGTCACCACGGCAATGTATAAATTTATTGATGATCCGGACTATGCAGATCCGGATTTAGACTTTGCAGTATTTGAAGAAAAGGTTATGCATACACGTGGTCTACTTCGTACATTACGCACTTCAATAATGCCACCTAGGCATGAGGAATATGAGATCCTAGCCAGACTCACGGAGCAGGAAACGACAGCATGTTTCGACGGCCTCCAACTCAAAATGTGAAATTAAAGAAACCAAAATCGTAATTCCTCCTTTCACCGGTCAATACAAGGCCTGGCCGTCATTCAAGGATTTATTTATTAGCGCTATCCATACGCAACATAACCTTACCAATGCTCAAAAATTTCATTATTTGAAATCACTTCTTAACCATATTCCCGTTAAGGAAGAGAACGCCTCAGGTTTAGGAAAGATTTCGGATGGCTCAGACGCCATTTCCCAAAGCGATAGGGATTGCTGGATAAGTCATCTACTTGAAATCAAACTAAACCCAGAAACAAGGCGAAAGTGGATTGTACAAAGCAAAGATGACATCGAACATTACGACCTTCTCCAAGCTTTTGGATATGCGATGTGAAGAACTGGAGCTAGCTCAATCGACTCCACCTAAGGTACTCTCATCGGCAAATGGTAAACCACGACACTCTCGTTCATTTCCAGCAACTGATTGCAGTAAGTCTATTTCTTCTTGCATTAAATGCGGATCAAATAGTAATGTTCACACAAAGCCATCAACAGATCGAAATATTACCGTTGTTGAGAAGCCACCTAAAGGAATCTGGTCTACCGTAGCGCACATATCACAACCAACATCGTTTCCAACCTCAACTTGGGATGCTACCATGCCAACACCACAAATGCCGGTCAAAAATTGTTTGCCAACAGCAATTGTGAATGTTCAGAATAATCAAGGACATTTTGTTCAATGGCGTGTATTATTAGATTTTGGTTCGGAACTGTCCTATATCTCAGAAAATTGTGCACAAAAATTGGGCTTACGTCGTACTCATTCACGAATACTTGTTTCGGGAATAGCTTCCGTGAAGAGCGGCATCACACGAGGATGTATATCATTAAATCTCCAATCGCGAATATCAAATAATGATTTACTAGTACAAGTTCCCGTTTTAAACATCATAATAGCACCTCTACTGGCAACAACAGTGAAGAAAGGTTCTGAAAACGAGTTAGACGATATTGATCTTGCTGATCTATATTTCTATGTGCCCTTACGGATTGATATTTTACTAGGATCCCAATACATTTGGGATATTCTCCATTGCAAGAAGAAATTTGACTCAGTTGGTAGACCGGTAGCTATTTCCACAATATTCGGATGGGTTCCCACTTCACTTCAAAGGTTTCGGGAGCTTGATGAGCTTTAACAACCCAAGTTAATGGATCCACATAACGCCCTAGTCGAGGAATACTTTTCGCGTACAATAGATCGTGAAACAGATAATAAATATATTGTGAGCCTTCATCATCGTGATTTCCAGAGAATCGTTTGGAGGGAGGATCCCAATCTCTCGTTGAAGCACTATCAGCTATTTACGGTCACTTATTGCACATCATGTGGTCCGTTTTTATCAGTTAGAGTTCTACAACAGATAGCTCACGATTATCATTTACAATTTCCTCGCGGTAATCGTATACTACTACAATACTTCTACGTTGATGATGTCATGACCGGAGCCAGTTCAGAGGACGAGTTGTTGCAAATGCGTGATGAACTGGTAAAATTATTAAAAATGGCGGGAATGGAACTGAGCAAATGGGTATCAAACTCCACACAATTGGCAGATGATTGTCCTAAAAGAAATAGGATGTTCACGGATGATATTACAAAGGTGCTTGGCCTCTCCTGGAACCCAAAAATGAACACATTAACCTATAGCGTTCGACGAAGGTTTTGTCAGAAGCCTCTAGACTGTTTGACCCGCTGGGTCTCTTAGCACCAAGAAAGTATTGCCTCCCAACTTAGCAGAAATGTGGGCACAATATCATCAGGATCTCAGTAACGTAAGTGATATACAACTTAATCGGTTTGTACCAAACCGTTTTGACAAAGTAGAAATTCACGATTTCTCGGATGCTTCTAGCAAGGCATATGCGGCAGCTGTTTTTTTTACGTTTCGAAGCAGATGATGGCAGAAGCACTGTTTCACTGTTCACAGCCAAAAACCGTGTGGCGCCTTTGAAGACTGCTTCCTTACTTAGGCTGGAGTTGTGCAGTGCCCTTCTACTGGCTCGTCTTATAAAGGTAATCCTTGAAACAATTCCCCATCGGGAATCAAAAGTGTTTGCATGGTGTGATTCTACAACTGTTATATTGTCATAGCTGTCGATACCACCTGTGAGACTTAAGATCTTTGTGGGGAAGAGAACCAGTGAAATATTAACGACTCTTCCGCGGAATGCATGGTACCACGTAGATTCAAAAAAAAAACCCTGCTGATTGTGCAAGCCGTGGAATGTCAGCTCCCTCTCTTCTGCATTTTAATTTATGATGGAAGGGGCCGTCATGGCTGGGAAACAAACAGTTATTGAGTGAATCACTAAAAAAGGTCGTCGTTTCAATTTTCAAACCCGTTCTGAAGGTTCAGCGGAGATCAAGAGGACTACAGTTAGTATGATAACCACCGAGATTTTAGAACCCAACGTCATTGATAAACTGATAGCTCGTACATCCTCATGGCAACGACTTATTCGAACAGTAGCATACCTTTTACGTTTTATTAATCACACTCGCAAACGAATCGCCAAACCAACTTCAGTTCATTTAGTTTTTGATAAAATTTGTAACGCCCGTAATTTTCCTTTGCGGAACACTCAATCATGCTTTAAAGATGAGATTGCGGCGTTCAAATTTAAGAAGGAAATAAGCCGCAATTCAAAAATTAATTAATTAGCACCGTTTTTAGACGGCAACGGTCTTCTTCGTGTTGGAGGAAGGATACCTCAATCGGAATTATACTTCGAATCCAAACATCCCATACTATTGCCAAAAGAGCACAAACTTACTCATCTATTGCTTGTGGACGAACACTAAAGACATCTTCACCTAAGTATATCGGCGCTTTTTGTTATCGTACGTCAGAGGTATTGGATACTGGGAGCCAGAAATCTTATACACAAGCTGACTCACAATTGTATGGAGTTCTTTCAGCTACGTCACACTTCCACTTCTCAATTCGTGTTCGCCAAGCGTTTCCTTTTCAGCACTCGGGAGTTCATTAAGCTGGACCACTAGTCTTGAAATTGTATCGAGGGCGGAATGCACGCCAATCAAAGGGATATTTATGTATTTTTGTATGCTTAGCTACATCAGCAATCTACATCGGTAACTCTACGCTTACAGCTGATCAACTCAACACCCTCCTAATACAAATTGAAGCAGTTGTGAATTCACGTCCGATTGGTATAGTTCCGGACTCTGAAGTTATTTACCTTTCCCCGGAATGGTAATGGAAGGAAGCTTACGAGACATTAAAGAAAACAAACTTGACTACTGGCAGCACATACAAAATATGTACCAAGGATTTTGGCGCAGATGGCGTACTTAACGTCGCTTCAAAATCGGCCGAAATGGAACAAGGGCAATAAGGTCATAGCAGTTGGTGACATGGTGGTGATAAAGGAACAAAACACACCACCTGCCGTCTGGCCAATGGGCAAGGTACTAGAAACTTTTTCAGGAGCTGATGGTTTAATTCGTGTAGTAAAAACTAAAATAACACGAGGAGAAATAACACGGCCAATAACAAAGTTGGCGGTATTGCCTATTTCTGAAATGACCTTTCAGCGGGGACCGGAATGTTGAGGAATGGCATAAAACGCTATAAAAATAACATGCCTGCATTTACTATACGGCGATACTCCAATATGAACATTCTTATTTACAAAACATAACAGATTGTAACACTAATATCAGCAGTTTTTGCATATTTTCTTTTCTCTCGTACATATGTATATAAGGTTGTAGCGCATGTATCAATCGGTCACTTGGATTTTTCTTTGATATGAGCGCTATCAAATAAGAAACTCTTTTGCTACAATATAATAAGTTTATTTAATTGATTAATAAAATTTCTTTTTTCTTTAAGAATAAAGACAACTCATCTCTGGCTTGTGATATTGTAGAAGGATGCAAAACTAAGGCCAAGGTATATATTATATGCTTGTATTTATGTACATGTATCGTCTCACCAATTTTGTATTTCTATAATCAATACTAAATTATAATACGTTATATTTTCCTCCAGACTGGATCCAATTTGATATCAATAAACTTCTTCCGTTTATTTCGCGTTATGCGATTAGTTAAACTATTAAGTAAAGGAGAAGGAATTCGAACATTGCTATGGACGTTTATTAAGTCCTTTCAAGCGCTACCTTATGTCGCCCTGCTTATTATAATGTTATTTTTTATATATGCTGTTATCGGGATGCAGGTAAATATCATAAATTTATATTTTGTATAAATAAAAATTCTCATCGTGTCATCTAGGTTTTCGGAAAGATTAATTTAAATGACGACACCGCCATACATCGAAATAATAACTTTCAGACATTTCCTCAAGCAGTACTTGTTCTCTTTCGCTCAGCTACGGGAGAAGGTTGGCAAGACATAATGATGTCCTGTTCTACAGATGAACATGTACTTTGCGATCCGAATTCAGATATGACTAAAGATTGTGGGTCAAACATTGCATTTCCTTATTTTATATCATTCTACGTGCTTTGCTCGTTCCTTGTAAGTTTATAGTTTTATATGGTATTAATACATATATGTACATAAAGGGTGGTTAAATTTTCAAGGGCCGATGTTGATTTTGAATAAAACACAAACTATTTAGGAAATTATTGAAATTTTATTTTATTATGATATATTGGTATTACTCAATTATGAATGTAACAAAATATCGGCCAAATGAGCGCCGCGACCTCGGCGGCACACCTCCATACGATGGTCCAAATTTTCGATGACGCTGAGGCATAATGGAGTTTCTATGCCGTTAATGTGCCGAATTATCTCATCCTTTAGCTCTTGAATTGTTGCTGGCTTATCGACGTACACCTTTTCTTTCAAATAACCCCAGAGAAAAAAGTCCAACGGTGTCAAATCACATGATCTTGGGGGCCAATTGACATCGCCATTACGTGAGATAACACGGCCATTGAATTTGTTGCGCAAAAAAGCCATTGTTTCGTTAGCTGTGTGGCAAGTGGCACCGTCCTGCTGAAACCACATATCGTCCACATCCATATCTTCCAATTGTGGCCATAAAAAATTCGTTATCATCTCACGATAGCGAACACCATTCACAGTAACTGCCTGACCGGCCTCATTTTGGAAAAAATACGGCCCGATGATGCCGCCAGCCCATAAACCGCACCAAACAGTCACTCTTTGTGGGTGCATTGGTTTTTCGACAATCACTCTTGGATTCTCATTCGCCCAAATGCGGCAATTCTGTTTATTGACGAATCCACTGAGGTGAAAATGTGCCTCATCACTGAAGATGATTTTCTTCGAAAATTTTCATAATAAGTCTGGATAACTTTAACACGTTGTTGGATTGTGTATCTCTCCATGGTTCAAATTGAGTAAGTCTGAAATAGAGAAATGTCAAATTAAATTCGGAAAAAAACTTGGCGTTTAGGTGTGGTTCACATTCAACATCGGCCCTTACAATTTAACCACCCTTTATATGTACATATATTAAGCTTATGTAAATAGTTTATTAACTTGTATAACCTATACTTTCCGATAAAACTTCTAATTAAGCAAAACTCTCCATGTTCGGATGGATGTTGTGATGTTGGATTCTCCATTTCATGGTTCCATAGGACATCAGTCTTTTAGTTCAAATTCAGGCATTTATGGAAATTAATCGCTTATCCTTGTGCGGTTAACGCGTTAAAATTGATAAAATATTCTACGAAAATGGTGATCCAAACGTGACAGGAGATTATGGTGTACATGATCGTTCAACCACTTAAGGAATTGGTAATATTTTATAGAAATTTGAAGAGAATGCATCGGTTACAAATAATGTAAGACCTGTGTATCATCGTTTTGCTCGCTGCGCCTCAAATATCGCTACCCTAAGGGATACTTGAACAACAAGCAGTGGACGGTGATAATTAAAAATAAATTTCCATCACTGACGACGCACATTTTTCACTTAGGCGATATGTAAATAAGAAAAATTGAAAAGAGGACATTACACAATAAAAAAAGTGATTCGACCTTATTTCTTTGAAAACGACAACGGGGAGGCTGTCACTGTTAATTTGAAACGTTATGGTTGTATGATAACAGAGTTTCTTTGGGCTGCAATTAAAGAACACGACTTGACCTATATATGGTGGTCGAAAATTACTTCAAATGAATCATGAAAGAAATTTTCGTCTCTCTTACAGTACGCTATCAAAACTTCTGTTACCTTGGAAATGTTCTTTTCCTTTTTAAGGAGTAAATATCACGAGTCCTTTGCCCAAGTTATTTCATAAAAGCTTTCACAGCTTCTTGCAAAGCGCTCTGTGGTTCTGCAAGTAATTTGTGCTGTTCATTCGGAAGCAGCTTGAGTTATAGAGAAATGCCTAGCTGCTTTTAATATCCATTTCTCCAGTGCCTTTTTGAGAGGTGGTCCACTCTATTAGGCCACTTCCTAAAAAAGTTCTTCATATTTCAAGACAATTTTAGACTCCGTTGATATTCTTAAATTGCTCATCGAGAATAAATTGAATATAATTATCTTCTAAAACTACTATATATGTCAGTGTCACTAGCATTAAGTTCCCCAATTCCAATCTCTATATTCGGTTCCTTGCAAACGAATTTTCAAAGAGATGACCTTTATTATACTCTCCGTTAAATAACTAATTTGTTTTTGAGTTTTTGTGTTTATTTTTTATTTAGGTACTTCTTTGCACCTTAATAAGCTCTACTTGGCCTGAGCTCTATTTTCTCTGGGTAATCGAACTCATTGTTTCTACGATAGTTTATACTTCTTGCATGCTCACGGTGTATCGCTATATCCGACAACAAAGTTTTCAAATGATTGAAGTCTGAAAGATTTCATACACATACATACGTATGTATAATTGTGTAATGTTGTTGTTTGTTAAAGTTATGGTAGCTGTTGTTTTTTGTTGTTATACATATTATATCTTATTATATTTGTGGCATGGTATCAGAAGCCATAGTCTTCCCATATTACAGTGTCCTCGTCTATTATTGGTATGTAGTTTGATGAAGTCTGTACATTTCGCCGTAGCAGACGAAATTAAAAGTAGTGCAATAAAAAATTTAATGGTGCTCCCCAGAATTAAAAGCGTAATTTACGTTTGCAACGATAAGTTAGCTATTTTAAGTTGTCCATATGGACCTCCTGGGAATTCTGGATTCGAAATGAGCTACATCCGCATCTTTTAGGCGAAAGTATCTCGCTTCCCATGTAATCGGAATGTCGAGATATGCCATTTCGTTAGATTGTAAAATAGGCATATTGTTAAGCTTGACAATGGGGCAAGTGTTTGGCTTTAATGTAAAAGTTATATGTTTCCACTTATTTTCATTAACTTTTTGCTAGCCATTTTTAAATTAGTTTAAGGTGTAGCTGTAGCACTTTAATAATTGGAATGTGTCTACCTATTATAGCAGTATTTTTAGCAAATGTTTACGTATTTAGTTACTTCGCCTCTTGTAGGAACAGTATTTACAATATTGGTCTAAGAACATTATGTCATTATGTCAAAATACTTTGTAATGATGCCGTTATGCAAACGTTACATTATATAAACTTACAAAGTAACAATACTTTGCAAACTCTTACATTTTGGAACGCCTTTCGTGCAAATAAGTTTTTTTCGGTGAAATGGCTAGGGCGGTGGCAAAACAAATTCTTTAAGTAAAATAATGTTAAAAAAAAAAATTGGCGGAAAAAACTTACCCTCCGACGTCGGCCATTTTTGTTAAGTATTTATAATGAGATAAAGCATCACAAACCTTAGCGATGCGCAGTTTGCTTTTGTTTATGCCTTAATAACTCTACCGATACATTTTGGAACATGATACATCGCCAAAGTTTGCACTGACGTTTTGAAACTCTCCCTACCCTGCGGAATACCTGCCGTGATTGGATACCTCTTTTCTTATTTCATATGTTATATGATTTACTTTTCCAATTGTGCCATGTTTTTCTCGAAAACCAAATTAATGTGTAGGATTTATATCATTTTCATTAAGAAGAGGAGAAACTTTTGGTAGCAGTCCTATTTCGAAAAGTTTACGCCTTTACTTATTTTAACTCTCATAATTTTCTGCGACTTTTTCCATATTTGGGGATAGTATCCCAGCTTTATTGTTATGGTAATAATTTTGACTGACTATGGTTTCGCGAGTTAATATCGTTTTCACGATATGAGTAAAAAAATAATATTTTTTTGTTGCGTGCGTGCTCTTTTTTGGATTCTTCAGACTAACTTATTACATGGCTCTTAATGCTATTTATATCTATGAGATGCATCGGTTGTTATTGCAGTAACTATTGAGATGAAGGTTGTTTAGTCTGAGTTTACACGGGGATACTTTTTGTCGATTTTTATCGAAATTTTCTCTTTTGCGTCGCCCTTCACGTTCACACAGAGACACTTTCGTCAAGCAATTTTTTTGACATTTGGTTGGTGTTCATTTTTTTTTCTCTACTCCGCTTTATTTCACATTTGCAATTTTTCGTTCGCATCGCGCTTGCTAATATGTCTAAAATAAAAACACTATGTTTGTGTAAAGGAAGACACAGCTTTTATTTATCTATTTATTTGCTTTTCAAAATCAATCTCAGCGGCTTCTTCATTAGTCTCTAATATTTCTTGCATTAATTCAACTTTATCTGCAAACTCCATTATCTGAAATATTTATTAATAGTCGGATACATATACACAAAGGCATATATTACATATATGTAAATATTGTAGTAAAAACCCCCAATTTCAATTTCCAAATTTACGGCATTTAATCATTTGAAATTTTAGACAGCTACAATCAGTTCAAAGTGAGAAACGAAATAAAAGGGAATGCCAAAATCTACACAGACGAATATAAACACAAAACGAGTCGAACGAGCACAGCGACACTTTGCATTGTCGCCTTCGTCGTCGTAATGACAGCGCAAGTGAAAACATGTTAGGGCATGTCAAAACAACTTCCATCGTTTTGATGTTATTTAGGTGGTTAATATTTGTTTAAAATGTGCATGTATTAACAGATAAGAGGCATGTGAATGTGTGGGTGTGAACTGGAATGAGGCTATGTCGTTAACTCCCCTCCTTCTTAAAACGGAGTGTCCTCGCTACGCTGCTTTTGTTGAAGACGGTTCTTTTCGATTTTGCATAATTCGGTAGAGGTGTATCATACCGTAAGTGGTGACTACTAAAGTAAAGAATCCTATTATGATGAAGAACGTATCCTATACTGGATTTTCTTCAATAGGTATCAAAAATGTTGAGAGTTTTTGGATATTGCTGGATTTGTAGATTTAGTTTGAGGAAAGAATTCGGAGTATTTCAAGTTTTTCGCTATGTTCATGGTGTAATATTTTTTTTGAGCTGTTGTTGATGATTGTAATACCTATGTCATGTTATCGATGTTCGTGGATTGATTAAAGTGTATCAACTTAGGGCCTTGAATATGTATGTTATTCCAAGTATGCAGCATTATTTTCCTAGATTGTTTCTGTGGCTTCACCAACCTTTTCAAAGCATTGTTTGAACTCATTAGTAGCATATTCCTTCATATTCTGTAGCTTTTACACGTTGACCACTCAAAATTGGATATATATATATATATATATATATATATATAATTGGCACTTTGTAACCGCTGAAGCGATTTTTGGCCGAGCTCCTCCTCCAATTTGTGGTTTTGCGTCTTGATGTTTTTCCAACAAAAAGGAGGGACCTACAGTTTATTCTAAGCCGCCTCCGAACGGCTGATGGTTTTTTTTACGAGGAGCCTTTAATTTCATGTCCGAAATACACTCGGAGGGGTGGACATTCCCTGCCGAGGGGCGACTGCAATTAGAAAATTTAACTTAATTTTTTATTTAAATTAATTTTCAATAACTTTTGGATGTTGCTGGCACTGGGATATGAACCCGAGCCTTCCGAATGTGAGTACACAATGCTAACCACTCGGCTATCGCGGCCGCCATACATATTATATATATATAATTTTAAAGCATTTATTAAACATATTATTAAAAAGTCAGGCCAATAAAATTTCATATATTCCAACCAAAACTTCAACTAAACATATAAAATACGTTCACCAAATACACAAAAAAGTTTGATTCGATCAAAATATTTTCAGAAGACAAATTTGTTATGAAAGTTAATAATAACTATAAGAATATAATGGCAGGACGCAATGCTAACCACTCGGCTACCGCGGCCGCCAATATATAATATATATAACATAAAAAAAGCGTGTGTCGGCTGTTAGAAAATATGTTTTGTAAGGATATTTCGATGGGGTTCTGATCTGACTGTTTTACAATAATTTGGTTTCTAAAGGAGTTTAATTGTTGCTTTACCCGTTTGAATTTTTGTGTTGGAGAGATTTGTGCTGAATATTAGGAGTCATCAGAATTTAGAGTGTTGTTTACTTGTTGGCGAGATTTGAGATTATCTGTGGTGAATTCGAAAGGTTTGTTAAAATTTGGTTGAAAGAGTTCAACCTGGGCTTGCAGTTTCTCTGTTATTTTGCGCAGTGCTACTAGTGCAGGTTCGTCTAAGGTGATTTTTATTTTAGCTGTTTGATTCTTTGATACGCAACCGTTCTCTCCTCTGAGGAACGTAGTGAGTGGTTTGATGATGACTGCAAAATTCTGTATACATTATCTATAATAACTAGTGAGACCTAGAAAGGATCTGAGTTCCTTCAGTGTTGTAGGAATAGGGAAATTTTTAATAATCTTTGTATTTAATTACGGGGTGTTAGTTGAAGTTTGCCGGTTTTACTAGTAGATGTCGCTAGCAATATGTATAAATTTCTATGATTTGGCATGTATATAAGTCACATGCCGCCAAAATAATAGCGCCATATTTGTTTACCTCATTGAATATGTCGAGTTTCGATCCAAGTAAATCGCATTTGCGGCAATCGTTGCTTTTCTTATTTCATCAAAAGAAAAAAGCAGCTGAAGCTCACCGGTTGTTGGTAGATACTTATGATGAACATGCTCTAGTGATTAGAATATGCGAGACATGGTTTCGTCAATTTAAAAGTGGAGATTTCGATTTGACAGACAATGAACATCCTGGTGAAGCGAACAAGTTCGAAGACGAGGAATTGCAGGCGTTATTGGATGTTGATCCATCCAATCGCAACAAAAATTGGTCGAAAGACTACATGTGACTCAAGGAGCAATTTTCCAACGTTTAAAAGCCAAGGGAAAGATCCAGAAGTATTGAAAATGGGTGCCACACCAGCTGAACGATAGACAAATGGAAAATCGAAAAACCGTTTGTGAAATGCTGCTTCAACGATTCGAAAGGAAATATTTCCTGCATCGAATTGTCACGGGGGACGAAAAATGGATTTATTTTGAGAACCCGAAGCGAAAAATAGCATGGCTTTCCCCTGGTGAAGCTGGCCCATCGACTGCAAGGCCAAATCGCTTTGGCCGTAAACCAATGCTCTGTGTTTGGTGGGACCAGTGTGGTGTGGTGTACTACGAGTTGTTAAAACCTGGTGAAACGGTGAACACGGATCGCTACCGACAACAAATGATCAATTTAAATCATGCGTTGGTTGAAAAACGGTCGGAATGGGCCCGAAGACATGGCAAAGTTATCTTGCAACATGACAACGCGCCGTCTCATACCGCTAAACTGGTGAAAGACACATTAAAAACACTTAATTGGCACCCGCCGTACTCTCCAGACCTCGCCCCGTCCGACTATCACCTTTTCGCATCGATGGGACATTCCCATGCAGAGCAGTGCTTCGCTAATTTTGAAGAAGTCGAAAATTGGCTCGTCGAATGGTTTGTCTCAAAAGAGAAAAAGTTTTTTTTGGAATGGTATTCATAATTTGCCTGAGAGATGGGCGAAATGTGTAGAAACCAATGGTCAATACTTTGAATAAAACAATTTTGAGATTCCTCTGAAAATGAAAATGAAAAAAATTTCAACTAACACCCTGGTATATGCCCTAAGTATCCATAGAGTCTTGAAAAAGTGAGATTTCTCGTTGCAGATCTTCATGCTGGCCTAGTGAATTGCATTTATGATAATGCGGATATGTTCGATATGTTCTTCAGGAGAGGTAAAATAAATAATAACAACGTTTATATAAATGTACGCGAACTTACCGATATATTGTCTAAGGATATCATCCACGCATCTTTGAAAGCTAGGTGGCGTATTTTTCAGACCGAACGGCATACGAAGAAACTCGTACTTAGCTGCATTTACACTAAACTAAAGGTGGTTTTTTCTCTGTCAGATTTATTTATAAGGATCTGATGGAGCTGGACTCTAAATCTAGAGAGCGGTCGCTACGTTGTCAGGCTTCCATTTAAAGAAGCATTTTCAAAAAGCTCTTCCTAAGCCATTCCTGGTCTGCGGCATTCCAGCAATTCCTTAGCATGGAACGCACGCTTCAGAAGAAAGGGGAGACAATGTACAACGATGTGTTGCAAGAATACATAACGTTGGGCCATATGGAACTCACAACCACCCTTGAAATCATTTCCAATGGCAACTACCATTCGTTCTATTTGCCACATCATGCTCGCACAAAAGTGCGAGCGGTTTTCAGTGAATCGAAAACATCAAGTTCAGGTAATTCCCTAAATGATGTTGCTAATTTTATAATGGCGCATATACAGGTACGTATTCAATGGAGACATTGAAGAAATGCATAGGCAAATCCTCATCCATGAGGACGATAAAGATTATCAGCGAATTTTGTTTCACGAGTCAGAGGATTCTCCCATCTCTGATTATAATCCTAACACAGTGACATTCGGGGTTAATTGTGAGCCATATCTCGCTATCCGTACTCTGCATCAATTGGCAGAAGACACTTCAGCGAAGTTTCCACTAGTCACACCAATACTCAAAGCCCAAACGTATGTTGATGCTGTCCTGTCTGGAAGTCATTATATTGATGATGCCACCGACTCAAAGCGCTAAAGTCAGCTGGCTTTATTCTAAAGAAATTAACGGCCAATAAACCGGCCATATTGGAGAAATTCCCGAGAGAAGACCTTCTCGACTCCAATTTCTTGAAATTCAAAGATGCTTCCACCACCAAAACTCTCGGTATCTGATGGAACGCATTAACGGACATACACCATCCTGCCAATTTCACCTACTTCATTGGTAAAATGGCAACAGTTTACTCAAAACTTGCCAGCCATTTCCGACATCGAAATTCCTCGATTGCTCAATTTTACTCCGAGGCAGGATACCCAAATTCATGGGTTCTGTGACGCCTCGGAAAAAGCTTTCTGTGCAACCATATATGTACGCACAGGAACAGGTGCTCATGCAACATCCATTCTACTGGTTGCATAGTTGCCGTTGACAACAATAAGTCTTCCTCACTTAGAGCTGTGCGGAGCAGTACTGTTAGCAATACTGACTGCAACTACCCAAAACCAGCTAGGCTTAGAAGCATGCAACAAATTTTTATGGTCAGACTCTGAAATAGTACTGGCATGGCTCGAAAAGCCACCATGCACATGGAAGACATACGTGTCTAATCGCAACTCCCAAATTCGGGAATATGTCCCAAGCGGAGTATGGCGCCATGTAGCAAGCAGAGATAACCCTACTGATCTCGGCACATGTGGTTGCAAGCCCCAAGACCTAGCCACCAATACACTCTGGTGGCACGGACCAAAGTGGCTTATACACCACATCAACTTTTGGCCTAATCCAAAGGCACGCAGTACCTCTGAGTTGTATAGCGCACGCCACCATGACACCCCAAGTACACTGGTATAATTTTCCCCTCGCCGTATAAAAAGAAAGGCGACACCCCTTTTTACGGAATACCCGTGGAGTGGAGGAACCGTTTTGTCGAGCACCTCCTTTTGGAGACTTATACCACTGGGTAGGCACACACCGAGTGCAACCGTGCCAACAATGCATGGCTTTGAATTATACAATTATTTGCCGACAGATGCCACTGCCAACGCTTGGAGTGAAAGGAATGTTAGGCAAAACAAAGGAAATGAACCAACAAACACAAAAAATGTTTTTGTTGCGGCCAGTACGCGACAAAACAAAGATAATGTTCAAAAGAAATGAAGATTGAACTCGTAATTAAATATTTATTACGATATAGATCATGTATAGGCTGGGCATTTCATGACGCAAACGTCGCTTGTTTTCGGATCAGCAACTCTATTCCGTTATTAGTTACCATATATGTTCTGGTTTTCGGTTTTGTTTTCTGCTCGTTACTACAATACTATAGTTGCTTTTATTGCATGCATACTCTTAAATACAAGGAACTGTTATACCTAAGTTGGAGCGTTGAGCCCTACACAACTGTCAAAAGTCCTCATGGCCATACAATTTGTATGGGCCATTCGGCAATAGTGCGGCGTCAATGTTGAGCTAATGAAATTTTAAATTTTGATAGCGCGTTATATGATGAAGCTATGTGTGAAGTGTGAAGGAAAAGAGAATAAACCGATGAAGAGGAGTAAACGATTGGGTGAAAATTTTCCCTAGTGTATTGAATTTTGCAAATAAGACAACAAATATTCACTTGAAACCTTTGCCTGCCGAAAAAACTCGTAGCATCTCGGTTGCACTTAATTTATTGAATGTTCTTTAACTGATACGAGTTTCAAGAGAATGATAAAAGGTCAAAACGTCAGTGCTCTTATTCAGGAATAGCGCGTGTATAAATATCAGCTACTTGCTGTATTTATTTATTGTTTTCCGTTTTAATTAAAAACACTTGTTTTTTTCTTTAAACAGTTTTCACAAAATTTATTTTATATTATTATTTGAAATTTTAATTTCACAATTTAGGGTTTTATTATTTATATGTATTTATTTATAACACAACCGGCAGTTCGAGCGAGCGAAAATTATTTTGACTAATAACTAAAATTACTAATACATACATATTTATATACATTTTGTTTTGAATTCTCCTTTAGATTAGTAACGGAAGTAGGGTTGCTGGTAAGTATTTTGGAATGGGAGTAAATTCAGTATGGTGAGTATTTGGGTATGTGTTGGAAAGTAATAGCGTAGGTACAATTCAATCTTTCATAGCAATTCAGGATAATATTCTTTTAATTCTTTTATATATATCTTAAGTTTAAAACTCGATGAGGTCTTCGCTCATATCTTCAACATGTCGGGGGGCCTGCGGGGTCGTAACATTCACCAATTCTTTCAGTTGTTGTAGTGCCTTCTTGGCTTCGCTGACTAGGCCAGTGAGTCGACGTTGGAGGGCCGAGGTGGAATGCCTTCGGGATTTTGGGACGTCAACCTTTCGATGTCCTGCTCTTTTGGATATTTGTCCACTGGCAACAGGTTTACCTGGTGGTGGTTGGGGGGCTCTCTTCGAGCTGCTAGGCGTGGCTCGTGTTGATGTCGTGCGTGCGGAGCTGTGCAGCAGAGTATGATGTGCCAGTCCGCAGCGGTGACAGCTGTCTTGAGAATTGCAGCTTTCCGTCGCATGCGAGGTCACCAAACAGTTGGTGCAATATTTGTGCACCTTCGCAGACTCGTATCGCTCGTCTGGAGTCATTGCCAGGAATGCACGACAGTGGCGCAACGAGTGGGTGCGGCAGCATAGCCGACACTTGCCGAAATTCTGTGATCTGAAAAGACATCGTTCGAAAAGCAATTTTAGTATGAGATGATGGAGAGTGGAGGTGTGCAAAGTTTAGCTTTTCGAGAGAGAGGGAGATGTATAAGCTAAGCGGGTGGCAGAAGGCAGAGTTTGGTTATGTTGCGGGTGACCGTTCCGTCTTGAATGCGGATGTCTACCACGCGAACGTTTTGGTCGGGTCCGGGATGAAGTTTCGTTATGCGACCTAGTCGCCATTCGTTTGGGGGTAGGAGGTCGTCTTTGATGACGGCGAGGTCACCTTCCTTCATATTTCGCTGGGATCCTTTCCATTTATAGCGTTTTTGAAGATGGTGGAGATATTCAGTTTTCCAGCGCTTGCTGAACTGATGATGGAGTACTCTTAATTTTTGCCATTTATTAATGAGTGAGAGATTTTCTGAGTTTGGCTCAGGGATCGAGAGTAAGGGCGCGCCTCGTAAGAAGTGGTCTGGGGTTAGTACCCTCAAGTCTTCGGGATCTTGAGACATAGGAGAGAGTGGTCTGGAGTTGACTACCGCTTCGATGCGTATTAGGAGAATGGTAAATTCTTCGAAGGTGAACTTTTCATTTCCAACGACTTTAGTGAAGTGAATTTTGAAGCTCTTCACTGCCGCTTCCCAAAGTTCTCCCATATGTGGAGCGTAAGGCGGTATAAATTGCCATGTAAGTCCGTGAATGACATATTCCGTTGTGGTTTTGTCAGAAACTTCTTCAAGGAAGGCGGATAGCTCTCCTTGGAGGCTTCGCTGTGCTCCTGCGAAGGTTTTGCCGTTGTCGGACATTATCTTGTGGGGAATGCCTCTTCGTCCTACAAATCGTGCGAATGCTGCCTTAAACGCTTTTGTTGTTAGGTCGGAGCATACTTCCAGATGAATGACCTTTGTCGAGAAATATACGAATACACACACGTATGCTTTAGAATGGGATGCTCGGCGGAGAGTCGAGCTTTTGACGAGGAATGGGCCGGCAAAATCAACACCGATAGTAGGGAATGGGAGTGTATATGTGGACCGTTCAGGGGGTAGCGCTGCCATCAATTGCGTGCTCATCTTCTGTTTGTATATCGTACATGTTTTGCACCGATAAATGCAAGATTTTACTTTCTGGCGGATTCGGGGAATATGGTATTCCTGTTGGACCACGCGAATCATCAGCTGCTTTTCCGCGTGCAGTAGAGTTGAGTGAAGGAACTCGAGGAGGAGGGAGCAATATCGCGAATTATCGGGGATGATAATTGGATGGCGCTCATCGTAGCTGAGGGCGGCATGAGTGAGACGTCCATTTGCGCGCAGCAGTCCTGATTTAGCCAAGAAGGGGTTGAGAGTACGTAGTGGTTCTCTTTTTTCTATCGGAACTTTCGACTCCAGTGCTGTGATGGTTTTTCCGAAATATTTTCGCTGGGTGACAGCTATGACGCGAGTTTTTGGGAACTTTGAGTCGATTTGAGTGAGAGTGGTAGAGGGCGAATTTGGCAGCTTCCTAGCCTTTTGCGCGAAACGAAATATGTTCGCTGTTACTCTGAGAGTGGTGGAAAAGGAGGAGAAACGGTCTAGAAAATCAGGAGATTCTAAATCGTGGAATGCTTCAATTTGTCGTTGTTCGGGAGGGGACGAATGAGTTGGTGAACTTTTCGGCCAAAGAGGGGATGGCCTAGTTAACCCCTCGGGGCCTTTTCACCAGAGTGAACAGTTGACGAGCTCTTGGGGTTTAGCTCCACGCTGTCCTGTTCGCTACGTATGTTTTCCACGTCCATGGGGGTTTTTCCAGCCATGCTAAAACAATTGAGGAGTCTGTCCACAAAATTAGTTCATGGGATGGCAGATTTAGAGAGGATCGGATCTGCTTTACTAATTTTGCTAGTAAAACTGCGCCGCAAAGTTCCAGCCTAGGGAGAGAGACGGTTTGTAAGGGGGCCACTTTACTCTTGGCTGCGAGTAAGTGGGATGTAGCAGCTTCACCTTGCTGGACTCGTAAATATACGCAAGCGCAGAATGCCTTCTCGGAAGCATCTGAGAATCCGTGTAGCTGAATGGAACTGTTTGGGCTGAATTGCACCCATCGAGGTATTCTTATCTCTTCTATTGCGGCGAGATTTTCCCTGAATGTGTTCCATTTGTGGAGTGAGATCGGCTTCACGGTTTCGTCCCAGTCCTTCCATCCATAGTTGTTGAAGAAGAGTTTTCGTTGCTATCATTATGGGCGATAGCCATCCTGCCGGGTCGAAAAGTTTCGCGACAGATGAGAGGATCTGTCGTTTCGTGGCAGTGTCTGAGGATAACGGGGGGTCAACTGAGTACGAGAATGTATCAGTTAGAGCATTCCATTTTATTCCGAGGGTTTTTGTAGAACTTGCCTCTTGGAATTCGAGAAATTCTTCATCTAAAGATCAGACGGGGGGATGACTTTCAGCAGTGACTTGTGGTTTGCTGTGATCTTTTTTAATGGGAACCCGGCTGACTTGAGTACTTCGATAACTTGATGTATTGATTCGCCGGCTGAGTCTAGATTGTGTCCGCCTGAGAGGATGTCATCTGCGTTTGTCTCTCCTCTTAATATTTTTGATACGTGGGGTATGTCTCCTTAGAGTCCTCGGCTAATTGGTGGAGTGTCCTTATTGCCAAGTATAGAGCGCAGTTGACACCGAATGTCACCGTTTTTAGTTTAAAGTCTTCTATCGGACTATGGGGGGTTCAGCGGAATAGTACGCGTTGGAAGTCTTGGTCTTCCTTATGGACGTATATTTGGCGGTACATTTTTTCAATGTCGCCGTTAAATACATACTTATAAAGGGTGGTTAAATTGTAAGGGCCGATGTTGAATGTGAACCACACCTAAACGCCAAGTTTTTTTCCGAATTTAATTTGACATTTCTCAATTTCAGACTTACTCAATTTGAACCATGGAGAGATACACAATCCAACAACGTGTTAAAGTTATCCAGACTTATTATGAAAATTTTCGAAGAAAATCATCTTCAGTGATGAGGCACATTTTCACCTCAGTGGATTCGTCAATAAACAGAATTGCCGCATTTGGGCGAATGAGAATCCAAGAGTGATTGTCGAAAAACCAATGCACCCACAAAGAGTGACTGTTTGGTGCGGTTTATGGGCTGGCGGCATCATCGGGCCGTATTTTTTCCAAAATGAGGCCGGTCAGGCAGTTACTGTGAATGGTGTTCGCTATCGTGAGATGATAACGAATTTTTTATGGCCACAATTGGAAGATATGGATGTGGACGATATGTGGTTTCAGCAGGACGGTGCCACTTGCCACACAGCTAACGAAACAATGGCTCTTTTGGGCAACAAATTCAATGGCCGTGTTATCTCACGTAATGGCGATGTCAATTGGCCCCCAAGATCATGTGATTTGACACCGTTGGACTTTTTTCTCTGGGGTTATTTGAAAGAAAAGGTGTACGTCGATAAGCCAGCAACAATTCAAGAGCTAAAGGATGAGATAATTCGGCACATTAACGGCATAGAAACTCCATTATGCCTCAGCGTCATCGAAAATTTGGACCATCGTATGGAGGTGTGCCGCCGAGGTCGCGGCGCTCATTTGGCCGATATTTTGTTACATTCATAATTGACTAATACCAATATATCATAATAAAATAAAATTTCAATAATTTCCTAAATAGTTTGTGTTTTATTCAAAATCAACATCGGCCCTTGAAAATTTAACCACCCTTTATAATCTCCATTTTAGAATAATGAGCATTAAGTCATTTTGGAGAACGGGGCCCGTGTGTGATACGTCGTTGAGTGAGAGACCGGAATGCGAGGTTTTTGAGGTATTGAAAACTACACGGACTTTAGTAGTTTAGTTTCCAGGTTTAATCACCGCGTGATGGGGTAGGTAAAAGGAGAAATATTTACCGTCGCGTATGATTTCTCGTGAATGGGTTAGTTCCATGTGGTCTAGCGTTAGGTATTCCTCTAGGACTTCTGAATAGGTGTTCCGAAGCTCATCTTTCTTTTCGTTAGTTCGTTCCGCGCTGAGGTATTGCTCAGGCAGGTCTGGAGTACCCGAGGGCAATGGAGTCCGGGAATGCTGACTTGAATGGCAGCTTTACTACATACCGACCATCTTCTCGTCGATGAGTGGTTTTTTTGTAGAGCGCTTCACAGTATTCATCATCGTCTGTGTATGTGGGGGCCGGTGTTACCTCTTCTTGTTCCCAGAATTTCCTGAGTAAATCTCCTAGTGATTCTGAAGGGGTTTCAATCACCTGAGTAGAGAATGAGGAGATTTCTTCCACAACTGGTCCACTTAATATCCACCCAAATATTGTGTTTTGGGCTATTAAGCTGCCGCCTACATTAATTTAGAGACCTGGGGTGAGTATTTTTGGGATTATAGCGCTACCAATGACCATGTCTATTCTAGCTGGTGTAAAGCAGTTGGGGTCTGCTAAGGGTAGTGAGAGATATTCTGTTAAATCTACTTCTTTTATTTTGAAGGATGGGAGAGTGTGCGTCAATTGAGACAGTATTATCGCTTGAGCCGCGATTTTTATTGATTGATTAGCAGAGCATATCGTAATAGAGCATATTCTATTCGAGTTTTGGACTGTGTTACCGCTCATGCCAAGAATTTGGTAGTTGGCTTTTGTGGTGGGGAGACCAAGTAACTTTTGTATACGGGATGTTACAAAAGTTTTTTGAGAGCCTTGGTCAATGAGAGCTCTGATGTGAGTTACTTCTCCTTTGTGGAGAATGGGAATATTTGCTGTGGGAAGCAATGTGCTTTCTTTGTTACTAGAATAGTGGGATAGAGTTTTTGTTCTACCACTTTCATTTGCCTTTGAGTTTTTTGATGCCTGCTTAGAGGTGCAGGGCTGTTCTTCCTCGACTGTCACTTGAGAAGTAGTGAAGTTTCTTTGAGGTTTTGGGGGGTAAGGCGTGGGGTTGCTCGCAGTGTAATGGAAGAGGGAGTGGTGACGTCTTTGACAATAAACGCACGTAAAGTTGCTTTTGCAATCTTTCTCCAAATGCGAGTACGCCAGGCAATTTTTGCAGTAGTTGTTGTCTTTAATGAACTTGTTCTTGAAAATTTTAAGTGCTGCTTCGGAGTGAGTCTCTTCACTGGTGTCCCACCATTTCCCGCAGAATTTTTCCATCGTGGATAGCTCATATAAAAATTTTTTGTGCAGCTGGGAGAATTCCTCCTCTTCCGCCTGGGATTTCGAGCGAGTTCGGGGGTGGAGGGATTGGGGCTTCTCCATTTTGTCCTCCATTGTGAGATATTTATTTTATTTAATTTTAATATAAAATATTTATTTATATTTATATATAAGTATATATATATATTATTTTAATTAGATTATTTAGGGGGTAGCTTTTATGTTTGTATTGTACTGTCTCAGCGCGTCTGAGCACAGCAATGTATAAATGTATACTGGGTTTTTGTGATACCTTGTTTGTATACTGGGTGTTTAGTTTAGCTTACACGAGTATGTACGTATGTATACTTATGTACATACGTGTCTTTGCCCGCTTGCTATTGTAAATAGCGAAGAAGTGGAAATTGCCGGAATTTGAAAAAACCACTTTATGTACATATGTGTATGTACATAGGTACATGTACCACGGTTGGGTAGTGGTGACTTGCTGTGCGGTGGTGACTTTGGGCAGTGTAATGTTGGGGTGTATATACTGAGAGTATGTATATACTAGGGAGGATATATGAGAGGGACAACTGGTCCAACTATGGACCTTTTCGAAGGTGTTTTTGCACCAGTTGGCGTATATAAAAAGGGGAGTTTACATACGTGAGGGGATATATAATAATAAGCGATTTTTTGGATTAAATATATACTTGTGATGGGGAAAGATCGCGTTCGCGTTTGTTTCGTTCTTGATTTTATAAATTTTGTAAATATTTATATTTTTTCCAAATTTTATATAATTCTTACACCTTTTTATTTATGTAAATATGTATGTGCCCTGTTTTCACTTTTTTTTATGGTTTTTGTCACCACATGTATGTATTTGTGTATGTATGTACGCATGTAATATATGTATATATATATGTAATATATATATTCTCTGTTTACCTTCTGCTCAAATATAAACGAGACTGTTCAATAAAACAAAAGCGGTTAATTATTTTTCAATATTTATTTTATCCCCTTCAAAACAGCCACCATTAGAAGCGATACACATATGCCACCTTTTTTTCCAATCTTCATAACACTTCTGGTAGGCCGCTTTATGTATGGCTTTCAGTTCCTCCTTCGAATTCTCTTTTATGACTTCAATCGACTGAAAATGCTTTCCACGAAGCGGCAATTTGAGTTTAAGGAAAAGAAAAAAGTCACACGGTGCCATGTCGGGTGAATACGGTGCTTGCGGAACAATATTTACGTTGTTTTTTTTCAAATAATCGCGTACAAGACGAGACGTATGAGCAACAATTTTGGAACAAGTCGAGCAGACACACGTCTCATGCCCAAAACATCGTGAATAATGCTATGAGCGGATCCATTTGATATGTTGAGCTCACTAGCTATCTCTCTTTCAGTCACACGACGATTTTCCAACACAATTTTCTTCACTTTCTCGACGTTTTCTTCGTTTATTGACGTTGCTGGACGACGATCATGGGGCAAGTTCTCCAGCGATGTACGGCCGTCCTTGAACGACTTATACCAATCAAAAATACGTGCACGTGATAGGCAATACTCCCCATATGCCTTCTACAACATTTTCATTGCTTCCGTCGCACTTATTCCATTGGAATAACAAAATTTCAAACAAACTCTTTGCTCAACGTTAATTTCCATAGTAAAATTCGAAAAACATACTCGAGGTTGACTTGTTTATAGTGCCGTAAAAAAAGAAAAGGTGACAGATCGCGCTCAAATTTGACATGTAAACATATAACAGTCCTGCTAACCTAAGCAAAAAAAAGTATGGCCATATGTCTTGTACTTGTCGAGTTATGGACAAAGGCTCGTTTATATTTGAGTATATTTTTACCGCTTTTTATGTTCTATTTTGCACTTTTTTGTGTTTTGTGTCACAGCATGTAAATATTATGCATTTATATATGTATATATTTTTTTGTTTATTCTTCTTAATATATATTTCTTTCAAAAAAAAAAAACAAAATTTTCTGGTTTTTAATTTTCCATTTAATTTTGTTATTTTGTAGCACAGAGCTTGTGTGTGTATTTTATTGTTTTCCACCCACTTTTTTGGTTTTTTTTTTGTTTTTTATTTTTTTGTCACCGCATTTATGTAATTGTATGTGTATGTATGCACTTATATAATATGTATAAATATATATAAAATATATTTTTTTTTTGCTTATATTTCGCTTTTTATATATGTAACTATGATAATTTTTTGTCACTGCATGTATGTGCTTATATATATATAAATTATATATTTTTTTATGTTGATGCACAGATCACTGCACTTTCAATTTTTTTTTTTTTGGTCACAGCACTAACTTTTTACTGAATAATAAATATAATACAACGCCCGAGTTATGACAACGCGAGTTTTCGCTCGCTTACGTTTTTCGTCAATCGCGTTAATTGTTTTAAATTTTTAAATTTAGTTTTTTTTTTTAAATAAAATATCTTTATTTTTTTTTTACAGTTCGCTCCGATAAGCGGGTTTCGGCACCATGTATAAATATCAGCTACTTGCTGTATTTATTTATTGTTTTCCGTTTTAATTAAAAACACTTGTTTTTTTCTTTAAACAGTTTTCACAAAATTTATTTTATTTTATTATTTGAAATTTTAATTTCACAATTTAGGGTTTTATTATTTATTTTATTTATAATTTATTTATAACACAACCGGCAGTTCGAGCGAGCGAAAATTATTTTGACTAATACCTAAAATTACTAATACATACATATTTTTTTACATTTTGTTTTGATTTCTCCTTTAGAGTAGTAACGGAAGTAGGGTTGCTGGTAAGTATTTTGGAATGGGAGTAAATTCAGTATGGTGAGTATTTGGGTATGTGTTGGAAAGTCTACAAAGTACAATTCAATCTTTCATAGCAATTCAGGATAATTTTCTTCTATATATATCTTAAGTTTAAAACTCGATGAGGTCTTTGCTCATGTCTTCAACAGCGCGCGATACTAGTCATATGCGTTAAAAAACGCATCGCCGAACGCTCCAATTTAGGTATATCAGTAACTCGTTTTCAATATCAGTTTCTCTCTCTATTTCCGGATTTGTCTGTATATGACTGCTTATGTATTTTTTATATTTAAGCCAGTTAGTTCTGAATGTAGCAAGTCGAAAAACATGCTCATTTCCAGTTGTTCGATCAATTTATTGGGGAATGATCCGAAGATAAGTCAGCACAGGTTTCGGCAAATAATCTTCGTTGTTTTTACTGTAGGCCAGTAAGTTGGCTGTCTTCGGAGATAAAATTGTTTATATTTTTGGTACATATGTTCGGATTATAAAACTGTTCACCTTTTGCGTTAATAAGTCTGAAACCCCAATTAGTATGATTCGCATTGTAGTCATCTCCAGCTAAAAATCTATCTCCCAGAACCATGAAAATGTCGTTAAATTAGTGGGCAGTAAGTCGCAACCCCTAGTTTTAAGAGTGATCGAAGATGACAGCAATCAGCTTGTTGTGAAGAAATGAAAAACACTGGGTTTTAAACGGTTCATTGTGAGTATACAGTGGTCAATAAAAGTATTTGTCATAAAATAAATCCTTAGAAAATGTTATAATTGCAACTGAACGAAAAAAATTTGAAACAAATAATGCAATCTTCAGCTTATGGTATCTGTTTTTCTGTTTTTAATGTTTTGGAGGCAAAAAATTATAAATAAAATAATAAAAATGCAATTCTTATGCGAAACATCGAAAAACAAAGCAAAAAAGTTTTCGTCATTTGTGCAAAATTCTTTAGTTTTGGAAAAAGTAACGAAAGTTCAATATTTTGTTATGAGTTCACCACGTCTTATTACCTCTCACAAACGCTTTGCATTGATTGGACTAATTTCGCTGTATAATCTGGTTCTATTTTGCTTCATTCTTCCATTACAATCTGTTGCATCTGCTGCTTGTTTGAAAAGCTGCGTTTTCTAAATTTGGACTCCAAATGACCCCAGAGATGCTCTCTGGTTATACTATATAGCAACCAAAGCTTAGTGTTATGCGCAGGATGCATCGGATATTTATCTTGATAGAACTGAAAACACTACCGGTGCTCAGCTTTTCTGCACTAGGTCTCAAATTTCGCTTCAGTATATCGACGTAGTAGTAGTTGTGATTCATTATTCCATTTATTATTTCAATATTTCCCACACCAGATGACGTCATACATCCCGAAATCATTCACCACCATGTTTAACAGGAGCAACTGTATTGCGTTCTTTTAGCTCCGTATTTTGCTTTCCGTACACAATTATCCTCTCATCAGACCCAAAAAGGTTAAATTTACTCTCGTGCGTAAGTATTACATTCGACCAAAATGATTCCGGTTCTTTTACATAAGCTCTTGCCAAATTTAGTCTTTAAATTCGGTTAATTTTATTAATAAACGGTCTCTTCCGTGCAGTTCCTCTATAACCACACATTTTTAATTATTAAAACTTTCACTTCATCAGAAAATTCTTTATGCTTGCGACCCATTTTGATTAAATAAAACTCCGTTGTTGCTATGGAAAATAAAAAACGGGACGGTTTTTTCCAAAACAGAAGTGTGTTGCCCAAATCACGAATAGTTTTATTGCTTTGATTTCGATGTTTCGCATAAAAATAGCGTTTTTGTTATTTTATTTATAATTGTTTGCTTCCAAAACAAACAAAAAACAGTAAACAGATACCATAAACTGAAGATTGCATTATTAGTTTATGACAAATACTTCTTTTGACAGCTGTAGCTGTAGGCAGGGATATAAAATTATTGTTATGGGTGAGATATGTTTCAGATAAAATAATAACATCAATATCGTGAATCTGTAAAGTAAATTGATTGCTTATTTATGCTGGTCATAAGCATTTCATAAACTAATGAGTTCACTCATTGCTTTCCATCAGGATTTGATTTTGCGCATTTATTAGGCCTTGAAACATACTTTGCATGGTTGAGTTAAATTGTGTCATGTACTGGGTTATATTAGGAATCATGGCCTCACTTCCAGTTCTGGAAGAAATTACTGGAAATAGTATAATGGGGTTGGTTTTTATATCAGGGGCAAGTTTAGATTTTAATTTTTTTAGACCTTTGTAATTAGCCGTTTACTTGCCACCGCAGTTGCTACACTCAGTCTAAGTATTTCTAATATGTTCGCGCAACTTTTTAATTCAAATTATTCAACTAACTCTCAAAGCGAAATAATGAAATAATAAAATTCATATGTTAACGAAATAACAAAAATAAAAGAAAAATTTGATTTTCAAGTGTTTGTGCACTTAATAAAAAAGTTATTTCTTTTTATTTCTATCGCGCCGATTGGCAAAACCCAAACCCACCAAACCCAAGCAAGTTATTTATGGTCCTTCGAGGCCAAACTTGACCAGCCCTAAGAGCAATATGCAGTCCACAATCGTCGCTCCCCCGTGCGTTCGCTTTTACAAAAAAAAAAACAACTAACACTAAAGTGCTGTGCAGAAACCAAACTGAAACAAAAAATATTATTTTTTTTAATAAAAAAAAAACAAAAACAATTAAAAAAAAGTGGCATACATGTATATACAAGGTATTATGAAAAAAAAACAACTAAAGTGATGTGCAGTGCAGAAAACAAACTAAAACAAATAAAAACAAAAATTAATAACGGAACTGTTTCAGACCACATATTTTTTGGAAATAGTGAAAAAATTACAACAATAGCTTTGGACGGTAGAAGTTATAGCTGCTATTTCGGAAACCACCACGTTTCCTCATCAGACTTCTTTTTCCAGACACCTTTTGTTCGAATGGAATTCGAACTTGGGATGCCCACAGCACGAGCCAATGGTAATCCCATTAAGCTACATGTGTGCCGCTTTCACATATTGTTGTTTTTCACTTTTTTCCTTTTACCTACATATCCACGATCAAGTGCTCAGATATTCTGTAGCTGTAAACTTGACGCGATGTAGTTGTTTTTGCTAAGAATTTACCAACAAATATTTTAAAGCAACGCCTTTTTTTATTATTGGAAAATTTCATTCGCACGGCAAGGCTCTTCCGTAATTCCTAGATGCTTTTTCAGGTCATTATTGTGTTGCATTGTTTTTGGGTTTTCATTTAAATGGAACTGTTTCAGACCACATATTTTTTGGAAATAGTGAAAAAATTACAACAATAGCTTTGGACGGTAGAAGTTATAGCTGCTATTTCGGAAACCACCACGTTTCCTCATCAGACTTCTTTTTCCAGACACCTTTTGTTCGAATGGAATTCGAACTTGGGATGCCCACAGCACGAGCCAATGGTAATCCCATTAAGCTACATGTGTGCCGCTTTCACATATTGTTGTTTTTCACTTTTTTCCTTTTACCTACATATCCACGATCAAGTGCTCAGATATTCTGTAGCTGTAAACTTGACGCGATGTAGTTGTTTTTGCGAAGAATTTACCAACAAATATTTTAAAGCAACGCCTTTTTTTATTATTGGAAAATTTCATTCGCACGGCAAGGCTCTTCCGTAATTCCTAGATGCTTTTTCAGGTCATTATTGTGTTGCATTGTTTTTGGGTTTTCATTTTAAATGGAAGTGAAAAACAACAATATGTGAAAGCGGCACACATGTAGCTTAATGGGATTACCATTGGCTCGTGCTGTGGGCATCCCAAGTTCGAATTCCATTCGAACAAAAGGTGTCTGGAAAAAGAAGTCTGATGAGGAAACGTGGTGGTTTCCGAAATAGCAGCTATAACTTCTACCGTCCAAAGCTATTGTTGTAATTTTTTCACTATTTCCAAAAAATATGTGGTCTGAAACAGTTCCATTTAAATGAAAACCCAAAAACAATGCAACACAATAATGACCTGAAAAAGCATCTAGGAATTACGGAAGAGCCTTGCCGTGCGAATGAAATTTTCCAATAATAAAAAAAGGCGTTGCTTTAAAATATTTGTTGGTAAATTCTTCGCAAAAACAACTACATCGCGTCAAGTTTACAGCTACAGAATATCTGAGCACTTGATCGTGGATATGTAGGTAAAAGGAAAAAAGTGAAAAACAACAATATGTGAAAGCGGCACACATGTAGCTTAATGGGATTACCATTGGCTCGTGCTGTGGGCATCCCAAGTTCGAATTCCATTCGAACAAAAGGTGTCTGGAAAAAGAAGTCTGATGAGGAAACGTGGTGGTTTCCGAAATAGCAGCTATAACTTCTACCGTCCAAAGCTATTGTTGTAATTTTTTCACTATTTCCAAAAAATATGTGGTCTGAAACAGTTCCATTTAAATGAAAACCCAAAAACAATGCAACACAATAATGACCTGAAAAAGCATCTAGGAATTACGGAAGAGCCTTGCCGTGCGAATGAAATTTTCCAATAATAAAAAAAGGCGTTGCTTTAAAATATTTGTTGGTAAATTCTTCGCAAAAACAACTACATCGCGTCAAGTTTACAGCTACAGAATATCTGAGCACTTGATCGTGGATATGTAGGTAAAAGGAAAAAAGTGAAAAACAACAATATGTGAAAGCGGCACACATGTAGCTTAATGGGATTACCATTGGCTCGTGCTGTGGGCATCCCAAGTTCGAATTCCATTCGAACAAAAGGTGTCTGGAAAAAGAAGTCTGATGAGGAAACGTGGTGGTTTCCGAAATAGCAGCTATAACTTCTACCGTCCAAAGCTATTGTTGTAATTTTTTCACTATTTCCAAAAAATATGTGGTCTGAAACAGTTCCATTTAAATGAAAACCCAAAAACAATGCAACACAATAATGACCTGAAAAAGCATCTAGGAATTACGGAAGAGCCTTGCCGTGCGAATGAAATTTTCCAATAATAAAAAAAGGCGTTGCTTTAAAATATTTGTTGGTAAATTCTTCGCAAAAACAACTACATCGCGTCAAGTTTACAGCTACAGAATATCTGAGCACTTGATCGTGGATATGTAGGTAAAAGGAAAAAAGTGAAAAACAACAATATGTGAAAGCGGCACACATGTAGCTTAATGGGATTACCATTGGCTCGTGCTGTGGGCATCCCAAGTTCGAATTCCATTCGAACAAAAGGTGTCTGGAAAAAGAAGTCTGATGAGGAAACGTGGTGGTTTCCGAAATAGCAGCTATAACTTCTACCGTCCAAAGCTATTGTAATTTTTTCACTATTTCCAAAAAATATGTGGTCTGAAACAGTTCCATTTAAATGAAAACCCAAAAACAATGCAACACAATAATGACCTGAAAAAGCATCTAGGAATTACGGAAGAGCCTTGCCGTGCGAATGAAATTTTCCAATAATAAAAAAAGGCGTTGCTTTAAAATATTTGTTGGTAAATTCTTAGCAAAAACAACTACATCGCGTCAAGTTTACAGCTACAGAATATCTGAGCACTTGATCGTGGATATGTAGGTAAAAGGAAAAAAGTGAAAAACAACAATATGTGAAAGCGGCACACATGTAGCTTAATGGGATTACCATTGGCTCGTGCTGTGGGCATCCCAAGTTCGAATTCCATTCGAACAAAAGGTGTCTGGAAAAAGAAGTCTGATGAGGAAACGTGGTGGTTTCCGAAATAGCAGCTATAACTTCTACCGTCCAAAGCTATTGTTGTAATTTTTTCACTATTTCCAAAAAATATGTGGTCTGAAACAGTTCCATTTAAATGAAAACCCAAAAACAATGCAACACAATAATGACCTGAAAAAGCATCTAAAAATTAATAACATTTTTTAAAATAAAAAAGTGGTAACACACATGCATAAAAAGTACGAAATCAGTGTTCGACCATGTGCTTTTCACAAAGACTTTTTTAACCTCCTCTTTAACTGAAACACTTTATACGACTTAGTGAGGCCAACATAAGAATATATTGTAGTTCACTGAAATGGAACTCCAATTAACAAGTTAATTCCTATTTGTTAGAGTCTGTTTAAAAAAAAATTTTACTTTTGCAGTAAGACATGTCTGATGGAACTCTAGGATAAATCTTCCTGCCTATATTTACTTACTTACTTTACTGGCATAGACACTGCTTACGCAATTTTAGCCGAGTTAACAGCATTGCGCCATTCGCTTCTTCTTTTTGCTGTGTGGCGCCACTTGGAAATAGCAAGTACAGCCAGGTCCTTCTCTACCTCGTCCTTCCAACGGAGTGGAGGTCTTCCTCTTCCTCTGCTTCCACCGGCGGGTACTGCATCGAAAACTTTTAAAGCTGGACCACATGGCCTAGCCAGCGTAGCCGCTGCTTCTTGATTCGCTGAACTATGCCAATGTCGTCATATAGGTAACTCGTACAGCTCATCGTTCCATCTTCTGCGATATTCGCCGTTGCCAACTCAAAGAGGACCATACATCTTCCGTAAAACTTTTCTCTCGAAAACTCCTAACGCCGACTCATCAGATGTTGTCATCGTCCATGCTTCCGCACCATGTAGCAGAACGGGAATGGTGAGAGACTTGTAGAGTTTGGTTCTCGTTCGCCGAGAGAGGACTTTACTTCTCAATTGCCTACTTAGTCCAAAGTAGCACCCTTTGGCAAGAGTGATTCTGCGCTGGATTTCAATGCTCACAATATTATTGGTGTTGATGCTTGTTCCTAGATAGACGAAATTATCTACGACCTCGAACTTATGACTGTCAAGAGTGACATGGAAGCCAAGTCGCAAATGGGATGACTGTTTGTGTGATTACAGGGGATATTTCGTTTTGCCTCGTTCACTACCAGACCCATATCCTTCGCTTCCTTGTCCAGTCTGGAGAAAGCAGAACTCACGGCGCGGTTGTTGAGGCCAATAATGTTGATATCATCGGCGTACGCCAGCAGCTGTACACTCTTATAGAAGATTGTACCTTAAGCTCTGCTGCCCGTATTATTTTCTCCAGCATTAAATTAAAAAAGTCACACGATAAAGAGTCATCTTGTCTGCAACCTCATTTGGTATTGAACGGCTCGGAGAGGTCCTTCCCGATCCTGACGGAGCTTCTAGTGTTGCTTAACTTCAGTTTAAGTAGCCGTATAAGTTTTGCGGGGATACCAAATTCAGACATTGCGGCGTAAAGGCAGCTCCTTTCGTGCCGCCAAAGGCGGCTTTAAAATCGACAAAGAGGTGGTATGTGTCGATTCTCTTTTCACCAGTATTTTTCAAGTTCTGGCGCATGGTGAATATCTGGTCAACGGTACACTTACCTGGTCTAAAGGCTAAATTTTCCAACTGTCGCACCAAAGATACCTTCTTTGCCCAATCGTGAACCTTAATTCGTTTGCGGGGGTCGTCAACAGACAGGGGATATCTCATCCGAGGCGTTGCTAACTTTTTCATTGGAGCTGGTTTCTGCGTGGCGAGTCCCAAGCCTAGCGCACAACCCCGTTAGGCGAGTAAGTTTAAAAATTTTACACATTTATATAGATAGCGAGCCGCTTGCTTCAAGACCGACGCCCGCTCGCAGCCGCACCTTTGGAGAACAGACGCTGCAATTAGACTTCTGCGGACCCTTAAACCGAATAAGTCGGAGTGGCTCCACTGAAGCTTCCTCTCTCATTAGCCGTGACCCAATGCTCTACACGGGTTGGTTACCGCATCTTGCACAAGGGTTGCTCACGTTTCCAGGGTGCGCGACGTGGGCGCAAGATTAGGAATTGAGTATAGCTTCACAACTGTAACAGCATACCCAGAAGCTTGACTACACCCCTGCCTATACCAACCGTTTAAAAATTTTAAATCTACCTACTCACGCAAGTCGTAGAGAAATGGTAGAGGCATTTTTTATAGTTCATTGCTCTTATATGAGGCAAACTTTAGTGTGTCAACTCGTATATAGGTATAGGCAGCTTAGGCCTTTACTATAAAGTCTTGTAAAACAAATTATGAATTGAATGAACCCTTTCTCTGATTGTGTCACAATTTTAATTTTCATTCGAGCAATCGATTTTTTAACATCAAAGAAAACTATTCTTACTTCTCTCAACAATTAAATTTTAAAATTCCATAATTACTAAATTTCAGCTGTTGAATAATTATTTTTTCTGTAGCTGAACAGTTTTAAATATCGACGCTTAACAAACGGTTCCCAATCATTACACGGCATATTCTGTACTCCTGTCAGTTTCTACATGTACGGGATTATTTCGTGTATAGATATTTTAAACCGTAAATTTGGTGCGTTTCGTTCTTCTTGAGTTCAGCTGACTTGAGAAGACTTTAACTATTAATTACACGTATGTTAACGACCGCCCCAATTTCTAAACCTTGTTTCTCTAGAGCTTCTTTTGTATCACTTGAATCAAGAGTAGTAGACATTCGTATAAGTGCACACAAATTTTTTGAGTTTTTAATAAATAAAAGCTTTAATTGTTGCATTCAAAAATAGGAAGTTATCCGTTTTATTGTTTTGTCTATTTTTAACTTAAAGTTTTATCAATACAACAGTATTTATTAAAAACTTAGTAAGAAATCGGCATTTTTAAGTAGACATTAGTTTAAGCGCACTTCACTTCGTTTCAACATACAAAAAAAACTTCAAACTTAAACTAAATCTTAGTACTTGGTATGGCCACCCCGGTTTTCAATAACAGCAAAAATGCGACTTGGCATAGACTCAACAAGATTTTTGAGCATATCTCTCCTCAAATCAAGCCAACATTGCTGAATTGAGGTTTTTAGCTCATTGACGCTTCTGTACTGACGCCAATTACTGTAAACTTTTCCTGCCATTACTTCTACGGGGTTACAATCTGGACTGCATTCCGGCCAATCAAGTAAAGGCCCTTCCTAGCTCTCCGACCATGCCTTTGTTTGCCTACCATCACCGAAATTTCGCTTTGATCGCACCACATTTTGTGTGGTTAGATCGTGCCAGTAACAATTGCAGCAATCTGACCCATATCAATTGAATTTTTTCTCGTTCGAAAAAATAACTTTCTGCCACTCCTTTGTCCAGAATATGTATTTTTTAGCAAATCTTAATCATTCTTGCTTGTGCTGTGCTGTTAAACGCGAAACGTTTCGTCGACCACTAATTTCGTTTTAGTTTGCCTGCAGTTCAATTTATTTTATGTTGCTTCATCGCGTTTTTGCTCTTTTTGACGGAGTGTCAATTTTTGGTTACCTCACCGTCTTTATTCCATAATGATTGCCTTATTTTAACAAAAATACGGATAACATTTTCTGACCTCCCTATTCTTTTTACACTAATGACCCACTTCGCCTTTTATTTGTTATATTTCTGCTAATAAAAAACAAAAAATGTCACACTGTGGCTCCTCTTTTAAAAAAATATGAATTTTTCCAACATGCGCTTATACGAATGTCCGCATTACTACGGCGATGTTTCTTCTGCTTTAAATATGCTTTTTCGAAAAATTTCAGTGTGCGCTTATATTATATGCTACTCCTTACATAGCGGAGTTATTCTGTTCCCATTACTGCATCGCCATCAACATCAGTAGCGGAATCTACGGTATTATGCTTCTTAGCTTTACTCGATTTTTTGATAGGACTAGATTTTTCCCTTTTTTTACCACGTTAACGTAGCGATCAATGCTTGTCTGCACTGCCGACTACCCTTTTTTTCTTTTTGGTTGTCTCACCTTGTTCGAATTTCGATCTCGCCGCCCGGAGTTGCTGCTGCGCTGCATGACTGCATAGCTGTTTGCGTTTCTGCTATTGCTGGAGAATTCACAGATGAAGCGAAAAGAGTTATTAGATTCTTTGTTTTATCTGTTTCTACTGAAGAACTGGTCTCCGTTAGCATCTTTAAATATGAGCCGCTTGCCTTTGCACTGGTGTGGCCTAGGGCCACAGCGTGACGAGCTGTGGACGGCCAAAGTTTTATCTGGGATAAAAACACGGCGAAAATACAAGGTGACGGCAGGAGCAGCGCAGGGCTCTATCCTCAGGCCAGACCTCTGGAACGTCAGCTACGATGGCATATTAGACCTTAAGATGGCTGATAGGACATATCTTGTTGCTAACGACATTGCCGTTATAATTATCGCGTGCGATACGGAAGACGAACGCTGGAAGCTAAATCAAGTAATGATAAGAACAAAAATGTGGCTTGACCAACGTGGTCTCACACTCGCAACAGAAAAAACCGAGCTGCTGCTATTAACGATGAAACACATACCTCTAGAAATAGATATGCACACAATCGTGTCAAGAAGAGTTGTTAACTATCTGCGTGTAAGACTAGACCCTAGACTGAGCTACTGGGCAGCATGCCGCAGTTAAAGCCTCCAAAGTCACTTCTCAGCTTAGTAGACTAATGGCTAACATAGGACGACCAACCCAAGAAAAAAGGAAGCTTGTCATGACGACAACCCTTAAAATCTTACTGTATGAAGCCGAGCTATGGGCGGACTCACTTAAGTAGAATAATAGGTAAATGGTACTGACCAAATTATACCGCACGGCGGCATTGAGGGTAGCGTCGGCATACTGTACAATATAAGGGGAAGCTATAGCTTTAATAAGCGGAAGCGTTCCCATTGACCTATTGACAGCCGAAAAGAGAGAAAAATGGAACGCCACCCTGAAGTAATGCGAAAGCGGTTCCAAGGTGGGCGACGGTTCCCTAGAGAAGAGTTTTTTATTGACCTGCAAGTGGCACGTACCATTATAACGCAATGAAGATGCGGAAGACATTTTTCTTCTCCTCATCCGCAAAAAAGGGAAATAGACGTTTTGTTGTTCTTCATTTATTTAATGCCAACTAAAGTATTTATGCATCCACTTTAACATGTACATTTCAAATATTTAATATTTAAGCCTTCCATGACCTTTAATGGAAGGTACGGAGCCGATCAAAAACTCATCCGTACACTAATAACACCTGTAAGTTTCTCAAAGAAATACTAGACATTTTTATGACCATCTACTTTCCTGGGTGCTCTGAGAAATGTCATGCTTCTCCTCACACCTCCCCAGAAACAACAACTAATGTTGAATCTGGTACAAAGGATATTATAAACCTCAACAGGGTAAAATGGGCAATTAGATCTTTTCAACCCTTCAAGCACCAGCAAACATGCTGTCATCCATTGTGAAAAGTCCAGCCATCAAAACGTATCCACTAAGCGTTTTCTTGAATATCGAGGGGCTTTTAATAACCTCTTACCCGAGATAGTCACGAATGCACTATGAGAACTGGGGTTTATTAAAAAAATTACCCCTAGCATTTCTCTACGATAGAAAGTAGATTTATAAGTTTTAAGCGACTAGTATCCGTGGAATGTATGGCGAGAATCCCAATGGAAATGACGCAACAAAAATTGTTTTTGAACGGACACAATTTTATCTGAATGGACGTAATAATTAGGATTCCACATCACTGAACCGTACTCCAATATTGGTCGCACTAATGATGTAATAAGTATTTTGGTAGTATGAGGGTGTTTAAATTTTTTAAACTATCGCCTTATAAAAGCAAGAGCGCCTTTAGCTTTCAGCACAGTAGTATTAATATGAAGATTAAACTATGTTCAGTGTCCATTCTTACACGCAAGTCAACAAAATTTCATACTTGTTCTAGAATATACACGTATATGTCTATTGTGTAAGATGGCGATTGAAGATAAGTGTATTAGCGTGAAAATAACGAGGTTTTGCATTTGTTAAGATTAAGCGGAATATCATTGTTGTTGCTCCAAATTACTAAATTATTTAATTTAATAAAAAAATGTAAATGCAACATTTCTTTAAATAAGGTATGTGATTTAAAAAGCTTTACATCATCGGCATACATATAATAAACTTTTTGAATATTTTATAACTAAGTTGGTTAAGGCAAAGCTCGAACACTTCCTCTAAAAACTCGGAAACACATGGTCGAATACAAACTGGGATGATGTTGTCATCAATTTGTATCCATGAGTTACAAGGCGAATTAAGGTATGTGATTTAAAAAGCTTTACATCATCGGCATACATATAATAAACTTTTTGAATATTTTATAACTAAGTTGGTTAAGGCAAAGCTCGAACACTTCCTCTAAAAACTCGGAAACACATGGTCGAATACAAACTGGGATGATGTTGTCATCAATTTGTATCCATGAGTTACAAGGCGAATTGAAATTTCCCAAAACAATAATTTAGTCGGAATTCTTCATCACTGAAACAATAATTTTAAATGAGTTAATAAGCTGGAGATATACAGGTAAATCTGGCTGTGGAAGTATGTAAGACACCGATGCACTTAAATTGAATTCGTTGCTTTTCTTATTTCATCAAAAAAAAAAAAAAAGCAGCTGAAGCTCACCGGTTGCTGGTAGATACTTACGGTAAACATGCTCTAGTGATTAGAATATGCGAGACATGGTTTCGTCAATTTAAAAGTGGAGATTTCGATTTGACAGACAATGAACATCCTGGTGCAGCGAAAAAGTTCGAAGACGAGTAATTGCAGGCGTTATTGGATGTTGATCCAACCCAATCGCAACAAAAATTGGCAGAAACACTGCATGTGACTCGAGAAGCAATTTGCCAACGTTCAAAAGCCATGGGAAAGATCCAGAAGTATGGAAAATGGGTGCCACACCAGCTGAACGATAGACAAATGGAAAATCGAAAAACCGTTTGTGAAATGCTGCTTCAACGATTCGAAAGGAAATATTTCCTGCATCGAATTGTCACGGGGGACGAAAAATGGATTTATTTTGAGAACCCGAAGCGAAAAATAGCATGGCTTTCCCCTGGTGAAGCTGGCCCATCGACTGCAAGGCCAAATCGCTTTGGCCGTAAACCAATGCTCTGTGTTTGGTGGGACCAGTGTGGTGTGGTGTACTACGAGTTGTTAAAACCTGGTGAAACGGTGAACACGGATCGCTACCGACAACAAATGATCAATTTAAATCATGCGTTGGTTGAAAAACGGTCGGAATGGGCCCGAAGACATGGCAAAGTTATCTTGCAACATGACAACGCGCCGTCTCATACCGCTAAACTGGTGAAAGACACATTAAAAACACTTAATTGGGAACTATTATCGCACCCGCCGTACTCTCCAGACCTCGCCCCGTTCGACTATCACCTTTTCGCATCGATGGGACACTCCCTTGCAGAGCAGTGCTTCGCTAATTTTGAAGAAGTCGAAAAATGGCTCGTCGAATGGTTTGCCTCGAAAGAGAAAAATTTTTTTTGGAATGGTATCCATAATTTGCCTGAGAGATGGACAATACTTTGAATAAAAAATTTTGAGATTCCTCTGAAAATTAAGTGTTTTCTTTATCGAAAAAATCGGCAAATTTCAACTACTCTACTATGAAGGTATAGAAGAATGAGCCCCGAGTAGAACTATTGTACCACGCCTATTCTGTTCAATCATTCGATCACTCCTATAAATTTGATACTCATTGCATAAAATCTCATTACCAAAAACATGAGCCAAATTTTGATAAATGAAATTACGTAGAAATTACAATGAAAACTGCTTAAGTAAAGATCAGATAATTTTGTATTTATACTTCTAACTTTTGGTTACTAGTTTTTTTGGTTCCACATTTAGTTGAGCAATATTCCTATAATTTTTTCCAAAAATTTTATGCTCAAATTCACGTACAGCATCCCACGGAGCTTAGAATGAGCTATTTTGAAGATCCTCAAATGCGTCAACAGTAACATAATTTTTGAAAGATGATATATTAATTTCATGATTAAAATTGAATTTACTTTTGACGAGGTGTAATGCCTTAACTCATCAACAGTTGTGTCATTTGCAAATCTAGAAACAATTGTAAACTTTCTGGGTAGAACATCGACCAACTTCCTGAAACTAGGCTCAAAAATTTGCAAACTATGATTTTCAGCGGCTTGTGATTGAGGAATTAAAGAACCGTCAGATGAACTTTTCACCTGAGAAGTGGATGGTTTTTCAACTATAGGGCAAAGTGAGGACAAAATTATTAAATTAGGAGCTAGAAGTAAATTTTTGTCGTTATTTTGAATGGCTTTATATAAATTTCTACCCTTTGGATATATTAGCCTAGATCCCCAGATGGAATGTTTTGCGTTGTAATCACCTGCTACTAGAAACCGTTTACCTAGTTTAGAAAAGATATCAGTAAATTGGATTTCTGATATGTTGTATCGGGGCGGACAATATATGGCGGAAATGTTTATTCCGCCAGAATTATCATATACATGAACTGGGGTAGCGTGAAGGTAGTCTTTACAGTACTCTTCCATTATATAATGTTTAATTTTTTGCCTGATAAGTATTCCAGCGTAACGACGGCATAATAACTGGAAACTGTTAAATGAGGCTTCACGGGAAAATAATGAGATACCACTCTAATGATTTTAGCCGCAGCTTCAGGGGCGAAGAAGAGGAGGATACCTTTGCCACTGTCCAACCTTGACATCAGCACGACACAAGTTCCTTGGGAAACAAAAAAACAAATATCTTCAATCACCATCTTACACAATAGACAAATGGACAAATGCAGCTCTAAGTGAAGAAAATTTTAATGTCCAAATCCGATTATCACGACAGTTTAGACCATTATTTTTAAGATCTTCTTCTTTACGCGATTATAGCCGAAACAAATTAAAATCTAGTAAAGCAATTCTTGAGCTACTCGTACATGAACCATTTAACCGTATATGTCAAGATTTCAATTGCTGTTCCAGTACATTTGATTTGACAGACTCACTTTTCGTACCGAAAAATACTGTACTAATGGGATGTAGTCAAGCTTCTGGGTATGCTGTTACAGTTGCGAGGCTAAACTCAATTACTATTCTTGCGTCCACGTCGCGCAACGAGAGTGGAAGCTTCAGTGGAGCCACTCCGACTTATTCGGTTTAAGGGTCCGCTGAAGTCTAATTGCAGCGTCTGAGAGCTGAGGTGCGGCTGCGAGCGGGTGTCGGTCTTGATGTAAGCGGCTCGCTGTATAAATGTGTAAAAACTTTAAACTTACTCCCCTAGCGAGGTTGTGCGCTGGGTTTGGGACCCGCCACGTAGAAACCAGCACCTATGAAAAAGAAAACGACGGCTTTAATAGCGTAAGCGGTGTCTACACCAGTAAAGTAACCTCTCCTAATAAGTATCTCTCTAAATTTAGTTAATAGCATAATGAATCTATAATTCAGCTGCTGACAAACAAAAAAAGTCAGTTTTAGATCTCGACCCTTAACAACCTCTTTCTTTTCATGACTCGGCAAACTCCGAACGTCATGCGGATGGCGCCCCTCGTGTATGTTGGGCGGGAGGAGGGTAACCGTTGGGCTTATTATTACTATTATGAGTCTGTAACGGAGTTTTCCATTTGGCTGGGGTAAGCTCAGCTTTGCCAAGGGTTTCCTAAAATAATAACACGCTGTTTTCGCTACAACTAATTTATTAGTTATAAACAATATATATACAAGATTTCTAATGTATTTCTACAACATGTATCTAATTTCTTCGTATGAGCTGTGGAGGTGAAAGCCCTCTACTAGCCCCCGCTCCAGTCATGTGAAAAAACCCTCAGTGGAGTATAAATAAGTGTTCGTGAGGTGAAAACCCTCAGGGATACTACATTTGCCGGTGGTGTTGATCCCACGGGCAAGTATACCTAACTACACGACAACACAAAGGCTACCTAATTTACTTTAGCATTTTCCTCGCCTTTTATACTATTCTGAGCGCAGGCGGAATGTTATTTTATAACAGCAATTCGTCACTATGAACAGTTTTCCTTAAAGCTATGTGTTTGTATGTGTATATGCATGTTCGTATTCATGTTTGAACATGTTTCTTCTAGTGAAAACAAAGCGAATACGCGTAATCCGAATTCATAAAATGTGTTTAAATATAAATACTTGTGTAACTTACAATAAAATATTATTTATATATGTATATGTATGTATGTATATTTATAAATACTTGTTAAACTAAAAATATTATTAATATATATGTATGTATATATGTAGATGTGCATTGCCAATGGTAAAGTGCATGGCGGCACTGGGAACTTCTAAAAAGCTGCCTTAAAAACTATGTCTTACAACCACCTGAAGCTTTGAATAATTATTGCAAGGAATTATATGTACCTCTCCACGATTTATTGCCCTGTAATATATAAAGTTGGCGGCCGCAATAGCCGAGTGGTTAGCATTGTGTACTGACATTCAGAAGGCTCGGGTTCATATCCCAGTGCCAGCAACATCCAAAAGTTATGGAAAATTAATTTAAATAAAAATTTAAGTTAAATTTTCTAATTGCGGTCGCCCCTCGGCAGGGAATATCCACCACTCCGAGTGTATTTCGGACATGAAATAAAGGCTCCTCGTAAAAAAACCATCAGCCGTTCGGAGGCGGCTTAGTATAAACTGTAGGTCCCTCCATTTGTTGGAAAAACATCAAGACGCAAAACCACAAACTGGAGGAGGAGCTCGGCCGAAAAAAATCGCCTTAGCGGTTACAAAGCGCCAATTATATATAATATATAAAGTCACAAAAAATCAATTCCAGGAATATTTTGATAATCTTAGGGATATATTTATAGCCGGAGGAGACTGCAATGCAAAGTATGTCAGCTTAACAATACTATTTTCAACAAATGTAATAACTTATGCTTGGTTTCATTAGGTCATATTTGACGGCAAATGCTGTCAAAACAATGAAAGCGGGTTGTTATTTGCGTTCGCTGTCATATTTGTCAGCCAAATGAAAACAAGCAAATTTCGATTTTCGAATCTATGTGGCAGCGTTTGACACACAAATTAAATTTGCGAACATGTTGGCAAAATGGTTTCTTTTCCCGCGTGTACATACAGTGGTGAACTAAAGTATTGGGACAGCAAGATAGTTCAACTTTAAAACCTTTTTTTGACCACTAATGAAAATATTTTTAATTCCGAAAAAAAATGATATTTCACTTCAATTCATTTTATTATCGTTCATGTTAAATTAATACTAATTGTAAATGAAAAAAGTACTAATTTTCACCAAACAAAAGAGTTGGTACACTTTATAGAAACACAAAAAAATTATAATGAAATGGTAAAATATTACCGAAAGTAATATTTTGTAGCCAAGCCTTTATGTTATTACTATTATTATGTTTGATACAGCTTCCAAACGCTTTTGCATCGATGAGACCAATTTTTGTGTGGTTTCTGCCCCAATATTCTGTCATTCCTCCACCACTGCCAGCTTCACCTCTTCTTTTGTTGATACAGCGCGCTTTTTAACGCGCCTATCCAGCTCTACCCACAAATGTTCAAATGATTTAAATCAGGCGATTGGGGCGGATGCGGCAGTGTATGTTTAATGTAGTGTGCAAGCCACATACGCACATCATGAGCGGTTTGCTTCGGATTATTGTCGTGCTGAAATGTAAATGGTTCTGTCAATTTAAGTTTTTCGGCACTTTTTTTGACATTGCTCTTAAGAATTTCCATATAGTATTTTTTATCATAATGCCATCAATGAATTCCTGCTCGCCCACACCTGCAGCGGACTTGCAGCCCCATACAATGCCTCCTCCACACCATGTTTTATAGTCGCCGAAAGACTCCCTTTTTGAAGTTTAGTGTTAGATTTTCTCCCCACAGTTTGACGGCCATCAGATTGAAAGGTATTGAATTTACTTTCATCCGAGAAGAGTACATTGTCCCAAAAGTCAATTGGTTTGCTTAGGTACTGCTTAGCTTAGGGTAAACGTTTCTTTTGGTTCACGTTTGAAATTAGGGGTTTGCGTCTAGCTACACGAGAATGAAAGTTAACTTCACGCAATGCTCTCCGGACCGTTATCGGATGAATATCGTTTCCCAACTCTTCCTTAACTTCCGCTGCGATTTGTGTGGAACATAATCTTGGGTTTCTTTTTACCTTTCTTAGTATTTGGCAGCGTACGCGGTCATTTAAAACCTCAGGCCTGCCTGTACGTGTTGCGTTTTGTAAAGATGAAACGCCCTCAAATCGTTTTATTATGCTTCTTGTGGTGTAGCGGCTTCTGTCCATCATTTCACCAATTTCTCCATATGATTTGCCCTTTTTATGCAAATATAAAATTTTTTTTCGCTGAGATACGTTAGTTTCACTTTTTTTGCCACTCATTTTTCTAAAAATTACGCAAAGTGCACTATAATTGAAGCCACTATCATGTTTGTGGTTTGATTTTTGAAAAAAACGCAATTGTGTATGTAGATATAACGGATCTTTGAAAAAAAAAATTTATTGATCTAATTTAAGCGAAATATCCCAGTGAAATTTAAGTGTGACAATACTTATGTTTGGTGAAAATTAGCACTTTTTTACAAAAGATAATCAAATGAAATTTAAATAAAAAATTAAGTAAAATTTTCTAATTGCGGTCGCCCCTCGGCAGGGAATGTCCACCCCTCCGAGTGTGTTTCGGACATGAAACAAAGCTCCTCATAAAAAAAACCATCAGCCGTTCGGAGGCGGCTTAGTATAAACTGTAGATCCCTCCATTTGTTGGAAAAACATCAAGACGCAAAACCACAAATTGGAGGAGGAGCTCGGCCGAAAATCGCTTCAGCGGTTACAAAGCGCCTTTTATTTATATAATCAAATGAATTCAAGTGAAAATAGTTGAAAGTTTGTCCCTCTGTCTTGCATTTTTTTCTTCGGAATTAAAAATGTTTTCATAAGTGGTCGAAAAAAGTGCTAAAGTTGAACTAACAGAAAACGCCAACGCCACAAAGAAGCGTTAACGAAAACTGCAGGGTAAACCGAGGAAACTTATCCGGAAGTAGAATTCCGCCATCGGAACATTCGGAAAGCCCAATGATTGGATGTGACAGATATTTTGAAGATGCCGCGATCGGAAGTGTCTGGCAAGTTTCTTAAAGCAGGCCGAATCCACCACTGCTTAGTCTTTCTTTGGAGATTTTGCTTTTTGTTCCACGCTTTTAAGCTCGTTATAACACAAAGGGCCGCACAATGGGGTATAAGTGCCCGAAACACGCGTATTAGAGCAAAAACTAAAGTAGCAGGCAGGACATTTTTTTCTTATTTAACATACATTAAGACATCAGAAAAGCTTTATCGCGATGAAATCAAACAACGCATTCCGTAGGTGTAACCACTCAAAGTTGGGAAATCTATAGTTGAATTTTTTCTGCTTGAAATTTCTTTAATTGTTCCTTGTTAATATGTTTTTCGAGGATTTTTTAGGTTTGAAAATATAAGAGTTCGAAAAAATTGACTTTTTTGGAAAAAGTAATAATTTTCTTTCGATCACTACTTTTTTTACTCATCGCAGATCAACGAAACACTTCAGATCCATAAGCCTTGGGCTTTTACAAAGTAAATGTTGTGAAACTTATCTGCAGTGTCCTGCATTATATTGCAATATTTCAATTTGAATTTACGTCTTCAAACCAAAATTTGCTAAATTGAAACATTTTTATATGAAAATTTTTTTGTCATAATCTTCTAAATATTTTAGTTATCCTTGAACTGTTTGCAAATATATGTATTTGACGCTTTGGAACTGATGAAGCGATTTTTGGCCGAGCTCCTCCTCCAATTTGGTCTTGAAGTTACACCTACATATGGAGGAGCCTACGTATTAGTATTAGCCGCCCTCGCGCAGCATATTTTTGTTGTGAGGAGCTTTTTTAGTTCATGACAGAAATACACTCGGAGGGCTTGACATTCCCTGCTAACCACTTGGCTATTGTTTTATGATTTATCTATAGGAAGTCTCTGTGTCTTTTGTGAACATATAAAATGTTATGTATAGCGTGCTTTTTTAACTTCTAATTTCATATCTGAAAAATTAGTTGTAAGAAGGATATATAATAGTTCTACGATTTCGATGGCTTTCAGTGTAATTACTAATTTTAAGTAATCTATATAGAATGTCAAACTTAGCGCTCCTCCATATTTTTTGGCGGATTTATAATCCAAGATTTAAAAGGCGATCAATACAGTATAAATATAGCTCTGCTTAGCAAATTTGGTTGAAATATCTACAAAACTACCGTAGTAGTTTGCGTTCAAACAGATGAAAGACAGGCAGTCGGACAGCCGATATAAATATTGCTGAGTGTTCTTCTTCTCCTTCTTATTAAAATAAAAACCATACAATAGTAGAAGTTATTTGGTAAACTTTACTAGAAAATGAAATAAATTTGTATTCATTTTTACAAAGTTTTTAAGAAAAAAAATTTCTTCTTTATTAAATAAATTCGCAAAATTTAAATTACCAGAAAAAAGTTTTCACATGTCATGGACTTTGATAAGTATAGTTTTGATATGTACAATGAGAAAATATCCTTGGAAAATGTGTTATATTTGCATTTTCTTTTGAATAAGAAGATTTGTAAAAAATCTTGATTTCCGACTGTAGGGTGCCAATCCCAGAAAGAGTAAATATAAAATTTTATACCATTCAATTCCCTGAACAACTTTTAATCAAATGTCTAAATTTGAAGAAAGTATCATCAATAATATAGAAACTATATTTTATGTTGGCAATGCACTTGTTTTAAGACCTTTTACCCCATGCAATAAGAATTTTTTCTATTGATGTTCATTTTAATGCTTTGTTCACGCGAGGGTCCCTTCGTTAGCCTTCCGAAATTAAACCACTCGCGTATTCGATTTAATTGTACACGTATTAATGTTTTTATTTAATTAATTTTTACAAAATATGTATATCAATGTTTTATTAGAAAGTTGTATGGTGTATAAATGTCCATATGATTTTACTAAATGTGTAATTTAGTTTATCTAATTTGAAATACATACCAAAGAGTTTTATTTAGATATTTTACAATATTTATAAAAGTCATTTTTTGTATGACTGTTTGATTATTTTATTATATTTGTTTTTAAATATTTTTATCCTGTGCGCGCTTGCCGTTGGTTGGTAAGAAAATCTCGTCTTTTGCTTGGCAAGCAAGGCTTATATAGCTGCATTCACTGAAGAAGGTTCGTTAGGGTGCGCACACAAAATTAGGGTGGTGTTCTGTTTAAGCGCACGCTTAAACATGCTTTTTTGAATCGGAATTATATATTAAAAAATTAGCTGTCAAAAGCTAAGATGAAAACGGGCTGGGAAATTTGGCGCTACTATACCGACATTTGGTCAGTTTCTTTGATGTAATGAAACGAATTTAACACAAAATTCACAGCTTGCTCTTGATATCAATTTTTAATATCAGAAATATAACACAATGAAAACCAGACTGTCTTTCTCCGGGTCAACCAATATATTATGCCAGGGATTGAGGAAAATACCCGACTTCGCTGTTTCACGCAAAATCGACCAGCAAATTGTATCATCTAGGACTGTTGCTTACTTGTCCCCTGACCACTCATCGACTTTTATAAAAATTTACCAGCAACCGAGGATAGCTTCCAAAATTGCTAATGACAAATATAACAATAAAAACTCGCTCCTTCGTCGATATTAGCAACTCAAAAGAATAAAAGCTGAGATGCACTGATGTTGCTCTTTACTAAATTTCTTAATACCATTCTGAGACTAGGTTACTTTAAATGCGTGAAAAAAGTCGCAGATATTAATGATAGCCAAACAAGGTAAAGACCACACACATGCATAGACCAAAATGACTATTACCCTATCTCCCTAAATTATAATAGTTGAAAGGATTCTGCGATCAAAGAACCAATTAAGTTATCCTGAAAAACCTGGTACTGTAAAACAAGTAAACCAAACTACTTATGAAAATAGGAAGGCATTCGTGCTCCAGGAGTATTGCTGCGCAATATTTCTCCACGTAGCACAACCTTTCAACAAGATTTGGAATAAGGGTCCGTTCGCTCGAAATTTGCAAAACTTAGCCTAGACAATTCTGCAATATATTAGAGACATATCTGTTTAACAGGCGGATTACCGTGAAATATCACTCAGCCGGATTATGGGTCTCTCCTATAATGCTGATTCCAAAAGAGAAAAGTAACGGACAACACGAGTGGTTCTAATATTACACACTTATCTTTATTTTCTAATTTTCCTACTGGTAGCGTTTTCACGACACAACCGTATATCTTAACCGTATCGTATTGGTAGCGTTTTTACATCACACCATATATACCTTAATCGTGTCGTACTGGCAGCGATTTCACGACACACCATATATCTTAGTCGTATCGTACTGGCAGCGTTTTCACGACACACCGTATACTTCTATTGACAGCGTTTTTACGTCACACCATATACTCTACTGGCAGCGTTTTCACGTCACAGCATATACCATACACTAGCTACGACAGCACAAGCAGAAGTGCTCGATCACTGCTGATGCTGCCCTTTTTATACTAAAATCTGCTTGCGGGTGAACAGTTACGCGTTGCGTTGTTGGTAGGCCTATCGCCTCTTCTCCTTTGCCCTACTTAACAACGACGGCTTGCTATGCTAGTGCTTGGTGCTTGCCTAACTTAAAAGATTAAATATTCAAAATTCATCTTTTAGTTTTATACGTATATATCTATATCTGTATCTATATATATTAATATGTATATATCTATATATATTTAATTAATTCTATAAGTATCTCTATATGTGTACTTCAATGTATGTGTGTGGGTATATGTATGTTCATAGATTATATATATATATATATGGGTGTGTGTAACTTCTCTTGTTGTTGTTAGTGGTGTTGTTGTTGTTGTGAAGGCTTTAAGGCCTTAGACTTGGTCTTCACAACGCCCACAAATAAGTCTGGCAATAAGATTAAATGGTATAACTATTCCCTAAACAAACGTTGTAACATATATCGGCATACATTTAGAGAGAATTCTCCTTTAAGACACATTACAAACATTACATATAAAATAAAAAGAAGCTATATTAAAATGTCTTTAACGGAGTAGGCTCAGTGTTTCTCTTCACAAGTGTAGTAAATCCCTCCTCCTCAGACTTGTTACAGAAGGCAACGTGAAAGCCAAAGGGTTCGGATGATTGTTCAGTTTCGTTACGTATTTTTGTATTACGATTTAAATCTCTTCTTTGATGGTGGGTATATTTAGACTTCTACGGATAATTTCATTACGCATGTACATGGTGCGCGCGTTATTACTCTCAATGTGCCCCATAACTGCGAGATATGCGGTTTCGTTAGTTTGTGGAATAGGCAGATGGTTGAGCTGGATAATGGGGCATTTGGCTTTAATGTAAAAGTGATATATTTGCACTTATATTCATTAACTTTCGTTTTTGTATGCTCATTGTGTCGGTTTAATATAGCACTATCATCTGGAGAACTTAACGTTATTACTTTGTCTCCTGTAGGAAAATAACGACCCAAAAACACTACCTTGCGGAACACCTGAAATTATATCGTTTTCATGATGAAAATAAAAAAATAATACAACAATAGATTACATGGCTGATGTTGGCGCAGTGGTAGAACACTCGCCTGTTAAGTCAGGATCCGTTGGTTCGATCCCTGCCACAAGAAGTCTGATGAGGAGATGTGGTGATCTCCGAAACAGCTGTCACTTCTACCATTTTTCTTTGTTGTATAACAAAAAATATTCAATTCATACAAACAAACCAGGTCTTTTAGCTCACTATAAAATTAACAAACATTAAAAAAATAATAATTTTAATTCAGATGCAGATGCTCCGCAAGTAACAGTGTGTCTTGGAATAGTATGGTTCGTTGGCAAAGGTGCATTATATTTAGCAATATTTGGTTGGAATACCAAACTGAGGTTCTCTGCAAAACAAATAGCTTTTATTTATCCATTGTGGGGCATGAACCGTTACGCAGCCTCAGCGGTGCTTCAATCTTTCTTGGCGGCTTAAGGTTCTTGCAAGCTTTCTAAAGCTTTTTAGTAGAATCGTTGGGAGACGAAGACGTTACAAGTTTCAGTTTAAGTCAGCATAGGTTTCCGCAAATAATAAAATCTTATCTACGTTTTTAGTAACTACAAAGTCAATCAGATAGGGAAACTTCCTTGGCACTTATGATCGTATTATATAACTTTTTGGGTTTATCAGTTTAGCGCTCCAATGGGTATACTGGGCATTATAATCGTCTCCCAATAAAAATGTGTCTCCAAGAGTTATGAAAGAGTTACTAATAGGCCGTTTCCACCGAGCGTAAACTTTGTGTTTGCAGGTTTTGAGTTTACGAGAACTGTCAAGTGTTTCCACTGGGTGTTTACTGAGTTAAGTGTTTGAACTGTCATTTAATTTTGTTTACTATATATGTATAAAATTGGCGCTTTGTAACCAAGCTCCTACTCCAATTTGTGGTTTTGCGCAATTAGAAAATTAAACTTATTTTTTATTTAAATTAATTTTCTATAACTTTTTGGATGTTGGTACGGCACCAGGATTTGAACCCGGGCCTTCCGAATGGCAGTACGCAATGCTAACCACTCGGCTACCGCGACCGCTACATTACTAATCTCACACAATCACCAAAATATATTCAAATATTGACAGTATGTCAAACAGTGCTGCCGTACATCGATAAGAATGAAATAACAAAAAAGAAAAACTTAAGTAAAATGCTCATTGTTGCCAGTCGCAAATAATGAAAAACTGTGATAAGTGAGTTTGAAGTGAGTTTGTGTTATGAGAAATATATGGAATTTGTCAAGTGCGTAAAGTGGTGTTTGCGACTAAACACGCTAGCGACTGCAAACACAGAGTTTACGCTTGGTGGAAACGGCCTATAAGTACGCCAAAGTAAGGACAACCCTCCTATTTTTAGGAGTGATCCAAGTTTATTGTAACCAGTTAATCGCATTGGAGTGAAGGAAACTATGTCTTAAACGGGTTCTGATTAGTATAGCTGTGCAACCATGAGCTCTTCCATCGGAGTGATGAGTGCTGTACAGGTTAAACCCAGAAATATTAAAGCTGTTCTTTTTTGTGAGGTGTGGTTCAGATAAGAGCATAACATCGATTTCATGACTCTGTTGAAATAGCTTAAGAGCAAATTTTTGCTAATTAACACCGTCAGCATTCCACATGCATATCTTTAGGGCTTAAGCATTAGGTTTTGCGCCTTTATTAGGCATTGGACAATACTTTGCATGGTTGACATAAATTATAGTGTACTGGGTTAAATTAAGAATGATGGTCTCTACTCTACTGGACAGAATGATGAGTGGATTCTGTTCGTTTGCTTTTAATACGTTAGCGTAGCTCATTTAACCAAAATTTTAATTGGGATGGTTCGCAATAGGAACCATACTTGGTAGTTGGTTGCATTTTGCTTGAATACCCTGTCTAAGTTTATTGGCTGTGTGATGTTGCCACCACAATTGCTACACTTTTTTGTAATCGGTTTTAATTGTAGAGAATTTGCTAGAATGATGAAGCTCACCACATGCTGTACGTAAAGTATAGTAGGATTTGGTATGCCCAAATTCTTGACAATTCGTTCATTGACTGCTCGAAAGAGTTTTTCTCTTTTTAATACAATAGGTAAAATGTGGGTATTGTAGGTACCTCTAGCTTTTGTCAAGTTAGATACAAGAAAAATAGAGTTGCGCTCCAGCAAATATACTGGAGGAAAATCTACATTAACAACTTCGGGAGCACCCTTCGAAATTCGTGTAGAGTCTTCCTCTTATACTATCTGCATCTATAGTTCAGCCCACGGCGTTAAGCCTTTTAGCATTAGTTAGCGGTTTTACTGGGCTTTATTTACGCTTTACATTTTTTAGGTTAGTGTACCGATAAAAGCCAGTCTGCACTGCTGACCCGTTTTCCTTTGGACTGATGTTGCTGGATGGAGATTTTTGCGCAACAACAAAGACGTAGGTCTTTCTCACCGCTGACGCTAGAGAGTGCCGTCGCTCTTTTTTGTTAAGTTTTGCTCATTGCATTGCTTGTAGCCACGGTAGCCAATTGGTTAGCATTGCGTACTGCCATTCGGAAGGATCGGGTTCAAATCCTGGTGTCGTACTAACATCCAAAACATTATTGAAAATTGATTTAAATAAAAAATTAAGCTAAATTTTTTAATTGCGGTCGCCCCTCGGTAGGGAATGTCTATCCCTCCGAGTGCATTTCTGACATGAAATAAAGCTCCTCATAAAAATCTATCAGCCTTTCAGAGGCGGCTTAGTATAAACTGTAGGTGTCTCCATTTGTTGAAACAACATCAACACGCAAAACCACAAATTGGAGGAGGAGCTCGGCCGAAAATCGTTTCAGCGGTTAAAAACCGCCAAATATATATATATATAAATATATACATAAGTGTTTTTATCTTACTTTTTTTTATTTATGTTCATATTTATATTTGAGAATGTTAGAGTCAAGTCAGTGGCGAAACACTAACTCAACTCTTTATATAAGACTTACGGAGCCACTTAACCTATTAAACACGCCCATTCACTTTCATGTAAAAATATTACGTCATGTTTTAATTCGACATTGTAGCTTATTTTTGCTTGATCATATAGGTTTTTTTTTAAAGCATTCCTAATAAGCGGCCAAAGTAGCCGAGTGGTAAGCATTGCGTACTGCCATTCTGAAGACCATGGTTCATCAAATATCCAAAAATAACAAAAAATAATTTTCCTAATTTCGGTCGCCCCTCGGCAGGGAATGTCAAGAATATCGTTCGGAGGTGGCTTAGAATAAATTGTAGATTCTTCCATTTGTTGGGAAACATCAAAAAAGATTTTTTTCGTTATGAAGAAATCTGCAAGATCGATTATTTATAGTTTGTGTTACAGTTTGGAATCTTTGTATAATTCTATTCCTTTTGAAGTAATAAGCCAAGGTATTGGAAAAATTTTGTTTGAGCTCCGATTGGATCTGGATTAAAAAAAAATTTAAATTATGGATTTTATGATTATGCAAACATTTTAACACTAATTTGAAGTTATTTAGCGAATGTGATGATAGAGGCTGATTCAAGGTAATTTTGGATTGGGTTCAAGGATTTTTGAGTTACGATTTGTATTTTTAAAAAATAATAACATGTACCAAATCAACTTGCGTTCATAATAAAATTGGGTACTAGTGTTTAAAATGCCAAGACCAAAATTCTTATAAAACTGTGAAAAAATATATGGAATGCCAAATGATATTTTTTATAGCCACTTTCATAAGGAATTATCAACATTTGAAGTAAGAAAAAGTATATTTTAAACGATTTATTTCATATTATATTAGGTCAAGTAAAAAGTTCGTTCGGTTTTTATTTAAGAGATGGCATTATTGTCCATAGAACTAGTGTTAGTGTTACGTGTCGCATCATGTCATACTATACGGCGCTGAAAACGTGTTTATTCGCGCAAAAATTTTGTTTTTGACAGTTTTTCGATTGATTGACTCAGTACGTTGGGAGCGGTCGTCAAAGATGGACACCAGCAAAGAGAAAATTCGCTATATTTTACAATTTTTCTGCGATCAAGGCGGAAAAGCAGCCAAAGCGACTGAAAAAATTAATTTAGTTTATGGGCCCGATATTATAAGCGACCGTGTAGCACAAAAGTGGTTTCCTAGGTTCCGTTCCAGTAATTTCCACGTCAAACATGCACCACGCGTCGGCCTGTCGTCGAAAATTGCGATTAAATCATGGAAATAGTGGAGACAGACCATCACGTGAGCACTTATTTAATTGCTGTGCGAGATGGTGCGACCATTAAGCAAGACATAGACATTTATAATCGAAAAGAAACGTACTCAGTGGTGATACAAGTAAGCAATTGAAATATTCAAACGCTTAGTAAAGTATTAATTATGTTCTGTTGTCTTTTGCTTTTAACAGGCGGTCGTAGATAGGGACATGATGTTTAGAGATGTCTTTGTGGGCTATCCAGGACGTTGTCATGATGCTAGTATTTGGAAAAGCAGCCCGCTGAGAAGAGCAACCACTAATAACTTAATAAGATTTCCTCCTAAATGCCACCTTTTAGGAGATGCTGCATAGCCTTTGGAAACTTATATGTATGTTGGTAACGTATAAGGATAATGGCTCTTTAATGGCTGAGCAGTTTAAGTACAACATTATTCACAGCTCTACAAGTTCTTGAAGAACTTCACAATATTATAATAAATGAAGAAAACTGACGATGTCACATGCCAAGACTAGTCCCTCCATGATACGAACATATGTACTGATTCATTACTGCGTGTCCGGTAGACCTCGTCCATGGCATCAAAATACTTCCATGACGTCGATCCTTCTCCAGATGTTGCGTTTCGTTTTTTGATCCTTTTATATGTCACCGAGATATTAAGAAATTTACGTAAAATTTCATCGCATGTGAAGGGCAACTCTCCATCAATTTCTTTTATTAAAAAAATAAAATGGTATCTGTATTGTTTTAAACATATAGGAACAATTTAGTCCTGCCCTTCAAATTCAGCCATTGTTTTATATCAGAGTACAGAGGAGTATGGAAACTTTCAGCTGTTTTACGACATCAGCTAACATCTGAGGGTGGCCTATGTATTTGACAAGGGTTGGTTGAATAAAGATTTTGATAGCCAGCATAGTGAAATTTCTAAGAACGCAAGGTCGCTTTGATGGTTTTTTTATTATCTTAAAAGAAGTTTGCCCAAAAGTGTCCACTAAATTAATGTAATTTGCATTTGTTCGATGCAAAATATGATCTCCATAATCATGTTTTATAGATAGTTTGTTATTATATTCAAACATTTGTGATATTTGCATTTTTTCTATGAGCATTTTTATTTAAATAGTACTTGCTAAGAAATTCTCCGAGGCGGCTTAGTATAAGCTGTAGGTCTCTCCATTTGTTGGGAAAACATCAAGGCGTAAAACCACAAATTGGAGGAGGAGCTCGGCCAAAAATCGCTTCAGCGGTTACAAAGCGCAATTTTTATATATATATTTATGTATATAATATCAATGATAATTTAAATGATTGATCATTAATACTCCAGTGTGAGGTAGTTGTTGTTGAAGGAGCAATGAAAAATATATTTCTAAAAGTTTAGACAGTTCGGATGAATTGGGCACAAATATTAAGTATGTATGGTAATGAAGATCAAATACTGTTTCTCATCGAAGCTTTAACGAGCAAACATGTTATAACATAACAGATATAAATATAATGGACGACTGTTGATTATGGTATATTCTCGGCTTCTATCAACGTACTTCTAAAGGTTTCCAGCTTTGGCGCTTTTTCTTTTAGTACTTGTAATAAAAGACGTCTCCCAACATCCACCAGCATAAGGATTTACCAGACAGTTAAAAATTCAATATATGCCATGACTAGTACACTCTTCGTTAATTCGGCTAAAACCGAATAAATTATCTTCATTGCGAATGACTTTCTGAATACCGATGAAATTAGTACCATTATCGCTGCAAATTGAATCGGTGGCTCGCACCGCTAAACATGTGAACAATGCTAACCAGCGCTTTTCACGTCGGCCATAATAATCAATGCCTATACCTATAACTGAACGGACGGACGTATGGCGTTAGACGATCAGCCGACAGTTGACCCATCATTGTCGTAACAGGCTTCGAGTTGTTGATTTTGCATGTTGGACAGAATCCTTTTACGGACTTTAACAGCAAACGAATATGTGGAGTCGAAATTTTTGACGGATTTCATTAATAGTTCGACTCTCGTTTTGCTGATGTAACTTCTCATGCCAGTGGAAGATGATCATTCGAATTAAATAATATTGTTTTGGTAATATAACTGGACGACGGGCTGATACAGGCAGACAGTATGCTGCGTCGATACGACCATTGACTTTAATTAAACCGTCCTCATCTAAGAAAGTGGTCAGAGCATATATGTTACTTGACTTGGCGACTTGTTGCTTTAAACGAAGCTGGACAAACTCTGATGCGAAATCTTCTTCTTGTACACTACGACATACGACTTTCTCTACATCTGATATTTCAACGACTTTCAGCAGACCTTTATGACGACATTCGTCATCTGAGTTGTATACTTACGTTTTAGAACCTTCAAATAAGAGAAAAAGTTGCGGATATTCAAATAAGAAGAAAAGGTACTGATATTCAAAGCATACTCATCTTTCTGTGACACAAGTAATATGCGATTTCTCATTTCTTCTTCGGCATCTTCATTCGGCGTGAAATCGGCTGGTTTTCTGGGCCATTCTTCTTTAAGTAGACGTAGAAACTTTTCAGTTATGGTCAAACTGTGGTAATAGTTTACCACTGGTAGCTTCATCACCTACATTCAACGTAGTTGGTAACCCTCCACTGAGACGGTTCTGTAGAAAACAATAGCTCTGATATTCTGCTAGCGACGAACTGCTTGTAGACACGAGTTGTGGACTCGGCTGCAGCTGCGAATCCCTTTCGGCAGCGTTGACGTAGCTGCTGACTGTTACGGAGCTCCATATCACACTCATGAAGTGTTGCAATTTTCGATACTATTAGATTCTGATTCTTTGCTCGGGCTCTTGTAAGATTCCAATTCGATATGAGAAAATAAATTTTGTTAACAAATAATGACGACAATACCAATTTAAATAATACGACGAACTGCTTATAGACACGAGTTGTGGACTTAAACCACAAGAGCAATGCGAAAACATTTCTTGAACGTCTGCTGCTATTCGTATGGTACCCTGGCGGAACTTGTGTATGATGACAATGAATGGCTGTACATTGTCCGTACATTTTAGCAAGACTGAATTTAAGGAGACATTAGAAACGTTTCAGGCAGCGTCGAGTACTATTGGAATTTTGTTCGGGCGTAACCATCGCTGACGTATTTCTCCATATTGCGTATGTAATTGGCAGCGAAATCGGCATCCTTTTCCATACGTTTTTCAAGTTTAGTTAATCGATGAAAAGCCATATCATAACTTTATGGAAGTGTAGAAGTGTCACTTCGCCATAATAAACCCACTCCATATTTTTCACCGATCTTCTTTGCTCGGGCTCTTGTTAGCATCAAGATTCCAATTCGATATGAGAAAACAAATTTTGTAAACAAATGTTGACGACAATACCAATTTAAATAATACTCGAACAAATTTACAAATATGTATATTTATTAGACATTTAAATTTGACCAAGTAAAGACGCCTTACAAAATTTGATATTTTCTGTAAAATTATTTGACGACGAATTAACTAGCTTTCTAGGAATTTAAATTGTTTCGATAGACAAATATGTACATATTTTTAAAGTGTTATACAGAGTAACTGATCGCATTGAGCGACATGAGTGCAACTTTAAGTTGAACATTACAAATACATACATACCTATATGTCAATGTGGGCAAATATGGTACTTAGAGATACTTAGAGCAGAGCTGTACTAATATTCTAAAGGGTGGTTAAATTTTCAAGGGCCGATGTTGATTTCGAATAAAACACAAACTATTTAGGAAATTATTGAAATTTTATTTTATTATGATATATTGGTATTACTCAATTATGTATGTAACAAAATATCGGCCAAATGAGCGCCGCGACCTCGGCGGCACACCTCCATACGATGGTCCAAATTTTCGATGACGCTGAGGCATAATGGAGTTTCTATGCCGTTAATGTGCCGAATTATCCCATCCTTTAGCTCTTGAATTGTTGCTGGCTTATCGACGTACACCTTTTCTTTCAAATAACCCCAGAGAAAAAAGTCCAACGGTGTCAAATCACATGATCTTGGGGGCCAATTGACATCGCCATTACGTGAGATAACACGGCCATTGAATTTGTTGCGCAAAAGAGCCATTGTTTCGTTAGCTGTGTGGCAAGTGGCACCGTCCTGCTGAAACCACATATCGTCCACATCCATATCTTCCAATTGTGGCCATAAAAAATTCGTTATCATCTCACGATAGCGAACACCATTCACAGTAACTGCCTGATCGGCCTCATTTTGGAAAAAATACGGCCCGATGATGCCGCCAGCCCATAAACCGCACCAAACAGTCACTCTTTGTAGGTGCATTGGTTTTTCGACAATCACTCTTGGATTCCCATTCGCCCAAATGCGGCAATTCTGTTTATTGACGAATCCACTGAGGTGAAAATGTGCCTCATCACTGAAGATGATTTTCTTCGAAAATTTTCATAATAAGTCTGGATAACTTTAACACGTTGTTGGATTGTGTATCTCTCCATGGTTCAAATTGAGTAAGTCTGAAATAGAGAAATGTCAAATTAAATTCGGAAAAAAACTTGGCGTTTAGGTGTGGTTCACATTCAACATCGGCCCTTACAATTTAACATTTAATTTTAGTTAGGGGATACACCAACTTCGGTAGTAGCGTTGCAATAACAACTGTCATTCAGAAAGTTCGACCAGCAACTGTCATAATTAGAGACTTCACTCTCACTTTTTCAAAGACGTTCGAGATGAATACAATCAGCAGCCACCAGATTGTTCTAAATATAATACAAGAAAGTGATCTCAAATATATGTAAATATATGTCCATATCTTTGTATATTGAATAAAAAATAAATACTCAGTGAATTCCGAATTAACAATTAGTATACATTTGTATCTCCGTTCTTTCTTACAATACTAAATTATAATCGGTGCGAACGAACGCCTCCTCACGATTTCCGTTCCACCGATGAGCATGGTCCTTCGAGCCGGATATTAAAAATCAATATCTCTTATCAGCACTCATCGAGCCTACTGATTGTTGAAAACCAGGAGTACATTTTGGGCAATATCAAACAGTTTCTCGTCTGTACATCTTGCGGATTTTACCTCATAACAGAACATTTTCTTAGCAGTATACGTGTACACAATTTCATCTACACTCTTAAAGGAGATAAAGGTACATTGTTAAAAGTTTCACATCATACTATTTTTTAAGTCCACTTTGCACCAAATATAAACGTTTTATAAAATAACGAGTGATTTTGTAAAAAAAAAACAAAAGAAAAGCTTGAATGCAATTAGATACTCTTTGTTAGTGAATAAATACATACATACACTACACTCAGGTGCATGCTTTGGTAATTTTAAATACTTGGAACTTTTTAAGGATAAAAGCATAAAATTCTATTTAGTTCAATCTGTCTTATATTGATCCGTAACTTGCTAACTTTGTCAAAATTCAATAGTTTTTTTTCTTTACACCGGTTTAATAATCTTACCTTCCACCGCACTTGTGTTGTATTTTTACTGAGGATATTCATTACACTTTAATACATTTTTTAAGCACAAAATCATTCACACTTTTGAGTTATTTACTTGTTTTCACCGAACCAGTATATTCTATAAAAAAAAACGACGCTTTTACTTGCTAAGAGTACCAAAAGGTCATATTTATGTACATACGTATTGCTACGTTGCACATACACACACACTTTCAGTTGGCGAGTAGTTATCATTTATAGATACATATACCTATACTAAGCACTTTTATATTTTAAGCTGTTGTTAATAAAATACATTGCATTACATCACATACATATTGTATATAGCATTTTCACTTGTTCATATTATCTAGGTTAATTGGTAGTATATTCCAAAGCTCAATCTTGGAAAAGTTGCGTTGTTAGCAATTTCTTTTTCTCTTCATCGTTTATAGGTTCAAAAGGTCGAACTTCCTGCGTTACAAATTTCGAAGAATTTTCCTATTCTGTAAAAATTCAGCGGTATCTATAAAATGGCAAAAATGGAAACATTCAATCGTTTGACCGACTTGGTAATAGAATTTTATATAGATTTTTTAGTACTCCTACCAATGAGCACTCCATACTTTCTCTGCGTATTCAGCAAACGGAACTAAAAGATATGTGGGAAAAAACTAAGTTCATGTTTGAGCTTTTTTAACTTTACTTACTTTACTGACGTAGATACCGCCTACACGATTATAGCCGAGTTAAGAACATTGCGCCATTCGTTTCTACTTTTTGCTGTTTGGCGCCAATTGGAAATACCGAGTACAGCCACGTCCTTCCCTATCTGGTCCTTCTAACGGAGTGAGGGTCTTCCTCTTCCTTCCAGCGGCGGGTACTGCATCGAAAACTTTCAAAGCTGGAGTATTCGTATCCATCAGGACCATAAGACCTAGTCAGCGTAGCCGCTGCTTCTTGATTCGCTGAACTATGCCAATGTCGTCATATAGGTAACTCGTACAGCTCATCGTTCCATCGTCTGCGATATTCGCCGTTGCCAACTCGAAGAGGACCATAAATCTTACGCAAAACCTTTCTTTCGAAAGCTCCGAACGCCAACTCATCAGATGTTGTCATCGTCCATGCTTCCGCACCATGTAGCAGGATAGGAACGATGAGGGATTTGTAGATCTTGGTTTTCGTTCGTCGGGAGAAGACTTTATTTTTCCAAAGTAGCACCTGTGGGCAAGAGTGCGGTTGAGACGGTTCTGTAGAAAACAATAGCTCTGATATTCTGCTAGCGACGAACTGCTTGTAGACACGAGTTGTGGACTCGGCTGCAGCTGCGAATCCCTTTCGGCAGCGTTGACGTAGCTGCTGACTGTTACGGAGCTCCATATCACACTCATGAAGTGTTGCAATTTTCGATACTATTAGATTCTGATTCTTTGCTCGGGCTCTTGTAAGATTCCAATTCGATATGAGAAAATAAATTTTGTTAACAAATAATGACGACAATACCAATTTAAATAATACGACGAACTGCTTATAGACACGAGTTGTGGACTTAAACCACAAGAGCAATGCGAAAACATTTCTTGAACGTCTGCTGCTATTCGTATGGTACCCTGGCGGAACTTGTGTATGATGACAATGAATGGCTGTACATTGTCCGTACATTTTAGCAAGACTGAATTTAAGGAGACATTAGAAACGTTTCAGGCAGCGTCGAGTACTATTGGAATTTTGTTCGGGCGTAACCATCGCTGACGTATTTCTCCATATTGCGTATGTAATTGGCAGCGAAATCGGCATCCTTTTCCATACGTTTTTCAAGTTTAGTTAATCGATGAAAAGCCATATCATAACTTTATGGAAGTGTAGAAGTGTCACTTCGCCATAATAAACCCACTCCATATTTTTCACCGATCTTCTTTGCTCGGGCTCTTGTTAGCATCAAGATTCCAATTCGATATGAGAAAACAAATTTTGTAAACAAATGTTGACGACAATACCAATTTAAATAATACTCGAACAAATTTACAAATATGTATATTTATTAGACATTTAAATTTGACCAAGTAAAGACGCCTTACAAAATTTGATATTTTCTGTAAAATTATTTGACGACGAATTAACTAGCTTTCTAGGAATTTAAATTGTTTCGATAGACAAATATGTACATATTTTTAAAGTGTTATACAGAGTAACTGATCGCATTGAGCGACATGAGTGCAACTTTAAGTTGAACATTACAAATACATACATACCTATATGTCAATGTGGGCAAATATGGTACTTAGAGATACTTAGAGCAGAGCTGTACTAATATTCTAAAGGGTGGTTAAATTTTCAAGGGCCGATGTTGATTTCGAATAAAACACAAACTATTTAGGAAATTATTGAAATTTTATTTTATTATGATATATTGGTATTACTCAATTATGTATGTAACAAAATATCGGCCAAATGAGCGCCGCGACCTCGGCGGCACACCTCCATACGATGGTCCAAATTTTCGATGACGCTGAGGCATAATGGAGTTTCTATGCCGTTAATGTGCCGAATTATCCCATCCTTTAGCTCTTGAATTGTTGCTGGCTTATCGACGTACACCTTTTCTTTCAAATAACCCCAGAGAAAAAAGTCCAACGGTGTCAAATCACATGATCTTGGGGGCCAATTGACATCGCCATTACGTGAGATAACACGGCCATTGAATTTGTTGCGCAAAAGAGCCATTGTTTCGTTAGCTGTGTGGCAAGTGGCACCGTCCTGCTGAAACCACATATCGTCCACATCCATATCTTCCAATTGTGGCCATAAAAAATTCGTTATCATCTCACGATAGCGAACACCATTCACAGTAACTGCCTGATCGGCCTCATTTTGGAAAAAATACGGCCCGATGATGCCGCCAGCCCATAAACCGCACCTAACAGTCACTCTTTGTGGGTGCATTGGTTTTTCGACAATCACTCTTGGATTCCCATTCGCCCAAATGCGGCAATTCTGTTTATTGACGAATCCACTGAGGTGAAAATGTGCCTCATCACTGAAGATGATTTTCTTCGAAAATTTTCATAATAAGTCTGGATAACTTTAACACGTTGTTGGATTGTGTATCTCTCCATGGTTCAAATTGAGTAAGTCTGAAATAGAGAAATGTCAAATTAAATTCGGAAAAAAACTTGGCGTTTAGGTGTGGTTCACATTCAACATCGGCCCTTACAATTTAACATTTAATTTTAGTTAGGGGATACACCAACTTCGGTAGTAGCGTTGCAATAACAACTGTCATTCAGAAAGTTCGACAAGCAACTGTCATAATTAGAGACTTCACTCTCACTTTTTCAAAGACGTTCGAGATGAATACAATCAGCAGCCACCAGATTGTTCTAAATATAATACAAGAAAGTGATCTCAAATATATGTAAATATATGTCCATATCTTTGTATATTGAATAAAAAATAAATACTCAGTGAATTCCGAATTAACAATTAGTATACATTTGTATCTCCGTTCTTTCTTACAATACTAAATTATAATCGGTGCGAACGAACGCCTCCTCACGATTTCCGTTCCACCGATGAGCATGGTCCTTCGAGCCGGATATTAAAAATCAATATCTCTTATCAGCACTCATCGAGCCTACTGATTGTTGAAAACCAGGAGTACATTTTGGGCAATATCAAACAGTTTCTCGTCTGTACATCTTGCGGATTTTACCTCATAACAGAACATTTTCTTAGCAGTATACGTGTACACAATTTCATCTACACTCTTAAAGGAGATAAAGGTACATTGTTAAAAGTTTCACATCATACTATTTTTTAAGTCCACTTTGCACCAAATATAAACGTTTTATAAAATAACGAGTGATTTTGTAAAAAAAAAACAAAAGAAAAGCTTGAATGCAATTAGATACTCTTTGTTAGTGAATAAATACATACATACACTACACTCAGGTGCATGCTTTGGTAATTTTAAATACTTGGAACTTTTTAAGGATAAAAGCATAAAATTCTATTTAGTTCAATCTGTCTTATATTGATCCGTAACTTGCTAACTTTGTCAAAATTCAATAGTTTTTTTTCTTTACACCGGTTTAATAATCTTACCTTCCACCGCACTTGTGTTGTATTTTTACTGAGGATATTCATTACACTTTAATACATTTTTTAAGCACAAAATCATTCACACTTTTGAGTTATTTACTTGTTTTCACCGAACCAGTATATTCTATAAAAAAAACGACGCTTTTACTTGCTAAGAGTACCAAAAGGTCATATTTATGTACATACGTATTGCTACGTTGCACATACACACACACTTTCAGTTGGCGAGTAGTTATCATTTATAGATACATATACCTATACTAAGCACTTTTATATTTTAAGCTGTTGTTAATAAAAATACATTGCATTACATCACATACATATTGTATATAGCATTTTCACTTGTTCATATTATCTAGGTTAATTGGTAGTATATTCCAAAGCTCAATCTTGGAAAAGTTGCGTTGTTAGCAATTTCTTTTTCTCTTCATCGTTTATAGGTTCAAAAGGTCGAACTTCCTGCGTTACAAATTTCGAAGAATTTTCCTATTCTGTAAAAACTCAGCGGTATCTATAAAATGGCAAAAATGGAAACATTCAATCGTTTGACCGACTTGGTAATAGAATTTTATATAGATTTTTTTAGTACTCCTACCAATGAGCACTCCATACTTTCTCTGCGTATTCAGCAAACGGAACTAAAAGATATGTGGGAAAAAACTAAGTTCATGTTTGAGCTTTTTTAACTTTACTTACTTTACTGACGTAGATACCGCCTACACGATTATAGCCGAGTTAAGAACATTGCGCCATTCGTTTCTACTTTTTGCTGTTTGGCGCCAATTGGAAATACCGAGTACAGCCACGTCCTTCCCTATCTGGTCCTTCTAACGGAGTGAGGGTCTTCCTCTTCCTTCCAGCGGCGGGTACTGCATCGAAAACTTTCAAAGCTGGAGTATTCGTATCCATCAGGACCATAAGACCTAGTCAGCGTAGCCGCTGCTTCTTGATTCGCTGAACTATGCCAATGTCGTCATATAGGTAACTCGTACAGCTCATCGTTCCATCGTCTGCGATATTCGCCGTTGCCAACTCGAAGAGGACCATAAATCTTACGCAAAACCTTTCTTTCGAAAGCTCCGAACGCCAACTCATCAGATGTTGTCATCGTCCATGCTTCCGCACCATGTAGCAGGATAGGAACGATGAGGGATTTGTAGATCTTGGTTTTCGTTCGTCGGGAGAAGACTTTATTTTTCCAAAGTAGCACCTGTGGGCAAGAGTGATCCTGCGCTGGATTTCAAGGCTGCCATTATTATTGGTGTTGATGCTGGTTACAAGATAGACGAAACTATCTACGATTTCAAAGTTATGACGGTCAACAGTGACGTGGGAGCCGGGTCGCAAATGCGATGACTGTTCGTGTGATGACAGGATATATTTCGTCTTCTCCTCTTTCACTATCAGACCTATATCCTTTGATCCCTTATCCAATCTGGAGAAAGCAGAGTTGCGAGGTAAGCAGCCTGTTTTCTCTACACTGCAACACCACAGTCCTCATGGTACCTTTACGATATCCAATAGTTTTGTTTGCAGCTATACGTAGGGAGCTTGAAATGCCGTCCCACAGTTCCCGTATACCGAGTTGCTGATGAGTGCTCTCAGAGAGCAGGAGTGCAAGTCAAGTAGAAACCCGTTCGGCAGTCTGTTGTGATTGCAGCTTTTTGACGTTGAGATTTCCTTGAGGCGTATGCCTATCTTCGTTGTAACAAGATAGTGGTCCGAGTCGATGTTGGGTTCTCGGAGTGTAACGTCAAGAACACTGGAGACATGTCTTCCACCTATCACAATATGATCGATCTGGTATTGTGTTTTCTGGCCAGGAATGATGTCCTGGAATCAAGTACTGCAGACAACCATATTTTGAGCCCGACGACGAAGTCGCTCTCCCACTCCAAATCCGACACCAAATTTGCGCTCCTTTATATGGCCGTTGTTATAAAGTTTACAAAGACCCACCTTCTTTCGTCCTTGTCCCGTCCATCGCATCTCTTCAACGATGGTGATATCAAGTTCTAATTTTATTAGGACATCTATAAGCTGGGCAGGCACCTTCCCAATTTCTACGTGGCGATTAAAAACCAAGCGCCCAACCTCGCTAAGCGAGTAAGTTTAAAGTTTTTACACATTTATATAGCGAGCCGGTTGCTTCAAGACCGACGCCCGCTCGCAGCCGCACCTCTGGTGAAAAGACGTTGCAATTAGTCTTCATCGGACCCTTATACCGAATAAGTCGGAGTGTCTCCACTGAAGCTTCCTCTCTCATTAGCCGTGACCCAAGGCTCCACATTTCACAAAGGTTGTTCACGTTTCCAGGGTGCGCGATGTGGACGCAAGAGTATTAATTGAGCATAGCCTTGCAACTGTAACAGCATACCCAGAAGCTTGACTACACCCCATTACACCCCAGCTTTTTTAAGATGTATGCCAAAAATAAGTGAACTGCAAAAAAAAATAGAAAAAAACTGAGAAAGAAAGTGAGGAACTTTCATTACGCCCGCACAACATACATCTTCCACCCTGCGATACAGATGCCTTTAAGGGAGATTATTTGACAACTTCTCGTGGTATGATCATTGCCATTCACGTTTTAAATAAGAGAATCACACCAGTAGAAAAACTGTATCATTAAGACAAAAAACGCAAGATGAAGCTCAGGATATTATTAGAAAATGTCCTTTAATAAATGAAGGGTTTACAACAACGTGGAAATACCTTTGCGATAGGTATGATAAAAAAGAGAATTCTAATTAATATTCAGCTAAAGATAATCTATAATGTTAAATAGGTTCCAAACTTTAAAGCCAGTTTCGGGCTTAAGAGGAATCACAGGGTCAAGGCCACCAAAAGCTTCATGTTAAAAGCATTCCTCTGAGCCAATACAAAAAAGACTGGGTATTCAGAACAGTGTCTCCAAATATCAATGCAAAATGTGTCAAAACAATAAACACAGAATGCACTTATGTCCAAGGTTTCGCAAGTTAACCGTTGTCGAAAGAACAGCCTTTGTGAAAAACAATGACTGTTGTTCAAACTGTTTGACTTTCGTTCATTTGGTGTCAAAATGTTCTAGTAAATACAACTGTGCTACTTGCCATTCTCCACACCACTCACTTTCCTATGTTCAGCCGGAACTTCCAGTAGTGAGTGGTCTGAAGGTTTAGACAGGCTCAAATGCGACGAGACTCTGTAAAAGGCAGAAGCAAAATGGTCAGTAAAGCTAAAACGGAACATGCTAATACCAGAAAGGCATATTACTAGGAACAGCTCGTGTCAACGTTCATTTCAATGGAGCAAACTATTCAGCACGAGCACTAATTGATTCTAGCTCTAAGTGTTCCTCCATTACGAAGAGGCTCAGACGCACAATCAGCCCATCCAACATTTGCTTATCATATTTCAACGAAGTTTCTTTAGATAAACAGCTAAGAAGCTTCTGGGAACTGGAGGACCTTCCAAAGAGCAAGAACATAAGAAAGGGTGAAGCAAAGTACGAGGAACTTTATAAACAAACAACTAGGCGCAACGAAAATGGCAAATACGTCGTATCGCTTCCTTTTAAATCGGAATACCCAAGAAGGATTACATTAGAGCCATTTTGAGAAAAGCCTGTTCTCAATTCTATACGGATGAAAAACGCTTAGCAAAAAAGCCACAGTTATATAAAATATATAATTGCGTGCATGCCGTGCTAAAGGAAGAAAGCACAACAGCAAAATTACTTGTAGTATTAAATGCGACTTCTGAAACAGACACTGGCATTAGTCTCAATGACATTTTACACCCAGGGCTTATAATCCAATCAGATTTGACTATATTAATTCTCCGATGTAGACTCTTTAGATATGTCTTCAATAGCAATATTGAGTAGATGTATGGCAAATCCCCGTAATCGCTGACCATAAAAATATCAACGAATAGTTTTTCGACTTAGCCCGAATGAACTAATTTCTCTTAAGACTGTGACCTTCGGCATAAACTGTGCTCCTTACCTCACGATAAGGACATTATTACAGCTGGCATATAGCTACGAAACATCTTATCCAGCCGCATCGAACGTCTTACGTACTCATTTGTATTTCGATGATGTCTTGGCTGGAGGACCTACCATCGATACCGCGATAAGGCTAGAGATGAAATCATCTCCGTTCTATATTCATCCGGTTTTTCTTTGCGAAAATCGACTTCCAATGCTCACTCTGATAATTTTTATTTTACAGCCAAGCTTCTACAAAAAGATCAATACTATCAGATATTGCTAAACGCTTGGTTGGTTAGCTCCTATTGTTATAGCCGCAAAAATAATAACACAAAACATATGTATGGTTATAGGGCACGGACTGGGATGAGAGTGTATCTCGAGAAACAGAAGACAAATTGCAAAATTTTCCAAAAAAAATTGCACAGAAATCAACAATATGCAATTCGGTACAATTCTCACCCAATGAAAAAATGGAAATTCATGGAGGTTATCCCGTCTCACCGTCCAATTCGTCCATGATGTTTCACTACACGGTGAAAACCGATTAATGCTGCGTCTCATCCGAATGCAATATTGGGTTCCTGATGTGAAAAAAATAATAAATGAAATGTTATTTAAAAACGAATCCAAAACCAACTGATGGGAGTTCTTCCCCAAGAACGGTCGACCTATTTACGAGCATTTACCAACACGGGAGTAGATTTTACCAGTCCGTTCGATATTAAAAACTACTGTGTGCGCGGATGCCGTATCTCAAAACGTTACGTCTGTCTGTTTAGGGCCATTCATTTGGAGGCCACAATCGTCAGAGTTCAAAGCCTTTCTAAGCGATACTCGTAGCATCGCTCTATCAAAATATATTCATCAAGCATTATCTTGGCATTTTATACCACCTTCACCACCTCACATGGGTGGCTTGTGGTAATCAGGAGTTAAAAGTTTAAAAGTTCATTTTGAAAAGATAGCAGCAGGGGGTAAGTATAACTTCGAGGAACTCAGTATGCTCCTTTGTAGAATTAAAGCATGTCTCAACTCCCGACTACTAAGCCCATATTCAAACGAACCCACTGACCTGGAACCCCTCACTCCAGGTCATTTTTTGATCGGTGGGCATTTATTGGCCTCCCCAGAAATTGATGTTAATGAAACATTCGCTTCGATAGTTAATCGATGGCAAACACTTAAGGCGTTCCACCAGAACTTCTGCAGAAGATGGAAAACCGAATATTTTACAGAGCTGCAGAAGCGTAAAACCTGGTGGTCGTAAAGGAAGACAACCTAGCGCCCATCGAATGGAGACCGGGGAGAGTGGTCAAGTTGAACTACGGTCCCGACGACCCGGTGCGAGTGGTTGATTAGATGATTTATGAACTCCTTGACATGATTATGTTCGTATTTGATTGTGGGTAATTTCACTAAAAAGTTAGGAGCTGTATAAGCTATTTTAGAAAATGTAGATATATGTACACAGATATCTAGGTACTTACACATTAGAAGGTGCTTAAATAACTATAACTAACTATACAACTATACACTATACCATACAACTATAACTCATCTACCAAGCTGCTATAGGGTATTAATTAATTTAAGTAAATTCAGGAGTAAAAAAAAATTTCATTAGATTTTTAATGATTTAATTTATAACGCCGGCAACGTAGAATAAAGATATGTTCATCTTTTGGAAAAACATCAGAACTCACAACACAGATTGGAGATCGGCCGAAAATCGCTATAGCGGCTATATTTAAAATTCAATTAAATATACATGTGAATTGCATTCAAAGAATCTATACTGTTGTCAGACCGCTGTTGCACACTTATGCATAGATGTGATTCTCGCCAGAATAGGGCGACAAAGTAATTGACCGCTATTGACTCATTCTTCTTTGAAAGATAGATATTACTGCGCTCGGTTCACGAAATCAACTTTAACAACAAATTTCTCGAAAACTATAAGTTACCTTGAGAAACGGCATATATTTTTAAGATATGTATGACCTCCCATAATCCCCCAAGAGGAAATTTTTTTCAAGGCCTGGCACCCCTTGCAAAGCCGACACCTGCTTTCGGCCGAAATTATTTATAATTATTTCTGCTGCGTGAGCCATAAAATACTCCACCACTCCTCCACCTCGGTTAGGTGCAACCAGTGCAGTGGTTGGGAGTGGTTCACAAGTTACGAGGCCCCTTGTTGCCAGCGCGCAAATGCGCCCCAGCCTCTACGGCAGTACCATCAGCATCTCTACCCACTTTGGGTAACCAAAAGGCCTCTACGGTTCCACGAAGCTCCCACAGTATGACTCCCAGCAATCCCCATCCTTACCCACAACCTTCTAGTCCCCGCACAATCTGTGCCGTGTGTCAAACCATAGTACATCGGAACTCTTGCTCTGGTTGGTGCTCTGGTCTGCGCACCATCCGTGAGTCAGGTGATGTGTATGTTGCCCCATGCTGTAGGTGTCTGCCCCCACCTGTGTCTACAACAACGCCACCGTGCGGCACCCAATCTAGCGGGGAGTACAGCAACAACACACTAAAACCACACATCACTCCCTAACCTTACGTATCACGAACATCCTCCCGAGACTGACACGACTGTTATAGTTCAACTGCAATGAACTCCAGGGAAAGATCGACGAAATAGTTGACTATATGAGCCGGAAGAATCTGTCAATTTCTGCGGCCCGGGAAACGAAGTTCACCGCCCGCTCGGATCTTTTTTGCAGGGCCGGATCCAACATTATCAGCAAGGACCGCGAGCGAGACCATGACGCTCATCTTACACAACACCATGAAGGACACCATCCAGCAACATGTGCAACAACCGCTGGACGGGACGCCGTATAGACAAGCACTAAACGCCATTCACCATAAGTTAGTCAACACCTTCAAAGACTTCCTTCACGTGAAGAGAAAAGGCTCGGAGATAAATCACAACCTCTTGAAAACAACGAGCTTGAGCTGCCTCGAGAGGCCCGCGTGATAATGCGGTCTGGATATTGTAGCAGGTTAAACTCCTTCTTATCCAGACTCGACCCCAGCATATGCCGTCCCAACGTATGACTTGCATGTGGAGAGTCTCCGCACGACACTAACCATCATTTGCCCCCTTAAGGCGACACATCTAACCCCCTTCTCCCTCTGGTCCGATCCCGGAAATTAAATGTACGTGTATGCATTCAACACTGCTGTTAACTTTTTTCTGCTTTTTATATAAGTGGAAAGTTGGTTTCGTTAAAAATAAAATGAAATTAAATGCATACGAACATTTATTTATACATTTGTCCCCTGAAGCTCGTATTCTACATTTTTTATATTAGAATTAATAAATCGTATTTACATGTTGATCCCATAGACATATGTTATTCACCGAGAGTTTTATTATCCCAATTAAACTAATTTTGGAAGGTATTAGGCACTTCCGCCATGCCGCGCTGTGGCTCGGGCATATTAATTCGATATGCTACTCCACCACCGTAAATGTTTAAAAAATGCTGTGTAAATATCAAAATTATTACTCTATATAGCCCACGTTATGTTAAAGTCGAAGGTTCTTTTTGCGTAAGAGTATAAATATCAACTCCTCACGTTTTTGTGAAAGACGGCCGACAGTCATGGAAATTGTATTAATTATCGATAGCACAAAAGTTTCTTCGATACTTTTTCTTCAAGTCCAATACTGAGACGCAGATATTTGAAGTCCCAAAAAACCAAAACTTATGAACTTAGCTAAAGAAATATTTAATTATAAACAAACAAAAAATCAACTGTGTTGTACTCATATCTTTGAGTATTTTTTCTTGTTGAAAACAAAAACCAAAAAATTCAAAATGAAATTAACCCAATTTCGCTGGTTCCACAAGGTTAGTATTTCCATATTTGAATTGTATGAGCTGAAAATTCTCAAACTAGTTTTCTGAAAACTATCCGCAGTCTATGTTTACCATAAAACTGAAGTAACTTTCATGCGAACAAACTAACTTTTGGGCTTGGGAACTCTGCCTATGTTTCGGATCTACATCTTAAGCCAACCATATAAGATCTAAAGCTCGCGCAACATTAGGTAGCGCACTATGCTCAATTGCTTGTCTCAGAACATCTACAATATTGATGAACACCGATATGTAATCATCTGTTTAAAATCTTACCTAATGCTCAATAATTTTTGGGCATCGCCATATCCCTAACCAGAGAGACATACACCATTTGCGGGAAAATGACCAATGCAATGCACGGAAGCGACCCGGTATACGCTAACATTTAGATTTTGCGGAAATAAGCACCCGGTTAAGTTATGCCCGGTGTTCAGAACCAAGGCTACAGAAGAACGACTACGCGATATTTTACGATATACAATAGTTATTGCTTATACTGTTTAGCTGGAATTCACCGTGCCACCCATTGCACAAATGAGGGAAGATGTCGGCGCTTTAAAGAACCACATCATATGCTCTTACACGTCAATTACATCGTCGAAGCAGCAACGAAAGCGATGTCATATCGGTTGAGGCCTCTGACGTTGTCTTGAAAACAACGCTCAGCTGACCAATAGGCAAGAGCTGGGCTACTACCCAATCGGGAACAAAAACTGATGCTTTCCGTACAGAAGCCTCCACTGGAATGGAAACGACTGCTGTCCATCCGGAAAATACTCGTGGATCAGAACCTCAGCGTATCCGACCCCCATGAAATCAAAAACTTACACATACAGGGATATCGGAAATTCAATTTTCCCGCCTTCACAGACGGAACAGAAAACGTCGAAACTCACTGCAACAAAATCAGAGAGTGGACTCTCCCGCCGAGGATGAATTTCTGCACCGGATTGCCACAAATCCGAGAAAGAGCAGAGTATTCGCCTCAATGTCTAAATGCAGTTGCACCAACTGCCATAATAAAACTTTAGTAAAAAAAGCGCTTCCAAAAATTACTTGCACTAATGGACTCATGTGCAGTAACATCAAAGTTTTCTGAAGATCTAGTGCAGGAGCTGCGATTAAGGAAGCAACCTCACTTTCCCCAAAATTTTGTCCAACAATGCCCTACTTCGTCTCTTGAGGTCACTATTGCGGCACCATATTACAACAGAAAACTAGCGGATTCTTATTTTAACATTTTGGCACCAGTCCGTCTAGTCTTAGGCGCGGACATATACTCCAAAAGTTTATTGTGAATCTTATCAGCGGGGCCAATTGCTCCGCTGTTAGCTCAGAGCACCATATTCGGGTGAGTACTTTCGGGGACCTGTTAGGCATATATTGCTGAATATTAAAACATGAAATTAATTCATAAGAGAGCGAGTGATATTTAAGGCAACTTTTATAATAAGACGGTTTGTGGTGGTTGCTCGCAAAGCATATTGCTTTTGCAAGGGGGCCGGCATGCTTAGATCAACAGTCTAAACATGTTCGAGTTTTGTCGGCTCATCCTAATAATCATAATAAAAGACTTGATGACATTCATTTTTCAAAGCCGTTCGAGAAGAATAGCATCAGCAGCCACCAGACTGCAGATTTTTCTAAATATAATCCAAAGGTAATCTCAAATATATGTAAATATATATCCATATCTTTGTATATTGAATAAAAAATAAATACTCAGTGAATTCAGAATTAACAATTAATATAAATTTATATTTCCTTTATTTCTTACTAAATTATAATCGGTGTGAACAAACGACACCTCACGAATTCCTTTACACCGATGAGGACCTGGTTTATTGAATATATATGTATATATGTATATATACCATATATATGTATTACAATTGACGCTTTGCAACAGCTGGAGCGATTTTCGGCCGAGCTCTTCCTTCGATTTGTGGTTTTGCGTCTTGATGTGTTTCCAACAAATGGAAACAAAATTATAGAAAACTAATTTAAGCAAAAAATAAGTTAAATTTTCTATTGCGTAGTATGAACTGTAGGAGCCTTCATTTGTTAGTGATTCGCTCAGTAGAAAGCTGCCGTGGTATCCGCTACAAGGATGAAATAAATAAAACACAAATTTCGGATTAATTGTATGTTTATTTACAATTTTTCTGGAAGCCAACTTACCGTGTGGTGATTCTGCAAATATTCGATTCTCAGGACAACAAAGAAGTTAAGTGTAAAGGCAACGGCAAAACAAAACAAGCCGCTTAAGCAAAGGGGCTAGTTGAGCTTTTGAACGAAAGCTCGGCCTACGTTGCCATTACGTTTGCGGATTAAACATTCCGCCCGCCTTGTAGTATCACCACGCGTATAACAACAATATTTATTTATTTATTTAAAATGGTATATATATACTAGTATTATTACAATTGTTTGTGTAATACAAATTCATTTTGTTTTTAATTCAGTCTTTTTTTTTCTTGTTTTCTTTACAAAATTCATTTTGGTTTTAATTCATTAATACTTATATTATATTCGTACTAAATCTAGTTACAATATTGAATATTAACGACTAATGTTAATTGGTGACGCCTGAGATCACCCATCCCAGAGTGGTGTTTTGTGCCACTAGTTGGCCGGTTGTCATCGGGAGGATTCCCGGTTGAATCAATCGCGCGTAAATGTCCGCGCCCAAAGTCATTTCCACTGGTGCCGCTTTGTAGAATGTAGGTTTTTGTACGTCTCAGCCGTTTGTTCGCTGAGCGACCTGACAGGAGTTGGAGTTGGTGGGATGATTTGTACCTGTGCGCAGACGGAGAGCTCTGCCTGACCCCCGTTGTTGTCGCGAAGCGTGAGTTCGCACACTCGGCTGGCTCCACGCACCTGAGTGCGGAGTCGCAGTCTTGCAACCGTGGCCGCAGAAATGATGGTTGCCGGACTCACGGGGTTGATAACAGCTCTAACTGCGGTAAACCTGTCCGTAGTTCGTAGCTGAACAACCGCCGTGGGTGACAGCGCCAACATTTGCTGCCAAGGGAGTGCCGTTGTCCACGCTTCGATGATCGCTCGCGCATTTAGCCCACGACGGGCACCTCGACCGCGCCAGCGCCTCGATTGGGGTGGCCGACGGCACGGATCGAGTCCCGTTCGGTCCGAGGGATGTCGCTGAGACGGATCGAGTCTGATTCGATCATCCCTAAGCCGCCAATTCGAGGTGTAGTTGCCCACTCGTTTAGCCCGGCAAGACGGATCGAGTCTTGCTCGGTGCTGCGCGGGAGGCGTGCACAGGAGATGTCGCATCGTGGGTTCTGAAGCTGCTGGATTTCGTACAGGTGGTCGGTAGGGGTGGGCGAGTGTCGTATCCGTCGCTGCAGTTGTTGTTTGTTGAGGTTGGTCCCTCATTGCTGTTTGCGTTGCGCCTTCTTCGATTTCTGCCATTAGCAATTCTTCTTCTTCCACTTGCTGGGCCCATGTAAGCTCGACGACGTCATTATCCGACTCCTCATATGTGTCGGAGCTTAGGCCATGCAGCATAGTGTGGTGGTTTTCTCCGCACCTCTTGCAGCGAATAAAGCTGGAGCACTCGCTTGCCTTGTGGTTATTTGCGAGGCAATTCGTGCAGTGCAGATTTGACGCCGTTCTCCACCGTTCTTCGGAGACATCTGTCGGAATTGTGGGCACAATCGCAGCGGATGGTTGTTTAAGCACAGGTGGCAGATGTTCGATGACATTTTCTATGAATTAATGGAAAAATGAGGAAGAAAAAATAAGACAATTTTATTAGTTTTCTTGTAATACAACCAATTTGACTACTGCTCTACTGATAATTCCACGTTGGGTTTTGACATCAACAATTCGGACTTTATGGTCAGTGCTTGGATAGACCTTTTCTACCCTACCTAACCGCCATTCATTTGGACGTAGATTTTCTTCGTGTATGATGACCAAGTCGTCGACCTGGAAGTTTCTGTGTGGATGTTTCCGTCTTTGTCTGGCGTTTTTGGGTCTTGCTTTCGACATGGGAGGTTTTTTGCTAAGTGAGCTCTCACTTCTACGAAACTGCCTCGAGGCAATATGACGTGAGGCTCCAATATCAATTCCTGGAGGTGGAGCTTTAAATGGTGGTGAGACGACTTTACGACCTTCGTGATTGCGGAAGGATTTTTCTTCGTAAAGTCGTTCACATTTCTTTTCTTCAACTGTCATAAATTTTGTCTGCTTGTCTAGCGAGATCTCATTGAAGTAAGTAGGAACAGTTGAAGGAATTTGTGGTTTCTCATGTGGAACGGGGCTGGTCAGAATCTAGCCAAATACTGTTCGCTGTGTCACGAGTGAACCGAGAATGTTAGATTTAACCCCACTTAACTTAACCTTGGGGCACAAATCTCCGCCTATCAATACGTCTATTTGTTGACTTTTGAAAAAAATCGATATCCGCCAGAGGGATAGACGGGAGGTGTTTTAGCGTTTCCTTGCTGATTGTTTGGGTTGGTAGGAGTCCCGTCAGCTTAGAAAGTACCATTGCATCCACTTTAAGCCTGAAGTCTTTGTTTCGGGGGGAACCAAGTTTTATAGTACACACTTTATGTACTTTCCCGGATACGGCATCATTTAAACCGGACACATGAGCGTTAATACTTTTACTCGGCAAACTTAGTCGTTTTCGTAAACTTTCCGAGATGAAGGTTCCTTCAGATCCCGAATCTATTAACGCCCTCGCTGTAAATATGTTATTATTGTGATAAATCGTTACCACCGCCGCTCCTAATAGCATAATTTGCTTTGCGGAAGTACTGCTTGTCACATTTGCCTTGATCGATGCCGTATGGCTTTTAGTTGACCTCTGTTGACTCTTGGAAGTGGTTGGTTCTTCTTCATCTTTCTCTTTATGAAGCATGGTGTGATGTTGTTTTTTGCATTTTAAGCATGTGAAATTGCTCTTACAATTTTTCAATTCATGAGCATCGGATAAGCAATTGAGGCAAAGATGAAGTTTTCTTACAGCTTCAATTCGTGCATTAGGTCTCATATCGAGAAAATCCGGGCAGGTTTTAAGAACGTGTGTTTGTGAGGAGCACAACTTACATTTTATTCTATTCGATTTGGAGTGGTGAGTATTTACCTGTTTGTATGGGTAATTATTTTGGGATGAGCATGTTCGATTGGTTGAACTACCACTCGGTTTCTGATCAGGAATGGAGCTTCCCTTGAGGTCAGATACCGTCTCGAGCGTTTGAAAACGTCTTGTAAGAAAATTATCCAAATCGACCCATTTCGGAATTTCGGTTTTTGACTCTATAGTCTGTTCCCAAAGAGCTAAAGTTTGCTCTGGAAGTCTTGTCGAACACAAATATACGAAAATGGCATCCCAACCGCGAATATCGATGCCTTGAATCTGAAGTGCAGTAATGCAGCTGTTGATGTCTCGCTGCAGTTTTTTCAGTGCCGTTCCTGACTCGCTAGAAATGTATGAAAGGTTGAACAAAACCTTTAACTGGGAATTCATTAGAACCCGTTTGTTCTCATATCTATCTGTCAAATTTTTCCATGCTATCGGGTATCCATCGTGAGTGAGTGGGACCTTTTGCACTATTTCCCGCGCTTCACCACGATTTTTCTGAATAAGGTGGAGAGTTTTTCCACCGGAGTTAACCTTGGATTGTTCCCGTATAAAGCAGTAAACATATCCCTAAAGGAGGGCCACTGCAAATATTCACCGTAAAATACTTCGGTGTCGCATGGAGGCAAACTAATGGTGGGCATTAGTGGCACTTCAGCTATCCGTTCTGGAGGAATGACAGTAGAGTTAGAGTTTTGTTGGAATGCGGTGAGGTTGTGAATATGTTCACCCATTAACGCTGCACAACAGACATAAGCGTTATAGCAGTCCGTATACCTTAGCTTGATCGTCTCGATTGTTCTTTTGTGATTTGCATCTGATGCATTGGCATTCGACAGACAAGTTCGATATTCCGTCTTTACTTCCGACCATAACGACTTCAATTCCTCTTGTTGAATTTCAAGATTGAAAGACGTATGGTTTGTAATCGTAGGCGTTATTGTTTCTTCGAATTCTAGTAGCGAATCAGCTACTTGAAGGAATTTATTTAATTGCGCCATGTTAAAAAAAAGAGGAAGGAATACCTATTTGTATTAAATAGATGTATTTGGTTACGATCGCGTAAGCACAAATTTTGATTTAAAATTATAAAATTAAATAATTTACTATCGAGTAAACTAGTTTGGTTCAAATTTGCAAAATACCAAAAAAAAAATAAAAATTAAAAATTTCGAACCAATATACGATCGTTGCTCACTTGCAGCATATTTTCAAATGTAATTAATTTAATTTTAAAAATTAATTTATAAAATTTTTAAGCTTTGCGCCAATGTACTAATTCCTGCCCACTCTGTATGCCCTGTTCACTACGCACCAATAAAACTCTATTATTAATATTTCAAATTTCAAATGTATTTGGTTAAAAAAAAAAAATTAAAAAAAAAATATTGTAATAAATTCATAAAAATTGGCTGCGGCCCACTGCACAAAGTTCTGGTATGCTGCTTAGTGGTTCGCCGCTCTCAAAGCAATTTCTGCTATGCTGCTACGCTGCTCTGCTGCTATGCTGCTTGGCTGCTGTGCTGATCCACTGCTGTGCTCTTTTCGTTTTTGTTTTATTACACTCGCGAAAAGTCAGCTAATACATGTAAATATGTAAGCTGCTTATACATGTAAAGATATTTTGCGCTTATTTCGTTAAGCGTAGCTTAAGCAAATGATATGTATGAATATGTGTACATACATATAGAAGAGTGTGAATTTATCACAAAGCAGAAGCGTGAGTAGCTACTTGAACAAATGTGAGCGCGAAAAATTTAGCGGGCAGAATATTTACGAATATATTCTCTAACATACGATTTGAATTGTACATATGTAAGTACCGCTTGTACTTATAATTTTGCGACTTTTTTAATTTACTGATATGAGATCGCTCTGTCGAGAGTCGATATTATGTGCATTTAATATGTAAGTATTTATGTCGCAAATAAATTCGCAAATTTTATCAAACATTTGAAAAAGGCGAGCTGCGCAAATGCGAACACGAAAATGATCATATGTATGTACGTATGTATAGATATGTTTATGTAAGTCAATATGATATATTGGTATGTAATATGAAATGAAATATGTATGTATGTTAGAATTTAAATAAAATAAGTATTTAGGTACTTATGTGTGGTGCATATACATATATTTCTTTTAGAAATTGCCTGATGTCGCAAGGATTGTACTTAATAATGTACAAAGACAAGGAAATCGTTCCTTGCTCCCTATATGCCAATTGCGAAAGCCAGTTGCCAAAAAAAGGTTTTGGACTTCACTTTGCAATTATGTATTCGGCTTAGATGCACTTAAATTTGAACACTTTAAAAATCACTCTCTTACCTTTTGTTTTTATTAAATGAGAGCTGATATATGTATTCTAAAGCGGCAATTATGTAAGCAATTTTATATTTTTTCGCAAAGAAGGCTCCAACTTTTATCTTCAATAAATTCCTGTATTGGATATCCGGCTCGAAGGACCAGTGATTCGCTCAGTAGAAAGCTGCTGTGGTATCCGCTACAAGGATGAAATAAATAAAACACAAATTTCGGATTAATTATATGTTTATTTACAATTTTTCTGGAAGCCAACTTACCGTGTGGTGATTCTGCAAATATTCGATTCTCAGGTCAACAAAGAAGTAAAGTGTAAAGGCAACGGCAAAACAAAACTAGCCGCTTAAGCAAAGGGGCTAGTTGAGCTTTTGAACGAAAGCTCGGCCTACGTTGCCATTACGTTTGCGGATTAAACAGTTAGAAAAACATCAAGACGCAAAACCACAAATTTGGTGTAGGAGCTTGGCGAAAATCACGTCAGCATGTGGCAGTTCAGTTATACCATATGTATATAATTGGCGCTTTGAAACCGCTGAAGCGATTTTCGGCCGAGCTCCTCCTCCAATTTGTGGTTTTGCGTCTTGATGTTTTTCCAACAAATGGAGGGACCTACCGTTTATACTAAGCCGCATCTGAACGGCTGATGGTTTTTTACGAAGAGCCTTTATTTCAGGTCCGAAATACATTCGGAGGGGTGGACATTCTCTTCCGAGGGTCGACCGCAATTAGAAAATTTAACTTAATTTTTTAATTAAATTAATTTTCCAAAACTTTTGGATGTTGGTGGCACCGCGATACATATACAGTAAACAATACTTGCCACTAGAACTGTAAATTTTCAATACTAGTTAAGTTTTTTTATTGCCGGGAACCTTTTCTCGTATCATTACCATGAATGGTATTATGCGAGGTTTCTCCGACGAATATTGGTTAGAGCAAGAAATATACAAGCTCTTAATAAATTGTAAAAAAGGCGTCATGTTACGAACATAAAACAACATTCTTGAGAAAAGTCCCACAATATGTAGATAATACTTTAGATATGGAATAACAATGCTATAAGATATCGTAAATATAATTGTAATCTTTGAATATTATATAAATATTGTTTTTTTCCACAGATTATCAATTTATTTGTTGCTGTTATTATGGACAACTTTGATTACTTGACTCGGGATTGGTCTATTCTTGGACCACATCATTTAGATGAATTTATACGCCTTTGGAGTGAATATGATCCAGACGCAAAAGGTCGAATTAAGCATTTAGATGTTGTTACTCTTTTACGTAAGATTTCACCTCCATTGGGATTTGGAAAATTATGTCCACATCGTATGGCGTGTAAAAGGCTCGTATCTATGAATATGCCGTTAAACTCTGATGGTACTGTTCTTTTCAATGCAACTTTGTTTGCGGTTGTGCGAACATCCTTAAGTATAAAAACGGATGGGAATATTGATGAAGCTAACGCAGAACTACGTGCAACAATAAAACAGATCTGGAAGCGGACGAGTCCTAAGCTTTTAGATCAGGTTGTTCCGCCACCAGGAAATGATGATGAAGTTACAGTTGGTAAATTTTATGCAACATATTTAATTCAAGACTACTTTAGACGCTTTAAGAAACGCAAAGAGCAAGAAGGCAAAGAAGGTCAATCAGAAAACGCTACTATATCGCTACAAGCAGGCCTTCGAACTTTACATGAAGTATCACCAGCATTGAAACGGGCCATATCTGGAAACCTGGACGAGTTATCTGAGGAACCTGAACCAATGCATAGAGTAAATATATATTTAATAACTAATAAAAGTGCTACATATCTTCTCGAAAAGTTTTGAAATTGCCGAGCGAAGCGAACAGGATCAGTCCCAAGTTATTCGTTCGAACGTTCGTGCTGTGCGGTTATGTAAAGCTTTGCATATAATTTCTATGCTTAAAGTGCAAAAAATTAAATACATGACTTAAAATTTTATTGTAAAAATTAACGTACTGTCGTTGCTAAATATTCTATTAAAATCAATTGATTATTTGAACATATTTCGTAACTAAATCGTGCTAACATTTTTTTTAATCCAATTTATATGTTTTGCTTATTTATTTACGAGAGTGTTCCAGTTTATTAACACGCTTTTATTAGCTTCACCTTTATAGCTGTCTGTCAGTTTGTAACTCTTCTTGGAGGATTTTGATAATTGCAACGCCACGATGCATGCAACGATTAGCATATTAAATATTTCATATTTCTGTTATTTTAACATCTAGAAGAAATACAGAAATATAGCATGAGAGAAAAAATACTGAAAACAAATCCCCCTTCAAAATCAGATGAAATATAATAAATAAGATTAATGAAACTGTAATGAAAGAAATCAAATTAAATTAAGAGGTATGGCCAAATAACGCCAAAGAAACACATTTTTCCCAGAATTTTTTTTATGTGGAAAGAAATACAATGCGATTATAATGTTTTGATATCTTATTAGTCTTATATTTAAATAGAAAAAAAATTAATTTACAACAAACAAATATTTTAAAATTGCGGAACTATGTACATTTTTGTAAATTGATTTTTCTTCTAAGAGCTCCGCGGCTTACAGCACAAAGGGTGCAAAATAGAATCTGTAACCATTGTTTTTCTTAATAAGAATAGCTAGAGAATGACGTATGGATTTTAAAAAATATTGAGTTTTGTGAAATTTGGAAGCATTTGAGAAAAGAACTCCTTTTCAACCAAAAAAACGGCAGCTAATTGTTTACAACTATTGTTTAAATTAGGTTATCTAAAATTCCGTACGTCATTTTCTTTGAAATAATATTAAAAAGGTCTAAGAACAAAAAAAAAAAAAAATCAAAATAGAGTTAATTTGAAAAATATATAAAGTAAATATAGTTTAAAAAAACTAAAAAAACACGCTTTTAAAGAATATGAAACTAAAAAGTTGAAAATAAATATTGTTTGAAAAAATTAAAAAACACGCTTTTAAAGAATATAAAACTAAAAGTTAAAAATAATTTTGGAAATAAACTTAAGACATTAGTATATAAATATAAAAAATACTTGATACTTATGGCACAAAGCGCCTCACGCTTTTCTCTCAATTATTCAAGTATTTTTAATATTATATACTAATGTCTTAAGTTTATTTCCAAAGTTATTTTTAACTTTTTAGTTTCATATTCTTTAAAAGCGTGTTTTTTTAAACTATATTTATTTTTAAAATAACTTTATTTATTTTACACGGTGTGTCCCATAAATAACTGAACTTTATATTTAAATCATACAACATACAGCGCCATCTATTGAAAATTTGCAACATTAAAAAGATACATTCATCCTCTTTCAAACGCACTTGACTTCATGTAAGTCGGATGACAGATGTAAAAGTGACAGCCATTTCAATAAATCCAAAAGTGTGCTAATGGTTCCAAAAAAAAAAAATGGAACAGAGAGCAAATATAAAATTTTGTGTCAAAATTTAAAAAAAATTGAAATTGAAGTTTAAAATATTAAAAAAAAATGAAAAAAATGAAACAGCCGTAACCGAGGTACTGAAGAACATTTCTATAAATGACATAAAAAATCTATGCATGCGCTGGTTGATCGTTCCAAACGTTGTGTTGAGTCAAATGGAACCTATTTTGAATAAATAATAACTTTCAAAGATAATATAATGTGTATTTTACTATTTTATATCCAAAAAGTTCGGTTATTTTTGGGACACACCGTGTAGACTTGTACGAATACTACATTTTCTGTTTAACCATTGTCATTGGCCCACTTCCCGGTGAGAGGAATAATTAGACTATTCGAATAGGCCAGTCCCCGGTCCACTTCCCGGAAATAATAATAGTTATCCTGCTCATCAAAGCAAAAAGCCACCTATTCATCGAATTTCACGTAAATGGAACCATAAATAATATATATTTTTGAATAGGTCAGTGCCTCGCCCAATTTTCGGAGAGAAGCGTAGTCTTCCTGTTAATCTAAGCAACAGCCACCTTTGTTCTAAACTCCAAGTAAATTCAACCATAAATAAACTTTTCGAATAGCTCAGTTCCTAGTCCACTTCGCGGAGAGAAGTGTAGTATATATAGTATAGCATAAGGCCAAAATTTTAACTTAGATTTACAGCGAAATTCTGTAAGCAGTATCTAGTATCAAATTGATACTTTTGTCTCTAAACAACACTGATTCGCTAAAGTCACAAAAAAGTATTATATCAAATTTAAAATTTGCTATTTAGCAGGGCATAAAAATCAAAACAAACTACTCTTGCTCTATTTACATAATTGTCGTAGAAAATAATAAAAGAAAGGAAAGTTCCTCTTCCTGCTTCCTGCTCTTTTATTGACTACTTCAATAAGTATAAAAAGAAAGAACTGTACCAGTTTTATGAAAAAGGATCAAATGTAGATTAGATTTATATCTGCAGAGTTTCTAATAGACCGATATTTGCCTTTTATGTTGACCTTAGATATTGTAACTACGGTTGTCGTTTTGGTCGAAATGTCCCATTTTATAATTTCCAAAGTTTTGTACGTAGTCCTATGTATAATTGATCAATGAACTGAAGAACCATAACCATTCAGTGCGATTTCCCTTCGTTCAATAGGCTGAACATCACTTGTCAGAATGAGCACTTTAGTAGAAAAATCATCTTCTCCGTTACAATTTAGGAAATCTTACTATTGGTTCTATCTCCATATTAGGTTTTTTATTTATTATAAATATAGTCCGTATAATAAATCATAAAAAGTAATTTGCATTCTATGCCAACAACATCAAGCGCTTACAGCATATCTTTTAACTCTAATTGGGTATTTATTCATGGCACTTAAATCCCACAATTCACTCATTATAGCTACATATTCAAGCTATGGTAGGCTCCATTTATCTGCGATAATGCTCATTGCAAACTTCAGAATTTGTACAAATCTGCGCAATTCGAGATCTGTGATTTCGACGCAACCTTAAATAAAAAAAATAACATAAAAAATTAGTATTCAAAAAAAAAAAAACAAACTTTGTATAGTATAATTTCAACAATTACATTTATAGCATTCAATAAGTCTCGGGATGACTTTCTAAAAACCCAAGGCATCTTAGAAATGTAGAAAATAATGACAATGTAAATAAACAAAATAAATACCAAATTACTTACTCATGTTTGTAGTTGCAAAAATTCGAATGTTTTCTTTCGTACATAAAGTTGGCACGGCATAGTAATCGATTGATATAGACTTGAAATTGTAAACTTTTTTTAAACAAGTGATTCAGGTGATACGCAAATTTAACAAATTACAAAATAAGATATTTGTAAATGTTTAGTATAATTAGTAGTTTTTGTTTATTTTAATGAATAATTATGGTTGTAAAAGCTGTTTTGTTAATTGCCTGTGCGGATCTCTAGCAAAGGTCGCTATCATCAGATCGCTGCAATTCATTTTTCGCCTCATTTTTCAGGCGAATTTTTTGATACTCTCAGTACCATTGATACTATGGTCACAAAAATAGTATCTATCAATTTTTGAATTAGTGACTGTATCAAATTACTGAATGCCACTGTTAAGCTCTTAATTTAATTATTGTTAAAAATGCCGGCCAGAGATATACATACACACATACGTATATTGAGCAGACAACACAACAGACAAAATGGATAACCTAGATATTAACATTAATGGTATAGCTAATTATAATGGAGATGGGGATGCTTTGTTGAGTTTTAGAATCTTTTCCTCCTGATTTTAAAACTTTATTAATAGGTAATACAAAGGATAAAATTGTAGAAAGTGCTAGGTCTTTAATTATCAATGGAAATGTTGATACTTGGACAGCTGTTAAACAAATTCTAATTGACAATCATGATGAAAGAAGTACGGTTCATGAACTTATCGATAAAATATGTATTCATGTCGATGCGATTCAACAATCGAAAACTTTTATAACGAATTTAATCATTTTTTGTGTCGTTTAAATAACGCCTTATATTTTAGTGACAGTCGTTATCCCGAAATTAATAGCGAGTGTAATTGGAGAATTGCTCTAAAATCTTTCAAATATGGGTTATCTGAACCTGTAAAGAGTATAATTGTTACTAGAAATCCAATTGATTTAAAAGAAGCGTACGATATAATAAAATCAAACGGATATTTAAGGTATAATGATAATAGATTAAACTTTTCTGTCTACAGTAGAAAGAATATTCAGCCAAATACAGGTAATATAAGTGCGCATATATTGACGATATTTTGATATTTTCTGTTAGTTTTCAGGAGTACATTGAGTCCATTAAGAAAATTTTTAATATAATACATTGCGTGCTACGTATTTAAAACGACAATTTGACAAATGTCCTTTCGCAGAATTAAGAACGAAATTTTTGGGAAGTTGTGTCAGGAAATGGCATTAAACCTGATCCCTCAAAAGTATAAGCAGTTAACTCTATGAAGCTACCAACTAATATGAAAGAAATTAAGGAATTTCTTGGCATTACAGGGAATTACCGAAAATTCATTCGCGATTATGCGAAAGTAGCTTACCCCATGCTTAAGCTTTTAAAACAAAATGCAAATTTAGACTTTAAAAGTATCGATTTTTTTAATTCCTTTATCACTTTAAAAAAATTAGTCACTAGTGAACCAGTTCTGCAATCACCAGATTGCAATAAAAAATTTGTTCTCACAACACATGCATCTTAATTTGCTGTTGGTTCTGTTTTAAGTTAAAATGTAGGTATAATATCAAAGAACCAAATATGAAAATACAGAAATGGAAAATATTACTAGATATACGATTTTGATATAACTTATATAAACGGCAAAGGGCAAAAACAACACAGTTGCAGTTGCTTTAAGCTGATACGGTGCACAGTGCACTAGAAGATAATTCAAACCATATTTGTATTACTACAAAAATCAAATTTATATTAATTATGGTCAACATGAAAAATCATTTATAAAAATAATTAACAAAAAATGTCAAACACATATCACGGTAACAGAAAAATCTAATTTAAAAGAAGTTTTTCATAGAGTGTTAATAAATAAAGGAATAATGTGTATTTGTAGAGAAAATCATATAGTGAAAATCAATGTTTATGTCAATTTTTTTCAAAACAGTAACTTAACTTTGTATAGATCAAATATTAATCTAAAAGAAATTTCAAACAAAAATGAAATTTCTTTTAGATTAATATGAAATACCTATAACGTATCTGACAACGATTGAGAAATTTTCTAAATATGCTACGTTCTACAAATTGACTGATAGAAATTGGATTGCAGTTTTAGAAGCCATAAAAAAGCGAATAAATAACAAAATATTGTCACGTAACTACCACACATCATACAACAGGCAACTCTGACATTGAACGATTACATGGAAAACTGAACGAACATCTAAGAATAATGGACGCTGATAATGAAAATAAACATTTATCGTAGAATTAGACGAAACACTTTTTTAAATATTTATCATTTATAACAGGCCTATTCAAATAGGCGGAGTATTCCTCTCTCCGGGAAGTGGGCCAATGTCAGCGGTCAAACCAAAAATGTTGCATTCTCAGAAGTATTGAGTAAATAAAGTTATGATAAAAATAAATATAGTTAAAAAAAAAAAAAACTAAAAAAATACGCTTATAAAGAATTTTAAACTAAAAGGTTAAAAATAATTTTGGAAATAAACTTAAGGCAATAGTATTGTATATAAATGTAAAAAATACTTGCATAATTTAATATATTTTTCTAATTAACTCTATTTTCACTTAATTCCTTTCTTATGTCAATAAAAATTATTTAAGGAGTGAATCCACTGTAGATGCTAAAAAAAATCCTTTTTATTGGCTAAAAATATTCTTTGGACCTTTAGAATAAGGAACAAAAACTCTTGCCGAGCGCATCGGCCCGCTCCGATATATATTTTGTATGTCTCAAAACTTTAATGGCATTTTTCTCGAATCACATTTTTTGAAGTTGGCTCGCAGCATAACTCAACAAATTTTCTATATATTCGATTGGTTTTTTCTTAGACCTTTTCATTATTATTTCAAAGAGAATGACGTACGGGACTTTGGATAACATAATTTAAACAATAGTTATAAAAAATTAGGTGCCGTTTTTTTTGGTCGAAAAGGAGTTCTTTTCTCAAATGCTTCCAAATTTCACAAAACTCAATATTTTTTAAAATCCATACGTCATTCTCTAGCTATTCTTATTAAGAAAAACAATGGTTACAGATTCTATTTTGCACCCTTTGTGCTGTAAGCCGCGGAGCTCTTAGAAGAAAAATCAATTTACAAAAATGTACATAGTTCCGCAATTTTAAAATATTTGTTTGTTGTAAATTAATTTTTTTTTCTATTTAAATATAAGACTAATAGATATCAAAACATTATAATTGCATTGTATTTCTTTCCACATAAAAAAAAATTCTGGAAAAAATGTTTTTTTGCGTTATTTGGTCTTACCCCTTATTTTCATTACAGTTTCTTAATCTTATTTATTAAATTTCATCCGATTTTGATGTGGGATGTGTTTTCATTATTTTTTCTCTCATGCTATATTTTTGTATTTCTTCCATATGTTAAAATAACAGTTTTTGGTAAAAGAATCATTTAGCTGTGACGCGATCCCAATATGCGAATCGTTACTTACATCGTGGCGTTGCAATTAACAAAATACTCCAACCAACAGGGTGATATGTAGAGTGCATTCAGTATTTCAAAGAAACCGGATGTAAATGTCGCCAAGTTGAAATGAATTAGTCAAAAGGAGTGTTACAAACTGACAGACAGATATACAAATGGAGCTAATAAAAGCGTGTTAAACACTAAAAAAAATACGCTTTTTAAAAAATATTAAACTAAAAAGTTGAGCACTCGATATATGAAAATTATGGCACAAAGCCCCCCACGCTTTTTTCTCAATTCTACAAGTGTATTTTATATTTATAAACTATTGTCTTAAGTTTATTTCCAAAATAATTTTCAACTTTTTAGTTTAATATTCTTTAAAAGCGTGTATTTTTAGTTTTTTTAAACTATATTTATTTGTCGTTTTGTTAATACTTTTGCATTATTACATTTTTCCTTTATTTCGCTTATCAGCAATCAGCTTATGGTAGCTTTAATACAGTGCCTCTTAAACGGTGCTGCTTTAATTTGTTTCTAAACTTGCTTTACTTAATTATTTCAGTGCTTCCGTAACTATCTAGTTATTTTTCTTTAATTTTTTTACTTTTATTGCTTTTGTTTTTAACAATGTCCTTCTCATTTGAAAAGTAACACAGAGCGTATATTTATAGTATATGTTGGCTTTGCGACGAGCTAGCCTACGCTGAATTCACCGGCATAAACTGACGTGTCCTCGAGTGGATTCATGATGGCAAGTGCCTTCGATAGTCAAGACTAAAATTTAAAATTTAATTTCTTTAAAATTTTCAAAATTACAAGGAGTGGCTTCCTTAAACTTAGGAAGGATTAAAAAGCCCTTAAGAAAAAATTTCGAAATTACGAGGACACATTTAAAATTTTTCAGTGCATTTCTTCAAAACATAGTAACGCTAGGAAAATCCAGTTACTTTCGTTTTGGACGCTCCTCGAAATCCTTAAATAAAGATTTGATGACGTTTAATTAATATTACTGTTGAAGCGTGCGCTTAACAGGACACCATCCTAATATTGTGTGAGCACCCTAATGCGACTTTCTCCGTGCTTGGCGAACAATCGAAGAGATTTCTTACAAACGAATCGGCAAGCGCGCACGGGGCGACAAGTTTATAATTAAATAAAATAAATTATATACATAAATAACATATTAACGTAAAGAAACAACCAACCAAAATAATTAAACTTAAATTAAATTAATTTTGTTCTTTTATAATCTGCAAATTTACATAATAAAATTTTCAATATTTTGTACACTTTAAAACGAATACGCGAGTGGTTTAATTTCGGAAGGCTTACGAAGGGACCCTCGCGTAAACATGGTCCTTCGAGCCACCCTTGAAGTGGCACCTTAATTAGACAGTGCATTTAAATCAAAGTGATAAAAAAGGTAAAAAGGGATATACGTTGAAAAATACATACAGAACAAAAACAAAAATAAAACGTAATAAAAGCAAGTGAATGTGCATATAAACTTACACAATTAACTAAAAGTGAATGTGCAATTTTGGAAAAGTTGACATACAAAAAAAAAAATAAGTGTAAACAAATTCAAACTTACAAATTGAAACAAAAACTACGAAAAAGAAAGAAAATATTAATAATATAAACAATTTACAAAAAAAAGCACAAATCTAAATTAATACACACATATATACAAACGAGCAAAAGCAAAGAGCAAAATTACAACAAAGGCAACCAGGAACAGGAACTTGCAGCAGGACAAAATATCAACGTTTGCATCCTACAACTGCACAGCAATCACGCAACCTAAAGTTACAAGAAGCTACAGCAGCCGAATAATAACCTTAAGGAACATCTCCTGCAAAAATCAAAAGGAACGTAAGAATTGTATAAATTTAATAAATTTCCCAATAGAAATATTGTATACGTATCCAAAAAAAATGTTAAAATTCAAATCTGCATACAATATGCAAAAGCAGAAACCAAAAAATTAACCCGCGATATTTTGGTACATTGAAATACCTACATACTTTTTATATGTACATATGTATGTAGGCCAATAAACTTTGGTTTCCCATAACAAGAATTTTTGTAACGCAATTTTGAAGGTTGTTGACCTTAATTACAATGTAGAGTTTTTGCAATTTATACATACTTACATACATATGCCAGAGAATTAAAACAGTAAAACTTTTCTCAATAGTGTTCCCAAGAAAAAAATAGGCACTCTCCTGTGTCCATTCTCAACAAAAACAATTGGTCAAAAAATAGTGCATCCATTCCCGCGTTCACTTCATTAAAATACATACGTACTTACAAATACCAACTTTCGACTATAATCTTTCTCTTCTGGCATTTAAAGAGTAGCATAAACGCACAAATTCCCTCTTGTGCTCTGTTTTTCTATTTTCCTTTGCGCTTTCTCAAGTACAGCTTAAGTATTACAGCGAACACACAAGCGCACATATACTGCAGCCGCTGAGTGCATTGAAAAATATTGATCTAACTCGCTCTCAATTCAACGCAAGCATAACATTGCAAGCATACACATAAACATACATACATACAAACTGCATTCCAACCCAGCAGTAAACACTTCTGGACCCCTTTATATACAAGTAGTTTTCGACTATACCCAATTTTTATGTAACACTAGGTCCACGAGGCTAAGTGCTAATTTGCTTAAAAACAAGAAATTTTATTTAAAGGTATTGAAATTAATTTAAATTACTCAATATTTCAAAATGCCGAAAGATCAAAGTCCACGGCTAAGTATCTCATCCAAGATACCCCCAAAAAAATCTCCAACGCAACTTAAGGCACACCCCGCCACTAATGCTGCTTCTCCTCATGTAGCAGTGAAAAGCAAACCACACTACGCGTGTGAGAAAATATTTGCTGCAACAAATGATCGCTTAATAAAATATTGTGCCAGATTCACCTCTTCCCCCATAGAGGAATTTTCAGAAAATCTCCTGAAAATTAAAAATAATTTCTTGACGATTGGTATAAACAAGTTCAAGACGCATACGATGTCTTATTCCAAAAAGACAAAGAAGACCTCCCCGCGAATTTTCTTGCGCTGGCGGAAGGAATGTATCAATTTAGCATTGATACTTATGAAAACATTAAAGCAAAAATTGCTGAGCAACTAAAGTTAATTAGTGCAGTGAATCAGCCAAGTTCTAGATCCCCAATAGGACAAACTCCTAAAATGGCTGAACAATCGGAAGTATACCTCCAGCTTCCGCCATGTTATACGGAAACATTGAACTTACCCAAAGTTCGAAAAGAAACCAGCGAAGAGCTAATTGATTTATACTCAACAATCACTAATTGTTTATCAGTGCTCGAAACTCTCGGTACACCCACTGAAAGCTGGGACCCAATTCTGGTGAACGCTCATCCGCGTTACCAGAAAATCTAATGCTATGGGAGCAATCTCTCGCATCCCGAAAGCAGTGCCCAACATGGCAACAAATGAGAGAATTCCTCTACAGGCAATTCGAATTTAAGAAATGCGTAGAACACAAGCTCGCGAAATCCCATACTTCGCACAACACAACTAAGCCTATTCTTTCTCCACAGAAAAGCCACCACTCGTGTAAATTGTGCCAAAAAAATCACACTCTCAAGCATTGCAAGCAATTCAAGAAACTGCCGATACACCAACTGTATAAATTTATAAAAATTGACAACATTTGTACAAATTGTCTTGCGTTGCACCATACCCTTAAATGGTGTACATCACAAAACACATGTTTGACTTGCAATCAAAGGCATAACTCTCTTTTGCACATAAGCCCAATTCATGGATATGACCGACTAAATAAAAGAAATGTGCCCTTGACTTCCCCGCGTCAAAATTAACCCAACCAGGCACACTTGACCACCCCGATTCAAGGCCCACAGAGAAACACAACTTTGACATCCCCGAGTCAAAATAAATCCAACCAGGCACACTTGACCACCCCGAGTCAAAATAAACACACACAGGCACACTTGACCACCCCGAGTCAAGCCACACAGAGAACCACAACTTTGACCTCCCCGAGTCAAAATAAACCCAACCAGGCACACTTGACCACCCCGAGTCAAGACACACAGAGAACCACAGCTTTGACCTCCCCTAGTCAAAGTACACAAAAAACTGTGATGATCACTCCAGATCATTATTCCCAATCGGTCAGCAGAAACAACAAGCAATCGCACTGCTCACCTCATGAGAAGATTTGCTCATTTCATACTCTGATCACCCCTAGATCAAAGTTTTTCCACGGACGCGTTAAAAATAAGTTCTACAAGTCCCGTAGAACAGGCTCCTATCGGCAGCATGATACTCATTCATGTCTGCGTCATCCAAATAATAATAAACAAAAAATTAAGAAAAAGCACTTTCCGCTGCAGTATACTTCCGATTTTTTCTTTCCAGGAAACGGACAGCCAAATCGGGTCACGAATTCTCATACCAAGAGAAACTGTCGTAGTTCCGAAGAAAAGCGCAACAGCAGAAATATTATAAGGAGCCACGGGGGGAAACAGCACCATCCACGGCCTCCACGAAAACGAGTTTAATTCAGCACTGCGTGCAGGGTGGCCTAGTATGTTGAAGCGTGCGCTTAACAGGACACCACCCTAATATTGTGTGCGCACCCTAATGCGACTTTCTCCAGCTCATGCAGCTATAAAATTCGTGCTTGGCGATCAATCGAAGAGATTTTTTACAAACGAATCGGCAAGCGCGCACGGGGTGACAAAGTTAAAATTACATAAAATAAAATATATGTGTATGTAAAGGGTGGTTAAATTGTAAGGGCCGATGTTGAATGTGAACCACACCTAAACGCCAAGTTTTTTTCCGAATTTAATTTGACATTTCTCTTTTTCAGACTTACTCAATTTGAACCATGGAGAGATACACAATCCAACAACGTGTTAAAGTTATCCAGACTTATTATGAAAATTTTCGAAGAAAATCATCTTCAGTGATGAGGCACATTTTCACCTCAGTGGATTCGTCAATAAACAGAATTGCCGCATTTGGGCGAATGAGAATCCAAGAGTGATTGTCGAAAAACCAATGCACCCACAAAGAGTGACTGTTTGGTGCGATTTATGGGCTGGCGGCATCATCGGGCCGTATTTTTTCCAAAATGAGGCCGGTCAGGCAGTTACTGTGAATGGTGTTCGCTATCGTGAGATGATAACGAATTTTTTATGGCCACAATTGGAAGATATGGATGTGGACGATGTGTGGTTTCAGCAGGACGGTGCCACTTGCCACACAGCTAACGAAACAATGGCTCTTTTGCGCAACAAATTCAATGGCCGTGTTATCTCACGTAATGGCGATGTCAATTGGCCCCCAAGATCATGTGATTTGACACCGTTGGACTTTTTTCTCTGGGGTTATTTGAAAGAAAAGGTGTACGTCGATAAGCCAGCAACAATTCAAGAGCTAAAGGATGAGATAATTCGGCACATTAACGGCATAGAAACTCCATTATGCCTCAGCGTCATCGAAAATTTGGACCATCGTATGGAGGTGTGCCGCCGAGGTCGCGGCGCTCATTTGGCCGATATTTTGTTACATTCATAATTGAGTAATACCAATATATCATAATAAAATAAAATTTCAATAATTTCCTAAATAGTTTGTGTTTAATTCAAAATCAACATCGGCCCTTGAAAGTTTAACCACCCTTTACATATATACACAGAAACATTTATATAAAAAACCTGTGTAATACACAAATACCAAACCACCCCAATCAACCTTAAATTAACTTAATTTTTAATTTAAATAATAAAATTTTCTATATTTTGTAAATAAATAAAACATTGTACAAGTTAACTTGAAAACGCGAGTGACTTTTATTTCAATAACTTCGAAGAAGGTACCTCGCGTGAACATTTACCCTGAGCAACACAGCTTTTCAAACCCTTTCAGTTGCATAACAAGGAATACCGCAAAGTCGTTGGGAATGTGCAATATTGAAATAGTTGTGGCCCAGGATCGTTTACTTCTCTAAGCTTCAGCAACTTCCTCGATCTCAACAACAACTAGATGGAATGGAAACGAGCTGACGTTGTCTTTCACCATCTTAAAGGCCTTTAGAACTCATTTGATCCCATTTATATCCTTTTTTGCTGAATTTCATTAACGAACATATTCAATGCTTCATTACAGCAAAATTTATTCCCTTCTTTTTGGAAAGAGTTATCAAATTTGTGTCTACATAAATCTGGTAGTAGATCTTCTATAGGAGATTACAGGAGGATTGCAAAGTTATGTTCGGAGTTATTATAACAGACCAATTAGTCCATTCTGTATCTTCAAGTATTGGGTTTTGGAAAGGAAAATTTACCAAATCGAGCCTGCTAGATTTCACCAACCCTGCCAGCAATAGTTCCAAAAGTCGATATCAGGCTGATGTTTTCTACACTGACTTCAGTAAAGTATTTGATAAGGTCTCTCATTCTTTACTTCCCTTTAAACTCGATTGTTTCGGGTTTCACATTTCCTTTGTCAAGTGGATTTCATCGTACTTGTGTGATAGAAAACAAAAAGTAATTTTCAAGGAAGTCACTCTTCCTTATGTTCAACAATGGCCTTCCAAATGTGGTTCTTCATTCTAAAAAACTCATGTACTCAGATGATGTCGAACTCTTTAATCAGTTCGTTCTATTGAAGAGAGAATTTTTCCAACTTAGTTAGGTGGAGTGATACAAAATATATGCCCCACAATTTAAATAAGTGCAAATGCATGTGATTCTCCAGAAAATATTTCCAATCCTGTGTCTATATGATGCATAATCACAATGTTGAAGAAGTTATCGACTGCATCGATTTAGGTATCACAATGAACCCCTAAGCTAGATTTTAAAAATCATAAATCATAATTTCCTGTGCTAATAAGGCAAAAAGCCTCTTAGCTTTCATTAAACATTGGGCTAAGGATTTAAATGACCCATACATTACCAAATTAACCTTTATGGCTCAATTGTATTGAGTCCGCACTATCAATTATATAGTGATATGTTGGAATCTGTACAAATGCGATTCCTACTGTTCGCTTTAAGGAGTTTAAACTGAGATTCGAATAAGAACCTTCCTTCATACAAAAGTCGTTTATGGCACATTAATCTGTCTACACTCCTTAGTTAGAAAAAGAAGATTGGAGTTTTCTTTTCAGCTAAAATGATAAGAAGAGGTCTAGATCCCTTTCATTGGGTTCATACACACAAACTATGAAATGTACGACCCTTCTATATGTTTAGGCACCACATTGCTTTCTCTGACTAATTTTTCTGTATCAAACCCTACTTGCTAAGAGCTTTAAATATTTAAGTAATTTCCTCCTGCTTTTTCAATGTAATTTATAACAGCTGATTAGCAAATCTGTTTAGCGATCGGGGTAGGGTTCAGGGGAGTCCGGCTTGTCTCTTGTTGGTTTTAGCGATTATCCATCGGTCGGTTGGGCTGGAGGTGGGTAATGCCTATACGTGTATGCACTTTTTCAGAATTTTTTCCTTGTCTCCATAGATCCGGAGAAAACGTCATCAAGCGTGGAAAGTGGTGGCTTAGAAAATATGGTACTTAGTCTGACGCTTTGTGTTACAATTTATGTTCACCATGCAAAATATAGTTCAGCACCTAATCAACGCCCAGAATCAGATGATGGTTATTCAAGTAAATAGAAAAAGGGTAAACTAAAAACGTGTATGTATATGGAATGCAAACGGTATTAGCCATCACAAAGAGGAACTTAACAAGTTTATTCACGAACAGGAACTCGAGCAAGTATAACTTTCACATTGATGACTATGAGTTCTACATCACAAACCATCCGGATCGTAAGATACATAACGAAACAGCAATTTTCATTCGAAAGAGTCTAAAAAAAATTTCCCAGAATCTTGTGAAAGAGCTTATATTCAAGAACATTCAGTCAGCCTCAAAAATCATGAAAGAAACAACTATAGATTTATTTCTACTTCGATGCGTAAAAACTTCAAACCACCAGTAAAAGTTGACTTGGGCCCTTCCTGAAGAAGAAAAGACGAAATGTTTTGGAAATCACCTTAACCAAGTATTCAGACCCAAAGCAGCAATGAATAACTTTACGAGTTCATCTTTTCTCAATATACCTATCTCTAGAACTACTCCCGATGTAAGTACGACTCTATATGGGAAAAAGTCTTTACGATCACATAACACCACAAATACCTACAGCGTTACCAAATATAGCTTTAAATTTCTTGTCTCAACTATTTAATGCCATCTTTGAACTTAGATATTTTCCGAATCCGTGGAAAAAGTTTAAGATTAACATATCAGCCAAATCAGCTTGTTACCTGTTCTTTTCAAACTTTTTGCAAAAGTGCTGCTACCCAAAATATCTCCTATTTTTCACGAAAAGGAAACTCTACCAAATGAAGCGTTCGATTTTCGCGAAAACCATGGCACTATGGCAATGAAATCAGGAAGGCTATTGAGTTGAAATAGTATTGTTCAGCAATATTTCTAGAAGTGGCCCAAGCATTCGATAAAGTATGGCACGAAGAACTCTTACAAAAAATTAAAATGATTTTGCTGAAAAATTTCCCTCAAATATTTAAACCACACCTTGGTAACAGGCGGCTTACAGTTTAAGTAAAGGAAATTATTTCTCAACCTAATAATACCTCAAATGAATTTAAATACCTTCGCATCTACTTAGGAAAGCGACTCATCTGATTGAACCACGTTATCTCTACAATACAGGATCTTAAACTTAATACCGTCAGTGTAAATTGGTCAACGATTCCAATCAAAATAGCTACAGAGCATCGCAGGTGCACTTTAGTATATAATAAATATAAATAGAGAACTTGAAATACCAATGGTAAACACAGAAGTGACAAATACTTGTCGAAGCTGCAAAATCATAGAACCTTTGGCGATTATTTTATCATGCCCAGCAAGCCGAACGGGCTTCAAAGAAGGGATCTGCTAGTCTTTTGAACAACAACGTTTTACCTGTCGTCTGTTAATACTAATGGACTAAAGCAGTAATTCCTTAGTCATTAAGATTCTATAACTTATTATTAAGTTTTAATTAAGCCACCGCGGCCGAGTGGTTAGCATTGCGTACTGACATTCGGAAGGCTCGGGTTCAAATCCCGGTGCCACCAACATCCAAAAGTTAAGGAAAATTTATTTAAATAAAAAATTAAGTTAAATTTTCTAATTGCGGTCGCCCCTCGGCAGGAAATGTCCACTCCTTAGTTAGTTTCCACTCTAACTCTATTCAGATTGATACCCACATCAAAGATTTGGAATTTACTCACAAATGCTTTATTTATGTACTCGATGGTGTTTTGTTGTCAGGAGGCACAATAATCACCTGTGAGTAGAGCAGGCGAACTACTATTTATATGTAGGGTTATCTATTTCGTGGTTTCAAAAGTGCAGGGCTGTATTATAACATCATTCATATAAATGTAAATATGTTAACTGTCAAACGAAACATGCTTTGGTTTGTATTTTGGTCCAATGTACATATATGTATTTACTAAGTGATATATTTTGACCCTTAAGGCCGTTAAATTAAAAGCAAAAACATTTGTTTCTTTTTCTGCTTCTTGCGGGTTTCGATACCATTCGCACCTTCTTCAGGGAGTCTAATTTATTTAAAAACAAGGAAACATGATTAATAAACAGCATATACTGAAAATATTTTTCCAACAATACCTAAACATAAATATAATCAGATCACAAAAATGATTTGATATTTAATTATGTTTGTGGTTATAACATTTTAACTTTCAATGCAATAGATACATTAATGCTACACATCAGCTATTGTCTTGTTATTTGTTATGATCGCTGTGTATGCGCAATTTATGTTGTCTACGTCTCCTTTGTAATTCATTACACATTGCATTTGTTCTTGTCCTTCCAATGTTATTCTTTTCTTAGTTCTCTTCTCGCTGTCTATTATTTTTGCATTGTCGAGGTCTGCTATGTGATTGTTTTGTGCAAGGAGTTGGGCTAACGCATTTCTTCCCTTTTTATTCTTCGCTTCGTTGTTCCTACGTAAACTTTATTGCATTGTTCGTATTTTTTACCATTGCATTTGATTTGGTATATCAAATCGTGTTGTTGTTCCTTGTTTATTTTGTCTTTCGTTTTTGTAAAGATTGTATTCAGTGTGCAATGCAGTCGGTGCGCAAAGGTTATTATTATGTTGTTAATGTATTTGCCTAGCGATTTGTTGTCCGCTAAACCTTGTATGTACGTGTATGTATGTTATGCCAGTGAATGTTTTGTTTTAAGTTTTAATTTTTACATTGTTGTTCGCGCCTTCTATTTTGTTATATGTTGCTGTTATAAATCTTTTTATTAATGCGTTAGGGTAACCGATTTAGTATGGTATGTTTCTAATCTTTTTAAAGTGTTCGTTTCTGAGCTTCCGGCAGTGTTTTTCTTTTGGTTCCATGGATGATTTGAGTGAAAATTTATCATTCTTGATGAGGACACAGCTTTCGAATACCTCTTAAGTTTAATATATTTGTTTCCCCGGTAAATTCCTACATCTAGGAAGGTTAACTTTTTATTCTTTTCTTCTTCCGTAGTGAATTTGATTTTTGTATGCTGTGTGTTAAATGTTTTCTTAATTAAGGCAAATATATACGAGTATATGTATATATATGTATATAATATATATAATTGGCGCTTTGTAATCACTTATGCGATATAATTTATATAGCGTTTTGAGTTCCAGTAGTGGAACTGGAGTTCGGCGACACCGACCGGAGGAGCCCCGAAGTCGGGACGCACACCCGACAAGAAACTGATAAGTATCTTTTTTTGTTTGCCTGTTGCTGCTTGCAAATGTGTTCTTGCTTTCGTTCTTCCCAACAATCCCGCACCCATATCCTTGCTCCTCGGCAAGGGATGCCAACTCCTCCGAGTTTATTTCTAACATGAAATAAAGGCTCCTCGTAAAAAAAACGCCAGCCGTTCGGAGGCGGCTTAATATAAACTGTAGGTCCCTCCATTTGTTGGAATAAACATCAAGACGCAAATTCGCAAATTGGAGGAGGAGCTCGGCCGAAAATCGCTTCAGCGGTTACAAAGCGCCAATTATGTAACTGAAAGTGTAGCCGAAGAACCGAATGCGCCTTTTTCTCGACGTTCACAAAAGCTGGGAGTCTTATGGCACATCATGTCGTATTTCGCACTTGGATTCGCATCTACATCTGTATAAAGACCAGCTTACACAGCAATTGAAGCTAGCTGACCATTCAAAACCCTGTATAAATGGCGTTTAGATGTTTGAACAACAAGCAGTGGACGTCGCCTTTTCTTGTCGATGTCAATTGACCACCTAGATCGGGCGATTTGACACCGTTGGACTTTTTTGTAGGGTTACGTAAAATACCGTATTTATGTGGATAAAACTTTAACTATTGAGCACTTGAAAACCAACATTCGTCAAAATATAATTAAGATACAGCCCAATATGTCCCAAAAGGTGGTCGAGAAATACCTAAAACGGATCGAAGTTAGCAAAAATTCGGGAGGCAGTCATCACTCATTTGAATAATATAGTGTTTTACATATAGTGCCAAAATGGTTCAAAGTAATTTCATGAAAAAGGTATTTTAGATGTATAATACATACGTTAAATTTCGAAACCGTGAAATAAGTAAAAAAAATTAACAATGCCTCTGGTGAGATACCACTCTTCTGACGGCGACCCCCGCAAACGCTTTAAGGGTCACGATTTGAAAGCATGAACCTAAAATTTCACTTCACTGAGAAGGGGTTACTGTTTAGCTGGTTGTCATCGTTGTAACACTAAAGGCTGACATCACCGCAGTCCCAGAAACGCGATGTACGAAACAATAATAGAAGAACGTTCACAAGAACGCACCTTTTTCTACAGCCGCAATATAAGAGATCGAAAGTTTGGTGTCGGATTTCAGCCGCCACAACGAAACATCTTCAAATGTGTTGAGACAGACTGACTTCACGGGGGCCCGCAATATGTTTGTCTGCAGTACTAGATTCCAGCATAAAAAATTTATCAAGGTACATGGCTGTCTCAAGTTCGAAAAGCACAAAACCACATCAAACATGCTGTGATAGACGGAAGACAGGTCTCCAGTGTTATTGACGTACCTATTCTCCGAGGTCTTAACATCGACTTGGACCACTAGCTGGTAGCAGCAAAGATATGCACCCGCTTCTGTGCTGCAAATATGGAAGCCAGACTCATTTGCAAACAAAATAGGAGCTTGAGATGCTGGCTGACAAGGGTATTGGTCGAAAGTTCTACGAAAGGATACGGCGACTTACACAAGGTTTCAACACTGCAGCAGACTCTTGAAGGACACAAAGAGATGATCTAGTTACTGATGCCCAGAGCATACTGAATTTGTGCAAATAACACTTTTCCAGCCTCTTTAGTGGCAGTGAAAGTGCAACACCAGGAGATGGCCTCTACATTACCGGTGTTATATGTTCAAAAAGTGGTCGAGAAATACCTAAAACGAACGAACGAAGACCAAAGTCTACAAGTCGCTTATCGTTCCCGCTTGCTATACTTGTATAGTGCGGAGGGGTGGACGATGAAAACATCTGATGAGTCAGCGTTAGGAGTTTTTGAGAGAAAGGTTTTGCGTAAGATTTATTGGCCTCTACGAGAGGCGAATACCGCAGCCGATGGAGCAATGAACTGTATTAGATATACCGCGACATTGACGTAAGTCAGCGAATCAAGAAACAGCGGCTATGTCATGTGGTCCGGATGGTTTAATGCTTCTTCGGCATTTTTAAATTGAACTTTTTCTCTTTTTAATTTATTTATTGAAAATCGGATTTCTTCTTTACTTAATATTACAGAGTTTACTACATTATTTTTTGCCCATTGCATGGCGTATCTTATATTTATTAATTCTTTCTTTCTTAGTCTTATTTTATTTTGTAAATTTACTATGATTTCCATTAAAACATTATCGTCTTTTCGGATTGTATTTAACATCTCATTAACTATGTTAGTAACATTATTTAAACGTGTTTCGAATAGATTATTTATTAATATTTGATTATCGTTGTTTTCGTTCAAATTATTCAAATTGTTATTTATTATTTTCAAATCTTCATGAACGGGTGATCCGGCAATGTATTTCCATGCCGTTCCCAAGATGTCGATTGATCTCTTAATTTTATTATGACTTATGGGTTTTAGGGTATTTAGGATATCGAAAGTTCGGAGGGTTTCATGTTTAAGAATGGGATATAGGAGATTGTCTTTAGGGATTTGGTTTGTAATTTCGTCATAAGTCTCAGTCAAGAAATTTTTCGTATTTTTCTAAGTTGATAATGTGAATAAGTCTGAAGGTACCGTCTTGTATTTTCGCTTGTCCGTATTGTATTGTAACTAATTGTGCTTTACTGTAGTCTAAAATTTTCACGTCCCATAGTGAGGTTGCGATTGTGGCGCAGATAATTAGAAGTTTGAAATAGTCCATTTTTCCTGAAAGAAATTGTTCAATTTCTTATCAGTCCTTTGTGAACGGTTCGTCCTGATACAGTTTTTATTGTTGTCCTATTATTTTCTGATACTATTTCTTTCTTGTATTTCGGGGTTAATTTTGAGCCAAGTGTTTTATTTATTTTTACGGAGATTACTTCACCTGGGGAGTAATCCTTAATTTTTGATCTTTTCTTGTTATGGTAGGAACTGTCTAAATCCTGTTTTTCCTTAAGTTGGGAAATATTGTCTAATCTTTGCTTTTCTAACTGCTGAGGGCTAGTAAAAATTCTATTTCCGAAAAATAAAGCTATGGGTTTATTTTTAGTGGTAGAGTGGATTGATGATGTTGCCAAGTTGCGAGATTACCTCGTTGATTTCCGGGATTGGGTACCTGTCGGCTATTGTAAGGGTGTTTAGTTTCCTATAATCTATTACGAGTCTGTACTTTTTTTGTCCAGATGCATCTAACTTTTTAGGAACGACCCACACGTGAGTTGTACGGTGAACGGGAGGGCCTAATGATTCCATCTTTTAGTAAGTTTTCTATTTCTTGTTTCACAAAGTCTCTCATGGCTAGGGGGTAGGGATAGTATTTGGTATATATGGGGGTATCCGAGGAAGTTCTGATTTCTCCTACAACTGTAGTGGTGTATGTTAGTTTTTCGTCAGGTTCTGTATAAAATGGATATTTTTTTGTTCAAGTGATTTCTGTCTAATTTTAATTTTTTTTTTGTTATTGCCTAGTATAAGGGTATCGTCATTCATGTTTATTGTGGCACGGAGTTCTTTAAGACTGTCGTTTCCTATTATTCCGTCGAAGGATTTAAGCGTAGGTAGTAAAAAGAATTTTAAAGAAGTGTCATTGCTTCCAAACAAATTGATGATCGTATGATGGGAAATTTGAATTTGTCCGGCTATAGAATTTGCAAAGAATGGCTCGTCATTAGGTATTTTTTAAGCACATGGCAAGGTTGACTGTAGTTTTTACTTGACCCTGTATCGATTAGCATTTTGAGAACTTTTCCACTCTTCGCTTTACATTCTACGTAAGGCAGTGAAGAGTTGCTCATTCTAAAAAATGAATGTCGATATGATCATGCATTTCAGATTGTGGATTTCCCTCGCCATATTCTTGAGCTGGTTGTCCATTTTCTTCTGATGTCAATGCAGTTTCATATTCCTGTTCATTCAGGTTGTGAATTTATTTCAGCGTATGTTTGAGCTGTCTGTTCTGCCGCCAATGTGGTTTCATACTCCTCTGGAGTATACGTCCAGTCAGGATGGTAATGTTGGTTCCACTGGTTCGTACTGTTGGTACCACTGGTCTTGTGTGGTATCCTGGTTTCCACTTGCTTCTATGTGATAATCCTTTGTTGTTTGAGAGGAACTTGTTGAGAGAAATTTGAGGGTCTTTTCATATTATTATTATTAATTGAGGGTCTATTATTATTCGTATTATTATTGAGTGTAGGGATTTGTCGACGTCCATTGGCTCTGGACGTGGCTGTTGTGGTATAGCTGGAGGTTGGTTGAATGGTCTGTAATGTTGGGGATTGCGGTAATTATTCAGTGGATCTTGAGGGCGATACTGGTTCGCAAAGTTTATTGGAGGCCTCGGCATGTATGCGAATTGGGGATAAAATTCATTGCTTAATTTTTTTTGGTGGGAGCGGTGGTCGGAACTCGTGTGGCTTCTTATTCTGACTGCTGGTATTTAGGTCGTAATTAGAACGGAAGTTTCGGTTTTCCAATTTCAGGCACAAATGAAGGACTTGAAGGAGATCTACTGGCTCTCTCATGCCAAGAAGTCCACTTTTAATCCTCTTATAAAGGTATCAAGGGCTTTGTCTCTATATGTGCGTGTCAGTAGATGCATCGATTCTGTACCGACTTCCATGCATCCAAGTTTATTTAAAATAACTGAAAGATGGGAGTATACGCGCTGATAGAATTCCTGAATAGTGAGGTTGCCCTGCACTAGGGAGGTCATTTGGTACTCAAGGGTACCTAAAGCTCGCTAGTCAGCATAGTGGAGGGTAAGGCATCTTGAAATAGCCTTCCAGTCCAATGGGGTGTTGTAGGATTCGAGAGCAATGTCGGCGTTGCCCACGACCTTGTTCCTAATGACATTTAGGATGCCATAATATTTATGTGTACCTTTCATTGGTTCATAGATCTGAAGAATTCGATCTACGCTTTTTTTCCACGAATTGTACTCTCCTGGATTGCCTGAGAATTCGCGTAGGCACCTTACTACATCCGGTATTTTGTCTAATTCCGTTATGTTGTTGGAACGGTTTGCGTCTGTTGTCACGTCCGTTATGTTCCCGAAGTTGGCGTTTGGGTTGAGGGCCGCTTGGACCATGTTTCGTCATTCTTGTCTCAGTATGTCAGTTACTAGTCCTATTGAAAGGGATAGCAGGATTTGGTGGGACAGGTGCGTTAAGCGTGGGTGGGCGGATTAAGTTGTTGGGCTTGGACATTATGTGGTTGTTTTATTTTATTATATAATTTTTTTATTTATGTTATAATTCTTCTGGAAGGTCCCTTGGGTGGTGAATCGCATAGAATTTTTCTTTATAAGCTGGAGGGTCCCTCCGTAGGTGGGGAATCGCAGCTCCAGGTTATATTTATTTTATCGGTTGTACGAGCCGGATTTTATAGTTTATTTTGAAAATTTAAATATTTTAGTTTCTTAAAATATTATATTTACTACAGAATTAAAAAATAATAATTTTTTACTGAAGTATTTATCTTAAAATTTTTAAAATTTCATTTTTCTTAAAATTTTTTTTTTTTTTTGTAGTACAAATATTTATATATTTTTGTTTGTTTTTTAAACTTAACCTATTCTTACTATTAAGCACCTCCTGGTGATGGGGTATTGATCCTCTTTGCTGTTGGGGCTACTAAGGTACCGTCGGTCACACTGCATTAAAGGCTTTTTTCCTACAGGATCCTAACACCTTTGTCCGAAAAATTTATATTCACGTTGCTGCTGCGTTTTAGCAGGTGATTATTTGTTAGTCCTTTGCTGTGCGATTGTTAGGCTGTTTTTTACAGGCTTTTTGTTTTCGCGGCGCCTTGGCTGATTATTTGCCAAAAGACTTGAACGGATACACAAACTTTTACCAGACCCCGTCTCGGGCGCCAATTACACTTTTACGACATTTACTTTCTTTTTAAAAAAGTATGAGCGGACTACGTCCGCTTTTGGCTTTATTTATTCACATAAAACTTAAAGAATAACTAACAATTATTTCTTACTACTACTTTACACCTAGCTTCTTAATATTAATTTGCTGACAACCAATTTCTGATTAGCTGATTGCTGACTGTTGTTTGCATCGATTATTGCTGACTGTTGTTTGTTGCAATATTCTTCAGACACCTAATCAGCGTTTATCATTATGTTGACCGGAAGCATATCGTGGACTTTCGGGGTTATTGAACATTTCATAATTTGTGAAGTGCTGCGTTAACTTATATACGTATGTGTATATGTAAATATTTGTAACTTATGTGTGTTTAGGTTTATGACATTGCTTTGAGATCAAAGTGATATGTATATAAATAGCTATGTATATCAATTTATTATTAGTTCTCAAAATAGCAATGCATTGTAGAAATTTATTTGGTATATGTGTTCATGATCACTAAAACTAAAAAAATATGTTTAATGATAATTAAACATTGGTTTTATATCTTTTGATGGCAATAACATTATTTGCTTATGTTAAATTTTCAGTACTGCTAACTATTGGGTTGCCTCAAAAGAAACCGGCGATTTTTCAAACAGACGGCGATGACAATTTTTTTGAACAGTCGAGCTCATTCTCCCATTTGAGGTGTGCGTCTTGATGTTTTTCAACAAATGCAGGGACCTACAGTTTATTCTGAGCCGTCTCCGAATTGCGGGTGGATTTTTATGATGAGTTTTTTTATTTCATGTCAGAAATACACTCGGACTGAAATTCCCTTCCGACCTTTTTACCACTAGGCTAATGCTCATGCAGTATTATATGATGTTTTTATTTAAACTTAGTTTGTAGTACAATAGTTGGATTATTAGTTTGCATAACTGTTTTAGTTTAGGTAAAAACAATTATCCTTCCGCCGGAAAAAACGTTTTTCGTTTCGGTACTTTTTATTTTGTTTTCTCAGTTACATATTTAACAATAGCCCTTCGACTGTCTGGCTTTTAATAATATTTTTAAAAATAAAAACAAATAAATCACTTCTGTTATTATTAATGTTGATTGTGCCCAATTCTTTTAAGTATTTTTTAATGCATAAAAAATTATGTTTTCCTTTCATAGAGGGTTCTTATGACAATAAAAGCTATTTTAATCTTAATGAAAAATAAAAACTATTAAATTTATATTACAGAGGCACCACACACTTTTTGGGACGGTATGGTCATCCTTTCGAAGACGTGGCACAAGTTTTAGACATTATCGCAAAAACCAAAGACCTCAGTTAAATGGAAATATTGGGGGTGCTGAATCAACACCGACTATCGGTGACTGCCCCGATACGACTTTGATGTATGACAACAACCGCTGCAGCGTTGCTGATGGCATAAATCATATTACGAAAAGTCTTATGCAGGCACGATTTGGAGCCCCACCAATCGACGGTGAGGGAGGCAGTAGTAATACCACAAATTATAATGACTTCAGAGTCCACGATGAAATGCGTACATTCAGTGACAGCATATCTATGCGTCCACTTGTAATGACTAGCGGTAATAATGGTATTACTACGGTTACGCCTACGTCTGGACGTACATCTGTTCATGGCAGTTCACTGACCGTAGCGGAAGCTTATGAGTGAGTATATGAGTATAAAGTTATAAGAGTCTCTTAATTTGCTATGAGAAACTAATTCCGTTAAATTTTCGGGCGCATGTATGCCGAAAAATGTATTGGATACACGTATATTTGCGCACACTTGAGCAATGCATATATCGTTTCTTGACGTGCAATTCAAGGTATGACGTTTGCCAGATTTTGTATAAAAATAAAAAAACTTATTCCCAACAAAATCGTTGGAACTTAATAAATTAGATTTATGCTAGACTCGCAATATACAAACAATATCATTCAAACATCTTTGATATGCTGTATTGAAAAAATTATATCCACATTAACTCACTTAGTTTCAACAGATATAGCTAAATTAAGTTAAATTGGTATTTAGAAGTAAGTATTCATCAGCCATTCGGAAACGACTTAGAATAAACTGTAGGTGCCTCCATTTGTTGGAAAAACATCAAGACGGACTAATAGAAGGAGGAGCTCGTCCAAAAATTCCTCTTGCATTTACATGGCATCAATTATATATATTATATATATATATATATATATATATATATATATATATATATAAATATATATTGGTTTGTAGATTCTGATGTCTAATTTAGGACTGCTCTTGCAGCATTTTCCGTTCCTACTTGAGATTAATAGATTTTCTGTTAATCTTTTTTGGTTTAAATAGGAATACAATTTATTTTTATGTTGTTGTTGTTGTAGCGCTTGTTCCATCCCGCTTAGGGACATGTCACCGAGGGCATCTAACGGGAGATACAATATCCTGACCCAAGTTGCGCCAGTATTACGTCTAGTTCGAGCGCTTTGTCTGCTATGGGTGGTGATTTGACTCCGAGGACGTCAATCCCAGGGAGGGAGCCTTTGAAGGTGTTAAGTGACTCCTATGAGTGGCATTTAGTGCCTGTCTGTATACCGTCCTCTCCAGCGGTTGGTGGATGCCCCTTTCTGATCCGTGATGCTCAGGGGATATCAGAAGGTTTCCTGTCACGGTCCTAAGGGCGGTGTTTTGGTAGGCCTGTTGCTCGTACCTGGTACCAAGGATTGGTGCAGCATAGCTAACGAAGCTTCGAAATATAGAAGTTAAACAGTAATAGGTGGAGGACACCACCCTGCGGACCCCTTGTTTAATCTTCCTAAGTTATGATGTTTGGCCTTGAAATTCTACCGATGATTGATGACAACTCAGGTAGCCCATGATCCACCTTTTCAACCCCGACAGTAATGACGATTCCTCAATGTCCGATAGTAGCACTGAATGATTGATAATGTCGAAGCTTTTGACAAATCCAGTGCTACCCGAAAAGTGCGCGGATAGGGCCGGTTTTGGTTGAGGCCATTGACTATCTGAGTGTTTATGGCCTTAAGTGCTGTTGTGGGACTGTGCACTTTGCGGAAGCAATGCTGATGTGCTGCTTGAACCATGTTGTGTGTAAAAGTCGAGAGCAGTAATGCTTCAAGTGTCTTCGCTACTGGTGAACGGGGCGATATCGGTTAATAAGACTCTTCTTTGTTTGCCTGTTTCCCCTGCCTATTTCCCCACGTCGGGTATTTTTAGGGTGGTCAAAGACAGATTTAGAACTTCTGTTCCCGCTGGTCCTAGATGTTTTAGCATCAGCATGCTTATTCCATCGAGCCGATAGATTTGGAGGCTTTCGCTTTCCCTGGATAAGTCAAGCACTGCGCTGGGGTTCGGCAGTCTATGCAAGCGGCGGGTTGCTCGTCGTCAATCGAAGCATGCAGTGTAAAATGTCGGCTAAAATAGCTCTCACATCTCTGCGCGTCCTACGAGGCGTGGTTACCGAATGAAATTTCCACTCGGTCATCGCGTCTCGTCAGATTTAACAAAGTCTTGACTGTAGCCCAGAGGAAAGATTGCAGGATCTTAAGTGCGTCTATTATTCACCGAATCTCTTGGTTGAGAGCTGTGATAAGGAGATGTTGTTGTAGCGGTTAATTGATTGTATGATTACAGGCCTTGATGCGCAGGCCAGAGTACGTCCGAAAACGGCGCCAGCCAGAGCAGGAGTTGCATCTGACTGGTTACATCTAACCGAGATAGCGGAATGGTGGAGTCTTTTGTGGCACACGCAGCAGAATAATCTATCGGACCAGGGTTGGTTTCGAAGCCCGCCCTGATGAGAAGGATTTGGAGCAACCCAGCTGCGAGGTGTTGCTCCATTGGTGACCTTAGACTAATATTACCTGTTACGGGTTTAGATCGCCGAAAGGCCCTTTGCTGGCCGGATAAAATCCGGATCAACTCCGGTGGTTCTACGCTGTCGTGAGTGTTGCAATTTATTTTTATAATTGGTGCGATTGGTGTTACAACTCGTTTATTTTTAACATTATTATTTTAAACATTTTGCAGGTAACTGCACAAAGGATGTTGTAAACGTAACCTTACAGTCAGAACCATAATATACGCGGTATACCAGCAGTATTGCTTATAATATAATGTAATAATTTAATAAACCTTTAAATTTGTAGTAAATGCTGAAGGAATTATGGCTATAAACCCAATTTTGAAAAAAAAAATTCTGCCAATTACTTATTCAATTATATTGTATCAATTAAAATTTTAAATAATCAAGCTCGAGTTCGGTCGTCTCATTTAAACAAGCAGTATCGCAAAGAGCTTATAAGTTCTCTGGTTGCCACCGCAGGCAATAGATGTCAAGCAATAATAATTGTGCGTCTAGTTTCGTACATAACAATTAGTTAGATAAGATATACATATACATATCATATATGTATATCTATAATATATAGATGAATTGCTCATTTAAAGTAATAAAATAAATGTTATATGATAATTATTTTATTATTTTCACAATTTTTTTTATTCAGGGCTTTTTTAAAATCCGATCGGAATTGTTATAAGTTCTCTGCCTAAGTGCGAAATATATAATATTTTACTTTATGTGTATTCTACTATGTTTCGTAAGCAAATTTTATATTTTTGTTAACTTTGAATTTTACTTATATTATTTTCAAGATATGGTATAACTTATCGCACTTGAATATCTGAACTTTACATTGCAAATTGCTCATATTCTGTATGCGATTACTCGTTTGTATGATTGAACCACCGGTTATAGAGGCAGTGGCATAGCAATTTATTTAATGGTTGATCTTAACAACAAAGTAATTTGTAAATCTCACTTTTCTGAAACTGTTGAAAGATGTTTATTGAATGTAGTGATAATGTACGAAAGTGTCCTGTTGCCTGTGTCGACACTTACTACGCTGCTTGAACAACGTTTATACTATATATAATTGTTAATGACTATAATGGTGTAAGCGTTGATAGTAGTGTAAGCCCAGTTGACCAATTTTCGTTGCCTGGAGGTTCTGACTACGATCTAGTGATAATAGTTTTTTAATTCGAACTAAATAAAATTAAGCCTTTAGAAATTCCAAGAGTGTAGATATTATATGGCTCCTTGTAGGTGTTAAAAATAAATTCCAGTATTTAACCACGCTGAATTAAATATAACCTATTCGAAAAATATGACATTATTCAGGTATTAAAGCTATCGACCATATTAGGCCTGGGAAACTTACAAAAGACCGATGCAGGGCTTATAAATATTGGGAGCGTATTTCTACCAGTCGTTGAGGATTAAAGTATCAATTGAATTGCGAAAAAGTAAAGCAGCATAGGCAGTGGAATAAGAAGAGACTCTTCAATCAGCAAAGGCTCCTGATTCATCTACGTGAATGGTCATGAACTTGATATTGGCTGAAATTTTACCTTCCACGACACAATTCTTTTCCAGATCTTTAAACTCTAGTTTGAAAAGGCAGAGCATTGAGAAAAATCCTATACCTTATTCGTTGCGTTGAAGGCACCTGCAGCAGAAGTTTGGAGACCATTTCCGGCGAATATAATAGTGAGCACAAGGGGCAAATGTACCATATGGAGCTAGAGAATCGCAACCAAAATCCCTATGTTGAGCACCTCGAAAGGATAAGAATTCAGTAGTTCAACAACGAGGTTAAGAAAATATATACAAAGCGGAAAACAAAGTCAACGTTTTCCGAAGCTGTCGGGTATGCTCAGACACGTGAAACGGTGGCACTCCTAAGCAGCAGTAACGTTAAACTAAAACAAACCAGCCGAAAGAGGGTGTGCTGGCTCTTGCAATTGAGTTTCCATTAGTAGGAAATCGAGCAACGTTACTATTGGCGGATATGTGGATGGATATGAGCGAATACTAACTGTGGATACGGGCCCATTGCACTCTATCATTCGATCTGACTTGATAACTAAAGAAGTAAGGCCATTGCCTGGAGCAAGGTTGAGGACGGCAAAAAGTGAGGTCACCCAAGTTGCAGCAGAAGTAACATGTAAATTCTCAATAGGGAGTGTTGTGGTCTTTCATTGGGTCATAGTCGGGCAGATTGGAGATAGGATCTCATAGGAGTAGATTCCTTGCAAGGCTTCTACTTGTTCCTTGTTGGACTCGAAAACTCTATTTTGCCTAGTGAGCTTATAGAGACCATTAGCAACGGTAGCGATCAAATCGTCGATAATAAATGCATAGGACGAGAAAACTCCGTAGGTCATTCAAATTCCTTGGGTTTGGCCAATCCTTCACTGCTTCTATCGTCTCTTTAGCTGTGGAAATACCCATTGCCGTTGCTCGATGGCCTAAGTAATTCAGCTTCTTCTCGAATAATGAATACTTTTTAGAACTTACTATGAGACCAACGCTATCTGGCTGGAAAACTTCTTCTAAATTGTCTAGGTGTTCGTCGAAGCTTTTACTCAATACGATGATGTCGTCTACATACTCACAATTTTTTTCCAATGTGTAGAATTTCACGCAAGTGAGGAAAGTTTTTGACTGCCATTCACCTGGGAGTGGCCAGAAACTATTCTTGTGCATATGGTTCAAGCAGCTCACGACGTCCGGTCTTAGACCACGTATCCCCTGGGTAGCCAACGAACATCCGTTTGGAGGCGAGCTAAAGTGAGAAGGCGAATCCCATGCGGTTGTGCGTAAGGTTTGGAACCCACCACATGAAAAAACGATTTTAGGGCATGCACCTAGAATGTCCGGTCCCTTAATTGGGAAGGTGCCGCTGCCCAGCTGTTTGATGACCTCATAAAGTTAAAGGCTGACATCACTGCCGTCCAAGAATTGTGATGGACGGAAGAAGGTGGGTCCTTGTGAAATTTACTACAGCGGCCATATAAAGGGTTCGGATCCGTGGTGGGAGAGAGACTCCGTCGCCGAGTACTGGCATTCACTCCGGTGGATGAACGTCTAGCCACAATTCGCATTAAGACAAAATTTTTCAACACCACCCTAATTTGCGCTCACGCCCCGACGGAAGAGAAGGATAACTTGACCAAAGATGCCTTTTACGAGCGCATCGAACACACTTATGAGCGCTGCCCCCGCCACGACGTCAAAATTGTGCTTGGCGACTTCAACGCTAGGGTGGGCAAAGAAGGTATCTTTGGTACGACTGTCGGAAAATTCAGTCTCCACGACGAAACATCTCCAAATGGGCTGAGGCTAATCGACTTTGCCGGGGCCCGAAATATGGTTGTCTGTAGCACTAGATTCCAGCACAAAAAAATTCACCAAGCTACTTGGCTGTCTCCAGATCGGAAAACTTCCAACCAGATCGATCATGTTTTGATAGACGGAAGACACGTATCCAGTGTTTTAGATGTGCGTACGTTCCGAGGTCCCAACATTGACTCGGATCACTATCTTGTCGCAGCAAAGATACGCACGCGCCTCTGTGTATCGAAGAACGCCCATCAACAAACACAAGGAAGGTTCGACGTTGAAAAGCTGCAATCACAACAGACTGCCGAGCGGTTTTCTACTCGACTTGCACACCTGCTCTCTGAGAGCACTCATCAGCAACCCGGTATAAGGGAACTGTGGGACGGCATTGCAAACTCCCTGCGTACAGCTGCAAACGAAACCATTGGATTTCGGAAAGGTCGCAAAAACAGCTGGTATGATGAGGACTGCCGTGTCGCAGAGGAGAGAAAACAGACTGCCTACCTCGCAACCTTGCGATCGACCACAACACGTGCGGGGTGGGATAGATACCGAGAACTGAAGAGGGAAGAAAGGCGCGTCTGCAGACAAAAAAAATAAAGAGGCCGAGATGCGCGAGTATGGGGAGCTTGAGAAGCTGGCCGACAAGGGTAACGCTCGAAAATTCTATGAAAAGATACGGCGACTTACAGAGCAAACTCTTGTAGGACCCAGGGAGGTGAGCTAATGACAGATGCCCAGAGTATACTCGATTTATGGAGGGAGCACTTCTCCAGCCTGCTGAATGGCAGTGAACAGGAAACACGCGGAGATGGTGAACCCGAAACTCCAATTCCAATAAGTGCGAATAGCAATCGTCCGCTTAAAAAACAACAAAGCGGCAGGGGCCGACGGATTACCGGCCGAGCTATTCAAATGCGGCGGCGAAGAACTGATCAGGTGCATGCATCAGCTTCTTTGCAAAATATGGTCGGATGAAAGCATGCCCGACGATTGGAATTTAAGTGTGCTCTGCCCGATCCACAAAAAAGGCGATCCCACAGTCTGCGCCAATTACCGTGGAATAAGCCTTCTTAATATCGCATATAAGGTCCTATCAAGCGGATTGTGTGAAAGACTAAAGCCCACCGTCAACAAACTGATTGGACCTTATCAGTGTGGTTTTAGACCTGGTAAGTCAACCATTGACCAGATATTCACCATGCGCCAAATCTTGGAAAAGACCCGTGAAAAGAGAATCGACACCCACCACCTTTTCGTCGATTTTAAAGCCGCCTTCGACAGCACGAATAGGAGCTGCCTTTATGCCGCTATGTCTGAATTTGGAATCCCCGCAAAACTTATACGGCTAAGTAAACTGACGTTAAGCAACACTAAAAGCTCCGTCAGGATCGGGAAGGACCTCTCCGAGCCGTGCGATACCAAACGAGGTTTCAGACAGGGCGATTCCTTATCGTGTGACTTTTTTAATTTAATGCTGGAGAAAATAATACGAGCTGCAGAGCTAAATAGAGAAGGTACAATCTTCTATAAGAGTGTACAGCTGCTGGCGTACGCCGATGATATCGACATTATTGGCCTCAACAACCGCGTCGTGAGGTCTGCTTTCTCCAGATTTGATAAAGAAGCGAAACGAATGGGTCTGGTAGTGAATGAGAGCAAGACGGAATATCTCCTGTCATCAAACAAACAGTCATCGCATTCGCGACTCGGCTCCCACGTCACTGTTGACAGTCATAACTTCGAGGTCGTGGATAATTTCGTCTATCTAGGAACCAGCATTAATACCAACAACAATGTTATCCTTGAAAACCAACGCAGAATCACTCTTGCCAACAGGTGCTACTTTGGGCTGAGTTGGCAATTGAAAAGTAAAGTCCTCTCTCGACGAACGAAAACCAAGCTCTACAAGTCGCTCATTATACCGGTCCTACTATATGGCGCTATATGGACGTTATCAATATCTGATGAGTCGGCTCTAGGAGTCTTCGAGAGGAAAGTTCTGCGAACGATTTATGGTCCTTTGCGCATTGGCAACGGCGAATTCCGCAGACGATGGAACGATGAGCTGTACGAGCTATACGACGATATTGACATAGTTCAGCGAATGAAGAGACAGCGGCTACGCTGGCTAGGCCATGTCGTCCGAATGGATGAAAACACTCCAGCTTTGAAAGTATTTGATGCAGTACCCGCTGGTGGAAGCAGAGGAAGAGGAAGACCTCCACTCCGTTGGAAAGATCAAGTGGAGAGTGACCTGGGTGCACTTGGCATTTCCAACTGGCGCCAAACAGCGAAAAGAAGAGATGAATGGCGCGCTGTAATTGATTCGGCTATAATCGCGTAAGCGGTGCCAAAGCCAATAAAGAAGAAGAGAAGACCTGAAGGTTGTGTTTTTATGTTCCTCGCTTACTTCCTCTTTTTTGAAATTTGCTTAGATTAACTTACTTTTTTCTTCATCAGTGAAAAAATTTTATTTATGGTTCTACTTACTTGAAATTCAGTACAGCTGTTTGCGAAAAACAAATTATTTGCAGTTCTTTTTACTTAATCAATCGATACACATATTCATAGTTCGTTTTAATTCAATTATTCGATGATTTGTCTAAATGAAATACTTTTGTTTCCGGGAAATGGAACGGAGGCCTGGGCCCAATTTTGACAAAAATTTGTATAAAAACTTGAATGAACTGATCGCTTAACAAAAATAAAGATTTATGTAGATATAGGTAAGTATAGATCCTGCATTATAATAAAAATTGAACAAAATACAGCAACGTGTGGCCGGGCCTGCTAATTTTATGTAATAATCACTATATATTTTTTCATAGTATATCCAGATAAGTATATACTGTGTATGTATGTATAAGTATGTGTGTATATACCAATCTTGCTCGCCAATAATTTTCTAGTGTTAATACTCGATTAAAATTCATTTCTTTGAAAGCTTTTTGTAAATTGCATTTATTTTTCCAGCTGTTGCTGAAGTGATTTCATGAACGAAATAACTAATTTATGTGTGTGTGGCTATAACACCCAATGGATGCAATGATACAAAGCTGATCTGAAAAGCGAACAACACAAAAAGAATTGCGCAACGTTGTATTTTATGTGTTTTAAATATAAAATTTAAAATGAGATTTTTGATAAAAAAGTTTGTTTTTCAATGACACTTGAACTGAATTCTCATATTGACGACGTGTTGCATGTATGTATATAAAATTGAAAGGTACACTTTCACGAAATCACTTGTGTTGTGCGTGGCCGCAATAGCCGATTGGTTAGCATTGCGTGCTTCCACTCTGAAGACCAAGCTTCGAGTTCTGGTTCGACATTGGCCATTCGAAGGCGAATAAACTGTAGGTCCCCCCAGGAATAGGAGCTTGGACAAAAATCTCTTCAGCGATGGTGACAAAGCACCAAATATATATGCATACTTTAACCACAATTCGAACAAAATTAAAATAGTGTAATGAAAAGAACCACGTATTCTTAGTGTAATATTTGTTTTTTTATTTAAATCCTAAATTGATTCCTGATGCTCCAAAACGATGGCATCTCCTGCATTAGTTTTCTGCAATACTTATCGAAGTCGTTCACCTGATGAGGCAAGCTGGTGCTTTATAATATTTACAGTATGTCAAGAAACTGTTTACACACTGTAAAATAAGTTGAATTTTTGAATTTGAAGGTAAAAATTAAGGGTTCTTTGCGTAATTAAACACAATTTTTTATGGAATATAATTAAACAATATTTATTTTACCTATAAATCAAAACACAAATTAAAAATATTAAATATACAAGAAAATAAACAACAAATTCCAAGCTTACACACTTTTGACACTGTCAAGAAACTCTTTACACATTTTGTTTTCCTACTTTGTTTTGCTCTTTTTCTTAGAACGAACTCGATTCTTCCGTTATTTGTGGTGTTTGTATTGCTTTTTATAACGCTTCTATTGAAATTTTTTGAATTTGCTTGTGAAATTTTGCTGATCGAACGTGCTATAAGTGAATTATTAAATTTAATAAAATGCCTGGAAAGAGATTAACTTTTGAAGTTACCCAATTAATATACTATAACCACCATTTGGGAAAATCTATTCCAGAATTAGTAGAAATGTTTTCTGTATCCCGTAAGACCGTCTACAATGTTTTAAATCGTGCGGAAAAAGAGGGCAGGCTTGAACCTAAGAGTGGTGGTGGGCGCAAAACCAAAATTAACAAACGTGTAGACCGCCTTATTATGCGAAAAGTGATTGCGAACCCCCGAATCTCGGTCAGAGCACTTGCTCAGAATATCAGGGAAGAATGTGACCTAGTTGTGTCACATGAAACTGTGCGCCAAGTCATCGTACGCCATAGGTACTCTTCAAGAGTTGCAAGGAAAAAGCCTTTGCTATCAGAGGCTAATATTGAAAAGCGTCATTCATTCGCTGTGAGCATGGTGGATCATCCGGAAGAGTACTGGGATGACGTCATATTTTGTGACGAAACTAAAATGATGCTCTATTATAACGATGGGCCAAGCAGAATATGGCGCAAAACGTTGAGTGCGCTAGAAAAAAAAATATCATTCCAACGGTAAAATTTGGAAAATTGTCAGTGATGATTTGGGGCTGTATCTCCAGCCGTGGAGTTGGAAAACTAGCCTTCATTGAAAGCACAATGAATGCGGTGCAATATCTGGAAATTTTAAAAACAAATTTGAAAGCCAGTGCAGAAAAATTTGGTCTAGTTAGCAACAACAAGCCAAATTTCAAGTTTTATCAGGACAATGATCCGAAACATAAGGAGTACAATGTACGCACCTGGCTCCTTTATAACTGTGGCAAAGTGATTGATACGCCCCCTCAGAGTCCTGATCTGAACCCCATTGAAAATTTGTGGGCCTATTTAAAGAAGAAGGTGGCAAAAAGGGGCCCTAAAACACGACAACAGCTTATGACTGCAATAGTCGAAGAGTGGGAAAAGATCCCGCTTGAATATGACCTACAAAAACTTATCCATTCTATGAAAAAAAGGCTTCAACTTGTAGCCAAAGCCAATGGGGGTCATACCAAATACTAAAACTTTTAAAAATTTAATGAAATAATTTAAAAAATTAGGATTAAACTAAGGTTTAGTGTTTTGTGTAAAGAGTTTCTTGACATTGCCAAAAGTGTGTAAGCTTGGAATTTGTTGTTTATTTTTTTTTATATTGAATATTTTTAAATTGTTTTTTGATTTATAAGTAAAATAAATATTGTTTAATTATATTCCATAAAAAATTGTGTTTAATTACGCAAATAACCCTTAATTTTTACCTTCAAAGTCAAAAATTCAACTTATTTTACAGTGTGTAAACAGTTTCTTGACATACTGTATGTTATTAGCCGGAACCAAGGAAGGAAGGACCAATGTACATCAGTGGAAGATTTAGTGACGCAAGAAATTCACTGTTCGCTCGATGTTTCCATAGAAAGAAAAGTTATTAAAATCATAACTAGTGCCAAATAATAAAGGGTGGTTAAATTGTAAGGGCCGATGTTGAATATGAACCACACCTAAACGCCAAGTTTTTTTCCGAATTTAATTTGACATTTCTCTATTTCAGACTTACTCAATTTGAACCATGGAGAGATACACAATCCAACAACGTGTTAAAGTTATCCAGACTTATTATGAAAATTTTCGAAGAAAATCATCTTCAGTGATGAGGCACATTTTCACCTCAGTGGATTCGTCAATAAACAGAATTGCCGCATTTGGGCGAATGAGAATCCAAGAGTGATTGTCGAAAAACCAATGCACCCACAAAGAGTGACTGTTTGGTGCGGTTTATGGGCTGGCGGCATCATGGGGCCGTATTTTTTCCAAAATGAGGCCGGTCAGGCAGTTACTGTGAATGGTGTTGGCTATCGTGAGATGATAACGAATTTTTTATGGCCACAATTGGAAGATATGGATGTGGACGATATGTGGTTTCAGCAGGACGGTGCCACTTGCCACACAGCTAACGAAACAATGGCTCTTTTGCGCAACAAATTCAATGGCCGTGTTATCTCACGTAATGGCGATGTCAATTGGCCCCCAAGATCATGTGATTTGACACCGTTGGACTTTTTTCTCTGGGGTTATTTGAAAGAAAAGGTGTACGTCGATAAGCCAGCAACAATTCAAGAGCTAAAGGATGAGATAATTCGGCACATTAACGGCATAGAAACTCCATTATGCCTCAGCGTCATCGAAAATTTGGACCATCGTATGGAGGTGTGCCGCCGAGGTCGCGGCGCTCATTTGGCCGATATTTTGTTACATACATAATTGAGTAATACCAATATATCATAATAAAATAAAATTTCAATAATTTCCTAAATAGTTTGTGTTTTATTCAAAATCAACATCGACCCTTGAAAATTTAACCACCCTTTACAATTAATTCAATCCTTTCTCAAAGTAAAGTATGCAAAATGAGAATATAAATATTAAATGTGATAACAATATCCCTGAAATATGTAGGTTGGTGGCTGGATATCTTATCTCATCTCGTCATCTTCTCGAAAAAAAGCCGTCTGAATTTAGTATCCCCACAAAACTTTTACGGCTGTGTAAGGTTAGGTTAAGCAAGACTAAAAGCTCCAGGAGGATCGGGAAGGGCCTCTCCGAGTCCTTCGATACCAATCCAGGTTTCAGATAAGGTGAATCCTTATCATGTGACTTCTTCAATTTATTGCTGAAGAAAATAATACGTACTTCAGAGTTTAAAAGAGAAGGTACAAGTTCTATAAGAGTGTACAGCATACGCCGATGATATTGACATTATTGGCCTCAACAACCGTGCCGTGAGTTCTGCTTTCTCCAGACTGCGTAAGGTAATGAATGAAAGAATGTCACTGTTGACAGTCATAACTATGAAGTCATCGATAATTTCGTCTTCCATGTAACCAGTATTAACACCAACTACAATGTCAGCCTGGAAATTCAATGCCGAATCACTCTTGCCAACTGGTGCTCCTTTGGACTGAGTAAGCAATTGAAAATTAAATTCCTCTCTCTATGAACGAAGACCACACTCGCTCATCGTCCGCGTCCTGGTATATGGTACGGATGCAAGGACGATGACAACGTCTGATGAGTTGGCGGCAGAAGTTTTCGAGACAAAGATTTTGCATAAGATATATGGTTCGCTACGCCGGTGGAAGTATAAGAGAAAGACCTCCTCCCAACGTAACCAGTTTATTCTTAGCTATTGTGAATAAAACTGGAATGTTTAGACCAATGGCCTAAACATAAGGGACCACCCTCAAGTGCATGTAACCCTACATGCATATACACGCACATATGCATAAGTAACAGACGTTCTCTTATACAAAAAAAGAAACGGTCCTTTTTCTGCTTCTTAAAAAACTTTCTTTATTTTTACTTTCACTTCTATTACGTTTTTCAAGCGATATACACCAGCCACTGCGCCATTTAAGGTAATTGTCAATTATATATATATATATGTATTGCAAAATTTCTTATTAGCAAATTGTACAAGTATTATTAATATTATTTAATAAAGCCACTGTACTGAAACTAATTCCAACACTTTCTTTTCTTTTAATTGTTTTACGTGTGAGCGCCAAAATCGCCCGCACGTAAATATTGGCCCTTCGAGCCGGATACATTGAAATTGATCCCAGCGGATCCAGATTCACTTTAGCACTCATCATAAGCTTTGTTTTTTTTTATTAATTCAGTGAACATTTGGATAACCACCACTATATTGTGCCAACTACATAACTGCATCACCGCACCACAACTGCATCACCGTAACACAATCTACAGATATTAGTTATCAAATAATCGATTATTGATAAGCACTGATGAGAAGATTTAAAGTTGTTATTCACTTGGTGCTGCATTTAATACATTATAAAATATATACGTACCTTCAGCGAATGAACAGTCTTTGGTTTTCTATCCCATAAACGTTTTGTGTCCATTTTCAATTTGACCTTTTCACGGGCAGTTTCATCCAATAAACGTCTTGCATCGCTCAATCCATTTTCGTACATTGACTTTATGTTGGTAGCTTCACGGGTGACAGCATCACGCGTTGTCTGCACTTCAATGGATAAGGGTGCATTTTCAGTTTCTAAATTACGAACATGATCAATATAGCAGGCCAAACGATCATTCAGGTTTTGCAATTCAGCCTTTTCTTGTAAACGCGTATGCCTCGTCGGACTCAATGGACTAGCAGAGCGATTAGCACCTACATTCAATGGTTGATGTGCCACCCGGCTGTTCCGGCGCATTTGAAGTTGTAGCCATTTTTTTTATTGCTTTTACGACAATGTTGACCAAGCAGACGCACTTAATTCGTTGGAATGCTAGAACTGTCAACATTGATTCCAGATCCGCACCTAAAATAGAACGGAAAATTAAAATCTAAAAAAATGTTAAGTAAGTTACTTACCGAATGGATCGGTGATCCTCGTGGCTGCGAAAAAAATGGCTCCTGCGCAGTAAATTTCAGTTGCGCCACTGCTTCAAATATGACACAAGAATATCATTCACAATAAGTCTCCAAAACAAATTCTCTTTTTTACAGTGATGTTGCCAGCCTAACGGTTTTTTTTAAGTTTTTTTTATTTTTTATTACTACATCACAGATCGTAAAAATGGAACTCCTCAGCGCATTTTTTTGCCTTTCTCATGATTTTATTTGCAAAATTTTTAGAATGTTCTTATAAATAAACAACTTAACAACAAAATACAATACACACAAAATATTGCAAAAAAAATATACTATGCTCGTAATATTGCAGTACATTGGCATATTTTTATATATGGATTATACATTTTACAAGCAAATGTAAAATAATTACTCACATTCAAATAACACATAAAATAATTTTTGAGCAATTTTATTGCACTGGCTTATTAAAAACTACAGAGTGTTGTGTTTTGTAACCTTAGAGCATACAACAAAAAAAAACCGATTTTATTAAATTGTAGTCCATAATTATTTAGAATGCAGGCAGGAAGTATACAAGAAATACGAACTTCATATTTCAGATAGGCAGGCCAAGTTGATGAATTAACAAAATTCACTAACATAAAACCAACCACAACTTAACCTAAGTGAACATACTGGGGGGTTTGCTCGCTGCTCATACATTACCTATCCATTTTGAGCACGCATTCCCAGAAAGCTCCTTTTTTAATTTTTTATTTTTTTTGTTCTACACAATTAAAATTGTTGTAAACAAATGAAAGCACCATATTTTTATAAACGCTAAGCACGTAATTTGAGATAGCAGCTAAGGTTAACTCATTCAACTTACTTGCCAACTAAAAATACCTTCAAAGATTATTTCGCAAAAATATACACAATAATTATCAATTGCTCATTGCAAATGTTCTCGCAGTGTAATTTATGCTGTCGAAACCGTGCCATTTATCGATCACGGAAAACTGCCTGACGCCGATAATGCATGCAATCCAGCGATTATAGGTAATTATGCCAGATTCACACGCCACGATGGGTATCTGCGTTAAGCACACAACCTTTATTCAACTACGCAATGCAACGTAGTATACAAAATATGCCCAATGCCACAAACAAACCATAGATAGGTTACTAGCCACCCAGCAAAACCCCTAAATAAATACAAAAAAAGTAAGAAACCCACTTTTCAGAATGACTCGTTTCACAGCAACACGACAGAAGAGGGACCAGCGCGCGGAGAATTTTACGATCCCCTGTCGTCTGTGCGGCAAAAATCATGGAGTACGACTCTGTCCCGTATATCGGACAAAATCGGCAGAGGAACGCCTATGAGCCGTACTTATACATAAGTACTGCCCGAATTGCTTAAGGCCGTTCCATAAGGTCGAAATATGCACGAGCAAGGACCGGTGCCAACGATGCGCCGAGAAGCATCATACCAAACTACACATGGCCGAAGATACCCCAAACTTGACGACGGTTGAAGTCGTCGATGACAGCGACAGTGCACTATCAATCAACTTCGCTGATAGTCACAAGTCATGGGCGCAATTAGTTGAGGAAGAAGAAGAAGGGGAACTAACAGCGGGCACCCCATTACCTAGCGACGGTAACACCGAGGGACGCCAATTTCGGCCACTACTGCGTCACAAACAGGCTTGTCTCACAGACGATGGCGCGGAAACTCGTCCTTTCCGCCCATCTGCATTTAAGCGTCGTTGCGGCCGACAGGATGGCGCAGAAACTCGTCCTTTCCGCTCATCTAAATCCTAGCGCCGTTACGGCCGACAGGGTGGCGCGGAAACAAGTCCTTTCCGCCCACCTGGTCAATGGTCACGGGACTACGCCATACAACAATCCAAAATCACCTGCCCTTACAATGCAACGGCTCCCTGCAGAAGGTTTTAGGTCAGGCCGTTTAAATAGGAGCACGGCACCCCCGCCAATAATGCGACCGTTAGTCGCCATTGCACCAACGGCTATAGTGCCCATCGAGGCGAGCGGCCGCCTTCATCTAATCCGCGCCCTGATCGATCCTTGTGCACCAACAAGTACTATCGACGGAAGTCTAGCCCGGGAGTTAAAGTTAGAAAGGAATCAAACGTGGTGCTCCCTAATAATACGTGGGAAATATGGAGTAACCCAACGAGTTACCACGCAGGCCCGAACGGTCGAACGCTACAGCCGCTTGAGCCCCGCCACAAACATCGACCCGTCGGTAACTACACAGTTTCACTTTATGAGGTTAGCGGATAATAACTTCTATCGAAGTACGCCGACCAGGCTAACTCTCGGCGCCGACGTCTATGCCCAAGTAATGGTCGGGACTGCGCCGCCGTCGACCGTAGGCGGCTTGATGGCTCAACCATCCATTTTCGGCCTAGTCATTTCGGGGGCCGCCCAAACGTAGTAATAACAAACAAAAAAAAAACATATTATTAAACAAAATATAATCAAAAATAAAATAGTGCATTGAATTTTCAAACCACGGTACTTTATTTCATTGAAATTCTTTTCTTTCTAATATTTAGCAGACAAGGAGCGACGCGGGATTCACTATATAGATAATATAATATAAACATCCTGGTTGGAGCAATGGTTGGTGGAATCGCAATAAGTCTGTTGCTTACCGCAAGGGGGCCGGCATGTTTAGACCAATGGCCTAAATATAAGGGACCACCCTCATGTGCATGTAACCCTACATGCATATAGACGCACATATGCATAAGTAACAGACGTTCTCTTATACAAAAAAAGAAACGGTCCTTTTTCTGCCTCTTAAAAACTTTCTTTATTTTTACTTTCACTTCTATAACGTTTTTCAAGCGATATACACCAGCCACTGCGCCATTTAAGGTAATTGTCAATTATATATATATATATGTATTGCAAAATTTCTTATTAGCAAATTGTACAAGTATTATTAATATTATTTAATAAAGCCACTGCACTGAAACTAATTCCAACACTTTCTTTTCTCTTAATTGTTTTACGTGTGAGCGCCAATATCGCCCGCACGTAAATAGGAAAGTTTAAAAAAATTATAACAGGAGCCAAAAAAGAGAGAGAGAAAATCCTACTCAGATAAAATTCATCACTTTGTTATAAAGTGTACACTTCTTTAGGATATTACTTATGTAAGGATTTTTATTTGTGGCAGTGTGTCAAAAAAAACTGTTTCCGTGAAAGAACGTCAACTTCTTGAAGATGAAAAGAAAATTTTGCCGAATGGGCATTACAACATGGCAATGTAATTGCTACTGTGTGTTACGAGTACAAAAGCAGATCATCAAAATGTTAAGCTCACGTACGCTGTACCTATATGATTTATATTCCTGATGATCTGTCTGGTTCTGATGCTGAAATTGCAACCGAAAATGAAGGGTATGCAAAATGAGTATATAAATATTTTTGTATAAAAGAAGTTATTTAGAAAAGTAATCGGAAATGTGTGAACGGTATAGTTTTTCTTATCAAGCTGGTGCCATGTACCTCCATCAACATAATATTATTGGTAGTGTATGAATGCATTAATATTTGGTCATTGGCGGCCGCGATAGCCGTGTGGTAAGCATTGCGTACGGAAGACCAGGGTTCGAGACCTGGTTCGATCAGCATCCAAAACTTATAGAACATTTATTTGAATAAAAAATTAAGCTAGATTTTTTAATTCCGATCCTGTAATCAATTATATGATATAAGATCCCTCTATCGAGAGGCCCGTACATGGCTAAGCGTGCATGCTAGTTGTGACCTGGTCTAAGCTCGCCGGATTGGGGTAGTTCTTGCTTGCCATTAACGTACGTGGATCATCATTTCAAAAAAATAATTCATGCACATATAATAATATATAATAATCGGACGGAACCAAACATGAACTGAAATTTCTTATCCGGAAACCCAAAAAAAATACAAAAAAACGGACGAACGGATATAATGAAAGGCGGAAATGCTGACGAACGAACTGTAGAAGCTATAGATCCGCTTCTCTTCTCTCCCCTACCCAACCATATGAGAGACTTCTTTACATACCATCTCCGATCCCAACCATTTCCAAGCGAAGGCCTAAATCATCCTCACAACAATAACAATTTTAGAACTTCATTTTAATGACTATAATTCATTTATTAGTTAAAATAATTTTTCTGTACATACTATTTCTTTTATATTAACTAAATTCTATATGTTCAGTTAGCTTACTTCATTAATTCGTTTTCCCCTTAACTAAAATTTTAGACCCACCCTACTTCATTTATAGAAATAAATCTCAAATTTACATGTTTTTAGTTTAAATATGAATTAACAAGTATGTATATATGTATATAAGTATAACTATAAAAAAATGAGAGCAAGAGTAAATATATATATGAAGGCAAAATTTATAATACTTACATATTTTTGATACTCCGAGCTGGATCAGCAGGCGCCTGGTGAATGCTACGGTGCGATTGGTTAAATGAGCGGGTTAATGTTAAGCCTTAAATATTATTATGCTTATATATATAAATTTACATGCTCTCCAAAAGCAATACAAATTTCAAGTTCAAGGTTACAAACAATTCCGTTAGAATTTTACGCACTACCAGTGACGGCGTGAGAAATAATTGATGTAGGTCAAAATCAAATGTACATTAATATTCTTCTTTCCTACTTTTTCTTTTTGTATTTATATCTAACTTTAATTTGAACTAATATTTGTTATTTTAGGTATGGAATGCACAAAAATTTTAATAAATTATTTACATAATTTAATTATTAATTACTTCATTTCATTTTATAATATATTGAGTTTTTTTTTTCTTTTCTAATTAAATTTTTTTCTATTTATCTGAGGGAAAAAATTTTCAATATAAAAGTTTTTGAAATAAGTCATCAAGGTGACCTTCCGTAACTAAACTTCCGAAAATTTCTTCTTAGCGTTTGATTTGTTTTTCTTCTTGCTGCAGAAATCGAGCTTGTATGATTTCCTGTCTGATTCACCTATGATCTTTGACACCACTATGTGAATACAGAGGATAATCCACGTGGTCTACGAAATGTGGATCTGTATGCGTAGATCGTCTCCGCTTCCTAGGTTAGAATGGGCGCTGCTGGTGGTAAACACGTTGTCTCGTGATAATGCAAATGCACAACGCCGATTATTTTCCAAAAATCTTGTAAAACTATGAAGGAATATGACCCTCAATATCACCACTTCCCTTTTGTTTTTCAGCGAAAAAGAAAACTACTACTTAAAAGCACTTGTTATACTCAAATTTCTGTTTTTTTTTTATTTTAATGGTGTCGCACAACTTAACACGTTGCCAATCAGGATCAAAAAGGAAGCTCGCAGATCACTCACTATAGCGGAAGTTGAAATCGACACGATTCCTCATTGCAATAACAGCTGATTAGTACTTTTCACTAAAGTACTAAGTTCTGTTCCCACCCTGAGTTGCATTAGATGTTTTGACATATTTGAAAACATATTTTTTTTTCTTTTACTCTTTTTTTTTGCATATTATCTTGACATAATTCAAGACAAGAAAAAAACTAATAATATTTATTAATCGCGCTCACAAAGCAGATTTTCTTTAAATTGTACGCAGATTACATTTACAGAAAAACTGAAAAAGGCGACATGTTTAGCAAGATTGCATGTCTTTTGCATGATATGTGCCTATACTTTTCCCGTCCAAATCTTCTAATACGTAATAAGACGAACCTAATATCTCTCGCACTCTGGCTTTAAGGAAAGTTTTTGCCAGCTTTGCATTAAAATGTTTTGCCATGTTACTTTGAGCAAAGTTTCTGCGTAAAACCTCTTGACCAACATTATATTTTATTTCTCGAGTTCGTAAGTTATAAAGATGTTCATTACGATAATGGGCCTTTTCCAAATTTCTACGAACATTATCGCGTATACTTAAAAGTTTGTCCGAGCGTGCTAGACTTTCTTCTGGTAAGCCTTCGGTGATCATGTCAATACTTCTCAACACTTCGTAAGTGTCCCCATGTAATACCATATGCTGACCAAATACGACAAAAAAAGGACTGTATCCTATAGATTGGTGGACAGAACTGCGAAGTGCTGCGTTTATACTGCTAAGGTGGCAATCCCAATCTCGCTGATCTTTTTGAATAAAAGCTCTCAAAGCAGCGTTTATGGATCGATTTACACGCTGTGAAGCGTTGCTCTGGGGAGAGTACACAGCGGTGAATGTATGTTTGACCCTGCATTTAGTTAAAAATGCCTCAAAATCTTTTGATCGGAATTGACTGTCAATGTCGCTAACGATACTTTCTGGTACGCCAAACACGTCAAATACGTGTCATTTGAGAAAGTTTTTTATTGGATCGGTGGTGAACTTTTTCAAAGGACATAAAAAGCTAAATTTTGACATATGGTCTAAAACAATTAAGCGAGAAAGTGCGTCCGGAACAACATTTGCACTGCCTTTTCTGTGCTGGATCAAAAATTTATACCCTTGAAACTTTAAAGCAAAACGAGCCAAGCGTCCACTTAAGTCACTGTGGTTCATCAACCATCGTAGGCTCGCATGATCTGTGATTATAGTAAATTCTTGACCCTCCACGTAAGCTCGAAACTTTTTTACCGCCAACACTGCTGCCAAACATTCTCGCTCTGTCACCGAGTAGTTTTGCTGAGCCTTATTTAACTTTTGGGACATATATGTAATAGGAATTTCTACGCCTTCATCATTTTCTTGCGCTAATACAGCTCCCACACCGTGTTGACTTGCGTCGCATTGTATGACAAACGATTTGCTAAAGTTCGGATTAGCCAAGAACGGAGCGGTTGTGAGTTGGTGTTTAATTTCGTCAAAGGATCGCTGTGCTTCGTCTGACCAGATGAAAGACCTAGATTTCTTCAGAAGCTCTGTTAACGGATTAGATACTTCAGCAAAATTGGCTAAAAATCTTCTATACCACCCTGCCATACCTAAAAATCTACGAAGCTGCTTTACAGTTCTTGGTACTGGATACTCTGCTATCGCCGAAATTTTTCCTTTATCAGTTTTCAAAGTGCCTTGTCCCACAACGTAGCCAAGATATTTTACTTCCTTTAAGCAAAATTTGCTTTTCGTAATGTTAATTGTGAGACCAGCTTTTCGGATATGATCTGCAACTTCTTTCAGTAGCTCAACGTGCGAATTAAAACTTTCGGAAATCAACAACAAATCGTCTAAGTAAACAAATACTTTCTCCTTTAGGTGATATGGAATGACGAGGTCCATTAGCCGACACATCGTTTGAGGCGCATTACACAACCCGAACGGCATTACGGTGAATTGATACAGTGGTCGATTTGGAGTTGTAAAGGCCGTTTTTTCGCGGGAATTCATCTCTAGTGGGATCTGCCAGAAGGCATCCTTCAAATCTAAACTTGAAATGAATTCTGCTCGTGGGAGTCTGGACAATATGCCTTCGATATGAGGCAGAGGATATGCATCCTTCACCGTTAAAGTGTTCACTTTTCTACTATCTAAACACAATCGTACTTTACCAGGTTTGCGAACCAACACTACTGGCGAAGACCAGGGACTTTTGGATTCTTCTATAACTCCAAGGGATATCATACGATCGATTTCGTCACACATAAGTTTTTCTACCGCCGGTGAAACTGGAAAATGACGTTGTTTAATGGGTTTGGCATTGCCCACATCGATGACATGCTCCAAAAGTGAGGTTTTCCCTAGCCCATGTACTTCAAACTTTGGAAAACAAGAAACTGCCGAATTTAGAGTACACTGCTGCTGATAGGTTAAGACGTGTTTGTTTACATCTGGTTCGTTTGACTCAACTTCGCTAATGACATCTGTGGCTATTTGGAAGATTTTCCAAAAATCTATTCCGAGGTAAAGGTTTTGAACTAGAGAAGGTATTATGTAGAATTCGAGATCATGAGAAACTGATTTGTAAGTTACACTAAGTTTCTTAATTCCTACAACGTGCTGTTTTGCTCCGCTAGCCGTTTGCACAAAAGACTTTATTGGTTTAAATCCGTTGTTTTCGGCTAGTAGTTCGCTTGCAAAATCACCGCCAATACAACATACTGAGGCTCCTGAATCCAATAAGCCCAAATAAGTTTTATTTAAAATTTTTACAGAAGCATACGGTCTAAGATCATTAGGTTGTTGATAGATCTGCGAAAGGGACTTCAAATGTTTTTGCTTTGACTTAAACTTATGGGCTCTTTCCGCTGATCGCGTACGTTGAAAAATCTTCTTCCGTGTTTGTCGATATAATTTCAGTCGTTCATGTAAGGGTTTTAGGGGATATAATTGCGGTACGTAGAGGGGTGTACTTTCTTCATTTTTCAAAATTCTTACAGGAAGGTTTAAATTTTTGGTTCTGATTGTCGATTGGGATGCCTGTTCCTGTCGACGGCATCCCTGATCCTGTTTTCCGGATCGTTACATCTCGGACAATTGGGTAGAAAAAAGGCACTCAGCCCACACCCGTAGCAAAATACACGCCTTTGCTTGACGCAACTTTTATAATTATGACCCGTTTCGTCGCAGTTCCAGCATTGTTTTGATTCAGTTCGCTTTATTGAGAGCTGGTCCTGTATTGCACAAACTTCTTCCTTGGGAAGCATCTCGTACCTTTCTATTTCTGAAAGTTCTCTTCTCTGTCCTTGAAATTGTCTCACTTGTTGAGATTTACCCTGAATCTCGGCAAAAAGGTTTTCTCGTTTTCGACAGGCTCTTCGAAGATCAGATGTTGTTTGAATATCAAGATGAAGCAATTCCAATCGGATATTAGATTGTAAATTTCGAATAATAGTCTCTACGATTTCACGTTCCGTCATGGGACTACGTAAGCCATCTGCGATGTTCATAACAGAATCCAGATAGGTTTCGAAAGATTCACCACTCTTTTGTTTTCTGTTGCGAATGGCCTCCTTTATGTCGTAGTCTGTCCTGAAATCTTTGAAGTATCTACGCATATCCTCATAAATGTCCTGCCAATCGATTTCGTTAGTTGAACGATGGTAACGCCAGAACCACCGCTTTGCTTTGCCTTCAAAGAGTACATGAACGTTTTGGCATAACATGTCAAAATCACCATGTAAAGTTGATCGAGTTAACGCATTAACTCTGTATATGAATTTGTCTACTGTAATACTGTCTAATGAGCCATTAAAACATATTTTCCAGCCAGATATAATTTTCGCTGCTGCCGATGCAGATATGGCCTCTGCATCTGTACGAGACCGTTCAAAATTCGAGCCTCTCTCCTGAGCGGATACAACGCCGTTGTGGGCTCCTAATCTTCTTTCAATATTTTCGTTATTAGGTCTGTTCAGATTAAGGTTGCTAAAGTAATTTCCTAATGAATCTGCTACGATCCTATTGATTTCTTCCCTCATTTGTCTGGCAGAACGCTCTTCATACGATCTAAAAGTCTGTTCTTTTATGGTTTCTATATTATTAACACCAACAATCTGACCAGAACTTGGCCGTGGAGAACGTAACTGACTTACACCCCGGCTTCTACCTCTCCAATTAGTATTATTAGACACGCGATTGCTCGAAATCACATCAGTAATATTTGCTCTAGACATCGTCATTGGACCTTCTGTTTTTGGTACTGCGCCTTTACTAACAGGTGCATCTAAGATAGTCGGATCTTGCTCGACGAAACTCTTTAATGATTGACTATCACACGAACTCCTACATAAAGGACACGCATCGTTTTCGGTTAGCCATATATTTATACAGGACCTATGAAATGAATGTTGACAAGGGGTTGTACAAGCATTGCCTTCAGTCATTTCTTCATTACATATCGAACATAGGACTTGCCGAGTGCTTAAATTCGCCAAGTCTTCTGCGCTATGACGTACCGCCATAATATTTCGTATTTTTTTAACAATTAAACAAAATTAACTTAACCGTAGGAATCAAAAGAGATAAACTTTATTTTAATGTTTAAACTAGGATTATATAAGTGAGGATAATGAGTATGATTTTTATTCGCCTTCGCTTGAAAGAAGGACAGCTCGACGTAGCACTTCCATTGCAAAGAAAATCAAAATTATGAGTAATTTTGCATTAAAATAAACTCTACGTAACGGGTACCCAATTTCAAAAGAAAATGATAATTCCACATTACTGAATTCATTGTTCCCCTATGAAGATTATTTTGCCGCCATGACTGGTTATGAAATCGGTAAAACTAATTCTCATAACTCCAAATCTAAACGCAAAACATTATAAAAAAATATAATATATAAAGTTATGTATCTGATAGAAAGTAGAGCCGGGTAAGTTAAACGCACAAACGTTATATTGAACTTTTCCACAACTCGAACAATTTCGCTGGTTGGTTAGCCAAATAGCTCGAATAGCCTTACTTGAAACTACATTCCGAATCCAAGAAACTGAAAGCCTTTCTTATTAAATTAGTGGAGAACCCTAAGTACATAGACTGCTGATAGTTGGGCCCCACGTTGGGCGCCATTTTGTAATCAATTATATGATATAAGATCCATCTATCGAGAGGCCCGTACATGGCTAAGCGTGCATGCTAGTTGTGACCTGGTCTAAGCTCGCCGGATTGGGGTGGTTCTTGCTTGCCATTAACGTACGTGGATCATCATTACAAAAAAATAATTCATGCACATATAATAATATATAATAATCGGACGGAACCAAACATGAACTGAAATTTCTTATCCGGAAACCCAAAAAAAATACAAAAAAACGGACGAACGGATATAATGAAAGGCGGAAATGCTGACGAACGAACTGTAGAAGCTATAGATCCGCTTCTCTTCTCTCCCCTACCCAACCATATGAGAGACTTCTTTACATACCATCTCCGATCCCAACCATTTCCAAGCGAAGGCCTAAATCATCCTCACAACAATAACAATTTTAGAACTTCATTTTAATGACTATAATTCATTTATTAGTTAAAATAATTTTTCTGTACATACTATTTCTTTTATATTAACTAAATTCTATATGTTCAGTTAGCTTACTTCATTAATTCGTTTTCCCCTTAACTAAAATTTTAGACCCACCCTACTTCATTTATAGAAATAAATCTCAAATTTACATGTTTTTAGTTTAAATATGAATTAACAAGTATGTATATATGTATATAAGTATAACTATAAAAAAATGAGAGCAAGAGTAAATATATATATGAAGGCAAAATTTATAATACTTACATATTTTTGATACTCCGAGCTGGATCAGCAGGCGCCTGGTGAATGCTACGGTGCGATTGGTTAAATGAGCGGGTTAATGTTAAGCCTTAAATATTATTATGCTTATATATATAAATTTACATGCTCTCCAAAAGCAATACAAGTTCAAGTTTCAAGTTCAAGGTTACAAACAATTCCGTTAGAATTTTACGCACTACCAGTGACGGCGTGAGAAATAATTGATGTAGGTCAAAATCAAATGTACATTAATATTCTTCTTTCCTACTTTTCCTTTTTGTATTTATATCTAACGTTAATTTGAACTAATATTTGTTATTTTAGGTATGGAATGCATAAAAATTTTAATAAATTATTTACATAATTTAATTATTAATTACTTCATTTCATTTTATAATATATTGAGTTTTTTTTTCTTTTCTAATTAAATTTTTTTCTATTTATCTGAGGGAAAAAATTTTCAATATAAAAGTTTTTGAAATAAGTCATCAAGGTGACCTTCCGTAACTAAACTTCCGAAAATTTCTTCTTAGCGTTTGATTTGTTTTTCTTCTTGCTGCAGAAATCGAGCTTGTATGATTTCCTGTCTGATTCACCTATGATCTTTGACACCACTATGTGAATACAGAGGATAATCCACGTGGTCTACGAAATGTGGATCTGTATGCGTAGATCGTCTCCGCTTCCTAGGTTAGAATGGGCGCTGCTGGTGGTAAACACGTTGTCTCGTGATAATGCAAATGCACAACGCCGATTATTTTCCAAAAATCTCGTAAAACTATGAAGGAATATGACCCTCAATATCACCACTTCCCTTTTGTTTTTCAGCGAAAAAGAAAACTACTACTTAAAAGCACTTGTTATACTCAAATTTCTGTTTTTTTTTTTATTTTAATGGTGTCGCACAACTTAACACGTTGACAATCAGGATCAAAAAGGAAGCTCGCAGATCACTCACTTTAGCGGAAGTTGAAATCGACACGATTCCTCATTGCAATAACAGCTGATTAGTACTTTTCACTAAAGTACTAAGTTCTGTTTCCACCCTGAGTTGCATTAGATGTTTTGACATATTTGAAAACATTTTTTTTTTTTCTTTTATCCTTTTTTTTTGCATATTATCTTGACATAATTCAAGACAAGAAAAAAACTAATAATATTTATTAATCGCGCTCACAATCGCCCCTCCGAGTGTATTCCTGACATAAAATAAAAGCTCCTCATAAAAAACCATCAGCCGTTCAGAAGCGGTTTAGTATAATCTGTAGGTCCCTCCATTTGTTGGAAAAACATTAAGCACATATTAGAGGAGGAGCTCAGTCGAAAATCACTTCAGTGGTTATAAAGCGACGATTATATAATTGTAATAAAATATCGGTAATATAAGACCACCACTCATAACAGAGTTGTAGAATTGAGACATCTAATAAAATAGAATAACCTAATGTGCAGATAATTGTGTGTTCAATTAATACAAATTGACAAATATTACATGGCGTCCGAAATGAAATTCGAGAAAATAATTTGGCACTTATTTTGGAAGATGGATTACATAACGAGTTGCAGATGTTTGTGGATTATTGAAAACTCATGTCCTAATGCGAATTATGTGGAACGAATGATTACCAGCAGAATTGGATTGTTCAGATTTGTCAAAGACGTGGCAAAATGGATACGTACATTCATGACAAATGGGAAAAATGATAACGACGGTACGACTGACAAAATGCTTAGAAATTTATATTAAGTTGATAATCCACCATCCCTGGATATTACTTTGAAAGCATTTGACTTGTATTGTCTACAATGATTCGAATTTCATAATCTTATGTAAAAAGAAATACAACCATTTGTTTAGTTTGAATACAAATGTGGAAAGTCGTGCAATGAGCGCTTCAAGGATCGTCTACCAATTTTGAAATATAATTGGAAGTAATTTGATTACCAGTTTTTCCAAGTGGGGGCTATCTATCAAGGTGAAAAGCTGTCAGTTGATGGCAAGCATTAGATGCCAAGCCTTGCTCTAGCCTTGATATCTGCGTGAGACAAATTTCTCGGAAAACACTTTTTCGGCTTGCTCGCTGAGCTAGCTTCAGCTAAAATTGGCAACCTCGTTTGCTTTTATAAGGTCACTGACCAACAGCCTCATCAACCGAACTCAACTCATGTCAGCACATTAGTGATTGCCTGTGAAGACAGGGCCTAAGGCGTTATTGGATACAAACAATCAAGCATGTGTTAACAGTGTGGTTAGATGTGAGCTGAAGGGACTAGTCAACGCGTAGCACGTCGTTGCTATAACTATGGTTACCAGCCAATCCTTTAGAGTCATGTGAAGCAGAGGATGTCAACTGATCATATGGACGCAAAGGTCATTTGGAATGAAAGAAGAAAGCAAGTGAGCAACAAAGGTATAAAATCGGAAAATAACCATGCAAATAGTAGAAGGTATAACAGTAACAACAATGGAAAACAGCAACAACTGGGTAGGTAATTTTTTGCAAAAAAATTATGATGGTGTGAACAGGTTTTTATATTAAATTAAAACAATATCGGAAACCAGAGGAGGTTATGGTACATGGAATACCAAATAGCAAATCAATTGGTTAGGCTTAAACTAGATACAGGATCTAATGTGGACTGCATTCCGGACTGCAATAAAATAAGAAAAAAAATTGATATTAATACAATTTATTACCATTAAGAAAATAAATTAAATGTGATTGGAATGGTTAAAATAAAATGTGTTGATAAAAATTTGAACAGAACAGTTTTCTCACTTTATTGTTATGGACGTTTTTGATGGTGTGGGGAAATTTCCGGGTAAGTTTATGATTAATCTGAAAGAAAATCGCAAGCCATTTTTACACTAAAAGAACCTGATTCCAATTTCATTGTTAGATATGTTGAAGTTACAACTTCACGGAATGCTACAGGAAGGAATCATTACACCAAGGGATTACCCTACTGACTAGGTCAACTGTACATATTAAATTGGCGCTTTGCAACCGATGAATCGATCTTCAGCCGAGTTCTTCCTGCCTCTCTCCCTTCCGAGGGGCGAGAAGAATTAGAAAAATAATCGGACCAGAACTCGAACCGACGTCATAGGAATGTTGATACGCCATGCTAATCATCATCAATATGTAATTTCAAGCACCAATACTTGAAAAGCCTAATTCTATTGAACTTCGCATTTGTTTAGATCCCAAGCACTGAATGAATGTATTAAGCGTAAACATTTTTTGACATTATTTTCTGTATGGGCGGATAACATGGTTTTAGCGGGATCTATTCATTCGGTCACTAAATCGGTGTTTATTCCGAAACAAAACTTTGATTTGCACCTTACAACCACAAAAAATGATGAGGTGAAAATATGTCGATATGTGAAAAAAGTTTGCCAAACTACCCCTTACTAAATGATATAAGTCGTGTGTTTTAAAAAAAATCAAAAGTGATATTTGTTGTGAAAATGGAATAATATTTTAAACGTAGTGTGAAAGATCGGGGTATTGAGTATTACATTATATTTTATAGCATAACTCACGTTTTGTAGCAAGAATGCAATTATACTTTGGTAGATTAACCTAATTAAGGAAACTGTTAAAAATAAATAAACCACTTAATTGGTAAGTGGTTGAATCAGTCCTACCAGAGGTGAACGAGAGTAGTGAATATCAAACTGCATCAGGGATTACAACGGAGCCAAAGGTTAAAAAGGCTCATAGTGGTAGGGCTACTCGTGCACCTCAGAGATATGGTTGAGATGAATTTGACTTAAGCACCATAAAAAAAACCTATCATTTAAATTAAACAGTATTTCACCCTGTTTAATTGTTGTTATTGGTTGCAGATATGAATGCATCTATCAACGAAGTGTCTGAATGTACCCAATAATGTTTGGTCATTGTTATTGTATTCAATTACATAGGCAGACACGATTTGTAACCAAAACAGGACTATACTTTTTCAAAGGTTTTTGACGTGCTGAATCCGAATGTACATTCATAACAGTTCCAAACTAAAAGTGCAAAGAACACGTTTTTTTGCTACATTTGAGGTCATGCCACCTCTAGAAAAAAAATTTTTTTATTAAAAGCTATTTCAAATTTTTAAAAAAACTTTTCTTTGCCTGTGAGAAATTGTCTATTGAATTTACTGAGTTTGCCAAATTCGTCAATGCTCAGAAATGAGTAGAACTAAGTAAGACTTTGAAAATAGTGAGGAAAATATTTATAAAATCTTCTACCATATGGGATCCGCCATTTTAAATATTTGAAAATTGTCATCGGGCAATTTTAGTATTTGAACCGACTTCTATAACATAATCTCAAATTTCAAGAAACAAGCATGGATCAATGATATTTGCATCATACAATTATACCATATGTATGCAAAGTCATTATCCAGCTTGGCTTCATATGCAGCAGCTCATATAAAGTAACACGATTTTCCGTGAAAATGTAAAACAGGTGTTTTATCCGGTGATTGAGCGAAAAATTAATTAAAATATAAGATATCGAATGCAGAAGAATAATGAAAACGCGTTCTATTCAATAAGAAACCAAAATAAATTTTGTAATACTGAAGATGAATTATATGTGCAACAGTTGTTATGGCATGAACACATATCACGCACAGTGAAAGGCTCTAATTATCAACGCCACCCTCTTTTTGAAATACAGAAACAGCGCTATTAGAAATTTTGAGTGATGGGATCCAAAAAATGTTAGAATTCCACACAGTCTGTTGAAAAGTCTCTGAAATTAACTACTCAAGCGGAAAGTTCGGTTGCTGGATGTACAGCAAGGTATGGATACATACGTGCATTTGTATATGTAAAAAGGCTGGATCGTAACAATACATTTCACGTTAATCAAAAAAACTCTATATATTCGGTTGAGTCATTTAGAAATGTTATCGTTATAGCAGATATCAAAATAAATTTAATTTCGTTTTACTCGAAGCGTAATGCTGTCGTTAATGTTATATTGTTAACAGATAATGGTAAGCGTTAAAATTGAAGTATGCTCCAAATATCATAACAAAATTCTTTTTCTTTACTGGCGTAGACACCGCTTACGCGATTATAGCCAAGTTAACAAAACTGCGCCATTCAATTCTTCTTTTCGATGTTTGACGCCAATTGGAAATATCTAGTACAGCCAGGTCCTTTTCTACCTGGTCTTTCCAACGGAATTAAGGTCTTCCAATTCCTCTGCTTCCACCGGTATGTTCTTCATCGAACACTTTCAAAGCTGGAGTATTCTAATCCATCCGGACCACATGACCTAGTCAGCGCAGCCACTGTTTCTTGATTCGTTGAACTATGCCAAAGTCGCCGTATGTTTCGTACAGTTCATCGTTCCTTCGTATGAGGTATTTGCCATTCCTAGAGCAAAAGCTCTATCTCGAAAACTCTTAACGCCGACTCATCATGTTGTCATCGCCCATGCCTCCACATCATATAACAGCATGCGGACAATGAGCGACTTGTTGAGTTTGGTCTTCGTTCGTCGAGAGATGAATTTAATTTTTAATTCCCTACTCAGTCCACTGTAGCACCTCTTGGTAAGAATGACTTTAAGGCTGGTAATTTTGTTGGTGTTAATAATGGCTCCAAGATAGACGCAGTTATCCATGGCTTTTAAGTTATAACTTTAAACAGTAACGTGGGGTCCGAATCACGAACGCGATGACTGTCTGTTGGATGATCGGAGATCAGGTTTCGTTTTGTCCTCGTTCACTATCAGACCTTTATCCTTCGCTTTCTTATCCAAACTGGAGACAGCAGAACTCACTGCTCGATTGTTGAGGCCAAAAATGTCAATATCATCGGCGTCCGCCGGCAGCAGATAGACGACATTATCTACGCCCTCGATGTTATGACTATCAACAGTGACGTGGGAGCCAAGTAGCGAAAGCAATGAGTGCTTATTTGATGACAAGAGATACTTCGTCTTGTTTTCGTTGACTGCCAGACCCATTTGTTTCGCCTCTTTATCAAGCTTGCAGAAAGAAGAGCTAACAGCGCGGTGGTTGAGACCGATGATCACAATATCGTCGGCGTACGACAGTAGTTCTACACTCTTGTAAAAGATTGTTACTTGTCTGTTCAGCTCTGCAGCTCTTATTATTCTCTCCAGCTTCAAATTGAAGAAATCATACGATAAAGAGTCACCCTGTCTGAAACCTCGTTTGGTGTCGAACAGCTGCAGCTAGCAGGAATTCTAACTGCGAATACCAAATTCAGACATAGCGGCGTGGAGGCAAGTCTTTACTGTGCTGTCGAAGTCTGCTTTAAAATCGATGAAAAGGGTCTTTTTAAAAATTTGGCGCATGTTGAATATCTGATCAATGGTTAATTTATCAGGTCTAAAGCAGCACTGATGGAGTCCATTTAATTTGTTGACGGTCGGCTTTAGTCTTTCACACAATACGCTCGAAGGAACCTTATATGCGATATTAAGGAGGTTTATCCTATGGTAGTTGGCGCAGACTGTGGATAGGACAGAGTACACCTAAATTCCAATCGTCGGACATGCTTTCACCAGACCATATTTCGGAAAGGAGCTGATGCATGCATGCATTGTCAGCATTTCACCGCCATATTTGAATAGCTCTGCTGGTAGGCCGTCAGCTCCTGCCGCTTTGTGTGGGCAGTCATTTTCTTTCCACTGCGACACGGCAGTCCTCATCGTACCAGCTGTTTTTCACTTCCGAAAACCACTTGTTTCTATAGCAGCGGTACGTAGGGAATTTGAGATGCCGTTCCACAATTCTCCTTGTGTCAAGGAGCTCTCAGAACGGAGGTGTGCAAGCCGAGTAGGAAACGTTCGGCAGCCTGTTGTGCTTGCAGCTTTTCGACTTCGAACCTTCCTTGTATTTGTTGACGGGCGTTCTTTGATATACAAAGGCGTGTGCGTATCTTCGCTGCGACATGATAGGTTTGCGAGTTGATGTTGGGACCTCGGAATGTACGCACGCTAAAACACTGGACACGTGTGTCCCGGCTAACGCAACAAGATCGATCTGGTTTTGAGTTTTTCGATCTGGAAACAGCCAAGTAGTTTGACCAGGGGATACATGGTCAAATACTGGATGTCGTGGGCTGGTTGATTGATTTGCAAAATAATCGTTTCTGGCCACTCCCAGGCAAATGACAGTCCAAAACTTTCCTCACTTGCGTGAATTTCGACACTTGGCCCCATCCCTCTACATATGTACATGTATTAAACTGTATTAAATATGTACCTTCATACTTTTTAACAATTCCAAATTGGGGTCTTTAGAGCCCTCATCTTGATCTGTAATAATATTGTATGTTATATATTGTTATACCTATGAACATTGGATATCTCTTCATCATAATGTCTTCACCTTTGAAGGGTCCGTTCAGAATTGTTGCTCTGTCCTCTCTAATTTTTTGACTGTAAGTCGGGGGCTAGCGTAGCATTATAATGGGCACATTGATTTTCAAAATGGGGCCCGCTAAGTCCATGGAATTCAAAAGTTTTGTAGGACGAAAATTTCAGTCAGATCTTTACAAACAAACGTAAGATTCATATACGTATTACTAGCAGAACCAGCGAACTTCGCCTTGCCTTAATTACACGTTTTTATATTTCAATAAGAGTGATAATAAAATATATGTACATATGTACCTATATATTAGGTTTTTTCGTTCGTTTTTTTTTAATGCAAACGGTTTTCTGGCTTATCTTTAGTTCCTCAGCAATGATTAATAAGTGCTCACGTGGCGGTGTGTTTCCACTATTTCCATGATTTTATCGCAATTTTCGACATCGAAATAACCGGAACGGAACCTTGCAAACCACTTTTGTGCTACACGTTCGTTTACAGTATCGGGCCCATAAACTAAATTAATTTTTTCAGCCGCATTTCAAGTTATTGCGTTTGTTTTCGAAGATACTGAAGAGTTAATTGAGGAACTTCATCCAAATGATGAAATAATTGATGATGAGATAATACACATCAGCTCTTCAGTTTTATAAGAAAACGTGAACTTGAACATCAAATTTATAAATTAACACCAAAACCGGAATTGAAATGGAAGCAAAAACAATTTTTTCTTGATGAACTTTTTCAACATTTGTATACAGTTCAAGATAAAATATGAGATTTTAAGCCAGCTCAAAATTGGAAAGTTAAAATGATAGTTGGATTACAAGGGTTATATGATGTTTGATAAAATGCAACTTTACACTTTCGATGGAGCTTTTTACACGCTTTATATTAGCTTCACTTGTATGTCAGTATGTCTGTCTGTCAGTATGTCTGTCTGTCAGTTTGTAACTTTTTAGCGGTGACGCGATCCCAATATGAAATATTTGAAATGCGAATCGTTCAATACATCGTAGCGTTAACAAAATATGTATAATAATCCATACTAATAATTTGTATACGTTCTCTGATTAATTCAGAGAAAAAAAAAATCAAAATAGAGTTAATTAGAAAAATATATAAAATAAATGTGGTTAAAAAAAATAAAAAAAACACGCTTTTAAAGAATATTAAACTAAAAAGTTGAAAATAATTTTGGAAATAAACTTAAGACAATAGTATATAATAAATATAGTTTAAAAAAACTAAAAAATCACGCTTTTAAAGAATATTAAACTAAAAAGTTAAAAATAAATATAGTTTAAATTTTAGTTTTGCGTGGGGCGCTTTGTACCATAATTTCCATATATCGAGCGCCCCACGCTTTTCTCTTAATTATACAAGTATTTTTTATATACTATTGTCTTAAGTTTATTTTCAAAATTATTTTCAACTTTTTAGTACAATATTCTTTAAAAGCGTGTTTTTTTAGTTTTTTTAAACTATATTTATTAATAACACAGTGTCGTTAAAACGCTTTAGGTAGTTACGTCTAAACCTACATTTTGTTGATAATTTGTTAATTCCAAATGACAAGCTTTTTAAAATTCATTCTTTAACTGAAACAATAAAAAAACGCTGGCAAGTTCGCACAGTAGGTGTTTTTCCTGCAGAAAAATATAAATGCATCGGTGTTCAATTTAATGAAGACTTTTATGCAACGAAATGCTCCGTTTTAATGAAAATAAAAGAAACTCGTTAATTGCGATATATATGAATTACTTTAATGTTTAGTTTAGTTTAATTCAGTACAAAATTCAAAGTATGCATGTACATGAGGTACGTTTATAGAAAATGTGTATATATAATGCCAATGTATAAATTGTTGAAATTGGAGATTATTTAAATTGATGTATGAGAGATGTAGTGCTATCGTTGGCGGATGAAACGCGAATGTTATGTTGGCGAAGTCGGGTCACCCCGTCGCTTACAATAATAAAGTTCGAAATTAGATAAATGACAAATGGCAGGCGTTGCATTTACATATTTACGATCTTAAAGATTTTACAAAATGAGATTTCTTTTTTACTTAAAACTAAAACTCGATGAGGTTGGCGCTCATCTTCTCAACATGCCGGCCCGCCGTAGCCGGAGCGATATGGAGCAGTTGTTTCAGCTTCTCGAGTGTCAAGACCGCCTGGCTAAATAAATCGGTTATACGCTGCTGAGCAGTGGTCCGGCCTGGGATTCTCTTGGTTGGCTTCTGTAGGGCCCAACTAGTGAATGCAATTTCACGGCGACCTGTTTTCTTACGAAACTCTTCCTTACGTCGACGATCTGGTGCTGGAGAGGTTGAACGATGGAGCAGCGTGTGATGAGCTTTTCCACACCGGTGGCAGCTGTCAGGGCAATCGCACATTTCGGTCTTATGGGAGGTGGCCAAACAATTGAGGCAGTATCGGTGCATCTTTGCCGAATCGTACCGTTCTTCCGGAGTCATTGCCTTGAACGCGTGGCAATACCGTAAGCTGTGAAAGCGACAGCACAAACGACATTTGCTGAACTCCATACCTGTGGAAGAGAATTTCGAAAGACGTTATTAGTTGGTTTGAATGCAGAGGTGAAAATGAGTAGCTGGATTTTATATGAGCGTGTGGGGTCCTTTGAGTATGGAATAAGCCAGACTAAAGGTTTACGGGGGCCTTTAGAAATGTTATACTGGTGGTACGCATAGCTTCCTTATATTTCGGGTAACTACGCCAGTCTGTGTGCGGTCGTCGACTACTCGTAGGTTTTGGTCAGCGCCCAGATGGAGTTTGGTGAAACGACCGAGACGCCAGTCAGTTGGTGGCAAGAGATCATCTTTGATGACCACAAAACCTCCTTGCTAAATATTAGGTTGAGGGTGTTTACACTTGTTTCTCTTATGCAATTCTTGTAGATACTCGCTTTTCCAACGGGAACTGAAATGATGGTGGAGGACCTTTAATTTTTGTCATTTTGTGGTTGGGGATACGTTCGGTTCCGGGTATAGAAACCAAAAGGGCGCCGCAGAGGAAATGACCAGGAGTTAGAGCTAGTAAGTCATTTGCGACTTGCGACATGGGGGAGAGCGGACGCGAGTTAAGTACTGCTTCGATCCGAATGAGAAGAGTGGTGAATTCCTCGAAGGAGAATTTATGGTGTTCCGCGACTTTAGTGAAATGGGATTTAAAGCTTTTTACAGCAGCTTCCCATAGGCAGCTCATGTGTGGAGAGTATGGCGGTATAAATTGCCAAGAAATACCTTGTGTCGCATATCTTTCAGCAACATCGGAAGTTGCTTCTTTGAGGAATATAACGAAATCTCGCTGAATAGCTCGTTGTGCTCCAATAAATGTTTTTCCATTATCAGACATAATTTTGTGAGTCAATCCACGCTGACCGACAAATCGAGCGAATGCGGCTCTGAATGGCTCGGTGGTTAAGTCTGTGCATGCCACTAAATGGATGGCCTTTGTGGAGAAGCATACAAAGACACATACGTAGGCTTTCGTATAAGCGGCTCGTCGAAGAGGAGACGTCTCGACCATAAAAGGCCCAGCGAAATCAATGACAGTTGTGTGAAATGGAACGGAGTAAGTTCAGGTTTTGCATTGGAATATGAATTTTTTCAGCTTTTTCTTGAGGCGAGGGATGTAATACTCTTGCTGCACACTGCGAATCATTAACTGCTTTTCCGCGTGGAGCAAGATTTTATGGAGAAAGTCCAGCAGCAATGAGCAGTATTTGGAGACTTCTGGGATGATTATGGGATGGCGTTCTGAATGTGATCTTCTAGATGCGTTGAATACTACGCGTACTTTTGTTGTTTTGCTGTCGGGTTTCAAGACAGCATCAAGTAAAAGAAAAAATATTTCCCTTTTACTATTTCTTGGGGTGTAGCGTGCTGCATGTGGTTCAATTCTAGGTACTCCGTGAGGACTTCTGAGTATTTATCGCTTAATTACGGTTTTTTCCCCAGGGTCCTTTCAATGCTTATGTCATGCTTATGTACTGTTGCTGCGCTGCTAGACGGGAGTGGCCTAATGCTAGCGAGTGCGGGAGTTCGGGCTTAAAGGGAGTTTTGCTACATATCTTCCATCTTCTTGTCTTGTTGTTGTTCTTTTGAAGAGATCGTCACAAAATTCGTCTTCGGCTGATTTGGGTTGAGCGCATTCTATGTCCTCTTTTTCCCAAAACCTTTTAAGTAGAGTGCTAAGTTCTGGTTCTGTTGTTTCCGTGACTTGCGTTGTAAAGGCGGAAATTTGTTCTCGGATTGAGCCGCTGAGAATCCATCCAAATATGGTGTTTTGTGCTAATAGGGTACCGTCGACGTTTTGGTGTAGACCTTCGAGGAGAATTCGGCGCAGGAGTCTTGCGCTAGTGCATTTTTTGCAGCTTGCTTGAACGTAGTAGGCGGCTCTTCATATAATCTATTTTGAGTCTCTATTTGGGTCATAGTCCTTTGGCGTCTTGAGTTTGCCCATGATATCTGTGACTGGGGTTGAAAATGTAAGAGGGAGTGATGTCTTCTTTGGCAGTAGACGAAATCGAATTTGCTCTGACAATCACTCTTGAAGTGAGAATATGAAAGACAATTTTCACAATATTTATTGTCTTTCACAAACTTAAGGCGCTCGGAAACGAGCAGCGCTCTGAATTTCACGCAGACTTTCATCGGGTTGTTTGAGTTGCATAATTTGCATGATACTCGCTGACTGAGGTCAGTGTGGAAGTTATGGGCTTTACTTTTATTTAAAAAGGTCGAATTTTGGTTAATCGCTCTGGTAGTGAAATTTGGGAAAGGCGTTCTCGTCTTACCTGGGTGGTAAGTATTGAGTCTTTCTACAACTTTGTATCGTGATGTTAAAAATGCAGTCATATCTGCCCACAATGGCAGTTCTTTTCGATTCCCATAGAGCAAGGGTTTCGCTAGGTAGTTTCGATGAACATATATACACAAGGACGGGGTCCCAGTCGGAGGTCGAGATTCTTTGTGCTGCCAAGGTGGACAAGCAGTTGTTTATTGTGATTTGCATTTTTTGGGATTGAAAAGGGTTTTCAATTGGTTATCCGCCAATATTCGTCGGTTTCCATACCGCAATTTTAGTGCGTCCCTAGCTAACTGAAAGTTTTCACCTGTTAGAGGGTATTGCTTGACCAATTACCCTGCTTAGATCCTGGTTTTTTGTTGCAGATGATAGAGCTTCTGGGTAGGGGTTATCTTAGCGGGATTACCGTAGACTGCCGTGAACATGTCTCTTGTGTCACATGGTGGTAATTTGAGATATACTTCAGAGGAGTTTGAAGTGTTTGTGGGATTACGGGGTTGAGAGGTTGGTTGTAAAAGTTGTATACCATCTAAAATTTTAGACATGCAATTTCGTAGCTTTCTGAGCACTTTTTATATTTTTGTTCAGTGGATGTGCTTGATTCCGCGTAATGTGCGGATAATGAGGCCTTTTCCAGGATTCCATTCGGTTGCTTTCAAAAATGAAAGCATGAAAGCTTGTTTCTGAGACCTTTTGTTCAGAAGTGACTGCTGTTTCTCTTCCCATAGTTAGGATAAGGTTGATTTGAGAAAGGGCGAATTAAGGGGGCTTAATAAAATTAAGAATTAAAATTTAATTCTAATAATTTAAAAATTTTTTTTTCAATAAATTCAATTTAAATTGGTTTGAGCTTAAGTGAATTGGGGAGGGCTGGATTTAATTTGTGTTAGTCGGGCGAATTAGGGGAGCTTAGTAAAATTGAGAATTGAAATTTAATTAATATTTTAAATATTTTTTTTTTTTAATAAATAGGGGAGCTTAATAAAATTAAGAATTTAAATTTAATTTTAATAATTTAAAAAAAAAATTTTTTTTTCGCAAAAATTATGACTGAAATCCGAGATGAAATATGTACACGTGAAATGCTTTTGTAATAAATTTTTAAATTTACGCTTTTTTGTTAGAAAACTAAGCATTAGCCTTATTCTTTGTTTATTTTTCTGAATGTGTTGCCTTAGCGAGTCTAAGTGCAATATTATTTCTATAGGCTGCGTGCGAATGTGCGTGGCGATCGAGATTTAAATTTATTTCAATGCCTTTAATTAAAATTTCTTGTTTTTAAACAAGTTAGCACTTAGCCTCGGGGAACTAGTGTTACATGAAACTGGGTGTAGTCGAGAACTACTTGTATATCAAGGGCCCCAGAAGTGTTTATTGCTGGTAATTCGCAACGGTGCTGTTCCAAACGGGAATGTTGGTGACTGATCTGCTGCACTCCTTTTTTGCTGCTAGCAAACTAAAGCCAATTAATCTTTTCTTTCCCGATGGGTAATCCCAAGTAATAAGAACGTTTAAATTTGCTAGGTTTATAGGTAAATTGAAATTTTGTGGTTTCCACTTATACACCTTATATCTTCACAAATTTCAAATTTTTTTATATTTTGTTATAAATTTATTGTAAATTTTCTTGTAAAAATGTTTTTTTTTTGATGGAACCGCTCGTATCTTTGTTTTCGATACGTTCACTTTTCACTCACTGAATAAATTTTCGCAATTTTAAATATAAGTATGTATGTATGCCGAGCTTTATTGCGCGCGTACATAAGTATGTACATACATGGTTTTTTTTTTGTTTTCAACCTTTTTACTATTTTATTTATTTTTATTATTTTTTGTTCACTATTTTACTCGTTTTGTATTTCTTTTCGTTTATTTTCTATTGTTAGCGTTTATTTTCACTTTTTCACTCGCTTGAATTCTTTTCACCGACGCTAATAATTTGGCGAACTCTTTTTTTTTTTTGATTTAGATAACTTATCTATGAGGAATCATAGGGATGCCAAGTCGCTTGAACGGCAACGAAGGACCATGTTCAATTTAATGAAAACTTTTATGCAACGAAATGCTCCGTTTTAATGAAAATAAAAGAAACTCGTTAATTGCGATATAAATGAATTACTTTAATGTTTAGTTTAGTTTAATTCAGTACAAAATTCAAAGTATACATGTACATGAGGTACGTTTATACAAAATGTGTATATATAATGCCAATGTATAAATTGTTGAAATTGGAGATTATTTGAATTGATGTATGAGAGATGTAGTGCTATCGTTGGCGGATGAAACGCGAATGTTATGTTGGCGAAGTCGAGTCACCCCGTCGCTTACAATAATAAAGTTCGAAATTAGACCTTGAAGCCACCACAGCAACAACAACACCAACAACAACATATATACACATACATTAAAGAATATATATATGCACTTATACAATTAATTAAATATATATATATATATATATACATATTAATATCCATATACAGAGGTATATATATTATTATTATTATTATTAAAATCAGTTTATTTAACATATATATATATATATATACATACATATATATATATATATACATATAAATATATATATACGTATGAAATTAAAATATGAATTTTAAATATTTAATCATTTAGTTAGGAAAGCACCAAGTACTAGCATAGCGAGCCGTCGCTGTTAAGGGCAAAGGAGAATAGGCGATAGGTCAACAACGCAACGCGTAACTGTTCACCTGCAAGCAGAATTTAGTATAAAAAGGGCAGCATTAGCAGTGATAGATCACTTCTTTATGTGCTTTCGTAGCTAGTGTATATGGTGTGTCATGCAAACGCTACCAATAGCAGTAGATAGAAGTATATGATTGACGTGAAAACGCTGCCAATAGAAATATATGGTTGACTTGAAAACGCTGCCAATAGAAGTTTACGGTGTGTCGTGCAAACGCTGCCAGTACGATAACGATTAAGGTACATGGTGTGACGTGAAAACGCGTTACGATTAAGGTATATAAAGATAATTGTGTAAAAGTAGAGCCACTCGTGTTGTCCTTTACTTTTCTCTTTTGGAATCAGTATTATAGGAGAGACCCATAATCCGGCTAAGTGATAGCCCAGCTATAGACCGGAGAACCGGGTACCGGATTGAAGATCGGATAAAAAGCACGTTTATTTTACCTCCAATTTCATAGTAATTGGAAAACAAAATGTGCTAAACAATTCTGCAATTGCACTATTCATTTATCAATTTCAAAAGAAACAAGTGTTTCTGAACTATCACAAAAATTATACTAAAATATAAATACGTATATACGAGTACATAATAGAAATATATTACTGTTTGTTTATGTGTACAACCCTGGGCTGCAGCCATAACATTCACCAAGAGATGCCGCTGCTGATTTGTTTCTTTGCGTGACTCTTCAAATTTACGGGTAGAGTCCTGTTAGCCCCGTTTTGGTGTTCCGCCTTCCGTGGAAATCTTTAAATACCATTTTTGCCGGTCTACCTCCTCTTTTTAATCCAACAGCCGCAACAGCAACAACTTTGTGAGTGTATTTTGTTCCTCCTTTATGTTTATTATATATTTAAATGCATGTACATACATATACCATAGTTCAAAAAGTGTTTACTGGAAAATTTTGTATTAAAATAACGCGGCTCTATCGCTTGAGAATTTTACGGAAGAAGTGTAGGTAATTTTTTTGCAGCTTCCTGAAGGACCGGCGCCTCTCCCGATCCCCATTGCCGGAAATATAGAGAAATTCCGGCCCCCATATAACCCCGAAACGAAACAATGTTAATTTAGTGTTCTGTCTAAATTCATGAATTTTAAATTAAAGTTGTTCTATTACACATGCGTTTTGATCTATATTAAAGAAGTTTTGCGTTGTTAATCGTGTTTACTATCCAAAAATACGTAGAAATGGCTTACGCAAATATGCAATGATTTTTACTACCTTTGTGAACTTTGTACGATGTATCGTACAATTTTTGAGGGGATGTAAAACATAACAGAATTATTATATTTTAATTTTTCTTGCTTTATGGGTTATTAATTACTGGATGAAAACGAAATATGTTAATCAATTGATTTTTTGTCTACCATTACTACGGAAATTGACAACAAAGAGTTAAAGCTGGTTTTAACTGAAAAGTCCACTTTATCTCAATAATAGTCAAGTTAGACTCGGCACCAAAGCTAAAGTGAGGAATTTTCTTTGGGCATTTTTTCATTTAGGTGACAGTTTGAAAGTTCTTACAAACAATCTACTCTGCTAGTCTAATTAAGTAGGAGCTTGTTTTCTAATGTAAATAAAAAATTTGTACTATAATTTCCTTTGTCTCTGAATAGCTTTCAATAAAACTGTTCTACCTATTTTGAAGTATTAAATAAAGTGGTGGCTGCGGTAGCCGAGTGTTTAGAATTGTGTACGGAAATTCGGAAGGCCCGAACTCAAATCCTGGTTCGGCCAACATCCTAAAGTTATAGAAAATTAATTTAAATAAAAAATTAAATTTAATTTTCTAATTTCGATCGCCCCTCGGTAGGTAATGTCAACTCCTGACATAAATAAAGGCTCCTCATAAAAAACCATCAGCCGAAGCTGCTTAGTATAAACTGTAGGTCCCCCCATTTGTTGGAAAAACATCAAAACCACAATTTGGAGGAGGAGCTCGGCCGAAAATCGCTTCAGTGGTTACGAAGCACCAAATATATGTACATATAGATATATAAACAAATGATTATACAAAAGTCCAATTTTGGGCATGCAATCCTATGCTCATACAAAACATATGCTGCTATTATTTCAACAAATTTCTAATAGTTCTTAATATAATTTGTTCAATGTGAAGTATCAAAGGAATTAAATAAATAATTATAAAAAGCAATTCTGTAAACGTTAAAATGGCCAAATATCTTTTTAGTGTCACCCTAACTAATATAATATATCCTCTAACTCAGTACTATGATTATGACCCACTGTGTTTAATTCTACTTCTTTGCAAAACAAAAGCGAAACATTTTCTTCTGTAGCTTGCGTTTGATAAATAATAAGTATTATGGTTGCTTTATTTTGGGTTTTCCAAAGAACTTAAGCCAAAAGAAAAGGGGTATAATTGCGGGTATATAATGGCGGTGTAAATTAATTCTGTCCGTTCTCAAAAATGGCTCGACCTGCAAGTTGTCGCCCATCTTGGAAGCAATTACCTATTTCATTAGAGAGGTTTCACATCTGCCAACAATAATAACTGGGGATCTGACAACAACAATGTTTTTTGCTTCTACGAAAATGTCCGAATTTATGTTAGCTAAACATCATTTGCGGAAAGTTTTGATTTTCTATATTATTTGGAAGAAAGTGCAGCTCGTGATAGCTTATGGTGAATATGCGCCGACCGATAAATTATGCAGAGAGAGAGTGGTTTTGAACCTTCAAAGAGGTGATTTTAGCGCCGAAGTCAATTAGGTTTTACCCCACCGGCCGTATTCTCCAAACCTCATACCGTGTGACTGCTGGCTTTTTCGACGAAAACCTGGCTGAATTATGGGATCGAGGACGGAAAGGACTCATTTTTTAGACTTGGTATTCTAAAATTAACAGAGAGATGTATAAAAAATAGTCACATTAGACTGAAAATACTTTTTTAATTACTTTCACTTTACTTTTTTTTAATTAAAATACTTTTTCGAACACAGACTAAATTAATTTGTACTCCATAAATAACATGGAAAATATTGAAACACTTGTAAGTATTGTAACACTTCCGTCCAGAGTAGACTTTCAAAATATGTTCATTTTGTATATACTGAGGAAAGCTTAATAACTTTTTAACAATTAATTGGTATTATTAGGGAGTAAATAGCTAAATGATGATTAAAACATTTTATCCAGCTTCAATTAATGCAAAGCATTAAACATTTTACTAAGCTACCTAAATATTATATAGGTATGTATCAATGCGCATGCATTGCGTGTCATTTGCTTAAGGGGTTAGGGGTAGTCAGAGGCACGAAAAAATTAGAATTTTCAGTATTTTTTTTTTGCTATTACATTGAAGTTACAGCTGTCTGTGTTAACCCAGTTCCAAAAAAAAGGTCCTTGCGGTGACAATCATAACTCCTTGGAGATTCATCTGAAATCAATCGGATAAAAAAAATTAGTTTTATAAATAAATAATCCTGGGCCTGATCCAAAGATTTTTTTTCAAAAATTAACAAAATGGCGGCCTCAGGAAATTTTTGTCTAAATTTTTGGGAAAAAATCAATCTTAAAAAAATCGAAATTTAAAAAAAAAAAAAACTTTGAATAAGGCCCGAGTTTATTATGTATTCTAAAAGCTGTATAAATTTCATTAAAATCAACTGAGCGGTTTTCGAGTTACAGTTGTCACCAGTTCAAAAAACATAGTTTTGAGAAAAACGCGTTTAAAGTTTCACACTAGATACTAGCTACCTGCTCCCGAGTGCTTTGAAAGGCCGAGCTCTCTTTGTTATTTGTCGAATAACTTAAAAACGAATTATCGGATTAACTTGAAATTTTCAAAGATTATTTTTAAGATATTATACTTAAGGAAAATGCAAAAAAAAAATTGATTTTTTGAAAATTCTGACTACCCCTAACCCCTTAATGCATAATGGATCTTAGTTCTCAGTTTTGTATTTTTGGTTAACACATAAAAATCCGCAGATGTAAATTAAAAAATAAGCGGCTTCTTCATGATAAATAAATAAAAAATTCATTAAAAAAAAGAGTCAAGGATTAATAATATTTGAAATAAATAAAACTTTGAAAAAACCTGGATTAAACATAAGACTCCTAATAGCATAATTAAAAGTAATATTGTCAATCGGTGAACGGCTGCTTGTGAGGTGTTCAAGAATTTACCGGCGGTAAGGCATGTTTGTCGTAAGAGGCAACTATACCTATTACAGTAGTTTCCACGACAGTCGGAAGTATCACTGCCAAAATATTCTCCCGAAACCCAATTTGTGGAATATTTTTGCGGTTACAACAGCAGAACAACAATCAGTGTATCTTGAGTTTTTGTTTCCAATTTTTTAATTACTTGTTCTCAAACTCTTCATTTATAAAATATACTTAAGTAATAAGATTTCAGAAATATTACACTTTTGTCCTCTTTAGCTCCGTTTAACGAAAAAATCGATTTCACGAGCTCGTTTAATCGGAAAACTACTGTACATACATTTAAATCTATCTTTACGGCCAAAACTGACTTGAAATCCTGACAGCGGGTGAACGATATCTTACTTACTATACTGGCGTAGACATCGCTTACGCGATTATAGCCGAGATAGCAACATTGCCCCATTCGTTTCTTCTTTTCACTGTTTGACAGCAATTGGAAATACCAAGTACAGCCAGGTCCTTCTCTACCTGGCACTTCCAATAGTAAAGATCTTCCTTTTTCTCTGCTTCTACCGGCGGGTAATGCAGCAAAGCTAGGTTATTCGTATCCATCCGGATCACATGACCTAGCCTGATTGGCTGAACTCTGTCAATGTCGCGCATACTCGTTCCATCGTCTGCGATATTCGCCGTTGCCAATGCGAAAAAGGCCATAAATCTTACGCAAAACCTTTCTCTCGAAAACTCCTAACGCCGACTCATCAGATGTTGTCATTGTCCATGCCTTCGCACCATATAGCAGGACGGGAACGATGATGACTACTCTTGCGCCCACGTTGCGCACCCAGGAAATGTGAGCGACCTTTGTTTGTTTAAGGGTTCGCTGAAGTCTAAATACAGCGTGTGTTTACCAGAGGTGCGGGCGTCGGTCTTAATGCAAGCGGCATTAAGTCCGGCGAAAACCGGTAAAAAAAAATCATAGATATAATAGGTCTAGTAAAAAATCCTTTATTTTTGCAATAAATGGTTCTAATGATCTGTAACTAGCATCTATAAGAGCGATTGGGTCACGCTAGGTGGCGTGAGAAAGATGACATTTTGTACTAAAAAAATTATAGTAGAAGTGTTGAAAAACAGACATTATACTATAACAGTCAATCATGCGCAATTTTGGTTTCGTGGATTTCGTTGCGTTAATTTTGATCTAAAATGTCGGTCAAATAATGGAAATCGTCGAGTCTGAGCGTCATGCCCAAAAGGTATACCTTACACAAAAAACAGATTGGAATCACTTGACAATGGCGGGATACACAAAGAAGCTCGATATATGGGCGCCACATGAGTTAACGAGAAAAAAATTAATGAACCGAATTTCCATTTGCTACTCTTTTCTGAATTGTAACAAAATCAACACATGTTTGAAGCGGTTATGAAACGAGACGTGGTCGGAGGGCAGTGTGCCGGAACAAGGATTGACGGCCATAAAGATTTTGTTGTGTGTTTGATGGAATTGGCAAGGAGATATCCACCCAGGGCTGCTTCACTACGGCCAAACTCTTAACTAGTACCTGAAATTTCAGCAATTGGATCATCTGAAGGAAACACTTGCTCAGAAACACCCAGCTTTGAATAAAAGAAGGGGAATTGTGATTCATCAGGGCAACGCCAGACCACACATATCTTTACTTTTCAATTGCCTATTCCCAATTCTGACGGCGCTTCTGGTCTCTCCAGCGTCAGTTAACACGCCGTATGAATTTTGTAGGAAAAGCAAATTTAGACATAGCGGTATAGAGGCAGCTCTTTACTGTGCTCTTGAATATAACTTTAAAACCGGTGATAAGGTGATGGGTATCGATTCATTTCTCACGGGCTTCTTTCGAGATTTGGCGCATAGTGAATATCTGGTCAATGGAGATCTAAAGCTACATTGATAATGTCCACTAAGTTTGCTGACGTTGGGCTTCAGGCGTACCAGCTGCTTTTGAGACTGTTCCCAAATTCTGTAGTTCCGTTTGCAGCTTTAAGTAAGGAGTATGAGATGTGTATAGCCCCGCGGCTGTAACTGCATACCCAGAAACTTGACTTCGCTTCATCTTATCAGAACCACACCTCACCAATAAGTATTGTTTTTATATTCTTAGATTTAAGCTGTACTGCGCTAATCATCCCGATGAAAAAGCCCATGATAGCATAGCTCTACTAACAAGAAATCGACTAAAGCTTAATTTTCTTCATTCTAATGCAACAAAGTAGTTACAGTCAACGTCGATCACTTTTAAAAAGTGGAGGGTTGACCTTACTTTGGCTGCGACTTACTGTCCACCATATTTCGTAATAATAGAAAAACAAATTAGTGAATATATCATGAGCCTAGGAGATAGATTTTTAGCTACAGGTGATTATAATACAAAGAGTACTCATTGGAACCCTACGTGTAGACTAATAAGCCCAAGTTGTCGACAGTTATATAATACGATCATACGCGGAAGAAAAAAAATACTGTTCTGCAGCTTTTATAGACGTTCAACAAGCATTTGGCAGAATATAGCCTCAAGGCCTTCTTTATAAAATAAAAAGGTTTTTGACAGCACATTTCTTCTTAATACTGAAATATTATTAGAGTGGCAGGCATTTCTTTGTAAGGCATAAGGATGCCCAATCAGAAATTTACAGCATTAATGCTGCCGTACCCTAGGGTAGTGTTTTAGGTTCCGACCTACAGTGGGAAGCAAAAGTGATTTCACGACCAATGTTTTCATGTCTGAGCTCACATAAATATTAACCGAATAAAATAAATGACAAAAACTTTTTTTTATTGAAGACCTTGTTTATTTTTTACAATTAGACGTATATAGCAAAATAGAAAAAGAAGAAATTGAATAGTTATGACTTAAAATCAAAAACAAGCGGCTTGTACTCAGTTTTGCACCATCCGTTATTCGCTAACATTTTTGCTCTTCTTACTTTCTTATCAGCAATAGATCTGCAGATTTACCGTTAAGTGCCTTTTGCATTTATTATTCGTTGTCAGAATTCAGAAAACCACTCTCTTCCACTAGTTTATAGTTGATTTGTTGAATTTGGAACTTAGTCTCTAACTATTCACTGAAAAATGAAGAAGCTGTCTTCTGATAAAGAAAATAGTATTATCTCCCTGACTAAAAGTGGGTGTTCGACCCGCATTATTGATGGGAAGCTGCAAATTAGTCAATCAGTGGTTGTCAAGGTGCAGAAAAGACAAAATGTTTATGCTGAAAAGAAGTTGAATGGTCGCCGTTGCCTTCTAACAGACTCTGACGCTCGACTTATGATGTCTAAAATGAGAAAAAATAGACTTTTAACGCCAAAAGAAGCTTCTACAGAAATAAATAATAGCGTGAGTCGATGGACAGCTAGAAGAGCGCTTGGTAGGATTGTGTACGTCGCAGCAGTGAAAAAAAAACCAGTTTTATCCGAGAAAAATGTTAAGGCTCGGCTAAAACTCACAAAGGAACACAAGAACTGGATAATAGAAGACTGGAAACGTGTTATCTGGTCGGACGAATCTAAGTTTAATCGTTTTCAATCGGATGAAAAGCAATACTGTTGGCGGATGGGTGTGGGGGTGTTTCACGTATTCGCACGTTGGACCGTTACACAAAATTGACGGGATTATGAGAAAGGAAGACTATTTGAGCATTTTGCAAACCCATCTTCCCCATTTTCTTAACCAGTGTAGGTACCCAGAGCAGGAAACCACTTTTCAACAAGATGGGGACCCCAAACACATTGCGAAAATTGTTAAAGAATGGCTTGGAAACCAATATTTAAAGATGATGGAGTGGCAAGCGAAAAGTCCCGACCTCAATCCGATTGAAAACCTATGGTTAATCGTAAAGCGACGGCTCGAAACAGTATCAATCAGCCCCATCCAACTTGGACGGTCTTTGGGGGCATGTTGAATAAGAGTGGAATAATATTCCGAAAGGAATATTCGAAAAAATAGTTGAAAGTAAAGTGAAACGTATGAAAAATGTCATAGAAAATAATGGTCTCTGGACAAAATATTAATAATGAATTTATTTTTGTATGAGTACATGGCGCTTGTTTTGGTTTTTAAATCATAACTATTCCATTACCCTATTTCTATTTTGCTATATACGCCTAATCGTAAAAAATAAACAAGGTGTTCAATAAAAAAAAAGTTTTTGTCATTTACTTTATTCGTTTAATATTTATGTGAGCTCAAACATGAAAACGTTGATCGTGGAATCACTTTTGCTCCCCACTGCATATACTATATTTACATCGGATATGCTCACCATCAGAATCCCACCAGTGATAGTGATGATCTTGATCGACGTATAATATGCAAAAGACATATTAAGGCTAAGCAGTAGCAACTAAAAATTAAAAGAGAACGCGTATACTGGTTTTTATGTCGCAACTTTCAACTTAGTCTATACAGCCAATATGGACCTACGGGATTCAGGGTACTGCAAACAAGTCCAATGTGGAGATTCTTGGTTAACGCTCCCTGATTTGTTACCAATGAAGCTATTCCCTTTGTATAGAGTGAAATTCCAAAATACACCACTAGATGTCTTGCACGCCTATCTAACTTCATAAACCCCATTGGTTTATGCCTATTAGATACCACATAAGAAGCTATACGACTAAGGCGCTCTGTCATATCTTAGACTTGCTTAGTATTAATAAATAAAAAAATATAAAAAAATTTTAACCTTAAAGTTTAAGTTTTACTAACTTAATCTTTAGCTAAGGAATGATATTAAAATAGAATTTACAATGAAGATAACCAAACTGAAGTGCTAGCAGTTAATGAAAAATGAAAAAAAATAATAATTTCATAATTCTTTATGTAGATTTGCGCAGAGCGAACATACCTCTGTCATTACATATAACATAAATTTTGCTGAATGTCTCATGTAAGATAGATTGCAAACAAAATAAGTTAATATTATTTATTACTATGCGGTTTCAGACAAGAAAAGTTCAAGCAGCCCATTCAAGCAAATTGAGCCATAAAGATTAAGATTATTAAGAACCAGTTTCTGTATGTTAATCTAAACGATGAGCTATAAAAAAGTTTAATTTTATTTCGGTGCAGCCTTTATCAATTCAGGAAAAACTATAAATTGTTTTGAACATAAGGTTTCATCATTGATCGAGATCGCATATGTACTAAAAATTAACCACATGTCTCGTTTTGAGAGTTATCTTTCCTCTCACTTGGATACAATATAGGTATATATTCTGCATAATTCATTGAAATGACAATTGTCATAGCGCACGCATCTGTATCTAAACTGAAAAATATTATTAACGCCTTAAATCCAAAAATGATAAAAGAACAGCCCAGCATTTCTCTCGTTTTTTTTTCGAAAAACTTTTCAGCGCCATATTTAAGCTAGGATATCATCCAAAAATATGGAAAGATTCGCATACCTACACCGGTGTGTTAGTTGAAGTTTGCCGGTTTTTTCGATAAAGAAAACACTTAATTTTCAGTGAAATCTCAAAATTTTTTTATTCAAAGTATTGACCATTGGTTTCTACACATTTCGCCCATCTCTCAGGCAAAGTATGGATACCATTCCAAAAAACCTTTCTCTTTCGAGGCAAACCATTCGACGAGCCATTTTTCGACTTCTTCAAAATTAGCGAAGCACCGCTCTGCAATGGAGTGTCCCATCGATGCGAAAAGGTGATAGTCGGACGGGGCGAGGTCTGGAGAGCACGGCGGGTGCCAATTAAGTGTTTTTAATGTGTCTTTCACCAGTTTAGCGGTATGAGACGGCGCGTGGTCATGTTGCAAGATAACTTTGCCCTGTCTTCGGGCCCATTCCGGTAGCGATCCGTGTTCACCGTTTCACCAGGTTTTAACGACTGGTAGTACACCACCACTCGTAGTACACCACACCCACCAAACACAGAGCATTGTCTTACGGCCAAAGCGATTTGGCATTGCAGTCGATAGGCCAACTTCACCAGGGGAAAGCCATGATTTTTTTCGCTTCGAGTTCTCAAAATAAATCCATTTATCCTCCCCCGTGACAATTCGATGCAGAAAAGATTTCCTTTCGGTTTTCGATTTTCCATTTGTCTATCGTTCAGCTGGTGTGGCACCCATTTTACATACTTCTGGATCTTTCCCATGGCTTTTAAACGTTGGCAAATTGCTCCTCGAGTCACATGTAGTGTTTCTGCCAATTTTTGTTGCGATTGGGTTGGATCAACATGGAATTCCTCGTCTTCGAACTTTTTCGCTGCACCAGGATGTTCATTGTCTGTCAAATCGAAATCTCCACTTTTAAATTGACGAAACCATGTCTCACATGTTCTAATCACTGGAGCATGTTCACCATAAGTTTCTACCAGCTTCAGCTGCTTATATCTTTTGATGAAATAAGAAAAGCAACGAATGCCGCAAATGCGATTTACCTGGAACGAAACTCGACATATTCACTGAGGTAAACAAATATGACGCAATTATTTTTGCGGAATTTGACTTGCGTATTTTTGTAGGTTAATGTCAATAGAAAAAAATTACATACATACCAAATCATAGAAATTTATACATATTGCTAGCGACATCTACTAGTAAAACCGGCACACTTCAACAAACACACCGGTAATTATGATAGCGCAACCCTGTCGCCATTATGTAGGCCAATTACCCTATTGCCTTGCCATAACAAACTTTTCGAAAAAGTGCTGCTATACTTTGTTTAGCATTGTTGTAACTAATACCGATTATATTCGGCAGTAAATTGTAATAAATGTCTCCCTGCCCCGTTGATCTTAATAACGAATAACTGTACATAGAAGTAAAAAGAGAGTTGTTTATTATAATTATTTGTCGAGATGTGAAACACAATTTCTGTGAAATGAGGAAATTCTTAAACAAATTGACTACAGGGTAAATGATTTTGTTTTAAATTTGGTTTGATAATCGTACTAGGTGGAGTGAATGCGCTGGTACTGCAAAAAAGGTTATAGTGCCTTGTAGGTCGTACATATTTAGGTAAACATACCAAAACTGTCCTTAGTTTTGTTTTGCCAGCTGATTGTTGTTAACGTGTTTGTCAACATGTTGAGTATGGACAAAAAGACGACGTAGGGCTCCAATTGCTTCCGCATCCACCGTATTAGCCCGGTTTGGCTTCCTCGGTCTATTATCTCTTCCCAAATCTCACAAGATGGCTTATCAATAAAAAATTCAGCTCACGCGATGATGCCAAACACTTCAACAATCATCAGCTGTCAAAACAAAACCAAGCGCAGTATCGCACGGAAATTTGGCATATTTGCCTAAATATGAACGGACTACAAGGTTACTTTTCACTCCACCGCGTATGCTCTTTTTTAATAAATAAACGTTTTTAGAAGTAATGTGTATATATGTCTATTCCTCTAATTTAAAAAAATTGTATTGATATAAGCTTGATTTCATGTACATTAATGTTCATAGGTAAAATATGCCTGACTACAACGGCGAAGCTCTGTTTAGTAAGCACAATGGTGCCAGGTTAAACTGTGGACGTCAGTTGACTCGTTCGGCATAGATCGTTTGACCATGGTGTTGATTCCAGTTGATAATTTTAAAAGTTTGAATTAAATTCATGTGCAAATACATGACTTTTATGGCTTAATAGGGCAAAGTTGCTTAAGTTTCGAACAATACGTATATATTCATAGACCGATAAACTGAGACATGTTTATTTGAATTATTTTAATTAATTAAATATCGATATAATTTTTTTACAATGATACTGGAATTCTTTTTCAGCAGCTCCACGTCCGGCTTACAATTACACCCTTATAATAATGGTAAGACCTTCTCAATGTAGAGAGAAAATATTTAGTGCAATTGTTACATAGTTATTTCTGTTTTACTTTATTTGCTTTGTTAAATACTACAATATTGCTTTATTATAATTTCCAAACTTTTCCTGATTTAAGTAAATCTTACATTCTACTAATATTATAGTTTAGTAAATACTAACTCACTAAGCATGAGTTGTACAGCTATGGACGAACTTCCATGCAACAAAATATTTCAACATGAGTTCACGCTTCAACGCTCAATAAATTCCAACTTATTACGCTAATTACTTATTATTATTTATATATTTTACTTCCAATAAATGTTTATATAATTTTTAAACGACTAAAATATATACATTAATCAAAAAATTGTTATCGTTGCCACAACGAGCGGTCATTTCAGGTATTGTCAGCACAGATTTAAACTCACGTGAGCTATATATTTATTGCTGTTTGAACAATAACAATTCAATTTCGACAATATTGCGACGAATCGATACGAAATAATTTCGTTGTGTTAATCTTGGTGTATAAATCATCTACTTGCTGTATTTATTTATTTATTTTTTTTTTTTCGTATTTAATTAAAACACTTTTGTTTTTTCTTTAAATATTCATCACGAATTTATTATTTTATTTAGGTTCTTATTATATTTATATTATATTTTAGGGACACAACCGTCGAGTTTTAGCGAGCGAAAATTATTATAATTTTAAGTTACAATTTCATACATATTTATATACATTTTTGTTTTACTTTCTCTTTTAGAGTAGAAACGGAAGTAGGGTTGCTGGTGAGTATTTTAATTTGGGAGTAAATTCATGGTGGGTAAGTATAGGGTAAGTATAATTCAGTATTTCATTATTATGTTGATAAATTTTGTACATACACGTATAATTTTTAATTTGAAATTCGATGAAGTCTTCGCTCATGTCTTCTACATGCCGAGGGGCCCGCGGGGTCATAACATGCACCAAGTCCTCGAGTTGTTGTAATGCCTTCTTGGCTTCGCTGACCAGGCCAGTGAGTCGACGTTGGAGAGCCGAGGTAGAATGACTTCGGGATTTTGGGGTGTCAACTTTTCGGTGACCTGCTCTTTTTGGGACTTCCTGCATTTTTTATTTGCCCTTTTCGAAGTCTGGACTCGTCCACTAGCGATAGGTTTACCGCGTGGTGGTTTGGGGGCTCTCTTCGAACTGCTGGGCGTGGCTCGTGTTGATGGCGTGCGTGTGGAGCTGTACAGCAGAGTATGTCCAAAGAGGTGGCAGCTGTTTTGAGAATTACAGCTTCTCTTCGCGTGCGATGTCGCCAAACAATTGATTCAATATTTATGCACTTTCGCAGACTCATATCGCTCGTCTGGAGTCATTGCCTGGAACGCACGACAGTGGCGCAATGAGTGGGTGCGGCAGCACAGCCGACACTTGCCGAAGTTCTGGGATCTGAAAAGCAATTTTAGTATGAGATGATGGAGAGTGGAGGTGTGCAGAGTTTAGCTTTTCGAGAGAGAGGGAGAGGGGAATGTATAAGCTAAGCGGGTGGCAGAAGGCAGACTTTGGTTATGTTGCGGGTGACCGTTCCGCCTTGAATGCGGATGTCTACCACGCGAACGTTTTGGTCGTGTCCGGAATGCAGTTTCGTTATGCGACCTTGTCGCCATTTGTTTGGGGGTAGGAGGTCGTGTTTGATGACGACGAGATCACCTTCCTTCATATTTCGTTGGGATCCTTTCCATTTATAGCGTTTTTGAAGATGGTGGAGATATTCAGTTTTCTAGCCCTTGCTGAACTCATGATGGAGTACTCTTAATTTTTGCCATTTATTAATGAGTGAGAGGTTTTCTGAGTTTGGTTCAGGGATCGAGAGGAAGGGTCCTAGGGGCCTTGAGACATAGAAGAGAGTGGTCTGGAGTTGAGTACCGCTTCGATCTTTTGATTTCCAGCAACTTTAGTGAAGTGAGTTTTGAAGCTTTTCACTGCCCTTCCCAAAGTCCTCCCATATGTGGAGCGTAAGGCGGTATAAATTCCCATGTAAGTCCGTGAATGGCATATTCTGTGGTGGTTTTGTCTGAAACTTCCGCAAGGAAGAAGGATAGTTCTCTTTGTAGGCTTCGCTGTGCTCCAACGAAAGTTTTGCCGTTGTCGGACATTATCTTGTGGGGAATGCCTCTTCGTCCTACAAACCGTGCGAATGCTGTCTTAAACTCTTCGGTTGTTAGGTCAGATTATACTTTCAAATGAATGGTCTTTGTCGAGAAACATACGAATACACACACGTATGCTTTAGAATGGGATGCTCGGCGGAGAGTCGAGGTTTTGACGAGGAATGGGCCGGCAAAATCAACACCGATAGTAGGGAATGGGAGTGTATATGTGGACCGTTCAGGGGGTAGCGCTGCCATCAATTGCGTGCTCATCTTCTGTTTGTATATCGTACATGTTTTGCACCGATAAATGCAAGATTTTACCTTCTGGGGGATTCGGGGAATATGGTATTCCTGTTGGACCACACGAATCATCAGCTGCTTTTCCGCGTGCAGTAGAGTTGAGTGGAGGAATTATAGGAGGAGGGAACAATATCGCGAATTATCGGGTATGATAATTGCATGCCGCTCAACGTAGCTGAGGGCGGCATGAGTGAGACTTCCATTTGCACGCAGCAGTCCTGATTTATCCAAGAAGGGGTTGAGAGTACGTAGGGGTTCTCTTTTTTCTATCGGAACTTTCGACTCCAGTGCTGTGATGGTTTTTCCGAAATATTTTCGCTGGGTGACAGCTATGACGCGAGTTTTTGGGAACTTTGAGTCGATTTGAGTGAGAGTGGTAGAGGGCGAATTTGGCAGCTTCCTAGCCTTTTGCGCGAAACGAAATATGTACGCTGTTACTCTGAGAGTGGTGGAAAAGGAGGAGAAACGGTCTAGAAAATCAGGGGATTCTAAAGCGTGGAATGCTTCAATTTGTCGTTGTTCGGGAGGGGACGAATGAGTTGGTGAACTTTTCGGCCAAAGAGGGGATGGCCTAGTTAACCCCTCGGGGCCTTTCCACCAGAGTGAACAGTTGACGAGCTCTTGGGGTTTAGCTCCACGCTGTCCTGTTCGCTACGTATGTTTTTCACGTCCATGGGGGTTTTTCCAGCCATGCTAATACAATTGAGGAGTCTGTCCACAAAATTAGTTCATGGGATGGCAGATTTAGAGAGGATCGGATCTGCTTTACTAATTTTGCTAGTAAAATTGGGCCGCAAAGTTCCAGCCTAGGGAGAGAGACGGTTTGTAAGGGGGCCACTTTACTCTTGGCTGCGAGTAAGTGGGATGTAGCAGCTTCACCTTGCTGGACTCGTAAATATACGCAAGCGCAGAATGCCTTCTCGGAAGCATCTAAGAGTCCATGTAGCTGAATGGAACTGTTTGGGGAGGTATCTTTATCTCTTCGCTTGCGGCGAGATTTTTCCTGAAGGTGTTCCATTTGTAAAGTGAGATCGGCTTCACGGTTTTGTTCCAGTCTGTTCCTTCCATCCAAAGTTGTTGAAGAAGAGTTTTCGCTGCTATCATTATGGGCGATAGCCATCCTGCCGAGTCGAAAAGTTTCGCGACAGATGAGAGGATCTGTCGTTTCGTGGCAGTGTCTGAGGCTAACTGGGGGTCAACTGAGTACAAAAATGTATCAGTGAGAGCATTCCATTTTATTCCGTGGGTTTTTGTAGAACTTGCCTCTTGGAATTGGAGAAATTCTTTATCTAAAAGATCAGACGGGGGGATGACTTTCAGCAGTGACTTGTGGTTTGCTGTGATCTTTTTTAATGGGAACCCGGCTGACTTGAGTACTTCGATAACTTGATGTATTGATTCGCCGGCTGAGTCTAGATTGTGTCCGCCTGAGAGGATGTCATCTGCGTTTGTCTCTCCTCTTAATATTTTTGATACGTGGGGTATGTCTCCTTAGAGTCCTCGGCTAATTGGTGGAGTGTCCTTATTGCCAAGTATAGAGCGCAGTTGACACCGAATGTCACCGTTTTTAGTTTAAAGTCTTCTATCGGACTATGGGGGGTTCAGCGGAATAGAACGCGTTGGAAGTCTTGGTCTTCCTTATGGACGTATATTTGGCGGTACATTTTTTCAATGTCGCCGTTAAATACATACTTATAAAGGGTGGTTAAATTGTAAGGGCCGATGTTGAATGTGAACCACACCTAAACGCCAAGTTTTTTTCCGAATTTAATTTGACATTTCTCTATTTCAGACTTACTCAATTTGAACCATGGAGAGATACACAATCCAACAACGTGTTAAAGTTATCCAGACTTATTATGAAAATTTTCGAAGATAATCATCTTCAGTGATGAGGCACATTTTCACCTCAGTGGATTCGTCAATAAACAGAATTGCCGCATTTGGGCGAATGAGAATCCAAGAGTGATTGTCGAAAAACCAATGCACCCACAAAGAGTGACTGTTTGGTGCGGTTTATGGGCTGGCGGCATCATCGGGCCGTATTTTTTCCAAAATGAGGCCGGTCAGGCAGTTACTGTGAATGGTGTTCGCTATCGTGAGATGATAACGAATTTTTTATGGCCTCAATTGGAAGATATGGATGTGGACGATATATGGTTTCAGCAGGACGGTGCCACTTGCCACACAGCTAACGAAACAATGGCTCTTTTGCGCAACAAATTCAATGGCCGTGTTATCTCACGTAATGGCGATGTCAATTGGCCCCCAAGATCATGTGATTTGACACCGTTGGACTTTTTTCTCTGGGGTTATTTGAAAGAAAAGGTGTACGTCGATAAGCCAGCAACAATTCAAGAGCTAAAGGATGAGATAATTCGGCACATTAACGGCATAGAAACTCCATTATGCCTCAGCGTCATCGAAAATTTGGACCATCGTATGGAGGTGTGCCGCCGAGGTCGCGGCGCTCATTTGGCCGATATTTTGTTACATACATAATTGACTAATACCAATATATCATAATAAAATAAAATTTCAATAATTTCCTAAATAGTTTGTGTTTTATTCAAAATCAACATCGACCCTTGAAAATTTAACCACCCTTTATATTTTGAGTTATATCTTATTGTTTAGCGGATTTTGTGATTTTGCTCGAACTTTCTATAAGAAATTATAATATAATTTATGAGGTTAGGTATGTATATGGAAAAAGAGTATCATACACAGCACGAGCAAAATCCGCTAAACAAATGGTATATTATGAGTAAGAATGGATGGGACTTACTTTGGCATCCGGACTTATTGCAAACTGCTTATGAATGTTCTGGGGGCGGGACGGGGGAGTGATGTCTTCTATGTAGTGCTGGTGTTCCTGTGTTGTTGAAGTTTTGATTGTGTCCTCTGTGGCTTATGAATGTAAACGTGTGAGTATTTTGTTTCGTGCTCGATTTTGTTAATTTTTGTAAATATTTATCCTTTTTAAAATTCTATTTAATTCTTTTTTCTCTTTTCTTTTTTTTATGTATGTAACTATGTATTTTTTCGACTACTTTTTTTTTCTTTTTGTCACTGCATGTATGTAATTGTATATGTATGTATGTACATAGATATACAATATATATATAATTTTTTTTTTCGTTTATATTTTCACCGCTTTTTATGTTCACCGGTTATTTATTTTTCACTTTTTTATGTTTTGTGTCACCGCATGTACATACTATGTATTTATATATGTATATATTTTTATGTTTGTATTTCTTTATATATATATATATATATATTTCAAAAAAAATTTTGTTTTAATTGCTTTTAATTTTGTTATTTTGTAGCACAGAGCACTTTCAATATGTGTATGTATTTTTTTTTGTTTATTTGTTTTTAATTTTGTATGTTTTGTATGTATTTTCACACCGCACTTTCCATGTATATATATGTATTTTTTTTGTTTTTTTTTTGTTAAATTTTATTAAATTTAATTTTTAGAATAAAATGTCTTTTTTTTCCACAGTTTGCTCCGATAAGCGGGTTTCGGCACCATATATAAATCAGCTACTTGCTGTATTTATTTATTTTTTTTTTCGTATTTAATTAAAACACTTTTGTTTTTTCTTTAAATATTACTCACGAATTTATTATTTTATTTAGGTTCTTTTTATATATATATTATATTTTAGGGACACAACCGTCGAGTTTTAGCGAGCGAAAGTTATTATAATTTTAAGTTACAGTTACATACATATTTATATAAATTTTTGTTTTGCTTTCTCTTTTAGAGTAGTAACGGAAGTAGGGTTGCTGGTGAGTATTTTAATTTGGGAGTAAATTCATGGTGGGTAAGTATAGGGTAAGTATAATTCAGTATTTCATTATTATGTTGATAAGTTTTGTACATATAATTTTTAAATTAAAATTCGATGAGGTCTTCGCTCATGTCTTCTACACTTGGCATCGTTTCATTTGTTGAACGCACTGCTATACACTTCGCTGCTGCGTTTGTCGTAATACAGTACAATTATGATCCAATCCTATTTGTTCAATACGAAACGGAGAATTACCTTCGTATAAGTTAAATCATAATACAAATAAAAAATCTGACCTAATATGTCAGTCAAGAGAAATTATCAGTATATTCTGTGGTTGGCATGAGATAATGGCTAACAAAAAAATTTAAATGCTCTAATTCGGCTCTTAATTATTATTTATAACGATGAGTAAAATTTAAGTTAGAAATTACTCAAGACACTTATTTTATTTAATAAATATGACATTATTCCGATTCCGATTTTTCTATGAATACACCGAGCTAAGAAGGAAAATACCAAATATGGTAATTGTATAATATAATATATCAAAAAGAATTAAGTTTCAAAAGAAGCTAGAGACCTTTTACAGAAGGCATTTTAGCTTTTTGAGTTTGTAGTGCAGTCTTGTGGCTCTCAAAGTTATGCAAACCTATGATAAGAAGAGTCAATTATATATTCTGATCAATAAACCTAGAAGTCTGTTTTACTTCGATTTTATGTAGTTAAGTCTAATGACATTTTTATATCTGATGCTACTCAAGTAGCCTTGCCTTATATTGAAAGTTATTATATATTCATATACGGACTCTTTGTCTATTTTTAAGTAGATAATAAATATTTTGTATTCTAAACTCTATCTTTATTTAAATGACAATCAGGAGACAGCTGATTAAGATGTCGGATGCGCTATGTACAGTATTACCAGTTCTATAAGGTGCATGAGTTCTAAGTTGTATGTCAAAGTTTGCTAAGTCTTAATAACAACTCCATTAATCAGGAGTGGGTATGCGTTACATTATTGCGAGAGAAATGTTTTATTTGTAGGTAAAAGCAAGTAAACAAGAGCAAGAAAGAGCTAAGCTTAAATAAATCTTAACTGAAACCACATTTTGTTTATTTGGAAAAGAATTTCGGCTACTATTGATATGTGGTTCAAATAGCTAACTTCTTATTTTTCATTGGCGTGTTCAACGCGTGCCCTTCGTCCATGTGAAACCAGGTCACTCTATGTACCTGATTCTTCCAGTGGAGGTAACCTCATTCTGCTTCCACCAGCGGGTCCTGCAGCGAATACTTTCAAATCTGGAGCGCTGGACGACATGGCCTGGCCATAGTAACCGCTGTCTCTGCATTCGCTGAACTATATTAACCGTAGCAAATACGTAGAATATGGTCTTGGATCGTCGAGAGGGGGCTTTACTTTTCTATTGGCTACTCATTTCAATTCGTACAGATTCGTTATAAATAATACACTGAGGACTACAAAAATTAGACCATTTTTAAAACTATTCATAATGCAAATCATGAGGTTCCTCACTAAAAACTAATGAAAGAAGATTTGATTCCCTAACTATTTTTTAACATTTCTCTTCTTCTTCTTTACTGACATCCACACCGCTTACGCGATTACAGCTTAATTCATAACATTCCGCTGTTTGGCGCAAATGGCAGATTCAAAGTTCAACCAGGTCCTTCTCAACCTAATTTTTGCAACGGAGTGGAGGTCTTCCCCTTCCTCTGTTTCCACCGGCCGGGTAGTCCATAGAAAACTTTCAAAGCTGGAGTATTCTGTCAATATCGACGTACATATATCTCATACAGCTTATTATTCCATCGGCTGCGGTATACGCCTTTCCCAACTCGTAGAGGACCACAAATCATCGAAAGTTGTCATCATCCATTCCTCCGCACCATATAGCAGGACGGAAACGATAAACGACGTCGGTAGAGGACTTTACGTTTCTATTGCCTAGTCAGTCCAGTAGCACCTTTTGGAAAGAATGATTCCACGCTCAATTTTAAAACTGACATTGTTGTTGGTGTTGATACTGGTTTCAAGATAGACGAAGTTCTATTCGACTTTTAAGTTATGACTGTCAACAGTTCTCCTTCGCTGCGACAAGATAGTGTTCCGAGTCGATGTTGGGTCCTCGGAGTGTACGCACGTCAAGAACATTGGAGACATGTCTTCCGTCGTGTCGCAGTGGAGAGAAAACAGACTGCCTACCTCGCAACCTTGCGATCGACCACAGCACGTGCGGGGTGGGGTAGATATCGAGAACTGAAGAGCGAAGCAAGACGCATCTGCAGACAAAAAAAGAAAGAGGCCGAGATGCGTGATTATGAAGAGCTTGAGAAGCTGGCCGACAAATTATGGATACCATTCCAAAAAAACTTTTTCTTTTTCGTGGCAAACCATTCGACGAGCCATTTTTCGACTTCTTCAAAATTAGCGAAGCACTGCTCTGCAAGGGAGTGTCCCATCGATGCGAAAAGGTGATAGTCGGACGGGGCGAGGTCTGGAGAGTACGGCGGGTGCAATAATATTTCCCAATTAAGTGCTTTTAATGTGTCTTTCACCAGTTTAGAGGTATGAGACGGCGCGTTGTCATGTTGCAAGATAACGTTGCCATGTCTTCGGGCCCATTCCGACCGTTTTTCGAACAACGCATGATTCCAATTGATCATTTGTTGTCGGTAGCGATCCGTGTTCACCGTTTCACCAGGTTTTAACAACTCATAGTACACCACACCACACTGGTCCCACCAAACACAGAGCATTGTCTTAGGGGTCGCTTCGGGTTCTCAAAATAAATCCATTTTTCGTCCCCCGTGACAATTCGATGCAGAAAAGGTTTCCATTTGTCTATCGTTCAGCTGGTGTGGCACCGATTTTCATACTTCTCAATCTTTCCCATGGCTTTTAAACGTTGGCAAATTGCTCCTCGAGTCACATGTAGTGTTTCTGCCAATTTTTGTTGCGATTGGGTTGGATCAACATGCATTTCCTCGTCTTCGAACTGCACCAGGATGTTCATTGTCTGTCAAATTGAAATCTCCACTTTTAAATTGACGAAACCATGTCTCACATGTTCTAATCACTGGAGCATGTTTTTTCTTTTGAAAACGGCAACGAATGCCGCAAATGCGATTTACTTGGAACGAAACTCGACATATTCACTGAGGTAAACAAATATGACGCTATTATTTTGGCGCAATGTGACTTGCGTATTTTTGTAGGTTAATGTCAATAGAAAAAAATTACATACATGCCAAATCATAGAAATTTATACATATTGCTAGCGACATCTACTAGTAAAACCGGCAACCTTCAAAAAACACACGTGGTATATGCTGAATATCAAGTAGATAAAATAAATAGGAATTTTTGAATAGATCAGTCCCTGTTTCACTATCCGGATAGAAGTGTAGTATTACTGTTAATTTAAGCAAGAGGCTACCTATGTACCGAATTTACAGCAAGCCGAACCATAAATAAGATTTTATAGAATTTTCCGGAAAGAACCATAGTATTTTTGTTAATGGAAGCAAAAAGCAACCTATGTACCGAATTTGACGTAAATCTAACTTACCTTTGGCACTTTTGCAATAGTTAATATTTTAGTGTGTCCTATTCTGCAATTCTTCCAAGGTTGAGCAGTATTCAGTCTCATTGCATTGCAGTCCGCTTGTAGTTTCCCGTATAGGTCCAGAGATAGGATGTTGAGAAGAGTTAACAGGGATTTCGAGGAATTTGCTCCTGTTACCAGGATAGCAGCCGATCGTTGAACTCTCTCTAGTTTACTCTTGAAAGTAATTTTATGGACTGCCGGCGCCAAATGGTCACGCCGTAGACTAGGATTGGTCTAACTACCGATGTATAAATCCAATACAGGATTCCCGGTCTTAGACCCCATATTTTTCCTATCACCGATTTGCGGGCGTAAAGTGCAGTTATAGCTTACCGTCTGACGTTTTCCGGCTTCAGTTAAGCTTGCTATCCAAGATTACGCCGAGATACTTTACCTCAGTAGAGAGTGTGATCTCTGGTTTCGGTTTTTTCTGGGGTGACGTCCAGTCCGCTGTCCTTGCATCAGTTCATAACAATGTAAAGAGGAGATCACTTAAAGTTTGTGTATGTTTACCTGTCGCTGTTAGGGCAAAGCGCACACCACCGCACCACATTCTGAACTGTGTAATTTTCTAATCAGCGTATCTGTTTTTAGACACCACAGCAGTGGCGATAAAAATCCTCCTTGAGGGGTGCCTCTTGTGATGTGTTTGGTAACGCTGGCGCTGCCCATCTCTGCGAAGATGATGCTGTTTCTCAGAAGAGACCCCATAAGATTCACTATGGGTTGTTGAAGACCCAATTTAATGTCGAGGAATATGCCAAGCGTATAATCTTTACAGGCGAGTCCTTTTCCGATGTCTCCGACTCGTGCAGGGCTATGTCGACAGACTTACCCTTAGAGTACGTCTGGCTCCCTGGGGGTAGATTCAGGCATACGTAGCTGTCAGGCAGCCTTTCAAAGAGACTAATCGGCCGAAAGTCCTTAGGACTGACGGGGTTGGCTCTTTCTCCTTTTGGGATAAATAATACTTTTACCCTAGTCTACGCCTTGGGAATATATCCTTCACGCAGACAGGCCTCGTAAATATTGCATAGAAGTGGGGATAAAATGTCCTCAGCCCTCTGTAGTTCGGCGGGGAAGATATCACCTGGATTTAGGTATTTAAAGTGCAGGAATGACTTTATCACCCATCCCAACATTTTGCGACGTACGATGCTGCTAATATCAGATATGCACCCACCTTCCATCAGGTTTCTGGATATAGTTTGGTAGGGCAGAGCTTTTGGATAGAACTTTCCTTAGCCTGTTAGCTGCTGCACTTCAGTCAATGTCACCGCAGCAGGCCTTCCAAGATTCTTGTTTTGTCTTCCTTATAGAGGTTTGGAAGGATTTCAGGCATGCCATGAGCCCGTTCTTTTGGCATCATTAAAGAGTTTCCGGCTTCTTTTTCTCAGCTCAGATATTTCGTTATTCGACCATTTGGGTCATTTCTTTCCAGATGGAATAGATAGGGGGCATGAGGCTTCAAAAGCGTCATAACAGACTTTCGTGGCAAAGTCAACTGCTTCATTAATTTTCGACGATGAGTCAAGCTCACCGAGAGAAACAAACCTTGTGCGAGATGTCACCGCCTCATCAGTTCTTGACGATAAGCGGAACTTATCGTGAGAGGCGTCGTGTACCAAGGATGCTGCCAGGACTCTCCTTAAGGTCGTCCAGTTAGTTCTCTTCCTATTTCTGTACGAAGCGACTGATAATGTTCTCATAGTGAGATGAAAAGTAATGTATAGATGGTCAGAGAAGGAGGGTTCATTGACTATATGCCGGTTTTTGATCTGGTCAAAGCTTACTGTGTCTCCGTCGCTGTGTTGAGAGAGAAGAAAATAAGAGATGTTTTTCTTAACAGAATGCAAGCTTTTGGCCTACCTTTTCCTGGTGCGGATACCGGTAGGTATCAGATATTAGTCCACAAACTCTGTTTCCAACTACCTAGGGTTCTAGGACTAAGATTAAGTTCTCCGCTTTCTCACAGAGGTGCAGAATGAGGGAGTAGTGCAGATTAATTTGAAATATCTACACCATCCTGAGAAACTGATAGGTCCAAGGATTTGGTTTCCTCTGCCTCGGGGAAGGTTATGACTGTGGCGTCGATATCCTCCTCTTCGGTGGCAGAGTCCAAAACCTGGCCCTCCTCCATAGTTTCCCAGTGGGTGAAAACCGTACCAACGTATTTAGATACTGAGAGCGTTTCACATCTGAATTGGCGCGGATTCCTTCCGCCGGGTCGTCTGGCACCCCAGTCCACTCATGGTGTCTTCGCTGGGTACCGGCTGTCTCGTGTACTCCTTTGGAATGGTTCTATCATCCGATTCGCTCAAAGGTGATGTCCGGATTAGTGGGAATCACTTCTTTGGGAGGTTGGTAGACCGGCTCGTGGCGATCTCTCCTTGTTTGATTTGCTTCTCATCCTTCTTGTGGACCTTTAGGCTGATATAGTAATAGCTATAGCTTATAACTCTACCACAGGCCACGAGGGCTGGGAGGGAAGCATCGTTTATGACGAGTTTCACAAAACGCTGCTTCTTCTTGACCTCGACAACTTGGGTAGCTCCTCATTTCCCAATCGGATGAGTTCCAAGATATCTGTTATATTGGAGGGCTCCGCTCTCACCCAAGCCCAGGCTCGTGGTCTGCTAGGGATCTCGTCTCTGTGCAAAGCTGTGAAGTCTGCCCCAAGCCAGAGCTCTCCAACCTCAGCGATAGCCTCAGGTGCAGAGCCAGGGTATCATTGAAGTACACCCTTGTATACCCTGCACAGTCCCATTGATACAATTTTCCAGCTGTCCGGAGAAATGTACCCGTCCGGGTGCACCCTGTCTACGACGCCTAGAGTGATATGCCCTTTGGCAACCTCAGTAAAGGGCTCTGCAGTTTTGGCAACCGGCCTTTGATGAGGGCCGGTAGGCCTGGGTCTCTTGGATCCACTTGAGGTGTGTTTCTTAGACCTTGGCTTTCTTGCTGTTGTTGAGGGGGGTTTCGAGTTCTCGCTGCCTGACCCTATCGTCCGATTTCTACGGCAGCGATAATGCTTTTTGCGTAGTCTTGGGGGCTGCTATCCTGTCCATGTGTACCCTGACGGAGGGCCTAATGGTTTTAGAGCAACAAACGTGTTGATCTACGTGTATGTAACCTGCTCGGATTTAGCGAATTGGGGCTGGACGCCTTTCCCGTGTTATGCTTTGTGCTGGCCTCTCTGCCATGTATTCTTTTTGCCCTGGGCGGGCCTGTCGAGACGGGGCGCATACCGAAGGCCGAAGAGTTTTGATTAAAGAGGCTGACCGTGTAGGCCCTTTCGGCATAGTCGATGCGGTTCCCGAAGAGTGTGTGGACGTTCTTGTAACGCCATGCCCAACAGCTGCATTTTTCCCCGTGCAGGGATCCGAAGCTAAATTTTGTTTTGCCATTTAATCTAGTTCGTTGGTCACCTACTGAGTTGAGACCTTTCGGCAACCTGAAAACTGGGAAGGGGAAAGGGAACGGTCGACTGCCGCAGAGCCCCATGCCGCAGCAAGTCACCGTTACTTCCGGAGGTGGACCCGTATCCGGGAGGCTCCGTTCGAATACAGTCGGACGCCCCTGACTGCAAACCATCCAATGGGAACGGATATATGTTCGACATCCTCCAGGTCTAGATCCGTAGCGTTCGTTTGGCCTACCAGGGCCACCTCTGGATTCCTCATCGCGCACTAACGGTCTTGGTATGAGAGAGGCTATTTGTCCGAACCATAGGTAAGATATTTTTGAATGGGTCAGTCTTCCTGTTAATCTAAGCAAAACGCCACTAATGAATCGATTTTCAGGCAAATCTAGTCTTAAATAAACTTTTTTCCAATAGGTCTCTCAGTATCTCAGTCTCTGGTCCACTTTCCGCAAAAAAGAAGAGGTTCTCTGTTAATCTAAGCAAAAAGCCACTTACAGGCTGAATATTATGTAAATAAAACCATAAATAAATTTTTGAATAGCTCAGTCCCTGTTCCACTTCTCGAAAAGAAGTGCTGTCTTCCTGTAAATCTAAACAAAAGGCCAACTGTGGACCGAATTTCTAGTAACCCAATCCATAAAAAAGATATTTTTGAGTGGGTCAGACCCTGGTCCACTTTCTGCAAAGAAGTCTTTTTGTTAATGTAAGTAAAGACCACTTATGTACCGAATTTTAAGTACATCAGCCTCCGGTATACTTTCCGCAGAATAGAAGAGTCTTCCTGTTAGTCTGAGAAAAAAGCCGCCTATGTAGCAAGTTTCAAGTAAGCCGAGCCGTAATTAAGATATTTTTGAAGAGGTCAGGCCCTAGTTCACTTTCCTGAGATAAGAGTAGTCCGATTATTTAGAATGGGTCCTTATCTAGCCCACTTTCCGGAAAGATGTGTAGTCTTCCTGTTAATCTAAGCAAACGGCCAATAGTGTACCAAATTTCAAGTACACCGATACATAAATTAGATATTTTTGAATAGGTCAGATCCTAGTCCACTATCCGGAGAGAAGTGAAGTCTTCCTGTTAGTCTTAGCATAAGGCCACTTATGTACTGAATTTAAAGTAAATAGAACCATAAATAAGAGTATTAGTATTTGAATAGGTCAGTCCCTGGTCCAATTCCCGGGAAGAGAGAGGAGCAAAAAGCTACTAATGTACCGAATTTCAAGCCATAAATACAATTTGTTTGAATGGATCTGTCCCTGGTACAATTTCCAGTGAAAAGTGGAGTCTTCCTGTTAATCTAAGAAAAATCCTATGTACCCACTTTCAAGGCAGCCGAGCCCTAAGTAAGATATTTTGGAATATATCAGACCCTGGTCCACTGGAGAGAAGTGTAGGTTTCCTGTTAATCTTAGCAAAAGGCCACTTATGTACTGAATTTTAAGTAAATAGAACCATAAATAAGATTTTTTAAATGGGTCAGTCCCTGAGCCAATTCGCGGAGAGAAGTGTAGTCCTGATTATTCAAATCGTTAAAGACTTGAGGGAAGTAAGGGGGTGCCTGCCATCGAGCGGGCCCAAAAGTTTTAATAAAAACACACACTTTTCCTTTTATAATTCGATCACAATGTTTTTTATTTAATTAACTTTCTATTCAATTTTTTAATATGTAAACTTCAATTAACTTATTTTACAATAATTAATCTATATAGACTATAGTAACCGCGGTTTTAAATCCACCGTGCGCGAGCGAGGGCTTCAGATTGATTTTTTGTTAGCTCGAACGGCTGCCGCTAAGCTGTCGATCGGCTAACGAAATTCAGGCCAAAAAGGATATGGGAATTGGCGCGTGATGGGGCACACGGAAATAGTGGGGACAGACGGGTAATTTCATGCGCACGGCAGGTACATGTAAATTTACGGTTGTTTTGACGGGCGCTTAAACATACTCCCCGCCCTGCAGGGATGCGTTGCCCACTTAGTTGCGCGCTTAGTTGTTGCTCTTCTCTTTGCCACTGGCTGGCGTGCTGCGTTGGTGCCCGGCTTACGTTGTACGGATGCGCCTTGCGTTTACAGCTGCTTGACGAATCACATTCGCCCGTCGTGTGTGTCAACGCTAGGCAATTCATACAGTAGCCTTGCGCCCTGGCTACCACTAGGTGTTGCGCTGGCTTCATCGCTCTGAATGCGCCACACATGCGTAGAGGGTGGTATTTGTGGCAGAGTCTACACTGGAGGCAGGTTTCCGTCTCTGCCGTCGGAGCCAAGGGTACGGCCGTTTTTGTCGCCATTTTCTGGAACGAAAAGATCACAAAATAGTTCCGACAGTATTAGGGGAAACTGGATGGATATTTAGTTTAGCCCTGAAACAAATGAAAGTTTTATTTTATTTGTTGTTATGCTATCCTGTAAGCTAAGGGTACTCACTAGGAGAGAAGCACAACTTGGCAAGTGGGCGCGTGATAACCTCGTTTTGCGTACGTACATACAAAACACGAATGTAGTTAACCGGTCCACGGCGAGCATTTCAAATTCGACCGAGCCGCCACTCGGTGGCTGGTAGTAGGTCTTCTTTGACTACTACCAAGTCGCCTGGTTGAGGATCTCGCTGTGGATTCTTTCACTTGTATCTCTTCTGAAGATCTTTGAGATATTCCTCCTTCCAGCGTCTACTGAATTTAATCTTCCCCCATCGATTGGTCAATGAAAGGTCTATTGCGTTTGGCTCGGGGATGGCCATAAGCGGTGCACCTCGGATAAAATGACCAGGAGTGAGTGCAGTGAGGTCAGCGGTATCTTGCGAAATAGGTGACAGAGGTCTCGAGTTGAGAACTGCCTCAATTCGCACTAATAGTGTTGTAAACTCCTCAAACGTAAACTTGAGAGATCAGTTTTAAAGCTTTTAACTGCTGATTCCCATAAGCCACCCATGTGGGGTGCGCTTGGAGGAATGTAGTGCCAATTTATGTCTTGGGGAGCATATTTTTGGACTATGTCTGTAGACCATTTGTTAAGGAATTTAACGAAGTCGCATTGAATAGCGCGATGGGTGCCGATAAACGTTTTGCCGTTGTCGCTCATAATTTTGGATGGAAATCCTCGTCGTCCGACGAAACGTGCTGGAAATGCCTCAGTTGTCAAATCTGAACATAGCTCAATATGCACGGCCTTCGTTGCAAAGCAGACGAAGACTTTAACATAGCTTTTGAAAAATGTGTTCAACCTCAAGGCTGAAGCTTTTATATGAAATGGCCCTGCAAAGTCTACTCCCGTTGTAGAAAATGGGAGTGTGAATGTGCAACGCTCCAGGGGTAGAGCTGATATGATTTGCGTGCATTGAAAAATGCTCAGAGGCTTGAGCTTCGGAATGAAGAACTCTTGTCTGACCATTTGAAGCATCAAACGTGTCTCTGCGTGAAGAATCAGTTCGTGCATAAACTTCAAATATAGTTGGCAGAACCTCGATTTAGTTCGGATAATGATTGGGTGTCTTTCATTGTAACTCAGCGTGGAATGTGCCAATCTACCATTTTTATCCATCATTATCCAAAAATGGATTTAGAACGAGTAGTGGACTCTTTTTGTTGATAACTGTTCTAGCTCGTAAAGCGTCTGTTTCGCTAGGAAAATAGCGCTTTTGGGAAATGTCGATGATGCGCTTCTTTGCGGCTTGGAATTCACTATGTGTCAGGTGTGGCAAGGTGAGTAATGGTTGCCCCTTGGACTTATTTCGAACGGTGTCCACGAAACGGAACATGTATGCAGTCACGCGAATTGCTCCAGAGTATATGGAAAACCGATCTAGATAGTCGGGCTCATCTTCAAGCGCGTGATATGCTTCTACCTTACGCCTTTCTGGCAGAGAAGCGCCGCGGGCCTTTGAAGTTGGCCAGGAATCTGTGTGGAAGGAGAGCCATTTCGGCTTGCAGCCGCGTGTACCAAGATCTGCGGGGTTATCTTCACTTGCAACATGACGTCATGTTCCGCTTGGAACATATTCTCTGATTTGAGAGGTGGGGTTTGATACATAGGTAATCCATGTGCACGGTGGCTTCTCGAGCCATGCCAATACGATCTCGGAATCTGACCATAGAAATATGTTACACGCTTGTAAACTGACTTGTTTTTTAATGGTTGCAACCTGGCTTAGCACAATCATCCCAATCATTGCCGTCTAGTTCTTACAACAGAATTTTTGCTTGAATCATAACTGGCGACAGCCATCCTGCCGGGTAAAAACTTTTGCAACCGACGATAAAATTTGTCGCTTAGTGACCGCATTTGCTGAAGTAGCTGGCAGAATTGTATACGTAAACTTGTCTGTTAGAGCGTTCCATTGAATACCCAGAGTTTTGGTTTAAGAAGGACTCTCGAATTTCAGAAAGTTTGGATCGAGCGGATCCTCTTTGGGATATTGTTGCAGTATAGTGGCGTTATTTGCCGTTAATTTTTTAAGTACGAAACCAACAGATTTCTGTGCGTTGACCACTTGAAAAAGTGATTCAGAAGCACTGTCTATGTCACGACTACCGGATAAGATGTCATCGACATATGTTTGGTCTCGTATTATTGGTGCAGACAGTGGATATATTGCGTCGGTATCCGTTGCAAGTTGATGCAACGTACGGATGGCAAGGTATGGTGCACAATTGACCCCAAATGTAACAGTTTTCAGGCAGTAATCGGTGACAGGAGATTCAGCCGATTTACGAAATATAATTGGCTGAAGCTGTTTATCATCGTCGTGAATCAATATCTGACGAAACATTTTTTCAATATCTCCATTGAACACAAACTTATGCATGCGCCATTGAAGAATGAGCAGCATGAGGTCTGGTTGGAAAGTAGGACCAGTATACAAAATATCGTTGAGTAAATTGCCTGAGCTCGATTTTCTCGAGGCGTTAAATACCACTCGAACTTTAGTGGTCACTTTATCTGGTATTATTATCATCGTTGTCAAAGTGCACGGACGTGTTTTTTTGATCGGCTCCGTAACTTCACTTAAAGACAAGAAAACGTAAATATTAAATCGTTTAAACTTATACATCGACAGTAGCGGGTGTAAAGCCACTTAAGTTGGCAATAAAAAAATATAATAATAAATAAAAACAAAATAAATAAACAGAGAAACGAAAACGTTAAGTAAAAAGTGAACCGGTGATGTAATGAGTGATCAACGCTCCAATCAGAAAGAGCGTCGGCATTCAGTCGCGACGACAGAGAGAAATGCTTATGTCACTGTTGTTGCGAGTAAATCACCACCTAACAGCAGTGCAAAGGCAAACAGTTGAACTCTAAAGGCGCCAACGCCGGTATTATTATCATCGTTGTCAAAGTGCACGGACGTGTTTTTTTGATCGGCTCCGTAACTTCACTTTGTCGCGTACTGGCCGCAACAAAAACTTCTTTTGTGCTTGTTTGTTCATTTCCTTTGTTTTGCCCAATATTCCTTTCACTCCAAGCGTTGGTAGTGGCATCTGTCGGCAAATAATTGTATAATTCAAAGCCATGAATTGTTGGCACGGTTGTACTCGGTGTGTGCCTACCCAGTGGTATAAGTCTCCAAAAGGAGATGTTCATCAAAACGGTTCCTCCACTAACAAATATTAGGGAAACGGAATGCTTTGCGCGGGTATTCCGTAAAAAGGGGTGTCGCTTTTCTTTTTATATGGCGAGGGGAAAATTATCCCAGTGTACTTGGTGTGCCATGTTGGCGTGCGCTATATAACTCTGTCCCTTCGGGTAATGGGGGCGGCGCCAAATGATTGGGCACCAATACACACTCGCCTGAGAATTCTGACGGCCGACGCGTAGCTTTCGGCCTGGCTCGTAAGTGCGTGCCGGATCAGATTCTAGCAATCTACAAAAGCGTGCACACCTTTTTTTACGCAGACGTGCGAGATTGTTGTTAAAAAGAAATAATTATATTGCAGTGCAGACAGGCATTGATCGGTACATAAATGTGGTAAATAAAAAGAGGAAATCTAGTCCTCCCAAAAAGTGATTAATGCTAAGAAGTATAATACCGTTGGCTCCACTATCGATGCTGATGGTAATGCACTAAAAGGGAACAGATTTGCCCCGTTAAATGAGGAAGAGCATATAACAGACCCGAAGGGTATTTCCACAGTCGTCGGTACTAAACCTCCACCAATCTACTTGCTCCAATTCGCTAGTTACGAACATAGCTAAGATAATAGGTACCAACAAGTTTCACATTGTACCTCTTAAAAAAGGAAACATAGACGCGACAAAAATACAAGTCCACAGTGAAAAAGACTTTCGTGAAGTCGTTGTGTTTCTCTCCGCAAACAACAAGAATTATTACTCTTACCAGTTGAAGAGTGCGAATGGCCTGATTGTTGTAATTAAGGGAATTGAAGCGACTGTTGACTCATGTGACATAAAAGAAGCTCTAGAGGAGCAAGGGTTTGAAATTAGGGCGGTCGTTAACATAATTAACAGAAATAAAGTGCCGCAGCCTATGTTTAAAGTGTTCTTATCGCCAAGCTTAGCTCAACTTAAGAAAAACGAAACGCATTCAATTTATGGTTTAAAATACCTTTTACACCGAAGAATCACGGTGGAAGAAACGCTTAAGCGTAATGGTCCCGTGCAATGCACAAACTGTCAGGAATTTGGTCACACAAAATCCTATTGTACTTTACGTACCGTTTGCGTAGCATGTGGTGATCTTCACCATTCTACCAAATGCCCCTTGAATAAAAGGGATGCAAGACAAAAAAAGTGTAGCAACTTCGGTGACAATCACACATCTAATTATAGAGGTTGTCCGGTTTACAAAGATTTAAAATCTAAACCTTCTCAGGGTATACAAGCCAAACGGAACCAACTCCCATATACTACTTCCATTTCGAGCCTTTCCAACATACCCAGCTCAAATATTGGTCAAATGTCCTATGCCAACGTAGTAAAAGCCAACGTACAGGCCCCACCAGTCACTCCATCCAGTACTGGATTATTATTATTCTTAATCTAACCCAGTGCATGACACAATTTATGTCAACCATGCAAAGTATGGTTCACGACCTAATAAAGGCGCAAAACCTAATGCTCCAAACCCTGTTGACCAAAAAATTAGTGAACTTAGGATTCGCTTATGGAATGCTAATGGTGTAAACCAGCATAAATTAGCACTCAAATTAATTTAACAGACCCACGAAATTGATGTTGTGCTTATATCTGAAACACATCTCACCCAGAAGTATAATTTTTACATCCCTGGGTTTAAGCTGTACAACACTAATCACTCAGATGGCAAAGTACATGGTGGCACAGCTATACTCATAAGGAACCGTTTAAAGCATAACTTTCTGAAAAGGAATTTCAACAAATTGTTTGCATCAACCTCGATCACCCTTAAAAATAGGGAAGAGACCTTACTTTAGCTGCAATTTACTGTCCGGCACGTTTCGTAATAACAGAAAAACAATTTGTTGACTTTTTCATGACTCTAGGAGATAGATTCCTAGCTGGAGGTGATTACAATGCGAAGCATACACATTGGGGATCGAGGCTAATTAACCCGAAAGGTCGTCAGTTATATAACACAATCATAAGTACAAGAAATAGTTACGATTTTATCTCCCCAAGACAACCAACTTACTGGCCTACGGACTCAAGGAAATTACCTGACCTGATTGACTTTGCAGTCACTAAAAACGTAGATAAGAGTTCAGTATTTGCTGAAACCTGTGCTGACTTATCTTCTAATCATTCCTCAATAATCATTAAGTTGAACGAACAACTAATTGAAAGTGAGCATGCTTTTCGACTTACTACATAAAGAACGAACTGGTTGAAAATGAGTTACTTGTATTTAACAGTATACTAGCAACAGCAGCAACTATAGCCACACCAGAGCAGAATACAAAAGCAGAAGCATTGATAACTAGTAGTGGAATAGAATTACTGGCCCGAAATAAGCGACGTTTGCTTTCGAATGGCAAGCCTGCCGATCTCCCGATGCAAAAATTCGTCTTAAGGTGGCAGAAAACAAACTAAAAAGGCATTTGTATACGAAGAAGAAAGAAATATCAAACATCTTATAACGCCTTTGCCTCCCAACGTTTCTACTAATAAATCTCTATGGAAAGCTAGCAAAAACCTTAAGCCGCCAGTAAGCACTGAAGTACCGTTGAGAATGCGTAATGGTTCATGGGCAAGAACGGATGAAGAAAAGGCGTCTTGTTTCGCAGAGCACCTCAGCACAGTATTTCAACCAAATACTGCTACATACAATGCACCTTTGTCACCGACCCATACTGCTCCTAGATACACTGTTACTTGCGGAGCATCTGTGTCTGAACTAAAAAACACTATTGCCGCCTTGAATCCAAAAAAATCTCCAGGAGACGATCATATCTCACTAAAAATGCTAACAGAATTTCCAAGCATTGCTCTCGTTTTTCTTGCAAGGTCGCAGATAATTATGATAGCTAAACCAGGTAAAGACGCAACCCTGCCGTCATCATATAGACCAATCAGCCTGTTTCCTTGCCTATCAAAACTTTTCGAAAAAGTGCTGCTATCAAAAATTACTCCTTTTCTCCATCAAAATGATATTATTGCTACACATCAATTTGGTTTTCGGGAAAAACACGGCACAGGTGAATAAGTAAATCGTATAACAAACGAAATAAGGAAATCTTTCGAAATGCGAGAGTATTGCTCGGCTGTTTTTCTTGATGTGGCACAAGCATTTGACAAAGTGTGGTATGATGGCCTCATTCATAAAATTAAAAAATCATTACGTAACACGTTCCACAATATCCTTGAATCCTACTTAACCAACAGGCGATTCACAGTAAAAGTAAATGATTACATAACAGAAGAGTGTCCGATTATGGCAGGTGTTCCGCAGGGTAGTGTTCTTGGACCAATATTGTACATACTGTTTACCGCAGATACCCCTACAAGTGACGAAGTAATTACGTCAACATTTGCGGATGATACTATTATACTAAGTCGACATAAATGCCCCATTACAGCCACAAAAGTGCTATAGCAACATCTTAAACAAATTGAAGAATGGCCAGCGAAATGGCGCATAAAAGTTAATGAAATCAAGTGCAAACACATAACTTTTGCATTAAGGCCAAAAACGTGTCCTACTGTTAAGCTCAACAATGTATCAATACCGCAAGCTGACGAAATTACATACCTCGGAATCCACTTGTGGCTACGACAAATTGCAGCTAAAAGGCTGCAGCTTAAACTCAAGCAGTTTACATTGGCTTTCAAACAAGAAGTCTGGACTAAGCCTTAACAACAAAGTCCTCTTATATAATGCAACAATAAAACCGATATGGATGTATGGGATCCAGTTATGGGGCACAGCTTGCGCGACGAATATAGATATAATTCAAAGATGCAACAAGTCAAACCCGCCTGCGGAGAAGAGACAAAGCAGCCTTTTAAAGAGCAACGTCAAGCCAATAGCCCATTCCTAATGATGGGCTTTATGTTTTTATTTAGTTCAAGATTTTATTACTTATTGTTAGGCTTCCGAAGTCGAAGTAGATTCAATAAATAAATATTACAGTTGCAAAAAAAAAAAGCTTTATTCGGTTTTACAACGGCATGTTGTGGTAAATAGAATGAGTGATAGCTGTCACTGGAGATTATTTCACGCGGGTAGGTGAACCCCATGTGGTCGAGGTCAATATATTCTTGCAACACATTGTTGTACAATACGTTATGTTTAACTTTCCTTTTTTCTTAAGCTAATCTAAGCAAAAGGCCAATTGCGTACCAAATTTCAAGAATAGGTCAGACCCTGGTCCACTTTCCGGAGAGAAGGGTAATCTTCCTGTTAATCTAAGCAATAGGCCAATTGTGTACCAAATTCCAAGTAGCCGATAAATAAATTAGATATTTTTGAATAGGTCAGACCCTGCTCCACTTTCCGGAGAGAAGTGTTGTCTTCCTGTTAGTCTTAGCAAAAGGTCACTTATGTACTGAATTTAAACTAAATAGAAGGTCAGTCCCTGGTCCAATTCCCGGAAATAGAGAGGAGCAAATAGCTACATTTGTAACGATTTTCAAGCCATAAATACGATTTGTTTGAATGGATCTGTCCCTGGTACAATTTCCAGTGAAAAGTGGAGTCTTCCTGTTAGTCCAAGAAAAAAGGCCTCCTATTGTATAATGTTGAGTGGGGGTAGAAAATGGGCCGTTTCAAATGAAATGAAATGAAAGAAGCACAGGTTTTTTGTTTATAAACGTTAAAAATTCCGGTTTTAATACAAGAGTTTAAATTCAATTGGTTATGTTACAGTATGTAAGATTTACAAAAATGTATATTATTTAAAGGAGAGATTCGGTTTACAGATTTTAATAATTGAATTGTCTCAGTGTCTTAATAGTTACAAGACTACAAAGGTTGTTTTATTAAAATTATTTAAATTGAAAGGATATAAAGGATATAAGTAAATATAAAGTTGAAGTTCAAATGACGAAGAGCGGTCCGTGAGTCGCGATGTCAATGCGTTGGGGGTTAAAAAACGGTTAACATGAAAATGTCGCTGTTGGTTACTTTAGCCGGTTAATTAATTCAAAAGGTGTTGCTGGTGCGGAACGTTAGCAACATTGGGCGACATTGGGCAGCACATCGTGGCGTTGCCACCTGAGGGGGATCATTCCGAAAACGAATGGAGAATGTCCTTAACATGGCGCCCCCCGGCGTTGGTGCTTGTATCTCCCTCTCCAGCTTGCCAGCCAGACTCCTTCACTAAGTGTTGCAACTTCTTCCGCTGCTGGGCAGACCGGCTGGATAAAGCTGGCCTGGAATTGGCTGCATTCGCTGCACCGCTTACCCTCTTTAACTTCACCCGGTGGAGCAGAGTATGATGCCCGAGAGTGCACCGATGGCAACTAGACCTTGAGTCGCATTCGCCGGTCGCATGAGAGGTTGCCAGTCAGTTGATGCAGCAACGGTGCACCCTTGCGCACTCATACCTGTCCTCCGGTGCCATGGCGAGGAAAGTAGGGCAATGGCGCAGCGAATGCAACCGGCCGCATAAACGGCACTTCCTCGATATCGCGTCTCGACGTGGCCTAGGAGAGAAGAGTGAAAATGTACGAATTTAGTATATGGTTGCAAAAGGGTATATGAAGAGATTTCATGAGATGCTTTTATATGAATTGTAGGTTGATATATGTAAATGTTCGAGGTTCACAGAGCGGGCAGCACACAGTTTAGCTATATTTCGGGTTATCGTTACGTTCTGCGTGATTATGTCAACCACACGGATCTTTTCGTTTGCACCTTGATACAATTTGGTTATACGTCCTAGAGTGCAGAATATCGAGTTTCCTGGGATAATTATGGGATGACGTTCGTTATAACTAAGGGCTGCATATTTAAGTCGTCCGTTTACGCGCCTTTGCTGTCGAGTATAGGATTTAATGTCAGCAAAGTGTCCTTCTTGCTGATCGGTTTTGAGGCTTTGAGTTGCGCGATGGTTTCACCATAATGCCTTCGTTGAGTTAAGGTTATGAGTCGCGTTTTTGCTTGGTTTATCTCGTCGTGGCTGAAATCCATGCTCATCCGAGATGGCAATTTTCGTGAGTTGTGCATAAAACGACATACGTATGCAATGACTCTAAGGGCTCTGGGGAAGGAGGAAAATCTCTCCAAGATATCTTCGGATGGCAAGGTGTGGAATGTGGCGATGTGCCTTTGCTCCGGAGGCGATGGGTGTTGGGGCGAGAGCTAGGCCATTCATTGGCGGGTTTGGCGAGCCATTCAGGACCTCTCCACCAGATGGTGTCATCAACGAGATCCTCGGGTGCCTAGGTCAGCTGGATTGTCGCTGCTGCATACGTGCCGCCACCTAGCATTACTTATCAGTTGCAGAATCTGGGATATCCTGTTTGCTACATATGTTTTCCAAGAGTGTGGTGGTTTTTCTAGCCATGCTAAGACGATGGTCGAGTCTGTCCACAGAACGAGTTCGTGAGACGGTAAACTTAATTCTGTTCGTATTTGTTTTGCCAACCTTTCCAGTAAAACTGCTCCACAGAGCTCTAGACAGGGGAGACTTATCGTTTGGAGAGGAGCTACCAGTAAATGTGAGGTGAAGGAGCTTTCGCCGTGTTGTACCCTTATGTACACACAAGCGCAGAATGCTTTCTCTGAGAATCCATGGAGTTGAATCGGCTTGTCGGGGGAGTACAGCACCCATTTGGGTATTTGGATGTTTTTGATTGCCGGGAGATTCTCATGAAACGAGTTCCATTTATGTTGGGAACCGGATTTTACGTTTTCGTCCCAATCCGTTCCTTCTAGCCAAAGTGTTTGGAGTAGTACCTTGGCTACTATCATAATTGGTGATAACCATCCTGCAGGGTCGAATAGTTTCGCCACAGCCGATGAAATCTGGCGTTTAGTGCTACACTTTGCAGCGGGTTGAGGTTCGTGCACCGTGCTATGGTTATGCTAGGTCAAGAGAATACCCCTTGTGTGTTTTTAGAGAGTTGTATAGTAGTAATTTGTATGAAAATAGTAGAGTGTTGGAATTGTAAAATTAATCGTCGTGTATAGTAAAGTAAATTGTGATTTATTTAGTAATAAATAACCGTCGGCCGCGGTAGCCGAGTGGTTAGCATTGCGTACTGTCATTCGGAAGGCTCGGGTTCATATCCCGGTGCCACCAACATCAAAAAAAAAAAAGTTTATGGAAAATTAATTTAAAATTAAAAAAAAAATTAAGTAAAATCGAACTCAAAGAATTTAGGAAATTTTTAAGGCTTAATTAGTTAGTAACAATATGTATAAGTATGTCCAACAATACATACTCGTACAAATAAATGCCGCAATAAGCAAAATTACGTTTGCTGATGTTAAATTCTGAAGAAAAGAACAGGAATATATACATATTTATGTATGTACTTCTGTTATGTTTGTAGGTATATACATATATTCTAATTTGTAAAATACCCGAATTATGCAGAAGTGCATATGACGAAGTTGCAAATGATTTTTAAGTGTACATACATGAATTTGGAAATATGAAAAGAAAGAGTTTTTAAAACCGAAATATTGGAAAAATCAAAATTATAAAAACCATGTGATGTGAATTGTGAAATGTAAATAAATTACATCCAAAAGAAATATATGGTCTGAGAGAGCTTCATAAAAATAAAAATTCAAAATAATCCGACATAACAATGACATGAAAAGCATCTATGAATTACGGAAGAGCCTGCCGTTCGAACGAAATATTCACATAATAAAAAATACGTTGCCTTAAAATATTTGTTAGTCAATTTTCGCAAAAACAACTACATCGCGAGAAGTTTACCACTACAGAATATCTGAGCACTTGATGGTGGATATGTATGTACCTATGTAAGTAAAAGGAAAAAGTCAAAAATAGAAGCAAGTGAAAGCGGCACACATGTAGCTTAATGGGATAAACATTGGCTCGTGCTGTGGGCATGCCAAGTTCGTATCCAATTCAACCAATGTTGTCTGGAAAAATAAGTCTGATGAGGAAACATGGTGGTTTCCAAAATAGCAGCTATAGCTTCTGCCGTTCAAACTGTTGTTGTAATCTTTTCACTATTCCAAAAAAACTAATGGTCTGAGACAACTCCACAAAACTAAAAAGAGTAAATAAATTAAATTTCGCATTTCGCTTTTGTGTAATAAATTTATGATTTTACATAGCGTATGTAGATATGTATGTATGTGTGTGCATATATATATAAATATCACTGCATACTTTGCTTTATTTGCACTTTATAAAACTGTTTTTTTTTGCATTTAATTACGTAACACTTAAAGCACAATATCTTATTTTAACCTGCACTAATTACTAGATGAAAAAGGCTCAACAAAATTTTCTGCCACCTGTTGATTCCAATGATCCAAATATTTGGGTGTTGAATGTTTTTGTGTAATTGCCTCGGTGTGTTTCCCAGCTCCCGAAATGATTCCTCCAACTCAGGATGTCTTCTTTATGAGTGAGGACGAAGAGAGTCAAGATGGTAATATGGTGGGGTTGCGAAGAACCAAATGTTGAGACCATCAGCCTCAATAACATGAACACCAGTAAGAAGCCGCGACACAATCGAAAGAGAAAAAAATGAATATATGAATAAAACGTTGGCCGAAGAACTTACATAAATTAAAGTGGAAATCCAAATTAATACCTTTAAGAATGCTAATGGCTGCTTTTAGTCAAAACTTAGATTTATGCGCGAAAACACATTTATATCGAAAACTATTGAATATAACTTTTTTCTAAACATTTTGTGTTTATTAACTGAACCTGCTTCAATATCAGAAGCCTCACAATAAGTTGTTAAATTACTGTCAAAAACTAAGTTAAATTATAAAATGAGCTGCTGGCTCAGTGTTGCTCTTTGCAAGGGCAGTTAGTTCCTTCTTTTCAGGCTGGTTTGACTTGTTGCGGAGGCCAAAGTGATAGCCAAAGGGTTCGGAGGATTGGTCCGTTTGCTATGTATTTTTGTGTAACGATTTCAATCTCTTCTTTGATTGTGTGATTTATATCTCTATAAGTATAAAGAAGGACTTTGCTGAGCACAGACTTCTTGCTTAAAATCTTATACAAACTGGAATTTTTTGGCAGAAATGTGCCACTTTAAGTTAATTGGATAGTCGATAGTGAATACCTAGATATGTGATTTCGTTAACTTGTGGGATAGGCAATAAGTTTAAGATGCTACTCTAACACTTTTGTGGTGTAATGCGGCACTTATGTCGACTAAGTATAGCAGCATCATCCGCAAAAGTTGACGTGATTTGTCACTTATAAGAATGTCTGCGGTGAACAAAATATACAATATCCAATTCCAAGAACACTACCCTGCGGAACAGCTGCTGTGATTGAATACTCTTCTGCTAAATATTCATTTACATTTACAGTGAATCGTCTGTTGGATAAATAGAATTCACGGATATTGTGGAACGTGCTATGTAATGATTTTTTAATTTCATGAAAGAGAGCATCATGCCACATTTCGTCAATTGCTTGCGCCACATCAAGAAAAACGGCCGAGCACTACTCTCTGAATTCGAAAGATTTCCTTATTTCATTTGTGGTAGCACTTCTTCGAAAAGTTTGGATAGGTAAGGCAACAGGCTGATTGGTCTATATGATGGAGATCAGGAAGCATTTGAATTGAAAGCGCCTTGCATTCGATAAGGTAAGGCATACAAGACTCATAACAAAATATCCATGACCCTGTCAAAAATTTCCTTGAGATCTTCATTACTAACAGAAAATTTACAATTTAAGTTAAAGGAATTTGTCTTAGAAGAGTATCCAATTAGTCCTGGTGATCCTCAAGGTAACGTTTTGGAACTGTTGAGGATCTCCTTTCGTTTTCGGAGTGATTCCCCTCAGGTGGCAACGCCGCGATGTGCTGCCTAATGTTGCTAACGTTCCGCACCAGCAACACCGTTTGAATTAACTAACCGGCTAAAGTAGCCAACAGCGACACATTCAGTTTTAATCGCTTTTCAACCCTCAACGAATCGACATCGCGACCACGGACCTCTCTTCATCATTTGAATTCATAATCTTATATTTGCTTATATTCTTTTCAATTGTAATTTCATATAACTTTTAAAGACCTAGTCTTGTAATAATTAAATGGTCTCAAAGACACTAAGACAATTTGTGTCTAAAAACCTATACAACGAATTATAAATCAAAATTATTATTATTTTTCAATAATCCCTCTTATAACGCAAGAAATTTAATAAACCTGAATTGTTACCGCTTATAAACCCAAAAGACCTAGACTTCTTCATTTCATTTGAAACTGCCCATTTTTTACCCCCCACTCAACATTAAACAAGAACCAATACTGTATGTTTTATTTACTGCAGACAACGACTAACCTCAACATTCGCAGACAGTACAGCGGTTTTATGTAAGAGTAAGTAACCAATCAAAGCTTCAAATATACCAAAAAAAATATTTTAAACTATGTTGGTTGTCAAACTGGCGCATCAAAGTGAACGAACAAAAGTGTTAGCATGATGTCACATATACTTTAAAGTAAAAAAAACAAGCTTAACACTTAGAGCAAACAACGTAATGATACCCCTAGCAATGAAAGTTAAGTACCTTAACAACCACCTACTTAAAGCCAATTTGGATGTATGAAACACGACTACGGAGGTTTGCTTGTGCAACTAATAGGTATGTATAACACAGGTTGCGCTTTATAGCCGCTGAAGTGATTTTCGGCCGCAGAAGCTCCTCACCCATAGCATGTGTCTTATTGGTTTCCCAGCAAATGGAGGGACCTGAAGTTTATTCTAAGCCGAAAAACATTGATTACTTGACATTTACTGCTCACAAAAATAACGACTGCGTTAAAAGTTTTGAAATATATTTCATCTTTGGCTCACTCAAACACCTTCTCATTAAATTAATAATTATTATGTCCTGTTGAAATAACAATATTTTCACACATAACCGGGCGTAGTTTTTATAAGATATAGTTGACAACACCAAATTTTCTAAGTTTCAACTAAATAGTTAGTTGTGATCTAAATTTGAGTTCCCAAGAATATAAGAGCACTAGGGCGAAATAAACTCCGAGTTTTTGATAAATTCCCCGAACAAGATGTGCTAAGACCCTATTAGTGAGTGCGCTATGCAAATAACAAATCCAATGGTCAAGAACCCCAAGCAAAATGCATAAAAACTGAAATAAATATAGTTTAAAAAAAACTAAAAAAAACACGCTTTTAAAAAATATTTAACTAAAAAGTTGCAAATAATTTTGGAAATAAACTTAAGACAATAGTTTTAATATTTCTTACTTTTTATAATACACGTAATTTCATTTTTTTCTATTTTATTTTATGCCATTTTATTTTTATATTATGTTGATTGATTTTATTTTTACCATTCTTATGTCAATATAAATTATTTAAGGGGCAAGGCCACAGTAGATACATAAAACATTTTTTTTTATTTGCTAAATATATTCTTTGGACCTCCTAGAATAAGAAACAAAAGGTCTTACCGAGCGCGCCGGGCCGCTCCGATATATATTTTATATGTCTTTGTTCAAGCCGTTAAGGACTTGAGGTAAATAAGGGGATGCCGGCTATTGAGCGGGCCCAACTTTAAATGAAAAAGCACCCTTTTTGTTCTGTTCAATTTTACAATATTTTTATTACAACTTTAATTCTTTTCACTAATTTATTAATTTAGTTTAAATTGATTACAAATGTAGTGTCCGCGGTTTAATTGCTGCCGTGCGTGTGCGCGAGCGAGAACTGTAGGTTTAAAAATGATATTTCGTTAGCTCGAACGGCCGCCGCTAAGCTGTCGATCGGCTAACGAAATTCAAGGCAAAAAGGATAAGGGAATTGGCGCGTGATGGGACACCCGGAAATAGTGGGACCAGACAGGTAATTCCACGCGCACGGCAGTTACATGAAAATGTTTACATTGGTTTAAGCGGGCGCTTAAACATGCTCCCCGCCCTGCAGGGATGCGTTGCCCAACGCATTCTGTAGCGTTTGCAAGGCCCGAATAGCGACTCCAATTGCGCCTCTTGCTGCACGGTTGCGGAAGGCGGGCGATTGTAAGCCCGTAGCAGTGCGCGATATGGTGCGCGTCTTCTTGCTTTGCGGTCGCCCCGCTGGTGCTAGAACTGTCGTCGCTGCCGCTTCACGGCGCCTGGTATTATTGCGCCTTTTCCTGGTGGGAGGCGCACGTTGTTTTGCGCGCTTAGAGGCCGGTGATGGCATACGAATAGGACGCGCTGGATTTGCGCGCGTCGTTGCTGCTCCTCTCGTCTTTGCCACTACCTGGTGCTTTGCCTTTGTAGCTGGCGACGGCGTCTTGCACTGTGTGGGTACACCCTGGTGCATCAATGTGTGATGCGTTTTATGGCAGCGTTGGCAGCTGCTCGACGAATCACACTCGCCCGTCGTGTTTGTCAGCGCCAGACAATTTATGCAGTAGCCTTGCGCCCTGGCTACTACTAGTCGTTGTGGCGGCTTCATTGCCCGGAATGCGCCACACATGCGCAGAGGGTGGTACCTGTGGCAGAGCCTACATTGGAGACAGTTTTCGGTTTCTGCCGTAGGGGCCAAGGGTACTGCCGGTTTTGTTGCCATTTTTTGGAACGAGAAGATCAAAGAAATTGTTCGGACAGTATTAAGGGAAACTGGATAGATATATTGTTTTGTCCTGAAACAAACGGAAGTTTTGTTTTATTTGTTGTTATGCTATCCGGGGAGCCAAGAGTTCTCACTAGGAAAGAAGCATAGCTTGACAAGTGGGCGCGTGATAACCCCGTTTTGGGTGCGTACATCCAAAACTCGAATGTAGTTATCCGGTCCACGGCGAACATCTTAAATGCGACCGAGTTGCCACTCGGTGGGTGGTAGTGGGTCTCCTTTGACTACTACCAAGTCGCCTGGTTGACGATCTCGCTGTGGATTCTTCCACTTGTATCTTTCTTGAAGATCTTTGAGATATTCCTCCTTCCAGCGTCGACTAAATTCGTGGTGAAGGATTTCAATCTTCTCCCATCGATTGGTCAATGAAAGGTCTATTGCGTTTGGCTCGGGGATGGCCATAAGCGGTGCACCTCGGATAAAATGACCAGGAGTAAGTGCAGTGAGGTCAGCGGTGTCTTGCGAAATAGCTGACAGAGGTCTCGAGTTGAGAACTGCCTCAATTCGCACTAATAATGTGGTAAATTCCTCAAACGTAAACTTATGAGATGCAGCGGTTTTTTTTAGATGTAATTTAAAGCTTTTAACTGCTGATTCCCATAAGCCACGCATGTGGGTTGCGCTGGAAGGAATGTAGTGCCAATTTATGCCTTGAGGAGCATATTTTTGGACTATGTCGGTAGAGCATTCGTTAAGGAATTTAACGAAGTCGCGTCGATAAACGTTTTGCCGTTACTTTATCACCTCTTTTTTTCCTAAAAACAATTTGTATACCTATGCCTATGTATATATTTACTTACATATGCCTACAGTGGTAGTTTGTTAAAACCTACTCACAACCACACTACCCACTGACCAAACGAATCTCCGCATAAAGAGGAAGGTGACAAAACAAACTAACAGAGCGACAGGCCAGGTAAGTGAAGATGGCGTGGGTCGCTAGCTACGTACAATAACAAAACTATTAGCACAGGAAGGAAAACAATACCAAGTGAGTTTTACTAAAGCTGATATAAACAACTGAGAAAAAGCAATGACTAGACAACGATTAAACAACGATGTGAGAAAAAGTAAACGAAATATATGTTTGGGGTGCACCCGAGGTGTGGTCCAACCCCTCGCCGTGTAAAAAGAAAGGCGACACCCCTTTTTACGGGACACCCGCCCAAAGCATTATGTTTCCCTAATATTTGTTAGTGGAGAAACCGTTTTGTACGACCACCTCCTTTTGGAGACTTATACCACTGGGTAGGCACACACCGAGTACAACTGTACCATTCACCCATGGCTTTAAATTATCCAACTATTCTATTTATTTATCCTCAATTTATATTTGATAATAATATTAGGTCAAGTAATCAGTTCGTTGGGTTTTTTATTGATTTTTCCAAATATGATAACTTTGTGTACATTTGCCCGATTTAAGTCAAACATACGCAGTATTTTTTGGTAAACTTGTTGCCAATGAGATGCCAACTTTATTATACCCTTCTCGTAGAAGGCTGCGTCCCTAGTGGCACAAAACTCGGAGAGCCAATTTTCACAGGCCTCTCTAGAGGCCAACTTTTCACCATTAAGCGCGTTCGCCATGGACAGGAAAAGATGGTAATCACTTGGTACCAGGTCCAGACTATAAGGTGAGTGCATTAGGACCTCCCATCCGAGCTCATGGAGCTTCTGGCGCGTCAGCAGAGACGTGTGTGGCCTGACGTTGTTCTGATGGAACACAATTCGGCCTCTGTTGATCAAAGATGGCCTCTTCGGGATGAGTGCAGCCTTCAAGCGGTCCAGTTGTTGGCAGAAGAGGGCCGAATTGAGCGTTTGGCCATAGAGGAACAGCTCGTAGTAGATGATTCCTTGCCAATCCCACCAAACACACAGCAAAGCCTTCCTGGCCGTCAATCCTTGCTTGGCCACCGTTTCCGCCGGCTCACCGCGTTTCGACCACGACCGATTTAGCTAGACGTTGTCATAAGTGATCCACTTTTCATCGCCAGGTACCAAACGCTTCAGAAATGGGTCGATTTGGTTGCGATTCAGCAGCGATTCGCAGATGGAAATTCGGTCCATCATGTTTTTTTGCGTTAGCTCGTGTGGCACCCAAACATCGAGCTTCTTTTTGAATCCAAGGTTATGCAAATGGTTCTAACCGGTTTTCTGGCTTATCTTTAGTTCCTCAGCAATTAATTAAGTGACGGTCTGTTTCCACTATTTCCATGATTTTATCGCAATTTTCGACGACAGGCCTCCCGACGCGTGGTGCATGTTTGTATGACATGATGCGACACGTAACACTAGTACTATGGACAATAACGCCATCTCTTAGATAAAAACCGAACGAAATTTTTACTTTTCCTAATACATACATATGTGATATAAGGGATGGTACTTAAATAAGTACAATAACAAGGACATCGACTATTTATTCAAATTACTAAAGCAGGCTGCCAAAAATTGGTTTAAAACTTCACTTTGCAATTCTGCTATTCCATAAATGAGGGCAATGCGACAAGTATTTGTAATCGGCAAATTTTATATATTGTTTTGGAAGATAATTCCTGTATTGGAGACCCGACTCGAAAGATCAATGATTAACTCAGATGAAAGCTGCTGTTGTATCCGCTACAAGGATGAAATAAATAAGCAAAATTTATAATTAATAATCTGTTTATTTAAAATTTTTTTGGAAACCAACTCACCGGGATGGCGATTCTGCAAATTTTCTTTTCTAAAGTCAACATAGAAGTGTGTGAAAAGAGAACGGCAAAACAAAACAAGCACAAAAAGTAAAGTAGCTAGTTAAGCTTGAATGAATCTTTCTATTATCTTGAGTAGTTATTGTGACATTATTGTATTTAGCCACAGTTTCTTTTTTAAATATGGGTTTGCTGTTACCTTTATTATGTTTGTTCTTCGTAAATTTTTAATTTTTAATCTACTTTCGTCATGACAATTTAACATATTTTTTGCTTTCTGGTTATTTCATTTCGGAGGTCAGAATTGACTACTTCCTTAAAGCTTTTTTAATCTTAGTAAGTAAGAAAATGTCGGCTGGCTTTTTTTCTTAAGTGAATGTACCTATTGTGGTGTTGTACCTGTCAACTGCAATGTTGACAACTTCTTTAATAGAGTCATCAGGATATTCCACTTGGAGACTTCTGACTATTTCAATAATAGTGGAATGCACACGTTCTATTGTACCATTAACTTCGCTTATCTAAGATCTCGATTCCCAACGCTTCCAAATGGTTCAGTGCTATTGGACTTACGAAGCTGCCTTCATTGCCCATCACCAACGTCTTTGGTACAGTAAACTAGTGAAAAGCTTTATGGGCTTATCTCTAATATGCAATACTGACTTATTTTTAATTCTGAAAAATTTAGCAAATTTAGAGAATTTTTCAACGCAGTTGTTTTTAGTTTTTCACCGGACATTTCTATAATGTCGATATGCAGTATTTCTGGTGGGTACGAAGATATGGGCATTGCCTGTAATTTGGTGGATGTCGGTCAGACTTATTATATATATCGGCCGAGACCGATATTTTTTTATAAGTTTGGTCATTTGCGGAAAGTAGTGTTTTTCTAGTATCTGGTTTTTGTGTTTTGTGCTCTTTTGTGTTCCTGTTCTATTATATTAAACTTAAGCTTTTCATCAAGGACATCATTAACAATTTTCTGGGTGATCCTGATACGATATTGTGAAAATTATTCTTGATAAACCTGTTGCAGTAATGAAATGTATTTTTCAGGAATTTTAATTCCGTTGAGCTGAGAATCTTTTTAAGATCGTAACCAATTTCCCTTTATCGTAGCCTTCGCACTGCGGTGTTTGTGGTACCCTGGATGAGTTTCTTCGCGAATAATTTCTTCTTTCCCTTCGGGAAATACAACCTGATTTTTGAATATGTTTAATGGTGCTTTACAGTGAAGTATGAGCTTTGAGCTGTCCTCTTCCGCGCTATGTTGAGAATTTCTGTAAACGTATTTATTTCCATTGGTATCCGTGATAACACATCAGCGACCACATTCCTTTTTCCCGGTTTATAGATGCGTTGATAATTTTATTCCTCTATTCTTGCTCTCCGTCTTCTTAGCTTGACATTATTATTGTTATTACTTCATGCAAATGTCAACGGTTGATGGTCAGTAATAATTCTTATTTCTTTTGTTCCGTACAAGTAGGTTCTTAGCTTGTCCAGAGACCAGATTTTAGCGAGCTTTTCTTTTTCAATTGTAGAGTATTTTCCTCGGTTTTATTGCGTGATCTGGAAATATAAATTATATCTCTACCCTAGCCAATTTCCTCTTGCGAAAGGACTGCCCCAATTGCAGTATCGGAAACGTCCGTCGTCAAAGAGTAAAGGATTTATTAGAGTCTAGGAATACCAGAATTTCAGAAGACATAAGAAAATATTTTATGCCATTAACTGATTTTAAGCTTACTTGATAAGACTTACGTATTCTCTCCTCAAGTATTTGTTCTTAAGCGGCTGCGGTAGCCGAGTGGTTAGCATTGCGTACTGACATTCGGAAGGCTCGAGTTCAAATACCGGTGCCACCAACATCCAAAAGTTATGGAAAATTAATTTAAATAAAAAACTAAGTTAAATTTTCTCCATTTGTTGGAAAAACATCAAGGCGCAAAACCACAAATTGAAGGAGGAGCTCGGGCGAAAATTGCTTCAGCGGTTACAAAGCGCCAATTATATACATACACTACCCCGTAATCTTGTAAAATGGATTCATTGCGGATCTAGTTGATGAATTGAACCGGAAGGAAGGTTCCTCACACTATCAGGTAAACTACTAATTTCAACTAGGTCTGCTTTCGACAGGTGAATAAAGTTTTCTGGACTAGGGCCTTCCCTGTTGGGTCTAGCTCTGGTCCGAATTGATTTATTCTATTGTTCATAATTCTAGTTTGTTCAATTTGCGCGTTTACAGCACCTGTTAGCTGTGTGATTGCCTCCTGAATCTGTTCCTTACTGAAGATCACATGCAACTTTGAATTCTAAACAATATATTTTTGGGATTCAAAATAGTTTTGTAAGTAATTGAAAGTATTATACTGTTGGAATTATAAGCTTATTGTACAAGTTTAATATTTCCTACAGAGAGCTTTCTTGTAATGTAAAGAATAAGATATCTCTACAATATGTATACATTATATACGAATATGAATAATATGTATATGTACATCATTTTGATTTTGAGTTAGTTGATATTAAACCTTTGTATAAAACACACGTCGGTCTTTTTATTTTAACTCGGTCCACATGCGTAAGTTACGTGTATATGACAAATCTGCCAACAAGGGTTATGGTCCCTCATCGTGCGTTTAAGAAATAAAGAAATAAATATTGTACTTTGTCGGTTAATTAAAGGAAAGGAAATGAATTCGAATTTTCAAATTGAGAAACTCGGGGACGCGAACTATGCCGTGTGGTGTATACAAATGCGTAGCATACTCGTTAACACGGAACAGTGCCACATTGTTAATGGAAGCGTTGAGCGCAGTGCAGAAAATGCAGTTAAGTGGGATTAAAATGATCAAAAGGCGTAACAAATATAATTTTGAGTGTGAAGCAAACGAAATTAACAAACATTAAACATGCAAAATGTCGTCGGAGGCATGAGAAAAGCTTCGAGAAGTTCATATGCCTAGCGGTCCGTTACAAAAGGTCAGCCTGTACAAAAAGTTGCTTGGATGCAGTATGTCTGCAAGTCAAAGCATGTCGTCGTATCTAACTTCGTTTGTCGAAGTCGTAGACAAATTAGCTGAGCTGAAAATAGAATTGAACGAGGAGCTGAAAGTTATTATACTGCTGTCCAGTTTGCCTGCAGAGTATGAAAACTTCGTGATAGCAATAGAGACTCGTGACAATTTGCCAACGTTTAAAGCGCTAAAAGTCAAGCTTTTAGAAGAAGGTGCCAGAAGGGAACAACAAGTGAATCAAGAGCCGTCGGCGCAAGCGGTTAATGCTCGTGTTAAAGAAACAGAGCATAGTAGCAACAGATTTAATGCAAAACCAAATATTTTGGCTGTGGTGTTCAACAGAACGAAGATGACAATGCGCTTTCGTACGCTGTGTACGCAGCAACAGTGGGAGTGGAAAAAGATAAGCATATTTGGTGCGTCGATAGCGGGGCGACCTCGCATATAAGCTGCGACAGGGATGTGTTTGTTTCCTTTGTCGAGAAACAAGAAAAGATTATGTTAGCAGCAGACAATTTCATTTATTCGAAAGGTGTTGGTACGGTGAAAATAAGTACAACAGGTTGTGCCTTAGCGCGACGTATTGTTTGTACTTTCACTTGAAATGAATTTCTACTCAGTGAGTAAAACAATGAAGTATAAACAAACCGTATTGTTCAAAGAGTTTTGTGTTAAAGTAAACAACTTAAAAGGCAGACTTTACTGAAAGCTAACCAGCAAAAGAATTTGTTTATATTTAATGTGCAAATACGTTAATCAAACGTTATGTTAAACAATATAATGTGGCATAATAGATATGGTCACTTAAAATTCGAAAGTCTAAAACAAATTGTTGAACATGATTTAGTGTGTGGACTAAATAAAACCGATGTGAACTCAAAAATGAATTGCGATACATGCAACAAAACAAAATAAAGTGCAATGCCATCTCCTAAGAAGTGCGATATAGAAACAAAGCAAATACTTGAAGTTGTGCACAGGGACATTTGTGGTCCGATCAATGTGAACTCAGTGCGTTGTGCACGATACTTCTTAACTTTTAGGGATGACTTTTCAATAATGATGTTTGTGTATTGCGTAAAGGAAAAGAGAGAAGTGTTTGAAAAATTTAAAACATTTAAAAATATGGTGGAAAATCAAACACAAAAGAAAATTAAAAAGCTACGAAGTGACAACCGAGTACACCAATAACAAGTTTAGTGAATATTTAAATGGATGCGCAATAAAAAGACAATTGACTGTGCCATGTACTTCGCAACAAAATGAGGTTGCAGAAAGAGTTAACCGCACAATTGTAGAGATGGCTGGGAGCTTGTTAGTGCATAATGGTATGGAAGAGGAATTGTGGGGCGAAGCTGTTCATACAGTTTGTATATACGTAATCGAGTGCCTACAAAGTTATTAAAAAATTATGGTACAATAGAAAGCCGTCGGTAAAACATTTAAGGGTTTTTGGTGCGCGAGCATTCGCACTAGATAAAATGCATCTTAGTAAATTCAGCGCTAAGGGTAAAGAGTATGTGTTTGTAGGATACTCTGAAGTTGCAAAAGCTTATCGCTTGTATGACAGAGAAGCGTGGCGGCTGATTGTACGACGCGATGTAAAGTTTATTGAAAACAAAGACAGTTTCGGTTTGTCCGAATGTGAAAGCAGTACTAAAAATAATGACGATGTAGCAACGATAATTATGAATTTCAACGACAGCAATGAAGAAGAAGATCAGGTTGTAGATTTTGAAAGCTGCGATGAAGGTGATGAAGCAGAAATTGAAGTGCATGATTCCAAAAGTGAAATGCGTGGTCGAGGTTGCCCAAGATATGTACGCACAGATGAGATTGGCGTCCCAGAAAAGAATATCAAATGTTAAATTATATTCAGTATGGTCAAAATATCGAAACGCAAGCGAATACTTCTTTGAGTGGGAGAAATCTATGCGAGATGAATATGCGGCGTTTGTTGCAAATAACACTTGGTCAGCAGTAGATCTGCCGAAAGGTCAAAAGGTGATTGGGGCAAAGTGGATTTTTCGCACAAATCATGATCCAGATGGTAACATCGAAAAATTCAAGTCGAGCTTGGTTTAAATTATTGGGAAACGTTTTCGCCAGTAATTCGATACGAAACGATACGTATGTTACTTGCAATTGCCGTTGAAAATGAGTTGCATTTACATCAAATAGACATTTCAAATGCATATCTTAATAACAAGTTGACAGAAGAAGTTTACATAAGACAGCCGGAAGGTTTCATAGATGCTGAAAATCCGAAAAAAGTGCTTAAGTTAAATAAAGCTCTTTACGGCCTGAAGCTGTCAGGTAGAGAGTGGAATAGCACACTCTATGCAGCATTGAAGAGTTTGGGTTTCAATCCGTGCAAAAGCGAGCCATGTTTGTATGTCAAAGAGCGAGGTAAAATATATAGCTACATAGGAGTTTATGTTGATGACTTAATATTAGCATGTGCCAGCGAAGAAGAGTTCACAAACATAAAAAGTAAATTGTCGTCAAAGTTTCAGTTTCATGATAGTGATGCAATAAAATTTTTTCTTGGTTTCGAAATAGAACGTGAGGGTAAAACTGGTGCGATTTCTGTGTGTCAGAAAAAGTATATTAAGGAGTTGTTGAGCGTATCTGGATTAAGCTCATATCATCCAGTAAACACCCCCCTCGATCTTGGCTTTCAAGTCAGCTGCAGTCGCTTATCGGGTCCCTAACGTATTTGGCTATTTCGACGCGTCCTGACATAATGCTGTAAATGTATTGACGCAAAGAAACCAAGAACCCCTTTCCGAACATGAGGCTGGTGCAAAACATGTTCTGCGGTAATTGTCAAATACCGTAGATTTGAAGCTTCATTATCGCAAAAATGGCAAACCGGTAGAAGGTTACGCGGATGCAGATTGGGCGAGCAACAATGCCGACAGGAAGTCATACACCAGCTATTCGTTCTTTTTAGCCGGCAGCGCATTTTCTTGACAATCTAAGAAGCAAGGTGTCGTCGCCTTAAGTAGCACTAAGGCGGAATACATCGCCCTGTGTACAGCAGCAAAAGAAGCGATATATCTTCATCGTTTACTGAAGGAAGTAGGTTGCAGCAACGAAGATCCCATTTTATTGAAAGGCTATATAAATTTCAAAGAATCCTGCGTCCCATAATAGAACTAAGCATATAGAGATTAAATATCATTACATTCGTGATGTTGTAGAACATAAAGAAATTGAATTAGATTATGTTTCCACAAAATGAAAATGTATCTGATATTTTTTTCTAAGTATTTGAAAAAACAAAAGCATGTTGAGTTTGTAGATATGCTTGGTCTTAAATATTAAAGTTTAGAAATATTCAGCTTGAGGTAGAGTGTTGGATTTATAAGCTGATTGTACAAGTTTAATATTTCCTACAGAGAGCTTTCTTGTAATGTAAAGAATAAGATAGCTCTATAATATGAATACAATATATAGGAATATGAATAATATGTATATGCACATCATTTTGAATGTGAGTTAGTTCCTATTAAACCTTTGTATAAAACACACGTCGGTCTTTTTATTTTAACTCGGTCCACCCGCGTAAGTTATATGACAAATCTGCCAACATATATTTTCGGGATTCACAATATTTTTGAAAGTATTATATTTCCTAGATTTACAATATTTTTGTACCTAATTGAAATAATTATATTTTCGGGGCTCACAATATTTTTTAATTGCTGCAATATTTTAATGTGCGTATTTTTACTTATCAAAACTAACAGTTGATTTTTTGATTAGAAATAATTATAATATAATATAATATACATAAATGTTGCTTACGTAAGTATTAAGTTTCCCATCCTCACTGGGATTTTTTTGAACATTCCACTGAGTCCTCTTTGGAGATGTTGCTCCCCTACTTGGGAATGGGTAATGCCACGATTCCGTGGTCTTGCTTGGTGGTTCGGTGGTAAACGCAAAAAATCTGCTATCCAAATGTTAGTTGCATTTTTGAAGGTTTCAATGTAAAACTATACACTACCAATGAATTGGCTTATTTACTAAGAACTTACATATGTGCAAGTACTTACTTGCTAGTGCTTATTTCTATATACTTAATTACGCTTAGCCTAGCAAAATAGGGGTGAACTTCAATGGATTGATTACAGCTTACATTGCAACGGCACGGCTTCTTGTTTAGTTTGGTGCCGCCGAAATGTGTTTTATTTGTCATTGTAATATTTGGCAATTTATTGCTTAAGCCAATACCATATAGAAACAATGATGTCCTGAATTCGGCACAACAACGTAATAATCAGAATAGCTTAGCTAACAAAATATACAATGGTGGCTGATGGTTTTTTATGAGGAGATTTTGATTTTCATGTCAGAAGTACACATGGAGGTGTTAACATTCCCTGCCGAGGGGCGACCGCAATTAGAAAACAGCTCTCTTGAAAGACGTCTAAGCAAAAGTACCTTTAAAATCATAATGTAATAACTAGCTAATTGATATTGTACCAGGCAATATTTTGCGGAATATATTTAGAACTGTTACTGCCTACTTACCACATCATAGATCATAGTTAACCTCCTCTATTATCTGAATTTTTCGTACAATGTGGGTATAATTCTTAGATATTACTTCTACCTTAAAAAAATAAATTGGAAATGCAATTAAGATTGAAGTAATATTTTAATCGACGAAAAGTAGCCCATTATTTTTCATTAAATTTTTATGTCAATGCACCGTTTTGCTCGATAACTCAATGCCATTTTAAAGGTAATGTTAGCTTTACTCATAGAAACTCTTGTCCCTATGGTCGAAAAATTGAGACAATCGATTTTCACAGGCTTCTCTTTCGCCATAGGGAGGAACAGATGGTAATCACTTGATCCGGACTATAAGGTGGATGCATAAGAACCTCCATAACCAAGCTCTCGGAGCTTCTGCAGAGTCATTATCGATGTATGTGGTCTGCAATTGTCCTGATGAAATACAATTCTCCTTACGAGTTTCCACAATTCCACCAAACACACAACAAAACCGCCGTCAATCCTGGCTTGAATACGGTTCGTACCGGATCACTGCCCTTCAGCTACTCGGAATGCATTGGTATTGTTTAAAAAAGACTTTAGACAAGTATTCCCTAAAAAATCAAAAATTATGAAAGAAAACAAATCATTCAAATGCTAATCTAAAAATAAATTCTTGGAGTTTTCTTTTTCTAATATTTTCTTTGGTGTACTGAAAGACACCGAGATACCGCCACTTGTACATAAAATGATACAATTTTAGTAAACATTTTCTTGCTTAACTTTTGCTTATTACAGAATAGGTCAGTAAAGGTTGATATAAATGGTGGCGTTTATGGCTAACAGGATAAATTTTTTTATTTCATACATACTTTTGTTCACATGAAAGTAGATACGAGTATATCTATTAGTTACTTTAAGTATTAATCGATTAAAGTTTTATGTATGTGTTAACTATATAATAACCATAATAGTACTGACAGTTTTACATATGTATATGTATATGTGTTAACTATACAATAACAATAACAGCACTGAATGTTAAATTGTGCATTAACGAAAAAGTGTAAAGTATTTAATGATAAATATTTAATTAAATTACAGTAAATGGTATTCATGGCCTCGATCATGCGATACGAACAAAAACAGGTAGCCCACCTGATCTACGTCCTTCATCAACTTTATCAGACGTCAACGGTCCGGCTGAGAATCTTGTTAGCGGGGTAGGTTATACAAACTCAAATGTTAATTTTTTACTTTAATATTCTCAAGAGGGTTGCTCAAAGACTAATAGAGATTTTCCAAATTGATTTGACTACAGGGACACACTAACAAATATAAGCGTTGCAATACACATGTCTAAATTAAAATATTCACGCTCTTATAAGAACAATTATTTGGAACTCTTACTAAGGACAATTTCTAATATAACGGGCGATAAGTAAATGACGAATTGTGACTGCAATTTGAGACGTAAAGCAGCTTAATGAATTTTAATTTGTTAAACCAAAAATTAAAATAATTTTAATGTAACAAACTATAATATTTACTCTTAAATTAATAAATAGATTTAAGTCAGATTTTTTACACTAAAAATAAAAATATTACGTTGCAAAGAAAGACTATGAATGAAAAATTAATTACGAGATGTCACTTACCATAACTTTATTAACTTAATACAACATTTTCGGTTTTACCATTGAGATTGGCTCATTTCTCGGAGAGAGAAATAGTCCGACTTTTTGAATAGGCCCGTCCCCGGTTCACTTCCCGGAGAGAATAGTGGTTTTCCTGCTCATCTAGGCAGAAAGCCAATTATTCATCGAATTTCAAGTAAATGAAACCATATTTAAGTTTTTTTAATAAGTCAGTCTCTGATCCACTTCCCACTACTTCCTGTTAATCTAAGGAGAAAGCCACGTATGTAAAATTGGTTAGTATTTTGGGTCAATGTATTTATATGTAGGTATTTATAAAGTAGCGTATTTTGAGATTTTCGGCCGTTAAATAAAAGTAAAAACCTTTGTTTTTCTTTTTTACCTCCTACGCGTTTCGATACAATTCTTTGTCTTCCTCCTTGAGTCTAATTTATTTTAAACAAGAAAACATAATAATAATAAGAAAACATAAATTAATAAATAATGCAAGTGATCATTACATCTTGAATGATCATTAACAGTGCAATAAATACAATAATGCTACGTATCTGCTTTTATTTTCTCATTCGTTATGATGGCTGTGTACGTGTATGTGCAATTTATGTTGTCTATGGCTTCTCTGTAATCCTTTGCACAGTGTTTTTTTTTTTGTATTATAAGTCCTTCTAATGTCATTGGTTTTCTTGGTTTCTTCTCTATATCTATTATTTTCGCATTGTCGAAGTCTGTTGTGTAAGTTAACACAGTTGTTCCCTTTTTATTCTTTGCGTCCGTCTTATGTTCGCCTATACTAACACCTAGAGCTCGCTTTCCTATATAAACTTTATTGCATTGTTCGTCGTTTTTACCATTGCACTTTATTTTGTACATCACTTTATGTTGTTGTTCTTTATTTATTTGGCCTTTCGTCTTGGTAAAGATTGTGTTAAGTGTGCGTTGTGGTCGGCGCAAAAAGGTTCCTGTTTTGTTTTTTTATATACATTTTTTTGTCCGCTAAACCTGTTTATGCCAGTGAATGTTCTGTTTTCGTTTTTAATTTTTACATTGTGGTTTATGTCTACTATTTTGTTGATTGTTGCTATTATAAATCTTTCTATTAGTGCGTTAAGGTATCTGCTCTTGTATAGCATGTTTCTAATTTCTTCCTTGTTTTCAGTTCAACAATGCTATGGTCAATTACTTTATCGAAGACAATATCAGCTACAGTTGGGGATAGAGGGCTCCCTATTAGGATTCCATACATCTGCTGATAGTGTATTCCATCATAAACCAAATAATTATTATCCCTCAAACAAAATTCAAGAATGGAATGAAAATGTTTTTCGTAATTGTGTGATTTTCCAAAGTCTTCCCGTTGTTCATAATTGTAATAATTGAAGATTGAGTTGGTATATTAGTAAAAATGGATATTACGTCTAATATTAAAATTTCGTCGTCTTCAATAGTGACCTTGTTAAGATTGTTCTTAAACTGAAAGGCATTTTAAATGTTTTATTCTTCTGATACCATATTTTTTAATATTTCTCATATATATTTAGCCAATTTATAGCGCGGTATGTTAATTAGGAAGTCCGTATAATCTTGGCGCTGTAGCTGCATGGCATGTCAGATGTTGTTTGAGTTTGGCGTCTATAAATTTCGTTTATAATGGTATTGTATAATTTGTTCTCAACAATTGTTGCGTCCGATCAATCCTTATGAGCTATATGTTTATTAGTCACTTAACAGTGCTTTCATTTTTGTAATCCGATTGGTACATCATGATAGTTTTGTTACCTTTGTCTAAATTTTTGATGACTATAGAATCCTAATGCTTTTTAAGTATAAACTTATGTTTGTATAACTTATTAATTTATTTTAATATCTGTTGATTTTTCCGGCAATATATTATCTCCTTCCTTCTGTCATCTTCTATCATTTGTATGCCTTGTTCAATATCTGCGATCACGTGTATAGGTGAAAAGCTTCCCCTCGAGACTGGTAATGCAAACTTCTTTCCTAAGGTTAATAACCAGCTGCACTCATGTGGCATTTCAATGTATCTTGTGTTAATAAACCACACATTATTAGTTCGTAAGCCAATTTTTTCAAAACTGTCTTCTATATGCGTTAGAATTTTTGTTTGTAAAAGTCTTTCACACAATTTTTTGTTATCTCTCAGATATTGCTGGTGATTTTCTATACATAAGTTGAAATGTTTTGCATCAAGTTTTCCAGCCAATCGTAATGAAAATAATTTTAATCTGTATATTCGTCTCCTTAAATAATTACACCAAATTTGTGGTGGCTGCTTTTCTAGTCGCTGCAGGTAAGCTCTCACGGATATTAAAAGTGCCGTCATTTTAGTTTAAGAGGCAATGAAGATTTGTGCTCTTTTCTATAGCGACAGAAAGCAGATAAAGCGCGTGTGTGATCGGACAGTGCCGGAAATTTGATAATTACCGCACTTTTAGGCCAAGTAGTATACTTTGCGCGACACTGTCAAAAGTCAGTCTCAGGTTTTTCTCTTTTATGAACGGAAAACCAAACACAACAGCAGCAGAGGTGGAATGAGCAGTTGATCTCTCTTTTTTTAAATTTGTCTATTCCTCTTTCAATGAGTTAACTTTTTCAGAGAGATTGAGTGCTGCAGTAATCTTTTCATCCAGATTATTGCACCTTCGTTCAACTTAGAGGTGCGCAGAGATGTGCTTGGTGTGGCTGCTGCACTACTGCATCCATTGTGTTGTACTGTACTCATCAGAGCCTTCTTTTGATTGGTCAGTGCTCTTTGCTTCACTCTCACAATCAAAACCTCTTCTGACGCTCATTTTTAAAGTTTCAAAGAGAGAACAGTACTTGTTCTCTTCAATCATATTTTTCACTCTTATATTTTCAGTAAAGTCACTAAAGTAACGGGAAACTCCACCAAGTGTACTGAGCACATATTTTGTTGACGAAATCTAAGCAAATCATAAACAAAGTGTGTATAAAATGCGTTATAAATTTACAAAATATGATATTACAATGGATATTGATGATGTAATTTAATATTTTAATAAGAATATTCACAAACATAAAAATTAGTAGCAAATTAAGGAAGACTTGTTTATTCTTTTCGCACCAAAGGTAAAAAATATATATTTTATGGTGACTAGCACATGGCAATAAGAACCAAACATATGTGTATACAACAATTATTGCAGCAAAGCAAGTAAGGGTATTCTAGTTTTCTAAATGAAAACTTTACATAGTTTTGTAACCTATTTTGGTTTACATATAATTATTATATGGTTTTTAATAATTTCCTGTATAATATTCAGCGATAATGAAAAAATGCAGTGTTATACCCATTTGAACAAACACACTGCTTGTTAAAACAATGCATAAGAGGGATAGCTTGCTTTAGTCATGCCAGCTTTGTTTTGTTTATTCGTATGCAGCTTTCGTTTCAAACATCTGTTCGACACGTTTTGATCTTTTAAAGTAAAAGACGGGCGAATGTCTTGTACTTGCTTTCAAACACATTCACGCACACCTCTTCAACTTTTTCAAGTGTCTACGCTAGCCAATTGAAATGTTTGGAAAAGATCATGTATTAATTCAGCGATTGTCCAGAATAGAAGCAAATTTTGTGGAGCACTCAAAAACCTGTCTTGATCTAAGCAAAAAGCAATAAATAAATTTTTTTGAATAGGTTAACTCCGGTCCACCTCCCGGAGAGAAGAGGAGTATTCCTGTTAAGCTAAGCAAAAGGACTTCTATGTACCGAATATCAAGTAAGCCGAACCATAGAGAAGATCTTTTCAGAAAGGTCTGTCCGTGGTCCACTACCCGGAGAGAAGTGTAGTCTTCCTGTTAATCTAAGTAAAAAAGCCACATATGTACCGAATTTCAAGTAAATCGAGTCATAACTAAATTTTTTTGAACAGGTCAGTCTCCGGTCCATTTCCTGAGATACCTGTTAACCAATGTACCGAATTTCAAGTAAGCCAAACCATAAATAATTTTTTTTTCGAAAACATCAGTCCTTAGTCCACTACTCGGCGAGAGTTATAGTCTTCGTGTTAATCTAAGTAAAAAAGCCACCTATGTTCCGAATTTCAAGTTAATCGAGCAATAATTACAATTTTTTCGAATAGGTCAGTCTCTTGTCACTTCCCGAAATTTTTATTTCAAGAAAACCTTCTCAGGAACCGTAGAAATAATCTGACGAAATTTAGAGTTAATCGGCCGGTAACTTTTGGAGAACACACATCACAAACGGACAAAAGAGGATTCTTCAGTCCCGGGTCCACTTCTCGAAATTTTATTTTTTGTAAACCTTCCCAGAAACTATAGATACAATATGACGAAATTTTAAGTCAAACGGGTGGTAACTTTTGGACATTTTTGGATATTCCTGAATTTTTCAAAAGCGGATATATATGTTCAATATAAAACTGGCTGTAACCTGCAAATCTTCACCGTCGTAAATACTAACTAACTGTATGAAAAGTCAATCACGGGCAATTTTTTTTATCATAACTTTATTTCTCAAACTCAACATTTTGCCATTGACATTGGCCTCTTGCTGGAGAGAGGAATAGTTCTCCTGCTCATCTAAGCAAAAGGCCACCTATTCATTGAGTTTCCAGAAAGCCGAACATAAATAAGATTTTTTTTAATAGAATAGCGCCTTGCCCACTTTTCCTGCTAATCTAAGCAAAAAAACCACCCACTCCCTGAATTTCAAGTAAATAGAACCATAAATAAGATTTTTTTAAATAGGTCAGCACCTTGCCTACTTTATGGAGAGAAGTGTAGTTTTCCTGTTAACCTGAGCAAAAGGCCACCCAATATATATATATACCGAATTTAAAGTAAACCGAACCATAAAAAAGACTTGTCCAAATAGGTCAGTCCCTGGTCCACTTCCCGAAAATTTTTTTCATAGAAATCTTTTCAGGAATCATAGAAGAAATCTGATGAAACTTCAACTCAATCGGTCGGTATCTTTCGGACATTTTGGAGATTACGGGATTCTTTCAAGCGGACATAAGATTTTATATATAAGATAGCTGTACCCTGCAACGATCATCTGTCGCATATACTTAGCTATTATATGTATGAAAAATTAGTACTGGGATATCTTTTTATCACAACTTTATTCACTCAATACTTGTGGGAATGCAACTTTTTTTTACTATTAAGATTGGTTCAGCTCCAGGAAATTTTGTATGGGCCAGTCCCCGGTCCACTTCCCGGAGAGAAGAGTAGTTTTCATCTATTCACCGAACTTCAAATAAATGAAACCATAAATAGGTTTTTTTTAACTGGTCTGTGCGCAATTTCTGAAGAGAAGTGTAGTCTACCTGCTAATCTAAACCGAAATACAAGTAAATGGAGCCATCAATAAACTTTTTTCGAATAGGTCAGTCCCTTTTACACTTTTTGGAGAAAAGTGAAGTCTTCCTGTTATTCTAAGCAGAAGGTCACCTATTCACCGAATTTCATGTAAATGGAATCATTAAAAAGATTTTTTAATAGGTCAGTCTCTGGTCCGCTTTACGGGGAGAAGTTGTGGTCTCCCTGTTAATCTAAGCAAAAGGCCACCTATGTAACGAATTTCAAGTAAGCCGAACCTTAAAACGATTTTTTTAATAGGTCAGTCCTTGGTCCACTTCACAGAGTTAAATGTCTTCCTGTTTCTAATTAATATTTATGGAAGCCAACTTACCGCGATGGTGATTCTGCAAATTTCGTGTTCTAAAATCGACAAAGAAGTGTGTGAAAAACAAACGGCAAAACAAATCCAGCCGCTAAAGTAAAGGAGCTAGTTGAGCTTTTGAACGAAAGCTCGGCCTACGTTGCCATTATATTTGCGGATTGAACATTCCGCCCGCCTTGCAGTTTCACCACGCGTATAACAACAATATAGACATATACTCGTATATTATAAAAATTTTTTGTTTAATACAAAATTCGTTTGTTTTAATTCATTAATACTTATATTATTCTAAATTTAGTTACAATATTAAATATTAACGACTAATTCTAATTGGTGACGCCTGAGATCACTCATATAAGTGTGGTGTTATGTGCCACTAATTGACCGGTTGTCATCGGGAGGATTCCCGATTGAATCAATCGCACATAAATATCCGCGCCCAAAGTCGCTTCCACTGGTGCCGCTTTGTAGAATGCATGGTCGGCCAAGTGCACGTTTCTCTACGCTTCAGCCGTTTGTTCGCTAAGCGACCTGACCGGAGTTGGAGTTGGTGGCATGATTTGCACTTGTGCCCAGACGGAGAGGTCTGCCTGACCCCCGTTGTTATCGCGAAGCGTGAGTTCACGCACTCGGCTGACTCCACGCACTTGAGTGAGGAGTCGCAGTCTAGCAATCGTGGCGGCGGAAATGATGGATGCCGGACTCACAGAATTGATAACCGCTCTAACTGCGGTAAACCTGTCCGCAGCTCGGAGCTGAACAGCCGCCGTGGGTGACAGCGCCAACATTTGCTGCTAAAGGAGTTCCGTTGTTCTCACTTCGATGATCGCTCGCGCGTTTAGCCCACGACGGGCACCTCGACCGCGCCTGCACCTCGATTAGTGTGGCCGACGGCACGGATCGAGTCCCGTTCGGTCCGAGGGACGCCGCTGAGACGTATCGAGTCTGAGTCGATGATCCTTAAACCGCCAATTCGAGCTGAAGTTGCTCACTCGTTTTGCCTGGGGAGACGGATCGAGTCTAGCTCTGTGCTGCGCGGGTGGCGTGCACAGGAGATTTTGCATCGTGGGTTCTGGAGCTGCTGGATTTCGTACAGGTGGTCGGTAGGCGAACGTCGTATCCATGGCTGTAGTTGTTGGTGCTTGAGGTTGGTGCCTCGCCGCTGTTAGCGTTATGCCTTCTTCGAATTCTGCCATTAATAGTTCTTTTTCTTCCACCTGCTGGGCCCATATGAGCTCGACGACGTCATTGTCCGACTCCTCATATATTTCGGAGCTCAAGGCGTGTAGCATAGTGTGGTGGTTTTCCCCGCACCTCTTACAGTGAATGAAACTAGAGCATTCGCTCGCCTTGTGATTGTTCGCGAAGCAATTTGTACAATATAGGTGGTTTGACGCCGTTCTCCACCGTGCTATCGATTAATGGAAAAAGAGGAAGAAAAAAAGAAAATTTTATTAGTTTTCTTTCGGTAATACAACCAATTTCACTACTGGTCTACTGATGTTTCCGCGTTGGGTTCCAACGTTAACAATCCGGACTTTATGGTCAAACACTGGATATAGCTTTTCTACCCTACCTAGCCGCCACTCATTCGGAGGTAGATTTTCTTTCCATATGATGACTAAGTCGTCGACCTGACAGTTTCCGTCTGGATTTTTCCGCCTTTGTCTGGCATTTTTTGGTTTTGCTTTCGAAAAAGGAGATTTTTTGCTAAGGGAGTTTTCACTTCTATGAAACTGTCTCATGGCAATATGACATGAGGCTCCAATATTAACTCCTGGAGGTGGAGCTTTAAATGGTGGTGCGACGAAATAACGACCTTCGTGATTGCGAAAAGTTTTTTCTTCATAATGTCGTGAAGTGAGTATGAACAGTTAAAGGATTTTGTGGTTTCTCATGTCGAACGTGGCCGGTCAGAATCCATCCGAAAACTGTACGATGTGCCATGAGTGAGCCGATAGTGTTGAATTTAACTCCACTTAACATAACCTTATCTCCGCCTATTAATATGTCTATGTGTTGGCTTTTGTAAAAATTGTTATCCGCTAGAGGGATACACGGGAAATTGTTTCGCATTTTCCTGCTGATTGTTTAGGATGGGAGAAGTCCCGTTAGCTTAGGAAGTACCACTGCGTTGACTTTAAGCCTTAAGTCTCTGTTTCGGGGGGAACCAAGTTTTATGCACACACTTTATGTACTTTCCCGGATACGGCATCCTTTAAACACACATGGGACACATGGGCCCAGACTTAGTCGTTTTCGTAAGCTTTCCGAGATTAAAGTTCCTTCGGATTCCGAATCTATTAACGTCTTCGTTGTAAATTCGTTATTTTTCTGGTAAATCGTTACCACCGCAGCTCCTAATAGCATACTTTGCTTTGCGAAAGTACTGCTTGTCACATTTGCCTGGAACGATGCCGTATGGCTTTTAGTGGTTGGTTCCTCTTCATCTTGCTCTTTATGAAGCATGGTGTGATGCGGTTTTTTGCATTTTAAGCATGTGTAATTGCTCTTACAATTTTCCAATTCAGGAGCATCAGATAATCAATAGAAGCAAAGATAACGTTTTCTTACAGCATCAATTTGCGCATTAGGACTCATATCGAGGAATTCCGGGCAGGTTTTAAGAACGTGTGTTTGTGAAGAGCACAACTTACATTTCATTCTATTCGATTTGGCGTGGTGTGTATTTACCTGTCTGGATGGGTAATTATTTTGAGATGGAGCTGGACTGGAACTCCGTTTGAGGTCAGATGCCGTATCGAGCGTTTGAAAACGTCCTCTGATAAAAGTATCCAAGTCGACTCACTTCGGAATTTCGGTTTTTGACTCAATAGTCTGTTCCCAAAGAGGTAAAGTTTGTTCTGGAGGCTTTGTTGAGCACAAATATATGAAAATGGCATTTCAGCTGCGAATATCGATGCCTTGAATCTTGAGTCAGTCTTGGATTGTTCCCGTATAAAGCAGTAAACATATCCCAAAGGAAGGCCACTGCAGATATTCACCATAACATATTTCGGTGTCGCATGGAGGCAAACTAATGCTGGTAATTAGTGGCACTTCAGCTATCCATTCATGATGAATGACAGTTGAGTTAGTGTTTTTTTGGATTTCGGTGAGGTTGTGAATGTGTTCACCCACTAACGCTGCACAACAGACATAAGCGTTGTAACAATCCGTATACCTTAGCTTGATCATCTCAATTGTTGTCCCGTGATTTGCATCTGAAGCATTGGTATTCGACAGACAAGCTCGATATTCTCTCTGTACTTCCGCCCATAAAGACTTCAATTCCTCTTGTCGATTGAAAGACGTATGGTTCGTATTCGTAGGCGTTATAGTTTCTTCGAGTTCTAGTAGTACATCTGCTACTTGAAAAAATTTATTTTGTTTCGTCATGTTAAAAAAGAAGATTAATATTCGAAAGCCCTTCTCTAATTGAGCTAAATAGATATATTGCAGAAATGAAATGCTGCCCACCGCTATACCTATATACTCGTACACTGTTTCCTGCACAACAATCAAGTTCTATTATTATATTGAGATTTTAAATATATTTGCTAAAAATTAAAAAAAAACAATTTTACCATGAATTTATAATAATTTATTTCATTGAGAGTTTTATTGGCAGCGGCCCACTGTAAAAACTTCTGGTTTGCGCTTACTGGTTCACCGCTCTCAAAGCGATTTCCGCTATGCTGCTTCACTGCTTCACTGCTGGGCTGCTGTGCTGAGTCACTGTTGTGCTGCTTCTGCTTTCGTTATTGTTTTTTTTCCTATTTGTTGTATTTATATTCGCGAAATTTCAACTAGTACATGTAAATATGTAAGCTGCTTATACATGTAAATATATTTTGCACTTATTTCGTTGTCGTTATTGTTTTGTTACGGAAGAAAGCTCCAACTTTCCCGTAATGGATATCCGGCTCGAAGGACCAGTGATTCACTCAGAAGAAAGCTGCCGTGGTATCCGCTGCAAGGTGTAAATAAATAAAACACAAATTTCTAATTAATAATGGGTTTATTTAGAATTTTTATGGAAACCAACTTACCGCGATGGTGATTCTGCAAATTTCGTGTTCTAAAATCGACAAAGAAGTGTGTGAAAAACAAACGGCAAAACAAAACAAGCCGCTAAAGTAAAGGAGCTAGTTGAGCTTTTGAACGAAAGCTCGGCCTACATTGCCATAACATTCGCAGATTGAACACCACCTATGTACCGAACTTCAAGTAAATCGAACCATACCTAAGATTTTTTTAATAGGTCATCCCCTGATTCTCTTCCCGGAGAGAAATGTAGTCTTCCTGGTCATCTACTCGAAAAGCTACATATTTCACGAATTTCAAGTAAGCCGAACCATAAATAAGAATTTTTTAATGGGTCAGTCCCTGGTCCACTTCCCGGAGAGCAGAAGAGTCTTATTCTTAACCTAAGCAAAACGGCTTCCATGTACCGTATTTCAAATAAATAGAGCCATATGAAAACTATTTTCGAATAGGTCAGTTCCTGGTCCATTTCCCGGAGAGAAGTTTAGTTTTCATGTTAATCGAAGCATAAGTGAATTTCAAGTAAAACCAGCCGCAAATAAACTTTTTTCGAAGAGTTCAGCCTCTGGTCCCTTTTCCGAACAGAAATGAGATCGTCCTGTTAATCTAAGCAAAAGGCCACTTTTGTACCGAGTTTCAAGTAAGCCGAACCAAAAATATGATTTTTTCGAATAGAACAGTACCTTGTCCACTTCCCGGAGAGAAGAGTAGTTTTCCTGTTAACCTACGCAAAAGGTTACCAATGTACCGAGTTTCAAGTAAATCGAGCCATATTTAAACTTTTTTCGAAAAGGTCAGTCTCTGATCCACTTAACGGAGAGAAGTGTAGTCTTACTGTTAATCTAAGCAAAAGGCCACCTATGTACCGAGTTTCAAGTAAGCCGAACCATAAATAAGATTTTTTCGAATAGGTCAGCCCTTGATCCACTTCCCAGGTTAAAGAAGGGTGTTCCTGTTAATCTGAGCAAAATACCTTCTATGTACCGCATTACATGTAAGTCACACCATAAAAGAGTTTTGCTCGAAAAGGTTAGTCCCTGTTCCACATCCCGAAATTTTTTTTCTGAAAAACATTGCCGATAATCATAAAATCAGTCTGACAAAATTTCAAGTTAAACAAATAACGGTTACTTTTGTAGAGCACCCGTTACAAATGAACATAAGAGTTTTTTGAATAGGTCAGTCCCCGGTCCACTTTCCGAAATTTATTTTTCTTGTAAACCTTCCCAGGAACCATTGAAACAATCTGACGAAATTTCAAGTCAAACGGTCTTTAAATTTTGGAATTTTTAGAGATTACTTTATTTTACAAAAACCGATGTAAGATTTTTATGTACATATAAGACTAGCTGTACCCTGCAACACTTTGCTGTCGCACATACTCATTGAATACATGAAAAATTAATCATGGGATATCTTTTTATCATAACTTTATTTACTCATTTGTGGGCATACAACTATTTGGTTTAACCATTGACATTGGTCCACTTCCCAGAGAGAGGAATGGTCCGACTTTTTAAATAGGCCAGCCCGCGGTCCAATTCCCGGGAAGAAGAGTAGTCTTCCTGTTAATCTAAGCAAAAGGCTACATATGTACCGGATTTGAGGTTAATGGAACCTTAAACAAGATTTTTTTATAAGTTAGTCACTGGCAATTTTTTGTAAGGACATATTTAAATATTTAATATTATTCACTTTTAATTAAATTTTTTCAAAGATGAATGCATATACCTTCTCCTCAAATATAAACGGAGACTTTATCCATAACTCGACAAGGACAAGACATATGGCCATACTTTTTTTTGCTTAGGTTAGCAGGACTGTTATATGTTTACATGTCAAATTTGAGCGCGATCTGTCACCTTTTCTTTTTTTACGGCACTATAAACAAGTCAACCTCGAGTATGTTTTTCGAATTTTACTATGGAAATTAACGTTGAGCAAAGAGTTTGTTTGAAATTTTGTTATTCCAATGGAATAAGTGCAACGGACGCAATGAAAATGTTGCAGAAGGCATATGGGGAGTCTTGCCTATCACGTGCACGTATTTTTGATTGGTATAAGTCGTTCAAGGACGGCCGTACATCGCTGGATCGTCGTCCAGCAGCGTCAATAAACGAAGAAAACGTCGAAAAAGTAAAGAAAATTGTGTTGGAAAATCGTCGTGTGACTGAAAGAGATATAGCTAGTGAGCTCAACATATCAAATGGATCCGCTCATAGCATTATTCACGATGTTTTGGGCATGAGACGTGTGTCTGCAAGACTTGTTCCAAAATTGTTGAATTTTCTTCAAAAAGAGGAACGCAAAACTGTCGCCAAGGAAATGCTCACAATGAGTGATACGGACATCCAGCACATCATAACTGGTGACGGGACTTGGGTCTATGAATACGACGTTGAAATAGCCCAGCAATCATCTGAATGGCGCCTTCCAAATGAGCCGAAACCCAAAAAACCACGTCAAAGTCGATCGAAAATCAAAGTTATGCTCACTGTTTTCTTTGATAGCCAAGGTGTTGTGCACTCGGAATTCCTTCCAGAAGGTCAATCCGTTAATGCTGAATATTATTTATCCGTTTTGAAGCGTTTGCGTGAGAATATTCGTCTCAAAAGGAAGGATTTGTGGGACAACAAGTCATGGTTTCTACATCATGATAATGCGCCAGCTCATACGTCTCGTCTTGTACGCGATTATTTGACCAAAAACAACGTAAATATTGTTCCGCAAGCACCGTATTCACCCGACATGGCACCGTGTGACTTTTTTCTTTTCCCTAAACTCAAATTGCCGCTTCGTGAAAAGCATTTTCAGTCGATTGAAGTCATAAAAGAGAATTCGAAGAAGGAACTGAAAGCCATACCTAAAGCGGCCTACCAGAAGTGTTATGAAGATTGAAAAAAAGGAGCAATATGTGTATCGCCTTTAATGGTGACTATTTTGAAGGGGATAAAATAAATATTGAAGAATAATTAACCGTTTTTGTTTTATTGAGCGGAAGGTATTAATGTAAATGCTATTGATGACTGGTAATCACGCCTTGATGGTTGCTTCCAGAATGTATTTAAAATTAAAGTTTTTTTATATCAAAGAGCCAACAGACATGGTGACGCTTTGCCGACCTTCCAGCTTTTGGAGGTCTGCCTAAATCCTTTAAGTACTCATGCCCTCAACATGGCGCCCCGCCTACCTCGGTGCCAGTTGCAGCAACTACTTTTCAAGGTAGTCGATAGCTTTTCGTGCATCAGCAACCAATCGCCGCAGCCTTTTGGTACGCTGTTGAGCTGACCGGCACGCACCTTTTTCCGCAAAGATTGGCGTTAGCTTTTCTCTCGGTGGAAAAGAGTGTGGTGAGCGAGTTCACACCGATGGCAGCTGGTTTCTGACTCACACGCTCCGGTTGTGTGGGACATTGCCAAACAGTTTATACAATATTTGTGCATCTTTCCACACTCGTAGCGTTCACGAAATGCGCGGCACAAACGCAGGGGGTGCAATCGGCCACACAACCGGTGTTTTGTCGAGTCCTTTCCTCGTGATCTGCAAAGATATATATCAAAAAGAGACTTTAGTATGAGATCATCAGAAGTGATTTGCAACATGGGTTGAATATGTGCAAGCAGTAATTGGTACATTAATATATGGGTAAATGGGGTAGACATTATTAATTAACTGGCAGTGTGCTGTATTCGGTTTGAGGTCTATCCTAACTAGACAGGATGTAAGAGGCACAATTTAACGATGCTTTGGACGATGCTTTATGACTCCATGGTGAGTTTTTATATCTACAACACGGAGATTTCCCTCGGGTACAGGAAATAATCGAATAATGCGACTCAGTCGCCATTCGGTTGGAAGAAGCCACATATCTTTAACGACGACCTTGAAAGTTTTTTGGGGTGTTTTCCACTTGTGTCATCGATGTAGGTCTTGCAAGTATTCGTTCTTCTAATGAATGCTAAATTGGTGGTGAAGAACCTTAATTGATTTATTGATAAGAGGGAGTTCTTTGGCGTCCGGATCAGGTGGTGCTATGATGGGTGTTCCACGTAGAAAATTTCCCGGGGTAAGAGGTAGCAAATCGTTTGGATTTTGAGGTATAGAGGACAGAGAGCCAGAGCCTGGAGTTTAATACGGCTTCAATTCGAATTAAAAGAGTTGAGAATTTTTCAAAAGAGAATTTTTTATTTCCTGCAACTTTAATCAAATGAGTTTTAAAGCTCTTGACGGCGGCCTCCTAGAGGCCTCCCATATGAGAAGAGTAGGGCCATATAAAATTCAAAGAAAATCCATTCACGGAAATTTTTCAACGATGTCCGAAGATGTTTCCTTTAGGATTTGAACCAAATCCTTTTGCATGGCTCGCTGCGCTCCCACAAATGTCATTCCGTTTTTTAACAAAATTTTGTGTGGTATGCCGCGACGATCTGTGAATCGGGTGAATGCGGCTTTAAATGTTTCCGTTGTGAGATCTGAGCACAGTTCTAAATGTATGGCCTTGGTTGAAAACACACAAAAACACATACATATGCCTTTGAGGAAGTCGCCTTACGAAGCGGTGACGTTTTCATAGGAAATGGGCTAGCGAAATCAACACCAGGGTGTGAAATTGTAATGTGAATGTTGTTCTTTCTGGGGGTAGCGCTGCCATTATTTGGGTTCTGATCCGATGCTTATATATTGTACAAGTCTTACAGTGGAAGATACATTTTTTCATTTTCTTTTTAAGCGTGGGCTGAAGTATTCCTGTTGTAGTATTCGGGTCATAAGCTGCTTTTCAGCATGAAGCAGGGTAGTATGAAGAGAATCTAGGAAAATAAGGCAAAATCGCGAGTTATCTGGGATTAAAATAGGGTGGCGTTCAGTGTAGTTGAGTGTGGCATATTTTAAGCAACATGCTAATACTATTGAGGAGTCTGTCCATAAGGTTGTTTCATACGAACGCATGCTGAGCTCTGATCGAATTCGCGTTAGAAGCTTAGAAAGAAGAAATACTCCGCAGAGCTCTAAATTCAGCAGATTGACCATTTGTAGTGGTGCTACCTTCCTTTTCGCGGCAGGTAATGATAAAAATGCTTTTTCAGAGGTGTCCGAAAATTCATGAATTTCAAAGCTCTGAGTTGACGTACACGTAAACTGCACCCATCTGGGTACTTTTATGAGCTTGATTTCTGGAAGATTTTCTCTATAAGAGTTTCATTTATGTAAGGCAGCGGGCTTGACTGTTTCATCCCAGTCCGTTCCATCCATCTAGAGTTGCTGGAGGAGGATTTTGGCCATAATCATTATTGGCGAGAGCCATCCTGCCGTGTGAAAAAGTTTCGCTACCGCTGACAGAATTTGATGCTTGGTGCTCTACGTCTAGTAGATCTGAGTGTTGGATGGATTCTAAAATGCTTGGGTGGTTGGCTGTAATTTTCCATTAATAGAAATCGCCATTTTAATATTACAAGCTTTAAGTCATTTTGTACCACGGGTCCTGTATGTAGCACACCATTCAATGCATTTCCTGGGTGAGATATTTTGGAAGCACTGAATACGACGCGCACCTTTGTGGTCTTGCTATCGGGTTGATAGGGAAGATAAAATAAGAATTATTTTCGGTTTTGGTTTTCATGGAACTGTTTCAGACAATATATTTTTTGAAAATAGTGAAAAAAATGCATGAATAGTTTTTGGACTGTAAAAGTTATAGCTGCTATTTCGGAAATCGCCACGTTTCCTCATCAGACTTCTTTTTCCAGACACCTTTGTTCGAAATGGATTCGAACTTGGGATGTCCACAGCTCGAGCCAATGGTTATCCCTTTAAGCTACATGTGTGCCGCTTTTACTTATTGTTGTTTTTTCACTTTTCCCTTTTACCTATATATCCACATGTTTTCCTTCTCTGATTATTTCCGAGAGTGACGTGGTTGTCATATGCTTGAGTTTTACTTTCCCAGTACCTTGTTATATTTTTCGCGTAGCTCGCGTTTTCTTTCCAGCGTCCGTTCTATACTTGGGTACTGCTGCTGAGCTACAGGACGAGTATGGCCAAGTGCTATTGAACTGGGAAAGGGAGTGTGACGACATATTTTCCATCCTCTGGTCGAGTTGTGGTAGCTGCGTAAAGGTTTTCGCAGTATTCATCTTCTTCTGAGTGCGTGAACGATATTATTTCCTCCATCACTGCGCCACTTACTATCTATCCGACCATAGTATTTATTTTTTATCTGTACTTTTTTTTGAGAGTTTTAAGGTTTTTTTTTGCTTAATTTAAGTTTATTTCTTATAAACTTTTTAATAAACTTTGTGGCATGCTTCAATGTTTTTATTTGTGTGATGCATTGGCGTTGCATGGATGACCAATTTTGTTTCCTATTAAAGTTTTCGAGGGTGCCAAAAGATGTGTTATCTGGCACTCGACGTCCGACAAGAACTGAAGTGTTAAGTCTTACAATTTTATTTGATCCGTTTGGCTACCTCGCGAATGTAACCATAAAGTCCAAAATTATACTGCAAACTATATGGCGCCTGAATATAGATTGGAAATCGCCAGTATCAAAAGAGATTTTTTCAAAGTGGTACAGTTGGTATAAAGATTTAGACCAGGCTAGAAGTTTGAATATTTCCCGTTGTTATCATAAATATTTCAATAAAGACAATACTAAGATAGACTTGCACATCTTTATCGATGCATAAGAACTTGTATACGCTGCAGTAGCGTACTGGCGTATAGTCGTTTACGGTAGCTTAAGCGTGGTATTCCTAGCTGTGAAATCATGATGTGGCTCAATTAAGGCTTTGTCTGTACCAGGATTGGAAGTTTTGGCTGCAGTTCTGGGTGTTCGCCTAAAAGATACTATATTAAGTGGCCATGACGTGAAGCCACAGAACGTAACATTTTGGTCTGATTCAAAGACAGTATTAAGTTGGATCATGTCAAACAGTCGGTGCTACAAGCAGTTCGTAGCCCACAGGATTGCAGAGTTTTTGGATTCGTCTGATATCACTTGGTGGCGTTTTACATGATACCTGGAAAGCAGAATCCCGCCGTTGATGCTACACATATGCAAACAAAAGTTGCTAATAACTCCCTATGGATAAGAGCCGGAAGCGACATGGCCAATCCTTTCCGATGGTTATATCAAACAGTTTTGTGATGTTGATATTTGTTGTCGACATTGATCCTAAAATAATAAGCTTGGAAAAATTTGCTAACTATTATAAATTGCTTAGGGTTATGACCTGAGTTAGATTAGCTGTACTGAAATTCAAATCAATAAAAATTAACGAAAGGAAGAAAGCGTGTCCTATTTCAAGTCTACAACTGACAGCAAAGTACATAGATTAAACAGAGAAACTTATTTGTCGCCTTGTCCAAAACTGGACATATCCTGATGAAGTTCATGATTTGTCGAATGGAGATGCTGTTTCTAACAGTTTACTTTTTAATCTAACACCAACGGTCGATGAAGAGGGAGTTTTGAGACTCTCAGATCAAATTGATAATGTGGAATGCTTAAATACGAAGAGACCTATTATTTTACCAAGCAGTCATCCCCTGACTGGATTAATTGCACGTTACTATCACGAGAAATATAAACATCAGAATCAGGAATCGATCGTGAGCGCTAAAAATTTTCAATATTGCAAAAATAGAAAAGCCGAGCCAAAATCGCCGCTTATGGGACAATTACCTAGAGATCGACTTGCTGTTTTGTTCGAGTCTTCAGCTACACGGGTGTGGATTTTTTCGGACCCTACTTCGTAGCCGTGGGACGTCGTCGAGAAAAAAAATGGCGTTGTCTTTTTACATGTCTTACAGTACGGGCAATACATTTAAAGTTGGCTAGATATTTGTCTGCGGATGCTTTTATTATATGTTTGAGAAACGCGGAGCTCCCATTAGAATTAGAAGTGATAGAGACATACATTTTTTAAGAGCGACTCGATGTTAGTAAGAATAGGGTTGGTCGAAGAAGGCACGCGGCAGGGTATAGAATGGGGTAGTCTATCAGCAGGAGGAATGGTGCGCTGCGTAAAGAGAGTACTTTTTTTTACGTTAAAGACAAAGGTACCTCAAGTAGAGACGCTACAGAGTTTATTTATGGAAGCGGAGAATCTGGTAAATTCTCGCCCGTTGACTTATCTGCCCTTAGACAGCCAAGATGCAGAACCTCTAACTCCAAATCATTTCATTTTGGGTTGTCCAAATGACATTGAAACACCAAGTTTAGACGAGAATATATGTTTACCTAAGCAATGGCAGATCTTACAGCAAAGGAAACAAACTTTTTGGAAGAGCTGGGTGTTAGAATATTTTCCAACCTTTACAAGAAGGAGCAAATGGTGCCAACGCGAAGAACTTATCAAGATTGGTGACGTGGTCCTTGTATGTGATGAACACGAGCGCCGAGGAGAATAGAAGCGGGGTATTGTAACAGAAATATTTCGGGCGCCGGATGGTCAAGTGTGTTTAGCTATTATAAAAACAACTACTGGTACACTGCGTAGACCAGCTACAAAATTAGCCGTTTTAGATGTAGGTCGTGAATCTCCTTGAGCCTGTTCGATTTAATGGGGGCGGGATGTTGATGATTAAACTTAATATTTTTATTTAATCAATTCACATTTATGTTCTTAACCTTAATTTACTTTAAAACATTACTGAACTTTTAAGTATGGTATCACTTTAATTTATTTCATTAGAAAGTTTCAAATTTTAACGAAGCGTTCATATATGCATTTCTAAATTTCATTTTGAATTCAATTTGTACAGAACGTTTGAAAAAAGAAAACGAAGAGTAAATCTTTTGATTTGTTTAAATATTTCTTTATTTAAAATAATTTGATTTTAGATATTAAAACTGTGCTGCTGATTTAAATGTACTCTCACTCAATAACACTCAATACACCGCTTTTTTGTAATACTCGTTGTTGATATTCTTTCGAGCGTCTATTTGCTGCGGCAACATTTATTATTATTTACTTTTAATTGAATTTATAAAAGCTTACTGTATATACATATGTAAATGCTGTTGATGGCTGGTAATGATGGTTGGGTTCAGAATGTATTTAAAAGTCAAGTTTTTTTTAAAATCAAAGAGCCAACAGGGCATGCCGACGCTTTGCAACTCTTCCAGCTTTTGGGGGTCTACCTTAACCCTTGAAGGACTCAACACCTATGTACCGAATTTTAAGAAAGCCGAATAATAAGACATTTGTTCGAATAGGTCAGCCCCTGCTCCACTTTCTGGGGATAAGTGTAGTGTTCCTGTTAATCTAAGCAGAATGCCACCTACATATGTCCCTCTTAATCTAAGCAAAAAGCAACCTATGTACCAAATTTTGAAGTAAATCAAGCCATAATTGATCTTTTTTTAGGAATAGTTCCTTCTTTGGTCCACTTCCCGGGAATAATAGTAATCGAACTTTTTTGAAAAGGTCGGTTCCTGGTCCACTTTCTGGTTTTCCTATTAATCTAGGCAAAAGGCCACTTTAGTACTGAACTTCAAGCGAGCCGATCAGCAAAGAAACTTTTTTCGAATAGTCGCAGGTCCACTTTCCGGAGAAAATTGTAGTCTTCCTGTTAATCTAAGCAAAGGGCCATCTATGTATCAAGCAGATCGAGCCATAAATAAACTTTTTTCGAATAGGTCAGTCCCTGGCCCACTTTCCGGAGAGAAGTGTAGTCTTCCTGCTAATATAACCAGAAGCCACTTTTGTACCAAATTTAAAGTAAATGGAGCCAACCATAAACTTTTTTCAAAAAGGTCAGTCCCTGGTCCACTTTCCGGAGAGAATTACGATCTTCCTGCTAATCTAAGCAGGATGCCACCTATGTACCGAATTTCTAGTAACTCGAGCCATAAATAAACCTTTCTCGCATAGGTCAGTCCCTGGTCCACTTTCCGGAGGGAAGTTAAGTGTTCCTGTTAATATACGCAGAATGCCTGCTATGTACCGAATTTGTAGTAAGCCAAACATTAAGTAGGATTTTTTCTTATAGGTCAGTCCCTGTTACACTTTCTGGAGAGAAGTGCAGTCGTCCTGTTAATCTAAGGAAAAATCCACCTATGTACTAAATTACAAGTAAATTAAGCCATTAATAAACTTGTTTTGAAAAAGTTCATTCCCTGGTCCACTTTCCGGAGAGAATTTGAGTCTTCCTGATAATCTAAGCAGGATGCCATGTACCAAATTACAAGTAAATCAAACCACTTTCTGGAGAAATGTTTAGTAGTCCTGTTATTCCAAGCAAACGGACACCAAAGTACCGAATAAAGTAAACGGAGCCATCAACAAACTTTTTTCGAATAGGTCAGTCATTGTTACACTTTCTGGAGAGAAGCGTAGTCGTTCTGTTAATCTGAGGAAAAATCCACCTTTGTACCGAATTTGAAGTAAATCAAGCCATAAATAAACTATTTTTGAATAAGTCAGTGGAGAGAAGTGAAGTCTTCATGTTAATCTAAGCAAAAAACCACTTTTGTTATGAATTTCAAGCGAGCCGACCCACAAATAAGTTTTTTTGAGTAAGCCAGTCCCAGGGCCACTTTCCGGAGAAAAGTGTAGTCGTCCTGTAAAACTATGCCGAATTTCAAGTAAATCAAGTCATATAGAAACCTTTTTTGGAAAAGCTCATTCTTTGGTCGATTTCCCGGATATAGTAGTAGTCGGACTTTTTTGAAAAAGTCGATTCCTCGTCCACTTTCTGGAGAAAAGTGTAGTCTTCCTCTTAATCTATGCAAAAGGCCAACTATGTACCTAGCTTGAAGCGAGCCGACCCACAAATAAACCTTTTTCGAAGAGTCCAGTCCTATCCACTTTCGGGAGAGATGTGTAGCCTTCCTGTTAATCCAAGTAAAAGGCCGCCTAGGAACCGAATTTAAAGTAAGCCAACCAATTAAAAAGATTTTTCAAATAGGTCAGTCCCTAGCCTATCAGTCGGCCTCGCTTTCAATCGATGGAGCTGATCTGACACCAAAACTTTCAGTTTCAAAAAATTCGGCAATCTTGTCATGGAGCGCATTATCCAAACTGGTATTAACAAATAGACATGAAGGCTTTGTGTTGGCAACTGCAGATTTCGCACAGCATGTACTCGTTGCAATTTGAACATGTTCTCCATACCGGCACCGGTTATACATAAGCCTACCAACTGAACAGCCTCATGAACCGCTTGTCCTCCGACCCATTGCGCACGTAAATCATGTGGCCGTCCTTGTAGGCCTAACACGTTTGCGAGACTGCTATCTACCATGGTTGTGCATGAACCTTCATCCAGTAAAGCATATGTATTGACTCGACGTTATTTTCCGTACAATGTAACCGGGAGGATGCGATAGAGTAACTTTCTATTTGGCGAGTTAGAAGAGCAACTTAATACTCTTGCACTGTAATTACTGCGTGACGGCTGACGAGGATTGTCTGGTGACATCGTAGAACATGATGGCTCAAGTGTAGCAGGGCTTTTTACCGACGACGTTGACTGTACCGGCGGTCGTACTGGTTGGGATTCATTGAGCAGTCTGTGATGTGCCCTATTGCATCCATCGATGCCACAAGCCCTACCTTTTTTGCACTTGCTGGTGATGTGACCCGGGCCTAGACAGGCGAAACATAATCGCCGGGCTTTAGCTTCCGTCCATCGATCACCCACAGGGGCTTCCGTTAGGCGCTCGCAGTCGGCATAAAGTACATTTCTTCAGCGTTGTGTCGTTCAAATGGAGCACCACACGGCGATTTGGTTCACGAGCGGCGTATTGGCATTCGTCATTTATGGTGCATATAACGTTGGCGAGTGATGTTATCCAATCACTAAAATCCTGGACTGTGGCTCTCGTATGTATGATGGTTACCTGCCTGCCCCACTCAATACGTTTGCTCATTTGCTGCTTTGCGAGAAGTTCAGCGAGCAACATTAGATTACTGATGTGATGTTCAGCTCCAGCTGACTGCAAGAACGCGCAAATATTATTTACTTTCGTCGTAAATGGTATTAACCTGCCTAAGTGATTCTCCGAAATTGGTGCAATTGCTTTAACCTGTGCTAGCTGACTACAAACCAGTTGCTCTGGGCGTCAAAACCTGAATTTTAGTTGCTCAATGATGCATCCGACGTTACTAGGGTGGATCAACAATGACTTAACAGTCTCGCCTTTCAAACACTTCTGAAGGCGTTGAGTGTTATCAAAATTGCTGTATCCATACGCCTACGTAGACTCAATAAATGTTGCGTAAAATACAGGCCAATCCTCTGGGTGACCACTGAAGTCTGGCAAATCGAGCAGGTTCTTTGTATGGTTCAACGAAGATTGCACTTTTACATACCTCCCGTCGACTTGCGTTATTGGCAACGGAGCGTATAACGTATCATTTATATGTTGTGTTGTTACGGTGCGAAAATTATCGGCCATAGCGGCACTAATAACGGGTCGTGGTATTATACAGCAATTTGCTGACGCAAGCGGCGGTGCTTGTGCAGCTTCAAAAAATGGTGTAGCGGTACCCGAGTGTACGTTGGCTGACAGCGCTTCGAGATGCGGTGGAGTTGGCTGCCCCGATTGTATTGACTGCGACTACACAACCGCGTTGATAGTGTAGGTAACGGTGGAATTACTGCTGCTTACCAACGCTGCTCGAAGTAATTCATTTTGGGCTTCACGTTCTCGTAAGTGTACCTGGGTTGCTTTTAAGGTGGCCTCCAGCATGGTTAGGTGTTTCTTGATGTGGCGATGTTATGACTAGTGGGTTTATCTTCCGGTGAGTGACGTGAAACCTCAGCGGCGTCCACGGTTACCACACAGCGAACGGATATGGTGAATGGGGTTCCATTATCGAGAGGCGTTTTGGCCGTTGTGGTGATGCAACCAGAGGTACTGACTATCGGGATTGTTGAATTGGTACTTATTCCGACTATTGGCGACAATATCGAACCAGTGTTCATCAAACGGGCACTTCTCTTTAGCGGAGTCCGCTCCATACGTTTTCTTGGCAAATATAATTATAAATCCCCGACAAATAATGGAGACGCTGTAGCGGCTACGGTGATGTAGGGCTAACACGACTGGAAGCGGCGATGACAATAAAAATGCTGCTGACAAACGGCGTTTGTGACAAATATGCTAAATATAGATATGGCGATCCTGTTTATACAAGCTGCTAACAAAGGCGGCGTCGAAGCTAGCCTAACGGAGTAAGCTTGGCAACAAACGGCTTAATAGAGGCGGCTACATTGATGGCGTAGTTAAAATAAGGTGACGGTGCTGCTGATGGCACAGCGTAATAAGACGGCGGCGACGTTGCTGATGGTGCAGCGTAAAAACGGGGGCAGCGTTAGTGCTGGTAAAGCGAAATAAAGATTTGTCGTTGATCCCGGATTCAATAACGACTTTAACGCACATTTACTTCAATGGATGTGGTTTATTTCTAAAAACAATTTTGATAAATTTAAAATTAATTAAAACGATAAAGAGGAAGTCTAAAGTACTTACCGCTGTATGCTTTCCGGGTAGTCTATTAACGAATGAACTGATTTAAAAGGAACAACTCAAATACGACCGGCGAATTCGCCTTAGTACAAAACGAAAAGATGAATAAGGCAAAAAGAGACGTAGAGGAAAGTTTACAGTATGGCCAGAATGGTTTTTCATAACACAAATATAAAGTGGCGTTCTGGTACAGCACTTAAATATAATGTGACGTTCTGGGACATAAGCAAAAAGCTGAGTTTCAAGTAAATCAATCTATAAATAACAATTTTTTGGAATAATTCATTCCTTGGTCCACTTCTCAGATGTAATAGTAATCGAACTTTTTTGAAAAAGACGATTCCTGGTCCACTATATTTAGAGAAGTGTAGTCTTCCTCTTAATCTAAGCCAAAGGCCAACTATGTACCGAACTTCGAGCGAGCCGACCCACAAATAAATTTTTTGTAATGGCCCAGTCCCATCCACTTTCCGAAGAGAAGTGGAGTCTTCGTGTTAATCAAAGCAGAAGGCCACCGATGTACCGAATTTAAAGTAAGCCGAACAATAAGTAAGATTTTTTGAAGTCGGTCAGTAACTGGCCCACTTCCCGGAGAGAAGTGGTCTTCCTGTTAATCTAAGCAAAAGGACACTTACGTGTATGTACCGAGTTGCAAGTAAATCGGATCATAAACACGATTTTTTGAATAGGTCAATCCCAGGTCCACTTTCTGGAAAGAAGTCTAGTCTTCCTCTTAATCTAATCAAAATGACACATTTGTACCGGGTTTCAAGTAAATCGGACCATAAAATAGATTTTTTGAATAGGACAGTTCCCGGCCCACCTATCTACCGAATTTCAAGTAACCCGGAGCATAAACAAGGTTTTTTGAATAGGTCAGTGCCCGATCCACTCTCTAGAAAGAACTGTAGTCTTCCTGTAAATCTAAGCAAAATTCCGCCTAGGTACCGAATTTAAAGCAAGCCGACCCACAAGTAAGCTTCTTCGATTAAGCCAGTCCCTGGTCAACTTTCTGGAAAGAAGTGTAGTTTTCCTGTAAACCTAAGCAAAAGGCCGGCTAGGTACCAAATTTCAAGTAAATCACGCCATATATAAAATTTTTTGTTTTGGAAAAGCTCATTCCTTGGTTCACTTCCCGGATATAAGAGTAGTCGGACTCTTTCAAAAAAATCGATTAATGATCCAGTTGCCGGAGGGAAATGTGGTCCGCCTATGTACCGAATTTAAAATAAGCCACTTTCTGGAAAGGGGTGTAGACTTCCTGTTAATCTAAGCAAAAAGCCACTGTAAAGAAACCGAGTTTTTTCTGTGTTTTTAACATTTATTGTAAATAGCAGGCGGGTTTGAATTAGCCCGTGCGTTCAAAAGAGCGATTAATCAACGACTAACATTTTCAAATTCGCAAATAAGAGAACCAGCGAATGGAATGTATAACTTAAATAGAATTACAATAGATAATAGATAATATGTTCATCTTTGCTTCTCAGAGCACGTTACAATATAATATAATCTAGGTGAGTATAGATATATCAGAGAGTATGCAATAGTTGACGAGTCTAAGCTAACGGCGTCGACTCCGCTGCTTGCATTATCTTTTATGTTGGCAGTGGCGGCGTAACCAAACATTCTCCCCCTGTTAGAAGACTGGGGCTTTCAACTTCATCTTGCTTCGGAAGTAGACATAGCTTTCTAATCGCCCTTCGTATGACTCCAGTCGCCGTCTTGAGTTCTGCAACCCTTGCGACTCCATCTGAACTGCTCATTAGTTTGACGACTCTCGCTAATGGCCACTTAAGGGGCGGCAAGTTCTCGTCCTTCACTTCCTACTCTTGTCGCCAGCGATTCCAAAAGTTTTGCTGGTAATATGACACCCTCTGCCAGTAGTCTAAGCGATTAATATTGAGCTTTGTGACGTCAGGTTCCTCAAACAATGATAGCCGTTCCAATGAAATGCGCTGGTGTTAAAACGTCTAAATCATCATTATGCTCTGAAAGTGGAAGCAAAGGTCTAGAGTTAGTTATTGCCATTATGTGGCAAACAAGTGTATGAAGCTCATCAAGTTTTAAAACAGCTGAAGCAATGGCTCGATAGAAGTGGTACTTAGCAGTTTTAACGGCAGCCTCCCACAGTCCACCAAAATGTGGAGAGCGAGGTAGGATAAATCGCCAATCTATGGTGTTGTCTAAGCAAAACTCATGAACAACCTTGATGTGCTCCTCATTAAGAAAAAGGCGTCGTAGATCAGCAAGTTCGTATTTCGCGCCGGTAAAGTTAGTAGCGTTGTCCGACCATATACGTGTAGGCCGACAGCGTGTGAGAATGAAACGCTTGAGCGCGCTTAAAAAGGCCTTCGTAGAATGATCCATAACCAATTCCATATGTACGGCCTTTGTGGCGAAGCATATAAAGATACAGATGTAACACTTTACAGGTTGCCTGCTGCGTACTTCATTCTTGTAAAAGATCGGGCCACAGAAATCAACACCTGTTACCATAAATGCGTATGACGTGTTGACTCGATCATTTGGAAGATCCGCCATGATGTGCTCAGCTAATTTCGGCTTAGCTCGAAAACAGATCGTGCATATACTTACAACACTTGATACAGTTTTTCGGCCTCCAAGTGGCCAATAGTGCAAGCGGATGTTAACAAGCAGTGCACGGGGCCCTGCATGTAAATTGCGTTTGTGAAAATACATAATTATTGCATAAGTTACTGGATGATGTCTAGGCAATATAACAGGATGTTGTGCGTCGAAGTTTAGGGCCGAATTCTTCAGTCGTCCACCAACGCGAAGTAGTCCACAGTCGTCGATAAATGGTGAAAGAGAGGCAATGTATCTTGATGATTTTAAGTTTTTTCCCCCATTGTAAACCATTGTAGTCGTCTCTAAGGTTTGCCATTTGTATTATACGCAGAAGTAATTTTGTCGCAAACAGTCAACCCAAAGTGTCGTATGCGATGAGAAAATTTATAGATATAGCCAAAAACATGTTGTAACTTTGTGAAGGAGTTAGCAAATTTCGATTTCAATGTGATGTCAGTGTACTGAGGCACTCCAAGTAATACTTTCTTTCGAAGTTCCGGAGGCGTCTTAATCGTATTGCAGAGTATTGGCCACTCACTCGGACAAGCAATCAGAAACTCTGGACCATGGGCCCAAAGCGACGATTCGATTCGGAGGCGTCTTAATCGTATTGCAGAGTATTGGCCACTCACTCGGACAAGCAATCAGAAACTCTGGACCATGGGCCCAAAGCGACGATTCGATGAGTTCGCTGGGAGATGCACCCCTAGAAAGAATGTCAGCGGGATTAAGTTTGGTGGGCACATAGTGCCACTCCATTCCAGCTGTCAACTCTTGAATAGATGATATGCGATTAGCTACAAAAATCTGAAACCGTGATGGCTCGTCATGTATCCATGATAACGCAACTGCTGAATCCGACCAACAATGAAAGGGGCACGCAAACAGTTCCATCTTAAATACCTCGTGAATAAGCTGAGCTAGTAACGCCGCACCGCACAGTTCCAGTTTAGGAACTGTAATCGTCTTAAGAGGTGCTACGCGAGACTTGGAGCAAAGTAAATGAGAGCAAAGATAAAATGAGTTTTTCATCCTTATTACCAGACACGACGTAGATACAAGCCCCGTAAGCATCGACGCTTGCGTCGCAGAAACCATGAACTCCTTTAACACCCTTGGGCAACATTGACAGTCGCGGGAAGCTAAGTTTTGGTATACGTTCGAATTCAGTACACAAGCTAGTGTTTAGCGATGACGGCAAGCTTTCATCCCAGCCAAACCTTTATCTCCATATCTGCTGAAGAGATATCTTCCCCTTGGAAATTACGGGACCGATAAGACCAAGCGGGTCATAAAAACGAGCAATCGTAGATAAAATTGAGCGTTTGCAATGCCCAGCTGATTTAATCGTTCGTGAGTATGAAAACAGCAATCGATCGGACGCTGGATTCCAAGTTAGACCAAGTGTCTTAGTGATGTCACTTCCATCATGAAACTAAAGGAGGGTTTCCGTATCTTCGGCTGGTATACCTTAAAGAACATCTGGTATATTTGAGCACCACTTGCGCAACTTAAACCTGCCTTTCGATAATAGGTGTTGAACTTGGTCCATGATCTCTCTGACTTCTTCAATGCCACCGGTGATTAGATCGTCGACGTAATTATTTCTGAGCCAATAGGAAACGCCTGCTGCTCATCAAATGATAATTGATGCATCGATCGCACCGATAAGAATGCGGCTGGTCGTGTGCCGTAGGTAACTGTATCAAACCTATACATCTACACGTCATGTTGTGCTGCATCGCGCCACATTATACACTGTAAGTAGCTGTCCGGTTCTAAAACCCGAACACATCTATACATTTTACAGATATCGCCTGTCAAAGCTACTGGAAATGTTCGAAATCGTAACAACAAATCGAAGAGTTTGGGTTGTATGGTGGGTCCTGTCATAAGGACATCATTGAGTGAGTATCTGGTCGATGAAGAAGCTGAACCATCGAATACGACGCGAGGTTTGGTGGTGGTGCTATCTTCCTTCAAGACGCAGTGGTGAGGCAAAAAATATTTACAGAGATGTAGTTTGTCTGCACTAACTAATGACATGTGCCCTAACCTCATATATTCATGAATGAATTCAGCGTACAGCGACTTAAGATGAGGTTTGCGATCTAACTTGCGTTCTAAATTCAGGAATCGACGAAATGCTAGCGAATAAGACTCACCCAGAACGCCAATATTATACTTGGTTGGCAGACGAACAGCATAATCCCCAGTCTTTAGTCGAATGAAGTTAGCGGTGAAGTATGCCTCGCAATCTTTTGTGAGTTTGGTGACAGATGAACAGCAACTCTCCATCTCCCAGAAGCGACGAACGACATGATCTAGTTGCGCATAAGACTCACTTCCGATGCCAGATGACGATAACGCGACCAGTGACGGCGTTGCTTGCTTCTGTGAATCACCTCCTGTAACCACCCACCCTATCCTGGCTTTTTGAAGTAGTGGAAGATTAGGTGCTAACTTGATCTGTCCAACATATATATATGGTAATTGGCACTTTGTAACCGCTGAAGCGATTTTCGGCCGAGCTCCTCCTCTAATTTGTGGTTTTGCGTCTTGATGTTTTTTTCCAACAAATGGAGGGACCTACAGTTTATACTAAGCCGCCTCCGAACGGCTGATGATTTTTTTACGAGGAGCCTTTTTTATTTCATGTCCGAAATACCCTCGGAGGGGTGGACATTCCCTGCCGAGGGGCGACCGCAATTAGAAAATTTAACTTAATTTTTTTATTTAAATTAATTTTCCAAAACTTTTGGATGTTGCTGGCACTGGGATATGAACCCGAGCCTTCCGAATGTCAGTACGCAATGCTAACCACTAGGCTATCGCGGCCGCCAACACATAACAAGTCATAAAAAAGACTAGCGCCAATAAGCAGTGGGATTGATTGTCAGTTATGCTAGGAGCTACCAACGCTGTAATGATAGCTGAGTAGTCCGAAGTTTGAGAACGAAGATTTGAGTCGACAGTAAAACCGTCAGAGATGAACTTTGAATCACCAAGACCCGCTACAGAAGCAGATGACTTGGTTCTACGAATCTGGAGTAGATGAGCAAGACGAGATGTTATGATGTGCAACTGCGACCCAGAGTCGAGCAGTGCACGGCATGGTACCCACATACCTGTATTGTTTTTAACGTTTACAACCGCAGTAGCCAGGAGAACAACATCATCACTGAGATTCTGGGCTGGCATGGAATAAGACGACAAAGGCGATAGTGCTGCTAAGGTGCAATGTGACGATGGTGGAGTTATTTGCGACGTTGAGCGATTATTCTGTTCTAAATGCAATAAACTGTGATGTTTGGCACCACATGAGCAACAGAGGCCTGCATTGCACGATTTAAGCTGATGACCTCTTCTGAGGCAATTGAGACATAGCGCAAGACTTTTGGCTTTCCTAAGACTAAGTTGCGGGGTTAAGTTATTAAATCGACTGCAGCTATATATAGAATGGTCTGTGCTGTCACATAAAACAAAACCATTGACTACGTTAGTAGATACAAACGATTTTCTACTTGTGTTAGTATTTCTACTGATCTTGCCTGAAAATTGTGTATGCTAGCTGATATTGAATGCTCGATGCTCTCAAGTTTTTGACACCGCTTCTCCAAGAAAGCCGTAAATTGTTCACAGGAAGGTATCGCGTCCAATTGTGCGGTTTCCTCCCATTTAACCTGTGTTGCGCTGTCCACCTTTTGTAGAAGAGTGTGCACAATTATGTATGCCGCGATTTGCTTCACGTCACCGATTGCCTGCAACGCGCGTAGATTAACATTAACCTTATCGGAAAATTCTCTCAGTTTTATTGCCGACGAGGAGTCCACCCTTTTGAGCCCAAGAATCTCAGCGATGTGTGCCTGGAAAATAAGACACCTATTATTAAAACGTTTTTCGAGTAAGTCTAAAGCCGCAATATAGTTAGAACTACTGATCTCCAACGAACGGATGGTATCCAATGCTGCTCCTCTCAAGGGTGATCGCAAATGCTGCATCTTCTCGACATCAGTGAGATCAGGATCCTTATCGATAATAGTTGAAAACATCGAAAAAAAGTCGGTGTACTCTGTGTAGCCACCACTGAATACAAGTAATTTCAACTCAGGCAAACGTGGACGATTTTGCATTATTATTGTTTGACCTTCTAAAGTTTGATCCTGACGCAACGTCGAGCAAGGTGGTAATTGACGCCTACTAATTTCATGCCTGCTCCGAGAGCGTAGTGCAATAACTAGTTCATCGAAACTGATGCGCAGCTGCCCGCCAATTTCATCATAATCCAGCCCTTCGAGACTGTTGTGCGCCGAGTTGAAAGCTGAGCAAATTTGATCAAGACTTTCTAAACGTACATTTAACTCAGATTCCGTAAACGAACTTAACTGCCCATCTTCAAGCACTCGCCCAATAGTTTGCGCCTGCATAAAGATCGTTTGCGCCTTACGTTTATAAAAAACCACCATATTGTGTGGTGGCGACGTTGGAGGTTCCTCTGTTTGGCATATTGAAAATGTTTTAATGCCCTTGAATGTCGCGAAAATTTCTGTTTCTAACGGATTTGAATCGTCCGATATAGCGGCATGTATTACGAATTCCCGAATTTGCAACGGAACAAAATGTTGTACATAAGTCACTGTATATTCGTGTATGTACATATGTTCACCGCGAAATCACGCTATGTTTATAACGGAATATATATACCGACGATATAATTAGTACAACGAGTAATTTATACATTCACCGTGTCCACAAGTTAAATATATTTTGCTTCGACTTATAATAGTTTAATAAAAAACTTCGGACTATAAGACGATCACGTCGGGGTCACCAAAAAATGTAAAGAAACCGAGCTTTTTATTGTGAATAGCAGGCGGGTTCGAATTAGCCCGTGCGTTCAAAAGAGCGATTAATCAACAACTAACATTTCCAAATTCGCAAATATGAGAACCAGCGAATGGAATGTATAACTTAAATAGAATTACAATAGATAATAGATAATATGTTTATCTTTGCTTCTCAGAGCACTATACAATATAACATAATCTAGGTGAGTATAGATATATCAGAGAGTATGCAATAGTTGACGAGTCTAAGCTAACGGCGTCGACTCCGCTGCTTGCATTATCTTTTATGTTGACAGTGGCGGCGTAACCAAACAGCCATTTTTGTACCGAATTTAAAGTAAGACCAGCAGATTTTTTCGAATAGGCCGCTGGTCCACTTTCTGGAGAAAAGTGTAGTTTTCCTGTAAATCTAAGCATAAGGCCACCTAGGTACCGAATTTAAAGTAGAACGACGCACAAATTAGCCTCTTCGTATGGGTCAGTCCCCGGTCTCTCTCCCGATGAGAAGTGGAGTCTTCCTGTGAATTAAAGAGACGTGTAATCTTCCTGTTAATGTAAGAAAAAAGTCACCTATGTGCCGGATTTCAAGGAAATCTCACCATAAACAAGATTTTTTGAATAACTCAGTCCCTGGCCCACTTCCCGGAGAGATGTGTAGTCTTCCTGTTAATCTAAGCAAACAGCCACCTGTGAACCTAATTTAAAGTAAGCCAACGTACAAATTAGCCTTTTCGTATATGTCAGTGCCCGGTCTCCTTCCCGGAGAGAAGTGGAGTCTTCCTGATAATCAAAGCAGAAAGACACCTGTGTACCGCATTTCATGTAAATCGAGTCATAAATAAACTTTTTTCGAATAAGTCAGTCCCTGGTCCACATTCAGGTAAATAAATTTTTTTTTGGGAATGTTCAATCCTTGGTCCATTTCTTGGATATTATAGTAGTCGGACTTTTTCGAAAAAGTCGATTCCTGGTCAGCTTTCTGGAGAAAAGTGTAGTCTTCCTCTTAATCTATACGTATGTAAAAGTGCAACTATGTTTCGAACTTCAAGCGAGCCGACCCACAAATAAACGTTCCTGGATAGCCCAGTCCCACCCACTTTCCGGAGAAAAGTTTTTTCCGCCAATGTACCGAATTTAAAGTAAGCTGACCCACAGATAAACTTTTTCGATTAAGCCACTCTCTTGTCCACTTTCTGGAGAGAAGCGTAGTTTTCCTGTTAATCTAAGCTAAAAGCCACCAATGTACGAAATTTCAAGAAATCAAGCCATAAATAGATTTTTTTTGGAAAAGCTTAGCTTATAACTTGGTTCACTTCCGGATATAATAGTAGTCAGCCTGTTTTGAAAAGGTAGGTTCCTGGTTAATCTTAGAAGAAGGCCATCTATATACAGAATGTCAAGTGAATAGAAGCAGAAAAAATATTTCTTCGAATAGACCAGTCCCTGGCCCACCTTCCGGAGATAATTGTAGTCGACCACATTTGAAAAGGAGTGTTTCTGGTCCACTTTCTGTAGAACGGTGTTGTTTAACTGTTAATCTAAGCAAAATGCTGCCTTTGTACCGAATTTAATTTAAGCCGAACAATAAGTAAGATATTTTCGAATAGGTCAGCCCCTGGTCCATTTTCTGGAGAAAAGTATAGTCTTTCGGTTCATCTAAGCAGAAGGCCAGCTTTATACGGAATTTCAAGTAAATGGAGAAATCAATAAACTTTTTTTGAATAGGTCAGTCTCTGGTTCACTTTCTGGAGAGAACTGTAATCTTACTTTTTGTCTAAGCAAAAAGCCAGCTATGTACTGAATTTCAAGTAAATCGAGCCATAAACAAAATTTTTTGAATGGGTCAGTCCCTGGCCCACTTCCCGGAGAGAACTGTAATCTTCCTGTTAATCTAAGCAAAAAGCCAGCTATGTACCGAATTTAAAGTAAATCGAGAAATAAACTTCAGTCCCTGGTCCATTTTCCGGTAAATAAACTTTTTTGGGAAAGTTCAATGCTTGGTCCACTTCCTGGATATAATAATAGTCGGACTTTTCGAAACAGTCGATTCCTGCTCCACTTTCTGGAGAAAAGTGTAGACCTCCTCTGATTCTAACCAAAAGGCCAACTATGTACCGAGCTTCAAGCGAGCCGACCCACATATAAACTTTTTTGGAATAGGCCAATCCCATCGACCTTTCCGAGAGAAGTTTAGTCTTCCTGTTAATATAAACAAATGCCACTTATGTAACGAATTTCTGGCAACTGAAGCCATAAATAAACTTTTTTCAAATAGTCCAATTCCAGGTCCACTTCCCGAAGAGAAGTGATTGGAGCATTCCTCTTGATCTAAGCAGAAAGATTTCTGCTTCACCTTCCGGAGAGAAATGTAGTCTTCCTGCTAATCTAAGCAAAAAGCCACTTATGTACCGAATTTCAAGCAAATGGAGCCATAAATAAACTTTCTTCGAATAGGTCAGTCCCTGGTCCCCTTTCCGGATAAAAGTGTAGTCTTCCTGTTAATCTTAGCAAAAAGCTTCAAGTAAATCAGGCCATAAACATGGACTTGCGAATCGGTCAGTCCGTGGTTCAATTTCTGGAAAGCAGTGTAGTCTTCCGTTAATGTAAGCAAAGAGCCACCTAGGTATCGAAATTCTAGTAAATCAAGCAATAATAAATTTTTTTTTGGAATAGTTCATTCCTTTTTCCACTTGCCGGAGACTACTTGTCGTACTTTTTCGAAGTGGTCGATTCCTGGTCCACTTTCTGGTGAGAAGTGTATACTTCCTGTTAATGTAAGCAAAAGGCCACCTATTTACCGAATTTCAAGTAAATCAAGCAAAATGAAATTTCAAATAGGTCAGGCCCTGGCCCACTTCCCGGACAGAAGTGTAGTCTTCCAGTTAATCTAAGCAAAAGACCACTTATGTACCGAATTTCAAGTAACCGGAGTTATCAATAAACTTTTTTCGAATAGCCCAGTCTCAGGTCCACCTATGTACCGAATTTCAAGTAAATCGGGCCATAAATAAACTTTTTTCGAATAGAGCAGTCCATGGTCCACTTTACGGAGAGAAGTGGAGTCTTCCTGTTAACCTAAGCAGAAGGCCACCTATTTACCGAATTTCAAGTAAATCAAGCAAAATGAATTTTCAGTCCCGGGTCCACTTCCCGCAGAGAAGTGTATTCTTCCAGTTAATCTAAGCAAAAAGCCACTAGTGTCCCGTATTTAAAGCTTGCCGACTCCTACACAAACCTTTTTCGAATAGAGCACTCCCTGGTCCACTTTCCGGAGAGAAGTGGAGTCTTGCTGTTATCCTAAGCAGAAGGCCACCTATGTACTTAATTTCAAGTAACGCAAGCCATAAATAAACTTTTTTTTGGGAATAGTCCATTCCTTGGTCCACTTCACGGAGGTAACAGCAGTCGATCTTTTCGAAAAGGGAGGTTTTTGGTTCACTTTCTGGAGAGAAGTGTAGTCTTCCTGTTAATCTAAGCAAAAGGCCACATATGTACCAAAATTCAAGCGAGCCGGCCCTTAAAGAAACTTTTTTTCGATTAGCCCAGTCTCCAGTCCACTTTACGAAGAAAAGTGTTGTCTCCGTGTAAATATAAGCAAAAGGTGGCCTACGTGTATGTACCGAATTTCAAGTAAATCAAAAGATAAAAAAACTTTTTTCGAATAGATCAGTCCGTGGTCCACTTTCCGGAGAGAAGTGGAGTCTTCTTGTTATTCTAAGCAAAAGTCGATTCCTGGTCTACTTCCTGGAGAGAAATGTAGTAAGTAAACTTGTTTCAGACTAGTCGGTCCCTGGCCCACTTCCTGGAGAAAAGTGCAGTCTTCCTGTTAATATACGCAAAAGGTCACTAATTTCCCGAATTTCAAGCGAGTCGATCCCTAAATAAACTTTTTTCGAATAAGTCAGTCCCTGCTCCACTTTCCGGACAGAAGCGGGGTCTTCCAGTTAATCAAAGCAAAGAGCCACCTATGTACCAAACTACAAGTAAATCAAGCCATAAATAAACTTTTCTTTGATATGTTTATTCCTTGGTCCACTTCCCGGAGATTATAGTAGTCAAACTTTTTTGAAAAGGTCGATTCCTGGTCCACTTTCTGGAGAGAAGTCTAGTCTTACTGTTAATTTAAACAAAAGTCCACTTTTATACTGAAATTTAAGCCATCCGACCCACAAAGAACCTTTTTTGGAATAGCCCAGTCTAAGGTCCACTTTCCGGAGAAACCTGAAGTCTTGCTGTTAATATAAGCAGAAGGCGAACTATGTACCGAATTTCAAGTAAATCGAGACATCAACAAGAATTTATAACCCTTGAATAAACTTTTTTCGAATAAGGCAGTCTGTGGTCCACTTTCCGGAGAGAAGTAAAATCTTCCTGTTAATCTCAGCATAAGGCCACTTATGTACCGCATTTCAAGTTAATCGAGCCATAATCAAGATTTTTTGACTAGGTCAGTCTGTTCATCTAAGGAAAAATCCACCTTTGTACAAATTTAAAGAAATTCGAGCCATAAATAAACTTTTTTCGATTAGGTCAGTCCCTGGTCCACTTACCGGAGAGAAGTGAAGTCTAACTGTAAATCTAAGCAAAATGCCACCTAAGCGTACTTCAAGTAAATCGAGCCATAAACCAAATTTGTTGAATGCGTCAGTCCCTTTCACACTTTCTGGAGAGAAGCGTATTCTTCCAGTTAATCTAAGCAAAAAGCCACCTATGTACCAAATTACAAGTAAATCAGCCCTAAATAAACTTTTTTTGGAAAAGTTCATTCCTTGGTCCTTCCTGATAATCTAAGCAGGATGCCACCTATGTACCGAATTTCAAGTAAATCGAGCCATGAATAAAGTTTTTTCGAATAGTTCAGTCCCTGGTCCACTTTCCGGAGAGAAATAATGTCTTCCTGGTCATTTAACCAGAATGCCACGTATGTACTGAATTTAGGGTAGGCCAAACATTAAGTAAGATTTTTTTTTCGAATAGGTCAGCCCCTGGTCCACTTTCCGGAGAGAGAGATGGAGTTTTCCTCTTAATCTAAGCAAAAGGCCACCGAAGTACCGAACTCAAAGTAAGCCGAACAGAAGATACGATTTTTTCAAACAGGTCAGTCTCTGGTCCACTTCCTGCAGGAAAGTGTAGTCGTCCTGTTATTCAACTAAGTACCTAATCAAGTAAACGGAGACATCAATAAACTTTTTGTGAATAGGGCAGCCGCTGTTACACTTTCTGGAGAGAAGTGTAGTCATCCTGTTAATCTAATCAAAAGGCCCCTTGTGTACCGAATTTCAAGTAAATCAAGCAATAAAAAACCTTTGTTTGGAATAGTTCATTCCTTTTTGCACTTCCAGGAGGTAAAACTAGTCGGGTTTTTTTTAAAAAGTCGATTCCTGGGCCACTATCTGGAGAGAATTGTAGTCATCCTGTTAATCTATTTAAAAGGCCACTTATGTACCGAATTTCAAGTAAATGGAGGCATCAATGAACTTTTTTCGAATATGTCAGCCTCTGGTACACTTTCCGGAGAGAAGTGGAGTCTTCCTGTTAAACTAAGCACAAGACCAACTATGTACCGCATTTAAAGTAAGCCGTACCTTAAGTAAGAATTTTTCGAATAGATCAGCCCCCGCTCCAGTTTCTGGAGAAAAGTGTACTCGTCCTGTTATTCTAAGCAAACTCCGACCTAAGTACCAAATGTCAAGTACATCGAACGAAAGTAAACTTTTTTCGAACTTTTTCCACTTTCCGAAAAGGAGTCGAGTGTTCTTGTTATTCTAAGCAGAAGGCCACCTATGTACTGAATTTCAAGTAAAGCAAGCCATAAATAAATTTGTTTTGGGAAGAGTTCATTCCTTGGTCCACTTCCCGGAGGTAAAAGTAGTCGGACTTTTTTGAAAAAGTCGATTCCTGGCCCACTATCTGGAGAGTAGTGTAGGTATCCTGTTAATCTAATTAAAAGGCCACTTATGTACCGAATTTCAAGTAAATGGAGCCATCAATAAACTTTTTTCGAATATGTCAGCTCCAGGTACACTTACCGGAGAGAAGTATAGTCATCCTGCTAATCTACGCAAAAGACCACTTATGTACCAAAATTCTAGCGAGCCGAACCCCAAAGAAATTTTTTTCGAATAACCCAGTTTCTGGCCCCCTTTCCGAAGATTAGTGTTGTCTTCCTGTTAATCTAAGCAAAAGGTCACCTACGTACCGAATTTCAAGTAAATCGAGCCATAAATAAACTTTCTGGAGAGAAGTGTAGTCTTCCTGTTAATCTAAGCAAAAAGCCACCTATGTGCCGGATTTCAAGAACATCGGACCACAAACAAGATTTTTTGAATCACTCAGTCCCTGGCCCACTTCCCGAAGAGAACTGTGCTCTTACTGTTCATCTAAGCAAAAAGCCATTTATGTAACTAATTTCATGTAAATCGAGCCATAAATAAATTTGTTTTGGAAAAATTCATTCCGTGGTCCACTTTCCGGAGAGAAGTAAAGTCTTCCTGATAATCTAGGCAGAATGCCAGCTATGTACCTGGTCCACTTCCCGGAGAGAAGTGTAGTCTTTCTGTTAATATAACCAGAAGGCCCCTTTTGTACCAAATTTAAAGTAAATGGAGACAACCATAAACTTACTTCAAAAGGTTAGTCCGTGGTCCACTTTCCGGAGAGAAGTAAGATCTTCCTGCTAATCTAAGCAGGATGCAACCTATGTACCAAATTTCAAGTAAATCGGGCCATAAATAAACTTTTCTCGAATAGGTCAGTCCCTGTTAGACTTTCTGGAGAGAAGTATAGTCGTCCTGTTAATCTGAGAAAAAATCCACTTTTGTACAAAATTTAAAGTAAATTGAGCCATAAATAAACTTTTTTCGAAAAGGTCAGTCCCTGGTCCGCTTTCCGGAGAGAAGTAAGATCTTCCTGTTAATCTAAGCAAAGAGCCACCTATAGACCAAATTACAAGTAAATCAAGCCAATAATAATCTCATTTTGGAAATGTTTATTCCTTGGTCCACTTCCCGGAGAGAATTTGAGTCTTCCTGTTAATCTAAGCAGAATGCCACCTATGTACCGAATTTCAAGTAAATCGAGCCATAAATTAACTTGTTTTGGAAAAGTACATTCCCTGGTCCACTTTCCGGAGAGAAGTAAAGTCCTCCTGATAATCTAGACAGAATGCCAGCTATGTACCGAATTTGTAGGAAGCCAAACATTAAGAAAGATTTTTCCGAGTAGGTCAGTACCTGTTTCACTTTCTGGAGAGAAGTGTAGTCGTCCTATTAATCTGAGAAAAAATCCACCTTTGTACCAAATTTAAAGTAAATCGAGCCATAAATAATCTTTTTTCGAATATGTCAGCTCCTGTTACACTTACCGGAGAAAAGTAAGATCTTCCTGTTAATCTAAACAGAATGCCATCTTTGTACCGAATTGCAAGTAAATCGAGCCATAAATAAACTTGTTTTGGAAAAGTTCTTTCCCTGGTCCACATTCCGGAGAGAAGTAAAGGCCTCCTATTAATCTAAGCAAAGAGCCACCTATGGACCAAATTACAAGTAAATCAAGCCAATAATAATCTCATTTTGGAAATGTTTATTCCTTGGTCCACTTTCCGGAGAGAAGTAAAGTCATCCTGATAACCTAGGCAGAATGTAACTATGTAACTAATTTCAAGTAAATCGAGCCATAAATAAACTTGTTTTGGAAAAGCTCAGTTCCTGGTCCACTTTCCGGAGATAAGTTAAGTCTTCCTGATAATATAAGCAGACTGCCAGCTATGTACCGAATTTGTAGGAAGCCAAACATCAATTAAGAATTTTTCGAATACGTCAGTCCATGTTACACTTTCTGGAGAGAAGTGTAGTCATCCTGTTAATCTAAAGAAAAGTCCAGCTTTGTATCGAATTTCAAGTAAATCAAGCCATAAATAAGCTTGTTTTGGAAGCGTTCATGCGTTGGTCCACTTTCCAGAGAGAAGTAAAATCTTGCTGTTAATCTAAGCAGAAGAGCACTTATGTACCAAATTTCAAGTAAATCGAGCCATAAACAATATTTTTGAATGGGTCAGTCCCTGGTCCACTTTCGGGAGAGAAGTAAAGCCTTCCTGTTAATCTAAACGGAATGCCACCTATATACCGAATTTAAAGTAAGCCAAACATTAAGTAAAATTTTTTCGAATAGGTCAGCCCCTGGTCCACTTTCTGGTGAAAGGTCTAGCAGTCCTGCTATCCAAAGCAAACGGACACCTAAGTACCGAATCATGAAAACGGAGCCATCAACAAACTTTTTTCGAATAGGTCAGTCCCTGTTACACTTTCTGGAGAGTAGCGTAGTCTTCTTGTTCATCTAAGCAGGATGCCACCTAAGTACCGAATTTCAAGTAAATCGAGCCTTAAATAAGCTTTTTTCGAATAGGTCAGTCCCTGGTCCACTTCCCGGAGAGAAGTGAAGTCTTCCTGCTAATATAACCAGAAGGCCACATTTGTACCAAATTAAAATAAATGGAGCCAACCATAAACTTTTTTCAAAAAGGTCAGTCCCTGGTCCACTTTCCGGAGAGAAGTAAGATCTTCCTGTTAATCTAAGCAGGATGCCATCTATGTACCGAATTTCAAGTAAATCGAGCCATAAATAAATTTTTTTCGAATAGGTCAGTCCCTGGTCCACTTTCCGGAGAGAAGTAAAGTCGAATAGCCCAATTGTACCGTCTTTCAAGTAAATCGAGCCATAAATAAACTTTTTTCGAATAGGTCAGTCCCTGGTCCACTTTCGGGAGAGAAGTAAAGTTTTCCTGTTTATCTAAACAGAATGTCAGCTACATACCGATTTTAAAGCAAGCCAAACATTAAGTAAAATTTTTTCGAATAGGTTCGCCCCTGGTCCACATTCTGGAGAGAAGTGTAGTCATCCTGTTAATCTAAAGAAAAGTCCACCTTTGTACCGAATTTCAAGCAAATCGAGCCATAAATAAACTTTCTTCAAATAGGTCGGTCTCTGGTCCACTTTCCGGAGAGAAGTAAACTTTTCCTGTTAATCTAAGCAGAATGCCAGCTATGTACCGAACTTGTAGGAAGCCAAACATCAATTAAGAATTTTTCGAATAGGTCAGTCCATGTTACACTTACTGGAGAGAAGTGTAGTCTTCGTGTTAATCTAACGAAAAGTCCACCTTTGTACCGAATTTCAAGTAAATCGAGCCATAAATAAACTTTTTTCGAATAGGTCAGTCCCTGGTCCACTTTCCAGAGAGAAGTAAAGTCTTCCTGTTAATCTAAGCAGAAAGCCATCTATGTACCGAATTTCAAGTAAATCGAGCCATAAATGAACTTGTATTGGAAAAGTTCATTCCCTGGTCCACTTTCCGGAGAGAAGTAAAGTCTTCCTGATAATTTAAGCAGACAGCCAGCTATGTACCGAATTTGTAGGAAGCCAGACATTAAATAAGATTTTTTCGAATAAGTCAGTCCCTGTTACAATTTCTGGACATAAGTGTAGTCGTCCTGTTAATCTGAGAAAAAATCCACTTTTGTACAAAATTAAAAGTAAATCGAGCCATAAATAAACTTTTTTCGAAAAAGTCAGTCCCTGTTACACTTTCCGGAGAGAAGTTAAGTCTTCCTGTTTATCTAAACAGAATGCCAGCTACATACCGAATTTAAAGCAAGCCAAACATTAAGTAAAATTTTTTCGAATAGGTCAGTCCCTGTTACACTTTCTGGAGAGAAGTGTAGTCGTCCTGTTAATCTGAGTAGAAATCCACCTGTGTACCACAGTACAAGTAAATCAAGTCACAAATAAACTTGTTTTTGAAAAGTTCATTCCTTGGTCCACTTTCCGGAGAGAAGTAAAATCTTCCTGCTAATCTAAGCAGGATGCCACCTATGTACCGAATTTCAAGTAAATCGGGCCATAAATAAACTTTATTCGAATAGGTTAGTCCCTGGTCCACTTTACGGAGAGAAGTAAAGTCGAATAGCACAATTGTACCGAGTTTCAAGTAAATCGAGCCATAAATAAACTTTTTTCGAATAGGTCAGACCCTGGTCCACTTTCGGGAGAGAAGTAAAGTTTTCCTGTTTATCTAAACAGAATGCCAGCTACATACCGAATTTAAAGCAAGCCAAACATTAAGTAAAATTTTTTCGAATAGGTCAGCCCCTGGTCCACATTCTGGAGAGAAGTGTAGTCATCCTGTTAATCTAAAAAAAAGTCCACCTTTGAACCGAATTTCAAGTAAATCGAGCCATAAATAAACTGTCTTCAAATAGGTCGGTCCCTGGTCCACTTTCCGGAGAGAAGTATACTCTTCCTGTTAATCTAAGCAGAATGCCAGCTATGTACCGAACTTGTAAGAAGCCAAACATCAATTAAGAATTTTTCGAATACGTCAGTCCATGTTACACTTTCTGGAGAGAAGTGTAGTCATCCTGTTAATCTAAAGAAAAGTCCACCTTTGTATCGAATTTCAAGTAAATCAAGCCATAAATAAACTTGTTTTGGAAGAGTTCATGCGTTGGTCCACTTTCCAGAGAGAAGTAAAATCTTGCTGTTAATCTAAGCAGAAGAGCACTTATGTACCAAATTTCAAGTAAATCGAGCCATAAACAATATTTTTGAATGGGTCAGTCCCTGGTCCACTTTCGGGAGAGAAGTAAAGCCTTCCTGTTAATCTAAACGGAATGCCACCTATATACCGAATTTAAAGTAAGCCAAACATTAAGTAAAATTTTTTCGAATAGGTCAGCCCCTGGCCCACTTTCTGGAGAAAGGTCTAGCAGTCCTGCTATCCAAAGCAAACGGACACCTAAGTACCGAATCATGAAAACGGAGCCATCAACAAACTTTTTTCGAATAGGTCAGTCCCTGTTACACTTTCTGGAGAGTAGCGTAGTCTTCTTGTTCATCTAAGCAGGATGCCACCTAAGTACCGAATTTCAAGTAAATCGAGCCTTAAATAAGCTTTTTTCGAATAGGTCAGTCCCTGGTACACTTCCCGGAGAGAAGTGAAGTCTTCCTCTAATATAACCAGAAGGCCACTTTTGTACCAAATTAAAATAAATGGAGCCAACCATAAACTTTTTTCAAAAAGGTCAGTCCCTGGTCCACTTTCCGGAGATAAGTAAGATCTTCCTGTTAATCTAAGCAGGATGCCATCTATGTACCGAATTTCAAGTAAATCGAGCCATAAATAAACTTTTTTCGAATAGGTCAGTCCCTGGTCCACTTCTCGGAGAGATGTGTAGTCTTCCTGTTATTATAACCAGAAGGCCCCTTTTGTACCAAATTTAAAGTAAATGGAGCCAACCATAAACTTTCTTCAAAAGTCAGTCTCTGGTCCTTTTTCCGGAGAGAAGTAAGGTCTTCCTGCTAATCTAAGCAGGACGCCACCTATGTACCGAATTTCAAGCAAATCGGGCCGTAAATAAACTTTTTTCGAATAGGTCAGTCCCTGGTCCACTTTCCGGAGAGAAGTAAAGTCGAATAGCCCAATTGTACCGAGTTTCAAGTAAATCGAGCCATAAATAAACTTTTTTCGAATAGGTCAGTCCCTGGTCCACTTTCGGGAGAGAAGTAAAGTTTTCCTGTTTATCTAAACAGAATGCCAGCTACATACCGAATTTAAAGCAAGCCAAACATTAAGTAAAATTTTTTCGAATAGGTTCGCCCCTGGTCCACATTCTGGAGAGAAGTGTAGTCATCCTGTTAATCTAAAGAAAAGTCCACCTTTGTACCGAATTTCAAGCAAATCGAGCCATAAATAAACTTCCTTCAAATAGGTCGGTCTCTGGTCCACTTTCCGGAGAGAAGTAAACTTTTCCTGTTAATCTAAGCAGAATGCCAGCTATGTACCGAACTTGTAGGAAGCCAAACATCAATTAAGAATTTTTCGAATAGGTCAGTCCATGTTACATTTTCTGGAGAGAAGTGTAGTCTTCGTGTTAATCTAACGAAAAGTCCACCTTTGTACCGAATTTCAAGTAAATCGAGCCATAAATAAACTTTTTTCGAATAGGTCAGTCCCTGGTCCACTTTCCAGAGAGAAGTAAAGTCTTCCTGTTAATCTAAGCAGAAAGCCATCTATGTACCGAATTTCAAGTAAATCGAGCCATAAATGAACTTGTATTGGAAAAGTTCATTCCCTGGTCCACTTTCCGGAGAGAAGTAAAGTCTTCCTGATAATTTAAGCAGACTGCCAGCTATGTACCGAATTTGTAGGAAGCCAGACATTAAATCAGATTTTTTCGAATAAGTCAGTCCCTGTTACAATTTCTGGACATAAGTGTAGTCGTCCTGTTAATCTGAGAAAAAATCCACTTTTGTACAAAATTAAAAGTAAATCGAGCCATAAATAAACTTTTTTCGAAAAAGTCAGTCCCTGTTACACTTTCCGGAGAGAAGTTAAGTCTTCCTGTTTATCTAAACAGAATGCCAGCTACATACCGAATTTAAAGCAAGCCAAACATTAAGTAAAATTTTTTCGAATAGGTCAGTCCCTGTTACACTTTCTGGAGAGAAGTGTAGTCGTCCTGTTAATCTGAGTAGAAATCCACCTGTGTACCACAGTACAAGTAAATCAAGTCACAAATAAACTTGTTTTGGAAAAGTTCATTCCTTGGTCCACTTTCCGGAGAGAAGTAAAATCTTCCTGCTAATCTAAGCAGGATGCCACCTATGTACCGAATTTCAAGTAAATCGGGCCATAAATAAACTTTTTTCGAAAAGGTTAGTCCCTAGTCCACTTTACGGAGAGAAGTAAAGTCGAATAGCACAATTGTACCGAGTTTCAAGTAAATCGTGCCATAAATAAACTTTTTTCGAATAGGTCAGACCCTGGTCCACTTTCGGGAGAGAAGTAAAGTTTTCCTGTTTATCTAAACAGAATGCCAGCTACATACCGAATTTAAAGCAAGCCAAACATTAAGTAAAATTTTTTCGAATAGGTCAGCCCCTGGTCCACATTCTGGAGAGAAGTGTAGTCATCCTGTTAATCTAAAAAAAAGTCCACCTTTGAACCGAATTTCAAGTAAATCGAGCCATAAATAAACTGTCTTCAAATAGGTCGGTCCCTGGTCCACTTTCCGGAGAGAAGTAAACTCTTCCTGTTAATCTAAGCAGAATGCCAGCTATGTACCGAACTTGTAAGAAGCCAAACATCAATTAAGAATTTTTCGAATAGGTCAGTCCCTGGTCCACTTTCGGGAGAGAAGTAAAGTTTTCCTGTTAATCTAAACGGAATGCCACCTATATACCGAATTTAAAGTAAGCCAAACATTAAGTAAGATTTTTTCGAATAGGTCAGCCCCTGGCCCACTTTCTGGAGAAAGGTGTAGAAGTCCTGCTATCCTAAGCAAACGGACACCTAAGTACCGAATCAAGAAAACGGAGCCATCAACAAATTTTTTCGAATAGGTCAGTCCCTGTTACACTTTCTGGAGAGTAGCGTAGTCTTCTTGTTTATCTAAGCAAAAATCCACCTATGTACCACATTACAAGTAAATCAAGCCATATATAAACTATTTTCGAATAGGCCAGTCCCTGGTCCACTTTCCGGAGAGAAGTAAAGTCTTCCTGATAATCTAAGGAGGATGCCACCTAAGTACCGAATTTCAAGTAAATCGAGCCATGAATAAGCTTTTTTCGAATAGGTCAGTCCCTGGTCCACTTCCCGGAGAGAAGTGTAGTCTTCCTGCTAATATAACCAGAAGGCCACTTTTGTACCAAATTAACATAAAAGGAGCCAACCATAAACTTTTTTCAAAAAGGTCAGTCCCTGGTCCACTTTCCGGAGCGAAGTAAGATCTTCCTGTTAATCTAGGCAGGATGACATCTATGTACCGAATTTAAAATAAATCGAGCTATAAATAAACTTTTTTTGAAAAGGCCAGTCCCTGGTCCGCTTTCCGGAGGGAAATTAAGTGTTCCTGTTAATCTAAGCAGAATGCCAGCTATGTACCGAATTTGTAGTAAGCCAAACATTGAGTAGGATTTTTTCTAATAGGTCAGTCCCTGTTACACTTTCGTTAGAGTAGTGTAGTTCTCCTGTTTATCTAAGGAAAAATCCACCTATGTACCAAATTACAAGGAAATCAAGCCTATAATAAACTTGTTTTGGAAAAGTTCATTCCTTTGTCCACTGTCCGGTGAGAGGTTGAGTCTTCTAAGCAGGATGCCACCTATGTACCGCATTTCAAGTAAATCGAGTCATAAATAAACTTTTTTCGACTAGGTCAGTCCCTGGTCCACTTTCCGGAGAGAAGTAAAGTCTTCCTGTTAATCTAAGCAGAATACCAGCTATGTACCGAATTTTTAGGAAGCCAGACATTAAATAAGATTTTTTCGAATAAGTCGGTCCCTGTTACACTTTCTGGACATAAGTGTAGTAGTCCTGTTAATCTGAGAAAAAATCCACTTTTGTACAAAATTTAAAGTAAATCGAGCCATAAATAAACTTTTTTTGAAAAAGTCAGTCCCTGTTACACTTTCCTGAGAGAACTTAAGTCTTCCTGTTAATCTAAGCAGAATGCCAGCTATGTACCGTATTTGTAGGAATCCAAATATAAGGTAAGAGTTTTTCGAATAGGTCATTCCCTGTTACACTCTCTGGAGAGAAGTGTAGTCGTCCTGTTAATCTGAGTAGAAATCCACCTGTGTACCACAGTACAAGTAAGTCAAGTCACAAATAATTTTGTTTTGGAAAAGTTCATTCCTTGGTCCTCTTTCCGGAGCGAAGTAAGATCTTCCTGTTAATCTAAGCAGGATGACATCTATGTACCGAATTTAAAATAAATCGAGCTATAAATAAACTTTTTTTGAATAGGCCAGTCCCTGGTCCGCTTTCCGGAGGGAAATTAAGTGTTCCTGTTAATCTAAGCAGAATGCCAGCTATGTACCGAATTTGTAGTAAGCCAAACATTGAGTAGGATTTTTTCGAATAGGTCAGCCCCTGGTCCACTTTCTGGAGAAAGGTGTAGAAGTCCTGCTATCCTAAGCAAACGGACACCTAAGTACCGAATCAAGAAAACGGAGCCATCAACAAATTTTTTCGAATAGGTCAGTCCCTGTTACACTTTCTGGAGAGTAGCGTAGTCTTCTTGTTTAACTAAGCAAAAAGCCACTTATGTACCACATTACAAGTAAATCAAGCCATATATAAACTATTTTCGAATAGGTCAGTCTCTGGTCCACTTTCCGAAGAGAAGTAAAGTCTTCCTGCTAATATAACCAGAAGGCCACTTTTGTACCAAATTAAAATAAATGGAGCCAACTATAAACTTTTTTCAAAAAGGTCAGTCCCTGGTCCACTTTCCGGAGCGAAGTAAGATCTTCCTGTTAATCTAAGCAGGATGACATCTATGTACCGAATTTAAAATAAATCGAGCTATAAATAAACTTTTTTTGAATAGGCCAGTCCCTGGTCCGCTTTCCGGAGGGAAATTAAGTGTTCCTGTTAATCTAAGCAGAATGCCAGCTATGTACCGAAATTGAAGTAAGCCAAACATTGAGTAGGATTTTTTCTAATAGGTCAGTCCCTGTTACACTTTCGTTAGAGTAGTGTAGATCTCCTGTTTATCTAAGGAAAAATCCACCTATGTACCAAATTACAAGTAAATCAAGCCAACAATAAACTTGTTTTGGAAAAGTTCATTCCTTTGTCCACTCTCCGGTGAGAAGTTGAGTCTTCTAAGCAGGATGCCACCTATGTACCGCATTTCAAGTAAATCGAGTCATAAATAAACTTTTTTCGAATAGGTCAGTCCCTGGTCCACTTTCCGGAGAGAAGTAAAGTCTTCCTGTTAATCTAAGCAGAATACCAGCTATGTACCGAATTTTTAGGAAGCCAAACATTAAGTGAGATTTTTTCGAATAGGTTAGTCCCTGTTACACATTCTGGAGAGAAGCGTAGTCGTCCTGTCAATCTAAGGAAAAATCCACCTTTGTTCCAAATAAAAAGTAAATCAATCCATTAATAAACTTGTTCTGGAAAAGTTCATTCCTTGGTCTACTTTCCGGAGAGAATTTGAGTTTTCCTGATAATCTAAGCAGGATGCCACCTATGTACCGAAATTCAAGTAAATCGACCCATAAATAAACTTTTTTCGAATAGGTCAGTCCAATTTACACTTTATGGACAGTAGTGTAGTCGCCCTGTTAATCTAAGCAAAATGCCATCTAAGTACTAAATTTAAAGTAAATCGAGCCATAAATAAACTTTTCTCGAAAAAGTCAGTACCTGTTACACTTTCCTGAGAGAACTTAAGTCTTCCTGTTAATCTAAGCAGAATGCCAGCTATGTACCGAATTTGCAGGAAGCCAAATATAAAGAGTTTTTCGCATAGGTCAGTCCCTGTTACACTCCCTGGAGAGAAGTGTAGTCGTCCTGTTAATCTGAGTAGAAATCCACCTGTGTACCACAGTACAAGTAAATCAAGTCACAAATAATTTTGTTTTGGAAAAGTTCATTCCTTGGTCCACTTTCCGGAGAGAAGTAAAATCTTCCTGTTAATCTAAGCTGAATGTCATCTACGTAACGAACTTCAAGTAAATCGAGCCATAAATAAACTTGTTTTGGAAAAGTTCATTCCCTGGAGAGAAGTAAAGTCTTCCTATTAATCTAAGCAAAAATCCACTTATGGACCAAATTGCAAGTAAATCAAGCCATTAATAATTTATTTTTGGAAAGGTTTATTCCTTGGTCCACTTTCCGGAGAGAATTTGAGTCTTCCTGTTAATCTAGGCAGAATGCCAGCTATGTACCGAATTTCAAGTAAATCCAGCCATAAATAAACTTTTTTCGAAAAGGTCGGTCCCTGTTACACATTCTGGGGAGAAGTAACGTCTTCCTGTTAATCTTAGCAAAAAGCCATCTATGTACCAAATTAAAAGTAAATCGAGCCATAAATCAACTTTTTTTACGGAGAGAAGTTAAGTGTTCCTGTTAATCTAAGCAGAATGCCAGCTATGTACATAAATTGTAGTAAGCCAAACATTAAGTAGGATTTTTTCTAATAGGTCAGTCTCTGTTACACTTTCTGGAGAGAAGTGTAGTCGTCCTGTTAATCTAAGCAAAAAGACCACCTGTACCAAATTACCAAAATTCTAGCGAGCCGATCCCCAAAGAAATTTTTTTCGAATAGCCCAGTTTTTGGCCCACTTTCCGAAGATAAGTGTTGTCTTCCTGTTAATCTAAGCAGAATGCCAGCTATGTACCGAATTTGTAGGAAGCCAAATATAAAGAGTTTTTCGAATAGGTCAGTCCCTGTTACGCTCTCTGGAGAGAAGTGTAGTCGTCCTGTTAATCTGAGTAGAAATCCACCTGTGTACCACAGTACAAGTAAATCAAGTCACAAATAATTTTGTTTTGGAAAAGTTCATTCCTTGGTCCACTTTCCGGAGAGAAGTAAAATCTTCCTGTTAATCTAAGCTGAATGTCATCTACGTAACGAACTTCAAGTAAATCGAGCCATAAATAAACTTGTTTTGGAAAAGTTCATTCCCTGGAGAGAAGTAAAGTCTTCCTATTAATCTAAGCAAAAATCCACTTATGGACCAAATTACAAGTAAATCAAGCCATTAATAATTTATTTTTGGAAAGGTTTATTCCTTGGTCCACTTTCCGGAGAGAATTTGAGTCTTCCTGTTAATCTAGGCAGAATGCCAGCTATGTACCGAATTTCAAGTAAATCCAGCCATAAATAAACTTTTTTCGAAAAGGTCGGTCCCTGTTACACATTCTGGGGAGAAGTAACGTCTTCCTGTTAATCTTAGCAAAAAGCCATCTATGTACCAAATTAAAAGTAAATCGAGCCATAAATCAACTTTTTTTACGGAGAGAAGTTAAGTGTTCCTGTTAATCTAAGCAGAATGCCAGCTATGTACATAATTTGTAGTAAGCCAAACATTAAGTAGGATTTTTTCTAATAGGTCAGTCCCTGTTACACTTTCGTTAGAGTAGTGTAGTTCTCCTGTTTATCTAAGGAAAAATCCACCTATGTACCAAATTACAAGGAAATCAAGCCTATAATAAACTTGTTTTGGAAAAGTTCATTCCTTTGTCCACTGTCCGGTGAGAGGTTGAGTCTTCTAAGCAGGATGCCACCTATGTACCGAATTTGCAGGAAGCCAAATATAAAGAGTTTTTCGCATAGGTCAGTCCCTGTTACACTTTCTGGAGAGAAGTGTAGTCGTCCTGTTAATCTAAGCAAAAAGACCACCTGTACCAAATTACCAAAATTCTAGCGAGCCGATCCCCAAAGAAAGTTTTTTCGAATAGCCCAGTTTTTGGCCCACTTTCCGAAGATAAGTGTTGTCTTCCTGTTAATCTAAGCGAAAGGTCACCTATGTACCGCATTTCAAGAAAATCGAGCCATAAATAAACTTTTTTCGAATAGCTCAGTCCCTTTCACTCTTTATGCAATAAGGTATAGTCTTCCTGTTAATCTAAGCAAAAAGCCACCTATGTGCCGGATTTCAAGTAAGTCGGACCACAAACAAGATTTTTTTAATAACTCAGTCCCTGGCCCACTTCCCGGAGAGAACTGTGCTTTTACTGTTCATCTAAGCAAAAAGTCATTTATGTAACTAATTTTAAGTAAATCAAGCCATATATAAACTTTCTTCGAATAGGTCAGCCATTTTCCACTTTCCGAAAAAATTTGAGTCCTCCTGATAACATACACGTAAGCAGAATGCCACCTATGCACCGGATCTCATGCAAATCGGACCACAAACAAGATTTTTTGAATAACTCAGTCATCGGCCCACTTCCCGGAAAGAACTTTAGTCTTCCTGTTCATCGAAGCAAAAAGCCATTTATGTAACTAATTTCAAGTAAATCGAGCCATAAATAAACTTGTTTTGGAAAAGTTCAATTCCGGAGAGAAGTAAAGTCTTCCTGATAATCTAAGCAGAATGCCAGCTATGTACCGAATTTGTAGGAAGCCAAACATTAAGTAAGATTTTTTCGAATAGGTCAGTCCCAGTTACACATTCTATGTACCGTATTTGTAGGAAGCCAAATATAAGGTAAGAGTTTTTTGAATAGGTCATTCCCTGTTACACTCTCTGGAGAGAAGTGTAGTCGTCCTGTTAATCTGAGTAGAAATCCACCTGTGTACCACAGTACAAGTAAGTCAAGTCACAAATAATTTTGTTTTGGAAAAGTTCATTCCTTGGTCCTCTTTCCGGAGCGAAGTAAGATCTTCCTGTTAATCTAAGCAGGATGACATCTATGTACCGAATTTAAAATAAATCGAGCTATAAATAAACTTTTTTTGAATAGGCCAGTCCCTGGTCCGCTTTCCGGAGGGAAATTAAGTGTTCCTGTTAATCTAAGCAGGATGCCACCTAAGTACCGAATTTCAAGTAAATCGAGCCATGAATAAGCTTTTTTCGAATAGGTCAGTCCCTGGTCCACTTCCCGGAGAGAAGTGTAGTCTTCCTGCTAATATAACCAGAAGGCCACTTTTGTACCAAATTAAAATAAATGGAGCCAACTATAAACTTTTTTCAAAAAGGTCAGTCCCTGGTCCACTTTCTGGAGCGAAGTAAGATCTTCCTGTTAATCTAAGCAGGATGACATCTTTGTACCGAATTTAAAATAAATCGAGCTATAAATAAACTTTTTTTGAATAGGCCAGTCCCTGGTCCGCTTTCCGGAGGGAAATTAAGTGTTCCTGTTAATCTAAGCAGAATGCCAGCTATGTACCGAATTTGAAGTAAGCCAAACTTTGAGTAGGATTTTTTCTAATAGGTCAGTCCCTGTTACACTTTCGTTAGAGTAGTGTAGTTCTCCTGTTTATCTAAGGAAAAATCAACCTATGTGCCAAATTACAAGTAAATCAAGCCATTAATAAACTTGTTTTGGAAAAGTTCATTCCTTTGTCCACTCTCCGGTGAGAAGTTGAGTCTTCTAAGCAGGATGCCACCTATGTACCGCATTTCAAGTAAATCGAGTCACAAATAAACTTTTTTCGAATAGGTCAGTCCCTGGTCCACTTTCCAGAGAGAAGTAAAGTCTTCCTGTTAATCTAAGCAGAATGCCACCTATGTACCGAATTTCAAGAAAATCGAGCCATAAATAAACTTTTTTCGAATAGGTCAGTCCCTTTCAATCTTTATGCAATAAGGTATAGTGTTCCTGTTAATCTAAGCAAAAAGCCACCTATGTGCCGGATTTCAAGTAAGTCGGACCACAAACAAGATTTTTTTAATAACTCAGTCCCTGGCCCACTTCCCGGAGAGAACTGTGCTTTTACTGTTCATCTAAGCAAAAAGTCATTTATGTAACTAATTTTAAGTAAATCAAGCCATATATAAACTTTCTTCGAATAGGTCAGCCATTTTCCACTTTCCGAAAAAATTTGAGTCCTCCTGATAACATACACGTAAGCAGAATGCCACCTATGCACCGGATCTCAAGTAAATCGGACCACAAACAAGATTTTTTGAATAACTCAGTCATCGGCCCACTTCCCGGAAAGAACTTTAGTCTTCCTGTTCATCGAAGCAAAAAGCCATTTATGTAACTAATTTCAAGTAAATCGAGCCATAAATAAATTTGTTTTGGAAAAGTTCAATTCCGGAGAGAAGTAAAGTCTTCCTGATAATCTAAGCAGAATGCCAGCTATGTACCGAATTTGTAGGAAGCCAAACATTAAGTAAGATTTTTTCAAATAGGTCAGTCCCAGTTACACATTCTGGAGAGAAGTGTGGTCGTCCTGTTAATCTGAGGAAAAATCCATTTTGTACCAAATTTCAAGTAAATCGAGCCATAAATAAAACTTCTTCGAATAGGTCAGTCCCTTTCACACTTTCGGGAAAGAAGTGTTGTCTTCCTGTTAATCTAAGCAGAATGCCAGCTATGTACCGAATTTGTAGGGAACCAAACATTAAGTAAGATTTTTTCGAATAGGTCAGTACGCTTTCTAGAGAGAAGTGTAGTCGTCCTGTTAATCTGAGTAAAAAATCCACCTTTGCTCCGAATTTCAAGTAAATCGAGCCGTAAATAAACTTGTTTTGGAAAAGTTCAATTCCGGAGAGAAGTAAAGTCTTCCTGTTAATCTAAGCAGAATGCCAGCTATGTACCGAATTTTAAGTAAACCGAGCCATAAATAAACTTTTTTCGAATAGGTCAGTCCCTAATACAATTTAAAGTAAATCGAGCAGTAAATAAACTTTTTTTCGGATAAGTCAGTCCCTGGTGCACTTTCCGGAGAGAAGTAAAGTCTTTCTGTTAATCTTAGCAGAATGCCACCTATGTACCGAATTTGTAGGAAGCCAAACATTAAGTAAGATTTTTTCGAATAGGTCAGTCCCTGTTACACTTTCCGGAGAGAAGTGTAGTCGTCCTGTTAATCTAAGGAAAAATCCACCTATGTACCAAATTACAAGTAAATATAGCCATTAATAAACTTGTTTTGGAAAAGTTCATTCCCTGGTCCACTTTACGGAAAGAATTTGAGTCTTCCTGATAGTCTAAGCAGGACGCCATGAACCAAATTACAAGTAAATCAAGCCACTTTCTGGAGAAAGGTGTAGTACTCCTGTTATTCTAAGCATTGGGACACCAAAGTACCGAATCAAGTAAACGGAGTCATCAACAAACTTTTTTCGAATAGGTCAGTCTCTGTTACACTTTCTGGAGAGAAGCATAGTAGTCCTGTTATTCTAAGCAAACGGACACCAAAGTACCGAATAAAGTAAACGGAGCCATCAACAAACTTTTTTCGAATAGGTCAGTCCCTGTTACATTTTCTGGAGAGAAGCGTAGTCGTCCTGTTAATCTAAGCAAAAAGCCAACTATTACAAGTAAATTAAATTTGAGTCTTCCTGATAATCTAAGCAGGATGCCATGCACCAAATTACAAGTAAATCAAGCCACTTTCTGGAGAAAGGTGTAGTAGTCCTCTTATTCGAAGCAAATGGACACCAAAGTACCGAATCAAGTAAACGGAGTCATCAACAAACTTTTTTCGAATAGGTCAGTCTCTGTTGCACTTTCTGGAGAGAAGCGTAGTCGTCCTGTTAATCTAAGCATAAAGCCACATTTGTACTAAATTATAAGTAAATCAAGCCATAAATAAACTATTTTTGAAAAAGTTCATTCCTTGGTCCACTTTCCAGAGAGAATTTGAGTCTTCTAAGCAGGATGCCACCTATTTACCGAATTTCAAGTAAATCGAGCCATAAATAAACTTTTTTCGAATAGGCAATTAAAATAACAAGCCTAGAAGTGGTAAACGCGATACAGAAACTGAATCTAAAGAAATCTTCAGGCCACGACCTTATTACACCAAAATTGCTAATGGAGCTACCAAGAGTTGCACAAGCATTGCTCTCTGAACTCTGAAAAAGTCGCAGATATTAATGATAGTCAAACCAGGCAAAGACCATACACAGGCGTCTTCTTACAGACCAATAAGCCTACTACCCAGTCTTTCCAAATTATTTGAAAAAATCCTGCTATCAAAAATATCTCCTTTTCTCCACCGTAACAATGTGATACCAGATCACCAATTCGGCTTTCGTGAAAAACATAGTACTATTGAACAAGTTAACCGAATAACTAATGAAATCTGGAAGGCATTCGAGCTCAAGGTGTAATGCTGTGCAATTTTTCTTGACGTAGCACAAGCGTTCGACAAAGTCTGGCATAAAGGTTTACTGTACAAAATACATAAAGCTGTGCCTGTTCAATTTTATATGATACTTAAGTCATATCTGACAGACAATTTACAATTAAACAATCTGAATTTATCAGTGAGGAGTATCCGGTAAAAGCTGGTGTTCCGCAGGGTAGCGTCCTTGGGCCTATTTTATATATTATACTAGCTGTACCCTGCAACGCTTCTCTGTTGCACATCTGTAAATACATGAACAGCTTTGTCTGAAAACTTAAGTCCCTCACTCCATCTGATTGGCTTTATTGTAGTTGTCAGTAGCTTCCCGAAAGTCAAGCGTAAGACAACATAGCCTATTCCTGTGAGGTGTTAAGCAATGAAGATCCAATGCGAAAGAGTTAGTAAAGGCCCCACCATCTTTCATATGTGTAAAGAGCTGCTGACGTCTTCTTCGCTCTATTCTCAACATCGAGCATCCAAGACCACTTTCAGTCTAATACTATTCCCAAGTGTGACCTTATTTCGAGTAACTTGCAGAACACTGGTATGGAGGGGGACAATCAAGAAAAAGTTCTGCTTAAAGGCGCTTGGAAATTGTATTGGTAATCGCGTCACATTAATATTATTGTATTATATATTTTATATTATGGTTAAGAGTTTAAAATTATTATAAAGATAAGGGCTTGCCATTATGTTTTAAAAATGATTTTGGGTAAGTGACCGCTGCAGCTGCCTCGAACTTCACATATCTCCACAAAAAATGGTCCAGCGGTGTTAAATCACACAATCTTGGATGCCACGTCACAGGCTCAATGCGTTCACCAAAAGTTTTCTTGATTATTTTGTTGGCTGTACGACATGTATTGCCGTCTTGTTGGGACCAAAGGTAGTCCACATCAATATCCTCTACTTCAGACACGCACATTAATCATTGCTACCCATTGACTGCAAAATTATGGCCGGCGTATCCATATTACCCAAAGTTAGCTTAATAACTGAAGAAAATTTTTTTATGAAAACCGAGACCTAATGTACGACGTTCTTAATAGTCATTCGACTCTAATTCTTGCACGAGTTGAATTTCGTATGCCCGCTAACCAAGACCGTCCGCAATAACTTCCATAAAGTGGGTGGGCACAGCACCAATTGATACGCGAAATGGCGAATGGACTCATTCGGGCCTTCTGCTTCCCTATTCTTCTGCACAGCAGCAACAGCATTTCGGTCCTCGAACATCAGCAATTGCAAACGTTGTTCCGCAGTTAGTCTCTTAATTATGAATGGCAAACCAAAAAAGGAAAAGCTGTCAAAAAAATCAACACCGGTATTAAAATATCGCCTTATTAAAAAAACATCATGCTTCGATCAAGGCGAAAAAGCACCCAAAACGGCAGAAAAAATTAATTTAGTTTATGGGCCCGACACTGTAAACGAACGTGTAGCACAAAAGTGGTTTTCTAGGTTCCGCTCCGGTAATTTCGATGTCAAAGATGCACCACGCGTCGGGAGGCCTGTCGTCGAAAATTGCGATAAAATTTTTTTTTTTTTAATTTGATATGACTTGAAGTCAAATCCTTTTAAGCCGTACTTAAAATTTGGATATAAAAATAATAAAACCCTGTTGGTAACGCGATTTTTCTTTGACTGATGTAATGACGTGGAAACTGATGCATTTTATCTCGCGTGCCGAAACTAATACAAAAGAAACGCGAGTTTCGGAACGCGACATTAAACTCCTCCAACTATGTATTATGTGCTCCAACGCACACACGCACATTGTTTTGATAGATATGATCTTTGACGTTAGGAACACACCTACATTGCTTAGCCAACAGTGAGTGCGTGTAATTTAATATGAACTTTATACCATAGCAATAAAGCTCAAATTGACTACGTTTTAGTTACAAATCATTTGTATGGGAAAAAGAAAAGGGCTATTTTTAGGGTTTTTCCAGCAATAATTCTAATTTTTCTCGCCGTAAAAACCATCCTTGAACTTCAAAGAACATTTTAAAAAAAGATTTGGCCAAATTGGTCCAGGCGTTGTTGAGTTATGCGCTTACCAACACATTTTGCTATTCATTTTTATATTATAGAAGATACACTGCAGACATCCCATTAAACCGAAAAGTGCAGACATCTATCTTTGCGGATGACACAGCTGTTTTATGCCGGGATAAATGTCCTAAAAGAGCAGCAAAAACGATTAGTGATCATTTACTCCTCATCGAAGAATGGCTAGAAAACTGGAGAATCAAAGTTAATGTGCAAAAGTGTAAACACGTTACATTTACTTTAAGACCGCAATCATGTCTTGCAATTCGCTTAAATGGTATAAATATTCCCCAATTAAATGATGTTACATATCTCGGTATACACTTAGATATATGGTACACTTAGACGTCTCACTTTAAAGAGACACATAGAGGCAAAAATACTACACATGAAATTAAAAGCAGCTAGTTTAAATTGACTTTTAAATAAAAACTCCGGTCTAAAACTAGACTACAAAGTCCTTATTTACAACGCAGTGTTAAAACCAATTTGGATGTATGATATTCAACTGGGAGGTACGACCTGTGCAACTAACATTGATAAAATACAGAGGTTCCAGTCCAAAATTTTAAGAGCACTAACGGGCGTACCATGGTACGTTCGTAACGTAAACATTCACAAAGACCTTGGTATTTTACTGGTTAAGCCTGGAATTGAAAGAAGCAGGACGAAGTACTTCATACAGCTGAGAAATCATCCTAACCCGCTAGCTACTGCTTTATGCAACCCAACAAGAAATTCCCGCCTGCAGCGAAGAGATGTTCCCGCCTCCTTAGGAGAGCGCCGTAGTTTAAAAAGGGCTCAGAGTTACATAACTCGAGCTATCATGCTTGTAATTTAGTTTTTAAGAATTGTACACTTACTGTTAGGCTTATATTAAAGCAGCTCCAGTAAATAAATGAATTGTGTATACAAAAACAAAAAAACGACAGAATAGGCAGTCCCTGTAACACTTTCTGGAGAAAAGTGTAGTCGTCCTGTTAATCTGAGGAAAAATCCGCCTTTGTACCAAATTTAAAGTAAATCGAGCCATAAATCAATTTTTTTCGAATAGGTCAGCCCCTGGTCCACTTTCTGGAGAAAAGTGTAGTCGTCCTGTTAATCTGAGTAAAAATCCACCTTTGTACCGAAATTCAAGTAAATCGAGCAATAAATAAACATTTTTCGAATAGGTCAGTCCCTGTTACACTTACTGGAGAGAAGTATAGTCGTCCTGTTAATCTAAGCAAAAGGCCACCTATGTACCAAATTACAAGTAAATCAAGCCATAAATACACTTTTTTCGAATAGGTCAGTCCCTGGCCCACTTCCCAGAGAGAAGTATACTCTTCCTGTTAATCTAAGCAAAAGGCCACCTATGTACCAAATTACAAGTAAATCAAGCCATAAATACACTTTTTTCGAATAGGTCAGTCCCTGGCCCACTTCCCGGAGAGAAAAGTTCATTCCCTGGTCCATTTTCCGGAGAGAAGTAAAATCTTTCTAATGATGTAAGCAGAATGCCAGCTTTGTAACGAATTTGTAGGAAGCCAGACATTAAGTAAGATTTTTTCGAATAAGTAAGTCCCTGTTACACGTTCTGGAGCGAAGTGCAGTCGTCCTGTTAATCTGAGGAAAAATCCACCTTTGTACAAAATTTCAAGTAAACCGAGCCATAAGTAAACTTTTTTCGAATAGGTCAGTCCCTGGTAAAGTCTTCCTGTAAATCTAAGCAGAATGCCAGCTTTGTACCGAATTTGTAGGAAGCCAAACATTAAGTAAGATTTTTGCGAATAAGTAAGTCCCTGTGACACTTTCTGCATAGAAATGTAGTCGTCCTGTTAATCTGAGTAAAAATCCACCTTTGTACCGAAATTCAAGTAAATCGAGCCATAAATAAACTTTTTTCGAATAGGTCAGTCCCTTGTCCACTTTCCGGAGAGAAGTAAAGTCTTCCTATTAAGCTAAGCAGAATGCCACCTATGTACCGAATTTCAAGTAAATCGACCCATAAATGCACTTTTTTCGAATAGATCAGTCCATGGTCCACTTTCCGGAGAGAAGTAAGGTCTTCCTGATAATCTAAGCAGAATGCCAGCTATGTACTGAATTTGTAGGAAGCCAAACATTAAGTAAGATTTTTTCGAATAAGTAAGTCCCTGTGACACTTTCTGCATAGAAGTGTAGTCGTCCTGTTAATCTGAGTAAAAATCCACCTTTGTACCGAAATTCAAGTAAATCGAGCCATAAATAAACTTTTTTCGAATAGGTCAGTCTCTGGTCCCCTTTCCGGAGAGATGTAAAGTCTTCCTTTTAATCTAAACAGAATGCCAGCTATATACCGAATTTAAAGTAAGCCACACATTAAGTAAGATTTTTTCGAATAGGCCCTGGTCTACTTTCTAGAGAAAAGTGTAGTAGTCCTGTTATTCTAGACAAACGGACACCTAAGTACCTAATCAAGTAAACGGAGCCATCAACTAACTTTTTCCAATAGGTCAGTCCCTGTTACACTTTCTGGAGAGAAGCGTAGTCTTCCTGTTAATCTAAGCCACCTATGGTATGTACCAAATAACAATTAAATCAAGCCATAAATAAACTTTTTTCGAATAGGTCAGTCACTGGTCTACTTTCGGTAGAGAAGTAAAGTCTTCCTGTTAAGCTAAGCAGAATGCCACCTATGTACCAAATTTCAAGTTAATCAAGCCATAAATAAACTATTTTTGGAAAAGTTCATTCCTTGGTCCACTTTCCGGAGAGAATTGGAGTCTTCTTGATAATCCAAGCAGAATGCCACCTATATACCGAATTTCAAGTAAATTGAGCCATAAATAAACTTTTTTCGAATAGGTCAGTCCCTGGTCTACTTTCGGTAGAGAAGTAAAGTCTTGCTGTTAATCTAAACAGAATGCCAGCTATATACCGAATTTAAAGTAAGCCACACATTAAGAAAGATTTTTTCGAATAGGTCAGTCTCTGGTCCACTTTCCGGAGAGAAATGAAGTCTTCCTGTTAATTTTAGCAGGATACCACCTATGTACCGAATTTGTAGGAAGCCAAACATTAATTAAGAATTTTTCGAATAGGTCAGTCCCTGTTACACTTTCTGGGGAGAAGTGTAGTCTTTCTGTTAATCTAAGGAAAAGTCCACCTTTGTACCGAATTTCAAGTAAATTGAGCCATAAATAAAATTGTTTTGGAAAAGTTCTTGCCTTGGTTCACTTGCCGGTGAAAATTTGAGTCTTCTAAGCAGGATGCCACCTATGTGCCGAATTTCAAGTAAATTGAGCCAGTCCCTGTTACACTTTCCGGAGAGAATTTGAGTCTTCCTATTATTTTATGCAGAACGCCACTTATGTATCGAATTTCAAATAAATCGGGCCATAAATTAACTTTTTTCGAAGAGGTCAGTCCCTGTTACACTTTCTGGAGAGAAGTGTAGTCTTCTTGTTAATCTAAACGGAACGCCACCAATATACCGAATTTAAAGTAAGCCAACCATTAAGTAAAATTTTTTCGAATAGGTCAGCCCCTGGTCCACTTTCTGGAGAAATTTGTAATAGTCCTACTATTCTAAGCAAACGGACACCTAAGTACCGAATCAAGAAAACGGAGCCATCAACAAACCTTTTTTCGAATAGGTCAGTCCCTGTTACACTTTCTTGAGAGTAGCGTAGTCTTCTTGTTAATCTAAGCAAAACGCCACCTATGTACCAAATTACAATTAAATCAAGCCATAATTAAATTATTTTTGGAAAAGTTCATTCCTTGGTACACTTTCCAGAGAGAATTTGAGTCTTCCTGATAATCTAAGCAGGATGCCACCTAAGTACCGAATTTCAAGTAAATCAAGCCATAAATAAACTTTTTTCGAAGAGGTCAGTCGCTGTTACACTTTCTGGAGAGAAATAAAGTCTTCCTGTTAATCTAAGCATAATGCCAGCTATGTACCGAATTTGTATGAAGCCAAACATTAGTAAGATTTTTTTAAATAGGTCAGTTCCGGTTACACTTCTGGAGAGTTAATCTAAGGAAAAATCCAACTATGTACCAAATTACAAGTAAATCAAGCCATAAATAAACTATTTTTGAAAAAGTTAATTCCTTGGTCCACTTTCCAGAGAGAATCTGAGTCTTCCTGAGAATGTAAGCAGGATGCCACCTATGTACCGTATTTCAAGTAAGCCAAACATTAAGTAAAATTTTTTCGAATAGGTCAGTCCCTGGTCTACTTTCGGGAGAGAAGTAAAGTCTTCCTGTTAATCTAAACAGAATGCCAGCTATATACCGAATTTAAAATAAGGCACACATTAAGTAAGATTTTTTCGAATAATTCAGCCCCTGGTCCACTTTCAGGAGAGAAGTGTAGTCGTCCTGTTATTCTAGGCAAATGGACTCCTAAGTACCGAATCAAGTAAACGGAGCAATCAACCAACTTTTTTCGAATAGGCCAGTCCCTGTTACACTTTCTGGAAAGAAGCATAGTCTTCCTGTTAATCTAAGCAAAAAGCCACATTTGTACCAAATTATAAGTAAATCAAGCCATAAATAAACTATTTTTGAAAAAGTTCATTCCTTGGTCCACTTTCCAGAGAGAATTTGAGTCTTCTAAGCAGGATGCCACCTATTTACCGAATTTCAAGTAAATCGAGCCATAAATAAACTTTTTTCGAATAGGCAATTAAAATAACAAGCCTAGAAGTGGTAAACGCGATACAGAAACTGAATCTAAAGAAATCTTCAGGCCACGACCTTATTACACCAAAAATGCTAATGGAGTTACCAAGAGTTGCACAAGCATTGCTCTCTGAACTCTGAAAAAGTCGCAGATATTAATGATAGTCAAACCAGGCAAAGACCATACACAGTCGTCTTCTTACAGACCAATAAGCCTACTACCTAGTCTTTCCAAATTATTTGAAAAAATCCTGCTATCAAAAATATCTCCTTTTCTCCACCGTAACAATGTGATACCGGATCACCAATTCGGCTTTCGTGAAAAGCATAGTACTATTGAACAAGTTAACCGAATAACTAATGAAATCTGGAAGGCATTCGAGCTCAAGGTGTAATGCTGTGCAATTTTTCTTGACGCAGCACAAGCGTTCGACAAAGTCTGGCATAAAGGTTTACTGTACAAAATACATAAAGCTGTGCCTGTTCAATTTTATATGATACTTAAGTCATATCTGACAGACAATTTACAATTAAACAATCTGAATTTATCAGTGAGAAGTATCCGGTAAAAGCTGGTGTTCCGCAGGGTAGCGTCCTTGGGCCTATTTTATATATTATATACACTGCAGACATCCCATTAAACCGAAAAGTGCAGACATCTATCTTTGCGGATGACACAGCTGTTTTATACCGGGATAAATGTCCTAAAAGAGCAGCAAAAACGATTAGTGATCATTTACTCCTCATCGAAGAATGGCTAGAAAACTGGAGAATCAAAGTTAATGAGCAAAAGTGTAAACACGTTACATTTACTTTAAGACCGCAATCATGTCTTGCAATTCGCTTAAATGGTATAAACATTCCCCAAATAAATGATGTTACATATCTCGGTATACACTTAGATATACACTTAGACGTCTCACTTTGAAGAGACACATAGAGGCAAAAATACTACACATGAAATTAAAAGCAGCTAGTTTAAATTGACTTTTAAATAAAAACTCCGGTCTAAAACTAGACTACAAAGTCCTTATTTACAACGCAGTGTTAAAACCAATTTGGATGTATGATTTTCAACTGGGAGGTACGACCTGTGCAACTAACATTGATAAAATACAGAGGTTCCAGTCCAAAATTTTAAGAGCACTAACGGGCGTACCATGGTACGTTCGTAACGTAAACATTCACAAAGACCTTGGTATTTTACTGGTTAAGCCTGGAATTGAAAGAAGCAGGACGAAGTACTTCATACAGCTGAGAAATCATCCTAACCCGCTAGCTACTGCTTTATGCAACCCAACAAGAAATTCCCGCCTGCAGCGAAGAGATGTTCCCGCCTTCTAAGGAGAGCGCCGTAGTTTAAAAAGGGCTCAGAGTTACATAACTCGAGCTATCATGCTTGTAATTTAGTTTTTAAGAATTGTACACTTACTGTTAGGCTTATATTAAAGCAGCTCCATTAAATAAATGAATTGTGTATACAAAAACAAAAAAAAAACAGAATAGGTCAGTCCCTGTAACACTTTCTGGAGAAAAGTGTAGTCGTCCTGTTAATCTGAGAAAAAATCCGCCTTTGTACCAAATTTAAAGTAAATCGAGCCATAAATCAATTTTTTTCGGATAAGTCAGTCTCTGGTCCACTTTCCAGAGAGAAGTAACGTCTTCCTGTTAATCTAAGCAAAAAGCCACATTAACATACTTCAAGTAAATCGGACCATAGACAAGATTTTTTGACTAGGTGAGTCCCTGGCACACTTGCGCAAGAGAAGTATAGTCTTCCTCTTAATCTAAGCACAAAGCCACTCTACCGTATTTCAAATAAATCGGACCATAATCAATATTTTTTGACTAGGTCAGTCCCTGGCCCACTTCCCGGAAAGAAGTGTACTCTTCCTGTTAATTTAAGCAAAAGGCCACCTATGTACCAAACTACAAGTAAATCACGCCATAAATAAACTTTTTTCGAATAGGTCAGTCCCTGGCCCACTTCCCGGAGAGAAATGTAGTCTTCCTGTTATTTTAACCCGTAGGCTACTTTTGTTCAAAATTTAAAGTAAATGGAACCAACCATAAACTTTTTTCAAAGAGGTCAGTCCCTGGTCCACTTTCCGGAGAGAAGTAAAATCTTCCCGTTAATCAAAGCAGAATGCCACCTAGGTACCGAATTTCAAGTAAATCGAGCCATAAATAAACTTTTTTCGAATAGGTCAGTCCCTGGTCCACTTTCCGGAGAGAAGTAAAGTCTTCCTGTTAATCTAAGCAGAATGCCAGCTATGTACCAAATTTTTAGTAAGCCAATACATTAAGTGAGATGTTTTCGAATAGGTCAGTCCCTGTTACACTTTCTGGAGAGAAGCGTAGTCGTCCTGTCAATCTAAGGAAAAATCTATCTATGTATCAAATTACAAGTAAATCCAGCCACTAATAAACTTGTTTTGGAAAAGTTCATTCCTTGGTCCACTTTCCGGAGAGAATTTGAGTCTTCCTAAGAAGGATGCCACCTATGTACCGAATTTCAAGTAAATCGAGCCATAAATAAACTTTTTTCGAATAGGTCAGTCCCTGGTCCATTTTCCGGAGAGAAGTAAAGTCTTCCTGTTAATCTAAGCAGAGTGCCACCTATGTACCGAATTTCAAGCAAATCGAGCCATAAATAACCTTTTTTCGAATAGGTCAGTCCCTGGTGCACTTTCCGGAGAGAAGTAAAGTCTTCTTGTTAATCTAAACAGAATGCCAGCTATATACCGAATTTAAAGTAAGCCACACATTAAGTAAGATTTTTTCGAATAGGTCAGTCCCGGTTACACTTCTGGAGAGTTAATCTAAGGAAAAATCCAACTATGTACAAATTTTAAGTAAATCAAGCCATAAATAAACTTGTTTTGGAAAAGTTCATTCCTTGGTCCACTCTCCGGTGAGAACTTGAGTTTTCTAAGCAGGAAGCCACCTATGTACAGAATTTCAAGTAAATAACCTTTTTTCGAATAGGTCAGTCCCTGGTCTACTTTCGGGAGTGAAGTAAAGTCTTCCTGTTAATCTAAAAAGAACGCCAGCTATATACCGAATTTAAAGTAAGCCACACATTAAGTAAGATTTTTTCGAATAGGTCAGCCCCTGGTCCACTTTCTGGAGAAAGGTGTAGTAGTCCTATTATTCTAGGCAAACGGACTCCTAACCGAATCCCTACCGAATCAAGTAAACGGAGCAAACAACAAACTTTTTTCGAAGAGGACAGGCCCTGTTACACTTTCTGGAGAGAAGCGTAGTCTTCCTGTTAATCTAAGCAAAAAGCCACCTATGTACCAAATTATAAGTAAATCAAGCCATAAAAAGCTATTTTTGAAAAAGTTCATTCCTTGGTCCACTTTCCAGAGAGAATTTGAGTCTTCCTGATAATCTAAGCAGGATGCCACCTATGTACCGAATTTCAAGTAAATCGAGCCATAAATAAACTTTTTTTGAATAGGTCAGTCCCTGTTACACTTTCTGAAGAAAAGTGTAGTCGTCCTGTTAATCTGAGTAAAAATCCACCTTTGTACCGAAATTCAAGTAAATCGAGCAATAAATAAACTTTTTTCGAATAGGTCAGTCCCTGTTACACATACTGGAGAGAAGTATAGTCGTCCTGTTAATCTAAGCAAAAGGCCACCTATGTACCAAATTACAAGTAAATCAAGCCATAAATACACTTTTTTCGAATAGGTCAGTCCCTGGCCCACTTCCCGGAGAGAAGTATACTCTTCCTGTTAATCTAAGCAAAAGGCCACCTATGTACCAAATTACAAGTAAATGAAGCCAGAAATAAACTATTTTTGGAAAAGTTCATTCCTTGGTCCACTTTCCGGAGAGATTTTGAGTCTTCCTAATAATCTAAGCAGGATGCCACCTATATACCGAATTTCAAGTAAATCGAGCCATAAATAAACTTTTCTCGAATAGGTCAGTCCCTGGTCCACTTTCCGGAGGGAATTGGAGTCTTCTTGATAACCTAAGTAGAATGGCAGCTACGTGCCGAATTTGTAGGAAGCCAAATTTTAAGTAAGATTTTTTCGAATAGGTCATTCCCTGTTACACTTTCTGGAGAGAAGTGTAGTCTTCCTGTAAAAATCCACCTTTGTATCGAAATTCAAGTAAATCGAGCCATAAATAAACTTTTTTCGAATAGGTCAGTCCCTGGTCTACTTTCGGTAGAGAAGTAAAGTCTTCCTGTTAAGCTAAGCAGAATGCCACCTATGTACCAAATTTCAAGTAAATCAAGCCATAAATAAACTATTTTTGGAAAAGTTCATTCCTTGGTCCACTTTCCGGAGAGAATTGGAGTCTTCTTGATAATCCAAGCAAAATGCCACCTATATACCGAATTTCAAGTAAATTGAGCCATAAATAAACTTTTTTCGAATAGGTCAGTCCCTGGTCTACTTTCGGTAGAGAAGTAAAGTCTTGCTGTTAATCTAAACAGAATGCCAGCTATATACCGAATTTAAAGTAAGCCACACATTAAGAAAGATTTTTTCGAATAGGTCAGTCTCTGGTCCACTTTCCGGAGAGAAATAAAGTCTTCCTGTTAATCTTAGCAGGATACCACCTATGTACCGAATTTGTAGGAAGCCAAACATTAATTAAGAATTTTTCGAATAGGTCAGACCCTGTTACACTTTCTGGGGAGAAGTGTAGTCATTCTGTTAATCTAAGGAAAAGTCCACCTTTGTACCAAATTTCAAGTAAATTGAGCCATAAATAAAATTGTTTTAGAAAAGTTCTTGCCTTGGTTCACTTGCCGGTGAAAATTTGAGTCTTCTAAGCAGGATGCCACCTATGTACCAAATTTCAAGTAAATTGAGCCAGTCCCTGTTACACTTTCCGGAGAAAATTTGAGTCTTCCTATTATTTTATGCAGAACGCCACTTATGTACCGAATTTCAAATAAATCGGGCCATAAATTAACTTTTTTCGAAGAGGTCAGTCCCTGTTACACTTTCTGGAGAGAAGTGTAGTCTTCTTGTTAATCTAAACGGAACGCCACCAATATACCGAATTTAAAGTAAGCCAACCATTAAGTAAAATTTTTTCGAATAGGTCAGCCCCTGGTCCACTTTCTGGAGAAAGTTGTAATAGTCCTACTATTCTAAGCAAACGGACACCTAAGTACCGAATCAAGAAAACGGAGCCATCAACAAACCTTTTTTCGAATAGGTCAGTCCCTGTTACACTTTCTTGAGAGTAGCGTAGTCTTCTTGTTAATCTAAGCAAAACGCCACCTATGTACCAAATTACAATTAAATCAAGCCATAATTAAACTATTTTTGGAAAAGTTCATTCCTTGGTACACTTTCCAGAGAGAATTTGAGTCTTCCTGATAATCTAAGCAGGATGCCACCTAAGTACCGAATTTCAAGTAAATCAAGCCATAAATAAACTTTTTTCGAAGAGGTCAGTCCTTGTTACACTTTCTGGAGAGAAATAAAGTCTTCCTGTTAATCTAAGCATAATGCCAGCTATGTACCGAATTTGTATGAAGCCAAACATTAGTAAGATTTTTTTGAATAGGTCAGTTCCGGTTACACTTCTGGAGAGTTAATCTAAGGAAAAATCCAACTATGTACCAAATTACAAGTAAATCAAGCCATAAATAAACTATTTTTGAAAAAGTTAATTCCTTGGTCCACTTTCCAGAGAGAATTTGAGTCTTCCTGAGAATGTAAGCAGGATGCCACCTATGTACCGTATTTCAAGTAAGCCAAACATTAAGTAAAATTTTTTCGAATAGGTCAGTCCCTGGTCTACTTTCGGGAGAGAAGTAAAGTCTTCCTGTTAATCTAAACAGAATGCCAGCTATATACCGAATTTAAAATAAGGCACACATTAAGTAAGATTTTTTCGAATAATTCAGCCCCTGGTCCACTTTCAGGAGAGAAGTGTAGTCGTCCTGTTATTCTAGGCAAATGGACTCCTAAGTACCGAATCAAGTAAACGGAGCAATCAACCAACTTTTTTCGAATAGGCCAGTCCCTGTTACACTTTCTGGAAAGAAGCATAGTCTTCCTGTTAATCTAAGCATAAAGCCACATTTGTACTAAATTATAAGTAAATCAAGCCATAAATAAACTATTTTTGAAAAAGTTCATTCCTTGGTCCACTTTCCAGAGAGAATTTGAGTCTTCTAAGCAGGATGCCACCTATTTACCGAATTTCAAGTAAATCGAGCCATAAATAAACTTTTTTCGAATAGGCAATTAAAATAACAAGCCTAGAAGTGGTAAACGCGATACAGAAACTGAATATAAAGAAATCTTCAGGCCACGACCTTATTACACCAAAAATGCTAATGGAGCTACCAAGAATTGCACAAGCATTGCTCTTTGAACTCTGAAAAAGTCGCAGATATTAATGATAGTCAAACCAGGCAAAGACCATACGCAGGCGTCTTCTTACAGACCAATAAGCCTACTACCCAGTCTTTCCAAATTATTTGAAAAAATCCTGCTATCAAAAATATCTCCTTTTCTCCACCGTAACAATGTGATACCAGATCACCAATTCGGCTTTCGTGAAAAGCATAGTACTATTGAACAAGTTAACCGAATAACTAATGAAATCTGGAAGGCATTCGAGCTCAAGGTGTAATGCTGTGCAATTTTTCTTGACGTAGCACAAGCGCTCGACAAAGTCTGGCATAAAGGTTTACTGTACAAAATACATAAAGCTGTGCCTGTTCAATTTTATATGATACTTAAGTCATATCTGACAGACAATTTACAATTAAACAATCTGAATTTATCAGTGAGGAGTATCCGGTAAAAGCTGGTGTTCCGCAGGGTAGCGTCCTTGGGCCTATTTTATATATTATATACACTGCAGACATCCCATTAAATCGAAAAGTGCAGACATCTATCTTTGCGGATGACACAGCTGTTTTATGCCGGGATAAATGTCCTAAAAGAGCAGCAAAAAAGATTAGTGATCATTTACTCCTCATCGAAGAATGGCTAGAAAACTGGAGAATCAAAGTTAATGAGCAAAAGTGTAAACACGTTACATTTACTTTAAGACCGCAATCATGTCTTGCACTTCGCTTAAATGGTATAAATATTCCCCAATTAAATGATGTTACATATCTCGGTATACACTTAGACATACACTTAGACGTCTCACTTTGAAGAGACACATAGAAGCAAAAATACTACACATGAAATTAAAAGCAGCTAGTTTAAATTGACTTTTAAATAAAAACTCCGGTCTAAAACTAGACTACAATGTCCTTATTTACAACGCAGTGTTAAAACCAATTTGGATGTATGATTTTCAACTGGGAGGTACGACCTGTGCAACTAACATTGATAAAATACAGAGGTTCCAGTCCAAAATTTTAAGAGCACTAACGGGCGTACCATGGTACGTTCGTAACGTAAACATTCACAAAGACCTTGGTATTTTACTGGTTAAGCCTGGAATTGAAAGAAGCAGGACGAAGTACTTCATACAGCTGAGAAATCATCCTAACCCGCTAGCTACTGCTTTATGCAACCCAACAAGAAATTCCCGCCTGCAGCGAAGAGATGTTCCCGCCTTCTAAGGAGAGCGCCGTAGTTTAAAAAGGGCTCAGAGTTACATAACTCGAGCTATCATGCTTGTAATTTAGTTTTTAAGAATTGTACACTTACTGTTAGGCTTATATTAAAGCAGCTCCATTAAATAAATGAATTGTGTATACAAAAACAAAAAAAAAACAGAATAGGTCAGTCCCTGTAACACTTTCTGGAGAAAAGTGTAGTCGTCCTGTTAATCTGAGAAAAAATCCGCCTTTGTACCAAATTTAAAGTAAATCGAGCCATAAATCAATTTTTTTCGGATAAGTCAGTCTCTGGTCCACTTTCCAGAGAGAAGTAACGTCTTCCTGTTAATCTAAGCAAAAAGCCACATTAACATACTTCAAGTAAATCGGACCATAGACAAGATTTTTTGACTAGGTGAGTCCCTGGCACACTTGCGCAAGAGAAGTATAGTCTTCCTCTTAATCTAAGCACAAAGCCACTCTACCGTATTTCAAATAAATCGGACCATAATCAATATTTTTTGACTAGGTCAGTCCCTGGCCCACTTCCCGGAAAGAAGTGTACTCTTCCTGTTAATTTAAGCAAAAGGCCACCTATGTACCAAACTACAAGTAAATCACGCCATAAATAAACTTTTTTCGAATAGGTCAGTCCCTGGCCCACTTCCCGGAGAGAAATGTAGTCTTCCTGTTATTTTAACCCGTAGGCTACTTTTGTTCAAAATTTAAAGTAAATGGAACCAACCATAAACTTTTTTCAAAGAGGTCAGTCCCTGGTCCACTTTCCGGAGAGAAGTAAAATCTTCCCGTTAATCAAAGCAGAATGCCACCTAGGTACCGAATTTCAAGTAAATCGAGCCATAAATAAACTTTTTTCGAATAGGTCAGTCCCTGGTCCACTTTCCGGAGAGAAGTAAAGTCTTCCTGTTAATCTAAGCAGAATGCCAGCTATGTACCAAATTTTTAGTAAGCCAATACATTAAGTGAGATGTTTTCGAATAGGTCAGTCCCTGTTACACTTTCTGGAGAGAAGCGTAGTCGTCCTGTCAATCTAAGGAAAAATCTATCTATGTATCAAATTACAAGTAAATCCAGCCATTAATAAACTTGTTTTGGAAAAGTTCATTCCTTGGTCCACTTTCCGGAGAGAATTTGAGTCTTCCTAAGAAGGATGCCACCTATGTACCGAATTTCAAGTAAATCGAGCCATAAATAAACTTTTTTCGAATAGGTCAGTCCCTGGTCCATTTTCCGGAGAGAAGTAAAGTCTTCCTGTTAATCTAAGCAGAGTGCCACCTATGTACCGAATTTCAAGCAAATCGAGCCATAAATAACCTTTTTTCGAATAGGTCAGTCCCTGGTGCACTTTCCGGAGAGAAGTAAAGTCTTCTTGTTAATCTAAACAGAATGCCAGCTATATACCGAATTTAAAGTAAGCCACACATTAAGTAAGATTTTTTCGAATAGGTCAGTCCCGGTTACACTTCTGGAGAGTTCATCTAAGGAAAAATCCAACTATGTACAAATTTTAAGTAAATCAAGCCATAAATAAACTTGTTTTGGAAAAGTTCATTCCTTGGTCCACTTTCCAGAGAGAATTTGAGTCTTCCTGAGAATGTAAGCAGGATGCCACCTATGCACCGTATTTCAAGTAAGCCAAACATTAAGTAAAATTTTTTCGAATAGGTCAGTCCCTGTTACACTTTCTGGAGAAAAGTGTAGTCGTCCTGTTAATCTAAACGGAATGCCACCAATATACCGAATTTAAAGTAAGCCAAACATTAAGTAAAATTTTTTCGAATAGGTCAGCCCCTGGTCCACTTTCTGGAGAAAAGTGTAGTCGTCCTGTTAATCTGAGTAAAAATCCACCTTTGTACCGAAATTCAAGTAAATCGAGCAATAAATAAACTTTTTTCGAATAGGTCAGTCCCTGGTGCACTTTCCGGAGAGAAGTAAAGTCTTCTTGTTAATCTAAACAGAATGCCAGCTATGTACCGAATTTAAAGTAAGCCACACATTAAGTAAGATTTTTTCGAATAGGTCAGTCCCGGTTACACTTCTGGAGAGTTAATCTAAGGAAAAATCCAACTATGTACAAATTTTAAGTAAATCAAGCCATAAATAAACTTGTTTTGGAAAAGTTCATTCCTTGGTCCACTCTCCGGTGAGAACTTCAGTTTTCTAAGCAGGAAGCCACCTATGTACCGAATTTCAAGTAAATTGAGCCATAAATAAACTTTTTTCAAACAGGTCAGTGCCTGGTCTACTTTCGGGAGAGAAGATTAGTCTTCCTGTTACTATAACCAGTAGGCCACTTTTTTGGAAAAGTTCATTCCTTGGTCCACTTTCCGGAAAGATTTTGAGTCTTCCTGATAATCTAAGCAGGATGCCACCTAAGTACCGAATTTCAAGTAAATCGAACCATCAACAAACTTTTTTCGAATAGGTCAGTCCCTGGTCCACTTTCCGGAGGGAAGTAAAGTCTTCCTGTTAAGCTAAGCGGAATACCACCTATGTACCAAATTTCAAGTAAATCAAGCCATAAATAAACTTGTTTGGGAAAAGTTCATTCCTTGGTCCTGTTTCCGGTGAAAATTTGAGTCTTCTAAGCAGGATGCCACCTATGTACCGAATTTCAAGTAAATTGAGCCATAAATAAACTTTTTTCAAATAGGTCAGTGCCTGGTCTACTTTCGGGAGAGAAGATTAGTCTTCCTGTTACTATAACCAGTAGGCCACTTTTTTGGAAAAGTTCATTCCTTGGTCCACTTTCCGGAGAGAAATGGAGTCTTTTTGATAATCTAAGCAGGATGCCACCTATGTGCCGAATTTGTAGGAAGCCAGACATTAAGTAAGATTTTTTCGAATAGGTCAGTCCCTGTTGCACTTTCTGAGGAGAAGTGTAGTCGTCCTGTTAATCTGAGTAAAAATCCACCTTTGTACCGAAATTCAAGTAAATCGAGCCATAAATAAACTTAATTCGAATAGATCAGTCCCTTGTCCACTTTCCGGAGAGAAGTAAAGTCTTCCTGTTAAGCTCAGAAGAATGCCACCTATGTACCGAATTTCAAGTAAATCGAGCCATAAATAAACTTGTTTGGGAAAAGTTCATTCCTTGGTCCTGTTTCCGGTGAAAATTTGAGTCTTCTAAGCAGAATGCCACCTACATACCGAATTACAAGTAAATCAAGCCATAAACAAACTATTTTCGAATAGGTCAGTCCCTGGCCCACTTCCCGGAGAGAAGTGTAGTCTTCCTGTTATTATAACCAGTAGGCCACTTTTGTACCAAAAATAAAGTAAATGGAGCCAACCATAAACTTTTTTCAAAAAGGTCCGTCCCTGGTCCACTTTCTGGAGATAAGCGTAATCTTCCTGTTAATCTAAGCCACCTATGGTATGTACCAAAATACAATTAAATCAAGCCGGAAATAAACTATTTTTGCAAAAGTTCATTCCTTGGTGCAATTTCCGGAGAGAAGTAAAGTCTTCCTGATTATCTAGGCCACCTAAGTACCAAATTTCAAGTAAATCGAGCCATTAATAAACTTTTCTCGAATAGGTCAGTCCCTGGTCCACTTGCGGGAAGAATTTCAAGTAAATCGAGCCATAAATAAACTTTTCTTGAATAGGTCAGTCCCTGGTCAACTTTCCGGAGAGAAGTAAAGTCTTCCTGTTAAGCAAAGCAGAATGCCACCTATGTACCAAATTTCAAGTAAATCAAGTTATAGATAAACTATTTTTGGAAAAGTTCATTCCTTGGTCCACTTTCCGGAGAGAATTGGAGTCTTCTTGATAATCTAAGCAGGATGCCACCTTTGTACCGAATTTCAAGTAAATTGAGCCATCAACAAACTTTTTCGAATAGTTCAGTCCCTGTTACACTTTCTGGAGAGAAGCGTAGTCTTCCTTTAATCAAAGCAAAAGGCCACCTATGTGCCAAATTACATGTAAATCAAGCCATAAATTAACTTTTTCCGAATTGGTCAGTCCCTGGCCCACTTCCCGGAGAGAAGTGTAGTCTTCTTGTTAGTATAACCAGTAGGCCACTTTTGTACCAAATTTAAAGTAATTGGAGCCAATAAACTTTTTTCAAAAAGGTCAGTCCCTGGTCCACTTTCTGGAGAGAGTAGTCGTCCTGTCAATCTAAGGAAAAATCCACCTATGCTCCAAAATACAAGTAAATCGAGCCATTAATTAATTTAACTTGGAAAAGTTCATTCCTTGGTCCACTTTCTGGAGAGAATTTGAGTCTTCCTGATAATCTAAACAGAATGCCACCTAAGTACCGAATTTCAAGTAAATCGAGCCATAAATAAACTTTTTTCGAATGGGTCAGTCCCTGTTATATTTTAGGAAGAGAAGTAAAGTCTTCCTGTTAATCCAAGCAGGATGCCACCTTTGTACCGATTTTCAAGTAAATCGAGCCATAAATAAACTTTTTTTCGAATATGTCGTTCCCTGTTACACTTTCCGGAGAAAAGTAAAGTCTTCCTGTTAATCTAAGCAGGATGCCACCTACGTGTATGTACCGAATTGCAAATAAATCGGTCCATAAATAAATTTTTTAAAATAGGCCAGTCCCTGGTCCAATTTCCGGAGAGGAGTAAAGTCGTCCTCTTAAACTAAGCAAAAAGCCACCCTACCGTACTTCAAGTAAATCGAGCTAAAAACAGGATTTTTTGAATCTGTCAGTCCCTTTCACATTTTCTGGAGAGAAGCGTATTCCTTTTGTTAATCTAAGCAAAAAGCCAAATTACAAGCAAGCCAAGCCATAAATAAACTTGGTTTGGAAAAGTTCATTCTTTGGTCCACTTTCCGGAGAGAATTTGAGTCTTCCTGATGATCTAAGCAGGATGCCACCTACGTACCGAATTTCAAGTAAATTGAGCCATAAATAAACTTTTTTCGAATAGGTCAGACCCTGGTCCACTTTCGGGAGAGAAGTAAAGTCTTCCTGTTAATCTCAACAGAATGCCAGCTATGTACCGAACTTAAAGTAAGCCAAAAAATTTTTTTCGAATAGGTCAGCCCCTGGTCCACGTTCTGTGTAGAAGTAAAGTCTTCCTGTTAATCTGAGCAGAATGCCACATATGTACCGAATTTCAAATGAATTGGACCATAAATAAACTTTTTTCGAATAGGTGAGTCCCTTGTCCACTTTCGGGAGAGAAGTAAAGTCTTCCTGTTAATCTTAACAGAATGCCAGCTATATACCGAATTTAAAGTAAGCCAAACGTTAAGTAAGATTTTTTCGAATAGGTCAGCCACTGGTCCCTTTTCTGGATAAAAGTAAAGCCTCCCTGTAAATCTAAGCAGAATGCCTCCTATGTACCGAATTTCAAATGAATTGGACCATAAATAAATTTTTTTCGAATAGGTCAATCCCTGGGCCACTTTCGGGAGCGAGGTAAAGTCTTCCTGTTAATCTCAACAGAATGCCAGCTATATACCGAATTTAAAGTAAGCCAAACGTTAAGTAAGATTTTTTCGAATAGGTCAGCCCCTGGTCCACTTTCTGGAGAAAGGTGTAGTAGTCCTGTTATTCTAAGCAAACGGACACCAAAGTACCGAATCAAGTAAACGGAGCCATGAACGAACTTTTTTCGAATAGGTCTGTCCCTGTTACACTTTCTGGAGAGAAGCGTATTCTTCCTGTTAATCTAAGCAAAAGGCCACCTATGTACCAAATTACAAGTAAATCAAGCCATAGACAAACTTTTTTCGAATAGGTCTGTCCCTGTTACACTATCCGGAGAGAAGTTAAGTCTTCCTATTAATCTAAGCAAAAAGCCACCTATGTACCAAATTATAAGTAAATCGAGCTATAAATAAACTATTTTGAAAAAGCTCAAAGTGGACCAAGGAACACTTTTCGGAGAAAATTTGAGTCTCCCTGATAATCTAAGCAGGATGGCACCTATGTAAGTAGCGAATTTCAAGTAAATCGAGCCACAAATAACTTTTGTCGAATAGATCAGTCCCTGTTACACTTTCTGGAGAGAAGTGTAGTCGTCCTGTTAATCTAAGCAAAGAGCCACCTATGTACCAAATTACAAGTAAATCGAGCTATAAATAAACTTTTTTCGAAAAGGTCAGTCCCTGGTCCACTTTCAGGAAAGCATTTTAGTCTTCCTGTTCATCTAAGCAAAAAGGGATCTATGTAACAAATTTCAAGTAAATCAAGCGATAAATGAACTTTTTTTCGAATAGGGCAGTTTCTGGACCACTTTCCGAAGATAAGTGTTGTCTTCCTGTTAATCTAAGCAGAAGGTCACCAATGTACCGAATTTCAAGGAAATCGCACCATAAATAATCTTTTTTCGTACAGGTCAGTCCCTGGTCCACTTTCGGGAGAGAAGTTAAGTCTTCCTGTTAATCACAACAGAATGCCAGCTATATACCGAATTGAAAGTAAGCCAAACGTTAAGTAAGATTTTTTCGAATAGGTCAGCCCCTGGTTCACTTTCTGGAGAAAGTCCTGGTATTCTAAGGAAACGGACACCTAAGTACCGAATCAAGTAAACGGTCCACTTTCCGGAGAGAAGTAAAGTCTTCCTCTTAATCTAAGCAAAAAGCCACCTATGTACCAAATTACAAGTAAATCAAGCCATAAAAAAAAATTGTTTTGGAAAAATTCATTCTTTGGTCCACTTTCCAGATAGAACTTGAGTCTTCCTGATAATCTATGCAAAAAGCCACCCATGTACCGAATTTCAAGTAAATCGAGCCATAAATAAACTTTTTTCGAAAAGGCAGTCCCTTTCACACTTTCGGAAAAGAAGTGTGATCTACCTGTTAATCTAACCAAAAAGCCACTTATGTGCCGTATTTCAAGTAAATCGGACCACAAACAAGACTTTTTGATTAACTCAGTCCCTGGCCCACTTCCCGTAGAGAACTGTGCTGTTCCTGTTTATCTAAGCAAAGAAGCATTTATTTAACTAATTTTAAGTAAATCAAGCCATATATAACCTTTCTTCGAATGGGTCGTTCCCTTGTACACTTTCCGAAGAGATTTTGAAACTTCCTGATAGTCTAAGCAAAAGGCCACCTATAAACCGAATTTCAAGTAAATCGAGCCATACATAAACTTTTTTCGATTTGGTCAGTCCGTGGCTAACTTCCCGGAGAGAAGTGTAGTCTTCCAGTTAATCTAAGCAGATGGCCACCTATGTACCGAATTTAAAGCAAATAAAGCAATAAATAAACTTTTTCTGGAATAGTTCATTATTTTTTTCGCTTCCCGGAGATAAAAGTAGTCGACCTTTTTTGAAAAGGGGAGATTCCTGGTTCACTTTCTGGAGAGAAATGTAGTCTTCCTGTTAATCTAAGCAAAAGGTGACATATGTACCGAACTTCGAGCGAGCCGACTCCTAAAAAATAGCCCAGTCCCTGGTCCCCTTTTCGAAGAAACGTGTTGTCTTCCTGCTAACCTAAGCAAAAGGCTACCTATGAACCTAATTTCTATTAAATCGAGCTTTAAATAAACTTTTTTCGAAAAGGCCAGTCCCTGGTTCACTTTTAGGAAAGAAATGTAGTCTTCCTGTTAAGCTAAGCAAAAAGCCACCTATGGACCGGATTTCAAGTAAATCGGACCATAAACAAAATTTCTTGAATAAGTCAGTCCGTGGCCCACTTCCCGGAGAGCAGTGTAGTCTTCCAGTTAATCTGAGCAAAAAGCCAAATGATTTCCGGATTTCAAGTAAACCGTACCATAAACAAGATTTTTCGAATAAGTCAGTCCCTAGTCCACTTTCCGGAGAGAAGTAAAGTCTTCCTGTTAATCTAAGCAGAATGCCAGCTTTGTACCGAATCTAAAGTAAGCCAAACATTAACCAAGATTTTTTCGAATAGGTCAACCCCTGGTGCACTTTCTGGAGAAAAGTGTAGTCGTCCTATTATTCTAAGCCATCGGACACCTAAGTACCGAATCAAGTAAACGGAGCCATCAATAAACTTTTTCCGAATAGGTCAATCCCTGTTACACTTTCCGGAGAGAATTTGAGTCTTCCTGATAATCTTAGCAGGATGCCACCAATGTACCGAAATTCAAGTAAATCAAGCCATAAATAAACTTTTTTCGAATATGTCAGTCCCTGTTACATTTTCTGGAGAGAAGTGTGGTCGTCCTATTAATCTAAGCCACCTATGTACCAAATTTTAAGTAAATCAAGCCATAAATAAACTATTTTTGGAAAAGTACATTCCTTGGTGCACATTGTGGAGAGAATTTGAGTCTTCCTGATAATCTAAGCAGGGCATCCTGTTGGCGAGATATGCTATCAAGCTGCTTGTGAATACCGCTATCAATAACCAGCAGCAGCTGTTCTAGCTTTAAGAATAATATTTGTTCGAATTTGTTCAGTAAACATAGTCACTTTCGAATTCTCTCATTTACTCATTTCGATATATGTATTAATTTTTGTAATTTTGCTTTTCGAATCTTCTCATTTATCTTTTTCGATATGCATGTATGTGTTAGCTTTGTAGTTGGGCCTTTCGAATAACGATTCGTAGAACTCGATTCATTGAACTATTAACAGCCGAGGAAATCATATCAATATTTTAACACAGCACGGCACCGCACCGAAGTAAAGTTTAAGTGGAATTTGAATTCGAAGAAATATACGTTTAAAATTGGAGCAGCTGCCTTTGATGTCGTTTAGATTTTCGTTCAAAATATTGATTTCCGGAGTAAGTTAATTACATTCAATGCTAACTAGAGCCAAAGCTAGAATAATCGGAAAGAACAAGGAGTTTGTTGAGGAAGCGGAAGTCCAAGGAATGAATATTGGGAGCAGTTTAGAGTCAATTTGTGAATCGGAGTACAGTTCCACGGTAAACGACATGGAAGAAGATTCAACGCCAGTGGAACACGTAGCTATACCGTGCGACCAGAATAATCTTCTGGTTTCAAGCATAACTGCACTTCGGGAATGCGTAACGGAATTGCGAAATGACGCTTTGCGTAGTAGGCCACAAGTCATTGACACCTCTGTCAACGCTGCCGTTTCGGACAACGCCGAGCTGCCTATAGGAACGTCAACGCAATCGCCTGCGCCAACGGAACTACATCCACAATTTACATCGACCCAAATGCGTATGATGCAAATGCCGACAATCAATACAGCCGCCGTGACCTTTATGGACAATTCAGCCGCAAAACTGTTTCCATTGCCATCATTCGATGGAAATCTGGAGGGTTGGCCGTTATTTTTGGCTAATTATAACGACACCACTAATGAATTTTAATACAGCCATAGACAGAACCTTATGCACCTGCATTAAGCTTTACATGGTGCTGCCAAACATGCTGTTACGTCTTTGCTAATTTACCCTGAAGATATGCCACGGGTTATTAAAGAGTTGGAGTTCAACTTTGGCCGTCCCGAGTTGCTCATCAAGGCACAGTTACAAAAGGTAAAACGTTTTCCATCCATCAGTGAGAGCCAGCTCGATCTGATTCTAGACTTTTCAAATAGAGTAAGAAACATCGTCGCGTTTTTTAAGTCTGCTAAGTGTGGACACCATTTGGTGAACCCCACGCTATTAGAAAGTTTGGTGAGTAAGTTGCCTACATCTAAACAGTACGAATGGAGCCAGCGCGCCGTCAATATAATGACATTTCCAACAGTGGAAGATTTTGGTGAGTGGTTAAGCGATATCGCGAAGTTTGTGTCACTATTGCCCGGTGTATCTGATTTGTCGTTGCGCAACATCCAAGCGAGCGTAACACAGTCGTCGTCAGCTGCGCCGCAACGCAATCCTACTCGCCAAAGTGGAAGTTCAACTTTTCGAGTTCTTTATAATAACGATGTACAGTCCGAGCAAAAGACAAATTGCTTAGAGTGCGGCCAGTTACACAAGCTGTCCGAATGTTCTAAATTTTCGTTGCGGATATTCAATCAAAATGGAGTTTCGTGAAAAGCAATCTTTTGTATTTTGGGTGTCAACGTGCCGTCAAAGTAAGACATGCTCAGTCAACGGGCGCAAACGTATGCACCACACATTTCTGCATCAAGATACTAGTCCGCCAAACACACAGAATGTCGAACGCGTGCTTAATTGTTTATTTGAAAACCAGGCAGTTTTATTTAAGATTTTGCAAATAACGTTGTCAGGACCTAATGGAAGCATATGTGCTCATGCCATGTTCGACGATGGATCGTCCATAAAACTTCTTGAGGAGAATATATGTAGCCACAAAATTAGGTCTGCGTGGTCCAAACGTTCCATTAACATTACAATGGTACGGTGAAAGTAAAACTAAAGAAAGTTCTCGTAAGGTTTCTGTCAATATTAGAGGTGATTCCACAGATTCAATATAAGAAACGTCCACACCGTAAAGTCATTAAACCTGCCGCAACAATCGTTTGATAAGAGTGAATTTGCATATTTGTTATCGTTACCGGTTGCCAGTTATGTGAACGCCAAGCCAATCATTTTGAAAGGGATAGACAACAGGGTGTTGCGAAAGAGGTAGTCGATGCAGAACCAGAACAGCCAATAGCTGTCTTGCATAATTTGGTAAACGAATACTTTTCAGTAAAGGGGTTTGGTGTCCGGAGTACCGATGTCGTGTTGGAGTCGGAAGAAAATTGTCGAGCAAAAGTAATTTTAGAGAAGTCGACGAAGTTTCTTGGTCACAGGTATGAAGTTAGTTTGATATTGAGAAAAGATAAAGTCAAGCTGCCTCCTAGGTACGACATGGCACTCAAGGACCTGCAGAAGCTTGAAAGCCGCATGCTGTAAGATGAAAATTATGCCGCTAGCTATAAACGTGAGATACAAAAGTATGTTGAGAAAGGGTACGCCGGGTTATTGAAGCCGGATGAAGACGCTAAACACTTCTTCTACTTGGTATCTACCACATTTTGGGGTTGTGAACCCCCACAAACCGGACAAGCTCCGTGTTGTATTTGACGCCGCCGCTGCTACGTCGAACGTTTCGCGGAACTCCGAGTTACTCAAGGATACTGAACATGCCTAATCCTTGATAACAATAGTTTTAAAGTTTCGCCAAAGGGTTGCAGCCGTCGCTGGTGATATCCAAGAAATGTTCTCGCAGGTAGCAATCAAACCTGAAGACCAGAACTCGCAACGCTTCCTATGGCGATATGGGAATCCCTCCAAGCCGATTCAGACCTACGTCATGTCCTCGATGATTTTCGGAACTATATGCTCGCCTTGCTGTGCAGAATACGTGAAGAATCATAAGTTTAAAGTCCACATGCCCCGTGGACTATATGTTTGTGGATGATTTAATCATCAGTTTCACGAGCGTTGAAGATGCCGAGGAAGTCTCCAAAGAAGCGATTGCCATTAATGCTGCCGCAGGGTTAAAATTACGCAATTTCGTATCGAACAACAAAAGCCTTCAAGCGAAGTTGAATGGTGACCATAATTTTACAAAGAACGTAATAGAAATGCAGAGAAAGTCTACAGTCAACAAGGTGCTAGGTATGTATTGGAATACTCTCACCGATTTCTTTGAGTTGCACGTTAAGTTCCATAAGATAGCATCTGACACTCTCGATTGTGTAAATCTGCCGACAATGCGGGGGCTTTTAGGGATCGTAATGGCCATATACCATCCGTACGGATTTTTAGCCAACATCACCATATGCGTGAAGATTCTTTTACAGTCTTTATGGAAACGACAGATGGATTGGGTTGACCCAATCCCAGAGCAACTCGTAGCACAATTGCTTCCGGCCGTTCGACGACCATAATACAAACAATTCGTTGCTGGTAGAATTGCTGAAATCATTTCAACCACAAAACCGTCCCAGTGGAGGTGGTTGCCTACGTCATTGAATGCTGCTGACGACGCCTCACAAGCAAAACCCATAAAGGTACCCGATTCACACAGCCGATGGCTCAAAGGTCCTAATTTTTTGCAATATCCTGAGTCCGAGTGGCCACCGAGCTTCCTACCTCAACGCCAGATGAGAATATCATTAACTTTTCAAAATTTTCGAATTTTTTCAAATTACTTAGGCAAAACTTATACGGCTAAGTAAACTGACGTTAAGCAACACTAAAAGCTCAGGATCGGGAAGGACCTCTCCGAGCCGTTCGATACCAAACGAGGTTTCAGACAGGGTGATTCCTTATCGTGTGACTTTTTTAATTTAATGCTGGAGAAAATAATACGAGCTGCAGAGCTAAATAGAGAAGGTACAATCTTCTATAAGAGTGTACAGCTGCTGGCGTACGCCGATGATATCGACATTATTGGCCTCAACAACCGCGCCGTGAGTTCTGCTTTCTCCAGACTTGATAAAGAAGCGAAACGAATGGGTCTGGTAGTGAATGAGGGCAAGACGAAATATCTCCTGTCATCAAACAAACAGTCATCGCAATCGCGACTCGGCTCCCACGTCACTGTTGACAGTCATAACTTCGAGGTCGTAGATAATTTCGTCTATCTAGGAACCAGCATTAATACCAACAACAATGTCAGCCTTGAAATCCAACGCAGAATCACTCTTGCCAACAGGTGCTACTTTGGGCTGAGTAGGCAATTGAAAAGTAAAGTCCTCTCTCGACGAACGAAAACCAAGCTCTACAAGTCGCTCATTATACCGGTCCTACTATATGGCGCAGAAGCGTGGACGTTATCAATATCTGATGAGTCGGCTCTAGGAGTCTTCGAGAGGAAAGTTCTGCAAACGATTTATGGTCCTTTGCGCATTGGCAACGGCGAATTCCGCAGACGATGGAACGATGAGCTGTACGAGCTATACGACGATATTGACATAGTTCAGCGAATGAAGAGACAGCGGCTACGCTGGCTAGGCCATGTCGTCCGAATGGATGAAAACACTCCAGCTTTGAAAGTATTTGATGCAGTACCCGCTGGTGGAAGCAGAGGAAGAGGAAGACCTCCACTCCGTTGAAAAGATCAAGTGGAGAGTGACCTGGGTGCACTTGGCATTTTCAACTGGCGCCAAACAGCGAAAAGAAGAGATGAATGGCGCGCTGTAATTGATTCGGCTATAACGCGTAAGCGGTGCCAACGCCAATAAAGAAGAAGAACGAGTTGGGTGTTACGATTCATCTACCATGCCAAAAACGGTATTAGTCGTTCTGGAGAAATTACAGCGTCTGAGATCACTGATGCGGAAACAGTCGTATGTCGTCGCGTTCAGGAAGAAGCTTTTCATGGCTTTCATGCTCAAATCGAGCCTCTTATATCCACTTACACCGAGTGATGAAAGTTAACGGCCGCATTGATGTAGCATATTGCCTTCCATATATGTACCGAACTTCGAGCGAGCCGACTCCTAAAGAAACTTTTGCGAATAGCCCAGTCCCCGGTCCCCTTTCCGAAGAAAAGTGTTGTCTTCCTGCTAATCTAAGCAAAAGCCTACTTATGAACCGAATTTCTATTAAATCGGGCTATCAATACCCTTTTTTCGAAAAGGTCAGTCCGTGGTCCATTTTCAGGAAAGAAGTGTAGTCTTCCTGTTAATCTAAGCAGAAGGCCTTTTTGTACCGAAATTCGAGTGAGCCGACACACAAAGAAACTTTTCGAATAGCCCATTCTCTCGTCAGCTTTCCGGAGAAAATTGAAGTCTTCCTGTTAATCTAATCAAAAGGCCACTTGTGTACTGAATTTATAGTAAATGGAGCCATGAGCAATCTGTTTTCGAATAGGTCAGCCCCAGTCCACTTTCCGAAAAAAGTGTTGTCTTCGTGTTGATCTACGCTCAAGTCCAGGTTTGTACCGAACTTAAAGTAAATCGAGCCATAAATATACTTTTTTCTAATAAGTCAGTCCCTGGTCCACTTTTCGAAGAAAAGTCTTGTCCTTCTGCTAATCTAAGCAAAAGGCTACCTATGAACCGAGTTTCAAGTAAATCGAGCTATAAATAAACTTTTTTCGAAAATGTCAGTCCCTGGGAAAAACTATAGTCTTCCTGTTAATCTAAGCAAAAAGCCAAATATATGCCGGATTTCAACTAATTCGTACCAAAAGCTAGATTTTTCGAATAGGTCAGTCCCTGGCCCACTTCCCGGAGGGAACTATACTTTTCCTGTTAATCAAGCAAAAAGCCACCTTTGTACCAAATTTAAAGTATATCGAGCCATAAATAAACTTTTTTCGAATAGGCCAGTCTTTGTTCCACTTTACGGATAGAAGTAAAGTCTTCCTGTTAATCTAAGCTAAAGGCCACCTATGTACCGAATTTGAAGTAAATCGAGCCATAAACAAGATTTTTTGAATGTGTTAGTCCCTTTTCCACTTTCTGGAGAGAAGCGTATTCTTCCTGTTAATCTAATCACAAAGCCACCTATTTACCGAATTTCATGTAAATCGAGCCATAAATAAACTTTTTTCAAATGGGTCAGTCCCTGTTACACTTTCTGGATAGAAGTGTAGTCGTCTTGTTAATCTAGGCAGAAGATCACTTATGTACCGAATTTAAAGTAAGCCGAACAAAAACTAAGATTTTTCGAATAGGTCAGTACCTGCCCACTTCCCGGAGAGAAGTGTAGTCTTCCTGTTAATATAACCACAAAGCCACCTATGTACCGGATTTCAATTGAATCGGACCACAAACAAAATTTTTTTGAATAACTCAGTCCCTGGCCCACTTCTTGGAGAGAACTGTAGTCTTCCTGTTTATCTAGGCAAAAAGCCATCTATGTAACAAGTTTCAAGTGAATCAAGCTAAAAATAAACTTTTTTCGAATGGGTCAGTCCTTTTCACACTTTCAGGAAAAATGTGTAGTCTACCTCCTAATCTAAGCAAAAAGACACCTATGTGCCGAGTTTCAAGTAAATCTGACCACAAACCAGATTTTTTGAATAACTCAGTCCCTGGCCCTCTTCCCAGAGAGAACTGTAGTCTTCCTGTTCAGTTAAGCAAAAATTTCAAGTAAATTAAGCCATAAATAAACTCTTTTCGAATAGGTCAGTCCCTTTCCCACTTTCGGGAAGTGTGGTCTGCCTGTTAATCTAAGCAAAAAGCCACCTATGTACCGAAATTAAAGTAAATCGAGTAATAAATAAAGCTTTTTCGAATATGTCAGTCCCTGGTCCACTTTCCGGAGAGAAGTGAAGTCTTCCTGTTAATCTAAGCAAAATGGTGGAGTACCAAAATTAATTTAAAACGAGCCATAAATACACTTTTTCCGAATAGGTCAGTCCCTGGCCCATTTTCCGTAGAGATGTAAAGCCTTCCTGCTAATCTAAGCAGAAGGCCACTTTGTAATGAAATTCCAGTGAGCCGATCCACGAAGAAACCTTTTTCGAATAGCCCAGTCTCTCGTCAGTTTTCTGGAGATAATTGAATTCTTCCTGTTAATCTAAGCAAAAGATCAACTATGTACCGATTTTCAAGTAAATCGAGCTGTAAATAAGCTTTTTTCAAATAGGTCAGTCCCTTTCACACTTTCGGGAAAACTGTGTAGTCTACCTGTTAATCTAAGCAAAAGTCCACCTATCTACCGAACTTAAAGTAAATCGAGCCATAAATACACTTTTTTCGAATGAGTGACCTATTTTTTTATTTTTTGGGATAGGTCAGTCCGTTGTCCACTTTTCGGAGAGAATTTGAGTCTTCCTGGTAATCTAAACAGGATGCAACCTATGTACAAATTATTTTTGTGCACTTGCGTGCTTTATTGAGTCTGATCTTAAACTAACTATTCTACCAAAACTTATTTATATCCTAAGCTACAGCCATCACCGTCGTCGCCACTGTCGTCGCTGCGTTTACGTTTGTTATTATTGTAGTATTCGCCTGTGGGTATGTTGAGTCAGCGATTCCCACGGTTTGAATTGTTTGTTGTAACTCGATTCCACAAGTGGAAGTATCGGGTATCGTCTTTTATATTTTGCTAAGTTGCGGAAATGACTGCAACAATGTAGTCTAAACAATTTACATTTACGGAACATTAGACTGTGTTAACTCTTCCCCTCCTAAGTGAGGGTCGTCCGCGATCCTCTCCGTAATTTTCCGTATAGCACGATCCATCATCCTTTTTGCGGAACGTTTTCCTTGGATGCCAGATCACTAGGAAGGCAGCAACGAAAACCACTGTCTTTAAACTGACCTCTTGTCGCAAAGCGTCTATGTGATTGATGTTTTCAACGTTCATTTCCTGGAGGTTATTAAGACTCAGAGATCCCAAGTGTCCCACCAGGTTGATCTTTTGCGCAGTCGATTTTCCGGGAGTTCGTGTGGTGGCATTTTTCCGATTTCGGAAGTCGGTACCATTTATCGTCACCTGCTGTTCGAAGGTTAGCAGATAGGTCCCTTTAACGATTCTTAAAGTACCGATTTCGCCCTTTATTGCGGCCGTATCATTATTGATAATAATTATTCCGGCATAGATATCAATGATACCCCTCTCGTGATTTGCTGTTGTTGAGCAGTTTGCAGTTTTCCCCGCAATGAGTTGTTGCCCGCAAGTAATGGTTTTTAGCATTTTTACAAACGGTGGCAAAGGTTGATTTTTCGCATTTTACGGCATGTGTTTTGCTGCCGCATTCAGCAACGGTGTTTGTGTCTCCAAAATGAAGTACCAGCCCCTGGTGTGGTACGGCGAATAGGCTAAGCTTTTTACAAACTATTTTAGGTATGGGATGTTTTATTATGATGTATAAATTGTCTTTATTTTGTAATACCTTAAATCTAGACATTACTAATATTTCTATTGTTGATACTTTAGTCGAGTGCTCGTTGATTATTTTGTTTATATCGCCACTGTCCAATATTACAGGACTAACTTAATTTAGTTTGACTAATGTTATTGATATTGCGACAGCTTGCAGCTCTAGAGTTATTATCCTATTTCTTGCTAATATTGTTTCATAAAAGTGGTCTGTATCTATTTCCTCTTTTTTAGTGGAAGTAATAATTTTGCTTATTTTATATGTTATTTCTAAAATCTTTTGCTGAATGTGGGTATTTATCCTGTACTGTTTGTTGTTCGAGTCGACAAGTATGTCCTGTTTCATCTGAAGTCTCTGATAGTCGTCGAAGTAGGGGGTGCCGGCAATGACCTTGAGTGCCGTACCCAAAAAATTCAAGCTTCGTGCTTGCCGGTGGTGAATATCGACGGTTCGCAGCAGTGCGACTCAGGGAATAAAGTACTTAGATCCTTCGTCTCAGCGTTCATAGTTTCGTATAGCGTCATGTTAGTGAAGTGTGTCAAGTATCCGTAATGTTCCCATACTATCGCCTCCCCGTCCACAATTGGGATGTAGTTGGCGCCAGTATAGTCTGTGAGTTTTTCAGTCAAAGTGTTTGTCGTCAGGAATGCCAATATTATCATCCTCTAATTAAAGAAAGATAGCAATTAGTGACTGGGTCTGTCAAGGGGGCCGAATGTTGTCCTTATGGACCCTCCTCCCCTTTATAAGAACGGTGGTGCCTAGGTCCTGTTCAACTACTTCCTCTACATATAGTGCTGAGAGCTTATTTTCTAGCCTTCGATTTACCTTCACCAGGACCCTGTCACCAGCGTTATACGATATATTCTAAAGGTTCCTATTATGATAATCGCAGTCAGCGGTTTGTGTTTTTTCAATACGGTCTCGGATTGATTCCACAGTATTGGTTAAACTTGAGTAAAGGACATCAATTGGTTTTCTGTTGATTACTGAGTGAATAGATTTATTATATTCTATAGTAGCCAGCAAAATTAGGTCAACGGTGTCGCTAAGATCTCTCTCTAGTTTAAGGCACCTAGCTATCTCAGTCAAAGTACTGTGGAAATGTTTCACTTGCCCATTTGAAGTACTATGAAGCGGGGGTGCATTTGCGATTGTTACATTATTATAATTCAAAAGTATTGATTTTATGATATGCGTGTTGAGCGACTTTTCATTGTCACAATAAATTGTTTTGACGTTTGGAAAAATGTTTATTAGCTGTAAAATTGGTGGTTTTATGTCAGTGTTCGTTCTCGATGAGATCTTCTGCACTATTGCAAACTTCTAAAACTTGTCGATGCAAGTTAAAAACTATTTTTGATCAGTAGAAAAAATATCTATGTGTAATATTTGTCCAATGTGAGATGGTATCGGCGTTGCTGCAATGGCATGTTTTTTTGGATGGCGGTAGTATTTGGACTTTGAGCAGATTCGGCAGTTCGCCACCACCTCTCTTGCTTTTTTATCCATTTTTGGAAAAAAATAGTCGGCTAGGATCTGAATCTTCGCCAGAACTGGTAGGCTACAGTGTATTGCATTAACCACACCGTCACTAATCACTTCTTGTAGTGTGTCTATTAGCGAATCTGTTTCACGGAATGAAACAATATGTCTAGTCTTCGAACCGAACAGGATAAAGGTCTGTTTTGACGGACTTTCGAGCTCCTGAAGCACAATCTGATTCTTAAAGCAATTAACAGGTTTATCCACCGTTTCGACGGTATACGTCAGGGACTCTTCGCTGTGTACGGTGGCGCAGTCAGAGCTTGGTTCCATTCCAACCTCCACCATATTCATGTGTTGTCTCGACAATGCGTCGGCAACATGGTTCTCCTTCCCTGGCTTGTGAAAAATTTTTGCATTGAAGCTTTCTACTAAGGATTTCCATCGATTGATCTTCGGGTTAGGGTTTTTATCTGAGACTGCAAATGTCAAAGGCTGGTGGTCGGTGAAAATGTTCAACTGGTTTACACCATACAAGTAGTTTCTCAAAGTGTTGAGGGCCCACACGATTGCCAGGAGCTCTCTTTCATTTGTTGCCAAATGTTTTCCCTATCTCTTAGAGTTCTTGAGATCATGGTAATGGGTTTTCTTTCTTGTTCTCTTGCTCTTGCTCCCAAACCTCTCGAAGATGCCTCGGTTGTCAAGTCAAAGGGTTTTGTGAAATCTGGATATGTCAATGTGACGTCTTCTGATGCTAAAATATCCCTTAGTTTGTTGAATGCTTCTACACCTTCTGATGTGAACTGAATTTTAATTTCTTTAGACTGTGTGGCACTTACTTTGCCATTTTCCCCCTTAAGCATATCGGTCAGTGGTTTTGCTATGCTAGCAAAATCTTTAATAAAGCATCTATAATAGCTTGCTAGTCCTAAAAAAGAGCGGAGCCCCCGAAGAGTGGTTGGCTGCTCATAGCATTTTATGCTGTGGACCTTATTAGGGTTTGTTTTTACGCCCCCTCTTGATACAATGAAGCCCAAGTAATCTACCTCAGATTTAAAAAACTTTGATTTTTCCACTGAGACTTTCATATTGGCCTCGCAAAGCCTACGTAGAACCCATGCAACGTCCTTTAAATGGTCTTCTGCAGTCTTTGAGTAGATGATTACATCGTCGACGTAAACATGACAGGTCCTGCCAATTTGCTCCCTCAAAACATCATCGATCGCTCTCTGAAATATGCTTGGAGCGTTTTTGAGTCCAAAGGGTAGGCGGCAGAATTCGTATTTGCCGTTGTTTACAGAGAAGGCAGTTTTTCCTCTCTCCCTCTCTATCAACTCAATCTGATGGAATCCAGATTTCAGATCAAGTGTGGTAAAGTATTGTGCTCCCTTTAGGTTTGACAATATCACCATTGGATTAGGCATCGGATACTTGTCCTCTACTGTGACTTCATTTAGTTTCCTAAAGTCGATAACTAACCTTTTTTTTATTTCCTGCATCGTCTATCCCTTTTTTGTCAACAACCCAAATCGGACTATTGTAAGGTGATCTGGAAGGGCGCAAGTTTCCATTAGCCAGCAAATCGGCCACCTCCCCGTTGACGAATTCGGCCACACTCATAGGGTAGAGCCTAGAATATATCGGCTCTTCGTTTTTTGTTCTTATAGTAGCAACTATATTTGTATTGAAGGGAAGGGACTCATTTGGGTCTGCGAAGACCCTCTTCCTACTCTCCATCTTAAGGAAATCATTTCGGACACCAGAAGGAATTTCCTCACTTTTCATATCAATGAAATTTACATTCACGCACTCGTGGAACAACAATTTTTCGTTTCCAAAAGCGTGTCGTATTTCTCCACTACTCAGATCTATTTGAGCATTTACCCGTTTTAATAGATCCAGTCCAATAATACCATTGCACGTTGCCATATAATACAAATAACTTTATTCTATACTTCTTACTCACATGACTATTTCCGTGCAGTGACTTAACCAGAAAAGGTGTGGATGCTAGGATAACATTTTTAAACTCGGGCAAAGGTTTAATATAGTTTTTAGACGCCCCTGTATCCACTAATAGCTTTATTTTTTTCCTTTGGTACCCTACTCCTCGTTCGATCCACGGAAGCAGGGACTTCCCCCTAAAAAATTGAGTTCTTCCTCTTCGAGATTTTCTATTTCTTCTTCCGTCTCTTGATTGTAGGCTGTGTCTTGGTTACCTTGGCTTAAATTATTTATTCTCTGGATTTTAGGTCCAGTATTCCTACCTGATTCTGCCTGTCGCTTTCCGATTTGTTATTGTTGGTTAGAGTTAGGGCTCTGTTTGGAATTGTTTCGGTACTGTTGTTGACCCTGATTTACTTTTTGTGAGTGACGCCAATTTGAAGTCTGGCGAAACCGTGATTCTGATGGATCTATTTCCATCGGTACTAGTTGATCTTGTTGATCATTTTCGTTGCGTTCCTTTTCGGCTGTCTATTGAAAAAATGTGGATTTTTTTGGGGGGTTCGTAATCTCTGTTCTAAGTTGTTATCACCGATCTTCTTAAATCTGTTTGGATCTTCAGCAAACACAGCGAAATTTTTAGCGAACACATATCGTTCTCTATTTGCCTCGACCTCTTGGGCCAGGGCCAGAGCACCCGGTAAGTCATCAGGTCGAGAAGCGAAGAGACTGTCACACAATGGTCTTTTTAGACCAGAAATGAATACCCTAAGCGCGTCTGCTCTATACTTTGTGCAGATTGATTCCGCAATGGGACCCTCCTGTGTCACTATGGTTTTATTTGTGAGAACAGTTAGCTTCTTCTCCACTTCGTCGAAATATTTCAGGACTGACAGGTTGCCCTGTCGAAGCGTAGAAAGTTCCTGTTCTATGAGATATATTGGACGCTTGTCCGAATAAGTAAAATCTAATCTGGCAAAGATCGCCTCGAAATTCAGTACAGTATTAAAAGATGCTAAAACGGCATCAGCGGAGCCCTTTAGCTTATTTCTAATTATTCCTACGGCTTGATAATGCCTAAAGTTGCCCTGATGGCTTCGAAACACCTCGTAAGCCGTGTGGGCGGCCTCACGCCAGGAAACGTAGGTGCTGACTTGACCGTCAAACTCTGGCAATGACTTCACCAGGTCTACAGGTTCTTCACATATAATGCCTGCAATGATTTTCACAGGCTCGTACGTATGTGGCTTTTTTACTGTGGTTAAAGTGGCAATTTGCTCTGTCAGTCGTGTCAATTTGTGTTCAAAGGACTCCTGTTGCTGTTGCAGTGCGCCTTTTACGGCAGCCTGTACTAAAGCGGTTATTTGGTTTGCGTCCATTACACCAATATTTCTATTCCTTGCTATCTGCAAACTACCGATCTTTTCTAATAAATCCCCAAGATCACTGTCGCTCATCAAATCGTTGCGAACACGAAACTACAAATTAGACCACCAGCAAAACTCAATACGTTTCTCTATTAGAGCGCAACACTTACTTACGCAATTATTATTAAGCTATCCATTGAAATTGATCCAGTTGTTGATAATCTCTTTCAGCCTCCTTCAAGTGATTCAGTTGTAGGTAATATTCTTTCAGCCTCCTTCAAGTGATTCAGTTGTTGGTAATATTCTTTTAATTATTCGGTCGTAGGTTCAAACCGCGGTTGGGCGCCAATTATTTTTGTGCACTTGCGTGCTTTATTGAGTCTGATCTTAAACTAACTATTCTACCCTAACTTATTACTATCCTAAGCTACAGCCATCACCGTTGTCGCCACTGTCGTCGCTGCCGTTACGTTTGTTATTAGTATTCGCCTGTGGGTATGTTGAGTCAGCGATTACCAAGGTTTGAATTGTTTGTTGTAACTCGATTCCACAAGGTGGAAGTATCGGGTATCGTCTTTTATATTTTGCTAAGTTGCGGAAATGACTGCAACAATGTAGTATAAACAATTTACATTTACGGAACATTAGACTGTGTTAACTTACATGTATGTCAGTCTCTTTCACACTTTCGGGAAAGAAGTGTGGTCTACCTTTTAATCTAAGCAAAAAGCCACCTATGTACCGAATTTAAAGTAAATCAAGCCATAAATAAAGCTTTTTCGAATATGTCAGTCCCTGGTCCACTTTCCGGAGAGAAGTGAAGTCTTCCTGTTAATCTTAGCAAAATGGTGGAGTACCGAACTTAAAATAAATCGAGCCATAAATACACTTTTTTCGCATAGGTCAGTCCCTGGTCCATTTTCCGGAGAAAATTTGAGTCTTCCTGATAATCTAAACAGAATGCAACCTATGTACAGGATTTCAAGTAAATCGAGCCATAAAAAAACTTTTTTCGAATAGGTCAGTCCGTGGTCCACTTTCTTCCTGTTAATCTATGCAATAAGCCACATTATCGTACTTCCAATAAATCGGACCATAAACAAGATTTTTTGGCTAGGTCAGTCTCTGGCATACTTGCGGCAGAGAAGTGTAGTCTTCCTGTTAATCTAAGCATCTAAGCAAAAGCCACCTTACTGTTTTTCAAGTGAATCGGACCATAATCAAGATTCTTCGAATAGGTCAGTCCGTGGTCCACTTTCTGGGGAGAAGTGAAGTCTTCCTGTTAATCTAAGCAATAAACCACATTATGGTACTTCAAGTAAATCGGACCATAAACAAGATTTTTTGGCAAGGTCAGTCCCTGGCCTACTTGCGGGAGAGAAGTGTTGTCTTCCTGTTAATCTAAGCATCTAAGCAAAAGCCACCTTACTGTTTTTCAAGTGAATCGGACCATAATCAAGATTCTTCGAATAGGTCAGTCCGTGGTCCACTTTCTGGGGAGAAGTGAAGTCTTCCTGTTAATCTAAGCAATAAACCACATTATGGTACTTCAAGTGAATCGGACCATAATCAAGATTTTTTGACTAGGTCAGTCCCTGTTCCACTTTCCGGAGAGAAGTAAAGTCTTCCTGTTAATCTAAGCTGAAGGCCACCTTTGTTCCGCATTTCAAGTAAACGGAGCAATCAAGGAACTTTTCTCGAATAGGTCGGTCCCTGGTCCACCTTCCGGAGAGAGTTTGAGTCTTCCTGTTTATCTAAGCAGGATGCTACCTATATACTGAATTTCAAGTAAATCAAGGTATAAATAAAATTTTCCTGGAATAGTTTATTCCTTGGTCCACTTCCCGGATGTAATAGTGGTCGGACTTTTTTGCAAATGTCTATTCCTGGTTGACTTTCTGGAGAGAAGAGTAGTCATCCTGTTATTCTAATCAAAAGGCCACTTATGTACGGAATTTATATTGTAGTAAATGGAGCTGTAAACAATCTTTTTTCGAATAGGTCAGTCCCTGGCCCTCTTTCCTGAGAGCAGTAAAGTCTTCCTTCAAATCTAAGCAGAAGGGCACCTTTGTACCGAATTTCAAGTAAATCGAGCCATAAGTAAACTTTTTTCGAACAAGTCGGTCCCTGGTCCACTTTCCGGAGAGAATGTGAGTCTTCCTGTTAATATAAGCAAAAGGCCACTAATGTGCCGAATTTCAAGCGAGCCGACCTCTAAATAAATCTATGCAGGGTGCCACCTATGTACCGAAATTCAAGTAAATCAAGTCATAAATAAACTTTTTTCGAATAGGTCAGTCTGTGATCCACTTTCCGGAGAGAAGTAATGTCTTCCTGTTAATCTATGCAAAAATCCACCTTACCGTACTTCAAGTAAATCGGACCATAAACCAAATTTTTTGACTAAGTTAGTCCCTGGCCCACCTTCCGGAGAGAAGTTGAGTATTCCTGTTTATCTAAGCCACCTATGGTATGCACCAAATTACAATTAAATCAAGCCAGAAATAAACTATTTTTGGATCGTACTTCAAGTAAATCGGACCATAAACAAGATTTTTTGACTAGGTCAGTCCCTGTTCCACTTTACGGAAAGAAGCAAAGTCTTCCTGTTAGTCTAAGCTGAAGGCCACCTATTTCAAGTAAATCGAGCTATAAACAAGATTTTTTGAATGTGTTAGTGCTTTGCCCACTTTCTGGAGAGAAGCGTATTCTTCCTTTTATCATAAGCAAAAAGCCACTTATTTACCGAATTTCAAGTAATTCGGGCCATATATAAACTTTTGTCAAATAAATCAGTCTCTGGTCCACGTTTTGGAGAAAATTGGAATTTTTTTGTTAACCTAAGGAAAAAGCCACCTATGAACCGAATTTGAAGTAAACCGACCAACAAATAAATTTTTTTGGAATATGTCAGTCCCTTTCAAACTTTCGGGAAAGAAGTGTATTCTTCCTGTTAATCTAAGCCATCTTTTTGCCGGATTTCAAGTAAATCGGACAACAAACAAGATTTTTTGAATAACTCAGTCCCAGTCCCACTTCCCGGAGAGAACTGTTCTCTTCCTGTTCGTCTAAGCAAAAAGCCATATATGTAACAAATTTCAAGTAAATCAAGCCATAAATAACCTTTTTTCGAATAGGTCAGTCCCTGGTCCACCTTCTGGAGAGAAGTAAAGTCTTCCTGTTAATCTAAGCAGGATATCACAAATGTACCGAAATTAAAGTAAATCAAGCCATAAATAAACTTTTTTCGAATAGGTCAGTCCGTGGTCCACTTTCTGGAGAGAAGTGAAGTCTTCCTGTTAATCTATGCATCTAAGCAAAAGTCGTCTTACGGTACTTCAAGTAAGTCGGACCCGGGTATTATAGTAGTCGGATTTTTTTGAAAAAGTCGATTCCTGGTCCTCTTTCTGGAGAGAAGTGTAGTCTTCCTGTTGACGACATCACCAATTTAAATAATACTCGACAAAATTTACAAATAGGTATATTTATTAGGCAATTAAATTTAAATTAAAAAAAGTAAAAACGTGTTACAAAATTTAATGTTTCCTCTAAATTTATTAGACGACGAATGAACTAGCTTTCTAAGAATTTGTTTTCATAGACAATTATGTACAAATTTTTGAAGTGTTATGCAATTCGGAGTAACTGATCGAATTGAGCGACCAGACAGTTACTTTAACTTCACTAATACAAATACATACCTATATGTGAATGAGAGCAAATGTGTTTTAGTATATAAAAAATAGAATAGAAATATGATACGTACAGCAGAGCTGCATTAATATTCTAGTTAGGAGGTTCACTAACTTCGGTAGTAGCGTTGCAATAACATTCTACCTCCAAGTAGGCTAGCTTACTGGCTGATCGGGGTGATGTTCCTTGGCTGGTTTTAACGAATGCGGTACGAACCTGACCATCATTCACTGGCTACGTGGTAGACTATAATCACAATTAATAACTACATCTTCAGGTTGCAAAGGTTTAGTTTTCTCTCTCTACTTTGTTCGACGTAATAAAGACGTCACATATTCGCAAGTCCATCGCTTCCATAAGCGATTTTTCAAAGATTGAGATTTTCTGTACTGCTTGTATCTGAGTTGAATTTAGACAACCCAACAGAAAATGACTTGGAGTTAATGGCTCTGGATCATGTGGTGAAACGGGAACACCCGTTAATGGCCGTATGTTGATTATATTCTTGGCTTCTATTAACGTACTTCCGAACGCACAAGGTTTCCAGCCGTTTTTTTTTTAGTACTTGTAATAAAAGACGTCTCCCAACATCCACCGGCAAAAGGATTTACCGGACAATTAAGAATCCAATCTATGCCATGACTAGTACACTCTTCGGTAATTCAGCTAAAATCGAATATACTATCTTCATTGCGAGTGACTTTCTGAAATTAGAACCATTTTCGCTGCAAATTCCTATTGAGGTTCCTCTTCTGTTGGTGAAATTACGAATGCAACGCACCGTTGAACATGTGAACAATGCTACCCAGCGCTTTTCACGTCGTCGACCTACGACTACCTGAAAAGGACCACAATAATCAACGCCTGTATAACTCAACGGACAGACGTATGGCGTTAGACGGACGTATGGCAGTTGATCCATCACTGGTGTAACAGGCTTCGCGTTGTCAAACTGTGGTAATAGTTTACCGCTGGTAACTTCATCAGCTACATTCAACGCCATTGGTAACCATCTACACTGAGACGGTTCTGTAGAATACAATAGCTCTGATACTCTGCTAGCGATGAACTGCTTATAGACATGAGTTGTGGACCTAATCCACAAGAGCACGGTTTTAGAGTCACTCCAGAAAACGACTCGATGGATAGCAAAATCATGGCATTCGTGTACCGACTTATTTAATCGGCTCCCCAGCACAGCTGCTTGAAGCTCCAAACGTGGCACCGTCATACCTTTAACTCGTGCGTACCGTGACTTAGCTGCGACGAAGACGATCTTGTTTATCACCTTTGCATATACGAAAAATGGTGATTGCTGTATATGCACTGGCGCTTGCATCGACAAATACATGTAATTCAATCTCATCTGCTGACATCAGTGATGTTGAGTTACATCTTGGTACGGAAAATGTTGAGACATTCTGGAAACTGTCCCACCATGAGACCCATTTGTGATTTAACTTATGCGGATAAGACTCATCCCAATTTATTTGACATTTCAACAATGATTGTAATAATATTGTAACTTCATGTAAATTCGATATTGGCTAAGAAACCAAAGGGGTCATAAATTGCCATGACGATACCTAAGACTTAACGTTTGGTTGGCGGACGCTTAGAGTTTAACATATCTCGAGCAATTTTATGAAATTCGAAGCAATCAGTAACCAAAAGATACCCAAAACTTTGTCTACAGTAGGCTGATGCTTCATGTTGAGGACTGATGTTGACCGTTAAAAGTCAAAAAAAACAAGCTTGAAGTGTTTTATTGTTAGACGAAAAGTTTCTTAGTTTGAAACCGGCAGCTGAATTTATAGCGATAGCTTCTTTTACTTTTTCTTCTGCTTCAATTGTATCATTAAAACTAATGACTAAACCATCGACATACATATAATTGATAACAGTGTTTGCTCCTTTAGGCATTGTGGACTCAAATTGTATGGCGTTGACATTCTTTATATATTCGGCACAACATGGCGAGCAAAATGCTCCAAAAATCATCGATGATCGAATAGGCGCACTAGAATAATCACGTCACAAAAAACGTTGCGAATTCTGATCAGTAGCCCTGATCTTAACCTGCGAAAACATTTCTTTGTTTCATATTGTGTCTGTAATTGGCAGCAAAATCCGCATCCTTTTTCATACGTTTTTGAAGATTAGTTAATCGATGAAAAGCCATATCATAACTTTGTGGAAGTGTTGTAGCATCATTTCGCTATAATAAACCCACTTCATATTGGGTGTATGCATTAATTCGTGGGTTTGTTTTTCGAAAATTAAGACTTTTTATTGTGAAAAAATTGTCTTGATCAACTCCTAATACTTTTGCAAGCTCTTCTTGCGTCTGGCATGCATCTGCGTCGAGCAATGTTTCCAATTCTTCGTCTTGAAATTTTTTTGCCTGTCCGTCGTCTAAGTCGAAATTGCCACTTTTAAACCCACCACTTTTGGCACGTTCGTTCGGCTAAAGCATGGTCACCATAAACGTCCAGTAAAATACGATGGCTTTCGGTAGCACTTTTCTTCATGATAAAGTAATGAAGAAGAACTCCCCGCAAAAACACTTTATCTGGTACAAATTGTTGTTCACGCTAAAACAAAAAATATTTCAATTTCATTTATTTATCCGTACAGTTAGATACAGGGTCTTTTCATTGCACACATATTAACATATAATGAATTACAATTTGATTTTTTAAATCTTAGGAATAACTAAGAATAATATTATGCCTAAAAGGAGGGATTTCAACAATATGTTGACATAGGTAAGGAGAATAGGGATGGGTATTAAGCAAATAGGTTTGTAACTGCCGTTTTGAAGCATCCAATCGTTTTGATATATTTTATTGAAATTGGTAATGAGTTCCAAATTCTGACAGCACTAACAAAAAACAATCTAGAGGTCGTCAAAGTTTTGTATTTGGGGACAACAATATTGTGAGTACGAGAAGATTGCACAAACTTTATTTTGCGGAAAAGATATTCTGGTTGACAGATATTGATGATTTTAAATAAAAATATTAAATTACGAACCTTGAGGTAATTCTCAAGGGTGAAGCCGAGAATGTTTTTGGTGTACAAAGAGATGTGTTCAAACTTTTTTTTGCAGTAAATGAACCTAGCTACGTTATTTAAAGTTAAATTTAATTTTCTTCTGGAATCGCAGCTTAGAGTACCATATACGACTTCAAAATAAGAAATTTGGAGAATAATAAGGGAGTGAACTAGTTTAAGTTTTATTCTAATCGGCAAACAATCACATGTATGCCATAAATTTCGTTATGTCGAATATATATTTATTACGCAATTGTTTATGTGATCTTCACAATTTAGACGGACAATAATTTTGAAGCCAAGATTTTTTACAACATGTTCAAATTTTAGTTCAACCCCGTTCAAAACAATTGGTGACAGATGGTTGAGGTCAAGATAATTACTCTTAATAGGAAGTACCTTCATTTTCTTACTATTTATACAGAGACCATTTATGTTAGACCATTCCTCAATTCTTAATAGATCCTCATTCAATCCAGCTATAAAATCTTCACCAAGACCAATGGGACGTGAGAGGTAAATCTGAGTATCATCGGCATATAGATGTATAGAAGAATTTTCGCAACAGTGAACAATGTCATCAATAAATAAACTGAAAAGTATTGGCCCTAAAATAGAGCCCTGAGGAACTCCAGAGATGATTTCTCTGCGATTTGAAATTACATCCCCATACTGAACTTGCCGATATCTGTCCGATAAGTAACTTCTCATAAGCTTAATTGCTGATGTGTTGAAAATAAGTTTTCAGTTTTAACAGTAGAATATCATGGTTTACAGTGTCGAAAGCTTTAGAGAAATCTAAGAGCACTAAGATGGTAAGTAAGTTATCGTCGAAAGCAGGGCGGATGTCGTCCACGATTTTCATCACAGCTGTTGATGATTGGATTTAAACCCACACTGAGATTCGCTCAATAAATCATGTAGACGCAGGTGTGACATTATTTGATCGGTAATAAATTTTTCAAATACTTTTGACAATGTTGGCAAGAAACTAATAGGCCTGAAGTCTTGAGGAGCATTACACGAGTTACCTTTAACCACCGGAATGACGTTGGCAATTTTCCACTAATTTGGAAACGTAGAGGAGGCTATAGCATGATTAAAAATGTGTGTAAGCATGGGAAGCCCATACGACAGTATAAGTTTTAGAAAACGTAAACTCAGACCATCCACTCCAATTGCGTTAGATTTTATATGAAAAACACACTTTATAACATCCTCTTCAGTAGCTGGGTTAAATGAGAATTCATGGGTGTGGTCAGTAACTAAACTTTCATTGATGGTGAATGCAGATACATTTGCATGTGAATTTATATCAAGAAAGTATGAGTTCATCACACCAGCATCAATCCCACAAGTTTTTGCACTTTTTCGCATTTCAGTTGTTACTTTATTCCTCAAGTTCTTGTATGTGGTCCAACGTTCACTAGTACGATTACGTTTCCAATATCCATAAGCCCTACATCGGTCTTTTATAAGGGCTAGAATAGCCTTAGTGATCCAAGGTTTAGTATAGTTTATAGCTTTAATTCTACGAAGGGGAACATATTTTTCAAATAGATAATTAATTAGCGTGGTAAAGTACTGTAACTTGTCATTTACATCTACAAGTAGCCAGCAGTAATTCCAGTTTAGGGTCACGGCCTCAGCAGATAGCGAAGCACTGTCTATATTCTTGAAATCTCTGAAAGTTAAATCTATTGATGGCTTAACTCTATTTAATTCAAAATTGAAAAATATTATAATTAGCTCATGGTCAGAAACTCCGGGCAACGAAAATTGGTCAACATGGCTTACACTACTCCCCACGCTTACACCAAAAAGGTCTAACATACTTGGCTTGCTGTGTGGTGCAAATCTAGTTGCATACTCATTTACTATTGTTATGCCAACTTTGCTAAAACAGCTTAGCAAGAGTCTAGACAACATATCAAAATTAAAGTCACCACAAATTAGGACATGCACATAACTCAAGGACAGTTCCGATATTTTACTGAACAGTTGAGTGAGATCATTTGACTTATGAGGGTTGTATACACATACAACAACACACTTTTGTACATTATCACTACATTCAATAAACATACTTTCAACAGTTTCAGAAGAATGAGATTTATATATTATTTTAAATTTAATATTAGCCTTTAAATAAATTGCTATGCCACCCCCTCTCTGACCAGTGGTTCTATCATTTCGTACAAGCAAATAGTCACATACAGAATATGCACAATCTGCAATAAAAGGTTTGAACCAGGTCTCAGTCACACAAATTATGCTACAGCTTAGGTCACGAAACGTCATATAATCAAGTTTTTCACGGGTTAAACTCCTAGCATTAAAGTGGCAAACATTGAACCCTTTATGATATTGACATGTATATTTAAGAGCTAGCCTCAGATTGTCATTGTAATTGTGCTCACAAAAATTGCTGCTCATAACAATTTGATATATGTATATAAGAGATGCTTGAAAATGGTCAGTTACTATGAGGGAAACGGGAAACATAAGGTAAGGATGAAAACGACGCGAAATGACAGTACCTTTGAAACGAACACGACGCGAAATAATACTAGTAGAGCCCTCTCTTAGAAACCCTCGTTAATTAATGCATACACCCAATATTTTCATCGATCTTTTTTGTTGTATCTTCCAAAATTTTTATGGCCCGACGATTACCATCTCAATCGAATACTAAGTTTGAACTTCGTACTCCAAATTTTTCAACACTGTAATGTTCTTGAACTAATCTATGAAGCTCTGGTAGGGGCTATAATGACCTAATTGTGTATCTATATCTATTGGCCGATTTGGCCCGATTGTCTTCTTTGTTATTCCAAGATAACTATTATCCAGGCCTACAGAACGACTGGCTTGGCATTTGTGTAGCTCTCGATTGGCAACGATTGCAAATGCGAATAAAATTGTTTGTTAAATGATTGTAGTGGAAAATTTAATGATTTGACTGTATATACATTCTTCAGGTAAAATTAAGAAGTAGTACGCCTAATGGTGACAGAGATCTTTCTCGAATTTTCTCTGACTTGACTCTCATCATACCACTGTAATGTAGGCGGCATACTTTGACCACGCATACCAAGTTTATTAGTGACAAATTCTTCTATTAAAGTAAGCGACGAGCCTTCATCAAACAATCAACCAATTTGTGAGCTTGACCATATTTTACACAAACTACTTTTGCTTCAGGCTGTACTTCATTGCTGTACAAGGTTGTCGGGTTATTATTTTCGGCTTCGCTGCCGACGTTGACTGCATAACGTTACCTTGTATTGCTTGGACACCTTTGACACTCCTGGCAATTAGGAAATATATTAAGCTATTTCACTAAACCATTCCCCAAAATGTTCGACTGTTGGAAACGGCAAGATACTACCTGCTCGTTGGTTCCACTCATATTGTTTCAACGAAGGCAAACTTTCCAACTAAGCATTCTATCAGCGTGGGATTCATCAGGTGATGCTCACACCTGATAGACTTGAAAATGCGACGATATCTCACCTTTTGAAATTGAGCCTTAATTAACAATTCAGGCCGACCAAAATTGAACTCTAACTCTTACAATACTTCAGTTACATCATCGCATAAGGTTTTGCCTATTGCTATACTGAAATTCCCGCGTCGGGTCGTTATAATTTGCTAAATATAATGGCCAATCTTCTGGGTCTTAAAGATGCGTTGTTAATCGTTGGCTTTTCTAATGGATGTATGTTGTCTCTATTAGATTCCCAACTGCTGGCTAGCTTCTTTGCTCGGGCTCTTGTAAGCATCAAGATATTCCGATTCCAATTGAGAAAACAATTTTTTTAGACATATGTTGACGACAATACCAGTTTTAATAACATATTATTTACATATATTTATTAGGCAATTAAATTTGACCAAGTAAAGACATGATACAAAATAAGACTTTTTTTCTAAAGTTATTAGACGACGAATGAACTAGCTTTCTAGAAATTTGAGTTGTTTCCATAGACAAATACGTACATATTTTTAAAGTGTTATAATTTACAGAGTAACTGACCGAATCGAGCGACCTGAGTGTAACTTTAACTTCAACAAAACAAGTAAATATATGAGAATGAAGGCAAATGTGTTTTAGTATGCGACAAATAGAATAGAAATATAATACGTACAGCAGAGCTGCACTAATATTCTAGTGCAAAAGAGCACTTATGTACCGAGCTCTCAGCGACCCGATCCACAAAGAAACCTTTTCGAATAGCTCCGTAACAGATCCACTTTCCGGAGAAAAATGCAGTCGTCCTGTTAAGCTAAGTAAAATTCTACCTATGTACCTTAATTCAAGAAAGCCGAACAATAAGTAAGATTTTAAGCGTAGCCTTCCTGTTAATTTTACCAAAAGGCCATCTATGTACCAAACTTCATGTAAATCGAGTCATAAATACACTTTTTTCGAAAAGGTCAGTCCCTGGTTCACTTTCCGGAGGAAAGTAAACAAACTTTTTTTGGAATAGTAAGTCGAACAATAAGTAAGATTTTTTCGAAAAGGTCAGCCCCTGGTCCACTCTCTGGAAAGAAGTGTAGGCTTTTTGTTAATCTAGGCAGAAGGCCACCTATGTACCAAATTTCAAGTAAGCCGAACATTAAGTAAGATTTTTCCAAAAGGTCAGTCCTTGGCCCACCTTCTGAGGAAAACTGTAAACTTCTTGTTAATATCGGCACCTATGTACCATACTTCAACTAACTCGAATCATAAATAAGATCTTTCGAATAGGTAAGTTTCTAACCCATTTCTCGAAGAGTGTAGTCTTCCCATGAATCTAAGCAAAAGGCCACCTGTGTATCACATTTAAGTAAGCGGAACATTAAGTAAGATTTTTTCAAATAGGGCAGTCTCTGGCATACACGTACTTCCCGGAGAGAAGTTAAGTCCTCCGTTTAATCTAAGCAGAAGACCACCTATGTACCGAATTTCAAGTACATGTAACCATAAATAACATTTTTTGAATACGTCGGTCTATGGTCAACTTCTCCAAAAGAAGAAAAGGAGGCCGCCTTTGTACCGAAATTCAAGGAAATCGTACCATAAACAACATTTTTTGAATTGGTCAGTCTCTGATCCATGTTCGTTTGAGAAGTGTAGTCTTCCTTTTAATCTAATAGGTCAGTCCCTGGCCCAGGATAGAAGTTTAGTCTTCCTGTTAACCTAAGCAAAAGGCCATTTATGAACTGAATTTTAAGTAAACGAAGACATAAAAAAACTTTTTTCGAATAGGTCAACGCCAGGTCCACCTTTGGAGATAAGTTTAGTCTTCCTGTTAATCTAAGCAGAGGGCCACCTATGTACCTATTTTAAAGTAAGCCGAACTATAAGTAAGACTTTTTCAAATAGGTCAGTCCGTGGCCCGCTTCGCGGAGAGAAGCGTAGTTTTCCTGTTAATCTAAGCAAAGGCCCCCTTATGTAACGCTTTTCACGCCGTCCACAAAGAAACTTTCTTCGAATAGGCCAGGTCCTGGACCACTTTTCGGAGAGAAGTGTAGTCTTCCTAATAAACCAAGCAAATGGCCACCTATGTACCGAATTGAAAGTAAGTCGACCCACATATAAACTTTTCTCGAGTAAGCCAGTCCTTGTTCCACAATCTGGAGAGAAGTGTAGTCTTCCTATTAATCTACGCAGAAGACCACCCATGCAGCGAAATTCAAGTAAGTCCAACATTAAGTAAGATTTTTCCGAAAATATCAGTTTCTGGTCCCCTTCTCGAAAGGAAGTGGAGTCTTTCTGTTAATCTAAGCAAAAAGCCATCTACGTAACTCGAACCATAAATAAGATTTTTGAATAGGTCAGTCTCTAACCCATTTTCCGAAGAGAAGTGAAGTCTTCCTGTTAATCTCAACAGAAGGCCGCCTATGTACCAAATTTCAAGTAAATCGGACCATAAACAAGATTTTTGGAATAGGTCAGTCTCTGGTCCACTTTCTGGAGAGAAGTTTAGTATTTCTGTCAATTCAAGCAAAAGGCCCCTTATGTACCGAGTTTTAAGTAAATGGAAATGTAAATAAACTTTTTTCGAATAGGTCGATCCCAGTTCCACTTTCTTTCGAGAAGTGGAGTTTTCCTGGTAATCGAAGCAGAAGGCCACCTTTGTACCGAATTTCAGGTAAATCGGACTATAGAGAAGATTTTTTACAGAGGTCAGTCCCTACTCCACTTTTAGGATAGAAGTGAAGTCTTCCTGTTAATCTAAGCAAAAAGCCACCTATGTACCGGATTTCAAATAACTCGATTCATAAATAAGATTTTCTGAATAGGTCGATCTCTAACCCATTTCCCGAAGAGAAGTGTAGTATTCCCATGAATCTAAACAAAAGTCCACATATGTTCCACATTTAAGTAAGCCGAGTAATAAGAAAGGTTTTTTCAAATGGGTCAGTCCTTGGGCCAGTTCCCGAAAAGAGCTTAGTCTTCCTGATAATGTTAGCAAAACTCTCCTATGTAGCGAATTAATAAACATAAATAAACTCTTTTCGAATAGGTCAATCCAAGGTCCACTTTCTTCCTGTTAATCTAATCAAAAAGCCACCTATGAACCGAATTTCAAGCAAATGGGATCATAAACACGACTTTTTTAATAGGTCAGCCCTGGCCCACTTTCTGAAGAGTAGTGTAAACTTCTCGTTAATTCGAAATAACTCGAATCATAAAAAAGATTTTTCGAATAGGTCAGTTTCTAACCCATTTATCGAAGAGAAGTGTAGTCTTCCTTTTAAACTAAGCAAACGGCCCCTTATGTACCCAATTTTAAGTCAATGTTAACATTAAAAACTTTTTTCGAATAGGTCAATCCCAGGTACACTTTTCGAAGAGAAGCGTATTTAAAGTAAGCCAAACAATAAATACGATTTTTTCAAATAGGTAAGTCCCTGGCCCTTTTCCCGGAGGGAAGTATAGTCTTCCTATTAATCTAGGCAAAAGGCCATCTATATACCGAATTTAAAGTAAGCCGGAACGAAAGTAAGATTTTTTGAAAAGGTCAGTCTCTGGTCCATTTTCTGGAAAGAAAAAATATTCTTGTTAATCTAAGCAAAAAGCCACCTATGTACCGAATTTCAAGTAAGTTGGACCATAAACAAGATTTTTTGAATAGGCCAGTTCCTGGTCCACTTTCTGGAGAGAAGTGGAGTCTCCTGTTAACCTAAGGAAAAGGTTACGATCCAACCCACAAAGAAATTTTTTTGGAATAGGCCAGCCATCAGCCTGGTCCATTTTCCGGAGAGCCTTCATGTTTATGTAAGCAAAAGCACTCCTATGTACCGAATTTTAAGTAAATCGAATCATAAATAGGACCTTTTGAATAAGTCAGTCTCTGGTCCACTTCTCGAAAAGAAACGGAGTCGTCCTGGCAATCTAGCAGAAGGCCACCTATGTATCGAATTTAAAGTAAATCGGACCAAAAGCCCTTTTTTGAGTAGGTCAACTTCCGGCCCACTTTCTGGAAAGAAGAGAAGTGAAGTCTTCATGTTAATGTAAGCAAAAGCACACCTATGAACCGAATTTCAAGTAAATCGAACCATTAATAAAACCATAGATAAGGTTTTTTGAATAAGTCAAATAAATCAAACCCTGAATACAATTTTTTTCAATAGGCCAGGCCCTGGATCACTTTCAGGAGAGAAGTGTAGTCTTCATGTTAATCTAAGCAAAAAGCCAAATATGTACCGAATTGAAAGTATATGAAAACCTCAATACAATTTTTTCAATAGGCCAGTCTCTGGTCCACTTCGCGAAAAGAAACGGAGTCATCCTGTTTATCTAAGCAAAAAGCCACTTATGTACCGAATTTCAAGTAAATCGGGGCCAATGGATTACCGACCGTCCAATTTCAACATGGTTGAAGTGCTGACAACGTGCATACATCAGTTTCTTTGTAAACTATGGTCGGATGAAAGCATGCCCGACGATTGCAATCTAAGAATGATCTGCCCAATCCTCGAAATTGTCGATCCCACAGTCTGCGCCAAATACCGTTGGATAAGCGTCGTTAATATCGCACACAAGTTCCTGTCAAGCGTACTGTGTGAGGTTTTATCGTCCAAAAACTGATTTGACCTTATCAGTGTGGTTTTTGACCTGCTAAGTCAACCATTGACCAGATATTCACCATGCGCCAAATCTTGGAAAAGACCCGTGAAAAGAGAATCGACACATACTTTAGAGCAGCCTTCAACAGTACGCAAAACTAAAAGCTGCGTCAGGATTGGGAAGGACTTCTTCAAGCCGTTCGATACCAAGCAAGGTTTCAGATAGGCTGACTCTTTATCGTGTGACTTTTTTTAACTTATTGTTGGAGAAAATAAAACGAACTGCAGAGCTGAATGGAGAAGGTACAATCTTCTATAACAGTGTACAGCTGCTGGCGTACGCTGATGATACCGACGGCGTTAAGAGTTTTCGAGATGTATGGTCCTTTGTGGGTTGGTAAGGGTGAACAGCGGAGCCGATGGAACGATGAGCTGTACGAGATACGCTGGCTAGGTTATGTGGTCCGGATGGATAAGAGTACTCCATCTTCAAAAATGTTCGATGCAGTACCCGCTGGTGGAAGCAGAAGAAGAGGACGTTTGTGTCGCGGAGGGCAAGCCGGCCGATAATCCGATGCAAACATCCAACATGAGATGGCAGAAAACAAAGCTAAAAGAACATTAGGAAGAAGAAAGAAATATGAAAAACTTAAAGCGTCTTTGTCTTCCAACGGTTCTACTAAAAAATCGCTTTGGTAAGCTAATAAAAACCCTAAGCCGCCAACAAATAGCGAAGCCCCGTTGGGACGGTTGAGTAACAGTTCATGGGCCAGAACGGAAAAAGGCGACTTGTTTTGTACGGGACCTCGGTACCTTATGTAAGGCAGGTCCATAGGTACTGAGATCCTCTGCAACGCCCTAAATCCAAAAAATATCTTCGCTCTCCTGGCATTATCATATAAACCAATCGGCGTGTTGTTGCCTTTCCAACTTTATCGAAAAAGTACAGCTATCAAAAATTGTCGCCATGAAAATGAAAAGTGATATAATTCTTACACATTAATTTCGCGAAAAACGTTGCACAATTGAACAAGTAAATTGCGCAGCTATTGAAATAATAAGAAAAGCTTTCGAATTCAGAAAGTATTGCTCAAGCATTTTTCAAGGTGCGTTATGATGAACTTATTCGCAAAATTAAACAATCATTACAAGACACTTTCCATAATACCCTGGAATCGATTATGTTATGATAGATGGAAGACATGCCTCCAGTCTTCTTGAAGTGAGTACACCCCGAGGAGCCACTATCTTGTTGCAGCGAAGATACGCATGCGCCTCTGTGTATCGAAGAACGCCCGTCAACAAACACATGGAAAGTTCGACGTCGAAAAGCTGCAATCACAATAGACTGCCGAACGACTTTCTACTCGACTTGCACTCCTGCTCTCTAAGAGCATTCATCAACAACTCGGTATACGGGACCTGTGGGATGGTATTTCAAACTCTCTACGTACAGCTGCAAACGAAACTATTGGATTTCGGAATGATCGCTAAAACAGCTGGTACGATGAGGACTGAAGAGAAAACAGACTGCCTACTTCGCAACGTTGCGACCGAAAGAAAGAGGCCGAGAGGCATGAGTATGAAGAGAAGATTACAGAATATCACCTATGAAGGACTAAAGACCACCGTCAACAAACTGATTTGGTCGTATGGTAAGACAAGACCCCTGAAAAGAGGATCGACACCCACCACCTCTTCGTCGATTTTAAAGCCGCCTTCGACAGCTGCTGGCGTACGCCGATGATATTGACATTATTGGCTTCAACAACCGCGCCGTCAGTTCTACTTTCTCCAGACTGGAGAAGGAAGCGAAGGATATGGGTCTGGCAGTGAACGAGGGTAAGGTGAAATATCTGCTGTCACAAACAACCAGACATCGCATTCGAGAATTGGCTCCGATGCCACTGTTGAGAGTCATAACTTTGAAGTCGTAGATTACTTCGTCTATATTAGAACCAGTATTAACACCAACAACAATGTCATCCTAGAAATCCAGAGCGGAATCACTCTTGCCAATAGGTGCTACTTTTGACTGAGTAGACAATAGAAAAGTAAAGTGCTCTCTCGACGAACGCAAACCAAGCTACAAGTCGCTTTTCGTTCCCGTCCTGCTATATGATGCGGAGGCATGGACGTTGACAATATCTGATGAGTCGGCGTTAGGAGTTTCCGAGAGATATGTTTTGCGTAAGATTTATGGTCCCTTGTGCGTGACAACGGTGAATATCGGTGATGATGGACATAGCTCAGGGAATCAGAAAACAGTGGCTATGCTGCATAGGTCATATGGTCCGGATGGATAAGAATACTCCAGCTTTGAAAGTTTTCGATGCAGTACCCACCGGTGGAAGCAGAAGAAGAGGAAGACCTCCACTCCGTTGGAAGGACCAGGTAGAGAATAACCTGGCTGTACTTGGTATTTTTAATTGGAGCCAAACAGCAAAAAGAGGAAACGAATGGCGCAATGTTGTTAACGCGGCTATAACTGCGTAAGCGGTATCTACGCCAGTATTTCTACTAGTGACAAAGTAATTACGTCGACTTTGGTGTATGATACTGCCCCGTAGACACAAATGCCTCATTACAGCCACAAAAGTGTTAGAGCAGCATTTTAACCTAATTGAAGAATGGCTAGCAAAATGGCGAACAAAAGTTATTGAAAATAAGTGTATTGTAAAGCCAAAAGCGGGCCCTATTATCAAGCTCAACAATGTGCATATTCCATGAGCTAACGAAATCACATATTTTGACGGTTAGCTTGAAGATGACATATTTCCGCCACAATAAAACCGAACCTTGAAAAGAAAAACACTGAGCCAGGAGCTCACTCTAAGTAATTGGGCTGTCATATTTAATTTTAATTTAGATTTTAAGATTTGATTATTTATTGTGAACCTTCCGATGTCAACGCAGATTCATTAAATAAATGCAATAATTTTACTTAAATTCTTGCTTGCATCAACAAATTAAGGGGTATTAAGCAACTCGCAATTTCTCACTATTATTCTTCCAGGTTGAGCCAATATATTGGTGCTTTCGTTTACTCAATGCCTCAGACAATGGATATTCGCGGTCAATCTATGAAGTTCCTTTGGTTGTGCGCATTCACCATAGGGCATGGTAGCATAATGTTAGAAATAATAGCTCAGAAGGAATAGGCTCGAGTCCGTGTACGACCTACATCTGAAAGTTATAGTTGGTTTTTCTAACTGCGGTCGCCCCTTGGCAAAGAATGTCAACCCCTCCAAGTATATCTGAAATAAAGAGTCCTAAAAAAAAACATCAGCCGTTCGGAGGCGGCTTAGTATAAACTGTAGGTCCCTCCATTTATTGGAAAAACATCAAGACTTATACAAAAGATTGGGGGAGATGCTCAGATCGATTTGAAGATCCCTCATTATTATGCTCAAATTTCTTCTCGTGGATGGGTACAATCAGCGGACTATCCCTTTTCACATCCTGCACTGGAACTGCTTTCAGCATCTCTTCCAGATACTTCTCCGCTTTCCGTTTCCAGAGTATGGTTTTGTCGCCTTTAGTCAAGTTGTGGTTTTTAGATGGCGCTTTAGTCGTCAGCCATGTGCATAAGAAAAACTCTTATTGAAGAACTTTTTTAGAAAAGTAAATTTTCTTCTCTTGTGCGGAAATATGAGACACTAGTAATCTGTGCTATAAGTACCACTATTTAAACCTAGACCTGAGTTCTTTAAGATTCAGAGCTCAAGCAAAACTATTAAAGTCGGAATATAAAAATAAAAAAAAGTTCTGTTGAAGATTCCGTTGAAACATATGAAGATTAAGATGTAGGTAAATAAGGTTTAAATGAAACACGCTTGAGGCATATCAAAAATTTATTCATGGAAAAATCGACCACTGCAAATGTATCTTCTAAAGTACTTCGCCGCATACCAATATTATACGTGTAAGCTCATAATCAAAGATAGAACTCTCAGATAAATTGGAAAAAATAATTCGAATGGTAACAGTTTCTTCCTTCGAAAATTGCTCCGAAACTTGAGTAAATTAACACATTCAGTTACATCGCTATCATTGCTTAAAACAAAATTCAACCGATAATAACGTGAAAGATTTTTATAGAAAAATGGTAATTTCTTTTATAATGGCGCAAATCGACAATAAAACACATTGTCCTCTAAAAAGATTAATATAAAATTAATTTTCCCAATAAAATTAAACAACACTGTTTGTTTTGTATACTTTTCGTAGAATATTAGCTGTTACTTTGTACATTATTTAGTATAAAAATTAGAAAATTTTATAAAACTTATTTACTATTAATTATGGCTATATATATTCCGTAGGTGCTCGTTGCAGAAGGACTTGGCAAATATTGCGATTCAGAGTTTGTAGGTCAAGCTACCCGAGAAATACAAGAAGCATTAGACATGACTTTGGATGAAATGAATTCAGCAGCTTGTGAACTGCTGGCACATGAACAAAGAATAGACGATACAATGTAAACACAGTCAATGAATTTTCTAGATCCCTCGTAAACATTCAGTTACCCTCCGAAGATTTAGTTCAAAAACAAAAACAACAAGCTTTTCAACGGCAACCAACTGCGTGGAAAGAAAAGTAACCAACCGTGCCAACAACTTGTTTATATACAGATATATAAATTATCGATCAAAAAGATACTGACTACAGAGTTTAGCCAAAACTAGGCAAAATTTCTTTGATTATTTAAAAAATAATTATCACTTTCATAACTTATGGTTATGTAATATGCAATATAATTAACTATTTGTAATCTTATATGTCAACGTTAACATTATGTACCTATGTATGTATATTGAATGTGTTTATAATGACTAACTTATTTATTGTATGTACACGTATGTATAAAAAAAAATCATAAATATATTTTTTTTATAAAAGTTAGAATATATTATGGATGTAAAAAAAATTTGTTCATATATGAGAAGAGTTATGAACCGGAAAATTGTTTTTAAATTATAATTACACGATGTGTAAAATAACATATTTCGGTAATGAGTTAACCTGATTCTATAAGAAAATAATTACAATCTTTAACAGATATATTTGACCGAGCTCTGTTGTTGGAAAGAAAATCTAAATTTTCGCGGGATGCTTGCATTTGATATGAAACTTTTTTATGTTGCTACACATCTGCTTTTCATATGTTGCCATTATCAGAAAGTTAGGTTAGTAGGTTGTTTTTGATAACTGAAAAGGCTAGTCATGCCTTTGTGTGCTCTTCCATTTTGAAACTTCGGTCTTGGCTCAACCATTAAACCTTGGTTTGTACAGCATAACCATATACCCACGTTTCGGAACAAACTTCGCTGTCTCACGCTTCATGCTCATTCGATAAAATTGCATGGCATGATAACGGCCGATTGATATGCCAAAATCATCTGCAAATTCCCAAACGGTAATTCAACTATTTGTCAAATCTACATTTTTCAGTTTCGATGTTTTCGTCACTTGTTATTAAATTTATCTTTTCTTTGAACAGACCTCGTGTGTATAGATACACATATAGACAATATAAAAAGTTTTGTACAATGCTTACAACGCAAGCTATATGACTAATTCTAGTTTAATCAAAAATACAAAATCAATTTTATATGTATATTCTAGTAACTGCTCTTTGAAGAAAACAACAAAGAAAGGTTTTCAAGCAAAACGCAACCATCTTTAAAATGCTATCTCAGTTACGTCTTATGGTAGTGGAGAAGCTTCGCCCGTTATTCATTCCCAATACTAGAATAGAGGCTTTGATTCCCAATTTAATCCAGTGCATGACTCAATTTATGTCAATCATGCAAACTATGGTCCACGGTCTAATAAATACGTAAAACCAAATACTCCAAGCCCTGATGACCAAAAAATTAGCGAATTGAATGCTAATGGTGTTAATTCACACTTATTACCCCCAATTATTTCTACAGTCATAGAATTATTAAAATTCTCATATCGGAAGCACATCTTTCCATTAGGTATAACTTTTATATGCCTGACTATGAATTGTAAAGTATTAATCACACAGGTGGAAAAGCTCATGGTGTTACATCTGTACTTATAAGAAACCGCTTTCTTGACTTAAGCAAAAAATCGGTTGTAATCAGCTTCGATCGCTCTTAAAACAAAGAAGTTGACCTTACTTTAGCCGCAGTATACTATCAGCCACTTTAGGTAATAAAAGAGAAACAATTTAGAGACTTTTTGCAACCATTGCAAATAGACTTTTAACTGTAAGAGATTAAAATGCGACATAAAAGATAGCCAGTTATATAATATGTTCATGAGAACCAAAAATATGTCCAATTTTATCTCCTCAAGAGAGCCATCTTATCGGCGTACAAACTCAAAGAAGTACTTAATATAATTGACTTTGCAGTAACCAAAATTTTAGATGGGAATGTAGTAATTATATATGCCTTTCATCTTTTAATATCCCAAGCTGACAGGCTTATTTGTAAAAGTGAAACTGACATTGATAACGAGGTACTTGTATTTAACCGTATGCTAGCAACAACACCAAAGGTAGCAACACCAGAGCAGCTAAAAACTCGAACAACGACAACTAACAATGAGTCGCTGGTTAGAAACAAACGACTCTTATGTCACGAATGGTATGTTGACCGATCGCGCGATTCAAGAATTGTCAGCAGAGGTTAAAAGCGGCATTGAGACACGATGAAGACAAAAATATAAAAGAACTTACAAGGTCTTTGTCTCACAACGCTTCAATAAAAAACTCGGCGGCACCTCAGAGTATTCCAAACACTGTTTCAAATAATAATGTGCTCCTATCAGCTAATCATGATATTCAGAGGTACACTAGTTCTTGCGAAACATCTGATATCTCAACAAAGATACTAAAAGAATTTCCGGGCATTGATCTAATTTAAAATTAGGATATTATCCATAAATATAGAAAAAGTCGCATATAATTATATAGCTTACCCAATTAAAAACGCAACCTTGCCGTCATCATATATACCAATCAGCCTGTTTCCTTGCCATTTAAAAGTTTTCGAAAAAGTGTTGCTATCAAAAGCATATCCATTTGTCCTTGAAAATAATTGAATCGCACAATTGAACAGGAAAAACGCCTAACAGATAGCATTTCTTAGCGGTTTTTCTTGATGTAGCTCAAGCATTTAACAAAGTGTGACAGGATGGTATTATTCATAAAAAGCTGTGAAATTTAATGAATACATAACAGACGAGTATTCAATCACGGCATGTGTTCCGCAGGGTAGTGTTCTTGGACCATTGAACATTGTAATTACGTCAACTTTTGCGGATGATAGCGTTCCACATTATAGCCAAAAAAAGTGCTACAGCAGCACCCTAAACTAATTCACGATTGGCTAGCAAAATGGCGCATAAATAACCATATATTATAACCAAAAACATGCCCTATGGTTGAGCTTGAACCATGTTCCAATTCCGCCGACCAAATTACATACCTCGGAATCCACTAGGACAGGCACTTGACCTGGAGACGGCGTGTTTCCGCTAAAAAGTGGCAGCTCAAACTAAAATTTGCCTGTTTACGTTGGCTTTTAAACAATAACTCGAGACTTAGCCTTGATAACAACGTTTTTCTGTATAATGCAACAATAAAATCGATATGGATGTTTATAATCCAGTAATGGGGCACCGCCTGCGCGACGAATATAGATATTTCACAAAGATTCCAATAGTAGACGTTAAGAATAGTAACGTAAATAAAAATAAATGTTTAAAAAAAAATATTATTGAAAACATGGGTTCAATTCTGAAAGTTTAAAATGATTACTCACATTTTTAATACCTGCACCTAACTCCTACAAAATACTTACATAAAATATTCACCTGCAACCCTATCCTCCTCCTTCGCCGATACGTATGTAAATAGTGTTTAAGTACTAATGTAAATTAACATTACACATCCAATATTCTCTCGGTAGAATTTGATACGAAGATAGTATCCCAAACAAATTATTTAAAGTTTCTTTATATAATAAATAATAATATAGAAACCATGTGTTTATAATTATATATCTAAAAGAAAAGTATGTATTTTTTTCAAACTTCATATTTGTATTTCAGTTAAATTTATTCCTTTAATTTGGTACAGCCGCGTCGTTGTTCTGCTTTCTTCAGACTTGATAAAGAAGCGAAGCGAATGGGTCATCAAACAAAACGTTATCGCATTTGCGACTTGGATCCCACGTCACTGTTGACAGTCATAACTTCCGATTGTAGATAATTTCGCCTATTTAGGGACCAGTATTAACACCAATAATAAAGATAGCCTTGAAATCCAACGCAGAATCACTCTTGCAATTGAAAAGTAAAGTCCGCTCTCGGCGAACGAGAACCGAACTCTACAAGTCACTCGTCATACCCGTCCTACTATATGGCCCAGATGCGTGGACGATTTCAAAATTTGATTAGTCGGCCCTGGAAGTCTTCGAGAGTAAAGTTTTGCGAACGATTTTTGGTCCTTTGCGCATTGGCAACGGCGAATACCGCAGACGATGAAACGATGTACTGTACGAGCTATATGAATGAAGAGACAGCGGTTACGCTGGCTAGATTATGTCGTTCTAATGGATGAAAGCACTCCAGCTTTGAAAGTATTCGATGTAGGAGTTATTGTTGCCACACTAATAGGGATACTCCCCAATTGTTGTACGTAGTTAATATATATGTTATCTGCATACGCCTCAACGGTAGATTCCCTCTCACATGGATATCTCAAGAAATAGTCAGCAACTTTTTTTAATTTTGCATAGGGGATTGAAATGCGCAAAGCATGTATGCTTTTTTAAAGCGCCCTTTCGATCTTCAACGGTCTTGCTACAACTATCCGACCACTCGAACAGATTATTATTATATAGCTATATATATATAATTGACGCTTTGTAACCGCTGAAGCGATTTTCGGCCGAGCTCCTCCTCCAATTTGTGGTTTTGCGTCTTGATGTTTTTCCAACAAATGGAGGGCCCTACAACGGCTGATGGTTTTTTTACGAGGAGCCTTTTTTTTTTTTTTCATGTCCGAAATACACTCGGAGGGGTGGACATTCCCTGCCGAGGGGCAACCGCAATTAGAAAATTTAACTTAATTTTTTATTTAAATTAATTTTCCATCCGAATGTCAGTACGCAATGCTAACCACTCGGCTATCGCGGCCGCCATATTATTAGCTTTAATTCATATAAAAACGTAGCCAGGCTTGCCATGTCCGGCAGCAACCGCTTATAAAAATTATTCACCCCCCTTGTAACTCCCTAAGGTTCTAAGGAGAAGGAATATTATCGATATCCTGAATTTTTTCTGAGTTTGTATGTAGCCCACCTTTGTCAATAACATGCCCTAAATACGCTACACATTCACAGAAAAAATAGCATTTTATCTTTGAATGGCTAAAGGAATTGATCTGGGTTACACAAATTTTGGTGTTGCGCAATTTAGCTCATACTTTCGTAAAACACCTTAAGCTGCCATCAACCATAGAACTAAACTTAGCAACCAAATTTTGCTTCAAAAATTTGACGTCGTTAAGAAAAAAAAAATTGTAACACTTATGCTAAACGCTTTCAATAAATAAATAAAAGTCGGTGGTAAGCGTTAATTTTAATTCAAACAGAACGGACGTTATTTTGATCGGCTCTGTGGTTTTTAATTATTTGCAGCATTAGCTCTACAGAATAAATCAAAATAGCTTTGCATAAGTTTTACCAAGTGTATAGTGACTAATTTTGGCACAATAAATAAAAAAATATATAAATAAACAAACAAATAATAAAAAAATTAAAAAAAAAATTATTTATTTAAAAAGCTCAAATCAAGCAGACCGAAAGAGAAATGCCTACTTCAGTGTTGCTGCCCAAAGATCCCCACCGAACAGCAATATAGTAAGAGTGCAATGAACTCTCTTACTCCAGCGGCAGCAGGAAAACAACCACCTGCAAAAACGAGCAGCGCCACAGCAGCAGCAACTCCAGTAAGGGCGATAAATACTGAAAAGGGTGAGACAGCCAAAAAGAAAACTGGGTCAGCAGTACAGACTGGTGTTGATCGATACATATGTAAATATAACAAACGTTAAGAGGAAATCATGTCCAGCAAAAAAATGAGCAATGCAAAAAGAATTGACACCGTGGGCTCCACTGTGGATGCTGAAAGTAATGCATTAAAAGATAATAGATTTGCACTGCTAGGTGTTGAAGAATCTAAAGTTCAGTCAGAGGGTGCGCCCGCAGTCACCAATGCCAAGCCTCCACCAATTTACTTAACACCGTGGGCTCCATTGTGGATGTTGAAATTAATGCATTAAAAGTAATAATTTGCACCGCTAAGTGTTGAAGAAACTGAAGTTCAGTCGGAGAGTGCACCCCCTGTCACCTATGCCAAGCCTCCACCAATTTACTTAAGGGAGCGTAGCTCTAACTCTCTGGTATCTATGTACATTAACAATTCTAATTGGTACCAATAACTTACATATTGTGTAACGACAGCCCATTGTAAGAAGATTTAAATAACAAGCGCACTCCAATACTATTACCCTACTTACTACACATTTTAACAAAGAGGCCCAATGTGAGTTCTTGTAATCATGTGAAAGTTCTTATGTATGTATGTATGCATGTGAATGTGTCACAAAGAAAGTTCTATGTGTGTATGAAGTGTGTGTTTGCATATGTGTTTTGAGTGAAAGCTTGAGAAAAGTTCCACACACAAACGCCCGTGTAGAAACTGTAGGCTAGCTAATTTTCAGTTTAATGAGAAAAAGGTTGTGAAAATATAAAGAAGTGTGGTGCGCGAGTTCAATAGAAAAATAAATTTTTTTTAAAGAAGTTCCGGTATAAGGAAACCCGTTCACCGTTCACCGTCTACCCAGAAAAACCCCAGGAAGGGTACAGTTAAACAAAGAAATATAAATTCCTGCCACCAAATTGTACAAGTGGCAGGAGCACCCGCGAGGCTAACGCGAGACAAACCTAGCGTGGCATACATACATACATATTTATTGGCAAGTATTACTTATGTATAAAGGTCACTGAACCGCCGGAACGAATGGCCAGGGATCAGTCAAAAAGGAAACCAAAAAATTTAAGAAATTACGTACATGCGTACAAACATAAACATGAGAGCGAAAGTCAACACTCAGCGTTCAATATCATTCAAATTACTCTCCCGCTCCTCTGAGCGCCCCAAGGAAAGAAATTCACCACCACTACACTGGAGAAACACATATGCTTCCGGTGCATGTGTATTTTTATTGATTTATTATTTATTTATTGATTTATTATCCACGTTTGTAATAATACGATAATCAAAATAGATTGATGGCTACCTCACCTTTTTTTACGTTACCTAGCTAATTCTATCTTGGTAATCATTGCGGAAATATCTTTTATAATTAGTTTTCTTACTTTGTTTTTTTTTTTTTTATTTTGGCTCGACACCTATTAATTCGTAAGAAAAATTCCCGCGTATCTCTTCTTTTTATTTTAAATTCAATAATTTAATTCTTATTGATTCATGTTTTTTATTTAAATTTTAATTTTTTTGGGTTTTAGTTTTTATGGAACTGTTTTTAGACCATACGTTTTTTGGAAATAGTCAAAAAATTACACCAATAGTTTTGGACGGTAGAAGTTATAGCTGCTATTTCGGAAACCACCACGTTTCCTCATCAGACTTCTTTTTTCCAGACACCTTTGTTCGAATGGGATTCGAGCTTGGGATGCCCACAGCACGAGCCAATGGTTATCCCATTAAGCTTTTACTTACTTTTGTTGTTTTTCACTTTTTTTTCTCTTTTACCTACATATCCACGATCAAGTGCTCAGATATTCTGTAGCTGTAAACTTGGCGCGATGTAGTTGTTTTTGCGAAGAATTTACCAACAAATATTTTAAGGCAACGCCTTTTTTATTATTGGAAAATTTCATTCGCACGGCAAGGGTCTTCCGTAATTCCTAGATGCTTTTTCAGGTCATTATTATGTTGAGTTGTTTTTGGGTTTTAGTTTTTATGGAACTGTTTTTAGACCATATATTTTTTGGAAATAGTGAAAAAATTACAACAATAGTTTTGGACGGTCGTGCAACGGAGCTGCAATATTCGCGTAGTCCTGGACAAATCTGCGGTACCAGCCTGACATACCTAGGAACCGTCGCAGTTGTTTTGGAGTTTTGGGCTCCGGGAAGTCCTTAACTGCAATAACCTTGTTTGCATCCGTGCGAATGCAACCATCTGCTACTACATAGCCAAGATAATGGACTTCTCTGTAGCAAAACTTGCTTTTTTCTACGTTAATTGTCAGCTTTGCGTCACGTAAGCATCGGGCGACCTTTTCCAACAAACAAATATGGGACGGGAAATCAACAGAACACACTAACAGGTCATCTAGATACCCAAACACTTTCTCACGTAACGATGCAGGTATCACTTTATCCATCAGTCTGCACATTCTTTGGGCCGCGTTGCATAGACCGAATGGCATGACCGTGAAATGGTAAAGTGGCCTGCCTGGGACAGTAAACGTCGTCTTTTCCCTGGATTTCTTTTCTAGTGGGATTTGCCAGAATGCGTCCTTTAGGTCAATTGCCGAAATGTATCGGGTGTTTTGGAGGCGACTCAAGATACCGTCAACATGAGGCAATGTGTACGCATCTTTGACCGTTCTTTCATTTACTTTTCTGGCGTCAAGACAAAACCTGTTCTTTGTTCATTTTATGACTAATGATACAGGCGAGCTCCAGCTGCTGTTACTTTTCTCTATAACTCCCATATCTAACATTCTATCTACTTCCTGATAAACTAGTTTCTGTATTGCAGGCGAGATTGGATAGTGACGCTGTTTTACTGGGATGTTCTCAATTTTTACTTCTATGACGTGTTCTTCAACATCTGTGTGACCTAGTCCTAAAACTGCAAATTATGGAAACTGGGCTTTTACTTTCTCTAATACGACATTTTATTCGTGCGTCAGGATATGTTGCTTCGCGTCGAAGGATAAGTCGCTTTCGGCGGGTGCGAGCTCTGAAATAACGGTAGTGGTTGGTCGTACTCCTCTACTGACGACAGCTATATCGAATGCTTTCCAGAAATCTATCCCTAAATATACCTCCTGTTGTAATCCTGGCACTATAAAAACTCAAGTTCCCGTGTCAGGCCATCCCACCAGACTGGCGAGCTTATGACTCCTGTCACTGGAGTTTCTCCCCCGTTCGCTGTTCTTATATTTTGATTTTTTACTCTAACTACCTTGCTTTCATTATTTTGCAAAAATTTCTCTGTGTTCTTTCCTAGGCAACACGCTCCTGCTCCAGAATCTAATAGCGCGATAGCTTCTATTCCTCCTACCTTCGTTTGCGCAAAAACACGATTATCCCCCTTAATGGTGACTACATATCGTCGATACTATTTTATTACGTATTCTTCTAAACGTTTTAGCCTATTCCCTCATCCTTTGAATCTTCACAAAATTTCTAGTTTTCGAATTTAACGAATTTTTGCTTATTGCATCACAAAAAGTTCTCTTACGTGCTATGTCATATTCTAATTTGCGTTGATGAAAGCTTTTTATTTGGGGCTTATATCCTAATACCTCTTTGTTGTTTCCCTTTCACTCATTGAATGCTTCACTATCTGTTCTTTTTAGTATTTTAATGGCGGGTTTGATTCCGGGTTTTTCAGCATCTGGCTGATGTTCCCGGGGATCCCCGCCAGCCTTCCGTTTCCCGTTGCAGATTTAAATACGCAGAATGATGCATCGTAGCTGCATGCGAAACACGCCATATTTTGGAAAGAGGACTTGCAACAACTGTCTTTTGAGGCCTCACTTGGAACTTCCGCTCAAAATTTTGTATATTACTATTCATCTGATCGACAGGAACACTAGGCTGTGGTGTTGAACCTATTGATTGAAAGATACGCGCAGAGCACCGGTTGAAATAGTCTGTTGGAATGAAGTCTACCGGTATTTTTTTGTTTTATTTTTTTTTTTTTTGTATAATTTAAAATTTATGAACAATACTTATATGAATGTGTACACACTCGTGATTTTCATTTCATTTCATTATTTAATAATGTTTTTTTTTTGTAGTATTCATATATGTATTAATATAAATAAATAGATATTCTTATCTTTATTTCATTTGTTTCTTTGTATACGAATATTCAAATAATTTTTTTGTTTGAAATATTCCAGATAATGCTAATGTTTATATACGATGCACGTTTGCTTTTTTTTCAAATATTATTATTTGTTGCTTTAAGTTTATACCAGTATAAAAGAATAGGTATAAAAATTAAACAAAATTTTTAAATTCAAGTGGATTGTGTGAAGATGTTCTGTAAGTATGAGTATATGTTTATATTAGTTTATTTTCACTAATTCTTTTGGTATATTAAATTATTCTTTTATTATTATTATTACTTTTACTTATTTTATTTTATTTTATTTTTGTTGTTGTTTACATCTACTTCACTATTTGTGTGAATGTAAATTTAGCGTTTATATTATTGATAATTGCCTTTTTTTCAATAATTTCTTCATTAATTGCTATTATTATTATATTCTTTTTGTATGTAATATATTGTAGTTCTAAACCAAATATTTTAAGTATTTTAAAAGATTTTTTTCTTTTGAATTTCCAGAATTCATTCAGATTATGCTTTTATAACGTAGGGTTATAATTATTTATATTCTCGATCAAAAAAATTTTTTTTTTACGACTTTTAATTTTGCAGTGAATTTATAGTTTATTTATATGTATATAAATATATATTATTTATTTATATTTTATTTTGTATTAAATTTTTTTTCTTCCGTTAATTTTAGAAAATTTTTGGGAAAATAATGCTTGGTGTGTGCTTGGTGTAGCACATCGGCAGGATCATCATGGGTGTTTCTTTCCGTCATAGTCAGTCGTCCGGCGTCTTGGTCATCTACTTCCCCATTTCGTATTAAGTGCATCACATCGACATTTACTACAATTGTCTTAAACATGGTTGCTGCACTTCACCTGCCTTCTGTAACTCCGTTTGTAAGCCTCACACGCATACTATGCTGGACCGTATGTGTGGTAGCTTAAACGTTGCGCTACTATAGTCCATGTTGCATGAACTTTTGCCCCAGTTGCACACATCTTGTCTTCGAATGCCACTTGTTCCGGCGATGAAGCCAGTAAGAGGGACTTCGAAAGTAAGAGGTATACCCCCCGTTGCCTTGTCAGTCGGGCACTTATCGGGTCCGTTTAAACAGAAGCGATATTGCCGTTCTAACCCTAACCTGTCCGTGAGGAAAGAATGATAGAAGAAAGGTAGATAGAAAAGAAAAGATGATAGAGAAAAGAAAATATATAGAAATGAATAGAATACAGAATAGATATATTAGAAATAACTAGTTTGAACAAATACGGAAAAATAGTATAAAGAACAAAAGATTGCATCGGGCATTTATTACAATTTTAAGACCACGTAATATACATTTATCCCAGTTGTAGGCTACCGTATAGCTTAACGTTTGACATCCTCTTTGGAACTGTGTGACCCAAAGTTGAAGGTATCTGTAGCACCTGATTCATTCCGTCCGTTGGGCGCCATTGTTACGTCACTGATTTTCGGTGTGAGGTCGGTTGGAGTTGTGGCATGCTTGCATTCCAGGCTAGCTCGTCGTAGGGAGGATTTTTCTTCCAACCTCCTTACTCCAGTTGACATTAACAAAATCCTACTTTCATGCCACGTGAAGAAGAAAGAGGGGACATGATTATAGGAACTTAAAAAAACAAGGATAAAAGAAGAAGACTAATTCATCTCATATAATTGTTTTTCAATTCCAAATGTAAAGTTCCAAAAAAAATTAATATCTACTTATATTTCTTGTTTTTTATATATAGGTATATATATATATATATATATTTAGACCCAAATGTATTTATATATATATATATATATATATATATTTGGACACATATGAATCCATATATATATATATTTAGATTCATATGTATATACAACATATATATAAAATCCTCGATTTACATGTATTTATACATATATACACGTATATATATATATATATATATATATATATATATATATATATATATACATATATATAAATGTTTGTAGATATCTTTATGTATCTACATACACATATATATCAAAATTTCCACGTAATTCCCCTCTTGTGACAACTATGCTTAATAAATGTATGGGCACTATATCTTTCGCCACCACTGTAACACTCTCATATGATTATCTACCTATTCGCTTATAAATTGGCACTTACCGATCTCGCTTGATGACGGCGCCAGCATAAGGGAGATGATGTGCTGAAAAAAGAGAATAAAAGCAAACACAAGAGCATGCATGCAGGGGACATCAGCTTCACCTGTCAAACGTCGATCTGACGAAGACAGCTGATTCTGTCCACAAAAAAACACAATGAGTGGTAAATATGGCGGATATGGCAGAAGTTCGTGGTCGTGAATCGAAAAATTTAAAAATTAAAATAAAAGCTATGAATCAATAACAATTAAATTATTGAATTTAATATGAAAAGAAGGGATACGCGGGAATTTTTCTCTCGAATTAATTGGTGTCGAGCCAAATTAAAAAAAAAAAAAAAAAAAAAAAAACAAAGTAAAAAAACTAATTATAAAAGATATTTCCACAATGATTACCAAGATAGAATTAGCTAGGTAACGTAAAAAAAGGTGAGGCAGCCATCAATCTGGTTTGATTATCGTATTATTACAAACGTGGGTAATAAATCAATAAATAAATAATGAATAATTAAATAAATAAAAAATCAATAAAAATACACATGCACCGGAAGCACATGTGTTTCTCCAGTGTAGTGGTGGTGAATTTATTCTTTGGGGCGCTCAGAGGATGGGGAGAGTAGTTTGAATGATATTTAACGCTGAGTGCTGAATTTCGCTCTCATGTTTATGTTTGTACGCATGTAGGTAATTTCTCAAATTTTCTGGCTTCCTTTTTGACTGATCCCTTGCCATTCGTTCCGGCGGTTCAGTGACCTTTATGCATATGTTTGGCTCTTAGCCTCGCGGGTGCTCCTGCCACTTGTACAATTTGGTGGCAGGAATTTATATTTCTTTGTTTAACTGTACCCTTCCTGGGGTTTTTCTGGGTAGACGGTGAACAGTGAACGGGTTTCCTTATACCGGAACTTCTTATAAAAAATTTATTTTTCTACTGAACTCGCGCACCACACTTCTTTATATTTTCACAACCTTTTTCTCATTAAACTGAAAATTAGCTAACCTACAGTTGCTACACGGGCGTTTGTGTGTGGAACTTTTCTCAAGCTTTCACTCAAAACACATATGCAAACACACACTTCATACACATATAGTACTTTATTTGTGACACATTCACATGCATACATACATTCATAAGAACTTTCACATGATTACAAGAACTCACAAAGGGCCTCTTTGTGTAAATGCGTAGTAAGTAGGGTAATAGTATTGGAGTGCGCTTGTTATTTAAATCTGCCTACAATGGGCTGTCGTTACAATCGTACCGCTTAAAAATGGAAATATAGACGAGATGAAAATACAAGTACGCAATGAAAAACACTTTCGTGATGTCATTACATTTCTCTCAACAAACAATAAGAATTACTACTCTTACCAGTTGAAAAGCACGAAAGTCCTTATTGTAGTTATAAAGGGAATAGAAACTTCGGTTGACTTAACTACGAACTTTCAGGAATTTGTGCACACCAAATCCCACTGTACTCTATTCATAAAATAAAACAGTTACAACAAAGAAAAAATGCAGTAATTGTGGTGGCAATCATACTGCAAACTATAGAGATTACCCTGTATGTAAAGAACTAAAAACAAAACTTTCTCAAGGTATTCAAGCTAAACGCAATCAATTCCCACATAATATTGCAGCTACGGCCCCTCTCAATTTACCCCGCCTGGTCAAATGACCTACGCTTGCGTTTTAAAAACAAGTGAGCAGACCCCACCCGTCATTCCACCCAGTTCGGGAATAGATGTCATGATTCTCAACTTGACCCAGTGCATCACACAATTTATGTCAACCATGCAAGGTATGATCCAAGACCTTATGAAAGCGTGTAACGGAGTTTTCCCGCTTGGCTGGGGTTTGCTCAGCCTTGCCAAGGGTTTCTACTGTAAAATAACAACACGCTATTTTAAGGCTACAACAAATTTATTATTAATAAACAGAGTTGTACAATATATAGGTCTCTATATTTCTACTGTGTCATATATCATATATCTATTTTCTGGTATGGGCTGTGGAGGTGAAAACCCTCTACTAGCCCTCTTTCCAGCGAGGTGAAAACCCTCAGTGGAATATAACTAAGTTCGTGAGGTGAAAACCCTCAGGGATACTACACACATATATATTTTCTTGTGTTGTTGTAAAGGCTCCACCATCTAAGATTTTGGGGTCCTTAAAAGCGCAAAACCAAATGCTTCAAACCTTGTTAACATACACGTATCTTAATGTTTATGGAATGTTAACGGTATTAAACATCACAAATTTTTCCTAAAATTTTTTCTGCAGAGTCGTGAAATCGATGTTATGCTCATTTTGGAAACACACCTCACCAATAAGTATAATTTTTATATACCAGATGGAAAATCTCATGGTGGTACAGCTGTACTTGTAAGAAACCGTTTAAAGCATAGCTTTTTTCACTCCAACGCAACAAATTGGTTGCAGTCTCTTTCTAGTTTGAAAGTTTATTTACAAACATATTTAATCTTCTTCATCCAACACAATTTCTAAATAATCATTAGAATCATGAGCAGAGTCCGAATCTTCTTTTTCCATTGCTGACGTGATTGTTTCATAGCTTGGTAGAGGTGGACATTTTAAAAGATTTATTACATCTGCTGGCAGGGGTTTTTTCTTTAATTTTTTCGACTTTTACTTAAACCAATACTTCACGTAAATGTATCAGAAGAATCCGTAGATCTAAAAAAAATATCGGCCAGATTATCTAAGTGGCAATTTTTTCAGCCATGTGATTTCCAATTGCTTTAATAGTATTTATTCCATCCTTCTGAAGCATCATCAGCCAATTTTGAACTTCAAGTCTATAGGATATGCTTAACACAAATTAAAAAAATCTAATCATATCACTGTGTTGGTGACGTACATACCAGTTAAAGCGTTAAGTACTTTTCCATCTGGGGTTCATAGGTAATGACACTTGTTTTGCCCTCTTTTGTACCTATATGTGAAATCCTTTAGACAAGCGACTTATATATCCAAATATTCTTTTTCTCTTAATATTTACTCATGGTTTTCCTTTGCATACTCAATTTTAAGTGACCTGCAGAACCTTACAGATTGTGGGGCATTGTTATTCCAAATAATTTGTTGGTTTGCATCTATGAATCTTGAAGGTATCAAAGTGCTGAGAAAAATTGATAGATCCAGGGAAGCAGGTTCTTCTGATCGAAGCTTCTGCTTATATAAACTTTGGTCAGGATACCCATCGAAGCCATTGCTTGCTATTAACGTTGCTTGCTATTAGCGTGCATAGAGAAACATTTTGGTTTGAATTGGTCTGCAAAGGGTTTTGGCAACTTGAAGTGCTGAATATGGGGAAAAATATCGCAGCGTTATTGAGATGACTCATATTGATATACTGCTGTTTGGTAAGCCCATTTTCCAACAAAAATGCCAATATTTCTCCAGGGGTAAGGGAAATATTCATCTGAGATTTTTGATCTCTAGCCTCTTCTTAGTCTTAGTCCTGACGACTTTTAACGTATTAACCAAATCATCTCATTCGCCTTCTTTGCAGAAACAGAAGCAGCATGCAATAATTTCTGCATTTAAAAGTCTATGTTCGATGCAAGATGACTTGGTAGTTTATGCTTTATGAGCATTCCAGCATGTGAGTAATTAAATTTTGGTCTACCCATTTTAGAGGGAGATGTATCAGTAAGCTCTTCATTCAAGGTTATAATAATCGCCTCCTAAAGCCATCTTGTGTGATTAACTTTAAATCTTGACATCATACGGTTGCATTTTATACCAAATATTTCTTAATGTGGGCTATAAAACTCCAAACTTTTCCATCGATTTGAAGAGCTTGTGAGTTGCTGACTTCATTTATATTCATTGTGTCCACAATCCACTCCGTTACGGCAGAGTAGTCGCATTCTTTGTTGTCCCAAACCTCCAGCAATGTTAAACGGCTAAACTCATGTTTGGCTGCAATATGTCATTTTTTTCAAAAAGGGGCAAAAACGGTCAGAGGATATTAATAAAACCTCAATCTATATCTTCTTCTTTATTGGCGTTGGTACCGCTTACGCGATTATAGCCGACTCAATTACAGCGCGCCATTCGTCTCTTCTTTTCGCTGTTTGGCGCCAGTTGGAAATGCCAAGTGCACCCAGGTCACCCTCCACTTGATATTTCCAACGGAGTGGAGGTCTTCCTCTTCCTCTGCTTCCACCAGCGGGTACAGCGTAGCCGCTGTCTCTTCATTCGCTGAACTATGTCAATATCGTCGTATAGCTCGTACAGCTCATCGTTCCATCGTCTGCGGAATTCGCCGTTGCCAATGCGCAAAGGACCATAAATCGTTCGCAGAACTTTCCTCTCGAAGACTCCTAGAGCCGACTCATCAGATATTGATAATGTCCACGCTTCAAATGGATTTTACGCAAAAATTTCGGTCTTTTCGCTCATAGTGCATTGGTTAAAGTTCGTCGCCTCTTCTTCCAGTTTAAATGGATTAACTAAATTCTGCAGCAAAATATATGCTTTCTCACCAAGTGATGTCAGCAGAATTGCCTTTTTCTTTTTTTGCATCGGTTGTTGGCGGAACACTTTCCAGCAACCCTCTTCATTGTGCAACCACGGTACGCTTCCAATTATATTTGTCATGATAGCTTTGCTGTGTTCCTCGTCGCCACTTGTAATAAATATTTTCGGTTAAATTCATTCATTTTATTTGGTACTTCACGGCAGCTCGGTGGATGAACGACTAAAAAACTAACCGAGTTGACTTAACGCCATTACGCAAATGAAGCTTCACTCGTTACATACTTACACATTACTGTTTTGGGTCAAAAATAAAGTAGTCGTATACGCAAGTAAGGAAAGTTTTGGATTGCCATTCATATGTGAGAAACCATTATTTTTGCATATGGTTCAAGCAGCTCACGACTTCCAGTCTTAGACCAAGTACTCTCTGTGTAACCAACAAGCATGCAATTGCTAAAATAAGAAGGCAAATCCCCTGCGGTTGTGCGGAGGGATTGGGAACTACCACAACTACAAATAAAGTAAAAAAATCCTCGTAGGAGGGACCCCCTTTGTATGACGACCCCCGCAAACGTTTTAAGGATCACGATTTGAGCACATGAATTTGGAATATCGGGTCCCTTATTTGAGAAGGTGCCTAGCTGGTTGGTGTCCTCTTTAAACTAAGGGCTGGCATCACCGCCATCCAAGAAGTGTAATGCAGAGGTTAAAGACGGAAAAAGGTGGGCCCTTGTGAAATATACTACAACGACCATATACAACAGAACGAATTTGGTGTCACATATGTAGTGAGAGAGAGACTCAAAAAGCTACAATAACAACAGACAGCGGAACAAGTTTTTACTCGACTTGCGCACCTACTTTCTGAGTACAAGCAAATCAAACTCCGTTACATAAACAATCGGCTTTTAGCAGTGCAAGAAAGGAGCTGTTATGATGAGGAATGTCGCACTGCAGTGTAGGGCAGTGTGGTTGCCTAAATCGCAACCTTGGGATCGCACAAAACATGTACGAGGTACATAGGATAGATACCGAGAGCTGAAGTGGGAAGGAAGACGAATTTGGTGACCAATTTCCAGAGCATACTTGCTGTAAAAAGTCTTTCCAATATCCAACTATGACAGGCTGCGATCGCACGTTTAAAGAAAGGCGGCAGGAGGTGACTGCCTAGCGCCAATTATATACATATTTATAGAAATACATATCCGTATGAGTACGAGTATAATAATAGGTAGTAATAACTTGCACAGCAATTATCTTTACCCATTTGCTCCAAACATATTCCACTGACGCATGAGTTCAGTGACCTGACTACTATAATCAGTTGCGGTAACCTGATAATTGACTATGCTGCAAATATCTTCGTTATTGCTTATGCTGAGTCGGCTTGCGGGCTATAGGTTTTGAAGCTTATGGGTCCAGCTTTTAGGTTTAGCCTTAAATATAATTTTGTATTAAAGTCTGTTCAATGTTGTTCAGAGTAACACTAATGCTGGGAAACCAAGATACGAAAACGTAGCAGAGGCTGCTGCAATTGAAATTGAAGAGGACACTGAGTCACTGTGGGACAATGACTCACTGCATTTTTTAGCGAACAGTTCCGACTGCCGTACATCAAACGACAGTTGGGTGGGAGAATTTTAAAAATGTTAACGATACAGGGGCGGCAAAGAATTACGTTAAGCCCATAAAGGAGCTAAAAAAAATCTTGTCAAAAAGCTCTTCACTGTGAGCTCGATACATGGTTCGAGCAGAATAACAAACGCTTTATGAAAGCTTTTGGCCAAATTTCACCATTTTTTCTGCTTGACACACTAAGTTCATTTGAAGCCATTATAGGCTTTGAATTGTTAACACAAGCAGGAGCGGCATCGGACTTACAAATTAGCCCTATCGAATACCAAAACAAATCAGAGTAATTGAACTTCCATTACTGTGACAGTGTAAACTTCACAGATGTTAATGATACAGTAGTGCCCATGTCCCTTTAACACTTCGGCCTTTGCCACGATCCGCAGTATAGATAATGAACCAATCTATGCCAAACTAGGTATATCCGTATACAAATAGAGTCTTTGATTTCGAAAACAACGAAATCAAGCAGCTTTTCAAAGATGGTATCATTAGACCATTCAAATCCCCATATAACAGCCCTGTTTGGGTTGCTGACAAAAAAGGGTCTGATAACAATGGCAATAAAAATAAACGGTTGGAAATCGACTTTAGGAAGATAAATGAGTGAACCATAGCCAATCGATACCCGAAGCCGAGCATTCCAATGATTCTTGTGAATCTGGGAAAGGCAAAGTATTTCACAACCCTGGATTTAAAGTCGGGGTACCACCAAGTTTACTTATCAGAACAAGACCGCGAAAAAACGGCTTTCTCGGTAAACGGGAAAAAATATGAGTTTTGCCGTCTACTATTGACGACCTTTTGAGAGCACAAAAAAAAGGATATGCTACGCTTACGTGGATGACTACGTGAAGCATGTCGACACAATTTCGAAATGCTCATCAGATACCAATATGAGAGTATCACAAGAGAAAATTAAGATCTTTAAAGATAGCATCGAGTTCTTAGGGTTCAATGAAACTCAACGTAATGCCTTTGAGAGCTTAAAAATATCCTGGCACTCGATGATGTTATTCTTACGTACCCGGATTTCAAACAGCCTTTTGACTTCATGGACGGCATCGGTGCGGTTCTCTCCCAAGGCGGCAGATTTTTGGTTTTAATTAGAATTAGAATTTTTATATTATTATTTAGTTTAATGAGGCGGCAAACCAATTACCATTATTTCGCGGACAGAATGTGAACAATCTGGAAATTGAAGTGCAGTCAGATGCTGCAACGATTCACAGTGAGATCTCATTATCCTACACGATCGATTCGACAGACACTACAATAATATCGTACGATAATGGATGTAAAAGAGCTCATTATCCAACTTCAAAATTTATTTCCTCAAACAAAAACAATTTATTGCGACAATAAAGCCGCTTCCAATTCGGAGACAATAAGATCACTGTTAAATCTTCCCGGTATCACATCAACATGTAACACTACAGCTACAAGATAACACCGTAGCCGAATGCAACGATGACGTATTAGCGGTACGGGTCCGGTATTAATTTACACATGCACTTGCATTCTTCAATTTCAATTTTTTTGTAATTTATATATATTTAATTGAAATACTGCGGTAAGCTCGTACTGCCATTCTTCTGTTTTTCAAAGAAACATTTGGTCCTTCGAGCCGTCGAACTCCCTCAATAAACGCAGCGGAGGAATAAGGAAATTTGAAATATTTTAGTAAAACAGAGCACAACACCAGCACTGCAGAACAATTATACCGACAAGTCATTGGATCGATTTACTTGAAATTCGGTGGGTTCTTGCTTAGATGAGCAGGAATACTTTTCTTCTCTCCGAGATTTGGAACGGGAACTGTCCTATTCAAAGAGTCGGACTATTCCTCTCTCCAGGACCAAAGTTAATGGTTAAACCAAAAATGTGGTGTTCCCACAAGTATTGAGGGAATAAAGTTATGATAAAAAGATATTCCATGATTAATTTTCCATACATTCAAAGTGTATATGCGACAGCGAAGCGTTGCATGGTACAGCTAGTATATATTATAAATACAATACATATATTTATATGTACATACAGCTATCAGTGCGTATGTATAAAGACAGCTATCCTTTCAATGCGAATATATACATACATTCAGCTTTTAGTGCGAATATATAAAGTGTGACAAACTGATGTACATACATACATACATATGCTATGTGGCGATTTAAAGGATTTCGTTTTGCAATTGAAAAAAAATTTCTAAAATATTCCTTCGGTAATTATCATACCAGTTCCACGGCCATATGCTTATGTACATATGGATCTGTTGTTTTTTAATTTTCAATCTATATATACATATATTGTACTTATCATTATATGCATATTTTTATATATATTTATTTATATATATTTTTCTATATACATACATAATCGGTGACCTTGCATTTTCTGCATTTCTTCCGACTGCACCGGTGTACTCGTATACATACACATATACATACATATGTACCTCCGACATAGGTATACGGTACTAACATAGCACGTATCCCAGTAGGAAGTTTTTACATCGACCTTTTAGGACATTTTGGCACAATTTTCAGTGTAATTCCATTTCGCTTTCTTTCGTTATTTCTTGTGTTGCTTATCATTCCATTCCATAAAAGTAGTTTGCGTTTAAATTTTGTTTTTTTTTTTATTATTAAATAGGCTCCATGGAGATACCACGCGTAGTTGAAGAGACAGTCGAGTCTCGGAAAACGGAAAATTTGTCTAAGTGGGACGTCCACTTCGGCGGCGAAAAAGCGGGAATGTCGCTTTCCCCATTCTTAGAACGGTTGAGGAGTTGAGTGAGGCACGCGGTGTGACCCAAGGCTTTGACCCGTCAAAGAGACGCGTATGGACAAGGAGGTAGAAAAATCAGATAGTCCTTGGGCACTCCAGTAGTTATGATTAGCAAGAAAGATGATATATATAGGTTTTGTGTAGACTATAGGGTTTTGAATAAATGAGGATAGCTACATCCATCCATATGTCTCGACGACCTTAGATAAACTAAGGGATGCCAAATTTCTGTCCAGTCTGGATATTAAGTCGGCTTATTGGTGAATTACGGTGTTGCAGCAGTCAAGTCCCTTCACAGGGTTCACGATACCAGGTAGAGGTTCATTCAAATTTAAGCGGATGTCATATGGTTTGGATAATGCACCGGCAACCTGGCAGAGATTTATACATTCCGTCACTGGTCCAGAGTTAGAATCTAAAGGTTTTTGTGTATTTGGATGATATTATTATCATTACCAATCATTTGGAGAAGCATTTAGAGGTGTTGAAAATTATTTTAGATAGATTAGCTAGTGCAGGACTTACAATAAACAGAGATAAACGTAATTTTTGTAGGTCAAAGTTGAACGATTTGGGCTAAGTGGTGGAAAAGAATGGTCTACTCGTAGACCCCGAGAAGGTACAGGGGATGCTTCGGATAGAGGTCCCGAAGAACGTAAAGTATACCCGGTCATTTTTAGGAACAGTGTACTGGTAGAATTATAAAAGACTTTGCAGAGTTAGTTAGGCCCCTCACTAATCTAACGAATAAAAACCGAAAGTTTAATTGGACTGAAGATTGTGAAAGAAGTCTTAAAGAATCGAAGGAACACTTGGTGACAGCTCTGGTTTTGAGCTACCCGGTTTTTGATAGACCTTTCGCAATGCAGACAAACGGCGTCTGATTTCTGTATGGTTGCCGTGTTAACGCAAATGTTTGACGACGGTGTGAGGCTGATAGCGTATTTAAGTAGGTCTTTGAACGAAGGCGAGCGTAATTACTCGACGACCGAAAAAGAGTGCCTAGCGGTTATGTGGACGGTTGAGAAACTGCGACCATATGTTGAGGGCGCTAAGTTTACAGTTGTAACGAATGTACGGTTATTCACTTATTTGGTTGAATAAGTTAAAGCTCCAGAATACGATTTTGATATTGTGCATCGGAAAGACAAAGAACATGTGGTTCCAGATAGGTTGTCACGTAGTGTGCCAGTTATTGCTCAAGTGAGTACTACTGACGCTTGTTTGGCAAGGATGATTCGGTTAGTGGAGAAAACGCCTCCGTCGTATCCAGCGAAGAGAATTGAAGGTAGTAACCTATACTGTTTGCTAGATCGAGATTTGCTTCTGTTTACGGTGATTCACCAGACTGGAATTTAGTATCATAATAGGTCATGAGGGTAGCGATGAAATTCTGAAACAATGTCACGACAATCCGTTGGCGGGACATATGGGTGTGAGTCTGTTACTGGCCAAGGATGAAGTCGGACGTTGCAAAAACCGTATGCAAACAATTGGACGACAATGTATTTCTTTTGTTTAGAACTCCTTTTAGGGGCTACGCCATATTTTGTGAATTTTTGTAGGGAAATGGCGTTAGAAGGCAGAAGGGACTTCATAGACAGTTTAGGAGATCAGGAGAAATGCAATTGTCAGCAGCGAGCAAAGAGGCTTACAGAGATGAGGACAAACGTCAGAACTAAGTTAGAGCAGGCGAGCGAAAAGCTTGCGAGGCAGTACAATTTCAGACGACGAGATGTACAGTACATGCCTGGAGAGTTAGTGTGGAGAAAGAATTTTATGCTGTCGGATGCACCGATGCACCTTCCGTTGGGAAGGGGTGGAGTTGTCGCGTACTGGCCGCAACAAAAACCTATTTTTTGTTTGTTTGTATATTTCCTTTGTTTTGCCTAATATTCCTTTCACTCCAAGCGTTGGTAGTGACATCTGTCGGCAAATAGTTCCATAATTTAAAGCCATGGATTTATGGCACGGTTGTATTCGGTGTGTGTCAACCTAATAGTATGAGTCTCCAAAAGGAGGCGTTCGTACAAAACGGTTTCCCCGCTAACAAATTTTAGGAAAACGGAAAGCTTCTCGCGAGTATTCCGTAAAAAGGGGGTCGCCTTTATATGGCGAGGTGAAAATTATCCCAGTGTACTTGGTGTGCCATGGTGGCGTACGCTATACAACTCTGTCCCTGTGGGTAATGGGGGCGGCGCCAAATGATTGGGCACCAATACACACTCGCGTAGCTTGCGGGCTGGCTCGGAAGTGCGTGCCGGATCAGATTATCGCAATCTATGAAAGAGTCCACATCTTTTTTTTGTGAGGTGCGCTTTGTTTTGAAAAACGAAAAGTAGTGTTTTGCCAGAAGAAGGCAGCCGAATTAATTAATAGTCTTTTTGACTAAAACGTTTGCGTAGTTGGAGTTTGAAGCCAGTTGAGGCTCGTAGAAGATAATTTGCGTGTTTTATTTTTGAATAGTGGCGGAGTTGGAGTTTGGCGACATCGTCCGGAGGAGCACCGAAGTCGGGACGCACAGCCGACCGAGCAACTGCTAACTATCATTTTATTGTTTTGTCCGTTGTTGTTGTACGCTTTCGTCGTCCGACGGTATTACTCCCTCGCTACGTCCTCCCCCATCCCTATGGCATCATACACCCAGAGTCGAGTCACTTAGGCGGGTTCAAATTACCCCCGTTAGAAAATTTTACTTTATTGTGATTTTCTCTACAAGTAGTTTTGTTATTGTTCGTAGCTCGCGACCCACGCCGTCGCTGTTTTGTCACCTTATTCTTTGTACGGTGATTCGTTTGGTCAGTAGACAGTGTAGTTGTTGGAAGGCTTTAACCAACAGTCACTGTAGGCATTTGTAAGTACATACATATGTATATACCATATGTACATACATATTGTGTTAGAAGTGGAGGTGAGAGTCATGCAATGAGAAGCATTACATTCTCTTGCCATATAGTAGGTCCTTTGCTAAGTTGTTGATTACAGTTATAGCCTATTCCCACCGAGCACTTAAATGCATTTAAGGCTTCTGTTAAGTGAATGAAATGTCAAACGTTTCCACCGAAACTGAGTTAACTCAAACAGCTGATTTTTGTTTATTTGCAGTTTGCAAAATTTGTCACAACTATTGAAATCATGAATGCAAGAGACCGCGTTCATTTTATTTCGCTATTTATGGAATCTTATGATTTGCATGCGCAGATTATTGCTGTATGGACAAACGCTGCTGAAACGAAAATGCTTTTATGCATGTTTCCATTGTCACTTTTGCTTGTTTGTTTCCTTCTATTATTTTGTTCAATTAGCTGATAGCTGCCAGAGCCAAGCGTATTTTTATGTTGCTTTTTTTTCTTATTCCATTTTTTTGAAAGAGGAGAAGCATTATCTTCTCCAATTACATAATATATGCATTCATGTTGAAACTAATGCAAAAAAAAAAATAATTTAAATTAAATCCGAAAATACACGACTCTGGCAAGAAATATACCGAAACTTCCGAAATTTTTATATTAGTACTGACAGAATCGACTGTTAACATAACATTTTCTGTGAAATTACCGAAAGTGAGTTAACTCACTTTGAAAAGTGAGTTAATACACTTTTATACAACAGCAAACACATGGAAATTCACGCATTTAAATGCGGTGTTTAAATGCATTTAACATCCGGTGAAAATAGGCCATTATACATCAAATTTCTCTTCACGGAGGAAGTCAATTGATGTTACGTTTACTTCGTCAACAGTATTAGATTCTTCGGGCAAAAAATCTTATTGAGTTATTAAAACTGCTATACACAACTGCAAAATTTGTGTCATTGCGGATTGTGAGAGGCCGGAGTTAAAAGTGTAAAATTTCATTTTCGTCGCAACGCCGCTTCTGAAAAGTTTACTTTTGAAGAATTTCAAAGACTTCTTTGTCGCATTGAAGCTTGCCGCAATTCTAGATCAATAGTGCCAAACTCTAACGACGCTACGGATTGCGCAGCCCTTACACTTGCTTACTTTCTAACTGTTGATCCGATACTTAAAAGCCCTTAGCCAACAGCACTCTCTTCGATGGAAAGAAGAATACCTAAGGAACTACATAAACGCTACAAGTGGAAATTTCCTCAAAAAGATATTTCCATTGACGACCTTGTCGTGGTTCGTCATGATAATCTTCCTCCTAATTCGTGGCGCTTGGGCCGAGTTACAAAAATTTATCCTGTTAACAATCGAAGAGTTCGAGCAGCCGACATTCGTTCACAAAAGAGAATGATAACGCGCCTAGTTGTAAAATTAGCCGTTCTACCAAACTAACCTCTTCATGCTACCTGTTTTCTCCATTTAGCTCTCAAACATAAAAATTGTACAATACGTGTCGCTTTGACCACACCTCCCTCATCAAAAGCTTTCCTTTATACTTTTACATCTGTCATCCGACTTACATGAAGTTAGGTGCGTTTGAAATAGGATGAATGTATCTTTTTAATGTTGGAAATAAATCAATAAATCGGTTATTTTTGGGACACACCGTGTATGCGTATGAGCCCGAAACAAAACAGCAATCGACCGTGTGGGTCTTCCAAGACGAGCCAAATCTAAAAAAAAAACAAAAAAACCATTTTCGTTGATAAATATTCGTATTTTCATTATTAGGCCAGACATATATATAGCAGCCTACGTATTAGATCCCGGCTCGTAAACGAGTAAGGTTTGTCGATCGCTTGTACAGCGGCTACGGATTACAAATGTATCCGGTAGCTAACATCGACATATGAGAGCTCAACATTAGCTCTTCGTACGACCCATGTTGCTGGATGACATTACCTACATTTTCTACAGCCCGAAACACTATAACACGTTCAGGACCTAGTGTCCTTTAAGGCACCCTTTAAATATAATATTATTAGCCACAAAAATTTGAATTCTCTATAGAAATATTGTTAATTATATTCTTATTTATTCACTTGAAGTAGTTGTAGATTAAGCTATTGCAATTCCTTAATATTGCAAAGTCGGCGGCAATGTTGAAGTCAAACGCCTCAATATTTGGGAGCCACTGGTAAATTTCTCAAATCAGCGATACATTTCGAACAAATATTAAATTATTTAATGTTATGTTCGCTTTGAGTTCAAGGGGGGGCTCTTTTTCTCGATGACAGCAGCCCAAGCGAAACCAGCATACAAGCAGTTTAGCGCAGCACATGTACGTGTATATATTTACATATACAACACATAAGAATTTAAGGTAATATACATATTGTATTATACTTATATACTTATATACTATAAGTATACCATCATTTGTTTATTTCTCGAGGCATACGAGTATATTTTTTATATGCCTTTCTTTTAATAAAATTATACCACTTTATTATACTACAAATTCGTTTGCCTTTCTTTATCTTTAATTGAAATATTGCGGTGAGTTCGTACCGACGGTTTCTCAAAGAAACACTCTTAAATATCGAATATAAGATACTAACATAATTCAACCATTGATCACATATTCACCATACGTTACGTATTTTAAAGCTGTCTTCAAAATAACAGGAGCTGCCTTTACGCCGGTATGTCTGAATTTGGCATTCCTGAAATCGACTGTGCACAACGCCAGGGACGTAGTCAAAAATGGGAAGGACCTCTCCGAGCCATTCGGTATCAAATAGACAGAATGACTTTTCATCGTATGAGGTCTGCAGAGCTAAATAGGAAAGGAAGAATCTTTTACAGGAGTGCAAAAGTATACGACGACATTGAAATCATTAGCCACGCCGCCAGTTTTGCTTTCTCTAGACTTGGTAAAGAAGCGAATAAATAGTTCTGTTCTGAACGAAGGCAGTACGTAATATTAGGACAATTAAAAAGTTCGTTAAGATAACTTTGAGTACATTTGTCCGATTTAAGTCGAATATGCGCCGTTCGTAAGCTTGTTGCCAACTTCATTGTACCCTTCTCGTAGAAGGCTGTGTCCCTATTGGCAAAAAACTCAGAGAGCCAATTCTTACCATTAATCGCGTTCGCCATGGACAGGAAAAGATGGCAATCACTTAGTGCCGATTTCGAACTATAAGGTGGGTTGATCAAAGATGGCCTCTTATGGATGAGTGCTGCCTTCAAGCGGTCTAGTTGTTGGCAGTAGAGGGCCGAATTGAGCGTTTGGCTATAGGGGAGCAGCGCGTAGTAGATGATTCCTCGCCAATCCCACCAAACTCACAGCCAAACCTTCCTGGCCGTCAATCCTTATTTGGCCACCGTTTCCGCCCGCTCACCGCGTTTCTACCACGACCGATTTCGCTTGACGTTGTCGTAAGTGATCCACTTTTCATCGCCAGTCACCAAACGCTTCAGAAATGGGTCGATTTTGTTGCGATTCAGCAGCGATTCGCAGATGGAAATTCGGTCCATCATGTTTTTTTGCGTTAGTTCGTGTGGCACCCAAACATCGAGCTTCTTTTTGAATCCAAGGTTATACTTAGGTTATCTTTAGATCCTCAGCAATTAAATAAGTGCTCACGTGACGGTCTGTTTCCACTATTTCCATGATTTTATCCTAATTTTCGACGACAGCCCTCCCGACTCGTGCTGCATCTTTGACATCGAAATTATGGGAACTGAACCTAGCAAACCACTTTTGTGCTACACGTTCGTTGTCTTTGACGGTTGCTTAGAGCGCCGAGTGTCAGCCGGTTGCATAGTGACCTTTCGCGTCCTCGGTTTGTTTTAACGAATAGGTAAAGAGTAGTCCGATTTTTTTTAATTGGTCAGTACTCGGTCCGCTCCCCCAAGAGAAGAATAGTTTTCCTTATCATCTAAGCGCTAGGTGTCTTATGCTCCGAATTTCAAGTAAATCGAACGATAAATACAATTTTTTCAAACATATCAATCCTTGGTCCATTTACCGGAGAAAAGATAAGCCCGATTTTTTGTATAGGTTACATCCTGGAACGCTTCCCAGAGAGAAAAATTGTCCTCCTGTTAGTCTTAGAAAAAAGCTCCCTATGTAACAAATTTCAAGTACATCGAACCATAAATAAAATAAAAGCAAGTAAATCGAAGAATCAATAAGTATTTCTTGAATAGGTCACTCCTTGGTCCACTTCCCGGGAGAAGAGTAGTATTTTTGTAAATCTAAGCAAAAAAAGCTCCAACGTACCGAGTTTTTGATAAATCGAATAGGTCACTTTTGTCACCCCAAGGAGAGCTGAAATGTTTTAATATATTAAGTGTAGTAAAAAGTAATACATTATTGTTCCAATAAATGGCGTTATTTATCTGTATCTCGCCGCTAGATGCCGTAGCAGAGATGACTTTTCGTACTAAAAAATTCTTTCCAACAGTTTTGTGATCGGCTGATATATTTGATAAGGGCAAGTACGCAAGCCAGACGGCTGAAAATGTGAACAGCCTTCATGGTTCAGATACTTTTACAATCAATCATGCGCAATTTCGGATTCGTTTCGGTAATTTTGTTGTAAAAGATGCTTCACGGAGTGGAAGACAAATTGTCGAAAATGTTGATAAAATCATGGACATTGTCGAGTCCGACCCTCATGTAAGCACTGTTTCAATAGCACTTGCACAAAAAAACGTTTGGAACCATTTCAATAAGGCTGGATACGAAAAGAAGCTCGAAATATGGGAGCCACAACGAGTAACCGCAAAAACACCTCATGGATCGAATTTCCACCTGCGAATCGCTGCTGAATCGCAACGAAATCGATCCATTTCTGTCACGGATTGTGACCGGCGATGTAAAGTGCATCACTTACGACAACGTCAAGCGAAAACGGTCACGGTCGAATAGCGGTGAGCCGGCGGAAATGGTGGCCAAGCCAGGATTGATGGCCAGGGAGGTTTTGCCGTGTATTTGGTGGGCTTGGCAGGGAATTATCTACTACGACCTGCTGTGATACTGCAAAACTCTAAACTCGCAACTATACTGTCAACAAACGGCCCAGAAGCGGGGAGCCTTGGAAAATAGAAGAGGAATTGTGTTCCACCAGGGCAACGCTACACACATCGATAGTGACTCGTCAGAAGCTCTGGGAGTATTTCTTATGCATCCACCTTATAGTTAAGACTGAGCACCAAGTGTTTACCATCTGTTCCTGTCCATTGCAAACAATCTTGCTATGAAAAAATTCACTTCAAGACAGGCTTGTGAAAATCGACTGTCTCAATTTTTTGCCAATAGGAACGAGGGCTTCTATGTCTGAGTTTACACGGGGATACTTTTTGTCGACGAAACACTCGTTTGTAGGGGAGGGGGCGACGACGAAGGCGACAATGCAAAGTGTCGCTGTGCTCGTTCGACTCGTTTTGTTTTTCAATTCGTCTCTGTAGGTTTTGGCATTCCCTTTTATTTTGTTTCTCACTTTGAACTGATTGTAGCTGTCTAAATTTTCAAATGAGTAAATGCCATAAATTTGGGAATTGAAATTGGGGGTTTTGACTACAATATTTACATATATGTAATATATGCATACAAACATATATGCCTTTGTGTATATGTATCCGATTATTAATAAGTATTTCAGATAATGGAGTTTGCAGATAAAGTTGAATTAATGCAAGAAATATTAGATAGTATTGAAGAAGCCGCTGAGATTGATTTTGATGATAGCCAAAATGATGAGATATGTAATTAGATTACACTTTGGAAAGGGTAGTGTTGATGTTTAATCGAATGTAAAAATATATAAAAGAAATAGATAAATAAAAGCTGTGCTTTCCTTTACACAAACATAGTGTTTTTTTTTAGACATATTAGAAAGCGCGATGCGAACGAAAAATTGCGAGTGTAAAATAAAGCGGAGTAGAGAAAAAAAAAATGAACACCAAACAAATGTCAAAAAAATTGCTTAACGAAAGTGTCTCTGTGTGAACGTGAAGGGCGACACAGAAGAGAAAATTTCGATGCAAAGCGACAAAAAGTATCCCCGTGTAAACTCACACTATGAGACAGGCATTATGAAATTGCCTTTAAAATGGCAAATGACAAAACGGCGCAAAATTGTCCTAAATCGGATCATTATAACTATGGTAATTAAAGCCTTCAATTTCATGCAAAAAAAATGGATTTAATTTTACTACACTTAATATATACTTAACTAGCTGTACCTCACAACGCTTCGCTGTAACACATACTCATTGATTGTATGGAAAATGACACAGTAGATATGTCTTCACTAACAAAGGCACCTACATATGTTCCGAATTTAAAAATAATGGAAACATAAATAATTTTTTTTATTTCGAATAGGTTGGTCACTGGTCCACTTCTCGTAGGAAAGAATAGTCTAGGTAAGTGTAGTTTTCCTGTTAAAAAGCCACCTATCTACCGAATTTCAAGTAAATCGAACGATAAATACTGTTTTTCGAATAGGTCAATCCTTGGTCCACTTACCGGAAATGACTGTACTCTGATTTTTTTAATAGGTCAGTCTCTTGTCCACTTGCCCGAGAGAAATGTAGTATTCCTGTTAGTCTAAGCAAAATGAACCTACTGTAACAAATTTCAAGTATATCGAGCCATAAATAAGATTTTTTGGAATAGGTCAGTTTCTAGTCTACTTCTCATAGAGAATAGTAAAATTGTTGTAAATCTCAGCAAAGGGCACCCACTAGGGGATTAACAAAAGTTCGGTTAGTTGGTGACTTTCAATTTGTTTTTGTTAAATCCAAAAATACCAAATCGTTTGCAATTACTTTATTAGTCTTCCTTTCAAATTTCGATCGATCGGCTTAAATGGAGACGGGAAAACGCAAGATAGCTGAGGACAGGTCAGACGAAATTCCACCACCAACGCAAACAGAAATTCGCCATGTGATTCTTTTCGGGTTTCGGCGTAATTTACGGCCAATACAAATATTCAGTGAATTCCAAACTCCATATGGAACGTTCTCACCGTCTTTAAATGCTATTTCTAAGAGGTTCTGAAGATTTCATATTCCATTAGAGAAGGTCGACCAAGATTTTCCACTGGTGACGTCACTGTGAAGTCCGAATTAAACGACGACCCACGATTGCAAAAAAAACTGATTATTAATGAATTGGGCTTGATTGCCATGGCTGTTTCACATATATTAGGTAATCATCTGCGATACACGAAGAAATCTGCTCGATGGATACCACGAATTTTAAGTGAGGCCCAGAAAGAGCATCCAGTCAGTTTATTTCACCCGATCTAAAATCGTAGCTGCTATTCTACTAGAAAAGGGTCAGACAGTAGCTTCACAATGGTACACCGAGGAGTATTTACCAAAAGTTCTCTAAAATTTGTTAGAAAACAGGAAGAAAGGGGATTTACGGCGCTATTTTTTTTACATCTAGGCAACGCGTCATGCTGAAGTAACGAATAATTTTATTGCGATCTCTGGGATCGAATAAATAAAGGGTGGTTAAATTATAAGGGCCGATGTTGAATGTGAACCACACCTAAACGCCAAGTTTTTTTCCGAATTTAATTTGACATTTCTCTATTTCAGACTTACTCAATTTGAACCATGGAGAGATACACAATCCAACAACGTGTTAAAGTTATCCAGACTTATTATGAAAATTTTCGAAGAAAATCATCTTCAGTGATGAGGCACATTTTCACCTCAGTGAATTCGTCAATAAACAGAATTGCCGCATTTGGGCGAATGAGGATCCAAGAGTGATTGTCGAAAAACCAATGCACCCACAAAGAGTGACTGTTTGGTGCGGTTTATGGGCTGGCGGCATCATCGGGCCGTATTTTTTCCAAAATGAGGCCGGTCAGGCAGTTACTGTGAATGGTGTTCGCTATCGTGAGATGATAACGAATTTTTTATGGCCACAATTGGAAGATATGGATGTGGACGATATGTGGTTTCAGCTGGACGGTGCCACTTGCCACACAGCTAACGAAACAATGGCTCTTTTGCGCAACAAATTCAATGGCCGTGTTATCTCACGTAATGGCGATGTCAATTGGCCCCCAAGATCATGTGATTTGACACCGTTGGACTTTTTTCTCTGGGGTTATTTGAAAGAAAAGGTGTACGTCGATAAGCCAGCAACAATTCAAGAGCTAAAGGATGAGATAATTCGGCACATTAACGGCATAGAAACTCCATTATGCCTCAGCGTCATCGAAAATTTGGACCATCGTATGGAGGTGTGCCGCCGAGGTCGCGGCGCTCATTTGGCCGATATTTTGTTACATACATAATTGAGTAATACCAATATATCATAATAAAATAAAATTTCAGTAATTTCCTAAATAGTTTGTGTTTTATTCAAAATCAACATCGGCCCTTGAAAATTTAACCACCCTTTACTTCCAGCGCCATATTCCCCAGATGTAGCGCCTTGTGATTTCTGGTTATTTCAAAAAATTAAAAAAAATTTAGTAGAAAAGGTCTTTAATAGCAACGAAGAGATAATTGATGCGGTTAATGCTGAACTTGATTAGCTTAAAAAACAATATTTTGAAGTTCAGAAGTGTACAAAAATTAGACCAAATTATATGTAAATGATTGATACGTTATATATATTAAATATGATTTCAATTTCCCAACAAAATCAACATACTTCATAGTTTAAAATTTTAATTAACAATTCGTATATAGGACTTTTTTTGTTGAAGGATTAATATTTATTTATTGAATCTGCTTCGACTTCGGAAGCCTAACAATAAGTAATAAAATCATACACTAAATTAAAACATAAAGCCCATTAGTAGGAATGGGCTGCTGGCTTGACGTTGCTCTTTAGAAGGCTGCTTAGTCTCTTCTCCGCAGGCGGGTTTGACTTGCTGCATGTGCCAAGGTGTTACCCAAAGGGTTCGGATGGTTACGCAGTTTTGTTAAGTATTTTTTTTCTCAATGTCAATTTCTTCCTTGATGGTAGATATATTTAGATCTCTATAAATATTTTCATTACGCATGTACCATGGTGCACCCGTTATTACTCTTAACGTTTTCGATTGGAATCTTTGACTCATATCTATATTCGTCGTGCAAGCTGTGCCCATAACTGGATTCCATGCATACTTATCGGTTTTATTGTTGGATTGTATAAAAGGACTTTGTTGCTAAGGCTAAGTCCAGAATTCTTGTTTGAAAGTCAATGTAAACTGGCAGATTTGAGTTTAAGCTGCAGCTTTTTAGCTGCAATTTGTCGTATCCACGCTAAGCGGCTGTACAAGTGGATTCCGAGGCATGTAATTTCGTCAGCTTGCGGTATCGACACATTGTTGAGCTTAACGGTAGGACACGTTTTTGGCCTTAATGTAAAACTTCTTCAATTAGTTTAAGATGCCACACTTTGTCAAATGCTTGCGTCACATCAAGAAAAACGGCCGATCAATACTCTCTCATTTAGAAAATTTTCCTTATTTCATTTGTTTTACGATTTACTTGTTCAATTGTGCCGTGTTTTTCTCGAAAACCAAATTGATATGTATTGATGGAGAAAAGAAGTGATTTTTGATAGCAGCTCTTTTTCGAAAAGTTTTCATAGGCAAGGCAACAGTCTAATTGGTCTATTTGATGACGGCAGGATTGCGTCTTTACCTGGTTTATCTATCATAATTATCTGTGACTTTTTCCAGATTCGTGGATAATATCCCAGCATTAAAATGGTACTGAAAAGCTTTGCAAAAAAAAAAAACACGAGAGCAATGCTTGGCAATTCTTTTAGCATTTTTGGTGAGATATGATAGTGTCCCGGCGATTTTTTTGTATTTAAGACGGTAATAGAGTTTTTTTAGTTCAGACACAGATGCTCCGCAAGTAACAGTGTATCTAGGAGCTGTATGGTTCGGTGACGAAGGTGCACTATATGTAGCAGTTTTTGGTAGAAATACTGTGCTGAGGTGGTCTGCAAAACAAGACGCCTTCTCTTCATCCGTTCTTGCCCATGAACTATTAGGCAGTCTCAACGGTACTGCAGTGCTTACTGGCGGCTTAAGGTTTTTGCTAGCTTTCCATAGAGATTTTTTAGTAGAAAGTTGGGAGACCAACACGTTATAAGATATTTGATATTTCTTTATTTTCGTTTCTTAATGCCTTTTTTAGTTTGCTTTCTGCCACCTTAAGACGAATTTTTACATCGGGAGATCGGTAGGTTTGCCATTCGCGACACAAATGTCGTTTATTTCGGACCAGTAATTCTATTCCGCTATTAGTTATCAATGCTTTTGCTTTTGTTTTCTGCTCTGATGTGGCTACAGTTGCTGCTGTTGCTAGTATACTGTGAAATACAAGTAACTCGTTTTCAACATCAGTTCCTCTCTCTATTTGCGGATATGACTGCTAATGTATTTTTTATATTTTAGCCAGTTAGTTCTTGATGTAGTAAGTTGAAAAGCATGCTCACTTTCAATTGTTCGTTTGTTCAATTTAATGATTATTGAGGAATGATCAGAAGATAAGTCAGCACAGGTTTCAGCAAATACTAAACTCTTATCTACGTTTTTAGCGACTGTAAAGTCAGTCAGGTCAGGTAATTTCCTTGAGTCCGGAGGCCAGTAAGTTGGTTGTCTTGGGGAAAGGTGCCGCTGCCAGCTGGTTGATGTCCTCATAAAGTTAAAGGCTGACATCACTGCCGTCCAAGAAATGCGATGGACGCGACAAGGATGGAAGAAGGTGGTTCCTTGTGAAATTTACTGCAGAGGCCATATAAAGGAGCGCAAATTTGGTGTCGGATTCGTGGTGGGAGAGAGACTCCGTCGCCGAGTATTGGCGTTCACTCCGGTGGATGAACGTCTAGCCACAATTCGCATTAAGACAAAATTTTTCGACACCACCCTAATTTGCGCCCACGCCCTGACGGAAGAGAAGGATGACGTGACCAAAAATGCCTTTAATGAGCGCCTCGAACACACTTATGAGCGCTGCCCCCGCCACGACGTCAAAATTGTGCTTGGCGCCTTCAACGCTAGGGTGGGCAAAGAAGGTATCTTTGGTACGACTGTCGGAAAATTCAGTCTCCACGACGAAACATCTCCAAATGGGCTGAGGCTGATCGACTTCGCCGGGGCCCGAAATATGGTTGTCTGTAGCGCTAGATTCCAGCACAAAAAAATTCACCAAGCTACTTGGCTGTCTCCAGATCCGAAAACTTCCAACCAGATCGATCATGTTTTGATAGACGGAAGACACGTATCCAGTGTTTTAGATGTGCGTACGTTCCGAGGTCCTTACATTGACTCGGATCACTATCTTGTCGCAGCGAAGATACGCACGCGCCTCTGTGTATCGAAGAATGCCCATCAACAAACACAAGGAATGTTCGACGTTGAAAAGCTGCAATCACAACAGACTGCCGAGCACACCTGCTCTCTGAGAGCACTCATCAGCAACCCGGTATAAGGGAACTGTGGGACGGCATTGCAAACGCCCTGCGTACAGCTGCAAACGAAACCATTGGATTTCGGATATGTCGCAAAAACAGCTGGTATGATAAGGACTGCCGTGTCGCAGTGGAGAGAAAACAGACTGCCTACCTCGCAACCTTGCGATCGACCACAACACGTGCGGGGTGGGATAGATACCGAGAACTGAAGAGGGAAGCCAGGCGCGTGTGCAGACAAAAAAAGAAAGAGGCCGAGATGCGCGAGCACGAGGATCTTGAGAAGCTGGCCGACAAGGGTAATGCTCGAAAATTCTACGAGAAGATACGGCGACTTACAGAAGGTTTCAAGACCGGAGCAAACTCTTTTAGGACCCAGGGAGGTGAGCTAGTCACAAATGACCAGAGTATACTCGATTTATGGAGGGAGCAATTTTCCAGCCTGCTGAATGGCAGTGAACAGGAAACACGCGTAGATGGTGAACCCGAAACTCCAATTGATGACGATGGAAAAGTTGTTCCGTTACCCGACTATGAAGAAGTGCGAATAGCAATCGTCCGCTTTAAAAACAACAAAGCGGCAGGGGCCGATGGATTACCGGCCGAGCTATTCAAATGCGGCGGCGAAGAACTGATCAGGTGCATGCATCAGCTTCTTTTCAAAATATGGTCGTATGAAGGCATGCCCGACGATTGGAATTTAAGTGTGCTCTGCCCGATCCACAAAAAAGGCGATCCCACAGTCTGCGCAATTATCGTAGAATAAGCCTTCTTAATATCGCATATAAGGTCCTATCAAGCGTATTGTGTGAAAGACTAAAGCCCACCGTCAACAGGCGTTAGGCCTGGTAAGTCAACCAGTGACCAGATATTCACCATGCGCCAAATCTTGGAAAAGATCCGTGAAAACAGAATCGACACCCACCACCTTTTCGTCGATTTTAAAGCAGCCTTCGACAGCACGAATAGGAGCTGCCTTTACGCCGCTATGTCTGAATTTGGAATCCCCGCAAAACTTGTACGGCTAAGTAAACTGACGTTAAGCAACACTAAAAGCTCCGTCAGGATCGGGAAGGACCTATCCGAGCCGTTCGATACCAAACGAGGTTTCAGACAGGGTGATTCCTTATCGTGTGACTTTTTTAATTTAATGCTGGAGAAAAAAAAACGAGCTGCAGAGCTAAATAGGGAAGGTACAATCTTCTATAAGAGCGTACAGCTGCTGGCGTACGCTGATGATATCGACATTATTGGCCTCAACAACCGCGCCGTGAGTTCTGCTTTCTCCAGACTTGATAAAGAAGCGAAACGAATGGATCTGATAGTGAATGAGGGCAAGACGAAATATCTCCTGCATTCGCGACTCGGCTCCCACGTCACTGTTGGCAGCCATAACTTCGAGGTCGTAGATAATTTCGTCTATCTAGGAACCAGCATTAATACCAACAACAATGCCGTGAATTCCAATGCAGAATCACTTTTGCCAACTGGTGCTACTTTGGGCTGAGTAGGCAATTGAAAAGTAAAGTCCTCTCTCGAAGAACGAAAACCAAACTCAGTCAATGTATCTATGTCCCTCGCTCTTACAGTTCCAACAAATTATCTATATCACACTCAAGGCTTTCTAACACGAAGTCTTCATCCTGTATGGCATTGACCAAACGTCGCAAGTTCATTAGCTGATAATTGGCTGTGAATAAGATGTCTTACCAATCTCGTTTGCCAAAGTCTCACCTTAAAGGCATAGCCTGCGCAGCTCTGATAATGAGTTTATTGTGATATGCAAAAGTTGTTGGCGGAATCGAGTTATTAAATTATGTTTCAATATATCAACAAGCTCTGACTCTGTCAAAGGATTTTGTAGTGGCTCAGCGAGTTTGAGAACTGCATTCCTAAATTCGTTAAAACTTTCGTTAGTACCTTGCTTTCGGCTTGGTATAAATTCTTTGATTTTAAGTTCACTTCGATGCTGCTGGAAATTGAAGCGTAACTCTTTACATAGTGAAGACCAATCTATGCGCTCAACTGAGCGTCGATATCGCCAGTACCAATCCTTAGCTTCGTTTAAGAATAAACTTTGAACGTGTTCCCAAAGCAAGTTATTGTTACCATCAAGCGTATCAATCACTTGACATTATATTCGATATATGAAACTATCAACGGAAAGTTTCGTTGAGCCTTCAAATTTTATATCCCAATTAGATTTTCTTTGGGCTATTCTACCAGAACTGGGAACACTAGACATGTGACTAAATCTCAGTTCGTCTATCTGTCTATGAAAATTTTGCTGTGAAGTATTTGGTATACTTGGCGTTTGTCTTGGCTAATAAGTTGTAGAATTATTATGATTAGTACTAGGTTGATAGTTGTTCTCAACCGGACTAACGTTAGTAGCCGGTGTAGGATCTTGGACATTGAGATTTAACCGAGCTAACAGGTTATTCATTGCGCTACCTATTTTTTCTTATATCAATTGTGAGACCCTGCTTTCTAGGTTCTCTAAGTTCGTAGGTTGTTGTGCAGATATAACCGCGGAAACAATATTTCGTACTCTAAACTCCTCATCATTACAATTTTATCTAGCTTCCCTTGTAGTCGGCAAGTTAGGCGGACCCTCGGCTTGAAAGTTTTCATCTAGCACAGACAAGTCTTTATACGAATTTCCGGTCTGAAGAGCAGCGCGAGATCTTGTACATGCTCCAGTATATTGATTGAACTTTTTACTAGTACGTTTTGCACGACATTGTGGACAAGAACTGTTCCTATTAAGCCGTTTAATAAACAGATTCGGTGAAAACGGTGATTTCAAGCAGTAATTAAAATATCATCTTTTTCTAAGAAATGATCTTCGTATATCGCACACCCAGCTACCGGTGGTGGCATGCTAGGTGGTGGCATATTCTCACCACTTTTATGTTAAGACATTTTGAAAAATTATATTTGTAAAATATTTCGAACTCCTATTTATAATTATAATATATTTCATAACAACAAAACAATGTAACTAGTTTTCTTGTAGAAAACAAGGATACTGAGAAATAATAGCAATCTATTCAAAAATGTAACTTAAATCATCAACTCATTAGTTAGACGCCATATAGCCATACTATAAGCTATAAGCCAAATTATACATTTGCACACTAGGAAAACGTACGACAACTACAAGTATTCACTAACCTGAATTTGATCACCTTAGCCAGCAGAACTTACTTATGTTATGTGGCTGCTCCTTGCCCACCCTTTCATGACTCTGTCGCTGTATACAAAGCTCCATTTACCCCCACACTTCCGTCAGAAATTAGACCAAATTATATGTATATGTTCAATAAAAGAAAAATTATCTTTGAGTATGTTTTAACTATAGCTATATTATGGTTAGTTTGATTACAATTAACTTTAACATTCATTCATACTTTGACTAATATTATTTTCTTTGACGTACTCTAATATAGAACCCTAACCTACCTCAAATCAGGGGACAGCCAAGTGGCTTGATGTATTTTTTTGTGCTGGAATCTAGTACTAAAGACAACCATATTTCGGGCCCCGCGAAGTCGATCAGTCTCAACCCATTATGGGATGTTTCGTTGTGGAGGCTGAATTTTCCAACTGTCGCCCGAAAGATAACTTCTTTGTCCACCCTGGAATTAAAATCACCAAGCACGATTTTCACATCGTGGCGGGGCAGCGCTCATAAGTATGCTCTGGCGCTAATAAAAGGCATTTTTGGTCAAATCGCCCTTCTCTTCCGTCAAGGCGTGGGCGCAAATCAACGACATATTGAAAAATTTGATTTGAGAGGGATTGTGGCAAGACACTCATCCAACGGGGTGAATGCCAGTACTCGACAGCGGAATCTCTCCCCAACCACAAATCCGAATCCAAATTTGCGCTCCTTTATATGGCTGCTGTAGTAAATGTCACAATGACCTACTCGCTTTCGTCCTTGTCCCGTCCATTGCACTTCCTGGACGGCGGTGATGTCAGCCTTTATTCTTACAAGGACATCAACCAGCTGGGAAGCGGCAACTTTTCAATTAAGGGACCGAACATTCCAGGTGCATGCCCTCAAATCGTGATCCTTAACTCGTTTGCGGGGGTCGTCAACAGAAAGAGGGTATCTCATCTGAGGCGTTGTTAACTTTCGGGGTCAGAATGCCTCCACTGAAGCTTCCTCTCTCATTAGCCGTAACCCAAGGCTCCACACAGGTTGGTTACCGCATCTTGCGCAACGGTTGCCCACGTTTCCAGGGTGCGCGACGTGGACGCAAGAGCAGAATTTGATTATAGCCTCGCAACTGTAACAACATACCCAAAAGCTTGTTTACACCCCATTAAACCCCTGACAGTATGGGGTGTACTGTAAATCTAAGAAAAAGCCATGTACCAAATTTCCGGTAAATCGAACCAACAATAAAATTTTGTTTGAATAGGTCAGTCCTTAGTTCACCTCTAGGTAAAAAGGGTAGTCATCTTGTTTTTCTAAGCAAAAAGCCATCTATGCACCAAATTTCAAGTAAATCGAACCATACATACATAAATGCTTTTCGAATAGCTCGGTCCTTGGTCCACTTCCCGGAGAGAAGTGCGTACTAGCCGCAACAAGAACTCCTTTTGTGTTTGTTTATATATTCCCTTTGTTTTGCCTTATTTTCCTTTCACTCCAAGCATTGGCTGTGACATCTTCATACTCACTCATCTCGGCCTCTTTCTTTTTTTGTCTGCAAATGCGTATTGCTTTCCTCTTCAGCTCTCAGTATCTATCCCATCCCGCACGTGTTGTGGTCGATCGCAACGTTGCGAGGTAGGCAGTCTGATTTCTCTCCACTGCGACACGGCAGTTTTCATGGTACTAGCTGTTTTTGCGACCTTTACGAAATCCAATAGTTTCCTTTGCAGCTGTACGTAGGGAGCTTGAAATGCCGTTCAACAGTTCCCGTATACCAAGTTGCGGTTGACTGCGCTCAGAGAGCAGGGGTGCATGTCGAGTAGAAAATCGTTTGGCAGTCTGTTGTGATTGCAGCTTTTCGACGACGAACTTTCCATGTGTTTGTTGACGGGATTTTTCGATACACAGAGGCGCATGGGTATCTTCGCCGCAACAAGATAGTGGTCCGAGTCGATGTTGGGTCCTCGCAGGTACGCACGTCAAGAACACTGGAAACATGTCTTCCATATATCACAACTTGATCGACCTGGTTTTGTGTTTTTCGAACAGGGGACAGCCAAGTGGCTTGAAGTATTTTTTTGTGCTGGAATCTAGAACTACAATTTCGGGCCCCTGCGATGTCGATCAGCCTGTAATGGGGTGTAGTCAAGCTTCTGGGTATGCTGTTACAGGTGCGAGGCTATACTCAATTCCTACTCTTGCGTCCACGTCGCGCACCCTGAAAACGTGAGCAGCCCTTGTGCGAGATGCGGTAACCAACCCGTGTGGTGCCTTGGGTCACGGCTAATGAGAGAGGAAGCTTCAGTGGATCCACTCCGACTTATTCGGTTTAAAGGTCCGCTGAAGTCGAATTGCAGCGTCTGTTCACCAGAGGTGCGGTTGCGAGCGGGCGTCGGTCTTGAAGCAAGCGGCTCACTATATAAATGTGTAAAAAGTTTAAACTTACTCGCTTAGCGAGGTTAGGCGCTGGGTTTGGGACCCGCCACGTAGAAACCAGCTCCAATGAAAAGTTAAAGCGGACGCCAAGAGTGTATTGAATTTATAGAGGGAACACTTCTCCAACCTCCGGAATGGCAATAACAACGAAGCATCAGGAGATAGTGAACCCGAAATCACCGTCGAAACGATGGAAAAGACGTTTCTTTACCTGACTATGAAGAAGTTCGAATCGCAATCGCCCTCTTTAAAAACAACAAATCGGCAGTGGCCAATGGATTACCGACAGACCAATTCAAACATGGTGGTGAAGTGCTGACAAGATGTATGCATCAGCTTCTTTGTAAACTATGGTCGGATGAAAGCATGCCCGACGATTGGAATCTAAGTATGATCTGCCCAATCCTCGAAATTGTCGATCCCACAGTCTGCGCCAAATACCGTTGGATAAGCGTCGTTAATATCGCATACAAGTTCCTGTCAAGCGTACTGTGTGAGGTGTTATCGTCCAAAAACTGATTGGACCTTATCAGTGTGGTTTTTGACCTGCTAAGTCAACCATTGACCAGATATTCACCATGCGCCAAATCTTGGAAAAGACCCGTGAAAAGAGGATCGACACATACCACCACTTCGTTGACTTTAGAGCAGCCTTCAACAGTACGCAAAACTAAAAGCTGCGTCAGGATTGGGAAAGACTTCTTCAAGCCGTTCGATACCAAGCAAGGTTTCAGATAGGCTGACTCTTTATCGTGTGACTTTTTTAACTTATTGTTGGAGAAAATAAAAGGAACTGCAGAGCTGAATGGAGAAGGTACAATCTTCTATAATAGTGTACAGCTGCTGGCGTACACTGATGATACCGACGGCGTTAAGAGTTTTCGAGATGTATGGTCCTTTGTGGGTTGGTAAAGGTGAACAGCGGAGCCGATGGAACGATGAATAGTTGAATATGGTGCCGAAACCTCTTTAACGGGGTGAGCCTTAAGAAATAAAAAAAGAAAACCGCGAAAAACGGCGCAAAAGCAAACGATAGTCGCGAATAAAAAATTTTAAATGCACGAAAAGTGGCTCACTAAAATAAATATATAAAGACAAAAGTGAAAAAAATGAACACATGTATACATAAAAAACAAATAAACTACAATATAGAATAGAAAAAGTGAAAAATACAAACATACATAAACAAAAAATAAATTAATAGAAAATATATACATAAATAGCGGTCAATCAAAAAAAAGTAAGAAAAGTGAAAAAATACATACGTACATACATAAATACAAAAAATTTAAAATATATATGTGTAAATAAATAAATATAAAACAAAGTATATACACATATATACATAAGAATAGCGGTCGCTGGAAAAATAGTGGGAAAAGTGAAAAAAAACATACCGGTCGCTGAAAAAAGTGAAAAGTTAACTTTAAGGGGTTATATACAGTTAATGGGCCAAAAAAAAAGCGATTTTTCAAGAATTTTTTTTGAGAAGTCTTTAGAATTTATTGATTCAAAAAGTTAACATACTTATTATGGTATTATACAACAATATTTTAAACCTTATAACTAGTAAAAGTATTTCTCTGGAGAAGAGTTACAGCTGATCTCCAGGAAGTCCTCTGAAAAAAGACGTCTTGCGGTGACCACTCTATCTCTGAACTGGATCATCTGAAATTAAAAACCAAACAGATTTCATTAAAACAATGTTAAATCTAGTGATTAATCACGAAGGAATTAGCAAAACAAAATCTTTTGTCAAAATGGCGTCTTCTCAAAGAAAAAAGTCGATTTTTCAGCGAAATTTCGATTTTAAATTGTTTATAAAAAAAAGTATTTATCGGAAGAATAAAACCTTAGAGTAATCACTGAAAAATATATTCAAGAAGCTTGTGTTAAAATTTTAGACAAATCGGTTCAGCCGTTTTCGAGTTCTAGTAGTCGCCGACTTTGAAAACACCATTCTGAGAAAAACGCATTTAAAGTTACACTTATTCAACTTTCGATGTTGAATAAAATAAAATATTAATTTTAGTTTAAAAATCTGAAAAATACTAATGTTCTTTTATTAAATCAAAAAAACGCGTTTTCTTTTCGGTATTTATTACACGGTTTTTATTTACTTCTTAGTAACGCACATATATACAAACGTATGGTATTGAGGTAAGCAAGCGATTGAATATAAAAATACTGTAAGCTTATTTATAACATACTTAGCGTAATTTTTACATTAACGGAGAAGGAGGGGAAATTTCGGTTTTCCGTTTTTTCCTTCAATCTACTTTGTTTTACAAGAATTGGAATTCCAGTGGATACAGGGTGAGTATTTTAGATTAAACAATTCAAGGTGAGTAAAAAATATGTATTTAATTTATATATGTATTTAATTTCTATTCTTATTTTAGAATTTTATGAGGTCGATACTCATGTCCTCAACATGCCGGCGGGCCTGCGGCGACGTGACCTGTTGCAGTGTTTTTCGGGCTTGGTTTACCAACCCACGAATTCGTTGCTGGAGGGCAGGTGATTTGTTGTTTCGCCGAGCTCTTTCGTTGGCTGCGCTCCGCATTACCTTGCGCTTCGGTTTCGGCTCAGTGGTGCCCTTGTGACGATTCTCCCGTGCTTCGGTGGGCAACTTGAACGTAACTTGCCTTCGTCTGTGATGCGGTGCGCGCTCTGTGAGCTCGCGCGAGGGTCGGTGAAGCAGCGTGTGATGGGCTAGTCCGCATCGACGACAACTGTCTGGGGAGTCGCTTGCTCCGGTGGTGTGGGAAGTCGCTAGACAGTTAATGCAATAGCGATGTGCCTTTGCAGACTCGTACCTCTCGTCGGGCGTCATCGCCAGGAAAGCACGACAGTATCTTAGGGAATGCGGGCGGCAGCATAAGCGGCACTTGCGGAAGTCGAGTATTCTGTAATGATTGTAAAGTGTCGAAAAACGTTATAAGTTTGAGATGCTTGTGTAGAGGGTCTCGTATAAATATGAAAGAGGGGAAATGTGCTACGCTGGTGGTAGACAGAGATTAGTGATGTTGCGAGTGACTATACCGCTTTGAGTGTGAATGTCGACTACGCGGACATTTTGATCGGGGGCGAGATGGAGGTTTACAATTCGTCCTAACTTCCACTCGTTCGGTGGTAGAAGGTCATCTTTAATGATGACGAGATCTCCTTCACGGAGATTGGATTCCTGTCCTTTCCATTTATATCGTTTGTGTAATTCTTGCAAATATTCTGTCTTCCATCGTTTGCTGAATTGATGGTGTAGAACTTTCAGCCTTTGCCATTTGTTTATGAGTGACAGGTTTTCTGAGCTTGGTTCTGGGATTGAGTGTATGGGGGCTCCGCGGAGGAAATGACCTGGTGTTAGAGCGTTCAGATCATCTGGGTCTTGCGACATTGGGGAGATCGGTCTGGAGTTTAAGACCGCTTCAATGCGCACGAGAAGCGTAGTGAATTTCTCGAATGTGAACTTATTATTGTTCGCGATTTTCGTGAAGTGGATTTTGAAACTCTTCACTGCTGCTTCCTAGAGTCCTTCCATGTGGGGTGCATATGGTGGAATAAATTGCCAGGTGAGGCCATGGACGGTATATTTCCTGCTGATGTCTTCAGATATCTCTCCAAAAAATGCGATGAGATCCTTATTGAGACTACGCTTTGCTCCAATAAATGTTCGTCCATTGTCTGACATCATTTTGCATGGTATACCGCGTCTGCCGACGAAACGGGCAAATGCGGCTTTGAACGCTTCAGTACTTAAATCTGAGCAGAGTTCAAGGTGTATGGCCTTTGTGACAAAACATACAAAAACACAAACATAAGCCTCTGAGTATGATGCTGTTCGGAGAGTTGAGGCTTTTACCGGAAAGGGTCCAGCGAAGTCAACGCCTGTAGTTTGAAATGGAAGTGAGTAGGTTGTGCACTCCGGGGGTAGTGCTGCCATCATTTGTGACTTCGTGTTTTGTTTATATAGGGTTTTTATTTTCTGCTTCAGACGGGGGATATAGTATTCTTGTAGGATCATACGAATCATTAATTGCTTTTTGGCATGAAGTAACGTCGAGTGTTCTTCTTATTGATTGGCTTGGATGCTGAGAGAGTGGAGATCGTATTACCGTAGTGTTGATGATGAGCGTTCCGAATGAGTAACGTTTTTGCTTGGTTCATTTCATCTTGGGTAATGCAGCGTGAGGAAGGGGCAGGCAACCCCTTTGCCTTGTTTACGAATCGCAGCATGTAACCTACGACTCTGAATGCCCTTGGATAGGCTGAGAAGCGCTCCAACAGATCGGCGTTTTCGGCTGCGTGATGTGCATCGGCTTGTCGTTGTTCTGGTGGAGAGGAGTGCGAGGTGGCAGTTTTCGGCCAGAATTCTGATGGTTTGGTTAACCATTCTGGACGGGACCACCATAGAGAGGTGGGGACGTGTCGCCAAATAGCGTTATTCACGTTTTGTAAAATCTCAGAGATTCTGTTGGGCACATATGTTTTCCATGTCCATGGAGGTTTTTCCAACCAAGCTAGTATGATGGAGGAATCACTCCATAAAGTTAGCTCGTGAGGTGGCAAATCGAGTTGAGTTTGTATCTGCTTCACTAACTTTGTGAGAAGTACTGCCCCACAGAGTTCCAGTCTCGGAAGTGAAACCGTTTTAAGGGGGGCAACTTTGCTTTTAGCAGCGAGTAAGTGGGATGTCGTCGATCCGTTGTGCTGAGTGCGTAGATACACGCACGCGCAGTACGCCTTTTCGGAGGCGTCAGAAAATCCGTGTATTTGGATAACGCCTTTCGGGAAGAATTCTACCCAACGTGGAATCCTTATTTCGGTGATAGCCATGAGATTATTCCGAAACGAGTTCCATTTGAGAAGCGAGAGTGGCTTGACTGTTTCATCTCAGTCTGTTCCTTCCATCCAGAGCTGTTGAAGTAGGGTTTTGGCAGTTATCATTATAGGCGATAGCCATCCTGCCGGGTCAAAAAGCTTCGCGACTGCTGACAATATTTGCCTTTTTGTGGCAGTGTTTGTGTCAGGAAGGGGGTCAATGGAATATGAGAATGTATCTGTCAATGCATTCTATCTAATTCCGAGAGTTTTTGTAGTGCTTGTATCATGATATTGCAGAAATTCTGAGTCTAGGAGATGGGTTTCGGGTATTTCGTTCAACAGTGATCTGTGATTTTTCTGAGCGGGAATCCGGCGGATTTGAGCACTTCGATTGTTTGAGATACTGATGTTTTTGTTGTTAGCTTATCCAGATGATCCTTGTAATGCCTTACTGCTACCGCCGTTTGAAGAGTACTGCAGTCGCTCCACCACTTCTCACAGAATTTCTCCATTGTTGAGAGATCATGAATGAATCTTCTGTGTAATTGGGAGATTTCCTCCTCTGCTTGAGATTTGGACCGTGTGCGTGGTCCTGTTAGGGGCTTATCATCTGGCATCTTCTTTTAAGTTGGAGTCGTGGAACCCGGAAATGTGTTAAAAACAAAAAAAATTATTTTTTTTTTTTATAATATTATTTTATTTATAATATTGTTTAATTTTTAATGTTATTTTATTTCTAATATTATTTTATTTTAATATTATTAAATTTAAAATTATTTATTAATTATTATTATCATTTTCTTTTTAATATTTGCTCTGTCCTAATTTATATGGAGCGTACTTTATTTTTGGGTGGCGTAATAATAATGTGGGACTGCACTGTCTCAGCGCTTCTGAGTACAGTATGTATATATATGTATATATATGTCTAGTGTATATATGCCGTATAATGCATGTATACTGACCGCTAGCTATTGCGAATAACGAAGGTGTGGAAATAGCCGGAATGCAAAAAGGGGAAATGCTGGGCACTGCATACGCAATATGTATATTGAGTGTACGTATATATGCTGCTCGGCTGTTGAGTAGCGGACACCTCGCTATTAGAGTACTGGTATGAGCAACTGTGGGTCCGTAATGCCAACACACTGGTCCAGTTGTGGACGTATGTATGTATATTTTTTATTTTATTTTATTTTTTTTTTTCACAACGGTAAGTCGGTATGCATATAATTTTTTTTCAGGAACGGTAAGTCGGTATGTATGTTTTTCACAGCGACCGGTAAGTATGTAATTTTATATAAATTTTCGGTATGTATTTAAATTTAATATCTATTATTATTTATTTCTATACATATATTTTTAATTTATGTATATATTTATATGTGCGTCTGTATATTTCCCACTTTTCTTATTTTATATTTATTAACTCCTTTGGTACTTTATTAAAAACATTTTTGAACATTTAAACATAAAAAAACTAGTTTTTAAAGAAATTAGTTATTTTAGTTTGCTTAGTACCAAAATTAGTTTGTTTAATATGCGCTTCCACATGAGCCAAGTGGTCAAGAATTTGTTGTGGCGTATCGTGTAACTGAAGGAAATTTCTTACATAGCTTACGCTACACATTGCATCCAGAACAGCTGTGACTGGAACTGGATTTTCGCCACCTATATCGTCATCATTGTCGTCATCACCAGCGCAAGCAGACTGCAAAATAGCTTCGTCGTCCGATTCTTCTGTAGTTACAAGGTAATCATCAAAACGTATGTAATCGTTGAGGCCTCCTGTCCCAGCTGTAAATGCAAATGCTGAAGGTTAATTTAAAGTTTAAAAACGCAGTAAACCTCACCTCTTACCATCTGCAAATGTTTCCATTGGCTCGTTTAGCAATTCTATCAATGGCAAGTCATCATCCGACGTGAACTCATTTTCATTTGTGGTAAAACCGCCGTGCCGAAAGCAATTAGCAATTGTTGTTTTGCTGACTTTTAACCATGCCATATGCAACAAATTTATTGCGTCCAGTATACTAACTTTGAAGCTATCTTCGCCTTTATCAAGTGAATGAACCATTTTTGAGAGGAGCAAGTAGCGATATTTACTTTTCAATGCGTGAATGACACCTTGGTCCAAAGGCTGTAAAACTGAACTTGTATTTGGAGGCATAAAAACTAATTTAATGTATTCCAAGTCCTTTATATCTGGATGAGCTGGGCAGTTGTATACCAGTAGTATAATTTTTCGATTTACACGGCGTAAATTATTGTCCCATTGTTTTAATTCTTTTGTGAAAATTTCGGACCTCATCCAAGCCTTTTGATTAGACTGGTAATTAACAGGTAATTTTTTAATGTTCTTAAAACACCTGAGATTTTTTGCTTTTCCTATTAGTTAAGATTTCGTTTTTCCGTACCCGTCAAATTTGCTACTAAGAGCACTGTTAGTCGTTCCTTTGACAATTTTCCACCTGTGCAGGTCTCACCTTTGAAGCGCAGTGTATTATTAGGAGTAAGCTTATAAAATAAACCTGTTTCATCATCATTACATATGTCTTCATCTTCAAAATCTTTTCTTATAACTGGCCACTTTTTTTGCAACCAATCATTGACGACATCCACATTGACTTCAACCGCCTCTCCAACTATTTTTCCGCTAGTGATGTTATTGCGTCTTTTAAATCGAACAATCCAATTTTCGCTGCATTTAAAATTAGCAGTAATTAAGCTTTTTTCCAAATTCTTGTGCTTTTGCTAGTAAAACGGCATTGGTTATAGTCACATTATTGGCTCTTTTCTGAGTAAACCATTTTAGTAGGCAATGATCCAGTTCCATGAAAGAAGAGTTTTTGACTCATTTTACATTTAAGGAGTTTTGCTCAAAATTGAGAAATAAGTCTTTGTTTTTCCAAATTGTAGCAATTGTTGACGATCGAGAAAATTCCCAGAAAACATTGAAAAAAGGCAATATAAATTTGCTAAAAGTGCGCGAAAATCGAAATATATATATATATAAATGTGCAAATCGGGAAATTCCCAGAAAATATCTAAAAAAGGCAATATAAATTGTATAAAAGTTCGCGAAAATTGAAATACACGGTGTGTCCCAAAAATAACCGAACTTTATATTTAAATCATAAAACATACAGCGCCATGTATTGAAAATTTGCAACAATAAAAAGATGCATTCATCCTATTTCAAACGCACCTAACTTCATGTAAGTCGGATGACAGATGTAAAAGTGACAGCCATTTCAATAAAACCAAAAGTGTGCTAATGGTTCCAAAAAAAAAAATGGAACAAAGAGCAAATATAAAATTTTGTGTCAAACTTGAAAAAAATTGAAATTAAAGTTTAAAAATTTATAAAAAAAATTGAAAAAAATGAAGCAGCCGTAACCGAGGTACTGAAGAACATTTCTATAAATGACATAAAAAAATCTATGCCTGCGCTGGTTGATCGTTCCAAACGTCAAATGGAACCTATTTTGAATAAATAATAACTTTCAAAGATAATATAATGTGTATTTTACTATTTTATATCTAAAAATTTCGGTTATTTTTGGGACACACCGTGTATAGACATATATATACATGCAAATAGGGAAAGTTCCCAGAGCACATTGAAAAAAGGTAATATAAATTTGCTAAAAGTGCGCGAAAATTGAAATATATATATATTATACATGTGCAAGTCGGGAAAATTCGCAGAAAATATAGAAAAAAAGGCAATATAAATTTGCTAAAAGTGCGGCATACACTTTTGCAAAGCTTTTTAGTGTTGTTTTTTCGATTTTTATATTTTGACTTGAAGCTTCGAAAACAGCAAGTCCCCCGTACAAACAGGAGAACATTTTTCTTTGAAAAGTTTTTTTACCCGATTTTAACTTTTAAAGTTTATATACCCCCGTATAAAATTGAAAGATTTTTTTTACCATTTGTAAGCGCGTCGGCCCGAAATTAAGTGGGCAAGAAAAACGGCTGATTCAAATGATTTCTTGCGCAAGTTAACGACGTTAGTATAAACATTAGATACATACATATATAAATGATCATTGTCTATTCCGACAAACAACCTTTAACTTTTATGCTAACATAGTAACTAATAGCCTATTTCCACCGGACGATAAATGTATTTTAGCTTAAATACATTTAAACATCGCATTTAAATGCGTGAATTCCCACGTGTTTGTTGTTGTATAAAAGCGTGTTAACTCACTTTTCAATGTGAGTTAACTCACTTTCGGTAATTTAACAGAAAATGTTATGTTAACAGTCCATGCTGTCACTACTAATGTAAACATTTCGGACGTTTCGGTATATTTCTTGCCAGATTTTCGGATTTAATGAGGGGCCAGACCTTTATTTTGCATGGTGAAATTTTTTCTGCAAGAGTTACTTGTTTGCATTAATATTAACACAAAAACATATTTTAAATAATAGGCGAAGATAATGCTTCTCCTCTTTAAAAAATAAAATAAAAACAAACAAAATGCAATTGTGGAATAGAAAACGATCCCCTCGACATAAAAATATACGGGACTCTGGCAACTATCAGCTGATTGCGCAAAACAAATAATTATGTATATATAATTGGCGCTTTGTAACCGGTTAAGCGATTTTTCGGCCGAGCTACTCCTCGAATTGTGGTTTTCTAGAAAAACAAAATAAATAATTACTGAAAAAATAAACTAAACTGAAAATAGAAACAAAACGACGCAAGTGGAACCTTACGGAGGAGCAAAGTTTCCTGGATTGCTGGCAAGGAAGAGCTCTGGAATTGAAAGGTTGCCGAAAGAACTCTCATGTATACAAAGAAATGGCATTGTTGGCAAAGTTGTAAGCATACAAAAAAGCATTTCCTTCCAGCAGCGTCTGCCCGTGCAGCAATAATCTGCACTTGCAAATCATAATATTGTAAAAATAGCAAAATAAAATTAATGCGGCCTCTTGAATTCATGACTTTATTACTTTTAACAAATTTTGCAAACTGCAAATGTAAACAAAAAATCAGCTGTTTGAGTTAACTCAATTTCGGTGGAAACGTTTGACATTTCATTTACTTAACAGAGGCCTTAAATGCATTTAAGTGCTTGGTGGAAATAGGCTATAAGATAGATTACATAAACAAGGATATTATTTGATAAGTAACGAAGCAACATTTAAACATCTTTTCAAAACACTTTTATCTCTAACAAATAACCCAAATGTACCAAAACATCAAAACATCCTTACCTCTAACAAACAACCCAAATGTATTAAAACAATCTTATCTCTAACAAATACCCAAATGTATCAAAACATCTTTATCAATAATAAGCAAAACAACATGATTGTACGTAGAGGTATAAATAACAGTAATGAAACTAAATATAAGACAGTTATAATTCACTATTAATAAAGACAAGAGACACAAGTGCTCAAGAAAATAAAAATTAATTTTTTTTATTCAAATAGTGATTGTAATTATAGCTTGGGGCTCAAACCGGTCTAAGAAGCCATTTAATCCTGAGGTGACGAAAAAAGGATTAACAAAATTCTAAAAATTCCACGGGAAGTAAGACTTCCATTAATAACGATCAAGGTATAGGTCCTGAAACAGCGGATAATACTTTTGAAAATACCCAAATCAAAAAAGGAAAGCTGGACAAAATCAAAAGTCTACCCTAAGAAGCAAATAAATTTCGACGGTAACAGAAGTAAACAAATTGAAATGGAGCAACGTATGGCCGAGCTTCATGCACAGATTACCAACTTGATGACAACAATTGCAAAAGCAACGGGAAGAGTTTACACAGAGACTGACATCTATGGAACAAAGAGGTTCACAACAGTTAGCACTTTTCGAACATCCAATTAAATATCAATGAAGCGAAGGAAATCGATTTAGAATTATTTATATCATTACCGAAACTTGAAGGCGATAAATTACAATACAGATCATGGAGGTCACAAGTCTGGACATTCACGGAAGCTATTAAGGATTTCTACCAACATCCAAAATATTACAGAGCATTGGGAGTTGTCAGGACCAAAATTACTGGACCAGCCGCTGATGTTCCCACCAACCACAACACAAAGATGAATTTCTATTCGATAATCAATCGACTAGAATATACACATATATATGCTGATCAACGTCCACTTTACGTTTTGCTAGACGAAATGAAGAAACTAACACAAGGAAGGAAGACGTTAACAAATTTTCATAGCGAGGTGTCAAAAGCATTAAATTTGACGCTATCTAAAATTGAGATGTCAAGAGACCAGCACAATGCTAACATGAAAGACTATGCTAATCAAGAGGCTGTGACGACATTCATCCTTGGATTAAATTCCAAATATACAAGTGGGCCATTATACAGCCACAATCCGAGCAACTTGGAAGAAGCGTATGCAATAGCATCTACAATTCAGCACGACAACCAAAGTCATCAGTTTGACATGCAACCAACTTCATCGAGATTCAAGAACAACATTCACTATATGGTCCAAATAATCATCCACATCGATAAGAGAGGTACCAAAATCAGAAAAGACCGAACTTCAGTAAGCAGAGAAATCAACATCACCAAGTAAAACAGCTACAACCACAACCTGCACCAATACCCATGGACGTGGATAACTCCAGGCAAAACATGCAGACAACCAGGAATAATAACGCTGTAAGTGCTAATTACAATAATAAATATAAGAGAAATAGGGTAGACAGTGAACAAAATGTTATACCACCAAATAGAATACAAACAATTAATCAAACTAAGCAAGAAGAATTAGAATCTGTAGATTTTTCGAACTATGAAGAACAATTTGAATCAGGCAGTACTTTTTTAGGCGAATGAACGGGCAGCCTTCCATTCAAACAAAATGCGGTCTTACAGGTAGGCTTGTAACATTGTTAGTGGACACAGGTTCTACTAATAATTATATAAACATTAAATGTAAGATAGGAAAATCAAAAAAAATAAAAACTTTCAAAACAAAAACACTACATGGATATTTAGTTATAAATTCTAAAAATATAACCACGATGTACGGACATCATTTAACGTTTTTTGAAATTAGTGAACGTAATGAATTTGATATGATTCTTACGCCGGTAGAAATAAACTTTTTTTTTTATAACAGTTTAAAGTACAAAAAGAAAAAATCTAAAGTAGAGCAAAAAATTAATTATAGTATGAATAATGAGGAACTCAAAAATGAAATATATGAGCTAATGAATAGAAATAGTAATATTAGAGAAACATTACCCTTCACTGCAAGAATACAGGCATCAATTAGGACCATATCAGAAGATCCGATATGGACAAAGCAATATCCATATCCCATGTCTGATCACGATTTTGTCAGAAAAGAAATTGAAAAGTTATTAAATGATGGTTTAATACAACCAAGTAGGAGTCCATTTAATTCACCTATATGGACAGTCGCAAAAAAGGGCACCGATGAAAAAAGTGAACCCAATAAATAAATGCTAATACAATTACTGACAGCTATCCTATCCCAGAAGTCAACATGACTATTCAGAACTTAGGAAAGGCAAAGGTTTTTTCAGAATAACATATAGAACACCTTCGGATTATAATCAACGCTTTACATAATGCATATTTGAAAATTTCTGACGAAAAAACGTATTTCTTCCAAGATTCAGTCGAATACCTTGGACATTTTATAAAACATAATAGGATAAAAAAAAATTTAAACAATAAAAAATTACCCACAACCAAAAAATTTAAAAGAATTGAGATCTTTTCTAAAACTTGCTAGTTATAACAAAAAAATTATTAAAGACTTTTCAAAAATTACTAAACCATTAACTATTCATTTAAGAGGAGAATTAAGTATGATAAAAAAGATTCAAAGTAAAAAGATACTTGTGAATTTAGACACAGCAGCTGTAGAAGCTATAGAAAAAATAAAAAATGCATTACAAGAACAGGCTGAACTTTTCCAACTAGATTTCTCTAAACCTTTTAGTTTAACTACAGATGCAAGCAATGTTGCCATTGGTGCAGTTTTAGCACAAAATCGTCAACCAATTGCATTTATTTCACGCACATTAAATAAAACGGAGCAGAATTATAGTACTAATGGGCAGGAATTATCAGCAATTGCATGGTCTTAACAAAAACTTAGGAATTATTCATATTGTATTTGGTGTAGCAGTTCTAACAATCTACACCGACCATCAATCCTTAATATTTTCTATTTCCGAGAAAAATCCCAATACAAAATTGAAAAGGTGGAAAAATTTAATTGAGGACAAGTTAGTCTATAAACCTAGACATCAGAATGTTGTAGCAGATGCATTTTCGCGTCAACAAATAGATAATACAACAAACTGTTTAGACTGTTCACCAGTTTACCAAATGAAATTATTAAAAACGTTAAACAACCGCTCAATTCATTCAAAAATCAAATAATCTTATTTCAAAACAAAGAAAGGAATGAAGTAATTACTCAAACAATATTTTCTAAAAGATTTAGGCACACAATATTTTATAAAGACTCGGAAGACTTATTAAGTAAATTAAAAGAAATCATTAAACCAAACGTCACTAATGCGTTAAAAATAGATGAAGAAATAATATTCCATTTAAAAGATGAAGTTATCACTACATTTCCAAACTATAAGTTTGTTTTAGCTCAAAACCAATTGATAGACGTTATCTCTATAAACGAACAAAAAGAAATTATCAATCAAATTCATAAACGTGCGCATAAAATTTACAAAAATAACACACAAGAAATTTCGTCTACTCATTTTTAGCCTAACATTAGAGAAATGTGCAAAAAAGAAGCAATATGTTGTGAAATATGTTTACAACATAAATACGAACGAAACCCAAATAAACAACTCAAAGGAAAAACTCCAATACCAACTCGAGTAGGAGAATAGGTATATACAAATGGACATATTCCATATAAACAATATGCTGTACCTTAGCTCAATAGATAGGTACTCTAAATATTGTTATTTACGAAAGCTAAACACAAAGATGGATTGCTATGAATCAATAGAAGAAATACTCACCCAAGTTTACCCAAATGCTAAATATCTCATGACCGATAACGAAAGTATATTTAATGGAAACATAGTAAAATCTTTATACAATAGATTACAAATAATACATTCAGTTACTCCAGTACACCATTCAACTTCAAACGCTCAAGTAGAACTGTCAAATATTGTAATAAAACCTTTCTCATCAACTTTTGAAATTGAAGTAAAATTCACGTTCAAATCAGGCACATACAAACACTGCGTTAATTTAAAACTGTACTTATTTGCATGTAAGTGGTCTTCTTGGCTCCGTGTGCAGTGATTGTGTACGATTTCTATTTAGGAATGTGGAGTTATGTATGGGTCTGGGCATTGGGTCAGAGATCTGTTGCTTCGTGCTTTTTGGCGCTAGTTCTCCAGAACTTTAAACCGAGTTGTGAGGAAGGTATTCATTTCCGACAATAGTGGTAGGTCTTTTCTGGTACAAACTTGTTGCTCCCATAGAGACAGTGATTCTCTCGGAAGTCTTGTGGTACATATACGTACTAATAGTGGGCTCCAATCCAGAGTGGAGACTTCATGAGTTTTAAGTGTGGAAAGACAGTTAGTGATTGTGAAATGAAGCTTTTGTATATGCTCCGCATTTTCTACTGGGATCTTTTTAAGATCAAATAGTGTGTCTATTTGGTTATCCACTAACAACCGAATATTCTCATATCGAGATCTGAGTGCTTACTACGCGAGGTCGAAAATGAAATAATTTACAGGATATTGTTGTATTATCCGCTCCGCTTCTCCTCTAGTCTTCATCTTTAGATAATACAACTTTTGGGCTTGTAATAACATGGGGTGTTCAACATATACTGCAGTTAATAAGTCCCTGAACGATGGCCGTTCCTCGTGTTCTCCATAAAATGTTTGCGAGTAATTCATTGTTGTCTGAAGTCTCGTATGCTTCTGCACAAGTTGATCGCATCTTTTCGTCTGCGAAGGTGTTGATTTGTATTGCGCGATAGGCCGCTTCTGCCAAGGATATGTGGTTATCCAGTTTTTCCTTGAAAGTCTTAATTGATGCTAGCGAATGAATGGATGTACTAACCTCCCACCATTTTTCGCAAAAATCGTATATGGTTCTTACTCATAAATTAATATCCTGTGCAATTGTGAGACAGTTGGAGTTGTTGAGGCTTTCTTTCGACTTTCTCGTCTGGCATCTTGAATTAGACTTAATTTTTTGGTTTAATCTTAGGCAATGCAGGCAATTTTATTTACTATTGGGAATATAGAAGGAGTCGGAAATGGTTGGTATGTAAGCCACTGCTCACTAAAGTTATTATAAGAAACTACATCGATTATGGACCGGCGGAAATGTCTTTTTGGACCAGTTGGAATGTGTACGAGGGGGGAGTATTCTCTACGTGGTTAGTGTAGATGATTTGGAGTTGAAAGCTGGGAGGTATTTTCAACTATATCAATATTATCGCACTGGTCCGGTTTTAGTCTAGAACTAATCTATGTCCAACCAGTTGGAACGTGTATGTGGGTGGAATATTATATGCGTGTATACACAAATATAGGTATGTGTGTATAACGTAAATATATACTTTGCGATTTTTTCGTTAGTTTCTTTGTATATGTGAGAGCTGTGGATAACGCGGGAGTGTCATACAAAGATTTTAATGTTTAAATACAATATATATTTTGAGCGGTAAATGAAAAAAGGAAATCTTCTATTTACCGAATTAGGAGACCTGCTATGTATATATTTTAATAACATTTGACATTTTTCTTGCGGTGTGTAAATTAACATGCACCTTCCGGGGAAAAATCCGCTAAACTGACTTTTTAAGCTTTCGAGCAAAAATAAATATAGTTTAAAAAACTAAAAAAACACGCATTTAAAGAATATTGTACTAAAAAGTTGAAAATAATTTTGAAAATAAACTTAAGACAATAGTATATAAAAAATACTTGTATAATTAAGAGAAAAGCGTGGGGCGCTTTGTACCATAATTTCCATATATCGAGCGCCCCACGCTTTTCTCTTAGTTATACAAGTATTTTTTATATACTATTGTCTTAAGTTTATTTTCAAAATTATTTTCAACTCTTTAGTACAATATTCTTTAAAAGCATGTTTTTTTAGTTTTTTTTAAACTATATTTATTTTATATATTTTTCTAATTAACTCTATTTTGATTTTTTTTTCTCTGAATTAATCAGAGAACGTATAATAATTATTAGTATGGATTATTATACGTTCTCTGATTAATTTTGTTAACGCCACGATGTATGCAACGATTCGCATTTCAAATATTTCATATTGGGATCGCGTCACCGCTAAAAAGTTACAAACTGACTGACATACTGACATACAAGTGAAGCTAATAAAAGCGTGTTAAAATAGTTGTAACTTACTTTGGCATTCTGTGTGAATAGTAGAAACCACGACCGAACAAAGCTGGTGATGTATTCCTCCTGTTTTTCTTCCTGTGCGTATTCCGCTGGCGTTCTACCCTAGTGCGTGTACCACTTTTTGTTTGTATGTATGCGCACTATGTATGTTCACTATTTTGCTATTTTTTTTTTTAAATATAGCGGGAAAGAATACATATACTATATGTATAACGTTTGCACTTAAAACCGAAGTAATTTCTTCTTTAGAGCACAGGTGAGTATAAATATGTATATATATATTTATATTCTTGTATGTAAATATAAATTTTTATATATCCGTGAATATGGCTTTATTATAACCTTTTCTTACTTTTTATTTCAAATTTTTTTTTTCTTTTAGACGTTAGCACTTTGGACACAATGTACGTAAGGATATATGCATGGTAAGTCTGTAATTTGTTTTAAGCGACTTTGTATGTACGTATAAACTTTATTATTTCCGTGTATATGGATTTTTAATAATCTTTAGTTTAGTTTAGGCCAAATACCTAAATAACCTTTTCTTATGTACCACCCTAATATTTCCACTAAAAACCTTTCGTTAAATATTCCATAACATGAACGGTTTACCGAATTGATGACAAACGGTAAGAACTTATTATTCTTATATACCACTGCGTTTTTATCAGTAAAAGCCAACGGACTTGTGATACATAGCGAACCACCAGCCATCACCCTCATCAACCACATACCATTGTACAGGTAAAAAACCATATTTCATTTAATAAAGATTTAAACCCAATACCAACAGAAGACTAATCTTTTATTTGATTGGTTTATTTTTATATTAACAAAATAAAAAAACACCGGTGCGCTCCAATCACACGACACACCGCTGTATCTATTGGTCCTTCGAGCCGGATAAGGCAATTTAACGTATAATTCCCATTGCACAGAACCAGCACTACCGAAGTCTACATCCCGAACCATCAAGCTGTTCATAAGTATCAAAGTCGGCACTGAATTATTTCAAACAAGTTCACAAGGTACGTGTTTTTTTTCCTTTGTGCTAAAAGAAAATTTTGTGATATTAAAACCAATCATAAATATCGTGTGAATCGAAGAATTTAACTCAATATATTAATATAGAACACCAAACGAATTTGGTTTGTGTTTTTTTTTTTGCCATATACATATACATCTATATATATATATATTGAAGAAAGTTAACACAGTTTGCTGGTGTCTTAAAAAAAACTTTTGCTTGCAACATCTCCCTTATAATTTTACTTTTTTTACACGCTTTATATTAGCTTCACTTGTATGTCAGTATGTCTGTCAGTATGTCTGTCTGTCAGTTTGTAACTTTTTAGCGGTGACGCGATCCCAATATGAAATATTTGAAATGCGAATCGTTGCATACATCGTAGCGTTGACAGAATTAATCAGAGAACGTATAATAATCCATACTAATAATTATTATACGTTCTCTGATTAATTCAGAGAAAAAAAAATCAAAATAGAGTTAATTAGAAAAATATATAAAATAAATATAGTTTAAAAAAAACTAAAAAAACACGCTTTTAAAGAATATTAAACTAAAAACTTGAAAATAATTTTGGAAATAAACTTAAGACAATAGTATATAATAAATATAGTTTAAAAAAACTAAAAAAACCCGCTTTTAAAGAATATTAAACTAAAAAGTTAAAAATAAATATAGTTTAAAAAACTAAAAAAACACGCTTTTAAAGAATATTGTACTAAAAAGTTGAAAATAATTTTGAAAATAAACTTAAGACAATAGTATATAAAAAATACTTGTATAATTAAGAGAAAAGCGTGGGGCGCTCGATATATGGAAATTATGGTACAAAGCGCCCCACGCTTTTCTCTTAATTATACAAGTATTTTTTATATACTATTGTCTTAAGTTTATTTTCAAAATTATTTTCAACTTTTTAGTACAATATTCTTTAAAAGCGTGTTTTTTTAGTTTTTTAAACTATATTTATTTCACTTGCAAAGTCTCGGTTGACTAAATACCAGCTTTCAATTTTTTATCACCTCAAATTATTTTATTGTGTTGCAACTTATTGCCATATTAACACCGTTTCTTGTTAACGGAGAATCTAGCCGCACTTCATTGGCACAAGTTAATTTTGGTATCTAAAAACCGGAATTATTCGTATATTCACAAGTCAATTTTGAGTCTATTAAACCGACTCAATTTATTTAAAACAAAAAAATTATTTACACATTTATATTTGTCTGATTATTTGCATATACGCCCATACACATACACGTACTTACATATATCACATCACTTTTGCATATTTAATTGTTGGGTGGCGAGTAAACAATATTAAACAATAAATTTTTTTCACAAAATTATTTTTTCTCAGCATATTTTATTCGTTGCTTTAACTCGCGATAGACATTCGTTCAGATCACTTTGGTTTTTCTTTTTTTCTTTTTGTTCCACTTTTTCACTTTCATCGGCATCTGCTGCAAGTATATATACATAAGTACATACATACATATACAAAATTTTTTGAAATGTCACAAATTGATATTTTTGTTCACCTAGTTGAGGCAGTATCAGAGTTTGAATCTGATTACAACAACATATCTTCATCAGATATGTCAAAATATTCGTTGAAGATTCATCAAGAAGAATTTCGGGCACAAGGTGAAACATTCATATGATGAATTCCAAGTGTCGACGGACCAGTTTTCGGCCAAAGATTTATCAAAGTTAAAAAAGAAATATAATGGTTGTTATCAGATTTACAATCGTTGCATGGAATCTATGAGCAACTCAATTGATAAGCTGGAGAAGGCGGACAGACAAAGCGGAGGCATGCATTCACGGGAATGCAATATACAACTACCTCCTTGCGATACTGAGGCATTCATCGTGGCCAACATTCCGTGATCTTCTTACGGCTATATATATCCGCAACAAGCGCCTTTCTCCAGTGGAAAAATTATTTCATCTTCTGGCAAAAACTGAAGGGGAAGCCAGAAGAAATAGTACAAAATTGTTCATTGACAAATGAAGGCTTCGAGACCGCCTGGAAAAATATCTGCAATAGATACGAAAATAAGTATCAATTAGTTAAGACACAATTTAAAATTTTGTTTAGTCTGCCGTCCGTCAAAGAAGAGGATTGCAATTCCCTGAAGCAATTGCAGAGAAAAATAAATAACTGCGTACCATTTTTAAAGAACCATAAAATTGATTGGTTGCCAATAGTTACATACTTTTGTACAACTAAACTACCAGATGCCAGTTTAGCTTTACGGGAACAGATAAGAAAGGACAGAACTGAGATTCCAACATGGGAAGAGCTTGATGACTTCCTGACGAACCGTTTTCAGGTCCTCGAAGCAGTGACAGGGAAAAATGAGTCAAAGAACGCACAGCCGTTTAAGCCGCATGCCAATAGATTTTGGCACAATCAGGAAACACCCCGTAAAAGGCTTGGCTCATATCAAATGAGTGTCGTCAAACCACTCTGTCCGATGTGTAACACTAGCGAGCATAAAATTCGTTTATGCTCAAACTTTGGAAAATTAACTCCAAAAGAACGATTGGAGATAGTCAAACGCCACCAAGTCTGTAGAAATTGTCTGTCCGACAACACCTCATTACCAAATGCCCTAGTGTTTACAAATGCTCTATTTGCAATTTACGGCATCATACACTCCTTCATATAAAGCCTATGCAAAAGCAAAAAATTGATAGGAGACCACAAACCAACATTGACGATACGCCAGCTACATCCGTAAAAGCACATCAGAACCTAACCGCTCGGAAATCAAATAATGTGCAATACTGCATTCCCAGGCAACAGCTCGAGTTCTCTTAAATGTAGAAGGCACCAATTTTTCGGCACGTGCTTTAATTGAATTGGGCTCAGAATGCTCATTTATCACAGAATCTCTTAAACGGAAACTTAATTTAAAATCAAATAAATCGGCTCAAGTAAAAGAAGCTTGTTTTATTCAACTTCGCTCGCCGATAAATCCTTTATTTACTATGAACGCATATCTTTTAATTTTACCACGACTAACTGGAAATCTTCCTTCTTGCCAAATCAGCGCAACGACAGTGCAAGCATTTCCAGACTTAGTACTGGAGGATAAACGCTTCTTTGCCAACGAACAAGTCGATCTTGTTCTGGGTGGAGACCTTTATCCCCAAATTCTGCTTAATCTCATTAGAAAAAACGTACTTAGCACTCTCCTAGCACAAGAGACGGTATTCGGCTGGATACTGACTGGCAGTCCCGGCACTGCTGTGTCTACCACCAAAAAAGTCTCATTTTTTAGTGAAGTTACCTTGGATAAACTACTTACAGCTTTTTGGGAGCTAGAAGACATCCCCAAAAGAAGAACTCCAAATGAAGAGGAAAAAATATACGAAGATCTTTATCAACGTACTACAACGCGAAACAACGAGGGCAAATAATCTGCGGACTCCTCTGACAATTATTTCCTTTCTTATCATGCCGTGATAAAAGAAGACAAAGATCCGGGTAGTTTTTAACGCGTCAAGTCGGACAAATAAAGACTTCTTGGAATTTGAGGATACAAGCACGGTAAAGGCGTTGGGTATTCGATGGAACGCTCGTTCTAACCAGATAACGAAAAGAGCGATACTGTCAGAAATTCCAAAGCTCTTTGATCCACTTGGTTGGTTAGCGCCGCTTAATAATTGTAGCCAAAGTTGTTATTCAAAGCATTTGGTTAGAAGGCACCAACTGGGATGATCTTCACCCATTTTAGATCGTTGGCATGCATTTCGTGAAGACTACCACGAAATCGACAACATTCGAATACCAAGATGGGTATTCTAGGCTCCAAAAGACCTCATCGAAATACACGGCTTTTGTTACGCCTCTGAAAAGGCTTACGCAGCAACAATCTACATGCGCGTACAGAGGAAAGATGCCGTCACAGTGAACCTACTTCTCACGAAAACCCGAGTAGCACCAGTCAAGACAATATCTTTACCACGTCTTGAACTTTGCGGGACAGTATTTCTAGCTGAGCTAATAGAATCACTAATGGACAGCCTGAGCTTAGGTAATACAAAAATACATTTATGGACGGATTCAACCATTGTGCTGGCATGGATATGGAAGCCTCCGATTCATGGTCAACCTTCGTCGCACATAGAATCACAAAGATTGTTGAAAAGGTTGGCAATAAGAACTGGCAACAGCATCCGAATTAATCAACAATAACCTTTGGTGGAAAGAACCTACATGGCTTGAAGGAGATCCCTCGAAATGGCCTAAACAGAAGATACTATGCAACACTACAGAAGAGGAAAAAAGAGTGCATGTACATGCAATCACAACATTAAACAAATCCGATATTCTCGACCGTTTTTCAATTTCACCGCGGGCGTTGAGAACCCACCCAAAAACAAAGCCAAGTCTTGTCTAATTTCAGGTGATGAAATTAAAGCAACGACATTGTGCTTAATAAAACTAAGTCAAAAGCACTATTATAATGCGGAATATATTAGAATAACGTCAAAAAATCGACTAGATTCAAAAAGTGAATGACTTTCTTTAGATAATTAAGGTACTAGGCGAGCCGGTGGTCGCTTGGGCGCATCTCGTGATTTCGCGTATAGCGAGCGTCATCCAATAATAATATCCTATAAATGCAGATTGTCATGTCTGATTGTCCAGTTCATCCATGAAATCTCCTTACATGGAGAAAATCAGTTGATGTTAAGCCTCATCCGAACGCAGTTTTGGATTCCACGAGTGAAAAACATGATCAGGTTCATTATACATAATTGTAAAGCCTGCACGATTTATAAAAAACGAATGCAAGAACACAGCACGTTTTCACGAACCTTTACCAATACAGGTGTTGATTTTGAAGATCCGTTGGAAATCAAAAGTTATAGCGGCAGAGGTTGTCGAATGTCCAAGGGTTTTGTCTGCCTATTTGTTTGCTTCTCAACCAAAGCCATCCACTTGGAAGCGACTAGTGACTTGAGCACTCAATCCTTTCTGGCAGCATTTGCCAGGTTTGTCTCTAGGAGAGGGTGTCCGAAAAACGTCCATTCCGATAACGGCACGAACTTTGTAGGGGCCTCACGATCGTTAAGATCAGAATTCAAAGCCTTTATGGCAGATGCTCGCAATAGCATCGTTTCAAAATATGCGTTTCAAGCCTTAACTTGGCACTTTATTCCAGCTTCAGCTCCTCATATGGGAGGACTGTGGGAAGGTGTAGTAAAAAGCATCAAAAAACATTTAAAAAAAATCGCATCGAATTGTAAATATACGTTTGAAAAACTAAGTACGTTGTTGTGCCAAGTTGAGTCCTGTCTCAACTCGTGACTACTTTGTCCTTCCTCAAATAATGCAAATTACTTGGAACCATTGACCCCAGGTTATTTTCTGATTAGTGGACATTTGTTAGCTCCACCAGAGCCTGATGTCAATGAAAATTCCGCAACTGTTGTTAATAGATGGCAGAAGCTCAAGGCTACACACTACTCGTTTTTACAGACGATTGAAAAATGAATATTTAATGGAGATGCAAAAACGCATCAAATGGAAATACCCTCAAAAAAAACGTTAAAGAAGGAGACTTAGTGGTTATCAAGGAAAATAACCTACCACCTAACCAATGGCGACTGGGAAGAATTCTAGAACTTCACCCAGGTTCAGATAACCGAGTACGAGTAGTGAATATTAGGACTGAAAGAGGACAAGTGACAAGACCTCTTGTCAAATTAGTCCTACTTCCGGCAAACAATGAAAACTGCGAAAAAAATACGATCGCCTCTAAAACCAATACAAATGCTTAACTGAAATCGCCCAAAACAAACCTATAAATCCAAATCAATAAGTCAAATTAGCTATCACCGAACGCGGCACCGACGCCTTCTTCTGTACCGGTACCAGCACTCGGTGACATTTAATCTGTGAATCGTTTCCTGGTCGAGCCAGTGCTCCAAGTAGTGAGGTGTGCCATTATGTTTTCCATGACATTAAGGAATTCACAGTTTATTCTAAGCCGACTCTAAACATCTGATGGAGCAGTTTGCTTTCTTTTCCAAAAGCGAGCTACTATTAGAAAAAGGTTTAGTTATTTTAAATTCTTTGATTTAGGAACTGGATTCATACCCATTACCCACCGCATGGTACTAAGCATTGCTAACCACATGGCTAATGCTGACTTACCTTAAAAAAATACTTTAATCTATGTTTTTTTCCTAGACCTGTTGAAAGTGTACAACTTTAAAAGGTGTAACATAAGAACTAGTTCAGATTTATAAACGAGCTAATAAATTTTCATACATGCCGTAAAACACGTATACACATGAGAAAACACAAAAGAGCGACTCACCATTATCGCACGACTGTCCTGAGGTTCTCCACTTCATAATTATCAAGAGTTCCACTGGTTGAAGATTTCGGCAGAATAGTACCTAAATGAAAGTTAAACAAACTTTAGCATTGACGCCTTATGGAAAGAGTAGCTTTATGTCAATTATAAATCAAAATATATCAATTCACGCAACCATTGAATTACTATTTGGGTATCTAACTTATTATCAGGGGAAACTTATGAGGTAGGCTGGGAATTTGGGATTTTTACTAGGCGTTGGGAGTGTGAGTGTGCTTATTATCAATATATACAAGCGTTGAATAGATTTGGCTTATTGATAAGAAACACAAGCGTTGATTTGATTTTCAAATTTAGATTGGATTTTATTCTGCTTCAAAGCATGCATAGTCTGACTTGGCTAAAATGGAAAGAGAGGCTAATCCAAAATCCTTCGCTTGAAATCTAAATGTGACGGTTTGTAAAGTTATTTAAAAGCTAGTTATAGCTGCAAAGTATCCATAGCTCGAGAGAGTCAATGAATCTACGGGTATCGAAAGGATACAAAAAGAAGATATGTTTACATTGTACACATTGACATTGTACACCTTACTTTCATTTATACGTAAGATTTGCGATATTGTCACTTTAAAAAAATATCATGTATATAATTCTTTTTGTAATTTCTTGAGTACATTTTTTAATTAACAATTTGAAGTTCATACATACATAAATAAATGCCAAATATCTCTGAGTAATTTCTATTAATATCGAAAAAAAATTATATTCAGGTTGATGTCACCACCAAATATTTTGCTTAACAATCACAAAATTGTCAATCTTTATTTTGATGTATTAATTGGCTTTTCGTAATTGTTTTTGGTTCACACTGATTTCAATGTAGGCTAAGTTGTGGCAAAGGTAGAATTATTTGGAAAAGATTTTATAAATCGTTTGATTCGCAAAATGAAGCACTGTAGTTAGTTTTTACCCTCCGAATTATTTTACACATATTATTTCAACTGTATATAACGTACATAAGTGGCACATGTAAGTGTTGTTGGCCTAAATAAAACTTTGATGCACACCAAATTTTTACTTCAAATATGATAGTTTTCATTTAAATGCAAAATTATTTGTCGAACGTTTTATATGTTGAAATCCAGCACGACACATTTCAAACCGTATACACATTCTATATTATTGCGATGGGTGATATACCTTCTACTCAAATATAAACGAGCCTTTATCCATAACTCGACAAGGACAAGACATATGGCCATACTTTTTTTTGCTTAGGTTGCCAGGACTGTTATCTGTTTACATGTCAAATTTGAGCGCGATCTGTCACATAGTTTTTTTTTACGGCACTATAAGCAAGTCAACCTCGAGTGTGTTTTTCGAATTTTACTATGGAAATTAACGTTGAGAAAAGATGTTTGTTTGAAATTTTGTTATTCTAATGGAATAAGTGCGACGAACGCAATGAAAATGTTGCAGAAGGCATATGGGGAGTCTTGCCTATCACGTGCACGTATTTTTGATTGGTATAAGTCGTTCAAGGACGGCCGTACATCGCTGGAAAACTTGCCCCATGATCATCGTCCAGCAACGTCAATAAACGAAGAAAACGTCGAGAAAGTGAAGAAAATTGCGTTGGAAAATCGTCGTGTGACTGAAGGAGAGATAGCTAGTGAGCTCAACATATCAAATGGATCCGCTCATAGCATTATTCACGATGTTTTGGGCATGAGACGTGTGTCTGCTCGACTTGTTCCAAAATTGTTGCTCATACGTCTCGTCTTGTACGCGATTATTTGACCAAAAACAACGTAAATATATTTCCGCAAGCACCGTATTCACCCGACATGGCACCGTGTGACTTTTTTCTTTTCCCTAAACTCAAATTGCCGCTTCGTGGAAAGCATTTTCAGTCGATTGAAGTCATAAAAGAGAATTCGAAGAAGGAACTGAAAGCCGTACCTAAAGCGGCCAACCAGAAGTGTTATGAAGATTGGAAAAAAAGGTGGCATATGTGTATCGCCTCTAATGGTGACTATTTTGAAGGGGATAAAATAAATATTGAAGAATAATTAACCGTTTTTGTTTTATTGAACAGTCTCGTTTATATTTGAGCAGGAGGTATTTCATGAAATGAAACAGCTCCTTGAAGCAGAGCAACCACGTAAAGCGGTACACAACAGTCATAAATTAGTTGATCATCTGAAAAAGTGCCACGATGTTAAATTAGGTGGAATATTCGATAATTTTGTAGCAATCTCAATTGTACGTCGGAGGAAAGAGCCAATGACTTTGATAGCAGCAGTAGAACAAACATTTAATATAACACACCTCTAATTATTAGCACATGAAATAGATGGATCACAATCGAGTTTTTAATTAATACAGTTAATTTAAAATCTAATCATTATTTAGAAATTTTTAAGCTTTTTAATGCTAAATAGTTATGAATTAAATGTATGAATATCAATATGATAGCTTTTAATTCAATTGGTGTTTTCACACTTCTACATTTAATTAGTTGCTGGCTCTGCAACAACTTGAAAATAATATCCAAAAAAAACTCAATACCAATTTTCTGCTAAGGTAAATTCATTCCGTCATTAAATTTTGCGCTCTTGCCGCTGCAAATGGGTGAGCAAAATACACTGTGCCTATTATATACACGTACTTTAAGCACATCACCGAATGGTGAAAAGTATTTATTAAGCTCCACGTCGGTGATTTTGTCATGCAGTTGATAAGCTGTGACATTATAGACGAGTAGGTCATCTTATAAGCTTTCCCATCAAGAAAGTAATAATTCAATTCGAAACAAATTTAACAAGTTAGCAATCCTTATTGGCTATGAATTTTAAGCCACATCAACACATTACTCACTTAATTGGCCACAACAAAATTAACTCATCCTCTTCTTCTTCTTTATTGTCGTTGGCACTGCTTACGCGATTATAGCCGAATCAATTACAGCGCGCCATTCATCTCTTCTTTTCGCTGTTTGGCGCCAGTTGGAAATGCCAAGTGCACCCAGGTCACTCTACACTTGATCTCTCCAACGGAGTGGAGGTCTTCCTCTTCCTCTGCTTCCACCAGCGGGTACTGCATCAAATACTTTCAAAGCTGGAGTGTTTTCATCCCTTCGGACGACATGGCCTAGCCAGCGTAGCCGCTGTCTCTTCATTCGCTGAACAATGTCAGTATCGTCGTATAGCTCGTACAGCTCATCGTTCCATCGTCTGCGGTATTCGCCGTTGCCAATGCGCAAAGGACTGTAACGGAGTTTTCCTCTTGGCTGAGGTAAGCTCAGCCTTGCCAAGGGTTTGCTAAAGTAAAATGCGCTGGGTACGTTACAACAAATTTATTAGTTTAACAATCTCTATCTACACGGTTTCTAATACGTTACTCGCTATTTCTATGACAAGTAAGTAAGTGTTCGTGAGGTATAAACCCTCAGGTACACTACGTTTGCTGGTGGTGTTGAACCCACGAGCAAGTATGCTTAATAATAACACAAATAGTACTTCTTTCGTGTGGCGCTGTGGAGGTATAAACCCTCTAACAGCCCTCGTTCCAGTGAGGTATAAACCCTCAGTAGAATATAAATAAATGCTCGTGAGGTATATAGACCCTCAGGTGCACTACGTTTGCCGGTGGTATTGATCCCACGGGCAAGTATACCTAACGACAACACAAAGGCTACTCAATTTCCTTTGCGTTTTCGTCGCCTTTTATACTATTCTACACGCAGGCAGAATGTTATTTTATAATAACAATTGATTGCTGCGTACAGTTTCTCACTTATTCTATGTGTATGTGTGTATGTGCATTCATGTTCGAAGATGCTCATAGGCTTCAGCGCTTCAATAATTTAAGTATGTAAATATATATATATATATGTAATATATATAATTATTATTATTTATGTATATATACAAATATGAAAAATATATATATATAAAAATGTATTGTTGTGAGGTCTCCAAAAGCCTCGGATTTTGGGGTCCTTACACCCTCCCCTCACTTCCCGCTGCAAGACTTATGGTCAGCAGGCCAGTCCGTGTGATCCTTGCGCGGTAGTAGTTGCCTTCGACGTGCCGCTTGTAAGATCGCCTCACCCGTCGCTGCATAGCATTCTCCTTCATCAGCACTGCCGATACCTGCATCTTCGTTCCGTACGAATATCACTGTAGATTCGCTGGTACAGGTACTATCTGCTCTGCCTCGTTTACATTGTTTTGCTTCGGGTATATGAGAACGTATCTCCTCCTCTGTCAGTCTGTGTATACGTATGCGCGGCCAGTCATTTGTTGCTGCCATCTCTGCTGCTTGCTTATGCTGCTTACTTCGTATAGTTCGTTGGCACAATTAGTTTATCGCTCGCTTCAGTTGTTAAAACACTTGATGTGAGTTTGGTCGTGGCGCCGGCTTTTATTTTGATTTTTCATCGCTCGACCAACTGTGCTTTTCCTGCATATGATTTGATACAAATTTCTCCTTCGAATTTTTGCAGGAGTATTTCAGTTATTATTATTATTTTGTGTGTATATATTTATTTTTTTTTCTGTGCGTTGTGTATATATAATTATTATTATTTTTTTTCGTCTATGTGGTTTTGCTTGTATAGTTTCACTTTGCATATATTTTGGTTTATGTATGTATGTATATTATGTATATTTTTGTTTTTCCACTTGTATGTACATATATATATTCACTTCATTGCATGTATGTATGTATGTATATTATCTATTTTTTTCTCTCACTTAGGTATATGTACATATGTATATTTGTATATATGTATGTTCATTTGTTTACCGCTGGCTCTGCTATTAGTGGGTGCTGCCACCTTCATACAGTATGTGACTTAAGGTGCGTCCATATCAAACTTTTTTTCACTTGAATTTTTTGTTTTTTTTTTTTTTTTGTTTTTGTGTTTGTTTCTTAACACTACGACTCCCTTTTATGTCCATTTTAGGGTGCGTCCATATCAAACTTTTTTTCACTCTTAATTTTTTTTTTTTTTTTTTTGTTTGTTTTTTTTTTTTGTTTTGTTTGTGTTTTTGTTTCTTCTCACTATGATGTCTTTTTTTTCACTAAAATTTTTTTTTCACTAATATTTTTTTTTCACTAATATTTTTTTTTTTTTTTTGTTGTTTTGTGTTTTTGTGTTTACTTCAAGTTTCTTCTTTTTTTTCACGATAATTTTTTTTTTGCTCTATTATCCTTTTACTTCAAAATTTTTTTTTTTTTTTTCCTTTTTTTTTTTTTCACGATAATTTTTTTTTTTTTATGAAATGTTTTTCCCATCGCCGTGGTAGGGCTTCAGTTCATTCAGATGTGCCGTTCTACTTTTTCCCTTGTGTATTTTGTCCAGTTCCACTATTACTGGAGATATGTAGTTGGTTATTCGATGCGGGCCGCTGTACCTGGGAGCTAGTTTGGCCGCAAAGTTTTCTATCGCCTTTAAGAGGTGGTGTTCCTTTACTAGTACTAAGTCGCCTATAGCTGGTTGCCAATGCGTTGTTGGTTACATCGAACTATTCTGTAGACTTCTGCCATCATTGTTGCTTTCTCTGCTGGTGTCGGGGTCTTCTGCGCTGTTCCGAAGGTGTGTTCGTCGAAGAGATTATTCGGCATTCTTGGGTCTCTTCCCTGGACTATGTATCCTGTGGATTCGCCTACGCAGGTATTGAGTGCGAGTGTTATTTCTGGGAGTAGTTCGTCCCAATCACGTTGTTCTCTTCCGGTGAATTGCGCTATCATTCTTTTAATGTTCCTGTTTGCTCTTTCGGTCGGGTTCTCTTGTGGTGTGTAAGGTGCGGTTAGCTGGTGTTTCACTCCGTGCTCGCGTAAGAAGTTTTTGAAATGCTTACTGGTGAATTGTGCTCCGTTGTCCGTGATTAGTACTTTTGGGATACCAAAACGCGCTAAGATCCTTTCTCGGAATGCTCTTACGAGGCCTTCGGTTGTGGCTTTGCGGACTGCAACGATCTCTACCCATTTAGAGAATCGGTCCAGAAAGACGAGAGCCATTGTATTGCCATGCTTTGATCGGGGTAACGGGCCGACGAAATCTGCACACACTGTTGCCAATGGTTCTTCCGCTATTTGGGTGAGCATTTTGCCTGCAGCTTGTTGTTGGCCGGGTTTATATATTTGGCACTCGTGACATTGTTGTACATACTTCCTCACGTCGCGAAAGATTCCTGGCCAGTAGTATCGTGCCATCGCCCGGGCTATGGATTTACGAATGCCCATATGGCCTGCACTCGAGGCGTCATGTACTTCTTTTAACACTCGTAGTTTTTGAGACATTGGTACACATAGCTTCCATGGAGTAGTATCTTCACCATCGACTTGGGTCGTCATTCGCCTATATAAACTGCCTTCTTCGATCACGTAGTCCGGGTACTTTTCTGGAGCTTCTTCCACCTTCGCCTTCTTTTCTTTTAGCCATGCGCCGTCTTCGTTTTCGTCTTCCTCTAATACTGTGCCCAACTGTTCCTCTTGTGGTTGCCTTGATAGCGCGTCTGCTACGACGTTCAGCTTCCCCTTCCTGTACTGCACTTCGAACGAATATTGTTGGAGTTCTAGCGCCCATCTCGCTATCCGACCTGTCGGACTCTCGATCGCGTTGAGCCACTTCAACGCCAGGTGGTCGGTAATCACTGTGAAGTTGTACCCTTCAAGATACGGTCTCATTTTCCTTATTGCCCAGACTATCGCTAAACACTCCTTCTCCGTTGGTGAGTAGTTCATTTCGGCTTTATTCAGCCGCCGACTCGCATATGCTATTACTCGCTCGCTACCCTCTAACTCTTGTGTTAGAACTGCTCCGAGTCCGAAATCACTCGCGTCGGTCTGCAACGTAAATCTCTTTGTGAAGTCCGGGCACGCCAATACCGGTGCTTGTGTGGGGGCGTCTTTTAGGGCTTCGAATGCTGACTGTTGTTTTTCGGACCACTCCCACTTTTTGCCTTTCTTCAACATTGATGTGAGCGGATGCGAAACTTGTGAAAAGTCTGGGACGAATCTTCGGTACCATGATGCCACTCCCAGGAATCGTCTGAGCTCTCGTAGATTTGTTGGAGGTGTGAGCTCTCTTATGGGCGCTACCTTATCTGGGTCTGTATGGATGCCCTTCTCGCTAACTACGTGGCCTAAATACTTCAGCTTCTTCTTAAAAAACTCGCACTTCTCGGGGTTGATGCGGAGGTTGGCTTTTCTTAGCCGCTGGAATACTTCTTTGAGGTGCTTCACGTGATCTTCTAGCGTTGTACTCGGGACTATGATGTCGTCTAGGTAGGCAAATGCGTGCGGTTCTAGTTCTGGGCCGATAACTCTATCAAGTGCCCTCTGGAACGTCGCTGGTGCGGAGTGTAGGCCGAAAGGCATTACCTTCCATTGGAACAAGCCACGTCCGGGTACTGTGAATGCCGTGTACTGTTTGCTGTCCTCCTCCATGGGGATCTGCCAATAACCATTCTTCAAGTCCAGACTGCTGATGAATCTAGCGCTTCTGAGCCGATCGAGTATATGCTGGATGCGCGGCAACGGGTATGCGTCTGGAACGGATTTGGCATTCAATTGGCGGTAGTCGACGCAGAGTCTCCACTTTCCGTTTTTCTTCTTTGCTAATACTATTGGTGCACTGTGCGGACTATGGGATGGTTCAATGTAGCTCTTCTCAAGTAGTTCGTCGATTTCTTTGTTGATGACCTCTTGCATCTTTGGGTTCTTGGGGAAGTACCTCTGCTTTATTGGTCGATCGTCTCGCATGATTATTTTATGTGTGGCGACATTGGACGGTCCTGACATCTCCTCAAATTGTTTCAACTCACTTTGCAGGAACTCACTCACTTTCTTATCCGCTGGGTTGCCTGCTTGTGGTGTGGTTTGGTTTGGGCCTTCTGAGGCCGTGTACTCCTTCGCTCCCTTCTCAACTATAGCGGTGAACGTGATTATCTCGTCTTCTCTCTTGTCTACCCTTAATATTAGTGACTCTCCGCCGCATCTCAACTTTGTGTTGGCCTTCGCGAGGTAGTCCGTCCCGAGTACCATTTCATCGACCAGGCCTGGTAGAACAAGTAACTCGCCGTGATGTACTTCGTTCCCCAACTTCACTTCTGCTTCTACTGCTTCCTCGACGTCCTTGCGCCTTCCATCTCCCATTACCACTCGTGTCTTTACGGGTTTCGTTCTTTCCGTACCTAATCTCCTCACCACTTCTTCGCTCACGAAACTCCTCGTTTCCTCCTCCTGTAGATCTGGGCAGCAATTTCGGGTGTGTATTCCACAACGTCCACACTTCCAACAAAATTCCATTTTTGGACTGCGACAGCCGTGGGCGAAATGTCCGGCTCCACCGCATCGTCTGCATGCGTTTCGGGGGTCTACGTACCTCCCTTGCTGATTTGGTTGGCTCTCTGCTCTCCTCGGTGTGTTGGGATTCCGGTCTTCACGCAATTGGTGGTAGCGCTCTGCTCTGTCTGCTCGATCTGGTCTTGTAGCGCCCTCAAACCTCCTTGGTTGTTCCCGACTTTCGCTGCTGTGTGGGTACCTGTAGCTCTCTTCGTTCACGTGCATAGACTGGTACCGCTCTTCCGGTCGTCGAAGTACAAATGGTCGCGCTGCGGCTATTAATGGCTCTCTCTCGGGGGGAAGGTTTTCGAAGTCTTCTACCAAGTCCACTAACTCTTCCAGACTCTTGAACTCACTCCGTTTAACGTAAAGTTGATACTCTCTGCGCGAATTTCGATAGATACGGCTTAGTTTCTCTTCGGCTGTGTAGTTCGCGTGCCGCATAAGCCCTTGTAGTACCAGGACGTAATCTTTAAACCGCTCACCCGGTCGTTGGACGCGTCAGCGTATCTCGTCGTCCAGTTGTTCAAAGTATCGCGAGCTCAGAAAGAACTTCAGGAAATCTTTTTTAAACTCGTCCCATTCCTGCCAGTGCCGATTGTTATTCCGGAACAACACCAAAGCTTTCTCCTTCAGTAGCTCTGGTAACGCTCGTGGGATTGAGTTACGGTTTAAGCCGTAACCGTCCGCTAATTCCTCTACCCGTTCGATAAATCCTAAGGGATCTTTACCGCCGTCGTAGCGGAATCCCCATTTCCGCACCCTGTCCATAATGTTCGCATGAGAGGGTGTCGCAGGTACGTACGCTTGCTCTTCTTCGTAAAGCATGCCGTGAGCTCCCTCATAAAACACGTCTGATGATGGGACGCCTTCTCTTGGTGTCGCTGGATTTATGGTGATATTTGGCCTAGTATGTCAGAGGGCCAACTCCGTCAAGCGTCTTTGCACGCCTTCTCCTTCACCCTGATTCTGGATGAAGCTCGCAAAGCGTTTGCGCAGCTCCTCCACTGTTCCGTAGTTCTCGAATCCAAATCTTTCTGCGTTTGCTGGTGGTGTTGAACCCACGAGCAAGTATGCTTAATAATAACACAAATAGTACTTCTTTCGTATGGCGCTGTGGAGGTATAAACCCTCTAACAGCCCTCGTTCCAGTGAGGTATAAACCCTCAGTAGAATATAAATAAATGCTCGTGAGGTATATAGACCCTCAGGTGCACTACGTTTGCCGGTGGTATTGATCCCACGGGCAAGTATACCTAACGACAACACAAAGGCTACTCAATTTCCTTTGCGTTTTCGTCGCCTTTTATACTATTCTACACGCAGGCAGAATGTTATTTTATAATAACAATTGATTGCTGCGTACAGTTTCTCACTTATTCTATGTGTATGTGTGTATGTGCATTCATGTTCGAACATGCTCATAGGCTTCAGCGCTTCAATAATTTAAGTCTGTAAATATATATATATATATGTAATATATATAATTATTATTATTTATGTATATATACAAATATGAAAAATATATATATATAAAAATGTATTGTTGTGAGGTCTCCAAAAGCCTCGGATTTTGGGGTCCTTACAGGACCATAAATCGTTCGCAGAACTTTCCTCTCGAAGACTCCTAGAGCCGACTCATCAGATATTGATAACGTCCATATAGCGCCATATAGTAGGACCGGTATAATGAGCGACTTGTAGAGCTTGGTTTTCGTTCGTCGAGAGAGGACTTTACTTTTCAATTGCCTACTCAGCCCAAAGTAGCACCTGTTGGCAAGAGTGATTCTGCGTTGGATTTCAAGGCTGACATTGTTGTTGGTATTAATGCTGGTTCCTAGATAGACGAAATTATCTACGACCTCGAACAGTGACGTGGGAGCCGAGTCGCGAATGCGATGACTGTTTGTTTGATGACAGGAGATATTTCGTCTTGCCCTCATTCACTACCACACCCATTCGTTTCGCTTCTTTATCAAGTCTGGAGAAAGCAGAACGCACGGCGCGGTTGTTGAGGCCAATAATGTCGATATCATCGGCGTACGCCAGCAGCTGTACACTCTTATAGAAGATTGTACCTTCTCTATTTCGCTCTGCAGCTCGTATTATTTTCTCCAGCATTAAATTAGAAAAGTCACACGACAAGGAATCACCCTGTCTGAAACCTCGTTTGGTATCGAACGGCTCGGAGAGGTCCTTCCCGATCCTGACGGAGCTTTTAGTGTTGCTTAACGTCAGTTTACTTAGCCGTATAAGTTTTGCGGGGATTCCAAATTCAGACATAGCGGCATAAAGGCAGCTCCTATTCGTGCTGTCGAAGGCGGCTTTAAAATCGACGAAAAGGTGGTGGGTGTCGATTCTCTTTTCACGGGTCTTTTGCAAGATTTGGCGCATGGTGAATATCTGGTTAACTCATCCGCATCGAATATATATTTTAAATAACTAACACTGAGGTACGTTGCGCAACAACGGGCTCTTCTAATTTGTGATATTTCTGATCAGCTTGTGTAAAGCAAACGATCGCATTTAATTGCCCGTGTATCAACTCAAATTCAGTACTACTTAGCGAATGGTAACGATTTTAGTGATGATTTGTAACTGGTTGGGCTTTCCGGGTCAATTTCAGACGTGCTTGGCGTTGTGCCTATATCACTGGAATGATTCGTACTAGTTGGTAGGCAATTGCTTCGTATAATTTTAAGTTTTTTTTTAATTTGTGGAAAGTACAAAATTTGTAATAAGATATATTGACAATTTGAGCTAATTCTATTATTTTGCGTTTGGGATCAACAAATCTGAAAGGAAATCAAATGAAACAAAAAGAATATTTAATAAGAGAGTGATTAAACGATTTTATAATACTTACCTTCTTCACGTGTAGTATAAGAAAAGAAAATGGCCATTTCATTTCATTGGTACGACGGCCATTCTTAGAAATGAAATGTCAATTGCCAGATCAGCATAGTTTCCACTGTACAATACTACGCTTACACGAGATTATGAAACATCAAGGTGCGTGATGCCATAATTGTTTATTTTTTTTCTTTCTCATTAACAAACAATCATGAGATCATATTTAATTATTTACTTACAATACAATAATTTCAAACCGTACCAAATAATTTCAAATAACTGATACAAACTAAATTTGTTGCGTATCGTACTTACGTCCATTGGAAGGAAATCAGTATTTAAACACATAAATTCGAACATATTGTTCCACAGCGAATTAATTATTTCTTTCCTCTTTTTTACAGGGCGAAGTATCAAAAGTATTTGATGTCAAAATAATATATTAAATAAAATGTATAGTCACTGCCGAGCTCTCGAAAGTGTAACATTTTTGAAAAAATATTAATCTTCGCATTGAGTGTGCATTAACCTACAAAGCTTCGAATGCAAACCATTCCCGACTATCAATGCTTATAGTGGCATCTCTTGGGTAGAACGTAAATCAGCTGACGGATTTTATCAGCTGATCATACTGATCTAAAGCAATAACCAAAACCAATCCGTCACTTAAGCTTCTACAATAATAAAATCATATTTTTCTAATCATTCTCGCCACCCAACATTATTTTCGACAAGCACATTCAATTAAATTTCTTAAACATATTTCAGTAGGAAAATGACTCGCTACGGCAAAATGTTAAATAAATATAGTTTAAAAAACTAAAAAAACACGCTTTTAAAGAATATTGTACTAAAAAGTTGAAAATAATTTTGAAAATTAACTTAAGACAATAGTATATTTATTTTTTATATTTTTCTAATTAACTCTATTTTGATTTTTTTTCTCTGAATTAATCCGAGAACGTATAATAATTATTAGTATGGATTATTATACGTTCTCTGATTAATTTTGTTAACGCTACGATGTATGCAGCGATTCGCATTTCAAATATTTCATATTGGGATCGCGTCACCGCTAAAAAGTTACAAACTGACAGACAGACATACTGACAGACAGACATACTGACATACTGACAGACAAGTGAAGCTAATATAAAGCGTGTAATAATAAGTTCATTTCCAAAATTATTTTCAACTTTTTAGTTTAATATTCTTTAAAAGCGTGTTTTTTTTTTAGTTTTGTTTTAACTATATTTACTTTATATATTTTTCTAATTAACTCTATTTTGATTTTTTTTTTTCTGAATTAATCAGAGAACGTATAATAATTATTAGTATGGATTATTATACGTTCTCTGATTAATTCTGTTAACGCTACGATGTATGCAACGATTCGCATTTCAAATATTTCATATTGGGATCGCGTCACCGCTAAAAAGTTACAAACTGACAGATAGACATACTGACAGACAAGAGAAGCTAATATAAAGCGTGTAAAAAGGCAGAGCGACAAGGGCATTGGTACGTAAGCGCATGCCGTCTGTGTAAAGGGAAACATCCTATATGCCTATGTCCGGTTTACTGAGGAAAGTCGCCAGAAGAGAGGCTTCGCGGAGCGCTCCTTGGCCAATTTTGTGCCAATTGCTTATCAATGGCCCATCGGGAGAAGAATTGCATAAGTCAATTCAGGTGACGAAAATGTAATGAGAGGCATCATACGACTCTTATACACGCAAGTGACTCCGGTGACGAATCGCATTCAATGAACCAACCCGATGTAACCACAGAGCCCGCAGCGGAAACACGGCCTTTCCGCGCCACAAATCAAAGGAAAACGGAGAATAGGACTTTCCGACCCCCTCTTCAGCATGAGAAGAATAAGGCTTCTGGATCGAAGACCAGGACTTTCCGACCACGCCATAATGAGCCACGCAGATCGGAAACACGTCCTTTCCGACAGCACCAATCGCTCCAACATCAAAGCGAAAGTAGACTGGTGACCAGGCCTCGCCAGCTACCTCGTCATTTTAGAATTGGGCAACTCGGCGCCCAAAACCTACTGGCGTAAAAACTTCGCCCGATGATAGCGGTGGTCCCGACGGCAGTGGTCAAAATAAAGGCAGGAGGTCGCCTCCATTTCATACGAGCGCTGATAGACGAATGCGTCTCAACGACTTTAATTTCTACGGGGCTAATGCACGAGCTGAGGTTGCCGCCGGTACAAATGCACGCATAGTGACGCACGCGGTCGCTGTCAAAGATTTACGGCGCTCTTGTCCCAGCACATCGTTGGACCCTGGAATTGCTAGCACATATTTGCACATACAGCTTGCCGATCCTCACTTTGATCGGTCAAGTCCGGTGCGGCACGTGCTCGGCGCGGATGAGTACGCCGACATATTGTTGCCAGGGACTTTACCCACATTCTTTGGCCCGCTTATTGGGCACGGTATTTGGATACGTTCTCTCGGGAATATGCAATAATTAATAATATTACAATACATAGTTATAATTATAATAAATTTCCAAATAAAGCACAAATGAAGTAGAAACCACGTACGTTTTATTAATTTTATTTCCAGGACAACCTACTGAGGTACTTTTTTCCATAAACAACCACAGGTTGGTGCAGATGAGAACGTATATCTTCTTCATGAACGTCCAACAGCCAATACCAAATAATTATGTAAATGGGAGTGATGGTTGGGTTCGCAACTTAAACAGGTCTTGCGTACGCATGCTTAGGCCAAAAGCCTATATTACCCCTCCTTATGTACCACCCTAATATTTCTATTTACCACTAAAAATCTTTCGTTAAATATCACAAAACATGAATTACGGTTTATGAATTGATGGCATACGGTAAGAACTTATTTTTCTTATATGACATTGCGATTCTATCAGTAAAAGCCGACGAACGTGTCCTACACAGTGAACCACCAGCCATCACCCTCATCAAACACATATGTACCATTGACGGGTAACCAAAAATTTCTCATTTAATAAAACTAATCTTTTATTTCATTGTGTATAATGTTGAGTGGGGGTAAAAAATGGGCCGTTTCCAATGAAATGAAAAGGTCTAGGTCTTTTGGGTTTATAAACGGTAACAAATCAGGTTTATTAAATTTCTTGTGTTATAAGATCGATTATTGAAAAAATACTAATAATTTTGATTTATAATTCGTTGTATAGGTTTTTAGACACAAATCGTCTTAGTGTCTTTGAGACCATTTAATTATTACAAGACTAGGTCTTTAAAAGTTATTTGAAATTACAATTAAAAAGATTTAAATAAATATAAGATTATGAATTCAAATGATGAAGAGCGGTCCGTGGTCGCGATGTCGATTCGTTGGGGGTTGAAAAGCGATTAAAACTGAATGTGTCGCTGTTGGCTACTTTAGCCGGTTAGTTAATTCAAACGGTGTTGCTGGTGCGGAACGTTAGCCATCTTGGGCGACATTGGGCAGCACATCGCGGCGTTGCCACCTGAGGGGGATCACTCCGAAAACGAAAAGAGGTCCATGTCCTCAACATGGCGCACCCCGGCGTTGGTGCCTGTATCTCTCTCTCCAGCTTGCCAATCAGACTCCGGACGTCCTTCACCAATTGTTGCAACTTCTTCCGCTGCTGGGCAGACCGTCTGGATAAAGCTGGCTGGAATTGGTTGTATTCGCTGCACCGCTTACCCTCCTTAACTTCGCCCGATGGAGCAGAGTATGATGCCCGAGAGTGCACCGATGGCAACTAGACCTTGAGTCGCATTCGCCGGTCGCATGGGAGGTTGCCAGGCAGTGATGCAGTACCGGTGCACCCTTGCGAACTCATACCTTTCCTCCGGTGCCATGGCGAGGACAACAGGGCAATGGCGCAGCGAATGCAACCGGCCACGTAAACGGCACTTCCTCGATATCGCATCTCGTCGTGACCTAGGAGAGAAGAGTGAAAATATACGAATTTAGTATATGGTTGCAAAAGGGTATATGAAAAGATTTCATGAGATGCTTTTATATGAGTTGTAGGTTGGTATATGTTGGGATTAAGTCATAGGGTTCGAGGTTCATACAGCGGGCAGCACATACAATTTGGCTATATTTCGGGTTATCGTTCCGTTCTGCGTGATAATGTCGCCCACACGGATCTTTTCGTTTGCACCTTGGTACAATTTGGTTATAAGTCCTAGGCGCCATTCATTCGGGGGGAGAAGGTCATCCTTGACGACAACTAGATCTCCTTCCTTTACGGGGCTTTCCGCCCTTTTCCATTTGTAATTCTTGTGTAATTCTCTGAGATACTTGTTCTTCCCTCTGGTACTAAATTGATGGTGAAGCACTTTGAGTTTCTGCCATTTGGGAACCAGAGAGAGGTCTTTGGCATTCGGGGTGAGTGCTAGTAGGTCTTGCGGGTCTTTCGACTTGGCTGAGAGCGGTCGGGAATTGAGAACCGCTTCTATTCTTACCATCAGGATTGTAAGTTCCTCGAAGCTAAATTTATGATTTCCGGCGACTTTAGTGAAGTGCAGCTTAAAACTCTTCACTGCTGCTTCCCATATTCCACCCATATGAGGGGCATACGGTGGAATAAACTCCCAATAGAAGCCGAGTGGGGCGTATTTAGCGGAGACGTCAGCTGCTACTTCCTTCAAGAACACGCCGATTTCGCGGTGGAAGGTGCGTTGAGCTCCGAAAGCCTCCGTAGTCAAGTCAGAGCAGACTTCGAGGTGTATTGCTTTCGTGGAGAAGCATACAAACACACAAACGTATGCCTTTGAATATGAAGCTCGCCGATGGGTAGATACTTTTACTAGGAACAGGCCGGCGAAGTCCACCCCAGTCGTGTGAAACGGTAGAGTATATGTGGTTCTATCGGAGGGTAGTGCTGCCATGATCTGCCATCTCATCTGCTGCTTGTGTATGGTGCATGTTTTGCAGTGAAAGATGCACTTTTTTATTTTGGGTTTGTTGTACCATTTGCATCAGTAACTGGTTTCCAGCAAGCAGCATGGTGGTGTGTAGAAATTTTAACAGCAGAGTGCAGAATGTCGAGTTTTCTGGGTTAATTATGGGATGACGTTCGTTATAACTAAGGGTTGGGTATTTAAGTCGTCCGTTTACGCGCAGTACGTCTTTGCTGTCGAGTATAGGATTTAATGTCAGCAGCGTGTCCTTCTTGCTGATCGGTTTTGAGGCTTTGATTGTCGGGAGATTCTCATGAAACGAGTTCCATTTATGTAGGGATCCGGATTTTACGTTTTCGTCCAATCCATTCCTTTTAGCCAAAGGGTTTAGAGTAGTACCTTGGCTACTATCATAATTGGTGATAACCATCAATTGAGGATTATTAGCATTGAGTCGTTCTGGAGTGTTGGGCCTGTGTGTAGGACGCCGTTTAATGAGTTCCCTGATTGTGATAATCTGGACGCGTTGAATACGACTCGGACCTTTGTGGATTTACTGTCGGGCTTTATGACAGCGTGATGGGGTAGATAAAAGGAGAAGTACTTCCCCTCGTGGACTTCTTCGAGAGGTGAAGTGGGTTCCATGTGGTCCAAGGTCAAGTATTCTTCCAAGACCTCCTGATATTTTTGCAGCAGCACTTGTTTTCGCTCTAGTGTGCGTTCGCTGCTGATGGACTGTTGCTGTGCTGCTAGTCTGGAGCGGCCTAGGGCTGCGTCTCTGGGAAACTCCTTTTTGAATGGTAATTTGACGGTGTATTTACCATTCTTTTGACGCGTTGTTGTTTTGCGATACAAATTTCCGCAAAATTCGTCCGCTTCTGAGTTAGTTTGAGTAGCTGCTCCCAGAATTTCCTTAGTTGGATGCTGATCGGGTCATTTTGGGCTGGATTGACCTGTGTTGAAAAGGACTCTACCTTTTGAGTTGTTGGTCCGCTGATTATCCATCCAAATATTGTCTGCTGTGCCAACAGGGTACCATTGTGGAGGTGTTGCATTCCTTGTTTGAGGATTTGGGGTGCTAAGTCGCTGCCGGTTACCATGTCAATTTGAGATGGGGTGAGACATTTTGGGTCGGCTAACGCTAATTGGGTTATTTGGTTGATGTCAATGGTTGACACCGGGGCTGTGGGTAGTAGGTGTGTGAGCTTGGGTAATATTATTGCTCTTGCTTTTACATGGTGTGATAAGTCTGACGAACATAGAGTTAGTTCGCAGACTTTAGTTGAGTTCTGGATGAAAGTTCCTCCCATTCCTGAGATTTCGTAATGGGTTTCCTCCGTGGGTAGATTGAGTGTTTTTTGAATCCGAGATGTGACAAAGGTTTTTTGCGAACCTTGGTCTATCATTGCTCGGATTTTGTGGTGTTCTTCTGCTAGATATATCGGGACTATAGCCGTGGGCAAGAGTGTGGTTTCGTTGCTGCTTGCATGGTGTGTTGTTACCTTTATTGTCTTCTTCTGAGCCTGGGGGGTGTGGCTGATTCCTGTTGAAGTTGATGGTCTGTCGTCTGCTATTTCCACTGCGGTCGCTGCCTGTGCTGTCGATGAGAGGGGTTTTGAGTATAGGGTTGTGTTTTGAAAATGGAATAGTGAGTGATGACGCCTTTGGCAGTAAACGCAGGTGAATTTGCTTTGACATTGACTTCGCTGGTGTGAACAGGAAAGACAATTTTCGCAGAAATTGTTTCCACGAACGAATTTTTGTCGATCTAGGACGGAAAGGTTCCTAAATTGGATACACATTTTCATCCCGTGACTAGAGTTGCATAACTTGCAGGAAACGGGTTTTTGGAACTCTGTGTGATAGGTTTGCGTGTGACTTTTATTCGCAAATGGGGAGCTTTGATTGCCAGCTCTGGGTGTGAATGTATTGATGTGGGGCTTGGGTTTACCTGGGCGGTATGTTCCCAGTCGTTCTACTACCTCGTATCTACTGGTCAGGAATGCATTCATTTCGGACCAGAGTCGTAGTTCTTTCCTGGAACTTAGAGATTATTCCCAAAGCGCGAGTGTTTCGCTCGGTAGTTTCGAGGAGCATATATAAATGAGGATGGGATCCCAATCCTCAGTGGAAATCTTTTGTGATGGAAGATTGGAGAGGCAGTTATTTATTGTAGTCTACAGTTTTTGCAGCTGCTCCCCGTTCTCTGCATAGATGGGTTGTAGATTAAGGAGGGTTTTGAGCTGGTTATCTACCAGAATTCTTGGGTTCTCATAGCGAGATTTTAATGCTTCCCAAGCAAGCGGAAAACTTTCATCTGTGAGTGGGTATTGTTTCACAATAAGGCCTGCTGGACCTTTTGTCTTATGACGCAGGTGAAATAATTTTTGGGCGGGTGTTAATTGAGGGTGATTTATATAGACTGCCGTAAACATGTCTCGGAATGTCGGCCAGTCTTCGTAGCCTCCGTAATATGCTTCAGTATCGCATGCTGGTACCTTGAGACATACCCCACTGGACCCTGAGTTTGTGTTTTTATGCTGGGTTTGGGTGGGTGTTGGTGCTGTAAAAAGCTGCAATGCTTCTAGCATTTGCGCTTTACAGTTCTGGAAGCTTTCCGAACATTTTGCGTATTTCTGCTCCACTGACTCGCTGACTTCCGGGTATGCGTCCGCCATGAAAATAGCCTCGTATGCCTCTAGGAGGCTATCCCAATTTTTGTCCAGCTGCTGTATTTTGACGCTGAGTAGGGTTTCCGGCTGGTCACTCGCTAAATCCGTTGACCATTTTGCGCAGAAGACCTCCAGCCTGTTGGATTCAAAGATGAACTTCTGCTTGTATATTTATTCCAAATAAATAAATAAATTTATTTGGAATAATTGGATTTTCTAGTGGTGAATTCCTATTAAAAACTATTCACTTTTGTCCCACTGTACAAAAGTGTAATAATTGCTTGATCGCGGCCCACTGTGTTTTATGCTACGACTCCTTTTGTGTATTTTTTCCTCAGCTCGTCTGAGTGCGTTTGATGTTTGTGAGCGCGTTTGAGTGGGAATCAAATGTGTGTGCTGGGCTGTAACGGGATTGAGATTTTGCATATACGCATACAGATATGCTATATGCCAACCGTTTTAGAGAGAGACGGTACTGATATGTATACTTTATATTTTTTTTTAACTACTACAAATTTGAGGGAGTGGCCAACAGGATTTTTTTTGTGTTATACAAACTTGTACAGTTTAATTTGTATATAATTTTTTGATGGGTATATTTCAACCGTTTTTGAGAAAAACGGTACTGAGATGTATAATATATTTTTATGTACTGCAAATTTGAGGCAGTGGCTTACGGTATTTTTTGGTGTTATACAAGCTTATACAGTTGACACCAATAATTATATAATTTATGAGGGCTTGAAAAAATTTATTATATGCGACTATAGGTATATGTATGTATGTCTGAGTGAAGATTAGGTTGTACTTACTCCGCCATGGGTTTTACTTAGTCTTGCTTTGTTGTTGGTGATGTGACTTGGTTGTTGTTGTTGATTGGACTTTCCTTGCGCTGGCGGACTTGGTTGTTTTTGTTGTTGGCGGTGGTGGTAGGAAGCGTACGCTTTTATTTATTATTATAATTATTTTTTTTTTGCCGAAGTGGATTTTTTATTTATTTCAAATAATTAGGCGTTGGAACAATTTGGTTTGTTTTTGAAGACACTTTGCTTTTTTTGCACTGTGATGTTAATCCATTTTCTATTCACTTCCTCAGAATCACCGTTGAATTTTGGTTAGATTTCGTCGTTTGTATTAAAAAGAAAATGAATACAACACAATTTGTATAATATTTCCATAATATTGTTTGATATTATCGATATCGAGTTTATATATGTATATTGCTCGAAATATATATAATATATATATTTTTTGTTATTTTTACGTCGAATTGGTTGTTTTGCAATGAATAATCGAGCTTTCGACTTATGGGTAATTTTCAGCGCCAACTGTTGCTGAACTTTCTATTTCACTTTTCTTTAGCCGCTATAGGTATTTATACCATGTACATATTTACATATGTATGTATGCACGCAACAAAAACGTTAGGAAATAGGTTAGATATTTAGAAAAATCACTTTCAATATCAAATTTTTTTTTTTATATGAATTTTTGCTTATAGCGGAAAATATTTTCGATTAAAATTGTTTATTTTGGAATTTTTTTTTTTCAAACACAAAAATCGAAAATTATTTAATACACTTCAACTTTATATTACTAATTTATAGCACAGAATATTTACTGTTAACGTGCGTATATTTATCATGCATTTGTAGGATATACATACATATGTATAATATTATTTTACATATGTATACTGCCTTTTTTTAATTTTAATTTAATTTTTTTTTCTTTTCTTTGTTTTTGTTAAACTTTCAAACGTTAGTTTGATAAAACTCGCACAGTTTCGTCACTTAACAATGTATAAATAGTAGTTTTTATTTTCAAAATGTTTGGATTTTTTAGTTTTATAATTTTCACCGTTTCTTTCTCTAAGTCAAATATTTTATAGCTGTAACTATGATTCTTTTTTGAGTTTTGTTTCTTTATAATATTCTTCATAAGTCACTGTTTATTTCACGAATACTTTTAGCAGGTCGTACGGCTTTTCGTTTGCGCTTCTCCTTCTCCGACGAGTCCGCGATGTTATGTTATGCGACTAACAAGTAAACGAATTTCATTATTTCCAAAAATTATTTAAAACAAAATTTGTCATTTCAAACACTAATTTCACACAAGTTTTAAATCAGCGCTTTAAAAGAGATCTTTTCTTTTGCTATAATTCGCTTTTGAAAATATAAATTTTTAATACAAAGCTCACTTTCACGGCTTAATTTGATTTTTTTTTTGACGAAAATTATTTTGTACTTAACGCAATTGTCTTTAAACCGTTTTGCCTCTGGCTTCTTTTCAACATTATTATTGTTGAGATATTTCCAATTTTTTTTTCTTTTTTTTCACACACGACCCCTCGTTTAAAGATTCCGTTTGATTTTCTCTATTATGTAAGTTACGTAATTAATAAATTACACGTTACAGTAGCTTCAGCTTCTTTTTATTATCAAAGTGATTTTAAGACTGGGAGTACATTTTTTTACTTAACACTATTGAAGCTTAATGAATTACACTTTAAAGTAGCTTTAGCTTCCTTTTACTATGAAAGTGATCTTAAGACTGACTAATACTAATTACTACTCTACTGCTTAAAACTAATATGCCGCGTCGAATACCATTTGCCTGGCCATTGTGTTTGTTGTTATTCCATTTACAAAAATTCTCCTGCATTACCTGAATTATTCGGCACATTAAGCATTTCATTGCTAACCCAAGCCCATAATGAAATTGTTGTTGTCGCATGTGGGTACCGTAGAGGGATTTGGGTTGTTGCTAAGTGCGCGATGATATTATTTGCGCTTTGCTTTTTGGGTACCGTAAAGGGGCTTTGTGTTTTGATCTTATTGTTGCCATGTGGCATAATTTTTGTAGGCAGGTATGATATTATAATTTGTATGATGGCGGCACCAAGGGACCATGTATAATGTTGAGTGGGGGTAAAAAATGGGCCGTTTCCAATGATATGAAGTAGTCTAGGTCTTTTGGGTTTATAAACGGTAACAATTCAGGTTTATTAAATGTCTTGTGTTATAAGATGGATTATTGAAAAAATAATAACAATTTTGATTTATAATTCGTTGTATAGGTTTTTAGACACAAATCATCTTAGTGTCTTTGAGACCATTTAATTATTACAAGACTAGATCTTTAAAAGTTATTTGAAATTACAATTAAAAAGATTTAAATAAATATAAGATTATGAATTCAAATGATGAAGAGCGGTCCGTGGTCGCGATGTCGATTCGTTGGGGGTTGAAAAGCGATTAAAACTGAATGTGTCGCTGTTGGCTACTTTAGCCGGTTAGTTAATTCAAACGGTGTTGCTGGTGCGGAACGTTAGCCACCTTGGGCGACATTGGGCAGCACATCGCGGCGTTGCCACCTGAGGGGGATCACTCCGAAAACGAAAGGAGGTTCATGTCCTCAACACATTAGATTATTTTTATATTAGCAAATATACACCCGTGCGCTCCAAAGCGCCGCTGAACCCGTGTTTATTTTTTGCAATGAATTGTGGCAAAATAAATGCATGTAAGTAAAGTTTAACAACACAAGTAAATGATTACCATCCGAATGCAGAATATCTAAAGCAACTGCTCCAATAATGAAATCAATTAATTTTTCTTTTTCGGAGGTACGCGGCATTTTAGACAACAAATTCAAAACTGTAACGACAGCCCATTGCAGGCAGATTTAAATAACAAGCGCACTCCAATACTATTACCCTACCTATTACGTATTTGCACAAAGAGGCCCACTGTGAGTTCTTGTAATCAAGTGAAAGTTCTTATGTATGTATGTATGCATGTGAATGTGTCACAAAGAAAGTTCTATGTGTGTATGAAGTGTGTGTTTGCGTATGTGTTTTGAGTGAAAGCTTGAGAAAAGTTCCACATACAGACGCCCGGGTAGCAACAGTAGGCTAGCTAATTTTCTGTTTAATGAAGAAAAGGCTGTGAAAATATAAAGAAGTGTGGTGCGCGAGTTATTTAGAAAAATAAAGTTTTTTTTTATAGAAAAAAAAAAAAGGTCGGAACCTCTTTTATACCGTTCACCGTTCACCGTTCACCGTCTACCCAGAAAAACCCCGTGAGGGGTACAGTTAAAGAAGAAGAATTCCTGCCACCAAATTGTAAGTGAAAAGAAACCTTAAGTCTTTATATATTAACCTTAACAAAATTAAAACATTCTAACTTAAATTAAAAACAATAGGAAATAAACATAAACTAAAATTGAATGGAAACAAAACTAAAATAAATGAAATTCGAAATTGTAATTAAATGGAATAAGAATTTACAAGAAGATAAATACATAGAAATCAAAATAAAGTAATTTGTAGTCAAAAAAAAAAATAAATGCAAACAAATTAAGTCATAATTAAAAAGAAACTTATATACAAATAGAGCTATGGGAAAAAAATGGAATAAAATATATACCCATCAAATAAATATTAAATTAAATTTAATGAAGCAATAACAGAAAATAAAGAATAATACAAATACAAAAATACAAGTGAAACGAAATTAGCTACTTTTACTTTTAACACGAACATAAGATGAAGCAATAAACAACATGCATAAGTTAAAATAACTTGATGCATAATCGATAATATGATAAAAACTGAAAATTTGTAATAACTCCTAGGTACAAGTGGCAGGAGCACCCGCGAGGCTAAGAGCCAAACCTGGCGTGGCATCCATACATACATATTTATTTACAAGCATCTTTTATGTATAAAGTTCATTGAACCGCCGGAACGAATGGCAAGGGATTAGCCAAAAGAAAACCGAAAATTTAAGAAACTACATACATACGTACATACTTAAACATGAGAGCGGAATTCAGCACTCAGCGCTAAATATCATTCTAATCACTCTCCCGATCCTCTGAGCGCCCCAAGGAAAGAAATTCACCACCACTACACTGGAGAAATACATATGCTTTCGGTGCATGTGGATTTTTACTGATTTATTATTTATTTATTTATTTATTTATTTATTTATTTATTATTATTATTTATTTACTATTTAATCACCCACACTTGTAATAATACGGCTACCTCACCTTCGTTGTAGCGTTAACTAGCTAACTCGATTTTGGCAATCTTTGCAAAAATTAACTTTTATAATTAGTTTTTTTTACTTTGTTTTACTTTTATTTTGGCTCGACACCAATTAATTCGAGAAAAGAAAAATTCCCGCGTATCTCTTCATTTCATATTAAATTCAATAATTTCATTCCTATTGATTTATAATTTTTATTTAATTTTTAAACTTTTCGAGTCACGACCACGAACTGCTGCCATATCCGCCATATTTCCACTCATTGTGTTTTTTTGTGGACAGAATCAGCCGTCTTCGTCAGATCGACGTTTGACAGCTGAAACTGATGTCCCCTGTATGCATGCTCTTGTGTTTGCTTTTATTCTCTTTTTTCAGCACATCATCTCCCTTATGCTGGCGCCTTCATCAAGCGAGATCGGTAAGTGCCAATTTATAAGCGAACGAATAGATAATATGAGAGTGTTACAGAGGTGGCGAACGATATAGTGCCCCTACATTTATTAAACATAGTAGTAGTAGAGAGGAACTACGCGGAAATTTTTAATATATATGTGTATGTAGGTACATTAACATATCCATAAACATTTATATATGTGTATATATATATATATGTGTGTATAAATACATGTAAATCATATATATATATATATACATATGGATCTAAATATATATATATGTAAATTCATATGTGTACAAATACATATATATATATGAATACAAAGATAAATAAAATATGAATGTATATGTATACCTATATATATAAAACAAAAAAAAGGAAAAAATATAAGTAGATATTAAATTTTTTGGAATTTTACATTTGAAATTAAAAAACAAAATTAGGCTGTAAAATTAAAGGTTGTAAATAAATCGAAAAGAAAAAAAAAAATAAATAAATATATATAAAGATGAAGTGAGCTACTACTAGATACAATGCTGGCCTAATTATTTTCGTTGGTGTGGGTGTTGCACTGATGCAATAAGGCAGAAATGGGTGTGACAGATGACTGGTGACGAAACACCGACAGACTAGGTAAACAGAACCTGATACGTACGACGAGAGGTACAGACTATAGACAAACGGACAATAGTCAGATTAGGGGATTTTACCAAGAGTAGGAGTCACGGTAAAGTCCATGGCTACATCGGTGTGCATGTAGATGGGGTGGGCTGACTCCACCTGACTCGGACAGATGGACAGATACTTCTTTTCTTTTCTTCTTCTTTTATCCTTATTTTTTTAGTTTCTATAATCATGTCCCCTCTTTCTTCTTCACGTGGCATGAAAGTAGGATTTTGTTAATGTCAACTGGAGTAAGGAGGTTGGAAGAAAAATCCACCCTACGACGAGCTAGCCTGGGATGCAAGCATGCCACAACTCCAACCGACCTTACACCGAAAACCAGTGACGTAACAATGGCGCCCAACGTACGGAATGAATCAGGTACTACAGATAGCTTTAACTTTGGGTCACATAGTTCCAAAAAGGATGTCCAACGTTAAGCTATACGGTAGCCTACAACTGGGATAAATGTATATAACGAGGTCTTAAATTTGTAATGAATGCCCGATGTATCTTTATACTATTTTTTTGTATTTGTTCCATCTAGTTATTTCTAATCTATCTCTACTGTATTCTATTCTTTTCTACATATTTTCTTTACTCTATCATCTTTTCTTTTATATCTATCTTTCTTCTATCATTTTTTCCTCACGGACAGGTTAGGGTTAGAACGGCAACATCGCTTCTGTTTAAACGGAACCGATAAGTGCCCGACTGACAATGCAACGGGGGGGTATGCCTCTTACTTTCGAAGTCCCTCTCATTGGCTTCATCGCCGGTACGAGTGACATTCGAAGGCAAGATGTGTGCAACTGGGGCAAAAGTTCATGCAACATGGACTATAGTAGCGCAACGTTTAAGCTACCACACATACGGTCCAGCAAAGTATGCGTGTGAGGCTTACGAACGGAGTTACAGAAGGCGGGTGAAGTGCAGCAACCACGTTTAAGACAATTGTAGTAAATGTCGATGTGATGCACTTAATATAAAATGGGGAAGTAGATGACCAAGACGCCGGACGACTGACTATGACGGAAAGAAACACCCATGATGATCCTGCCGATGTGCAACACCAAACACACACCAAGCATTATCCCAAAAATTCTCTAAAATTAACGGAAGAAAAAAAAAATTAATACAAAGTAAAATATAAATAAATAATATATATTTACATACATATAAATAAATTATAAATTCACTACAAAATTAAGAGTCGAACAAAAAAAAAAAAAAAAAAAGGCATAATCTGAATGAATTCTGAAAATTCAAAAGAAAAAATCTTTTAAAATATTTAAAATATTTGGTTTGGAACTACAATACGTTACATACACATAGAAGATAATAATAATAGCAAGTACACATTAATGAAGAAATTATTGAAAAAAAAGGAAATTATCAATAATATAAACGCTAAATTTACATTCACACAAATAGTGAAGTAGATGTAAAACAACAACAAAAATAAAATAAAATAAAATAAGTAAAGTTAATAATAATAAATGAATAATTTAATATACCAAAAGAATTATTGAAATTAACTAAAATAAGCATATACTCATACTTACAGAAGAACATCTTCACACAATCCACTTGAATATAAAAATTTTGTTTAAGTTTTTAAACAAACATATTACCTATATATACCTATTCTTTCATGCTCGTATAAACTTAAAGCAATAAATAATAATATTTGAAAAAAAGCAAGGTATTCCAACTTTAACGTGAATTATATATAAACATTACCATTAGCTGGAATACTTAAAAAAAAAAAAAAAAAAAAAAAAAAAAAAAAAATTATTTGAATATTGCTATACAAAGAAACAAATGAAATAAAGATAGGAATATCTATTTATTTACATTAATACATATATGAATACTACAAAAAAAAAAAAAAAAACTTAATTAAATAATGAAATAAAAATTACGAGTGTGTACACATTCATACAAGTATTGTACATAAATTTTAAATTATACACAAAAAAAAATACAGGTATATAATCCCAATTATTAAATTTTTTAAATTTTTCTATTTCGTTGAATTAAATTTGGAATATAATTAGTTAGGTGTCGGAATTGAAATAGTTGAGATAAATAAATATATTTGAATTGAATAACTGGAATTAGATTAGAAATAGCGATAAATATTAGGTTTAACTCATTACATTTCTCGTTATACCATAAGCCTTTCTTGTTGCAAGTCTGGTGTGAGCTTTTCTCTAGGTTGTGTGTGAGTTTATGGATAGAGAGTGTGAGAAAAATACTGCTGGTGGATTGGGGCTATTTAATTCAGATAGGCCAATAACGCGTAGTGTAACTAGGGCATTAGAAAACCAGATTGTTGGATCACTATTCACGCAGATTGATACAGGAATACCACATCCGGTAGACTTCGTTCCAACAGACTATTTCAACCGGTGCTCTGCGCGTATCTTTCAATCAATAGGTTCAACACCACAGCCTAGTGATCCTGTCGATCAGATACATAGCAATATACAAAGTTTTGAGCGGAAGTTAGACGAGTTGTGGGAAATGTCTGACGAAGGACAACGAGCTTCCAGTGGACACGATGGCCAAGGTACGAGTGCCCATACAAGTGACCGTTCTGCTGAACGCCAGAAAGCTTCGATGAATGAACCTGCTTCGACGGCAACCAATGTTGACCAACTGAGCCAGTTGATGGCAATGATGATGCAACAACAAGCCATGATGGCGAACTGTGTTAACGAAGTCCGGAACATGAGGAGCAACATGTCTGATCTCAGCAACAGAGTCACCGACATGGAGGCATCAGCGCAAGCTCTGGGGCATCGCTCCGCAGTGGCATCAACACCTGAGAATCGAGGTCGCGAAAATGAGGAGCCAGCTCGGCAAGTAAGAGGGAACGACACGCCCATCGTGCAACAGCGGGCAAGAGAGTCTACACAGGATCCCCCAAGATGGAAGAAGGTAGACTTAGACAGGTGGCACATTAAATTCGATGGTACTGGAAGAGGAATGACTGTCGAGAGTTTTCTCTTCAGAATCGAGAAAATGAGGGAACAACTCGAAATCTCCCACTACCAGTTATTTACGGATTTCCATTGTCTCGTGTCTGGTTCTGCACTGAAGTGGTACTGGCAGGTGTTAGAAGACCATGCCGAGGACCCAGGCTTTGGATACCACGAATTAAAAGCAGAGCTGCTTACCCACTTCAGAACGGCAGAATCAGATCACGAGATAATCAGGCAAATCGTTGATCGGAAGCAGTTGCCTCAAGAAGGGTTTTTTATGTTTTTAGTAGGTATACTGAGGGGAAATTTGAAACCATACCTGGCCAATTTGACATTCTCATCACAAATCAAGACTCTGGCTGACTTGAAGGCTGAATGCAGACGCGCCGAAAAGGTCATCAGGGAGAACCGCAACAAGACTAAGAATGTTAGTGAATTGGCCTATCCAAATGTCCAGCTGGCTGATGAACAAGTGGAAACAATGCAAGTCGATGCAATCAGCAGCACGATTAAGAACATAGCACCATATAAACAAACTCCCAGTAATATTAATAGGTTGGATAGGACTACCAATAACACCACAGTTCCACCCACAAATAGTACTCAACCCACCATCAAATCGTTTTGTCCGTCCCCGTTCCATCTTATGTTGTGTTTTAAATGTGGTATGCCCGTAGGTTTTTTGCAAAGAACCCAAGTGAGGCCTCAAAAGACAGTTGTTGCAAGTCCTCTTTCCATAATATGGTATGTTTCGCATGCGGCGACGATGCATCATTCTGCGTATTTAAACCTGCAACGGGAAACGGAAGGCTGGCGGGGATCCCCGGGAACTCCAGCCAGATGCTGAAAAACCCGGAATCAAACCCGCCATTAAAATACTAACAAGAACAGATAGTGTAGCATTCAACGAGAGAAAGGAAAGCAACAAAGAGGTATTTGGAGATAAGCCCCAAATTAAAAGCTTTCATCAACGCAAATTAGAATATGACATAGCACGTAAGAGAATTTTTTGTGATGCAATAAGCAAAAATGCGTTAAATTCGAAAACTAGAAATTTTGTGAAGATTCAAAGAATGAGGGAAAAAGCTAAAACGTTTAGAAGAATACGCAATAAAATAGTATCGACGATAGTCACCATTAAGGGGGATAATCGTTTTTTTGCGCAAACGAAGATAGGAGGAATAGAAGCTGTCGCGCTATTAGATTCTGGAGCAGGAGCGTGTTGCCTAGGAAAGAACACAGAGAAATTTTTGCAAAATAATGAAAGCAAGGTAGTTAGAGTAAAAAATCAAAATATAAGAACAGCGAATGGGGGAGAAACTCCAGTGACAGGAGTCATAAGCTTGCCAGTCTGGTGGGATGGCCTGACACGGGAACTTGAGTTTCTTATAGTGCCAGGATTACAACAGGAGGTATATTTAGGGATAGATTTCTGGAAAGCATTCGATATGGCTGTCGTCAGTAGAGGAGTACGACCAACTACTACCGTCATTTCAGAGCTCGCACCCGCCGAAAGCGACTTGTCATTCGACGCGAAGCAACATATCCTGACGCATGAAGAAAATGTCGTATTAGAGAAAGTAAAAGCCCAGTTTCCATCATTTGCAGTTTTAGGACTAGGTCACACAGGTGTTGAGGAACACGTCATAGAAGTCGAAAATGAGAACATCCCAGTGAAACAACGTCACTATCCAATCTCGCCCGCAATACAGAAACTAGTTTATCAGGAATTAGATAGAATGCTAGATATGGGAGTTATAGAAGAAAGTAACAGCAGCTGGAGCTCGCCTGTATCATTAGTAATAAAAGGAACAAAGAATAGGCTTTGTCTTGACGCCAGAAAAGTAAATGAAAGAACGGTCAAAGATGCGTACACATTGCCTCATGTTGACGGTATCTTGAGTCGCCTCCAAAACACCCGATACATTTCGGCAATTGACCTAAAGGACGCATTCTGGCAAATCCCACTAGAAAAGAAATCCAGGGAAAAGACGGCGTTTACTGTCCCAGGCAGGCCACTTTACCATTTCACGGTCATGCCATTCGGTCTATGCAACGCGGCCCAAAGAATGTGCAGACTGATGGATAAAGTGATACCTGCATCGTTACGTGAGAATGTATTTGTGTATCTAGATGACCTGTTAGTGTGTTCTGTTGATTTCCCGTCCCATGTTTGTTTGTTGGAAAAGGTCGCACGATGTTTACGTGACGCAAAGCTGACAATCAACGTAGAAAAAAGCAAGTTTTGCTACAGAGAAGTCCGTTATCTTGGCTATGTAGTAGGAGATCGTTGCATTCGCACGGATGCAAACAAAGTTATTGCAGTTAGGGATTTCCCGGAGCCCAAAACTCCAAAACAACTGCGACGGTTCCTAGGTATGTCAGGCTGGTACCGCAGATTTGTCCAGGACTACGCGACTATTGCAGCTCCGTTGCACGACTGCCTCACCAAGGACAAAATTAAAAGGTTTACCATGACGGACGAAGCCAAGAAATCCTTTGAGAAACTGAAGCAAAGTCTCATATCGGCACCCGTACTGACACACCCTGATTTCAACAGACGTTTTTACATACAATGTGATGCATCAACGGACGGAGTGGGTGGAGTATTATTTCAACTTGACGATGACAACAACGAACGACCAATAGCGTACATCTTAGCGAAGCTGAACAAAGCGCAAATGAATTACAGCATTACGGAGCTCGAATGCTATGCAGCAGTCATAAGTGTTAAAAGATTCAGGCCGTATGTCGAAGGTATGCCGTTCACTATAATCACGGATCATGCTAGCCTTAAATGGCTCATGAACCAGAAGGATCTCTCAGGAAGACTCGCAAGATGGAGCCTTAAGCTGCAAGCATACAACTTCGACATACAACATCGTAAAGGCGCACAAAACATTGTGCCCGACACACTCTCACGCATGCATATGGAAGAAATCATGTTAAATGACAGACTGATGGACATATGCTTAGACTCACCATACTTTGACTCTGACGAATACAATGAACTGAGAAAAACTGTAACAGAAAATGAAGACAAATTACCCGACATGTGCCTGTCGGACGGTTACATTTATAGACGGACCCAATTCGACAGAGGGAATGAGCTTCAACAGGACCAGGCCTGGAAACTTTGGGTACCGTCGGAGTTACGACAAGGTTTAGTGGAAACTGCCCACGGATCACCGTCAGCTGGTCATGGTGGCATCCACAAAACTCTTACACGCCTACGTGAAAAATATTACTGGCCAGGAATGGCGACTGATGTACAAACAGCCATTAAAAGCTGTGATACATGCAAAGAAAATAAAACCACATATGCTTTCAAAAATCCTTTAATGAAAAGTCAGCATATAACAGAACGACCTTTCCAACGTTTGTACATTGATTTCATGGGTCCGTATCCTCGTACTAGTGATGGTAATGTTTTTGTTTTTGTTTGTCTCGATCATTTTACTAAATTTGTATTTTTAAAACCAATGAAAAGAGCCACTTCAGCAGGAGTAGTATCATTTTTAGAAAAGGAAATATTTCATATATTCGGTGTAACTGAATATGTGCATTCAGATAATGGTAAGCAGTTCGTTTCTGAAATATTTGCCAACTTCTTGGGAAAATATGGAACAAAACACATTAGAACCGCATTTTACTCGCCACAAGGGAACGCAGCTGAGCGTGTGAACAGATCTGTCTTACAAATGCTTCGTTCATATATAAAGGACAATCAGAAAAACTGGGACAAGTATATTAGTGATGCAGCGTTTGCATTACGAAGCGCAGTGCATTCATCAATCGGCTGCACCCCATATGTTGCAACTTTTGGTATTCCGATGATACAACATGGTGCATCATACGAGATATACCGAAAGCTCGGCGCAATAGGAAGTGCAGACTATACTGTTGACACGAAATCAGATCAACAACAACTTTTGAGAAACAAATTAATGAAAGAACTGAAGTTGGCTCATGAGAAAAGTATGAAAATTTATAATACGAGGGGTAAAGATGTGAGATTTCAAATAGGACAGGTGGTATACCGCCGAAACTTCCGCCAGAGTTCTGCAACAGATGGCTATAATGCGAAATTAGCGCCGAAACAAGTAAAGTGTATAGTCCTTAAGGTTATCGGAAACTCCATGTATGAGCTAGGCGATCTGAACGGAAAGAAAGTCGGAATATACCACGCCAAAGACATATTTGTAGCGTAAATATATGTGATGTTGTATTTGTTACTCAATGTTGCAACAGTCAAAAGTTTGGTGCCAAACTCAAAGCTTAGTTTAATAGATGTATTGTCATATGTATGTACCTGTGAATGTTTTCATGTTAAGTACCTGACAGCCATAGTAAGCTACCCTTGACGAACGATCTGTAAATTGAAGCGTTATTTTTACATCTCAGCATACATACTTGACAACTCACCTTGACGTACTCCAATTATAGATCTGATTATCTCTTTGTAATTATTTACACGTTTATTTATTTTTGTTTAACTTATTTATTCCTTACTACTGACCAATAATAATTATGCAGACCTAAAGAAAATACTAACTGGGTTTATACTTGTAACAGCTGTATCTGTGTTATAGGTTTAAGCGTGAACTGCGATATGAGTAGATTAAGCATGTGCCAGGGATTTACCCTAATAGATCGTTGAATTATAGACAAGTGCGTGACAGGCAATAGTAGACAATGGAACAAGTGAACAGCGACTCAGACAAGACAATATTAACGAAGCCCGGCTTTAAGTCGTGGGTCGAGGCCACACGTATGCAAGGGGGCAACAGCAAACAGGCATAGGCTGCGTTTGAATTCTTTTTACGCACTCGCTCCATATTGCAGGCAACATCGGCGGATGCGAGCCTGTAACGACAGCCCATTGCAGGCAGATTTAAATAACAAGCGCACTCCAATACTATTACCCTACCTATTACGTATTTGCACAAAGAGGCCCACTGTGAGTTCTTGTAATCAAGTGAAAGTTCTTATGTATGTATGTATGCATGTGAATGTGTCACAAAGAAAGTTCTATGTGTGTATGAAGTGTGTGTTTGCGTATGTGTTTTGAGTGAAAGCTTGAGAAAAGTTCCACATACAGACGCCCGGGTAGCAACAGTAGGCTAGCTAATTTTCTGTTTAATGAAGAAAAGGCTGTGAAAATATAAAGAAGTGTGGTGCGCGAGTTATTTAGAAAAATAAAGTTTTTTTTATAGAAAAAAAAAAAGGTCGGAACCTCTTTTATACCGTTCACCGTTCACCGTTCACCGTCTACCCAGAAAAACCCCGTGAGGGGTACAGTTAAAGAAGAAGAATTCCTGCCACCAAATTGTAAGTGAAAAGAAACCTTAAGTCTTTATATATTAACCTTAACAAAATTAACATTCTAACTTAAATTAAAAACAATAGGAAATAAACATAAACTAAAATTGAATGGAAACAAAACTAAAATAAATGAAATTCGAAATTGTAATTAAATGGAATAAGAATTTACAAGAAGATAAATACATAGAAATCAAAATAAAGTAATTTGTAGTCAAAAAAAAAAATAAATGCAAACAAATTAAGTCATAATTAAAAAGAAACTTATATACAAATAGAGCTATGGGAAAAAAATGGAATAAAATATATACCCATCAAATAAATATTAAATTAAATTTAATGAAGCAATAACAGAAAATAAAGAATAATACAAATACAAAAATACAAGTGAAACGAAATTAGCTACTTTTACTTTTAACACGAACATAAGATGAAGCAATAAACAACATGCATAAGTTAAAATAACTTGATGCATAATCGATAATATGATAAAAACTGAAAATTTGTAATAACTCCTAGGTACAAGTGGCAGGAGCACCCGCGAGGCTAAGAGCCAAACCTGGCGTGGCATCCATACATACATATTTATTTACAAGCATCTTTTATGTATAAAGTTCATTGAACCGCCGGAACGAATGGCAAGGGATTAGCCAAAAGAAAACCGAAAATTTAAGAAACTACATACATACGTACATACTTAAACATGAGAGCGGAATTCAGCACTCAGCGCTAAATATCATTCTAATCACTCTCCCGATCCTCTGAGCGCCCCAAGGAAAGAAATTCACCACCACTACACTGGAGAAATACATATGCTTTCGGTGCATGTGGATTTTTACTGATTTATTATTTATTTATTTATTTATTTATTTATTTATTTATTATTATTATTTATTTACTATTTAATCACCCACACTTGTAATAATACGGCTACCTCACCTTCGTTGTAGCGTTAACTAGCTAACTCGATTTTGGCAATCTTTGCAAAAATTAACTTTTATAATTAGTTTTTTTTACTTTGTTTTACTTTTATTTTGGCTCGACACCAATTAATTCGAGAAAAGAAAAATTCCCGCGTATCTCTTCATTTCATATTAAATTCAATAATTTCATTCCTATTGATTTATAATTTTTATTTAATTTTTAAACTTTTCGAGTCACGACCACGAACTGCTGCCATATCCGCCATATTTCCACTCATTGTGTTTTTTTGTGGACAGAATCAGCCGTCTTCGTCAGATCGACGTTTGACAGCTGAAACTGATGTCCCCTGTATGCATGCTCTTGTGTTTGCTTTTATTCTCTTTTTTCAGCACATCATCTCCCTTATGCTGGCGCCTTCATCAAGCGAGATCGGTAAGTGCCAATTTATAAGCGAACGAATAGATAATATGAGAGTGTTACAGAGGTGGCGAACGATATAGTGCCCCTACATTTATTAAACATAGTAGTAGTAGAGAGGAACTACGCGGAAATTTTTAATATATATGTGTATGTAGGTACATTAACATATCCATAAACATTTATATATGTGTATATATATATATATGTGTGTATAAATACATGTAAATCATATATATATATATATACATATGGATCTAAATATATATATATGTAAATTCATATGTGTACAAATACATATATATATATGAATACAAAGATAAATAAAATATGAATGTATATGTATACCTATATATATAAAACAAAAAAAAGGAAAAAATATAAGTAGATATTAAATTTTTTGGAATTTTACATTTGAAATTAAAAAACAAGTATATTAGATGAATTAGGCTGTAAAATTAAAGGTTGTAAATAAATCGAAAAGAAAAAAAAATAAATAAATAAATATATATAAAGATGAAGTGAGCTACTACTAGATACAATGCTGGCCTAATTATTTTCGTTGGTGTGGGTGTTGCACTGATGCAATAAGGCAGAAATGGGTGTGACAGATGACTGGTGACGAAACACCGACAGACTAGGTAAACAGAACCTGATACGTACGACGAGAGGTACAGACGATAGACAAACGGACAATAGTCAGATTAGGGGATTTTACCAAGAGTAGGAGTCACGGTAAAGTCCATGGCTACATCGGTGTGCATGTAGATGGGGTGGGCTGACTCCACCTGACTCGGACAGATGGACAGATACTTCTTTTCTTTTCTTCTTCTTTTATCCTTATTTTTTTAGTTTCTATAATCATGTCCCCTCTTTCTTCTTCACGTGGCATGAAAGTAGGATTTTGTTAATGTCAACTGGAGTAAGGAGGTTGGAAGAAAAATCCACCCTACGACGAGCTAGCCTGGGATGCAAGCATGCCACAACTCCAACCGACCTTACACCGAAAACCAGTGACGTAACAATGGCGCCCAACGTACGGAATGAATCAGGTACTACAGATAGCTTCAACTTTGGGTCACATAGTTCCAAAAAGGATGTCCAACGTTAAGCTATACGGTAGCCTACAACTGGGATAAATGTATATAACGAGGTCTTAAATTTGTAATAAATGCCCGATGTATCTTTATACTATTTTTTTGTATTTGTTCCATCTAGTTATTTCTAATCTATCTCTACTGTATTCTATTCTTTTCTACATATTTTCTTTACTCTATCATCTTTTCTTTTATATCTATCTTTCTTCTATCATTTTTTCCTCACGGACAGGTTAGGGTTAGAACGGCAACATCGCTTCTGTTTAAACGGAACCGATAAGTGCCCGACTGACAATGCAACGGGGGGGTATGCCTCTTACTTTCGAAGTCCCTCTCACTGGCTTCATCGCCGGTACGAGTGACATTCGAAGGCAAGATGTGTGCAACTGGGGCAAAAGTTCATGCAACATGGACTATAGTAGCGCAACGTTTAAGCTACCACACATACGGTCCAGCAAAGTATGCGTGTGAGGCTTACGAACGGAGTTACAGAAGGCGGGTGAAGTGCAGCAACCACGTTTAAGACAATTGTAGTAAATGTCGATGTGATGCACTTAATATAAAATGGGGAAGTAGATGACCAAGACGCCGGACGACTGACTATGACGGAAAGAAACACCCATGATGATCCTGCCGATGTGCAACACCAAACACACACCAAGCATTATCCCAAAAATTCTCTAAAATTAACGGAAGAAAAAAAAAATTAATACAAAGTAAAATATAAATAAATAATATATATTTACATACATACAAAATTAAGAGTCGAACAAAAAAAAAAAAAAAAAAAAAGGCATAATCTGAATGAATTCTGAAAATTCAAAAGAAAAAATCTTTTAAAATATTTAAAATATTTGGTTTGGAACTACAATACGTTACATACACATAGAAGATAATAATAATAGCAAGTACACATTAATGAAGAAATTATTGAAAAAAAAGGAAATTATCAATAATATAAACGCTAAATTTACATTCACACAAATAGTGAAGTAGATGTAAAACAACAACAAAAATAAAATAAAATAAAATAAGTAAAGTTAATAATAATAAATGAATAATTTAATATACCAAAAGAATTATTGAAAATAAACTAAAATAAGCATATACTCATACTTACAGAAGAACATCTTCACACAATCCACTTGAATATAAAAATTTTGTTTAAGTTTTTAAACAAACATATTACCTATATATACCTATTCTTTCATGCTCGTATAAACTTAAAGCAATAAATAATAATATTTGAAAAAAAGCAAGGTATTCCAACTTTAACGTGAATTATATATAAACATTACCATTAGCTGGAATACTTAAAAAAAAAAAAAAAAAAAAAAAAAAAAAAAAATTATTTGAATATTGCTATACAAAGAAACAAATGAAATAAAGATAGGAATATCTATTTATTTACATTAATACATATATGAATACTACAAAAAAAAAAAAAAAAAAAAAAACTTAATTAAATAATGAAATAAAAATTACGAGTGTGTACACATTCATACAAGTATTGTACATAAATTTTAAATTATACACAAAAAAAAATACAGGTATATAGTCCCAATTATTAAATTTTTTAAATTTTTCTATTTCGTTGAATTAAATTTGGAATATAATTAGTTAGGTGTCGGAATTGAAATAGTTGAGATAAATAAATATATTTGAATTGAATAACTGGAATTAGATTAGATATAGCGATAAATATTAGGTTTAACTCATTACATTTCTCGTTATACCATAAGCCTTTCTTGTTGCAAGTCTGGTGTGAGCTTTTCTCTAGGTTGTGTGTGAGTTTATGGATAGAGAGTGTGAGAAAAATACTGCTGGTGGATTGGGGCTATTTAATTCAGATAGGCCAATAACGCGTAGTGTAACCAGGGCATTAGAAAACCAGATTGTTGGATCACTATTCACGCAGATTGATACAGGAATACCACATCCGGTAGACTTCGTTCCAACAGACTATTTCAACCGGTGCTCTGCGCGTATCTTTCAATCAATAGGTTCAACACCACAGCCTAGTGATCCTGTCGATCAGATACATAGCAATATACAAAGTTTTGAGCGGAAGTTAGACGAGTTGTGGGAAATGTCTGACGAAGGACAACGAGCTTCCAGTGGACACGATGGCCAAGGTACGAGTGCCCATACAAGTGACCGTGCTGCTGAACGCCAGAAAGCTTCGATGAATGAACCTGCTTCGACGGCAACCAATGTTGACCAACTGAGCCAGTTGATGGCAATGATGATGCAACAACAAGCCATGATGGCGAACTGTGTTAACGAAGTCCGGAACATGAGGAGCAACATGTCTGATCTCAGCAACAGAGTCACCGACATGGAGGCATCAGCGCAAGCTCTGGGGCATCGCTCCGCAGTGGCATCAACACCTGAGAATCGAGGTCGCGAAAATGAGGAGCCAGCTCGGCAAGTAAGAGGGAACGACACGCCCATCGTGCAACAGCGGGCAAGAGAGTCTACACAGGATCCCCCAAGATGGAAGAAGGTAGACTTAGACAGGTGGCACATTAAATTCGATGGTACTGGAAGAGGAATGACTGTCGAGAGTTTTCTCTTCAGAATCGAGAAAATGAGGGAACAACTCGAAATCTCCCACTACCAGTTATTTACGGATTTCCATTGTCTCGTGTCTGGTTCTGCACTGAAGTGGTACTGGCAGGTGTTAGAAGACCATGCCGAGGACCCAGGCTTTGGATACCACGAATTAAAAGCAGAGCTGCTTACCCACTTCAGAACGGCAGAATCAGATCACGAGATAATCAGGCAAATCGTTGATCGGAAGCAGTTGCCTCAAGAAGGGTTTTTTATGTTTTTAGTAGGTATACTGAGGGGAAATTTGAAACCATACCTGGCCAATTTGACATTCTCATCACAAATCAAGACTCTGGCTGACTTGAAGGCTGAATGCAGACGCGCCGAAAAGGTCATCAGGGAGAACCGCAACAAGACTAAGAATGTTAGTGAATTGGCCTATCCAAATGTCCAGCTGGCTGATGAACAAGTGGAAACAATGCAAGTCGATGCAATCAGCAGCACGATTAAGAACATAGCACCATATAAACAAACTCCCAGTAATATTAATAGGTTGGATAGGACTACCAATAACACCACAGTTCCACCCACAAATAGTACTCAACCCACCATCAAATCGTTTTGTCCGTCCCCGTTCCATCTTATGTTGTGTTTTAAATGTGGTATGCCCGTAGGTTTTTTGCAAAGAACCCAAGTGAGGCCTCAAAAGACAGTTGTTGCAAGTCCTCTTTCCATAATATGGTATGTTTCGCATGCGGCGACGATGCATCATTCTGCGTATTTAAACCTGCAACGGGAAACGGAAGGCTGGCGGGGATCCCCGGGAACTCCAGCCAGATGCTGAAAAACCCGGAATCAAACCCGCCATTAAAATACTAACAAGAACAGATAGTGTAGCATTCAACGAGAGAAAGGAAAGCAACAAAGAGGTATTTGGAGATAAGCCCCAAATTAAAAGCTTTCATCAACGCAAATTAGAATATGACATAGCACGTAAGAGAATTTTTTGTGATGCAATAAGCAAAAATGCGTTAAATTCGAAAACTAGAAATTTTGTGAAGATTCAAAGAATGAGGGAAAAAGCTAAAACGTTTAGAAGAATACGCAATAAAATAGTATCGACGATAGTCACCATTAAGGGGGATAATCGTTTTTTTGCGCAAACGAAGATAGGAGGAATAGAAGCTGTCGCGCTATTAGATTCTGGAGCAGGAGCGTGTTGCCTAGGAAAGAACACAGAGAAATTTTTGCAAAATAATGAAAGCAAGGTAGTTAGAGTAAAAAATCAAAATATAAGAACAGCGAATGGGGGAGAAACTCCAGTGACAGGAGTCATAAGCTTGCCAGTCTGGTGGGATGGCCTGACACGGGAACTTGAGTTTCTTATAGTGCCAGGATTACAACAGGAGGTATATTTAGGGATAGATTTCTGGAAAGCATTCGATATGGCTGTCGTCAGTAGAGGAGTACGACCAACTACTACCGTCATTTCAGAGCTCGCACCCGCCGAAAGCGACTTGTCATTCGACGCGAAGCAACATATCCTGACGCATGAAGAAAATGTCGTATTAGAGAAAGTAAAAGCCCAGTTTCCATCATTTGCAGTTTTAGGACTAGGTCACACAGGTGTTGAGGAACACGTCATAGAAGTCGAAAATGAGAACATCCCAGTGAAACAACGTCACTATCCAATCTCGCCCGCAATACAGAAACTAGTTTATCAGGAATTAGATAGAATGCTAGATATGGGAGTTATAGAAGAAAGTAACAGCAGCTGGAGCTCGCCTGTATCATTAGTAATAAAAGGAACAAAGAATAGGCTTTGTCTTGACGCCAGAAAAGTAAATGAAAGAACGGTCAAAGATGCGTACACATTGCCTCATGTTGACGGTATCTTGAGTCGCCTCCAAAACACCCGATACATTTCGGCAATTGACCTAAAGGACGCATTCTGGCAAATCCCACTAGAAAAGAAATCCAGGGAAAAGACGGCGTTTACTGTCCCAGGCAGGCCACTTTACCATTTCACGGTCATGCCATTCGGTCTATGCAACGCGGCCCAAAGAATGTGCAGACTGATGGATAAAGTGATACCTGCATCGTTACGTGAGAATGTATTTGTGTATCTAGATGACCTGTTAGTGTGTTCTGTTGATTTCCCGTCCCATGTTTGTTTGTTGGAAAAGGTCGCACGATGTTTACGTGACGCAAAGCTGACAATCAACGTAGAAAAAAGCAAGTTTTGCTACAGAGAAGTCCGTTATCTTGGCTATGTAGTAGGAGATCGTTGCATTCGCACGGATGCAAACAAAGTTATTGCAGTTAGGGATTTCCCGGAGCCCAAAACTCCAAAACAACTGCGACGGTTCCTAGGTATGTCAGGCTGGTACCGCAGATTTGTCCAGGACTACGCGACTATTGCAGCTCCGTTGCACGACTGCCTCACCAAGGACAAAATTAAAAGGTTTACCATGACGGACGAAGCCAAGAAATCCTTTGAGAAACTGAAGCAAAGTCTCATATCGGCACCCGTACTGACACACCCTGATTTCAACAGACGTTTTTACATACAATGTGATGCATCAACGGACGGAGTGGGTGGAGTATTATTTCAACTTGACGATGACAACAACGAACGACCAATAGCGTACATCTTAGCGAAGCTGAACAAAGCGCAAATGAATTACAGCATTACGGAGCTCGAATGCTATGCAGCAGTCATAAGTGTTAAAAGATTCAGGCCGTATGTCGAAGGTATGCCGTTCACTATAATCACGGATCATGCTAGCCTTAAATGGCTCATGAACCAGAAGGATCTCTCAGGAAGACTCGCAAGATGGAGCCTTAAGCTGCAAGCATACAACTTCGACATACAACATCGTAAAGGCGCACAAAACATTGTGCCCGACACACTCTCACGCATGCATATGGAAGAAATCATGTTAAATGACAGACTGATGGACATATGCTTAGACTCACCATACTTTGACTCTGACGAATACAATGAACTGAGAAAAACTGTAACAGAAAATGAAGACAAATTACCCGACATGTGCCTGTCGGACGGTTACATTTATAGACGGACCCAATTCGACAGAGGGAATGAGCTTCAACAGGACCAGGCCTGGAAACTTTGGGTACCGTCGGAGTTACGACAAGGTTTAGTGGAAACTGCCCACGGATCACCGTCAGCTGGTCATGGTGGCATCCACAAAACTCTTACACGCCTACGTGAAAAATATTACTGGCCAGGAATGGCGACTGATGTACAAACAGCCATTAAAAGCTGTGATACATGCAAAGAAAATAAAACCACATATGCTTTCAAAAATCCTTTAATGAAAAGTCAGCATATAACAGAACGACCTTTCCAACGTTTGTACATTGATTTCATGGGTCCGTATCCTCGTACTAGTGATGGTAATGTTTTTGTTTTTGTTTGTCTCGATCATTTTACTAAATTTGTATTTTTAAAACCAATGAAAAGAGCCACTTCAGCAGGAGTAGTATCATTTTTAGAAAAGGAAATATTTCATATATTCGGTGTAACTGAATATGTGCATTCAGATAATGGTAAGCAGTTCGTTTCTGAAATATTTGCCAACTTCTTGGGAAAATATGGAACAAAACACATTAGAACCGCATTTTACTCGCCACAAGGGAACGCAGCTGAGCGTGTGAACAGATCTGTCTTACAAATGCTTCGTTCATATATAAAGGACAATCAGAAAAACTGGGACAAGTATATTAGTGATGCAGCGTTTGCATTACGAAGCGCAGTGCATTCATCAATCGGCTGCACCCCATATGTTGCAACTTTTGGTATTCCGATGATACAACATGGTGCATCATACGAGATATACCGAAAGCTCGGCGCAATAGGAAGTGCAGACTATACTGTTGACACGAAATCAGATCAACAACAACTTTTGAGAAACAAATTAATGAAAGAACTGAAGTTGGCTCATGAGAAAAGTATGAAAATTTATAATACGAGGGGTAAAGATGTGAGATTTCAAATAGGACAGGTGGTATACCGCCGAAACTTCCGCCAGAGTTCTGCAACAGATGGCTATAATGCGAAATTAGCGCCGAAACAAGTAAAGTGCATAGTCCTTAAGGTTATCGGAAACTCCATGTATGAGCTAGGCGATCTGAACGGAAAGAAAGTCGGAATATACCACGCCAAAGACATATTTGTAGCGTAAATATATGTGATGTTGTATTTGTTACTCAATGTTGCAACAGTCAAAAGTTTGGTGCCAAACTCAAAGCTTAGTTTAATAGATGTATTGTCATATGTATGTACCTGTGAATGTTTTCATGTTAAGTACCTGACAGCCATAGTAAGCTACCCTTGACGAACGATCTGTAAATTGAAGCGTTATTTTTACATCTCAGCATACATACTTGACAACTCACCTTGACGTACTCCAATTATAGATCTGATTATCTCTTTGTAATTATTTACACGTTTATTTATTTTTGTTTAACTTATTTATTCCTTACTACTGACCAATAATAATTATGCAGACCTAAAGAAAATACTAACTGGGTTTATACTTGTAACAGCTGTATCTGTGTTATAGGTTTAAGCGTGAACTGCGATATGAGTAGATTAAGCATGTGCCAGGGATTTACCCTAATAGATCGTTGAATTATAGACAAGTGCGTGACAGGCAATAGTAGACAATGGAACAAGTGAACAGCGACTCAGACAAGACAATATTAACGAAGCCCGGCTTTAAGTCGTGGGTCGAGGCCACACGTATGCAAGGGGGCAACAGCAAACAGGCATAGGCTGCGTTTGAATTCTTTTTACGCACTCGCTCCATATTGCAGGCAACATCGGCGGATGCGAGCCTGTAACGACAGCCCATTGCAATACCTATTACGTATTTGCACAAAGAGGCCCACTGTGAGTTCTTGTAATCAAGTGAAAGTTCTTATGTATGTATGTATGCATGTGAATGTGTCACAAAGAAAGTTCTATGTGTGTATGAAGTGTGTGTTTGCGTATGTGTTTTGAGTGAAAGCTTGAGAAAAGTTCCACATACAGACGCCCGGGTAGCAACAGTAGGCTAGCTAATTTTCTGTTTAATGAAGAAAAGGCTGTGAAAATATAAAGAAGTGTGGTGCGCGAGTTATTTAGAAAAATAAAGTTTTTTTTTATAGAAAAAAAAAAAAGGTCGGAACCTCTTTTATACCGTTCACCGTTCACCGTTCACCGTCTACCCAGAAAAACCCCGTGAGGGGTACAGTTAAAGAAGAAGAATTCCTGCCACCAAATTGTAAGTGAAAAGAAACCTTAAGTCTTTATATATTAACCTTAACAAAATTAAAACATTCTAACTTAAATTAAAAACAATAGGAAATAAACATAAACTAAAATTGAATGGAAACAAAACTAAAATAAATGAAATTCGAAATTGTAATTAAATGGAATAAGAATTTACAAGAAGATAAATACATAGAAATCAAAATAAAGTAATTTGTAGTCAAAAAAAAAATAAATGCAAACAAATTAAGTCATAATTAAAAAGAAACTTATATACAAATAGAGCTATGGGAAAAAAATGGAATAAAATATATACCCATCAAATAAATATTAAATTAAATTTAATGAAGCAATAACAGAAAATAAAGAATAATACAAATACAAAAATACAAGTGAAACGAAATTAGCTACTTTTACTTTTAACACGAACATAAGATGAAGCAATAAACAACATGCATAAGTCAAAATAACTTGATGCATAATCGATAATATGATAAAAACTGAAAATTTGTAATAACTCCTAGGTACAAGTTGCAGGAGCACCCGCGAGGCTAAGAGCCAAACCTGGCGTGGCATCCATACATACATATTTATTTACAAGCATCTTTTATGTATAAAGTTCATTGAACCGCCGGAACGAATGGCAAGGGATTAGCCAAAAGAAAACCGAAAATTTAAGAAACTACATACATACGTACATACTTAAACATGAGAGCGGAATTCAGCACTCAGCGCTAAATATCATTCTAATCACTCTCCCGATCCTCTGAGCGCCCCAAGGAAAGAAATTCACCACCACTACACTGGAGAAATACATATGCTTCCGGTGCATGTGGATTTTTACTGATTTATTATTTATTTATTTATTTATTTATTTATTTATTTATTATTATTATTTATTTACTATTTAATCACCCACACTTGTAATAATACGGCTACCTCACCTTCGTTGTAGCGTTAACTAGCTAACTCGATTTTGGCAATCTTTGCAAAAATTAACTTTTATAATTAGTTTTTATTACTTTGTTTTACTTTTATTTTGGCTCGACACCAATTAATTCGAGAAAAGAAAAATTCCCGCGTATCTCTTCATTTCATATTAAATTCAATAATTTCATTCCTATTGATTTATAATTTTTATTTAATTTTTAAACTTTTCGAGTCACGACCACGAACTGCTGCCATATCCGCCATATTTCCACTCATTGTGTTTTTTTGTGGACAGAATCAGCCGTCTTCGTCAGATCGACGTTTGACAGCTGAAACTGATGTCCCCTGTATGCATGCTCTTGTGTTTGCTTTTATTCTCTTTTTTCAGCACATCATCTCCCTTATGATGGCGCCTTCATCAAGCGAGATCGGTAAGTGCCAATTTATAAGCGAATGAATAGATAATATGAGAGTGTTACAGAGGTGGCGAACGATATAGTGCCCCTACATTTATTAAGCATAGTAGTAGTAGAGAGGAACTACGCGGAAATTTTTAATATATATGTGTATGTAGGTACATTAACATATCCATAAACATTTATATATGTGTATATATATATATATGTGTGTATAAATACATGTAAATCATATATATATATATATACATATGGATCTAAATATATATATATGTAAATTCATATGTGTACAAATACATATATATATATGAATACAAAGATAAATAAAATATGAATGTATATGTATACCTATATATATAAAACAAAAAAAAGGAAAAAATATAAGTAGATATTAAATTTTTTGGAATTTTACATTTGAAATTGAAAAACAAGTATATTAGATGAATTAGGCTGTAAAATTAAAGGTTGTAAATAAATCGAAAAGAAAAAAAAAAAATAAATAAATATATATAAAGATGAAGTGAGCTACTACTAGATACAATGCTGGCCTAATTATTTTCGTTGGTGTGGGTGTTGCACTGATGCAATAAGGCAGAAATGGGTGTGACAGATGACTGGTGACGAAACACCGACAGACTAGGTAAACAGAACCTGATACGTACGACGAGAGGTACAGACTATAGACAAACGGACAATAGTCAGATTAGGGGATTTTACCAAGAGTAGGAGTCACGGTAAAGTCCATGGCTACATCGGTGTGCATGTAGATGGGGTGGGCTGACTCCACCTGACTCGGACAGATGGACAGATACTTCTTTTCTTTTCTTCTTCTTTTATCCTTATTTTCTTAGTTTCTATAATCATGTCCCCTCTTTCTTCTTCACGTGGCATGAAAGTAGGATTTTGTTAATGTCAACTGGAGTAAGGAGGTTGGAAGAAAAATCCACCCTACGACGAGCTAGCCTGGGATGCAAGCATGCCACAACTCCAACCGACCTTACACCGAAAACCAGTGACGTAACAAAACTTCTCTTCATTCGCAAGAGTTTGACTTTCTAAATCAGCTGTGTCATTTGCTTTCATATATGCAACATTTTTGCAATAGGGTGCTCTCTAACTCTTGCATATTTCAGTATATGTACATATACATATGTAGCTTTTTATATGTATAAAAAAAAATACACATAAAGCATTATTTTCCCTTGCTGCATCCATCAACGAGCAGTCTCGCTGAGAAATTTTACCCAAAATCTGAAACTGAAAGCGAAAACACATACATTTAAGCGATCTCATATGTATGCGCCATCCACAAAGGTTTTCTTCGCGCCGATGACAAAACTTACGTATGTACATATGTATATCAGAAATTGAAATTGGTCTGAAGTTGTAAACACATACATACTTTCAAAGAGACCTATGTGTACCTTAATACAGTTATTAAAGAATCAGAAAATCTTTCGTAAAACTTTCCTCTCGTAGACTCCAAGGGCGGACTCATCAACTGTTGACATCTTCCACGTTTCTGCGCCATATAATACGACGGGTGTGATGAGCGACTTGTTGAGTTTGGTTCTTGTTGTTTTCTTTACTAAAGTAGCACCTGTTGGCTGCGTTGGATTTCAAGACTGACATTATTTTTGGTGTTAATGCTGGCCCATAGGTAGACGAAATTATCTATGACGTCGAAGTTATGGCTGCCAACAGTGGCGTGGGAGCCAAGTCGCGAATGCAATTATTTGATAAAAGGAAATATTTCGTCTTGTGGTTATTAAAGCCAATAATATCAATATCATCGGCATACGCCAGTAGTTGTCCCCTTTTGTAAAAAATTGTAACTTCTCTATTCAGCTCTGCAGCTCATGCATAATGTCAGCACTCCACCGTCATGTTTCAATAGCTCTGTCGGTAGTCCGTCAGCTCCAGCCGCTTTGTTGTAAAGTTGGCAATCGCTAATTAAACCTCGACAAAGTCGGGTAAAGGAACGTCTTTTCCATCGTCATCGATTGTGGTTTCGGGTACACCATCTGCGGTTGTTTCATTTTCACTACCATTCCGAAGGCTGGAGAAGTGTTCCCCCCATTAACTCAGTATAATATAGGCAACCGTTACTAGATAAATGCTTATCTTTGCTGCAACAAGATAGTGGTCCGAGTCGATGTTGGGTGCTCGGAGTGTACGCACGTCAAGAACACTGGAAACATATCTTGCATCTACCACAACAAGATCGATCTGTTTCAGATTTTTTCGATCTGGAGACAGACATGAAGTTTTGTGATTTTTTTGTGCTGGAATCCAGTGACAAACTTAGGCCCCCGTGAAGTCGAACAGCCTCAACCCATTGGGGATTTTTCATCGTGGAAACTGAATTTTCCGGCAGTTGAACCGAAAATATTTTCTTTGCCCACCCACAATCTTGACATCGTGACGTGGGCAGTGTTCATAAATATGTTTGGGAGGTTCGTATAAGGTATTTCTGGTCACATCGTCCGTCTGTTCCACCGGGGGTGGACGCAAATCAGCGCAGTGTTAAAATTTTTGATGCGGATTGAGGCGAGACGTTCATCCACCGAAGTGATTGCCAGTATTCGGCGACGGTTTCTCTCTGCCACAACGAATCTGATACCAAGTTTTGCGCTCCTTTATATGGCTGCTGTAATAAATGTCACAAGGACCCACCTTCTTCCGTCCTTGTCCCATCCATCGCACTTCTTGGACTGTGGTGATGTTAGCATTTAAAATTATTAGGACATCAATAAGCTGGGCAGCGGAGATGGTCATCATTTGGTATAATTTGGTTTTTCATTGAAAAAGTTTAGTATTAAGGTCTATAATTTACAAAACTCTGATTAACGAATTCTACAATATACTAAAAAAAAAACTAAAGGCTGACATCACCGCCGTCCAAGAAGTGCGATGGGCGGGACAAGGACGGCAGAAGGTGGCTCCTTGTGAAATATATTACTGCGGCCATATAAAGGAGCACAAATTTGGTGTAGAATTTGTGATGGGAGAGAGACTCCGTGGCCGAGTACTGGCATTCACTCCGATGGATGTAAATCTCGCCACAATCCGCATCAAAACAAAACTTTTCAATATATCGTTGACTTGCGCCCACGCCCCGACGAAAGAGAAGGACGATGTGACCAAAGGTGCCTTTCACGAGCGACTCGAACATATTTATGAGCGCAGCTCACGTCCCTGCTTGGCGACTTCAACGCCAGGGTGGGCAAAGAAGATATCTTCGGCACAATTGTCGGAAAAATCAGCCTCCATGACGAAACATCCCCAAATGGGTTGAGGCTGATCCACTTCGACGTGGTCCGAAAATATAGTGGTCTGTAGTGGTAGATTCCATCATAAAAAACACATCAGGCTACTCGGCTGTCCCCTGATCAAATAACACAAGACCAGATCGATCATATGTGATAGACGGAAGACACGTCTCCATTGTTCTTGATGTGCGTACACTCCTAGGAGCCAAGTTTGACTCGGACCACTGTATTGATGCAGCGCAGATACGCATCCCCATATGTGCATTAAAGAACGTCCGTAAATTAACACAAAGAAGGTTCGACGTCGAAAAGCTGCAATCATAACAGACTGCCGAATAATTTCCTACTCGACTTGCACACCTGCTTTCTGAGAGCAGTCATCAGCAACTTGATATAAGGGAACTCCAAAAGGGCATCTCAAACTCCCTACGTACCGCCGCTACGGAAACACTTAGTTTTCGGCAGTGCCAGAAAAATAGCTGGTATGATGAGATATGTCCAACTGCAGTGGAAAGAAAACAGACTGCCTACCTAGCAACCTTTCGATCGACCACAACGCGCGCGGGGTAGAAAAGGTACCGAGAGCTGAAGAGGGAAGCAAGACGCATTTGCTGACAAAAAAAACGATATTGAAATGCGTGAGTAAGAAAAGCTTTAGAAGCTGGCCACCAAGGGCGGTTCTCGAAAATTCTATGAAAAGATACGGCAACTGACGGAAGGTTTCAAGACCGGAGCAAACTCTTGTACGACACAGATTTTTGATCTAGCGACGGATGCCCAGAGTATAATGAATTTATGGAGGGAGCACTTCACCAGCCTGCTAAATTGCAGTGAAAATGAGACAATTGGAGATGGTGAACTTGAAATCCCAATCAAAGACGATGGAGCAGAAGTTCCACCACCTGACCATGTCGAAGTACAGCGAAGAGAATGGGTCTGGTAGTGAACGAGGACAAAACGAAATATCTCCAGTCATCAAACAAACCGTCATCGCCCTCGCAACTCGGCTCCCACATCACTATTGACAGTCAGAACTTCGTCAGACCTGAAACCCAACGCAGAATCACTCTTGCCAACAGGTGCTACTTTGAACTGAGTAAGCAATTGAAGAGTAAAGTCCTCTCTCGGCAAACGAAACCCAAACTCTACAAGTCGTTCATCATACTCGTCCTGCCATATGGTGCGGAGACATGGACGATGACAACAACTGATGAGTCGACGTTGGGAGCTTTCGAGAGAGGTTTTGCGGAGGATTTGTGGTGTTCTATGAGTTGTTAAACAAATTATAATTGTTTTTTTAGGGGCTTTCTGTTTGGTTAGTTTCTCTATGCTGTGTTTCAGTAGTGTTTGAGTATTTTATTCGAAACAATTGAGACAGTTTTATGAAAGACTGAAAAAGCGTATGCAAATTACAAAATCAAAGCTTGATAAAAAGTTATTTGAAGTTTTCAAAACAGCAAATAACTTTTTTAGGTAGCGAAGCAATGAAACAACTGATTTGAAGATTAATTAGCAAGACTTTATCAAACTTGCCAGTGTGGTATTTTGTTTCTCGTTAAAACGATAATCTGTTAATTTTACAAAAGGAAAATAGCTCCACGTAACTACAGAATAACGATAACATAAAATTTATAAAACCTTGCCTATCCAATACTACAATATATTTTATTTCATTCGGTTAAAGCTAGTATTCCTCAAGGTAGCCTTCTTGGATCCATATAATACTCGTAAATTATATTCACTCAAATATTAAAGTGAACTGAAAGTACAAGCATCTACTTTCGCGGATGACACAGCCATATTATTTCGTTATAAATATCCTATAAAAACATCGAAAACGATTGGGGACCAATACTTCTCGTCGAAGAATCTCATTCTGAGATTTGTATACTTACTGTTAGGCTTAAGTTGATTTAATGAGATTCAGTGATAAATGAATAACCTTTAAAAAAATTTGTGTTTAGAGTGTTAAATTCACACCACTATACAACAAAATATAGTATAACCAAATTGGTTTACGTAAACCTTATTTGATATTCTAAACAAAACTTTCGATATATGATGTGAAAAATTGTGTTGCAATATTTTCAGAGGAAGTTTGAACTCCTTTAATTCCCCCACATTACTCAATCCGGGGATGCATAAATGAACAAAATTGTCGAGAGGCCATTACACCAAAAAAAACTTACTTCTATCGTGGGATTCAGTATTGCATTTTAACGATTGTCGGATCTTGGCTTGCGCTAGACCGCCTCAGCGGGCGGCGCAAAAATTTACGTCGCGTTTCATCTGGCGCGAATTTAAGCCATATTTATAATACTTAAGTTTTATGTGTGTGTTATTGAGTTAAAGTTATTCTTTTAAACCGTACTAATTATAATTTTTTTGTTTAAATAAACTGTAACGAACCTGGATCTCCAGTCTATAGCTGGACTATCACTCAGTCGGATTCTTGCACGATAAGTTAATCAAGTGATTGTTATAAGCTCAAAAGTACTCAACACGTGGCACGAGCTTCCAATAAAAACGGCTTTTGTGTTGTAAGTATACATTTTTTTATTTATATCGAAAATGTTCTTGATATTATAAAAATGTAATTTTAATTTAATTTTATTAAAAAATGTAATTGAACAATTAAGATTTTCATAGTTTCGAAAAATTTGAATCAATCATTATGAATCTTTATTTTGAAATGTCGATGGAAATATTGGTTGTATGAAAAAATTATAAGAGACAATGTTTTCGTAAAATTTAATTTTTTACTTTTGTTTGAAAAATTTTTCCATAAAACTTATATTTTTGTTATAATTTCATAAATTCAATCTAATCATTTCAAAACTGCGGCAAAAATCCTGGCCCTAATTATTTTTTTAACATTTCTCATCATTAAGTAATTTCATTAATTCTATTTATGTGTGTTTTGTACAGTGAGCAATGCCAACAAAACGCAAAGGGGCTGATTTGAGCCGTAGTACAAGTAAATCTCGAAACTTGCGAAATAAAAGATCCGAAAGAACCGAAGTACAAATCCAGCAATAAAATACTGATGCACGTGTCAAAATGGCGCAATTGCATCAAAAAGAGCGAGAAGATACACGAGCTGAACTCAATGAAGTCAGAAGATTAGAACAACGATAATCACGCCGTTTCACAGTCAATAGACGCAGAACAAATGAACAACAACGACAACAGGTACATCGAGCATTTATATCTGATTCATTCCTGCGTCTAGCATTCCAGTATGAGCCCAATATTGAATATTATGCTCATTCAAAAGTGGTAATTGGTGCTATGGACAAGGAATGTCCGCATTGTCATGCTCTGAAATTCAAAAATGAGCCACCTGGGATGTGTTGCGCGTCAGGAAAAATGCAACTACCTGAAATTAAAACACCACCTGAACCATTGAACGGCTTACTTATCGGCAAGGATCCAGATTCTAACGTGTTCCTGAAGTCAATTCGAACATTCATTTCATGCTTTCAAATGACATCGTTCGGAGCAACAGAAATAGTTCGAAATACTAATGCAAATGGTCAACAATACAATTTTACATTCAAAATCAGAGGCCAAGTTTATCATAAAATGGGCTCACTGCTGCCAATGCCAAACGAATCACATAAATTCTTACAAATCTACTTTATGGGCGACGAGGATTCCGGAAGCGCACTTGCCAATCGTGTGAATGCATGTTGTGATTATAATAACCTTGGTTCATTTTATGCCAGACGCATCGTCAGCGAGCTAGATGCTCTATTGAACGAGCACGACGAATTGTTGAAAATATTCAAATCACATATGCACCAATTACAAAGCGATAATCACGCTATCGTCATTAATCCTGATAAAACACCAGCTGGAGAGCATATTCGTAGATTCAATGCACCCGTTGTTGATGATGTTGCTGGAATCATGGTTGGCGATTGTACAGCTGCACGAGAAATTGTGATTCGTAGAAGAAATAATAATCTTCAGTTCATTGCTGACATGAACGATGTCATATGACGCTCTCCAATATCCGCTAATATTCTGGAAGGGACAAGACGGAAATTGAATAAACATAAAACAACGAGATCCCGTATCAGGTACTTCATTGATTATGAATTTGATCATTAATCATTTAACAAAACAATTAAATTATTGAACGTAATAAATTTAAATTAATTTTTATGAACAAATATTACAGGAACTGAAACAAACAAGAACGTTAACTCAAAGGATTATTATGCGTACCGATTAATGATTAGACGTGGCCTGGTCAACGTCATTCCACGATGTCGTGAGCTTTGTCAACAACATTGTTCTTGATGTGCGTACACTCCTAGGAGCCAAGTTTGACTCGGACCACTGTATTGATGCAGCGCAGATACGCATCCCCATATGTGCATTAAAGAACGTCCGTAAATTAACGCAAAGAAGGTTCGACGTCGAAAAGCTGCAATCATAACAGACTGCCGAATAATTTCCTACTCGACTTGCACACCTGCTTTCTGAGAGCAGTCATCAGCAACTTGATATAAGGGAACTCCAAAAGGGCATCTCAAACTCCCTACGTACCGCCGCTACGGAAACACTTAGTTTTCGGCAGTGCCAGAAAAATAGCTGGTATGATGAGATATGTCCAACTGCAGTGGAAAGAAAACAGACTGCCTACCTAGCAACCTTTCGATCGACCACAACGCGCGCGGGGTAGAAAAGGTACCGAGAGCTGAAGAGGGAAGCAAGACGCATTTGCTGACAAAAAAAAACGATATTGAAATGCGTGAGTAAGAAAAGCTTTAGAAGCTGGCCACCAAGGGCGGTTCTCGAAAATTCTATGAAAAGATACGGCAACTGACGGAAGGTTTCAAGACCGGAGCAAACTCTTGTACGACACAGATTTTTGATCTAGCGACGGATGCCCAGAGTATAATGAATTTATGGAGGGAGCACTTCACCAGCCTGCTAAATTGCAGTGAAAATGAGACAATTGGAGATGGTGAACTTGAAATCCCAATCAAAGACGATGGAGCAGAAGTTCCACCACCTGACCATGTCGAAGTACAGCGAAGAGAATGGGTCTGGTAGTGAACGAGGACAAAACGAAATATCTCCAGTCATCAAACAAACCGTCATCGCCCTCGCAACTCGGCTCCCACATCACTATTGACAGTCAGAACTTCGTCAGACCTGAAACCCAACGCAGAATCACTCTTGCCAACAGGTGCTACTTTGAACTGAGTAAGCAATTGAAGAGTAAAGTCCTCTCTCGGCAAACGAAACCCAAACTCTACAAGTCGTTCATCATACTCGTCCTGCCATATGGTGCGGAGACATGGACGATGACAACAACTGATGAGTCGACGTTGGGAGCTTTCGAGAGAGGTTTTGCGGAGGATTTGTGGTGTTCTATGAGTTGTTAAACAAATTATAATTGTTTTTTTAGGGGCTTTCTGTTTGGTTAGTTTCTCTATGCTGTGTTTCAGTAGTGTTTGAGTATTTTATTCGAAACAATTGAGACAGTTTTATGAAAGACTGAAAAAGCGTATGCAAATTACAAAATCAAAGCTTGATAAAAAGTTATTTGAAGTTTTCAAAACAGCAAATAACTTTTTTAGGTAGCGAAGCAATGAAACAACTGATTTGAAGATTAATTAGCAAGACTTTATCAAACTTGCCAGTGTGGTATTTTGTTTCTCGTTAAAACGATAATCTGTTAATTTTACAAAAGGAAAATAGCTCCACGTAACTACAGAATAACGATAACATAAAATTTATAAAACCTTGCCTATCCAATACTACAATATATTTTATTTCATTCGGTTAAAGCTAGTATTCCTCAAGGTAGCCTTCTTGGATCCATATAATACTCGTAAATTATATTCACTCAAATATTAAAGTGAACTGAAAGTACAAGCATCTACTTTCGCGGATGACACAGCCATATTATTTCGTTATAAATATCCTATAAAAACATCGAAAACGATTGGGGACCAATACTTCTCGTCGAAGAATCTCATTCTGAGATTTGTATACTTACTGTTAGGCTTAAGTTGATTTAATCAGATTCAGTGATAAATGAATAACCTTTAAAAAAATTTGTGTTTAGAGTGTTAAATTCACACCACTATACAACAAAATATAGTATAACCAAATTGGTTTACGTAAACCTTATTTGATATTCTAAACAAAACTTTCGATATATGATGTGAAAAATTGTGTTGCAATATTTTCAGAGGAAGTTTGAACTCCTTTAATTCCCCCACATTACTCAATCCGGGGATGCATAAATGAACAAAATTGTCGAGAGGCCATTACACCAAAAAAAACTTACTTCTATCGTGGGATTCAGTATTGCATTTTAACGATTGTCGGATCTTGGCTTGCGCTAGACCGCCTCAGCGGGCGGCGCAAAAATTTACGTCGCGTTTCATCTGGCGCGAATTTAAGCCATATTTATAATACTTAAGTTTTATGTGTGTGTTATTGAGTTAAAGTTATTCTTTTAAACCGTACTAATTATAATTTTTTTGTTTAAATAAACTGTAACGAACCTGGATCTCCAGTCTATAGCTGGACTATCACTCAGTCGGATTCTTGCACGATAAGTTAATCAAGTGATTGTTATAAGCTCAAAAGTACTCAACACGTGGCACGAGCTTCCAATAAAAACGGCTTTTGTGTTGTAAGTATACATTTTTTTATTTATATCGAAAATGTTCTTGATATTATAAAAATGTAATTTTAATTTAATTTTATTAAAAAATGTAATTGAACAATTAAGATTTTCATAGTTTCGAAAAATTTGAATCAATCATTATGAATCTTTATTTTGAAATGTCGATGGAAATATTGGTTGTATGAAAAAATTATAAGAGACAATGTTTTCGTAAAATTTAATTTTTTACTTTTGTTTGAAAAATTTTTCCATAAAACTTATATTTTTGTTATAATTTCATAAATTCAATCTAATCATTTCAAAACTGCGGCAAAAATCCTGGCCCTAATTATTTTTTTAACATTTCTCATCATTAAGTAATTTCATTAATTCTATTTATGTGTGTTTTGTACAGTGAGCAATGCCAACAAAACGCAAAGGGGCTGATTTGAGCCGTAGTACAAGTAAATCTCGAAACTTGCGAAATAAAAGATCCGAAAGAACCGAAGTACAAATCCAGCAATAAAATACTGATGCACGTGTCAAAATGGCGCAATTGCATCAAAAAGAGCGAGAAGATACACGAGCTGAACTCAATGAAGTCAGAAGATTAGAACAACGATAATCACGCCGTTTCACAGTCAATAGACGCAGAACAAATGAACAACAACGACAACAGGTACATCGAGCATTTATATCTGATTCATTCCTGCGTCTAGCATTCCAGTATGAGCCCAATATTGAATATTATGCTCATTCAAAAGTGGTAATTGGTGCTATGGACAAGGAATGTCCGCATTGTCATGCTCTGAAATTCAAAAATGAGCCACCTGGGATGTGTTGCGCGTCAGGAAAAATGCAACTACCTGAAATTAAAACACCACCTGAACCATTGAACGGCTTACTTATCGGCAAGGATCCAGATTCTAACGTGTTCCTGAAGTCAATTCGAACATTCATTTCATGCTTTCAAATGACATCGTTCGGAGCAACAGAAATAGTTCGAAATACTAATGCAAATGGTCAACAATACAATTTTACATTCAAAATCAGAGGCCAAGTTTATCATAAAATGGGCTCACTGCTGCCAATGCCAAACGAATCACATAAATTCTTACAAATCTACTTTATGGGCGACGAGGATTCCGGAAGCGCACTTGCCAATCGTGTGAATGCATGTTGTGATTATAATAACCTTGGTTCATTTTATGCCAGACGCATCGTCAGCGAGCTAGATGCTCTATTGAACGAGCACGACGAATTGTTGAAAATATTCAAATCACATATGCACCAATTACAAAGCGATAATCACGCTATCGTCATTAATCCTGATAAAACACCAGCTGGAGAGCATATTCGTAGATTCAATGCACCCGTTGTTGATGATGTTGCTGGAATCATGGTTGGCGATTGTACAGCTGCACGAGAAATTGTGATTCGTAGAAGAAATAATAATCTTCAGTTCATTGCTGACATGAACGATGTCATATGACGCTCTCCAATATCCGCTAATATTCTGGAAGGGACAAGACGGAAATTGAATAAACATAAAACAACGAGATCCCGTATCAGGTACTTCATTGATTATGAATTTGATCATTAATCATTTAACAAAACAATTAAATTATTGAACGTAATAAATTTAAATTAATTTTTATGAACAAATATTACAGGAACTGAAACAAACAAGAACGTTAACTCAAAGGATTATTATGCGTACCGATTAATGATTAGACGTGGCCTGGTCAACGTCATTCCACGATGTCGTGAGCTTTGTCAACAATTCATGGTCGACATGTACGCGAAGATTGAGAGCAAACGACTACGATTCTTACGATATAATCAACTAAAGCTGCGCGCGGAAGAGTACATTCATTTTCGAGACGCTATCAACAACAACGCCGACGTCGCCGAAATTCGTAGCCATGTCATTTTACGATTATCGTACATAGGCAGTCCACGTCATATGCAAGAATGTAAACAAGACGCTCTGACTTTCGTGCGCGCATATGGACGACCATGTTTATTTATCACGTTCACATGTAATCCAAAATGGCTAGAGATTGCATCTTTGCTACTGCCTGGCCAAAATGCAATACATCGCCATGACATTACCGCACGTGTGCTCAGATAAAAGTTCAAGTCGTTAATAAGTTTCATTACTAAATTACATATATTCGGTCCCACACGTTGCTGGCTGTATTCGGTTGAGTTGTCGCGTACTGGCCGCAACAAAAACTTCTTTTGTGTTTGTTTGTTCATTTCCTTTGTTTTGCCTAATATTCCTTTCACTCCAAGCGTTGGCAGTGGCATCTGTCGGCAAAGAATTGTATCATTCAAAGCCATGAATTGTTGGCATGGTTGTACTCGGTGTGCCTACCCAGTGGTATAAGTCTCCAAAAGGAGGTGTTCGACAAAACGGTTCCTCCACTAACAAATAATAGGGAAACGGAATGCTTTGTGCGGGTATTCCGTAAAAAGGGGTGTCGCCTTTCTTTTATACGGCGAGGGGAAAATTATCCCAGTCTACTTAGTGTGCCATGGTGGCGTGCGCTATACAACTCTGTCCCTTTGGGTAATGGGGGCGGCGCCAAATGATTGGGCACCAATACACACTCGCTTGAGAATTCTGAAGGCCGACGCGTGGCTTGCGGCCTGGCTCGTAAGTGCGTGCCGGATCAGATTCTTGTAGTCTTCGAAAGTGTGCGCACATCTTTTTGCGCAGGCGTGCGAGTAGTGATTTTAGTGAAAAAAAAACATAAATAGTAAAGTGTTGCCATTAGAGGCAACAGACGTGATTTTTGTGTTTAGCCAGGAGAGGCAGAGAGGGCAGTTGAAGCCCAAAAATTCATACCAGTGCATTGGATAGTGGCGGAGCTGGAATTTGGCGGCACCACCGGAGGAGCACCGAAGTTGGGTACTCACACCCGACTGAGAAACTTAAGTATCATTTTGCACATTTGTTGTTTTCTTACGTTTTACCTTTCGTCGTGCCTTTCGTTTTCCCCATACCCATCCTTTTAGCACCTCGCACCAAGAGCCCAGTCACACAGGCGGGTTAAAGTTACCCCGGCAGCACGGGAGTAGTGCGAGTGGTTTCGTAACCAGTTTGTTTGGACCACACCTCGGGTGCACCCCAAAAATATATTTTGTTTATTTTGTTTTATATCGTTGCTTAATTGCTGTCGTGCATTTGTTTATACCAGCGTCGATCTTTTCACTTGATTTGTTATTGTACGTAGCTAACGACCCACGCCGTCTTCACTAAGCTGGCCGGTCGCTTTGTTAATTTTGTCATCTCCTTTTTGTGCGGTAGTTTGTTTTGTTAGCGTGTGTGGTTGTTGGTAGGCGTTTGGCCAACAGCCACTGTAGGTATACATATGTATGAACGTATGTACATTCGCGCATACATATTGCTAATAATTAAAAGTGGAGGTGGCAGAGTGGCAAAAGCGAGGATTACCTCATGCACACATTTTGGTTTGGTTAATCGACAAAATCCGTCCAGAAGAAATCGGTAGTATCATTTCTGCAGAAATTCCAGATCCATCCACTGACCAACTGCTGTTTGATATAGTTACAATAATCATGATTCACGGTCCATGTGGTACTCTTCATCGCCTTGCATGGCAGATGGAAAATGAACTAAAAATTTCCCTAAAGATTTTACCAATGATACGGTCACAAATGTCGACGGATACCCAATATATCGTCGACGAAATCCTATTAATGGCGGACTATCATTTATTTAAAATATCATCAACGCAGACATTGATATTGACAATCTTTGGGTGGTGCCATATTCGCCTCTGCTGAGCAAGACATATAATGCTCTTATTAATGTTGAGCTCCGCACCTGGCGTATCTTTGGGTTCCAATTCATAAACGGGATCCAGCAGCTGTTCAGTTAGCCGTCCATCTTGATAACGGTCTGCGTGTATTTTTCACGAACGAGACAGCGATTTATTGTGCAATAAATCCGCCTAAAACTACACTCACTACATTTTTTGAATTGTGTAATCGTGCGGATGATTTTAGTGCCTTTGCACGAACATTACTCTATTCAGAAGTACCACGTTATTTCACATGGACTCAAACAAAAACATGCCCCGCAAGCAAGGCTCACCAGTTGCTGCATGTCTTAAATTATTTAAACCAAACGCCTTGGGGCGATTATTTACAGTCAATCCAAGACACACTGAGTGCCTTTATCTTCGACTGTTGTTGGTTAATGTTACTGGCCCATTATCATTTAAAGATATACGTAAAGTGAATGGGCAACACTATCCAACGTATAAAGGTGCATGCCTTGCACTCGGCTTGCTGGAAGACGACAACCCGTGGAAATGCATGCTTGCTGAAGCTGCATTGAACTGTACAGCAATACACCTTCGTCTACTATTCGCTATAGTGTTGACTACATGTTTCCCAGCCCGATATTATAGGATAATCACAAAGATTCAATGGCTGATGATATATAGCATCAACATCGTATACGGTACCACGATCTAACCATAACATTCAGCGACGCAATGTACAATGAAGCATTGATTGCTATTGAGGATCTTTTCATTGTCATTGCCAACTTACCACTTAGTAATTTCGGTATGAATTCGCCAAATCGAACTGCATCTGATTTAAAGAATACTGAAATGAATCATGAACTGCAGTACAGTACTGTAGAAATGGCAGCGATTGTTGCCCGCAATGTCCCAACAATGAATGAAATGGCACATAAACATTCGCTTGAGGCGTTGAACAGGACATTGAAATATATTAAAAACAACGACAAACTATTTGGTCATTCAGTCATTTCACGTTCAACATACGGTGATGAGATCAACGCTTGCTTAAAATCATCTCCATTGTGGCGTAATGTTGAAAAATTACAGCTAAAAGTAAATATGCGCGTTCAAATGATCCAAGATCCATCCGCTGAAACATTTTCAAAACAACTCTTAGATATCGGTGATGGAAAAGTTGCTATAGATGAAACTGGATACGTAAAATTACCGACCGATTTCTGCACAATTGCTGATTCGCAAGACACTCTTATTGAAAAAATATTTCCCGATTTACACACACAGTACATAAATCATGAGTGGCTTACAGAAAGAGCAATTTTAGTGGCAATTTAAATCTAAAGATACAAATGTTGTTGCCAGGGAACTTGGTATCATATAAATCTATTGATACAGTTTACGACGACAGTGAAGCAGTAAATTTTCCCACAGAGTTTTTGAACTCACTGGATTTGCCAGGCATGCCACCGCATAATTTACAATTAAAGGTTGAATCTCCGATTATCTTCCTTCGTAATTTGAACCCGCCCCGGCTGTGCAACGGTACGCGATTAGTCATTCAAAAATTAATGAAAAACGTGATCGAAGCCAGCATTTTAAATGGCAAGTTCATAGGTGAAAATATACTAATACCACGGATTCCTATTATACCTACAGATGTGCCAATTCAATTCAAACGTATGCAGTTTCCAATTAGATTGGCATTTGCAATGACTATCAACAAATTCCAAGGTCAAACGATGTCTATTTGTGGCTTAGATTTGAGAACACCATGTTTTTCACACGGACAATTATACGTGGCATGCTCTCGAGTGGGTAAACCATCCAGTTTGTATGTGTTAGCTAAAGATGGACCAACAAAAAATATTGTTCACACTATAGCATTAAGAGATTGATATTGTTTGTTAGTGTTACTGTCGTAATTGTTTTATTAATGATATATAATTTTAAGAAATAAATTATAATAACTTAAAAATAATGTTGGTCTTTTGTTATTTTTATATTCCCTCATCGTTTACAGCGCTCCATGCTTATTTCACGCGTATACCATATTCCACATACAATATACACATTCTAACATACGTGTACATACATACTTACAATAAGTGAGCTATTTTTTGTCTACACTAGAAATTACTTGAAAGTTATTTATATGACAAAAAAAGTTTGCCGGGTCAGCTAATCTTATATACGTAGGTATATAAAATTCTCGTGTCACAGTTTTCGTTCACGTACTCCTCCGAAACGGCTTGACCGATTCTCATGAAATTTTGTGAACGTATTGAGTAGGTCTGAGAATCGGCCAACATCTATTTTTCGTCCCCCTAAATTTCTTTTAATTTTTAGACTAAATTTATAGTTTCTATTTTTTTATGATACAACATACAAAAATACATACAATCCTAAATTTTCACCCTTCTACGATCAACAATTATTTTTTAATAGCCATTTTAGTAATTTAATCATTTTTTATCTCCGGTCGAAAACTGATCAATCGACATTTAATTAGTTATCCCCGCCAAATGTCTACAGGTGTCACTTCTGACCCAGTAAACAGCATGGAGTGGGGATGAGAACGAAGCCGGTTTCCTTTCTCTCTCACTCCCTGCACAGTTTTCGGTCATCATTATTTGTTTATGCATCAAGTGTAGTTGTGTGTGTAGTAGTGACAATTATTATTTTGCTATCTCAGTGTAACTCTCATATTAGCTATTAATAATTCCTATTTTATTTTATCAATCATAATGAAATTATTATTATTATTTTGAGTGTATTTTGCACGATTAGTAAATCAAGTGATTTTTATAACCTTAAAAGTACTCAACACGTGGCACGAGCTTCCAATAACAACGGCTTTTGTGTTGTAAGTATACATTTTTTTAATTAATATCGAAAATGTTGTTGATCTTATAAAAATGTAATTTTAATTTAATTTTATTAAAATAATGTAATTGAACAATTAAGATTTTCCTAGTTTCCAAAAATTTTAATCAATCAATATCTTTATTTTGAAATATCGATGGTGTCGCGTACTGGCCGCAACAAAAATTTCTTTGGTGTTTGTTTGTTCATTTCCTTTATTTTGCCTAATATTCCTTTCACTCCAAGCGTTGGCAGTGGCATCTGTCGGCAAATAATTGTATAATTCAAAGCCATGAATTGTTGGCTTGGTTGCACTCGGTGTGTGCCTATCCAATGGTATAAGTCTCCAAAAGGAGGTGTTCGACAAAACGGTTCCTCAACTAACAAATATTAGGGAAACCGAATGCTTTGCGCGGGTATTCCATAAAAAGGGGTGTCGCCTTTCTTTTTATATGGCGAGGGGAAAATTATCCCAGTGTACTTGGTGCGACATGGTGGCGTGCGCTACACAACTCTGTCCCTTTGGGTAATGGGCACCAATACACACTCGCCTGAGAATTCTGAAGGACGACGCGTAGCTTGCGGCCTGCTTCGCAAGTGCGTGCCGGATCAGATTCTCACAATCTACGAAACAGTGAACACCGTTTTTGACGCAGACGCAGAATAATAATATTTTTTTTATAAAATATAGAACAGTGCAGTGTTTTGCCAGACGAGGCAGCTAATAGAAGTAAGGGCAGTCGAAGCCCATAGTGTTGATTTATTGTTTCCGCGTTCTAGTGGCGCAACCGGAGTTTGACGGCACCACCGGAGGAGCACCGAAGTTGGGTACTCACACCCGACCGAGCAACTGCTAAGTATCACTTATTGTTTTCGTACGTTTTTTTGTCGTGCCGACAGCGTCGTTCCTTCGTTTTTCCCATACCCATCCTTACAGCATCCCGCACCCAGAGCCCAGTCATACAGGCGGGTTAAAGTTACCTCCGGCAGCACGGGAGTAGTGCGAATGGGTTCGTAACCAGTTTGGTTGGACCACACCTCGGGTGCACCCCAAAAATATATTTTGTCTTATATCGTTGCTTAATTGTTGTCGTGCATTTGTTTATCTAAGTTAGCGTTGATCACTTGGTTTTGTTCTTGCGAATAGTTTTGTTAGTGCACGTAGCTAGCGACCCACGCCGTCTCCACTTAGCTGGCCGGTCGCTTTGTTAGTTTTGTCATCTCCTTTTTGTGCGGTAGTTTGTTTTGTTGTCGTGTGTGGTTGTGGCCACTGTAGGTATACATATGTATGTACGTATGTACATGCGCACATACATAGTGTTTTTGGAAAAAGTGGAGGTGACAAATTGGCGCCCAACGTGGGGCCCATTATATAAAGATATTTATTTTGATAAATTTTTGCGGTTTTTATTTCAGTTGATTTTGAGTGGTTTTTTGTTGTCTAGTTTAGAGATTGGGAGTCGAACCCAGGCCCATCGGCAGATTGATTACAATATATTTAGTACAAAGGAATTTGGTGAGTCCGTTCCGTTTTGGTAAATTTGCAATTTGTTTGTTTGTTTATACTAGTAGGAAAAATTGTATGCCGAACGGGGAGAGACTGATCCAGAAGTAACCAGGCCCAAAATTTGGTTGTGTTTTTTTTTGTTAATTAGGGATTTTTGTGGTTTTTTTGTGTTTTTGATTAAAAAACTAGACAGTAGTACATATTTGTAGTAGACAATATTTGTTTTTTATTTTATAAATTTTTTTGTTTTTTGTGGTTAGGCTCCTTTGTTGTTTGCGTGTTAGGGTCTTTTGTTGAGCCAGTATAGGGTAACGAAGAAATTTTATTATGATACTAGTATTTGTAATTTTAATTTTTATTAAATTTTTATTTTTTTTTAAATAAATATTTTTTTTTTGGATTTCTTCTTGTTTTTTGTTTTTCGAGTTTGTTTTTATTGAACATGGAGATTAATCGTTTAGCGCAGGATGTGCTCGCGTACGAGATGGAGGCACGCGGCCTTCCATTCGGTACGGTAGAAGCCATGCGTAAGTCGCTTAGGGCATCGCGATTAATCGAGCGAAGAGGATCGGTAAACCTCTTTCAGGACTATCCCTTCAGTTTCGACGAAGATAAGACGGCGGTCGAGTCGAAACTGGAAGAGGTAGAGAAATTAATTTTATCGGTTTCGGGTGGAGGCAAGCCATCGCATGGAGCGAATCGGACGGGCACGACCGGGAAGCGACGGTGAGATGACTCAGCAGATGGAGCTGAAGAGCAAGTTGTTGCTCCATCTCGCCGAATTACGAGAGGTAGTCGGCAGTGAAGAAGCCGAAGAAAAGGAGATCGTTTCGGTAGAGCGCTCGGGTGCCACTCGTGCGGACCCGATAGCACCCTCGCTCTTGGAGGTACGACGCGTGGTTGAAGAGACAGTAAAGTCTCAGAAACCGATAAACTTGTCGAAGTGGGACGTCCACTTCGACGGCGAAAAAGCGGGTATGTCGCTTTTCGCATTTTTAGAACGGGTTGAGGAGTGTGTGACTCAAGCTCAACTTTTCAAAGGCGCGGTAGATTTATTCGCGGGAAAGGCGCTATTATGGTTTAGGTCGGTTAGGAAGACTCTAGGTAGCTGGGAGGAACTGGTAAGAGAGTGAAGTTGGAGTTTTTGCACCCCAACTACGACGATCTCTTACTAGACGAGATTAGGAGAAGGACTCATGGGTATGAAGATAATGTTTGATAGGCTTCAGGAGCCTTTATCTGAGAAAGGGATGTTAGGATTGATTAGGGCGAATCTCCTACCATTCTACCAGACCCAGTTAGGACTGGTGACAATAGGGTCGATTTCCGAACTAGTTGCTTTGGGTAGGCAACTAGAGGCGGTTAGGTCATCGGTGGATGCTTTTGTCCCTCCTCCGAGTCATAAGGCCAGAGGTTTGTTGGAACCTGACTTGGCTTATGTCTCGGCTGGTGCAGAGATCGCGGCTGTAGCGGAGCCGGACCTTGTTGCCAGTTTTAGGCCGGGGTCGAACACCCGGTGCTTCAATTGTAGGCGATTCGGTCATATTTCTTCAGAGTGTAGGAAGGGAATAAAATGCTTCGGGTGCGGTAGACTTGGAGTCATAAAGCGGGACTGCCCGGCGTGTGCAGCGAAGCCGAGTGGCTCCCCGCGTACCCATCGAAGTTCAGCTTCCGGTGGCGGGCGAAACCACAACCCCTTCAGATCAGGGCGCGTTAGAGATAATAGGCCGGATGACGGCGGTGCAAATTCTCGGTCAAGCGATAGGGTTGTCAGGGTGGACAACAGATCGGGAAACGGGAGATAGACCCCTGGGACTGCAGGACAGGCGGTCGCGTAGGGCGAGTTAGTGAACCGGCTAACTCCCAGCTGGCAATTGTAGGAGTTGATTTTGAAGAAGTTAGGTTGGCGTTTTTTTTGGTAACGGACGGTCACGATGAACGCCCGTATTTGGATATTAGGATCCATGGTTTTGATTTTAGGACTTTGTTGGATTCCGGTGCGACCAGAACAGTAAGAGGTCGGCTAGGTTGGCAGAAATTGAGTTCGTATGGAATTAGAGTAAGTGCAGTTTCGAATTTTTTGAGAGTGACTCTCGCGGATGGAGGTCATATCTCGGTGTTAGGTTCGGTTTTGTTGCCAATCGAGGTGGAGGGCAAGTCGGTTCTCCTAGAATGCCTCGTGGTTCCAGAGTTACCTCAGGGCATACTCCTTGGCATTGATTTTTGGGCCAAGGCTGGTATTATCCCCGATATATCGAGAATGAGGTCGTCGTTTTCTCGTTGGTGGCAATAGTGGACCACTCCGAGTTAGGCGATAGGGAATCTAGGGCATTAGGTAAACTAATAGCTGGGGCGTTCCAGGCTATGCCGGAAGGGCTAGGTCGGACCCATTTGGTCGAGCATAAGATCAGGGTAAAAGCAGGAGTTGAACCTGTGAAACAGCGTTATTACCCTGTGTCTCCCGTCATACAGTCGCGTATGGACGAGGAGATTAAGGATATGCTTGACAAAGGGGTGATAGAAAAATCACATAGTCCTTGGGCGTCTCCAGTTGTAATGATTAGGAAGAAAGACGGTACATATAGGTTTTGTGTAGATTATAGGGAATAAAAAATATTTTGAATAAATGTACCGAGAAGGATAGTTACCCCCTTCCATACGTGTCGGCGACCTTAGACAAGCTAAGGGATGCCAAGTTTCTGTCCAGTCTGGACATTAAGTCTGCTTATTGGCAAATTCCGGTGGAAGAGCAGACGAAGCCCTTCACCGCATTCACGGTACCAGGTAGAGGACTATTTCAGTTTAAGAGGATGCCATACGGTTTGCATAATGCACCGGCAACCTGGCAGAGATTTATAGATTCGGTCATAGGACCAGAGTTAGAACCTCAAGTTTTTGTGTATTTGGACGATATTATCATCGTTACAAATAATTTTGAGAAGCATTTAGAGATTTTGAATGTTGTCTTAGATAGATTAGCTAGTGCAGGGCTCAGATTAAATAGGGACAAATGTAATTTTTGTAGGTCTGAATTAAAATATTTGGGCTACGTGGTGGACAAGAACGGTCTACACGTAGACCCCGAGAAGGTAGAGGCGATGCTTCGGATTGAGGTACCGAAGAACGTAAAGCAAGTGAGGTCATTTATAGGAACAGTGTCCTGGTACCGCAGATTTATTAAAGATTTTGCAGAGTTAGTTAGGCCTCTCACCGATTTAACAAAGAAAAATCGAAAGTTCAATTGGACTGAAGATGGTGAAAGGAGTTTTAGAGAAGCGAAGGAACGCTTGGTGACAGCTCCGGTTTTGAGTTGCCCGGATTTTGATAGACCTTTCACAATCCAGACAGACGCGTCTGATTTCGGTATAGGTGCGGTGTTAACGCAAATGTTTGATGACGGTGAAAGGGTGATAGCTTATTTGAGTAGGTCCTTGAACAAAGGAGAGCGAAATTACTCGACGACCGAAAAGGAGTGTCTAGCGGTTCTGTGGGCGGTTGGGAAACTGTGACCATATGTTGAGGGCGCTAAGTTTACGGTCGTCACAGATCATTATTCACTTATTACACGCTTTATATTAGCTTCACTTGTCTGTCAGTATGTCTGTCTGTCAGTTTGTAACTTTTTAGCGGTGACGCGATCCCAATATGAAATATTTGAAATGCGAATCGTTGCATACATCGTAGCGTTAACAGAATTAATCAGAGAACGTATAATAATCCATACTAATAATTATTATACGTTCTCTGATTAATTCAGAGAAAAAAAAATCAAAATAGAGTTAATTAGAAAAATATATAAAATAAATATAGTTTAAAAAAAACTAAAAAAAAAACACTTAATAAACTTAAGACAATAGTATATAATAAATATAGTTTAAAAAAACTAAAAAACACGCATTTAAAGAATATTAAACTAAAAAGTTAAAAATAAATATAGTTTAAAAAACTAAAAAAACACGCTTTTAAAGAATATTGTACTAAAAAGTTGAAAATAAATATAGTTTAAAAAACTAAAAAACACGCTTTTAAAGAATATTGTACTAAAAAGTTGAAAATAATTTCGAAAATAAACTTAAGACAAAAGTACAATATATAAAAAATACTTGTATTGTCACCTCCACTTTTTATTATTAACCATATGTATGTGCGTATGTACATACGTACATACATATGTATACCTACAGTGGCTGTTGGTCAAGAGCCTACCAACAACCACACACGCTAACAAAACAAACTACCGCACAAAAAGGAGATGACAAAACTAACAAAGCGACCGGCCAGCTTAGTGAAGACGGCGTGGGTCGCTAGCTATGTACACTAACAAAACTATTCGCAAGGAAGGAAAACAACAATAAGTGAATTTTACTAACGCTGGTATAAACAAATGCACGACGACAATTAAGCAACGATATAAACCAAAATAAACAAAATATATTTTTGGGGTGCACCCGAGGTGTGGTCCAACCAAACTGGTTACGAACCTACTCGCACTACTCCCGTGCTGCCGGGGGTAACTTTAACCCGCCTGTATGACTGGGCTCTGGGAGCGGGATGCTAGAGGGATGGGTGAGGACGAACGGAGGGAACGACACTGTCGGCACGACAATAAAAACGTACGAAAACAATAAATGATACTTAGCAGTTGCTCGGTCGGGTGTGAGTACCCAACTTCGGTGCTCCTCCGGTGATGCCGCCAAACTCCGGTTCCGCCACTCTCCACACAAACGACTTCGTCCTGACACAAAACCAGGCTTCCACTGCCTCCTGCTCACTAACACTGATTTTCCCGCTCTTAGCCTCGACTGGCCTTACACTTATAAAATTTTATTTGGTTGAATAAGTTGAAGGATCCGTGTGGTAGGTTAGCTAGGTGGGCTTTGAAACTCCAGCAATACGATTTCGATATAGTGCATTGGAAAGGCAAGGAACATGTGGTTCCAGATATGCTATCCCGAAGTGTGCCAGTTATATCTGAGGTGACTACTGCCGACCCTTGGTTGGTAAGGATGATTCGGTTAGTAGAGAAAAAGACTTTGTCGTATCCAGCGTGGAGAGTTGAAGATGGCAACCTCTACAAGTTTGTTAGGTCGCGATTTCCTTCTGTTTACGGCGATTCACCAGAGTGGAAAAAAGTAATAGGGCGTGATGGTAGAGGTGAGATTTTAAAACAATGTCACGACAATCCGTTAGGAGGCCATATGGGTGTGAAAAAGACTTTTGCGCGGATTTCACAAAAGTTCTACTGGCCAAGGATGAAGTCGGACATTGCGAAATATGTTAGGGCATGTAAAATTTGTCAACAGGTGAAACCTGAGAATTCACAGCCAGCTGGGGGTATGATAGAGAGGACCAAGGCAGTCGAGCCTTGGGAAATGATTTGTGTAGATCTGGTAGGGCCTTTAGTGAAGTCGTCACAAGGCTACCAGTATATTCTAACAGTAGTGGACTATTTTTCCAAATTTCCCCTCCTATTTCCTTTGCGTACTGCCACGGCAAAAAGCGTATGCAAACAATTGGAGGACAATGTATTTCTTTTGTTTGGAGTTCCTCGGTCGGTTGTGTGTGACAATGGACCCCAATTTAGGAGTCGAGAGCTTCGGGGGCTCTGCGGTGACTATGGCGTCCAACTCCGGTACACCGCACACTATCACCCACAGGCTAACCCGGCCGAGAGGATTAATCAGATCATTAAAACGACACTTAGGGCTTATATATCAGAGAACCAGAGGACATGGGACCAACAGTTAGCGAAGGTAGCATGCTGTATTAGGACAGCGCAACACGAAGTGTTAGGAGCTACGCCATATTTTGTGAATTTCGGTAGGGAAATGGCGGAAGAAGGCAGTAGGGACTTCATAGACAGTTTAGGAGATCAGGAGAAATTAAATTGTCAGGGGCGAGCAAAGAGGCTCGAAGAGATTAGGACCAACATTAGAACTAGGTTAGAGCAGGCGAGTGAGAAGCTTGCGAGGCAGTACAATCTCAGGCGTCGAGATGTACAGTATATGCCTGGAGAGTTAGTGTTGAGGAAGAATTTTATGCTGTCGGATGCAGCGAATTTTTATGCAGCGAAGTTAGCGCCAAAGTATGTAGGGCCGTTTATTGTTAGGAAGAGAGTGTCACCGTGGACATACACACTGACAGATGACTTAGGCAAAGACAAAGGGACTTGGAACGTTAAAGAGTTGAGGCCATATATGGATTGGTAAGATACGGTAGAAGATTTCCTTTGCCTGCGTACTGGCCGCAACAAAAATTTCTTTTATCTTTGTTTGTTCATTTCCTTTGCTTTGCCTAATATTCCTTTCACTGCAAGCGTTGGAAGTGGCATTTGTCGGCAAATAATTGTATAATTCAAAGCCATGAATTGTTGGCACGGTTGCACTCGGTGTGTGCCTACCCAGTGGTATAAGTCTCCAAAAGGAGATGTTCGTCAAAACGGTTCCTCCACTAACAAATATTAGGGAAACGGAATGCTTTGCGCGGGTATTCCGTAAAAAGGGGTGTCGCTTTTCTTTTTATATGGCGAGGGGAAAATTATCCCAGTGTACTTGGTGTGCCATGGTGGCGTGCGCTATATAACTCTGTCCCTTTGGGTAATGGGGGCGGCGCCAAATGACTGGGCACCAATACACACTCGCCTGAAAATTCTGACGGCCGACGCGTAGCTTGCGGCCTGGCTCGTAAGTGCCAAGAAAGTGAACATCTTTTTTGCGCAGGCGTGCGTGTATATATATTAGAAAAAAAAAACAAAAACAAAATAAAATTTTATAAGTGTAAGGCCAGTCGAGGCTAAGAGCGGGAAAATCAGTGTTAGTGAGCAGGAGGCAGTGGAAGCCTGGTTTTGTGTCAGGACGAAGTCGTTTGTGTGGAGAGTGGCGGAACCGGAGTTTGGCGGCATCACCGGAGGAGCACCGAAGTTGGGTACTCACACCCGACCGAGCAACTGCTAAGTATCATTTATTGTTTTCGTACGTTTTTATTGTCGTGCCGACAGTGTCGTTCCCTCCGTTCGTCCTCACCCATCCCTCTAGCATCCCGCTCCCAGAGCCCAGTCATACAGGCGGGTTAAAGTTACCCCCGGCAGCACGGGAGTAGTGCGAGTAGGTTCGTAACCAGTTTGGTTGGACCACACCTCGGGTGCACCCCAAAAATATATTTTGTTTATTTTGGTTTATATCGTTGCTTAATTGTCGTCGTGCATTTGTTTATACCAGCGTTAGTAAAATTCACTTATTGTTGTTTTCCTTCCTTGCGAATAGTTTTGTTAGTGTACATAGCTAGCGACCCACGCCGTCTTCACTAAGCTGGCCGGTCGCTTTGTTAGTTTTGTCATCTCCTTTTTGTGCGGTAGTTTGTTTTGTTAGCGTGTGTGGTTGTTGGTAGGCTCTTGACCAACAGCCACTGTAGGTATACATATGTATGTACGTATGTACATACGCACATACATATGGTTAATAATAAAAAGTGGAGGTGACAATACAAGTATTTTTAATATATTGTACTTTTGTCTTAAGTTTATTTTCGAAATTATTTTCAACTTTTTAGTACAATATTCTTTAAAAGCGTGTTTTTTTAGTTTTTGAAACTATATTTATTTTCAACTTTTTAGTACAATATTCTTTAAAAGCGTGTTTTTTTAGTTTTTTAAACTATATTTATTTTTAACTTTTTAGTTTAATATTCTTTAAAAGCGTGTTTTTTAGTTTTTTTAAACTATATTTATTATATACTATTGTCTTAAGTTTATTAAGTGTTTTTTTTTAGTTTTTTTTAAACTATATTTATTTTATATATATTTCTAATTAACTCTATTTTGATTTTTTTTTCTCTGAATTAATCAGAGAACGTATAATAATTATTAGTATGGATTATTATACGTTCTCTGATTAATTCTGTTAACGCTACGATGTATGCAACGATTCGCATTTCAAATATTTCATATTGGGATCGCGTCACCGCTAAAAAGTTACAAACTGACAGACAGACATACTGACAGACAAGTGAAGCTAATATAAAGCGTGTAAAAATAATAATAATATTTTTTTTATAAAATATAGAACAGTGCAGTGTTTTGCCAGGCGAGGCAGCTAATAGAAGTAAGGGCAGTCGAAGCCCATAGTGTTGATTTATTGTTTCCGCGTTCTAGTGGCGGAACCGGAGTTTGACGGCATCACCGGAGGAGCACCAAAGTTGGGTACTCACACCCGACCGAGCAACTGCTAAGTATCACTTATTGTTTTCGTAAATTTTTTTGTCGTGCCGACAGTGTCATTCCTTCGTTTTTCCCACACCCATCCTTATTGCATCCCGCACCCAGAGCCCAGTCATACAGGCGGGTTAAAGTTACCTCCGGCAGCACGGGAGTAGTGCGAGTGGGTTCGTAACCAGTTTGTTATTTTGTTTATTTCGTCTTATATCGTTGCTTAATTGTTGTCGTGCATTTGTTTATCTAAGTCAGCGTTGATCACTTCACTTGGTTTTGTTCTTGCGAATAGTTTTGTTACTGTACGTAGCTAGAGCCGTCTCCACTTAGCTGGCCGGTCGCTTTGTTAGTTTTGTCATCTCCTTTTTGTGCGGTAGTTTGTTTTGTTGACGTGTGTGGTTGTTGGTAGGCGCTTGACCAACAGCCACTGTAGGTATACATATGTATGTACGTATGTACATGCGCACATACATAGTGTTTTTGGAAAAAGTGGAGGTGACAATGGAAATAGTGGTTGTATGAAAAAATTATAAGAGACAATGTTTTCGTAAAATTTAATTTTTTGCTTTTGTTTGAAAATTTTGTCCATAAAATTTATATTTTTGTTATATTTTCATAATTTCAAAATTAATAATTTCAAGACTGCGGCAAAAATCCTGGCCCTAATTATTTTTTTAACATTTCTCATCATTAAGTAATTTCATTAATTCTATTTATGTGTGTTTTGTACAGTGAGCAATGCCAACAAAACGCAAAGGGGCTGATTTGAGCCGTAATACATGTAAATCTCGAAACTTGCGAAATAGAAGATCCCAAAGAACCGAAGAACAAATACAGAAACAAATTACTGATGCACGTGTCAGAATGGCGCAATTGCATCAATAAAAGCCAGAAGATACACGAGCTGAACGCAATGAAGCCAGAAGATTAGAACAACGATAATCACACCGTTTCACAGTTGATGATGTTGGAATCATGATTGGCGATTGTACAGCTGCACGAGAAATTGTGATTCGTAGAAGAAATAATAATCTTCAGTTCATAGCTGACACACATCGTTCATTTGACGCTCTCCAATATCCGCTAATATTCTGGAAGGGACAAGACGGATATTGAATAAACATAAAACAACGAGATCCCGTATCAGGTACTTCATTGATTATGAATTTGATCATTAATCATTTAACAAAACAATTAAATTATTGAACGTAATAAATTTAAATTAATTTTTATGAACAAATATTACAGGAACTGAAACAAACAAGAACGTTAGCTCAAAGGATTATTATGCGTACCGATTAATGATTAGACGTGGCCTGGTCAACGTCATTCTACGATGTCGTGAGCTTTGTCAACAATTCATGGTCGACATGTACGCGAGGATTGAGAGCGAACTAAAGCTGCGAGACGCTATCAACAACAACGCCGACGTCGCCGAAATTGGTAACCATGTCATTTTACTATCATCGTACGTTGGCAGTCCACGTCATATGAAAGAATATTACAGAATGCTCTGACTTTCGTGCGCGCATATGGACGACCATGTTTATTTATCACGTTCACATGTAATCCAAAATGGCCAGAGATTGCATCTTTGCTACTGCCTGGCTAAAGTGCAATACATCGCCATGACATTACTGCGTGTGTGTTCAGATAAAAGTTGAAGTTTTTAATAAGTTTCATTACTAAATTACATGTATTCGGTCCCACATGTTGCTGGCTGCATTCGATTGAGTGGCAAAAGCGAGGATTACCTCATGCACACATTTTGGTTGGGTTAATCGACAAAATCCGTCCTGAAGAAATCGATAGTATCATTTCTGCGGAAATTCCAGATCCTCCTGTTTGATATTGTTACAACAAACATGATTTAGGGTCCATGTGGTACTCTTAATAGTTTATCGCCTTGCATGGCAGATGGAGAATGAACTAAAAATTTCCCTAAAGATTTTACCAATGATCCGGTCACAAATGTCGACGGATACCCAATATATCGTCGAAGAAATCCTGATAATGGCGGACAATCATTTATTATAAATATCATCAACACAGACATTGATATTGAAAATCGTTGGGTGGTGCCATATTCGCCACTGCTGAGCAAGACATATAATGCTCTTATTAATATTGAGTTCCGCAGTTCTGTGAAGAGCATCAATCACATTTGCAAGTATGCCCATAAAGGCAGTGATATGGCTGTGTTTAGAGTGGAAAATACTAATGTGAATGCTCCTTCAGTGAATAAAAACGATGAAATAACGCTCTACCAAATTGGTCGGTACATCAGCTCCAATGAAGCTGCTGGACGTATCTTTTGTTTTACAATTCATGAACGGGATCCAGCAGCTGTTCAGTTAGCCGTCCATCTTGTATTTTTCACGAACGAGACAGCTGTTGATCGTGCAATAAATCCGCCTAAAACTACACTAACTGCATTTTTTGAATTGTGTAATCGTACGGATGATTTTAGTGCCTTTGCACGAACATTACTCTATTCAGAAGTACCACGTTATTTCACATGGACTCAAACAAAAACATGGATGCCCCGCAAGCCAGGCTCACCAGTTGCTGCTTGTCTCAATTTATTTAAATCAAACGCCTTGGGGCGATTATTTACAGTCAATCCAAGACACACTGAGTGCCTTTTTCTTCGACTATTGTTGGTTAATGTTACTGGCCCATTATCATTTAAAGATATACGTAAAGTGAATGGGCAATACTATCCAACGTATAAAGATACATGCCTTGCACTCGGCTTGCTGGAAGACGACAACCAGTGGAAATGCATGCTTGCTGAAGCAATACACTTTCGTCTACTATTCGCTATAGTGTTGACTACATGTTTTCCAGCCCGATATTATAGGATAATCACAAAGATTCAATGACTGATGATATATTGCATCAACATCGTATACGGTGCCACGATCTAACCATAATATTCAGCGACGCAATGTACAATGAAGCATTGATTGCTATTGAGGATCTTTGCATTGTCATTGCCAACTTACCACTTAGTAATTTCGGTATGAATTCGCCAAATCGAACTGCATCTGATTTAAAGAATACTGAAATGAATCATGAACTGCAGTACAGTACTGTAGAAATGGCAGCGATCGTTGCCCGCAATGTTCCAACAATGAATGAGGAACAAAGAACCATTTATGATCGCATTATGCTCGCAGTTTCAGCTGGACAAGGTGGGTTCTTCTTTTTGGATGCACCGGGTGGAACTGGCAAAACATTCGTTATTTCGGTAATTCTTGCTGAAATACGATCAAATAATGGCATTACATTGGCCGTTGCATCATCGGGCATTGCAGCAACTTTATTGGATGAAGGTAGAACAGCTCATTCAGTTTTTAAGCTGACACTAAATATTCAGAATAACCCTGACGCAGTATACAACATTAAGAAACAATCGTCCATGGCCACTGTGCTGAAACGGTGTAAAATTATTATCTGGGATGAATGTACTATGGCATAAAAACATTCGCTTGAGGCGTTGAACAGGACATTGAAATATATTAAAAACAACGACAAACTATTTGGTCATTCAGTCATTTCACGTTCAACATACGGTGATGAGATCAACGCTTGCTTAAAATCATCTCCATTGTGGCGTAATGTTGAAAAATTACAGCTAAAAGTAAATATGCGCGTTCAAATGATCCAAGATCCATCCGCTGAAACATTTTCAAAACAATTCTTAGATATCGGTGATGGAAAAGTTGCTATAGATGAAACTGGATACGTAAAATTACCGACCGATTTCTGCACAATTGCTGATTAGCAAGACACTCTCATTGAAAAAATATTTCCCGATTTACACACGCAGTACATAAATCATGAGTGGCTTACAGAAGGAGCAATTTTAGTGGCAAAAAATGTAGACGTTGAAAATTTAAATCTGAAGATACAAATGTTGTTGCCAGGGAACTTGGTATCATATAAATCTATTGATACAGTTTGCGACGACAGTGAAGCCGTAAATTTTCCCACAGAGTTTTTGAACTCACTGGATTTGCCAGGCATGCCACCGCATAATTTACAATTAAAGGTTGAATCTCCGATTATCTTCCTTCGTAATTTGAACCCGCCCCGGCTGTGCAACGGTACGCGACTAGTCATTCAAAAATTAATGAAAAACGTGATCGAAGCCAGCATTTTAAATGGCAAGTTCATAGGTGAAAATATACCAATACCACGGATTCCTATTATACCTACAGATGTGCCAATTCAATTCAAACGTATGCAGTTTCCGATTAGATTGGCATTTGCAATGACTATCAACAAATTCCAAGGTCAAACGATGTCTATTTGTGGCTTAGATTTGAGAACACCATGTTTTTCACACGGACAATTATACGTGGCATGCTCTTGAGTGGGTAAACCATCCAGTTTGTTTGTGTTAGCTAAAAATGGACTAACAAAAAATATTGTTCACGCTATAGCATTAAGAGATTGATATTGTTTGTTAGTGTTACTGTCGTGATTGTTTTATTAATGGTATATAATTTTAAGGAATAAATTATAATAACTTAAAAATAATGTTTGCCTTTTGTTATTTTTATATTCCCCCATCGTTTACAGCACTCCATGCTTATTTCACTCGTATACCACATTCTTACGTACACGCAATATACACTTTCTAACATACCTACATAATAACAATAAGTAAGTTTTTTTGTCTACACTAGAAATTACTTGAAAGTTATTTATATAGCAAAAAAAAGTTTGCCGGGTCAGCTAGTATAATATATATATTTAATTGATTGTATAAGTGTATATACCATATATGTTCTTCAATCTAAATGTAAATTGTTGTTTTTGCTGTGGAGGCTTCAAGGATTTGGACTTGGGGTACAAGGCGCCCGATGGCGCAACGTGCATTGGAGATTCAAGTCTATGATCTAAAATTTTAAGTCCTGTAAATACACACGAAAAGTTTGAAATCGTAATGGAAAGTGTTTCAGGTTTACTCTAACAAATATTAGGGAAACGGAATGCTTTGCGCGAGTTAGTGAGTATAAGGGCAGCTGAGTCCCAGAAAAGTTGTCTTGTGTTGCAGTGGTGGAGCCGAAGTTGGACGACATCACCCGTAGGAGCACCGAAGTTGAATACACACACCCGACTGAGAAACCAATAAGTATCACTTTTTGTTTGATTATTGTTTGTTAACGTTTTGTCGTGCCGACAGTCTCGTTCCCTCCATTCATCATCACCCATACTTATAGCATACCGAGTTATGAACGCATTGGGTTAGCGCAAGTTATTTTACTTGGTTTGTTATTTATAAAATCATAACAACAATTTTTTTGTAGTATTTGAAAGGCGCTTAAATATAAGCGAAGGTTGTGTTTAATTGCTTTCCGATTGAACGTAAAATTAAGTATACCAAGTAAATATTTAACTCGCGACGAGGATGGGATATGTTGGTTAATAAATAACATATCCAGAGATAATCGAACTATTAAAAAAAGAATTATAATAAAATAATATTGTAAAACAAAATAAACTAAAATCAGAAAAAAACATTTTTTTCTTTACACGTTAAAGTGTGAGAAAAAGTGAAATTTCCCTTGTGTGGGACACGAAAAGAGGTAGTACAAATCTATAGTGCAGTTAAAATACACAAACAATTACTAAAACCTGTTGTAACTCCGGTTTGTATAAAAAAAGGAAATTCAATGAAATAATGACATTCATTTGAACTTTAAATTACACAAACATTTACTATAAAGTGTTTTGGCTCAGAATGACTTTCATTTCAACTTGAAAAGGTGAGACATTAGTGATTCCAACAAACTTTATGAAAGAGAACAATATTGAAACAAAACAAGTATAAATTAAGACAACTATTAATCAATCAACAACAATAACAGTAACAGTAAGAATGTCTTTAACATTAGCTCAGAGTTTGTGCGAAGCGAGGAGTTTACCGGTTTTCACCGGGAGCGAGGAGTATACATACGCTCAGCAACTACCTGGGAGACGTTCAGATTGTTTTGCAGTTGACGCCTGAGGATCATTCAGGCAGTTTTGGGAATGATAATTAGTTGAGATATGAACATAATACGTATAATACAGAAAATTTTAAGAGTTTAAATAAAAATAGAAATTTTAGTAATGTGCCAATTCCGATGGAAGTGGATGCTTTAAATGGAACTAAAAATTTTCATTTGCAGTCTCTGGAGCACAGTTACCGATAGTACCTAGTTTTAACAATAAGCAATGTTAAGGCTGGGTGTTTCATTGATAGTGGATCTGCCACTACAAATGGAAATTATAACTTTTACTCAACACATTAATAATATTAGGTCAAGTAAAAAGTTCGTTCGGTTTTTATCTAAGAGATAAAAAGAAGTACTAGTGTTACGTGTTGCATCATGTCATACTATACGGCGCTGAAAATATTTTTATTGTTTGTCTTTGACAGTTTTTCGATTAATTGACTCAATACGTTGTGAGCGCTCGTCAAAGATGGACACCAGCAAAGAGAAAATTCGCTATAGTTTACAATTTTTCTTCGATCAAGGCGAAAAAGCAGGCAAAGCGGCTGAAAAAATCAATTCAGTTTATGGGCCCAATACTGTAAACGAACGTGTAGCACAAAAGTGGTTTGCTAGGTTCCGTTCCGGTAATTTCGATGTCAAAGACGCACCACGCGTCGAACTAACGCAAAAAAAAATAAAAATGATGGACCGAATTTCCATCTGCGAATCGCTGCTGAACCGCAGCAAAATCGACCCATTTCTGAAGCGTTTGGTGACTGGCGATAAAAAAAGGATCAGTTACGACAACGCCAAGCGAAATCGGTAGTGGTCGAAACGCGGTGAGCCGGCGGAAACGGTGGCCAAGCCAGGATTGACGGCCAGGAAGGTTTTGCTGTGCGTTTGATGGGATTGGCAAGGAATCATCTACTACTCAGAAGAGGCCATCTTTGATCAACAGAGGCCATCAGGACAACGCCGGGCCACATACACGTACGTCTTTAGTAACGCGCCAGAAGCTTCAGGACCTCGGATGGGAAGTACTAATGCACCCACCTTATAGTCCGGACCTGGCACCAAGTGATTACCATTTTTTCCTGTCCATGGAGAACGCGCTTAATGGTGAGAAATCGACAAATCTACACAAAGTTATCATAATTTTAAAAATTAATAAAAAAAAAAAACGACCGAACGAACAGATCATCAACCCTTAAAGTGGTTAAAAGATCCAAACTCAAAGATAAATAGGTGGAAAGTATTATTAGATGAGTTTCAATTCGATATTGAATTCCTTAATGAAAGGATAAACAAGTAGAAAAACTTTTTAGAAAATATAAGATAATTTATGTTTCTGAAAAGGATATTTTGAATCATTGCTATCTGAACGATCTATTTAGAAGAGAATTAAGAAAGGGTACTCGGGTTCAAATCTTGATGCCACCAACATCCAAAAGTTAAGGAAAATTAATATAAATAAAAAATTAAGTTAAATTTTCTAGTTGCGGTCGCCCCTCGGCAGGGGCGATTTTCGGCTGAGCTCCTCCTCGAATATGTGGTTTTGCGTCTTGATAACTTTTGGATGTTGGTCGCGCCAGGATTTGAACCCGGGCCTTCCGAATGGTAGTAAGCAATGCTAACCACTTGGCTACTGCGGCTGCCAGAATTTACACTTGTGAATGATCAACTTTTTTTTGTTCCCTCTGTCAATATGTAGTTCACCTATACTCCCGGTCGCTCTCATTATATCATCCATTTGTATGAATTATTAACCGATTTGCTTTCACCATGTTACTAACGAAACGCTGTGACGTTGACTGTGGACTTTTACGCCCAACCAAAAATGTTAAAACTCGTTTTGCCCTAACGGATCCATGAACGAGGAAATTTTCACTGTTTCTGGGTGTATATAAAAATGAGGAAACCGATATTTAAATATTTTTTAAATCTAACTTTGTAAACAACTCTTTTTCTGCTAACCTATATATTAAATCGTAAATTGAACAGATCGGTTTATTTTATAAGGGTTCGGTAATCGACGCACATTTTTATGTTACCGGCCTTCTTGCGTAATAGCACTATAAGAGAAAAAAATTCCGAAACGCCAGGTCTGATGAATTCTTTCTTTAAATACTCATCCACCAGCTTCTGTATGTTATTTTTCACGATGTACGAGAAGCGCCTTATCGTACAATTCAACGATTTCACGTTATCTACAGCTAGCTTCATTTCAATTGCTCGCTTAAAAAAAACAAAGCGGCTGGAGCTGACGTAAATCGGCTTCAAAATCAGTCGTTGATTCCGAAAAGAATAAATAAAAATCGAATTGAATTAATTTAGTGTTTAATTATGAATTTGTTTAAAAGAACAAATTATTGTAACATTAGCATGTGTATGTGTTTTAAACAATATTCTTTACTTACACTTTGTAAAGTTGGGCAATCGTTGGTCAGCTCGGGGTATCTTCTTGAACTTGCAAATCGGAATTGAATTACGCGAATTGTAATATTGTTGGTCAAACGAATAAATTGCGGATATAAAGATAAAAAACGGTTGCTATTTATTTAGAAATATATTTACTTAAGCCGTTTGGCTACTCGCATATACCCAGTAGGAAGTTAGAACATTTAGGCTTCTGGCCTAAACAAGCTGTCAAGCTGAATAGAGAAGGTACAATCTTCTATAGGATATGGGTCTGGTAGTGAGCGAGGGCAAGACAAAATATCTCCTGTCTTCAATTAAACAGTCATCGCATTCGCGACTTGGCTCCCATGTCACTGTTGACAGTCATAACTTCGAGGTCGTAGATAATTTCGTCTATCTAGGAACCAGCGTCAACATCAATAATAATGTCAGCCTTGAAATCCAGCGCAGAATCACTCTTGCCAACAGGTGCTACTTTGGACTAAGTAGGCAATTGAAAAGCAAAGTCCTCTCTCGGCGAACGAAACCCAAACTCTCCAGAGAAAGAGGAAAACCTCCACTCCGTTGGAAGGACCAGGTAGAGAAGGACCTGGCTGTACTTGGTATTTCCAATTGGCACCACACAGCAAAAAGAAGAAACGAATGGCGCAATGCTGTTAACTTGTCTATAATCGCGGTGTCTACGCCAGTAAAGTAAGTAAGTACCTTATTATTTTTAGTAGATATTAAATTTTCATTTTCAAAATTTTTTCAGTATACTGTATTTCACATTTACTTTACTAAAATCTTTTAAACATTCTTAGTGTAATTATTTTGAATGATCTTTTCTTCTTTACTCACTTATTTTTACATATTTTAAGAAAATCTTCTCCCATCTGTGTCAACCACAAAGTTTCTATAAACTTTTATATTTTCCACCTATTTTACATTTTATTTTTGACTTATTTAAACCAAAATAGTTCTTTTCGTTATAAGTATTAAGTAAACTGAAGGACTGGTTTGTTTGTATAAATTAAATATTTATGTTAAACAACAAAGAAAAATGGTAGCAGGACAGTTGTTTCAGAGATCACCATATCTCCTCATCAAACTTTTTATGGTAGGAATCGAACCAACGAATCCTAGATTAAAAGGCGAGTGGTCTGTCACTGCGCCAACATCAGTCATGTAATCTGTTTTTGTATTATTCAGTTCGTTATTAACCGACAATTATTAAGTGCGCTAATTTAGCCGCTATTTTCTTAATATCGTGGTTGCTGAGACGTCCGAGCTATAACAAAAATTAATAGTATGGCCGCAAAGGCGCTTAAAAAATAGTTTTAATTCAAATTAAACAAAAAATTCATATACAATTTCTTAGGAACGGTAGACTTTGTTATTAAGCTGAACAGACTGCCAGATTTATGAGGCACCCTATGAAAAATATACAATAAATGTTCACAAATAGGAATTATAAAATTAAAAGACCTTACAAATTTCTTTCAATAAGGAGACAACCGCTCAATAAGTTGTACACCTCCACAAGCACAACATGCTCCTTTTTCCTTTTTGGATTTCTTGTAATCTGCTGCAAAACGGCCCCGGGAATTATGAAAGCATCTGATTTCGTCTTTAACTTGTCGCCCCTCCTCACTTAACATTTCTACCTTGAACGTTGATACTAACGTTCTTGTTGCAATCGTCGTAGAAGTTGAGTTCGTCATTGCTTCTGCCACTCTTCTTGATTTTATTGTTTCCACCGTCATCGTTGATGTCGTTACAGTCGTTGCCTACCTCGATTTAAAAATTTGAAGTTTCTTCAGTCAGCGCTGCTTGTAGTTGGTCGTTCTTGTGTATGTTTTGTGCGTCAGCTTGTATTTGTACTGAAATGTCGTCGCACAGTACACCACGCTCATTTAATACGATCGGCAAGTGTGTTGTTGTTAAATTTTTAGTTTACCATATAAATTTTCTTTCGCTGCACCTTAACTTCTCTTACAATTGTTTCTGTCACTTTTATTTATATGCCCTCAAATTGTGGAACTCCAAATATTACTTCTGAATTGATGACGACCGATCAATTTGAATGTCGATTTTACTATCAACTTATGTTCACTGTGTCGAGATACTTACCAACCATTGTCGAGACTGTAAAGTATATTAACTCTCTTTTTTTCTTCCTTCTTTGTCGCGATATTTGATCGGTTGTCAAAATCATTCATGCAACTCTGCGAATTGGAACTGGAATATACCTGAAATTAGCCAAATCGACCAGGTGATCATAAGTGTGAGCCCAAACCAGAAACATAAGGTAAGTTCCCCTACTTTGGAAGCTGTATAAATGTTCGGCGAGGAACCCAGCGTTGTCCACCGTCCGCCTACGGACCGAAAATCAGTCACAGTGCAGACTGTCTTGTACCCGTGACCGATCGCGGAAGGTCGCGGTTACTCTTGCCTTTTACATTAAACATCTACAGATTTGTTCATCAGCTGCTGTAAATAACATAGGAAAAAGGAGAAGGAATTTACTTCGAAAGTGAATCAGCGGAATGTGTATTAAAATCGTTACACAAAGTAGTAAAAGGGTCATGCATATCAAAATTTTCTTTGCAGGAACACAATGAAAGGGGCTTAAAGTGTCTAGATGATTTTCAAATTAAGTTAAATAAAACTCCAAGCATATTTCTACGATTATGGAGTGTATGCAGATTAACGCGCCTTAAATGAATTTGTAATGTAACGAACCCTGTTCTCCGGTCTATAGCTGGGCTATCACTCAGCCGGATTATGGGTTTCTCCTATAATATTGATTCCAAAAGAGAAGAGTAAAGGACAACACGAGTTGGTCTACTTTTACACATATTATGTTTGTTCGTATATAGGCGATATGCACACACGAATTATCGACTCTGTTAATAGCGACGGAATGTTGCCAGTCGCCAGTGTGATTGCATAATTTTAAACAAACTTATAATTATCGCCAACGAATGTTATAATTTATATGGTTGAATATAAACGCCAATCAAATATACATGATCTATATGGTATTAAAAAATTAATTACGAATTCAGTTTTCATTTATTTACAAAAAACTACGCATTTTCTTATTTTATTTGATATTCCTTTAAAAATGTCTATACTGGTAACCTTGCACGTTATACGACGACGTTGGCATAGTTCAGCGAATCAAGAAGCTACGCTGGCTAGGCCATCAGTTGAAAGTAGAGCAGAAATAAATGCATCCCAAAGAATTCACACATCTGAAATTCGTGCATGAGAATCACGAGAACAGCGTGATAATCGTCGACAAGGAATTGCTTTGAGAACCAGGGTGGCACGTCAACAACACATAGATTTATTTAGAAAACAAACCCGAGAAAATCATGGGACCAACCGCGCAACAATCCGTGGAGCATTTGTTCGTCTTGAAATTAATTATGAACCAGACATCAATTACTCGGCTGTTTCCAAAGTTACTATTGATGCGATGGACAAAATATGCAATTATTGTCAGGCGTTAAAATTTCGCAATGAAACGCCCGGCATGTATTGCGCATCAAGAAAAGTTGTATTGTCCTCACTCCCTACTCCACCTGAACCTTTAAAATCCCTTCTTTCTGCCATTTCAAATTAATCAATATTACTTTTGCGTAAGACACGAAAATTAAATTTTTGCTTCCAAATGACGTCGTTTGGAGCATCCAAAGTTTGTGATTAGTCATCTGATGGTCATAATTTTGCGACAACATTCAAAATTCAAGGCCAGGTACCATAAAATTGGATCATTGATGCCAATGTCAAATGAAGATCCAAAATTTCTTCAGATCTATTTTATGGGCAATTGTGAAGAAGGTGTAACAACTCTATGCCAATATAATTTCATTGAACAAGCAGAAGAGGGAGCAATTGTATTATCTTGAGAATTATTTTTGGAGAACAATAATCAATTGGTTTAATTGTTTAAAAGAGTATCACCACAATTAAAAAGTGACAATTATCAAATTGTCATCAAAGCGGACAAAGTATCCCTGGGAGAACAAGCCGGCAGATTCAATGCACCAACAGTTGATGAAATTGCTATTATTATGGTCGGTGATCCAGTTGACTACAGATCCATAAAAATTACACGCCGAGATAATTCAGTGAGCCGGTTTGTTCGGCTGAAGAACCAGACGCTGATTTTTCCATATTTTCGGGAAAACTCATTCATTAAAGCTCGGTGAAAGCCCTTTTTTATGTTTGAATGCGATTTTAACTGCCTTATTTGGGATCCCATCAAGTCCAGACATGTTTGTGTTGCCGAAACTCTCCGCCACTCTAATTACTTCCTTCTCATCGATTGTGTACGCTTCCACCACTGAGAATATACTTCTACTAAATTGTGGTTACTGGGTAGGGAAGAGCTCCCAGTACCTAGGTTACTGTCCGACATGAGTTTGAAGGTTTCCTCATATAGAGTTTCCACCTTCCATCCTTTTCTTTTTTTTTTTGTACTTGCCTTAGTCTGCGTTTACTTTTCGACTTCTAGCATAATAGCAAGGTGGTCGCTATGCGTATAGAAATTGCACACCTTCCAACTTGAAGATCGAACTAGTATCCTGCTGACAAACGTAATGTCTATTATCGACCCGCGGCCATTCTTCTCGAAAGTATTTCTCCCGTCGGTGTTAAGTAACACGGCATCTAGTAGAGAGAATGCTTTGAGCAGAGCACGGCCCGCCTATTTGTGCAGCTACTACTGTATCATAAAAGCAAAGAATTGAAATGATTTTCTGGAAAAACATATATATTTCCACTTATTTAACTTAGGGACATACAGTTTGCATCACACCACTTAACTAATTTATTAAGGTCAAGTTGCAAGAGTTCTCTATATTCAATAGAAAGAACTGATTTAAAGAGCTTGACATCATCTGAGTACATACATAAGATTTCAGAATGAAGAACCTCATTCAGAGGGTTATTGATGAATATAAGCAAGGGTAAGAGACTGAGAAAAGAAGGAGGAAACCCGGAATGATCTAGTTTAAAGAGAAATAAAAAATGAGAGACCTTATCAAATGCTCTGCTGAAGTCAGTATAGATAACATCTGTTTTATAACCATTTTTGAAACCATTACTGACTTAGGTGGTGACTTCTAGCAGGCTCGAAAGGGTAGAATTTACAAAACCCAAGTTTTGAGATGTCAATAATTAAGGACACAGAATGGGCTAATTGATTAGTTATAATAGCTTCGAAAATTTTGGGAATAGAACAAAACTTTGCAATCATCCTTTAACTCCCTATAGAAGATCTACTACCAGATTTCTTTTCACAAAGAAAGGAATAAATTTTACTTTAATGAAGCATTGAATATGTTCGTTAAAGGAATACGAGGTGAGGTACGTATGTTCGATTTTTGCTTTTTTTCTGTTATGTTGGTACACATGACTATTATATATGTTGACAATATCAGCCAGTTGGGATTGTCAGTTTGTATTGGACAGAAAAGGAGGTTAGTCGTGTTTTGATGTGCTCTTTCATTTTTTCCTATTCGAGAAAGTGTATAAAAAAAAACTGTATTAAGTTTTGTGTAGAAAATGAAATTAAATGCGCAGGCAATTGAAATGTTGAGCTTAGCGTTTGGTGAGTCTACTATGAGCAGAACACAAGTTCAATTGTGGTATAACCGGTTTAAGTAAGGCCGAGAAGATGTCAATGACAATGCTCGTCCTGGTTGCCCGAGCACGTCAAAAAGCGATGAAAACATTGAAGCAGCCAATAAAATGATTTTGGATTATCGTCGAATCACTATCAGAGAGGTTGCTGATGATGTTGGCATATTGTTCGGCTCAAGTCAAACAATTTTTACGGATGCATTAGGCATGAAAGAGCGTCTAGAAGAGCCAAGACCGAAAAAGGCACGTCAACTTCGATCAAATATGAAGGTTTTGCTCACTGTTTTCTTCGACTGGAATGGCATGGTGCATAATGAATTCTTTCCACAAGGTCATACGGTCAATAAGAAATATTACCCAGAAGTTATGCGCCGTTTGCAAGAAGCAATTCGTCAGAAACCCAAAGAATTGTAAAAAAACAGTCATGGATTTTGCACTATGATAACGCAGAAGCTCACACATCGATGCTTGTGCGTGAGTTTTCTACCAAAAACAAAACAGTTATCATGCATCAACCACCGTATTCACCGGACTTAGCCCCCGCTGACTTTTTCCTCTTTCCAAAACTGAAGACACCGATGCAAGGAAAGCGTTTTGCTACGATTGAGAAGAATAAAGAAAAATCGAAACAGGAGCTATTGGCGATACCACAACACGCGTTTCAGAAGTGTTTCGAGGATTGGGAAAAACGCCGACATAAGTGTATTATATCTGAGGGGTATTAATTTGAAGGGGACAAGATAGGTATTGATGAATAAATAAATAAATTTTGAAAAAATTAAAAATAACGGTTATTTTCTGACCACACCTCGTATATAGAAATTCAGCACAAAATTTAAGTACACTAGTTGGGATATTATCCGGACTCCATGTAAATAAGCTCTTAAGGGAATTAAGATGGTGATAAAAAAATATCAACGGAAATATAATAGAAAGTACCTCTAATCAATCAAAAGAAGGCAATAAGTAAGGGTAAATGATAGGCTGCGGTGTTGAACTAGCATTCGGCGCATAATTAGATTCGAAAAATTCTGCGAACATACGAGTATTTGTGATTCTAAACCAATCGCTAGAAACTTCAACATTAATTTACATAGATGATGGAAATCTAAAAGTCTTATATTGCGAATTAACAAAACGATAGGATGACCTCGGATTAAAAGTAATGTTATTTCGAATTCTTGTCATATACTTCTTGTAGCACGACTTATTTAAAATATTAAACTTTTTATAAATAACTATGGAATAAGCACTTTAATCAGAAAATTTGCCATCATTTTATAGAGCTTGAATAATCTGGTCTTCTTATTTTTCAAACTTTTCAATTCTTCATTAAACCATAAAGCATTTTGAACACAGGTCGGTTCATTTGTTATATGAACATATTTTCCGAAAGCAGAATGTAAAACACTTATAAATTGGTCAGGATTAATATAATTTGCCTTTTTAAATAAAAAAAAACGATTTTCGAATTGATGTAGATATTGGAGAATTAAAGTGGGATGGAACATCTAAAGATAAATCGGGAGAGGGATAATAACCATCTTCAGGCTGAACGAAAGGATCACAGCGACTAATAGAAAATGACGAAACGTCATCCAAAAATGTTAGATCCAAAGTCCTCCCAAAGTTATTGTTGAGCGACCAAGCTTTTTTAGTCGCTATGTTTGCGCTATTTAATAAAGAGTCTTCACTTTAAATTTATTTTCTATAATTTTTTGATTTATTAAACTTAATGTTCTTTTTTATACAAATAAAATTCCACGGCGCTACCACTCACTGCCAATGCCAAAAACAGACTTGATGCGAAGTAGAAACACTGATATTCATATGCCTATAATTATGTACATTTGTTTCCTAACGGTTACAATAAAAATGCTCAATGCAATGAACTAAACTCTAATTTGGGATGAATCCTAAGGCTAACACATAATGATTTCATATGCAATCCGCTATTTGAGCGCTTCTTAATTCGTACATATTTGTTTTTTGCTTTTAGCGTATAAGATAATTAGATAATTAGAGATTGAACATAAGTATTGTTAGGGTGATGCAAATATTGTTTGATATGCATATGTAATATATGTAGATTATTATTTCAACAATTTCTAGTGTCGGCTACTGCTCCAAACGTCCTCCCCCCGTTGAAGATCCAGGGTGTTCAACAAAATCATTGACTGGAAGAGCGCACAGCTTGTTTTCGGCTCTGCGTGTAATTCCATTGGATGTAGGCAAAATTGCTACTCTTGCAACACCATCAGCTCCAGGGATGACTACGATTACACGCGCAATAGGCCATTTCAGAGGCGGGGAGTTTTCGTCCTTCACGCATACTATGTCGTTGACTTGAATGCTTGCCTGAGGTTGACGCCATTTTGTTCGTTGCTGAAGAAGAGTGAGATACTCTTGACTCCAGCGCTTCCAAAATATTTGTTGTATGTGCGTTGCTCGCTGCCATCGATCAAGCCGATTCAAATTTATTTTGGTCAGGTCTGGTTCAGGCAAAGCAATTAGAGGACCACCAATCAGGAAATGACCAGGCGTCAGCACATCTAAATCTTCGGGATTTTCTGAAAGTGGTACAAGAGGTCGAGAATTAATTACAGCGGCGATTTGACATACCAGAGTGCGCAGTTCGTCAAAGCCAAGGAGTGAAGAGCCAACTGAACGATAAAAATGCTGTTTTCACGGCAGCTTCCCATAAGCCGCCGAAGTGCGGTGTGCGGGGCGAAATAAACCGCCAATCAAACCCATTACTGATGCAATAATTATGAACTTCGCTTCGATGCTCCTCATTTAACCATAGGCGCCGCAAATCCGTCAACTCGTTTTTTGCCCCTACGAAGTTTGTGGCATTGTCTGACCAAATGCAGTGAGGTATGCCACGAGTAGTAATAAATCGCTCTAGGGCGTCGATGAAGGCGCTAGTCGACAGGTCCTTCACCAACTCCATCCACACGGCCTTTGTCGCGAAGCAAATAAATAAACTGACATAGCATTTTAGAGGTGCCTTGTTCCGTGTTTCTGGTTTATAATAAAATGGACCACAGTAGTCTACACCGGTGATAGTAAAGGCCCGCGAAACTGTAATTCGTTCCTTAGGTAAATCGGCCATGATATGTTCGATGAGTCGAGGTCTTGATTTACAACATATGATGCATTTTCCGACGGCACGAGTAACAGTTTTTCGGCCTCCTACAGGCCAGTATTGTAAACGAATGGTGGCAAGCAGTGCTTGCGGTCCAAGATGATGATGCTTAATGTGAAAATGCGAAATTATAGCGAACGTCAGCTGATGATCCTTTGGTAAAACGCATGGGTGACGTGCCTCAAAACCAAGATAATAATGCCTTAGGCGACCACCAACTCTAATTAGTCCAAAGTCATCCAATAGCGGCGATAACGAAAAGATGCTGCTAGATGAGGATATACCCTTCTTGTTCTGCAAGGCGATGTAGTCTGACCAGAGCTGTGCTCTCTGAACGAGGCGAATCAATAACTTAGTTCCATGACGAATATGTTCAGGCGTTTTTGTAATTTATTGATACCAATAAATGTGCTTACGTATCCAAAAATACGTTGCAGTTTGCCAAAAGAGTTGATGTACTTAAATGAGAGAGATAAATCGGATAGATGATTTGATGTGAGTAATACCTTTTTACGAATTTCCTGAAGTTTGGTTTGTGGTGCCCGAAATTCAGGCCAGTTAATTTCTATTTCGTGCAAGAACCTTGGTCCGTGCATCCAAAGAGATGATTGCAAGAGTTCCTTTGGTGCGGCTCCTTTGGATAAAATGTCTGCTGGATTCATAGCTGTAGGAACATAGTGCCAAAACATATCCTTTGTAAACTCCTGTATGGTGCTTATCCGATTCGCAACAAATACATTAAATTTTAATGATTCTTCCTGTAGCCAAGAGAGAACGATCGACGAATCTGACCAACAATTGAAACGACCATCAAAGACTTTCATCTAGGCTATATCGGCTACCAGCTGTGCTAGCAACGCGGCAGCACTGAGTTCCAGTTTAGGCATAGTTAGAGTTTTCAGAGGTGCAACGCGTGCCTTCGAGCATAGCAAGTTTACTTGAACGGTGCCGTCCTTAATTGAACGTGCATATATACAAGCGCCATATGCATCAAGGCTAGCGTCGCAAAACGCATGTACTTCAACAAAGGCTGCAGGCTGTAATATATATCGCGGAAATGACATATATTGAATGTCGATGAAGTCTTTACAAAATGCGGTCCAAGAGGTATTTAAAGCATATGGTAAGCTTTCATCCCAAGCGAGCTTATCTCTCCACATGCGCTGTAAAAGAATTTTTGCCCTGGTCAGAGTTGGACTAAGAAGCCCAAGTGGATCGTAACAACGTGCTATGGTAGCTAATACAGAGCGCTTGGTATTTTTAATCGATTCCGGCTGAGGTGAAAACGAAAACAACAAAAAATATTTGAATGGGTCCCAGGCTAATCCCAGAGTCTTGGGGATGTCACTACCATCATCAAATTTGAGAAAGACTTCTTTTTCTGCTTCTGGAATGCCATCAAGAATATCCGGGCTGTTGGAACACCACTTCCGTAATTTGAAATTACCCCGAGAGAGCACATTTGATGTTTGTTGCATGATATTTCGCACCTCCTCTATGGTGTTGCCACCAGATATCATATCATCTACATAGAAATCTCGTAGAATAACTTGCGAGCCAAGGGGATATACTGTTGATTCATCGAAGGCGAGCTGATGCATAGTCCGAATAGCCAAGAATGATGCAGGCTTGGTTCCATATGTTACTGTATTCAGCTTGTACACGAGTAAGTCATCTTGTGGAGAGCTGCGCCACATTATACACTGGAGCATGTCGTCTGGGGTAGTGACACGAACGCACCTATACATTTTGCAAATGTCTCCGGTAAGTGCGACGGGAAATGAGCGGAATCGAATGAGAATGTTGAAAAGTTTCGGTTGAATTGTTGGTCCAGCCATGAGCAGATCATTGAGTGACAATCCAGAGGTAGAGACTGCTGATCCATCGAAGACAACTCTCAGCTTTGTAGTAGTGCTGTCATCCTTTATAAAACAATGATGTGAAAGGCAAAATTTACAATTGCGTACATCCTTACTGGGAACTAACGACATGTGGTTGAGATTGATGTATTCATTCATGAATGCTACATATCTTTCTTTGATCAGTGGATGTCGAGCCAACTTGTGTTCAAGATTACGAAAGACGATTGCTCACGTCAATGTCGGTGAACAATCGCTGACGTCCTACGAACGATGAAAGCTTGGGAGTTGGATGCCCACCACCGGACAGTATCCAACCAAAACTGGTTTTTTGCAGCAATGGCAACCCAGGGGCCAGCTGAATTTGGCCCACACAAAGAAGTTCGAAGAAAAGTCCAGCTCCTATAAGCAGATCAATACGCTGAGGTATATTGAAGTTGGGGTCTAATAGCTGAATATTGGATGGAAGTTTCCAATCAGCAGTGTTCACTGCAATACTAGGTTGACTATCAGTAATCGTTTGCGCCACAATAGCTGTAATCGTTGTTAAAAATTCTGAAGTCCCCGACTTCAGTACGAGGTCGACCGAGTGCCCCTCTGTTGAGAAGTTGATATCACCAATGCCAGATACTGCGGTTTCGGTTTTGGTTTAATGCAATTGTAGCCGATTTGTTAAGCGAGATGTGATGAAATGCAGCTGCGAACCAGAGTCCAGCAGTGCCCGACAAGGTATGAAAGCTCCGGAATCGAAATGCAAAAGTGTGTGGTGTTTTGCTTGACAGCTGCGACAAGACCCTTATTTACAGTTGCGCATTTGATGACCTTTTTTGAGACAATTGAGACACAGACCAAGCTTTTTCACTTCCTTTTGGCGAAGGTTTGGTGAAAGGTTTGCAAAACGAGGGCAGTGGTGTATCAGATGCTCATGGGATCCACAAAATGCACATTCACCTATATAGCCATTCGAAGCAACGAATGATTTTCTTTGGGTGGTACTCACGTTTTTCTCAGCTTTGCCAGGGTGACTAGCTTGCACTTGTAGAACATGTTCAACATTTTCCAGTGTTCTACAACGTTTCTCTATAAATTCCGAAAACTGGTCCCATAAAGGTAGCTCATTTGTCTGTGAATTTTCCTCCCACTTGGCTTGCGTTGATTTGTCGAGCTTTTGACTCAGCAGTTATATAATGATGCAGTCCAAATAGCCGACTTCGATCCAAGAGATTCCAGTGCGCGTATGTTAACGTTGACTTTGTCTGTTAGTTCCCGTAGCTGCCTAACTGGACCATCAGCTTTACTCAGTCCGAAGATTTCTCTAATGTGCGCCTGGAATATAATACTCTTATTATCAAAACGTTTGCGTAAAAGATCTAGTGCGTTTTTGTAGTTAGTCTCAGTGATTTCAAGAGACCGTATTGTATCCAGCGCCGCACCACTCAAGCAGGATCGCAGATGTTGAAGCTTGTCGACCTGCGTAAGGTCGGCATCTTTGTCAATGACAGACACAAACATCTTGTAAAAATTTGCCCACTCGGTGTAGACGCCACTAAACTTTGGTAATGTGAGTAACGGTAAGCGCGATCGATTAACGGTTACTGCAATTTGTTGCGATTCGTTGGAGTTCGACTTGAATGTAGAGCATAGCTGCGAAGCACCGCGTTTTCCAATTTCCCGTTGAAGGATGGATCGAAGACCAACTAGCTTTGCATCGAATTTAGCAGGCAAGTCGCTACATATCGCAGAGAAATCTAGTGCATCGAAATTTGTGTGAGCGGCGTTGAAACTAAACTTGAGTTCTTCCAATAACTCCAGTTGTGCCTTCAGAGCGTATTCGTCCATTCCCATAAGATTGTCATTGTCCATCTTGATAGCTATTTTCTTAAGACGATTGAATATAGCACTTGTCTTTAATTTCAAAAAATTAACGCGGCCTGCGACCACGTGTTCATTTGATTGAGCAGCCTCTTCGGTACCTGAAGTCCCATTAGGTGTGCTGTTTGGCATGATGCATTCAAGTAGCCGTTATAGCAGCAGTGCGTGATGTAAAAAATGTGTTCGCGACAAAATCGCAATTCAAACGATGAAAACGGTAAAAAAATGCTGAGGACGTACACCAACAGTTGTAACTGTTTCGAAAACACGCCACAAATTTTGCAAAATTCCGTACAATTCAATAACGGATTTTTATGCAAACCACTATTGCGCATCAAAATTGCAAAACTCCCAAAACTCAAGTTGCGAATATAGCTCCAACAAAAAAAAAATTAAAAATTAAACGAACAAGATCACGGCGGGGTCACCAAATGTTGAGGGGCCAAGCTTTTTTAGTCGCTATGTTTGCGCTATTTAATAAAGAGTCTTCACTTTAAATTTATTTTCTATAATTTTTTGATTTATTAAACTTAATGTTCTTTTTTATACAAATAAAATTCCACGGCGCTACCACTCACTGCCAATGCCAAAAACAGACTTGATGCGAAGTAGAAACACTGATATTCATATGCCTATAATTATGTACATTTGTTTCCTAACGGTTACAATAAAAATGCTCAATGCAATGAACTAAACTCTAATTTGGGATGAATCCTAACGCTAACACATAATGATTTCATATGCAATCCGCTATTTGAGTTCTTCTTAATTCGTATATATTTGTCTTTTGCTTTTAGCGTACAAGAGAATTAAATAGATAATTAGAGATTGAACATAAGTATTGTTAGGGTGATGCAAATATTGTTTGATATGCATATGTAATATATGTAGATTATTATTTCAACAATTTGTAGTGTCGGCTACTGCTCCAAACAGTTATTATGGACTATATTTAGTTAAAAAAGACCCAAATCAAAAAGAAGCTCATTTAGGAAATCATGAGAATTATCTTGAGTTGAGCTAAGTACTAGTAGACTGTTATTAATATTCCATGATACACAGGATAAACTGAGGTCGCCTATCACAACAATATTTTCACATGTTTTAGTAATAGAAAATAATGATTTTAACATTGACGAATGGAGAGAGTAAGTGCAAATGTAAGAATTTGGCAGGATATAACTGGCAACAATAAATACTCTTCTTAAATAAACATATTTTAACACAAAGAAATTCCATTGTTTCCGATTTTGCAAAATTGATTTCTTTAGCAGAAAGGTCAGATAACCACCCATTTTATTTAAACGGCCATCTCTAAAAACTTCAAAATTGCTCCCTAAGAGTTGAAGACATTTGGTTTAAGCCAAGTTATGGAGAAAACCAAGATTTTATAGTGGCAGTTTAAGCTGAGTAACTATAAATTTTTCAGCTTACTGTTCAAACCGCTTACGTTTTGATAGTAGATATTCAAATCAACATCTGTTACCAATTTTTGGCTCAGAGGAGGCAACAGGTAGTTGAGCAAGATTATTTTTAGTATTTCTTTCATAGGAGAAGCAAGCTAAGAAACAAGTGAAATAGCACGGTATAATAGCCTATTTCCACCAAGCACTTAAATGCATTTAAGGCCTCTGTTAAGTGAATGAAATGTCAAACGTTTCCACCGAAAGTGAGTTAACTCAAACAGCTGATTTTTGTTTACATTTGCAGTTTGCAAAATTTGTCACAAGTATTAAAATTATGAATTCAAGAGACCGCATCCATTTTATTTTGCTATTTATACAATGTTGTGATTTGCAAGTGCAGATTATTGCTGCACGGACAGACGCTGCTGAAAGGAAAGTGCTTTTTTGCATGCTTACAACTTTGCCAACAATGCCATTTCTTTGTATACATGAGAGTTTTTTCGGCTACCTCTCAATTCCTGAGCTCTTCCTTCCCAGCAATCCAGGAAACTTTGCTCCTCCGTAAAGCTCCACTTGCTTCGTTTTGTTTCCATTTTCAGTTTAGTTTATTTCTTTAAGTAATTAAATGTGTTTTTCTAGAAAACCACAATTCGAGGAGTAGCTCGGCCGAAAAACCCCTTAACCGGATACAAAGCGCACATTATATATACATAAATATTTGTTTTGCGCCAATTATATATACATGCATAATTATTTGTTTGCGCAATCAGCTAATAGTTGCCAGAGTCGCGTATTTTTTTATGTTGAGGGGATCGTTTTCTATTCCACAATTGCTTTTTGTTTGTTTTTTATTTTTATTTTATTTTATTTTTCAAAAAGGAGAAGCATTATCTTCGCCGATTACTTAATATATGTTTTTATGTCAATATTAATGCAAAAAAGTAACTTTTGCAGAAAAAATTTCAGCATGCAAAATAAAAGTCTGGCCCCTCATTAAATCCGAAAATACACGACTCTGGCAAGAAATATACCGAAACATTCGAAATGTTTACATTAGTAGTGACAGCATCGACTGCTAACATTTTCTGTTAAACTACCGAAAGTGAGTTAACTCACTTTGAAAAGTGAGTTAATACACTTTTATACAACAACAAACACATGGGAATTCACGCATTTAAAGGCGATGTTTAAATGCATTTAAGCTAAAATGCATTTAACGGCCGATGGAAATAGGCTATAAGAGGCAATGTAATAAAGCTACGATCAGTTGATTGCTGTTAAGCGAAAATAATGAGTGAGAGAGAAGGTAATAACGTTAGCGTATCAACAAAGCGAAAAAGAAAAACAATCTGTAACACTATCTCTTCTAAATATTAAAAATGTATGTACACGGTGTGTCCCAAAAATAACCGAACTTTATATTTAAATCATACAACATACAGCGCCATCTATTGAAAATTTGCAACATCAAAAAGATACATTCTTCCTCTTTCAAACGCACCTAACTTCATGTAAGTCGGATGACAGATGTAAAAGTGACAGCCATTTCAATAAAACCAAAAGTGTGCTAATGGTTCGAAAAAAAATGGAACAAAAAGCAAATATAAAATTTTGTGTCAAACTTGAAAAAAAATTGAATTTGAAGTTTAAAAAATTAAAAAAAAAAAATTAAAAAAAAAAGCAGCCGTAACCGAGGTACTGAAGAACATTTCTATAAATGACATAAAAAAATCTATGCATGCGCTGGTTGATCGTTCCAAGCGTTGAGTTGAGTCAAATGGAACCTATTTTGAATAAATAATAACTTTCAAAAATAATATAATGTGTATTTTACTATTTTATATCCAAAAAGTTCGGTTATTTTTGGGACACACCGTGTATCTATGTAAACAAAACCAATAAATTGAGGAAAAAGAAAATATTACCACTATTTACCTAATCTTGAAATATTCACAAAAAAACAACAGCATTACAAGAAACAAAATTTTGGGCTATGGCGGTACGCTAATGCTTAGAATAAAATTTTGAATTAAGTATTTAATTTTTTGACACTTTAAATATAAAAACTTTTTAATGGAAATTACAAGTAATGCTTTTAACATATCACAGCAGTAACCACAACTGTTTCCAAAAACTGTAAGTGCAAATGCCAACAACAACAATGCGCGTCTCAAGTGACGCAGACACCTGTAACAGCAAAGCCAAATCGTGGGAAGCGACGATTCAACTAAGCAGATGCTAACAACAGCAAAGTATGTCTCAAGTGTCGCAGACACCTCTAACAACAAAGCGAATTCGTGGCAATAGCTGAATCAGCTAATATGGTCACGACGCATTCCATGTGAGGTGTTGGTAGTGTAGGTATTTAGGTGTAGGCACCGAAATCTTGTAAATCAGTCCTAGCTACTCTCTCGGCAACAACGGCTGCCCTTGCCTAGCAAGGGAAATAAAACATATCTTAAACGTAATTGTTTTTTACTGGCGCCCAAAATGAATAAACAAATGAACCTAAAGTGAAAATAAATGATTTGAATGAACAAATGAACCTAAAGTGAAAAAAAATGTTTGTAAGATAATAACAACAGACAATGAAAAGTTTTTATTTAACAAATTTAAGAAATAAAATCAAATAACTAAGAAAGTTACAAAAATTGTTATGTGAAAAAAGTGGAGCACGAAGGAAACAAAGCTAATACTAATACAACTTGAAAGATATCGAATATTGTGCCAAATTAACCAACTCAGTAATCATCTTAATAAAAAAGAAATTATGAGAAGAGTGCTCTTTATTATTAATAAGTACAAGAATAAAATAAGAGGAAATTCCTTATTCCGAAAATTGTTTGTAAATTAAGGAAATTAAGAAGTGGCACGACATGAACGAAAGTGCAATTGCATATCATTGAGTGCAGCCGTTAGGGCAGCTACAGAACAGTGGACGCACTGACAGCTAGACTTACATAGTTAGAAACGCCCTATCAGGTTGAAGAATACAGAGAAGTGAGGATTGACCCATCAATTACGTGCCAGGAGTCTTTAGATGCATTAAAATCCTTGTCGGAGTTTAGCGGTGACCAGACGCGATATGTATCTTGGCGTCAAGCTGCGCACAGCGCATACAAAATTTTTGAAACTGCGGAAGACAGTGGCAATAATAAGGAATAAGATAGTTGGATTCGCAGACTTAATTTTGTCTTCCTTTAATACTATCTTGAATTTTTAAGCCATCATAGCCAGACTTGACTTTACATACGCGCGCAAAAAGCCAATATATATTCTCGAGCAGGAAATTACCACCCTTCGTCAAGGGAAGCTGCCAATAACCGAGTTTTATGATGAAGCAGAAAATAAGTTAACAGCAATCATAAATAAGACGTTGATGACCTATAAAAGCAATAAAGTCTTGGAGTCGCTAAATGCGAAGTACCGTCAGGACGCCCTAAGTATATTCATATCCGGACTAAATCGTCCACTTTGCGATATTCTATTCTTCTCCAGACCAACAGACTTGGCATCAGCCTTACCGCTTGCACAGGTTCCCGGACTATAATAACTTTAATAGAATGTTTTTAGCTAGAAATATTTCACCATTTCATGAACAAACAGCGCAACAAAGACCAGTTCCTACGGATGTAGGCCCCAGCCTCTCTAGATTCAGGGTTCAACAACGAAATAATAGACCCACCAATCTTCCGACACCACAAGCTGTTTCGGCACCAGCGATATGTCAGCAGGGTGTTCAACGGTAAACAATTAAAATTTTTGGTGGACATTACAGCATCAAAAAACTAGGTAAAAGACGCAAACTAGAAGGGTATTCAACCTATTTCATCTCCTTTCTTAGTTAGCTCCATTCATGGCAAATTTGTAGTAGGTGCGTTATAAATATTTTTAACACCAATGGGAGTTTTTTCGTTCTATCTACCCTCAAGACTTTCGATGGCATAATTGGTGATAATCTCCTTCGAAAAATAAATGCCCAATTAGATATCAAAAAAAGTGTCTTGTTCTACGACAATGGTTCCGAAATACACTGCTGTTTTTTCTGACCCAAATGAGTCTTTACCCTTCAACACAAACATTGTGGCAACCGTCAGAAAAGTCGATGAGGATCCAGTTTATTCTAAATCCTCTCAGTACCCAATGGCTGCTTCTAAATTCCTTAATGATGAAATTGGCAGTCTCCTGCGTGACGGTATCATCAGACCATCACGCTCACCATGTAATAGTCCAGTTTGAGTGGTTGATAAGAAAGGAACTGATGACACGGGAAAGAAGAAGTTGCGCATAGTCATAGACTTCAAAAAGCTGAATGAGAAAATTGTTTGCGATAAATATCCAATTCCTAACACATCCGTAATCCTTGCAAGCCTGGGTAAATCGTTTATTTTTACTACAATAGGCCTGAAATCTGGATTTAACCAGATTACAGTTGCCGAAAGAGGCAGAGAAAAAATAACGGAAAGTCCGAGTTTTGTAGGTTACCGTTTGGCCTGAAAAATGGCCCAAGCATTTTCCCAAGGTCTATTGACGTGTCCTCAGGGAAGAAATAGGAAGAACATGTCACGTCGATATAGACGATATCATTATATTTTCCAATGACTACGACACTCACTTTCAAAAAAAAATCCAAATGCAAAATTGAAACAGGTGAGAGCCTTCGTGGAAGAGTTCTCACCGAAATTTCATTACAACCCAGGCAAAGAAAATATCGTCACAGACGCATTAAGAGGACAGCATATAAACTCCTTGGAACCTAAATTCATAGCTCACTCAAACGATTAGATTGTCCATAGCGAAGAATCATCTACAGAAATTATTCGTACGGTTCCGAACCCGGTCAACTCTTTCGTGAACCAGATCATTATTGAAAGTGGGGTTACAAATTCAAAAACTTCAAAAATTCCTTTCCAATCACGATTTAGGCACCGTATCATTTTCCGTAATTTAGACAATATTTTTACTCAATTAAAGGACTACATCAACCCAAATATTACTAATGGGTTATTATGTGATCTGTCTCTTTTAGGTGCAATACAAAACAATAAAAACTGATTTTCCAGCAGTCAAACTCGTGCATACGCAAAAACTGGTGACTGACATCTTTTACAGAAACGACCAAAAATAAATTCTTCACACAGAGCACAATAGAGCGCATCGATTCTTAAAAGAAAATATAATGCAAGTTTTAGGGGAATATTATTTTCCGAATATGCTCAAAATGCTGAGAGAAATAATCCTTAATTGCAAAGTTTGTCAGGAAGCGAAATATCAATGCCACCCGCCACGACTAGAAATTGAGCGGACACCAATCCCTAGCAGACCAGGAGAAATTCTTCATATAGACAGATTTTCAACTGACAGTAAATATTATTTAACTTGCATCGATAAATTCTCAAAATTTTCCATAGTTCAGTCAAGTGGATTTAGGTCAATAATCGATATAAAGGAACCTCTAATACGCATTATAAACTTCTTTAAGGATACCAAAAGTCTTGTATGTGACAACAAAAATCACAAAATTCCAATACAATAATGTCTTTGCTGAAGAATCACTTTAGCATCTCATTATTTGCGACTCCACCTCACCATAGCACAACAAACGGCCAAATAGAACGATTTCACGGAACTCGTATCATAAATCAGGTGTATTAAACTAAGCCAGGCACTACGACCTTATTCTATTGGCAACTTACCATATAAATACAATAGAACCATATACTCAATGACAGGGCAATGATCCATCGACATAATTCACTCCATATCATCGAAGTGCGTGGACGAAATCAAAAACAAGTTAATAAGGGCGAAGAAAATTTTTTAAGCCAGTCGAAAAGGTTTTTGTGAAATCCAATAGAAGACTAGGCAACAAGCTTACTAAATTATACACAGAAAAAACAGTAGAAAAATAATTGGGAATCACCGTCCTTATTGACGGCAAAGCAATTCATAAATATAATCTTAGTTTCTTGTTTCATCATTAGGCTCTTCTTACTGATAGTGGCCGCATTAGCGCAGTCAGAAATTTTAAACTATACAGATTCCACTTACATTCCGATCTCAAATGGAGAAGTAGCCATCTACCATCAATTCAAGAGTATCATTCACCACCTGAATTTGACCGTTTATGAAGAAATCGCAGAAGAAACGCTTGCAATGCTTAATAATTTTCACAGTCCCACATCAGAAAAACATTGCACATAGACCGCTTACTACGACTACTAGATACACAACGACTTCACCACCGATATTCACGTGCCATCAACATCTTGGGCACTACCCTCAAATACATAGCAGGAACCCGGAATTTTGATAACTTCAACCAACTGCAAACACGGACGGAATTGTTGATCGAGGCGAACGAGTAACAGATCTACATCAATAGTCAGAAAAACATGAGCTTGACACCGAACATCTATTTGAACTAATAACTGCAAGAAATAGGGCCCTCATAGACGACATTGATCAGTCTTCTTCGTCTACAGTTAATTAACCCAAGATTGTTGAATAAGGAAGAAGTTAGGAATTTACTAATAATTTTCTAATCACTGAGCACTGTACAAATATTACCATAAGCGATTTACAAACACTGTCAAAATTAAAAATCTTTCAAAATTCCGACAATATTTACTTTATAACTAAGTACCCAGTAGTAGAGCAAAATTCTAAGAAAATAGCTCTATAGTAGAAATAGCTCTTGTATTTATTTTGAATTTGTTAAGAAAAGGAACCGCATCTTGCCGGACAACTACAGCAGACCATATCGATCCAGTGGAGGGAATTGACGATGACCTAATCATTATAAATGATTAACTGGTCGAGGTTTGTGATAAAGTTTTCAGACAATGTTACAGTAAATGGCACCACGTACACCAATTGGCGTAGAATTGTTAGCGTAAATCCCGAAGCGGCACCCGCACAATTTTCAAACATAACAGATCATAATACATTTTTATCACTTCTAAACCTGCACAATATTCACAAAAAGATCTTGCGGCATATAGCGTCACAATGGTATTTTTTGTTGTTGAAATATTAAACTATATTATCATCAAACGACAAAAACGCAACGCCACTATTGCCATAGTGGGACTGTTCTTAAGAAGCCCGTGGAAGTCTCCTCTTCTAGCGGGAGAATAGTTAACATACCATAGTGAACATAGCACAGAAGCAACAACAACTATTTCCAAAAACTGCAAGTGCAAATGCCAACAACAGCAACGTGTGTCTTAAGTGTCGTAGACACCTCTAACAGCAAAGCGAATTCGTGGGAATCGTCGATTCAGCTAATATGGTCACGTCGCATTTCATATGAGGTGTTGATAGTGTAGGTATTTAGGTGCAGGCACAGAAACATTGTAAATAAGTCCTAGTTACTCTCTCGGCAACAACGGCCTAGCAAGGGTAATAAAACATATCTAAAAAAAAATAAATTAATGGTTTTTTACTTATACAAATTTTAATGGGGTGTAGACAACCTTCTGGGTATGAAGTTCCAGTCGCGAGGCTATACTCTATTCCTACTCTTGCGTTTACGTCGCGCACCCTAGCAACGTGAGCAATACTTGTGCAAAATGCGGTAACCAACCCGTGTGAAGCCTTAGGTAACTGCTAAAAGAGATGAATCTTCAGTAGACTTCCGACTTATTCACTTATAAGGTTCGCTGAAATCTAATTACAGCGCTTGTTCGCCAGAGGAGCGGCTGCTGGCGGCTCACTATAAAAATTTAAAAAAATGTAAACTTACTCGTCTAGCGAGGTCGTGCGCTGGGTTTGTGACCCGCCACGTAGAAACCAGCTCCAATGATGACTAACACTGGTAACGTAATAGGGATCACCACTGACCCCATCACGGTGTAAAAGTCGTGCTTCGGCGATTTTAACGCCCCGGTGGGCAAACGAAATACTGTGAGATGGAATTTTACGCTATTGAACAAACATAAGAACATAAAAGAGAACGTTGCCGTTTTCTTTTTTTTCTAATCCCGTCTCGCATTTCAAACAATCGTTTGGATTCCCACCTTGAGGATAATCAAACTTTCCTCAAACGTACTCGTTTCAATTTTAACAATGTTATTACATATACAGAGAGATAAAACATAGTCGCAGTTCTAGAGTTCTAAATCCCTGGTCTGTTTATTTCTGTATAAATTTTGCCGCGAAGCTTCCTGACCTTGTGTCACAGTGGAAATCTATTTCATGTTGTATAGTAGCTCATATTAAATTTTCTTTTAATTGTTCCTTAAGTGTTTCAAAAACATTATATTTCTTGGTCCCTGAATTTGTCCTTTCTCTTTGAATCATGCAGCGGCATAGCTGATTCTATTATATAATGATCGATGCTGACATAGACAAACGACAACAATACTTAAACAACATAGCAAAACTATGCTCGTATGTATACACAAAATAAACAAAATATGTTTTTGGGTTGCACTCAAATTATTCTCCAATCAAACTGGTAACGAGCCCACTCGCACTACTCCCGTGCTGCCGGGAGTAACTTTAATCCATTTAAGTGGCTGGGTACAAAAACTATAAGTGAACAAAAATATACTTATTGGTTTCTCAGTCGGGTGTGTGTACCCAATTTCGGTGCTTCACCGGATGATGCCGCCAAACTCTAGCTGCGCAACTATCCAAGAAAGAAAACTAATCCTTTCTACAAAATATCACACTAGGCTTCAACTGCCTGGTTACTATTACTCTATTATATATTGTTTTTCGCTCACAGAAATAAATCGCCCGCCTACATAAAAAATTATTCGTAAGTTGCGAGAATCTGATCCGGCACGCACTTACGAGCTAGACCGCAAGCTAAGTGCCAGCCTTTAGAACTCTTTGGCGAGTGTGTATTGATTCCCAATCATTTGGCACCGCCCCCATTACCGGGTTGTATAGCGCACGCCACCGTGGCACACCAAGTAAACTGGAAAAATTTTCACCTCGCCACATAAAGACAAAGGCGACACCCCTTTTAATAGAATACCCGTACAATGCATTCCATTTCCCTAGCATTTGTTAGTGGAGGAACCGTTTTGGGGAAACACGTCCTTTTGGAGATTTATACCACTGGGTAGGCACACACCAAATACCACCGTGCTATCTTTCATTGGCTGTAAATTATGCAACTACTTGCCGACTGATGTCACTACCAACGCTTGGAGTGAAAGGAATATTAGGCAAAACAAAGGAAATAAAAAAATAAACACATTGGATCGATCCCTGCCATAAGAAGTCTAATCATGGGTGTGGTGTTCTCCGAAACAGCTGTCACTTCTACCATTTTTTTATTGTACAACAAAAATATTCAATTCATACAAACAAACCAGGCCTTTGGCTCACTAAAAACTTATAACAAAAAATTAATAGTATGGCCGCAAAAACAATTATAAACACAAAAGAAGTTTTTGTTACTGCCAGTACGCGCCAACTTTTGGTCACGAAAAGGAAAACTCCTAACGTACCCTATTATTCCCTATATGGTCTCAACTCCTTCACGTTCCAAGTCCCTTTGTCTTTGGTAAAGTCATCTGTCAGTATGTATGTTCACGGTGAAACTCTTTGCTAAAAATAAACGGCCCTACATACTTTGGGGATAATTTCGCCGCATTAAAATTCGCCGCATCTGACAGAGTAACATTTTTCCTCCAAACTAACTCTCCAGGCATGTATTGTACATCTCGACGTCTGAGATTGTACTGCTTTGCAAGCTTCGCACTCGCCTGCTCTAACCTAGTAATTTCATTTGTCCCAATCTCTTCGAGTCTTTTTGCTCGCTGCTGACAATTTAGTTTCTCCTGGTCGCGTAAACTGTCTATGAAGTCCCTATTACTACTTGTTGATCCTCTGGTTCTCTGACACATATGTAAGCGCTTAGTGTTGTTTTTATAATCTGGTTAATTCTCTTGGCCGGATTAGCCTGTGGGTGATAGTCTGCGGTGTGTCAAAGTTGGACTCCGTAGTCACCGCAGAGGTCCCGAAGCTCTCGACTCCTAAATTGGGGTCCATTGTCTCACCCAACCGACCAGAACTCTAAACAAGAGAAACACATTGTCCTCCAGTTGTTTTCATTCGCTTTTTGAGGTGGTAGTTAGCAAAGGGCATAGGAGGCGAAATTTGGAAAAATAGTCGAAAATTGTTTAAATATACTGGTAGTATTGTGACGATTTCACTAATTGCCCTACCAGATCAACACAAATTATAACACAAGGCTCGACTGCCTTGGTCCTCTCTATCATACCCAAACCGGCTGTGAATTTTCAGGCTTCTCTTGCTGACAAGTCTTGCACGCCCTAGCATATTTAGCAATGCCCGACTTCATCCATGGCCAGTAGGACTTTTGTAAAACGCGCGAAAAAGTCTTTTTTACACACACATCTCATCTTTCACGCCCTACATGAATGGCGTGCTGTAATTGATTCGGCTATAATCGCGTAAGCGGTGCCAACGCCAATAAAGAAGAAGAAGAACTGAAGTCAAGTGACAACTGATCATTTGGTGTCAAATATGTTTCCATTACACCATTTAGTACTTGGTAAAACTATGGTAATGCATGGTAAAAACTGTTGTCGAAATTTCGTATCATACATTGACAATCCGTCTTCACTATACGTGTAGAATTGAATTGTGACACACATAATTTTGACAGCTTGAAATGTAAGTCTTTTGGAAAAAGTGCGAATTTAAACATGTAAATAGAAAGAATTAATAAAAGAAAAAATTAATATCTCTATTCATTTGATAACACATCTTTTAATTCCTAGAAATATGCGGTCGCATGGCAAACGTATAAAATTTGTCAACATGTTGTTAAATTTAATTTGGATGTTCATTATTGTAAAATCGATATCATCAAAATTTGGTTGTATTCATTTGGCTGTCATTTTATACGACCGTTCGTTGCCAAAACCCTCTTTCTTTATTTTTACAATATTTTACGTTAAATAAGACCTAATGAAAATTAGGCATATCAATAAAAAATGTATATCTTTATTACACACAATCTTTGTACTCACACTACTTTTTTGTTATAGTCTTTTATTCCAAGCAGCTGTTGTAGAAATTTCCCTTTCAGTTTAAACGATGTCTAAATTTTTCTTTAAAATATGAATGTTTGAAAAAATAACTAATTCAAAGATGCTTCAAACAAATTCTACAAATATCAGAAAGTTTTAGAAAAACATACAGTGAGCAAAATCTAAGTCATTGAAACACTTGAAACCTTAAGTTTTTAATTTACTCATAACAGAGTTCTCAGATTCAGTTCTTCCTGATGTTTTCCTAACCAATGGAGGGACCTACAGATTATACTGGGCCACCTCCGCTGCTGAGGGTATTTATGAGAAGCCTTTATTAAATTTCAGAAATACACTCAGAGCTATTGACATTCCCTACCGAGGCGCGGCCGCATTTAAAATTAATTTAATTTTTTATTTAAATTAATTTTCTATAACTTGTTGATGTTCGACAGTTATGCAATACATTACATACTACATAACGTGTTTGACTATATACGAATAGGATTAAATACAATTAGGGCCTTGGCCCAAAAACTATTCATACAGAATATTTATGAGGAGGTCAAATTGGCCCACTCACTTTACTCGTATATCTTGAACAGCCATGAACCTCGATTTAGCTGTCAATTTTCCACAAGGCCCCAATATCTGATATAAGTTCGTCTGTCTACAATAGGTCCTTTTTAAAGTCAGTTTGTTATCATATTGTCACACCCTTTTTCCTTTTCTTGTGCCAGCGCAACACCCAATGTGTGTTTATAATATCACATTTCTTTGATATTAATAACCGAAAATGAAAATTTATTTCCATACTTTCTTTTTCTTTAACAAAATTGAAAAAATTTAATCCAATTCTTTTATTTTCAAAATTTAATTCAAATGATGGTGTTCATATATGTACATACACGTATATGCGTATATTTATACAATTAAAAATGTGAGACTCAACTCCAAATCGCATTGTATCGAAGTTTTGATAATCAAAAATTTATTTATTTATGTTAATGTTTGCAGCTGTCACTGCATCAAAAAAATGTATCTGACAATCTCTTTCCAGTAGTGTAATGCAAACCAAACAATAATAAGGTTAGGAGAACATAATCTTACTTGCTACCACTTGCCGATCTCTTATCGGACAGAGATGAGTAAGATGAAAGAGTGATTAGCAAACTGGCAAGAGGGTGAATTAGAAGTGTTAATTCGTAGGTACCTATATACGTGTACATGGTTTTCAAAAAAGAGGTACTATTTTGATATTCAAAGAAAAATGGCATTTTTTGTAAATGATCCGATGTTTATTTCACTGTAAAGAGGAAGATAAGCCATTAATAACGGAAAACAATATCAGCCACCAGGCCTATACAGGACCGTATTCTTTTAACAAAAATGTACATCCCCAAATCGCAAAGTGGCTCTGTATGCCACCAATTCCAATTTTGAAGTTTTGAGTCGACGTTGGTTTTTTTGAGCCCCAGATGTGAAAGGTTTGCTTATTGGCGTAGCCACCGAGGTAAAAATAGGTTTCATCACTCAAGATGATTTTTTGATGAAATTCCGGATCATTCATACATTTCAAGGATCCAATCAACTAAGACACGACATTGTTGATGATCGGCTTACTTGAGTCCTTGTATTAACTGAAATTTATAAACCTTAAGACCCAAGTCTTTATGAAAAATACTATGTAACGACGTTTGTGGAATATCCAATTCCAAAGAACGACGAAGAATGGACAAACGTGGTTTTTTTTCAACACTTTGGGCTACAGCAGCAATATTCTCAGTTGTTCATGAGCGACGTGTACGTGTTTTATTCTTCACATCACTTACTTGGTCCAACAGCTTCATTTTTTCCACCAATATCTGTATCTGCGGTCCGACAATGTGCTTCACGACGACCGAAAAATGTTTTAGATTTACCAACCGTCTCTGTCAGGTTTTCAGCATTTTTATAGTGAATTTTAATTTCAATGCTTTGTTTAAGCGTAGTATTTGCTTGTTAAATGTAAAAAAAATTACAGCTTCAAAATTTACATCTACCGGCTATTCAAAATACCTCTTAAAAGAAATTTCTTTACTATATTACTATTTTTAGCGTGACTCGAAAGTTGCCATTATCCAACTCAACTCAGTACATATTTTTATTTGTTTCTTGTTTTCTTTTATGATTCTCAAACGCAGTGAATTATCTGTAGATATAGTGTATGTATGTATAAAATGCTTTAGCACTGAAATTCGCCACTTAACATGAGGATGCTAAGCTGAGAAAAAATGAAGTGCATATCATATGGCGTTAGTAGGTAAGTCGATTACATACGGATACCATTTATAATTTACTATTGCAATAGTGTGTAAGGATAAGACATAATAATTCTTCAAAACAAGAAGCAGTATCACCTTCTGTGAACTTAACGTTGGCCGTAAGTGGCTAAGCTAGGCTCTTGTACTGCTGCCCTACGCTAACGCTACTGATTGCTGACCGCTAGACGGCGACGTGGGCTTTCGCCCTGGCGACGTCGGGCGTTTAGTAAGGTTGGTACTCAAGAGGCGTTTTAATGTGTGTCTTCCTTTCTGCCTAGGCTCCTATTCGTGGGGTAAGTGAGAATCTTCTGGGACCACCCAATTTCATTACAAAATCTAAATATATTTATTTATATATACCTTTTTTGCGTTTTCAATAAGGTTTAATTTGTTTCATATTGCTTCAAGTCATATAACTTCTACTTTTTGCTTTATTAATATTATTACCGATTTCCCTAACATCATTTAATCGGATTTTATTATTTGCATAACTACCTTTTATCTTCTTCTATTTTTATATGTGATTTAAACCAAATTTTCTTTAGTTATATTTAATTGTATTTCTACTTTATTTTAATTCAATTTAACTTATTTCGTTTTGCAGTTTATTTAAATTTAATTTAATTTATTGTATTATATTGCTTTGTTTCAAGGGATACGTGATTATGTTATTTTTTTCCTAACGTAATTACCTCCTTAACAGGATTTGTCAATTTTTCCCTGAGGTCCCGGTTGTTTTTATCTACATTTTCCCATTCTGTATCAAACTGAGTGCGGGTAGAATATCGGCCGTTTCCAATGAATAGAAGAAGTCTAGGTCTTTTGGTTTATAAACGGTGTCAATTCAAGGTTTTATTCAATTGCTAACGCTAATAATATGTATGGTTGAAAAAATAATAATTTGGATTTAAAATCCGTTGTACAGGTTTTAAGACACAAATTGTCTTAGTGTCTTTGAGACCATTTAATTATTACAAGACTACAACCAGATGTTGTGCCTTTAAAAATTATTTGAAATTACAGGATATTTATAGAAAGGCTAAGAATTCAAAATGTTGAAGAGTTTTCCGTGAGTTGTGATGTCGATGCGTTGGTGGTTGAAAAACGATTAAAAATGAATGTGTCGCTGTTGGATGTTATCCGGTTAGTTAATTCAAAAGGTGTTACTGGTGCGGAACGTTAGCAACATTGGGCGACATTGGGCAGCATATCGCGGCGTTGCCACCTGAGGAGGTTTACTCCGAAAACGAAAGGAGATCCATGTCCTCAACATTGCGCCCCCCGGCTTCAGTTTTTCAATCAGGCTCCGGACGTCTTTTACCAGTTGTTGAAACTTCTTCCGCTGCTGGGCAGACCGGCTGGATAAAACTGGCCTGGAATTAGCAGCATTCGCTGTACCGCTTACCCTCCTTAACCTCGCCCGGTGGAGCAGAGTATGATGCCCGAGAGTGCACCGATGGCAACTAGACCTTGAGTCGCATTCGCCGGTCGTATGGGAGGTTGCCAAGCAGTTGATGCAGTACCGGTGCACCCTTGCGAACTCATACCTGTCCTCCGGTGCCATAGCGAGGAAAGCAGGGCAATGGCGCAGAGAATGCAACCGGCCGCATAAACGGCACTTCCTCGATATCGCGTCTCGTCGTGACCTAGGAGAGAAGAGTGAAAATATACGAATTTAGAATATGGTTGCAAAAGGGTATATGAAGAGATTTCATGAGATGCTTTTATATGAGCTGTAAGTTGTGTTTAGTTTTAGGTTTAATTGAGTATAAAATTCCAGGTATGCATGTACATGGATGTATAATTTTATTGATTTGATGGTTATGCATTCATTTTATAAACTTATGGATGTTATACAATAGAATCATATTTTATAGGAATTCATATCTTAACGAGGGATTAAGTAGTGCATATTTACGATTCCCCTTTTTTAATCTATTACAATGATGTATGATGACTGATGCATTTATATAAAAATATTCTTGGTGTGGTTATAATTCATATCTCGATAAACTGTGTGGATGTATAAGTTTATAATTTATATATTATATATATTATATAAAATTATATTATATTATGAAAAATTATGAAAGATTATGGTAGGAGAGATGTGCCCTTGTTGGCGGATGAAAAACGATTGATTGCTGTCTTTTTTTCGCTGACTATTTTTGGCCGGTTGGTTATTCCAATGGTGCGGAGCGTTGGCAACATTGGGCGATATTGGGCAGCACATCGCGGCGTTGCCACCTGAGGGGGATCACTCCGAAAACATAAGGAGGTCCATGTCCTCAACATGGCGCCCCCCCGGCGTTGGTCCCCGTATCTCCTTCTCCAGTTTTTCAATCAGGCTCCGGACGTCTTTTACCAGTTGTTGCAGCTTCTTCCGCTGCTGGGCAGACCGGCTGGATAACACTGGCCTGGAACTGGCTGCATTCGCTGTACCGCTTACCCTCCTTAACCTCGCCCGGTGGAGCAGAGTATGATGCCCGAGAGTGCACCGATGGCAACTAGACCTTGAGTCGCATTCGCCGGTCGTATGGGAGGTTGCCAGGCAGTTGATGCAGTATCGGTGCACCCTTGCGCACTCATACCTGTCCTCCGGTGCCATGGCGAGGAAAGCAGGGCAATGGCGCAGCGAATGCAACCGGCCGCATAAACGGCACTTCCCCGATGGCGCGTCTCGTCGGTACCTAGGGGAGAGGAGTGAAAATATACGACTTTAGTATATGGTTGGAAAAAGTGTATATGAAGAGATTTCATGAGATGTTTGTATATGAGTTGTAGGTTGGTATGTGTTAATGTAAAATGTTGGGATTAAGTCATAGGGTTCGAGGTTCCTACAGCGGGCAGCACACACAATTTGGCTATATTTCGGGTTATCTTTCCATTCTGCGTGATTATGTCGACCACCCGGACCTTTTCGTTTGCACCTTGATACACTTTGGTTATACGTCCTAGGCGCCATTCATTCGGGGGGAGGAGGTCATCCTTGACGACGACGAGATCTCCTTCCTTTACGGGGCTTTCCGCCCTTTTCCATTTGTACCTCTTGTGTAATTCTCTGAGATACTCGTTCTTCCATCTGGTACTAAATTGATGATGAAGCACCTTGAGTTTCTGCCATTTGGGAACCAGAGAGAGGTCTTCAGCATTGGGTTCGGGTATGGATAACAGTGGGGCACCGCGGAGGAAATGTCCAGGGGTGAGTGCCAGTAGGTCTTGCGGGTCTTGCGACATGGCTGAGAGCGGTCGGGAATTGAGAACCGCTTCTATTCTTACCATCAGGGTTGTGAGTTCCTCGAAGCTAAATTTATGATTTCCGGCGACCTTAGTGAAGTGCAGCTTAAAACTCTTCACTGCTGCTTCCCATAGTCCACCCATATGAGGGGCATACGGGGGGATAAACTCCCAATAGAAGCCGAGTGGGGCGTATTTAGCGGAGACGTCGGCTGCTGCTTCCTTCAGGAACACGCCGAACTCGCGGTGGAAGGTGCGTTGAGCTCCGACAAATGTCTTCCCATTGTCGGACATAATCTTATAGGGGAGACCGCGACGTCCAACAAATCTAGCAAAGGCTGCTCGGAAAGCCTCCGTAGTCAAGTCTGAGCAGACTTCGAGGTGTATTGCTTTCGTGGAGAAGCATACAAACACACAAACGTATGCCTTTGAATATGAAGCTCGCCGATGGGTAGATACTTTTACTAGGAACGGGCCGGCGAAATCCACCCCAGTCGTGTGAAACGGTAGGGTATATGTGGTTCGCTCGGAGGGTAGTGCTGCCATGATCTGCGATCTCATCTGCTGCTTGTGGATGGTGCATGTTTTGCAGTGGAAGATGCACTTTTTTATTTTGGGTTTGAGTCGGGGAATGTAGTACTCTTGTTGTACCATTCGCATCATTAACTGATTTCCAGCATGCAGCATGGTGGTGTGTAGAAATTTTAACAGCAGGGTGCAGAATATTGAGTTTCCTGGGATGATTACGGGATGACGCTCGTTGTAACTAAGGGCTGCGTATTTAAGCCGTCCGTTTACACGCAGTACGCCTTTGCTGTCGAGTATAGGATTTAATGTCAGCAGCGGGTCCTTCTTGCTGATTGGTTTTGAGACTTCGAGTTGAGCTATGGTTTCACCATAATGCCTTCGTTGAGTTAGGGTTATGAGTCGTGTTTTTGCTTCGTTCATCTCTTCGTGGCTTAGAGTCGTGCTCATTTGAGATGGCAATTTTCGTGACCTGTGAATAAAACGATATACATATGCAAGTACTCTAAGGGCTCGGGGGAAGGAAGAAAATCTCTCCAAGATATCTTCGGATGGCGAGGTATGGAATGCGGCGATGTGCCTTTGCTCCGGAGGCGATGGGTGTTGGGGGCGAGAGCTAGGCCATTCATTGGCGGGTTTGGCGAGCCATTTAGGACCTTTCCACCAGATGGTGTCTTCGACGAGATCCTGAGGTCGACATCCACGGGTGCCTAGGTCAGCTGGGTTGTCGCTGCTGCATACGTGCCGCCACGTAGCATTGCTTATCAGTTGCAGGATCTGGGATATCCTGTTTGCTACATATGTTTTCCAAGAGTGTGGTGGTTTCTCTAGCCATGCTAAGACGATGGTCGAGTCTGTCCACAGAACAAGTTCGTGAGGTGGTAAACTTAATTCCGTTTGTATTTGATTTACCAACTTTGCCAGTAGAACTGCTCCACAGAGCTCTAGACGAGGGAGACTTATTGTTTGGAGAGGAGCTACCTTTGTTTTTGCAGCTAATAAATGTGAGGTGAAGGAGTTGTCGCCATGTTGTACCCTCATGTACACACAAGCGCAGAATGCCTTCTCTGAGGCATCTGAGAAACCGTGGAGTTGTATCGGTTTGTCGGGGGAGTACTGCACCCATCGGGGTATTTGGATGTCTTTGATTGCCGGGAGATTCTCATGAAACGAGTTCCATTTATGTAGGGATCCGGATTTTACGTTTTCGTCCCAATCCGTTCCTTCTAGCCAAAGTGTTTGGAGTAGTACCTTGGCTACTATCATAATTGGTGATAACCATCCTGCCGGGTCGAATAATTTCGCCACAGCCGATAAAATCTGGCGTTTTGTACTACACTTTGCTGCGGGTTGAGGTTCGTATGAGTATGAGAAGGTGTCCGTAAGCGCGTTCCAGCGTATTCCTAGAGTTTTTGTTGAGCTTGTGTCGCTGAATTTAAGAAAGTCGGCATCTAACAAATGAGACTCTGGGATTTTCTCGAGTATTTTCGGGTGGTTTGCCGTAATTTTCTTAAGAGGGAATCCTGCTGAATTTAACGCGTCGATAACTTGGGTGAGAGAGTTGATAGTGGACTGTATTTCATTACTGCCTGAAAGTATGTCATCTACATAAATTTCATTGAGTAGGATATTGTTTGCGAGAGGGTATTCGATTTTGCAATCTTCGGCTAATTGATGAAGGGTTCGAATAGCTAAATATGGGGCACAGTTAACGCCAAACGTAACTGTCTTTAGCTTGAAATCTTCTATTGGAGAGTCGGGGGTTCTGCGAAAGAGTATTCGCTGGAAGTCTTGATCTTCCTGGTTCACGAGTATTTGGCGGTACATTTTCTCAATGTCGCCGTTAAATACGTACTTATAGAGTCGCCAATTGAGGATTATTAGCATTAAATCGTTTTGTAGTGTTGGGCCTGTGTGTAGGACGTCGTTTAACGAGTTTCCTGATTGTGATAATCTGGATGCGTTGAAAACGACTCGGACCTTTGTGGATTTACTGTCGGGTTTTATGACAGCGTGATGGGGTAGATAGAAGGAGAAGTACTTCCCTTCGTGGATTACTTCGAGAGGTGAAGTGGGTTCCATGTGGTCCAAGGTCAAGTATTCCTCCAAGACCTCCTGATATTTTTGCTGCAGCACTGGTTTTCGTTCTAGGGTCCGCTCGTTGCTGATGTACTGTTGCTGTGCTGCTAGTCTGGAGTGGCCTAGGGCTGCGTCCCTGGGAAATTCCTTTTTGAATGGTAATTTTACTGTGTATTTACCATTCTTTTGACGAGTTGTTGTTTTGCGATACAAATTTTCGCAAAATTCGTCCGCTTCTGAGTGAGTTTGGGGAGCTGGGACTTCTTCTTGCTCCCAGAATTTCCTTAGTTGGATGCTGATCGGGTCATTTTGGGTTGGATGGACCTGTGTTGAAAAGGACTCTATCCTTTGAGTTGTCGGTCCGCTGATTATCCATCCGAATATTGTCTGTTGTGCCAATAGGGTTCCATTGTGGAGGTGTTGCACTCCTTGTCTGAGGATTTGGGGTGCTAAGTCGCTGCCGATTATCATGTCAATTCGAGATGGGGTGAGACATTTTGGGTCGGCTAACGCTAAGTGTGTTATTTTGTTGATGTCAATGGTTGACACCTGGGTCGTGGGTAGTAGGTGTGTGAGCTTGGGTAATATTATTGCTCTTGCTTTCACCTGGTGTGATAAGTCTGACGAACACAGAGTTAGTTCGCAGACTTTAGTTGAGTTCTGGATGAAAGTTCCTCCCATTCCTGAGATTTCGTAATGGGTTTCTTCCGTGGGTAAATTGAGAATTTTTTGAATCCGAGATGTGACAAAGGTTTTTTGCGAACCTTGGTCTATCATTGCTCGGATTTTGTGGTGTTCTCCTGCTAGATATATCGGTACTATAGCCGTGGGCAAGAGTGTGGTTTCGTTGCTGCTTGCATGGTGTGTTGTTACCTTGACTGTCTTCTTCTGAGCCTGGGGGGTGTGGCTGATTCCTGTTGAGGTTGATGGTCTGTCGTCTGCTAATTCCACTGCGGTCGCTGCCTGTGCTGTCGATGAGAGGGGTTTTGAGTATGGGTTTGTATTTTGATGATGGAGTAGTGAGTGATGACGCCTTTGGCAGTAAACGCAGGTGAATTTGCTTTGACATTGACTTCGCTGGTGTGAACAGGAAAGACAATTTTCGCAGTAATTGTTTTCTCGAACGAATTTTTGTCGATCTGGGACGGAAAGGTTCCTAAATCGAATGCACATTTTCATCCCGTGACTAGAGTTGCATAACTTGCAGGAAACGGGTTTTTGGAACTCTGTGTGATAGGTTTGCATGCGACTTTTATTCGCAAATGGGGAGCTTTGATTGCCAGCTCTGGGTGTGAAAGTATTGATGTGGGGTTTGGGTTTACCTGGGCGATATGTTCCCAGTCGTTCTACTACCTCGTATCTACTGGTCAGGAATGCGTTCATTTCGGACCAGAGTGGTAGTTCTTTCCTCGAACTGAGTGATTGTTCCCAAAGCGCGAGTGTTTCGCTCGGGAGTTTCGAGGAGCATATATAAATGAGGATGGGGTCCCAATCCTTAGTCGAAATCTTTTGTGATGAGAGATTGGAGAGGCAGTTATTTATTGTGGTCTGCAGTTTTTGCAGCTGCTCCCCGTTCTCTGCATAAATGGGTTGTAGATTAAGGAGGGTTTTGAGCTGGTTATCTACCAGAATTCTTGGGTTCTCATAACGAGATTTTAATGCTTCCCAAGCAAGCGGAAAGCTTTCATCTGTGAGTGGGTATTGTTTCACAATGAGGCCTGCTGGACCTTTCGCCTTGTGGCGCAGGTGAAATAATTTTTGGGCGGGTGTTAGTTGAGGGTGATTTATATATACTGCCGTAAACATGTCTCGGAATGTCGGCCAGTCTTCGTATCCTCCGTAATATGCTTCAGTATCGCATGCTGGTACTTTGAGACATACCCCATTGGAAACTGAGCTTGTGTGAGGATTTGTTGATTGTTGGGTTGTTTGGGTGGGTGTTGTAACTGTGAACAGCTGCAATGCTTCTAGCATTTGCGCTTTACAGTTCTGGAAGCTTTCGGAACATTTCGAGTATTTCTGCTCCACTGACTCGCTGACTTCCGGGTATGCGTCTGCCATGAAGATAGCCTCGTATGCTTCTAGGAGGCTATCCCAGTTTTTGTCCAGCTGCTGTATTTTTACGCTGAGTAGGGTTTCCGTTTGGTCACTCGCCAAGTCCGTTGACCATTTTGCGCAGAAGACCTCCAGCCTGTTGGATTCAAAGATGAACTTCTGTAAGTACCTGTTCATCTTGGTTGATGCTTTTTCCGCCTTATCTTCTGGCATTTGTGGGATTTTTGGGTATTTGATTAAATGGGGTTTTATAAAAAATTAAATATATATTTAGTGGGTTTTTTAAATAAATTGCGTTGGTATTGTAAAACTTGAGTGAGTTTGTAATAAAAATTGGGTTTGTTTTTTTTGAGTTGCTTTTCTTTGGTATATATTAACCAGCAGCAAAATTTTAATCTGTTTATTTGCCTCAGCGCGTCTGAGTGCAAATATTTGGGTGGGTATGCAAATACAAAAAAAAATTTTTTTTTTTTGAATGTATTTATTATTTATTCCAAATAAATAAATAAATTTATTTGGAATAATTGGGGTTTTAGTGGTTGTTTCTATTAAACTCTTCACTTTTGTCCCACTGTACAAAAGTGTAATAATTGTTTGCTCGCGGCCCACTGTGTCTTATGCTGCGACGACTCCTTTTGTTTATTTGTCCTCAGCTATGCAACGTGTTTGATGTTTGAGAGCGCGTTTGTGTGCGAACAAATGTGTGTGCTGCGCTGTAACGGTATTGAAATTTTGCATATGCATATACAGATATGCTATATGCCTACCGTTTTAGAGAGAGATGTATAATATATTTTTTATAACAGCTGCAAAATTGAGGGAGTGGCCAACGGGGTTTGTACAGTTTGGCTTGTATTCAATTTTTTTTGATTGGGATTTCAACCGTTTTTCAAAGAAAACGGTACTGCTATGCTGCAATTGTGAGGGAGTGGCTAACGGGGGTTTTTTGGTGCTGTACAAACTTGTACAGTTGCCACCAATAATTATGTAATTTATTTTATTTTTAATAATATGTATGTATAATGAGTGTGTACATGAGTGACGATTATGTAGTACTTACTCCGACATGGCTCTTTTACTTAGCCTTTGGGTAGGGTAGCTTAGCCTGGGTAGCGCACTTGATTGTTGTTGGTGTGGGTTCCTTGTACTGGTGGACTTGATTGTTGTTGTTGTGGGTTCCTTGTACTGGTGGACTTGATTGTTGTTGTTTTTGGTGGTGGTAGTCAGCGTACGCTTTTATTTATTTTATATTTTTGCAGCGGAAAATATTGTATGTATGTATTTATTGGTGCGGATATTTATTTATGTTGAATTTATTTTTAACCGTTCAACTGTATATATAACTAATTTACTGCACTTAACTGTATGTATGTATTGTTGCGGTTATTTATTTATCTTGAATTTATTTTTTCCCGTTCAACTGTCTATATAACTAATTTACTGCACTTAACTGTATGTATGTATTGTTGCGGTTATTTATTTATCTTGAATTTATTTTTTCCCGTTCAACTGTCTATATAACTAATTTACTGCACTTAACTGTATGTATGTATTGTTGCGGTTATTTATTTATGTTGAATTTATTTTTTTGTTTTTTTTTTTTTTTTCGTTCAACTGTATATAACTAATTTACTGCACTTAACTGTAAGTATGTATTGAATAATGAGGTTTTATGTATTCTTTGCTTTTTTTTTTTTTTTTTTTTTTTTTTAAGTCAAATTAAATATATTTTATTAACCGTATAATTTTGTTGTTGTATGTATTTTTAAATGCAGACACTTTTCTCTCACCGCAGTTAACTAGAACTTGTTGCTGCTTTTGTTTTTGTCACCACCGGCTTTTAATTTTGCCTCACAATTATTACTATAATTTATTTTGATTTATGAGTATTTAGCCGTAACGTATTTTATTTTTTATGTAACTTTATTTTTAGTAACTTGTAACTTTAACTTGTGTAATTCTCTGAGATACTCGTTCTTCCATCTGGTACTAAATTGATGATGAAGCACCTTGAGTTTCTGCCATTTGGGAACCAGAGAGAGGTCTTCAGCATTGGGTTCGGGTATGGATAACAGTGGGGCACCGCGGAGGAAATGTCCAGGGGTGAGTGCCAGTAGGTCTTGCGGGTCTTGCGACATGGCTGAGAGCGGTCGGGAATTGAGAACCGCTTCTATTCTTACCATCAGGGTTGTGAGTTCCTCGAAGCTAAATTTATGATTTCCGGCGACCTTAGTGAAGTGCAGCTTAAAACTCTTCACTGCTGCTTCCCATAGTCCACCCATATGAGGGGCATACGGGGGGATAAACTCCCAATAGAAGCCGAGTGGGGCGTATTTAGCGGAGACGTCGGCTGCTGCTTCCTTCAGGAACACGCCGAATTCGCGGTGGAAGGTGCGTTGAGCTCCGACAAATGTCTTCCCATTGTCGGACATAATCTTATAGGGGAGACCGCGACGTCCAACAAATCTAGCAAAGGCTGCTCGGAAAGCCTCCGTAGTCAAGTCTGAGCAGACTTCGAGGTGTATTGCTTTCGTGGAGAAGCATACAAACACACAAACGTATGCCTTTGAATATGAAGCTCGCCGATGGGTAGATACTTTTACTAGGAACGGGCCGGCGAAATCCACCCCAGTCGTGTGAAACGGTAGGGTATATGTGGTTCGCTCGGAGGGTAGTGCTGCCATGATCTGCGATCTCATCTGCTGCTTGTGGATGGTGCATGTTTTGCAGTGGAAGATGCACTTTTTTATTTTGGGTTTGAGTCGGGGAATGTAGTACTCTTGTTGTACCATTCGCATCATTAACTGATTTCCAGCATGCAGCATGGTGGTGTGTAGAAATTTTAACAGCAGGGTGCAGAATATTGAGTTTCCTGGGATGATTACGGGATGACGCTCGTTGTAACTAAGGGCTGCGTATTTAAGCCGTCCGTTTACACGCAGTACGCCTTTGCTGTCGAGTATAGGATTTAATGTCAGCAGCGGGTCCTTCTTGCTGATTGGTTTTGAGACTTCGAGTTGAGCTATGGTTTCACCATAATGCCTTCGTTGAGTTAGGGTTATGAGTCGTGTTTTTGCTTCGTTCATCTCTTCGTGGCTTAGAGTCGTGCTCATTTGAGATGGCAATTTTCGTGACCTGTGAATAAAACGATATACATATGCAAGTACTCTAAGGGCTCGGGGGAAGGAAGAAAATCTCTCCAAGATATCTTCGGATGGCGAGGTATGGAATGCGGCGATGTGCCTTTGCTCCGGAGGCGATGGGTGTTGTGGGCGAGAGCTAGGCCATTCATTGGCGGGTTTGGCGAGCCATTTAGGACCTTTCCACCAGATGGTGTCTTCGACGAGATCCTGAGGTCGACATCCACGGGTGCCTAGGTCAGCTGGGTTGTCGCTGCTGCATACGTGCCGCCACGTAGCATTGCTTATCAGTTGCAGGATCTGGGATATCCTGTTTGCTACATATGTTTTCCAAGAGTGTGGTGGTTTCTCTAGCCATGCTAAGACGATGGTCGAGTCTGTCCACAGAACAAGTTCGTGAGGTGGTAAACTTAATTCCGTTTGTATTTGATTTACCAACTTTGCCAGTAGAACTGCTCCACAGAGCTCTAGACGAGGGAGACTTATTGTTTGGAGAGGAGCTACCTTTGTTTTTGCAGCTAATAAATGTGAGGTGAAGGAGTTGTCGCCATGTTGTACCCTCATGTACACACAAGCGCAGAATGCCTTCTCTGAGGCATCTGAGAAACCGTGGAGTTGTATCGGTTTGTCGGGGGAGTACTGCACCCATCGGGGTATTTGGATGTCTTTGATTGCCGGGAGATTCTCATGAAACGAGTTCCATTTATGTAGGGATCCGGATTTTACGTTTTCGTCCCAATCCGTTCCTTCTAGCCAAAGTGTTTGGAGTAGTACCTTGGCTACTATCATAATTGGTGATAACCATCCTGCCGGGTCGAATAATTTCGCCACAGCCGATAAAATCTGGCGTTTTGTACTACACTTTGCTGCGGGTTGAGGTTCGTATGAGTATGAGAAGGTGTCCGTAAGCGCGTTCCAGCGTATTCCTAGAGTTTTTGTTGAGCTTGTGTCGCTGAATTTAAGAAAGTCGGCATCTAACAAATGAGACTCTGGGATTTTCTCGAGTATTTTCGGGTGGTTTGCCGTAATTTTCTTAAGAGGGAATCCTGCTGAATTTAACGCGTCGATAACTTGGGTGAGAGAGTTGATAGTGGACTGTATTTCATTACTGCCTGAAAGTATGTCATCTACATAAATTTCATTGAGTAGGATATTGTTTGCGAGAGGGTATTCGCTTTTGCAATCTTCGGCTAATTGATGAAGGGTTCGAATAGCTAAATATGGGGCACAGTTAACGCCAAACGTAACTGTCTTTAGCTTGAAATCTTCTATTGGAGAGTCGGGGGTTCTGCGAAAGAGTATTCGCTGGAAGTCTTGATCTTCCTGGTTCACGAGTATTTGGCGGTACATTTTCTCAATGTCGCCGTTAAATACGTACTTATAGAGTCGCCAATTGAGGATTATTAGCATTAAATCGTTTTGTAGTGTTGGGCCTGTGTGTAGGACGTCGTTTAACGAGTTTCCTGATTGTGATAATCTGGATGCGTTGAAAACGACTCGGACCTTTGTGGATTTACTGTCGGGTTTTATGACAGCGTGATGGGGTAGATAGAAGGAGAAGTACTTCCCTTCGTGGATTACTTCGAGAGGTGAAGTGGGTTCCATGTGGTCCAAGGTCAAGTATTCCTCCAAGACCTCCTGATATTTTTGCTGCAGCACTGGTTTTCGTTCTAGGGTCCGCTCGTTGCTGATGTACTGTTGCTGTGCTGCTAGTCTGGAGTGGCCTAGGGCTGCGTCCCTGGGAAATTCCTTTTTGAATGGTAATTTTACTGTGTATTTACCATTCTTTTGACGAGTTGTTGTTTTGCGATACAAATTTTCGCAAAATTCGTCCGCTTCTGAGTGAGTTTGGGGAGCTGGGACTTCTTCTTGCTCCCAGAATTTCCTTAGTTGGATGCTGATCGGGTCATTTTGGGTTGGATGGACCTGTGTTGAAAAGGACTCTATCCTTTGAGTTGTCGGTCCGCTGATTATCCATCCGAATATTGTCTGTTGTGCCAATAGGGTTCCATTGTGGAGGTGTTGCACTCCTTGTCTGAGGATTTGGGGTGCTAAGTCGCTGCCGATTATCATGTCAATTCGAGATGGGGTGAGACATTTTGGGTCGGCTAACGCTAAGTGTGTTATTTTGTTGATGTCAATGGTTGACACCTGGGTCGTGGGTAGTAGGTGTGTGAGCTTGGGTAATATTATTGCTCTTGCTTTCACCTGGTGTGATAAGTCTGACGAACACAGAGTTAGTTCGCAGACTTTAGTTGAGTTCTGGATGAAAGTTCCTCCCATTCCTGAGATTTCGTAATGGGTTTCTTCCGTGGGTAAATTGAGAATTTTTTGAATCCGAGATGTGACAAAGGTTTTTTGCGAACCTTGGTCTATCATTGCTCGGATTTTGTGGTGTTCTCCTGCTAGATATATCGGTACTATAGCCGTGGGCAAGAGTGTGGTTTCGTTGCTGCTTGCATGGTGTGTTGTTACCTTGACTGTCTTCTTCTGGGCCTGGGGGGTGTGGCTGATTCCTGTTGAGGTTGATGGTCTGTCGTCTGCTATTTCCACTGCGGTCGCTGCCTGTGCTGTCGATGAGAGGGGTTTTGAGTATGGGTTTGTATTTTGATGATGGAGTAGTGAGTGATGACGCCTTTGGCAGTAAACGCAGGTGAATTTGCTTTGACATTGACTTCGCTGGTGTGAACAGGAAAGACAATTTTCGCAGTAATTGTTTTCTCGAACGAATTTTTGTCGATCTGGGACGGAAAGGTTCCTAAATCGAATGCACATTTTCATCCCGTGACTAGAGTTGCATAACTTGCAGGAAACGGGTTTTTGGAACTCTGTGTGATAGGTTTGCATGCGACTTTTATTCGCAAATGGGGAGCTTTGATTGCCAGCTCTGGGTGTGAAAGTATTGATGTGGGGTTTGGGTTTACCTGGGCGATATGTTCCCAGTCGTTCTACTACCTCGTATCTACTGGTCAGGAATGCGTTCATTTCGGACCAGAGTGGTAGTTCTTTCCTCGAACTGAGTGATTGTTCCCAAAGCGCGAGTGTTTCGCTCGGGAGTTTCGAGGAGCATATATAAATGAGGATGGGGTCCCAATCCTTAGTCGAAATCTTTTGTGATGAGAGATTGGAGAGGCAGTTATTTATTGTGGTCTGCAGTTTTTGCAGCTGCTCCCCGTTCTCTGCATAAATGGGTTGTAGATTAAGGAGGGTTTTGAGCTGGTTATCTACCAGAATTCTTGGGTTCTCATAACGAGATTTTAATGCTTCCCAAGCAAGCGGAAAGCTTTCATCTGTGAGTGGGTATTGTTTCACAATGAGGCCTGCTGGACCTTTCGCCTTGTGGCGCAGGTGAAATAATTTTTGGGCGGGTGTTAGTTGAGGGTGATTTATATATACTGCCGTAAACATGTCTCGGAATGTCGGCCAGTCTTCGTATCCTCCGTAATATGCTTCAGTATCGCATGCTGGTACTTTGAGACATACCCCATTGGAAACTGAGCTTGTGTGAGGATTTGTTGATTGTTGGGTTGTTTGGGTGGGTGTTGTAACTGTGAACAGCTGCAATGCTTCTAGCATTTGCGCTTTACAGTTCTGGAAGCTTTCGGAACATTTCGAGTATTTCTGCTCCACTGACTCGCTGACTTCCGGGTATGCGTCTGCCATGAAGATAGCCTCGTATGCTTCTAGGAGGCTATCCCAGTTTTTGTCCAGCTGCTGTATTTTTACGCTGAGTAGGGTTTCCGTTTGGTCACTCGCCAAGTCCGTTGACCATTTTGCGCAGAAGACCTCCAGCCTGTTGGATTCAAAGATGAACTTCTGTAAGTACCTGTTCATCTTGGTTGATGCTTTTTCCGCCTTATCTTCTGGCATTTGTGGGATTTTTGGGTATTTGATTAAATGGGGTTTTATAAAAAATTAAATATATATTTAGTGGGTTTTTTAAATAAATTGCGTTGGTATTGTAAAACTTGAGTGAGTTTGTAATAAAAATTGGGTTTGTTTTTTTTGAGTTGCTTTTCTTTGGTATATATTAACCAGCAGCAAAATTTTAATCTGTTTATTTGCCTCAGCGCGTCTGAGTGCAAATATTTGGGTGGGTATGCAAATACAAAAAAAAATTTTTTTTTTTTGAATGTATTTATTATTTATTCCAAATAAATAAATAAATTTATTTGGAATAATTGGGGTTTTAGTGGTTGTTTCTATTAAACTCTTCACTTTTGTCCCACTGTACAAAAGTGTAATAATTGTTTGCTCGCGGCCCACTGTGTCTTATGCTGCGACGACTCCTTTTGTTTATTTGTCCTCAGCTATGCAACGTGTTTGATGTTTGAGAGCGCGTTTGTGTGCGAACAAATGTGTGTGCTGCGCTGTAACGGTATTGAAATTTTGCATATGCATATACAGATATGCTATATGCCTACCGTTTTAGAGAGAGATGTATAATATATTTTTTATAACAGCTGCAAAATTGAGGGAGTGGCCAACGGGGTTTGTACAGTTTGGCTTGTATTCAATTTTTTTTGATTGGGATTTCAACCGTTTTTCAAAGAAAACGGTACTGCTATGCTGCAATTGTGAGGGAGTGGCTAACGGGGGTTTTTTGGTGCTGTACAAACTTGTACAGTTGCCACCAATAATTATGTAATTTATTTTATTTTTAATAATATGTATGTATAATGAGTGTGTACATGAGTGACGATTATGTAGTACTTACTCCGACATGGCTCTTTTACTTAGCCTTTGGGTAGGGTAGCTTAGCCTGGGTAGCGCACTTGATTGTTGTTGTTTTTGGTGGTGGTAGTCAGCGTACGCTTTTATTTATTTTATATTTTTGCAGCGGAAAATATTGTATGTATGTATTTATTGGTGCGGATATTTATTTATGTTGAATTTATTTTTAACCGTTCAACTGTATATATAACTAATTTACTGCACTTAACTGTATGTATGTATTGTTGCGGTTATTTATTTATCTTGAATTTATTTTTTCCCGTTCAACTGTCTATATAACTAATTTACTGCACTTAACTGTATGTATGTATTGTTGCGGTTATTTATTTATGTTGAATTTATTTTTTTGTTTTTTTTTTCGTTCAACTGTATATAACTAATTTACTGCACTTAACTGTAAGTATGTATTGAATGATGAGGTTTTATGTATTCTTTGCTTTTTTTTTTTTTTTTTTTTTAAGTCAAATTAAATATATTTTATTAACCGTATAATTTTGTTGTTGTATGTATTTTTAAATGCAGACACTTTTCTCTCACCGCAGTTAACTAGAACTTGTTGCTGCTTTTGTTTTTGTCACCACCGGCTTTTAATTTTGCCTCACAATTATTACTATAATTTATTTTGATTTATGAGTATTTAGCCGTAACGTATTTTATTTTTTATGTAACTTTATTTTTAGTAACTTGTAACTTTAACTTTAGTTGTATTATTTTGAGTTTATCTTGTTTGTTTTTATTTTTCACTTATTTATTTAATTTTACTGATTCACCGTACCGATTTATGCAAGTATTTAGCCGTAACGTATTTTATTTTTTATGTAACTTTATTTTTAGTAACTTGTAACTTTAACTTTAGTTGTATTATTTTGAGTTTATCTTGTTTGTTTTTATTTTTCACTTATTTATTTAATTTTACTGATGCACAGTACCGACACGCACAACCGATCGCTTGAAAAATTGAATCCGTTTTGAGTTTTTATTATCTATGTACCGTTTTTTTTTTGTGTATTCTGTGATGGCCGCTGTTGCCGTTGGGTAGAGTAGTGGTGCCAATTCGTTTTTTTTGGCACCGAAGGACCATGTTTAGTTTTAGGTTTAATTGAGTATAAAATTCCAGGTATGCATGTACATGGATGTATAATTTTATTGATTTGATGGTTATGCATTCATTTTATAAACTTATGGATGTTATACAATAGAATCATATTTTATAGGAATTCATATCTTAACGAGGGATTAAGTAGTGCATATTTACGATTCCCCTTTTTTAATCTATTACAATGATGTATGATGACTGATGCATTTATATAAAAATATTCTTGGTGTGGTTATAATTCATATCTCGATAAACTGTGTGGATGTATAAGTTTATAATTTATATATTATATATATTATATAAAATTATATTATATTATGAAAAATTATGAAAGATTATGGTAGGAGAGATGTGCCCTTGTTGGCGGATGAAAAACGATTGATTGCTGTCTTTTTTTCGCTGACTATTTTTGGCCGGTTGGTTATTCCAATGGTGCGGAGCGTTGGCAACATTGGGCGATATTGGGCAGCACATCGCGGCGTTGCCACCTGAGGGGGATCACTCCGAAAACATAAGGAGGTCCATGTCCTCAACAAGTTGGTATATGTAAATGTTGAGATTAAGTCATAGGGTACGAGGTTCACACAGCGGGCAGCACATACAATTTGGCTATATTTCGGTTATCTTTCCGTTCTGCGTGATTATGTCGGCCACACGGATCTTTTCGTTTGCACGTTGGTATAATTTGGTTATACGTCCTAGGCGCCATTCATTCGGGGGGAGAAGGTCATCCTTGACGACAACTAGATCTCCTTCCTTTACGGGGCTTTCCGCCCTTTTCCATTTGTAATTCTTGTGTAATTCTCTGAGATACTTGTTCTTCCCTCTGGTACTAAATTGATGGTGAAGCACTTTGAGTTTCTGCCATTTGGGAACCATAGAGAGGTCTTTGGCATTCGGGGTGAGTGCTAGTAGGTCTTGCGGGTCTTTCGACTTGGCTGAGAGCGGTCGGGAATTGAGAACCGCTTCTATTCTTACCATCAGGATTGTAAGTTCCTCGAAGCTAAATTTATGATTTCCGGCGACTTTAGTGAAGTGCAGCTTAAAACTCTTCACTGCTGCTTCCCATATTCCACCCATATGAGGGGCATACGGTGGAATAAACTCCCAATAGAAGCCGAGTGGGGCGTATTTAGCGGAGACGTCAGCTGCTACTTCCTTCAAGAACACGCCGATTTCGCGGTGGAAGGTGCGTTGAGCTCCGACAAATGTTTTCCCATTGTCGGACATAATCTCACAGGAAAGACCGCGACGTCCACCAAATCTAGCGAAGGCTGCTCGAAAAGCCTCCGTAGTCAAGTCAGAGCAGACTTCGAGGTGTATTGCTTTCGTGGAGAAGCATACAAACACACAAACGTATGCCTTTGAATATGAAGCTCGCCGATGGGTAGATACTTTTACTAGGAACGGGCCGGCGAAGTCCACCCCAGTCGTGTGAAACGGTAGAGTATATGTGGTTCTATCGGAGGGTAGTACTGCCATGATCTGCCATCTCATCTGCTGCTTGTGTATGGTGCATGTTTTGCAGTGAAAGATGCACTTTTTTATTTTGGGTTTGTTGTACCATTTGCATCATTAACTGGTTTCCAGCAAGCAGCATGGTGGTGTGTAGAAATTTTAACAGCAGAGTGCAGAATGTCGAGTTTTCTGGGTTAATTATGGGATGACGTTCGTTATAACTAAGGGTTGGGTATTTAAGTCGTCCGTTTACGCGCAGTACGTCTTTGCTGTCGAGTATAGGATTTAATGTCAGCAGCGTGTCCTTCTTGCTGATCGGTTTTGAGGCTTTGTGTCGCGCGATGGTTTCACCATAATGCCTTCGTTGAGTTAGAGTTATGGCGTTTTTACTTCGTTTACCTCTTCGTGGGTTAGAGTCAGGCTCATCCGAGATGGCAATTTTCGTGAGCGGTGAATAAAACGACATACGTGTGCAATGACTCTAAGGGCTCTGGGGAAGGAGAAAAATCTCTCCAAGATATGTTCGGATGGGAAGGTGTGGAATGTGGCGATGTGCCTTTGCTCCGGAGGCGATGGGTGTTGGGGGCGAGAGCTAGGCCATTCATTGGCGGGTTTGGCGAGCCATTCAGGACCTCTCCACCAGATGGTGTCATCAACGAGATCCTGAGGTCGACATCCTCGGGTGCCTAAGTCAGCTGGGTTGTCGCTGCTGCATACTTGCCGCCACTTAGCATTACTTATCAGTTGCAGAATCAGGGATATCCTGTTTGCTACATATGTTTTCCAAGAGTGTGGTGGTTTTCTAGCCGTGGACGGTAAACTTAATTCCGTTTGTATTTATTTTACCAACCTTGCCAGTAAACCTGCTCCACAGAGCTCTAGACGGGAGGGACTTATCGTTTGGAGAGGAGCTACCTTTGTTTTGCCAGCCAGTAAATGTGAGGTGAAGGAGTTTTCGCCGTGTTGTACCCTCATGTACACACAAGCGCAGAATGCCTTCTCTGAGGCATCTGAGAATCCATGGAGTTGAATCGGTTTGTCGGGGGAGTACTGCACCCATCGGGGTATTTGGATGTCTTTGATTGCCGGGGGATTCTCATGAAACGAGTTCCATTTATGTAGGGATCCGGATTTTACGTTTTCGTCCAATCCATTCCTTCTAGCCAAAGGGTTTAGAGTAGTACCTTGGCTACTATCATAATTGGTGATAACCATCCTGCCGGGTCGAATAGTTTCGCCACAGCCGATAAAATCTGGCGTTTAGTACTACACTTTGCAGCGGGTTAAGGTTCGTATGAGTATGAGAAGGTGTCTGTAAGCGCGTTATAGCGTATTCCTAGAGTTTTTGTTGAGCTTGTGTCGCTGAATTTAAGAAAGCCGGCACCTAGCAAATGGGACTCTGGGACTTTTTCGAGTATTTTCGGGTGGTTTGTCGTCATTTTCTTAAGAGGGAATCCTGCTGAATTTAACGCTTCGATAACTTTGGTGAGTAAGTTGATGGTGGACTGTATTTCATTACTGCCTGAAAGAATGTCATCTACATAAATTTCATTGAGTAGGATATTGGTTGCGAGAGGGTATTCGGTTTTGCAATCTTCGGCTAATTGATGTAGGGTTCGAATAGCTAAATATGGGGTACAGTTAACGCCAAACGTAGCTGTCTTTAGCTTGAAATCTTCTATTGGAGAGCCGGGGTGTTGAAGACATGAGCGAGGACCTCATCGAGTTTTAAACTTAAGATATATATAGAAGAAAATTATACTCATCCTGAATTGCTATGAAAGATTGAATTATACATACCCTATTACTTTCCAATACATACCCAAATACTCACCATACTGAATCTACTCCCATTCCAAAATACTTACCAGCAACCCTACTTCCGTTACTACTCTAAAGGAAAAACCAAAACAAAATGTATATAAATATGTATGTATTGGTAATTTTAAGTTAATAGTCAAATAATAATTTTCGCTCGTTATAACATCGAACGGTTGTGCCCCCTAAAAAATATACAAGAAAAATACCTAAAGTGCTAAAGTAAAAACCTTTGTAACAAAAAATTAATAAGCAAATAAATGCATAAATATATATATAAACCGTATAAATATCCGTGCGTTTCTTTTCAAAAACTAAAGAAATATATAATAAAATAAACCGGTGTTTGTCCTAAGTTAATAAATAAATAAATATATATACATAATAATATATATTATGAAAATATAATATCCAGAAATTTTTGAATTTTATACATGGTGCCGAAACCCAATTACGGAGTGAACCGAAATAAAAATAAAAAAGAACTTTGCACATAAACTTAAAAAAAAAAAAATTATAATAAATAGCGTTTAACATATGTACGTATATGTACATAATAAAGTTTATGCAATACATACATACGTACATACTTACATACAAAACGCCAACAAAGTCAAAATAAGCAAAGAAGACACAGGTAGAGCAAAGTGTTTCTAAGACTAAAATAAAATAAAACTAAAAAATTAAATTCAACAAATTATAATAAAAAATTTAACGCGATCGGCAAAATAAAGAACATAGCGAACGAAAAGTCGTGACTCGGGCGGTTAATAAAAAAAAGTTCAAAAAGTGCCGTGTTAAAACATAAAAAAAAGTTTAAAAAAGAAAAAAACCAAAAAAATATTGAATGTGCGTTTTTTCCTAAAATTAAGGAAAATATACATAAATATATATATCAAAATATAAACGCGGAAAAATGCATATCCAATTGCATACATACATGTGACGCAAAAAGAAGTGAAACATTAAATACAAAATTAAAACAAAAAATTGGAAAAATATATATGTATATATAAAGAAAAACAAACATAAAAATACATACATAAAGTGCAAGTGCTGTGCTACAAAATACATACATAAAAAATTAAAATAGAAAATTAAAACAAAAAAAAAAGAAAACCCCAAAATAAAATTTAGTATACATATATAAATATATGAAAAATATATATAAATATACAAAAAACCATAAAAAGCGGTGACACAAAACTTAAAAAAGTAGTGAAAAAAATACATACATAGTTGCATACATAAAAAAAAAAACGAAAAAGAAAAAAAGAATTAAATAAAATTTGAAAAAAAAATATATATACAAAAATTAACAAACGTGCACGTTTATAAGCCACGTAGGACACAATCCCCAACCTCAACAACATAGGAACACCAGCACTACACAGGAGGCAACACTCCCCGCCCCAGAACAAAAAAATTGTTTGGTTTGTACTAGTCCGGATGTTTAAGTAAGTCTCACTCACTCACTCGATTGCATATTAAATTAAGTTTAGCGGATTTTGCCAAACGGTGTATGATACCTCCTCATCATACATATACATACAAATCTCAAAAAAATAATAATTATAAAATAAGAAGTTTTATGTTTTATTACGTCTGCGCAAAATTACAAAATCCGCTAAACTATTCTCACAATATATAATAATACATAGCGGGTCCCCAAAGTCGGTAAATGAAAATTTCATTTAACGAATGTAACAGCGCACATATATAATATATTAAAACGTATATATGAAAAACGCGCACTTTCCCCATCACAAGTAAATATTTAATACAAAAAACCACTTATCATATATCCCCTCACGTATATAAACTCCGCTTTTTATATACGCCAACTGGTCCAAGAACACCTTCGAAAAGGCCAGAATCGGGCCAGTTGCCCCTCTCATATATCCTCCCAAGTAAATATATACATACTCTCAGTATATACACCCCAACAGGGCCGAAATTCATTACAACGGGCCCAGAACCGGACCAGCGTAAGCACATTACACTGCCCAAAGTCACCACCGCATAGCAAGTCACCGCTACCCAACCGTGGTACATGTATATACCTATATACACATATAAGTTAGCACCAGTTAAGCTACAACTACCATGCGAAGTCAGCAATAAGTTAAAACAGGGAATCAACAAGAACTGGGAATTGACCAGTTGCCGAATCAGCGAAACCAAATAATATTGGGAACAACATCCGGCATGCGCCGATCGAATACTGCACCGACCCAGACGTCGACTCAGCAGAACCAAACAAACATCCGGCATGCGCCGACTGAACACCAATCGCTATTACTGCTGACACAGGTAGAATTTAGTTATATTAGCAAGTAAATTAGTAATTACGTTTGTTAGTTGTAATTGTGAGTTCAACCAATAAAGGTCTATCGACCACTAAAAAGGAAAAATTATATTTTTTTCCCCGTCCCAACTTTTCGGACGGTAATTTATATACATAAAGTGGTTTTTTCAAATTCCGGCGATTTCCACTTCTTCGCTATTTACAATAGCAAGCGGGCAAAGACACGTATGTACGTAAGTATACATACGTACATAATCGTGTAAGCTAAGCTAAGCACCCAGCATACAAACAAGGTATAACAAAAACCCAGTATATATTTATACATTGCTGTGCTCAGACGCGCTGAGACAGCACAGTACACAACATAAAAGCTACCCACTAAATAAATTAATTAACAGTAATATATATACATACATATATATAAATATAAATAAATATTTTATAATAAAATTTTATAAAATCAATATCTCACAATGGAGGACAAAATGGAGAAGCCCCAATCACTCCACCCCCTTACAGGACCCCGAACTCGCTCGAAATCCCAGGCGGAAGAAGAGGAATCCTCCCAGCTGCATAAAAAATTTTTTTATGAGCTATCCCGGATGGAAAAATTCTGCGGAAAATGGTGGAACACCAGTGAAGAGACTCATTCCGAAGCAGCGCTTAAAATTTTCAAGGACCATCTGGAAAGGCACATAAAACTAGTGAAGGCAGCCAACCAAAACCTACAGATGAGCAACGTGGAGGATGAGAAGACACGCTCAGCCTACGAGACCACAAATGACAACGCAATGCTCACGAAAATCAGGATAAGTGAGTTACTTGGCCAAATCCAACAAAGAATGGATTCCTCCCATTTAAACACCCCCATCACAAAGATGCCCCTCCCCCAACGCAAGCTGACTCACTCAGCATTCTCATGGTACCTGCATGTGACACAGAAATCTTCTATGGAGGATATGAAGATTGGCCCTCATTTAGGGACATGTTCACAGCAGTGTACATCAACCACGCCCAATTATCCGAAGCGCAGAAACTATACCACTTGAGACAGAAAACAAGAGGTAAAGCTGCATTCCTCATAAAAAATTACCCTCTCAGTGGCCACAATTTCTTGTTAGCATGGGATGCACTCAAGGCACACTACGAAAATATTGGATGAGTGCATAAGTTCGTGCCCGATTTCAAGTGCAAACTAAAATTGAAATTTTTTGAAGAAAGCGCTTTTATTAATCAATTATGTATTCGCCATCATGTTCGGCAATCCACTCCCCACGTTCAACCAATTTACGGATGCCTGATTCATAGAAATCGCGCGGTTTCTCGTTGAAAAAGGTGTCAAGGTGGTTTTTGACATCTTCCACATTTTCAAATTTTTTTCCATTCAAATTGTTCTGCAGCGATCGAAACAAATGATAATCAGAAGGTGCAATGTCGGGTGAATATGGGGGATGCGGCATGATTTCCCAATTCATCTCCTTCAGTTTGGCCAGGGTCGGTTTTGCAACATGTGGCCTGGCGTTGTCATGATGGAAAAGAACTACTTTGCGATTGGCCAAAATCGGACGTTTTTCATCAATTGCTTTATTCAATTCGACCAATTGCTGACAATACTTGTTGGCAGTGATCGTTTCTCCAGCTGGCAAGAGCTCAAAATAGATCACGCCTCGAATATCCCACCAAATGCACAGCAGTACCTTCATCGGATGCAATCCACCTTTCGACATCGGTTCCGCCCCTTCGTGTGCCTGTTTCCATGTTCTTTTGCGTTGAACATTGTTGTACAGGACCCATTTTCCATCACCAGTCACGAGCCGATCCAAAAAAGGTTCGTTTTTGATCCGTCGAAGCAAAGAAATTGCTGTTGACATACGGTCCACTTTGTTCTTTTCACTCAACTGATGTGGCACCCATGTATCGAGCTTCAAAGTGTACCCAACCTTTTTTAAACGACGAAACGCAGTTGATTTGTTGACGTTCAATTCACTGGCAACCTCTTCCGTCAAAATACGTGAGTTATTCACACCTAAAGTCCTTAGAACATCGTCATCAAGCTCAGAAGGCCGTCCACTGCAAGGTTGATCTTCGAGGTTAAAATCTCCAGAACGAAATTTCGCGAACCATTTCTTTACTGTGCGGAGTGCTGGAGCACGGTCCAAATAAACTTCGCGAATGTCTTTAGTTGCAGCGCCCACTGTTTTTCCTTTGCGGAATTCGTATAACATAATATGACGCATATGATCTTTTTCGTTGTTCATCTTCCATGCGTCTTTTCACTAAGCAACTCAAATCAAAATGAAGTTATTTTATGCTTGATTTACAGTTCGGACTGTCACCTTTCCAACGATATATAATATGTATATATTTCTTTCACGAGCGCCACTCTCAAACGATTCGTACGGCATCCAGCGGAATCGGGCACGAACTTATGCACTCATCCAATAGAAGAGTAGTAGTGGATGGCCAAATAAAGACGTTGTTGAAAATCCAACCTGCTCACACAGAGAACGGAGAAAGGATTCAACAGATCCAGACGACAATAAATAATTGTCTTTCTACCCTACAGGCAAATGGAGTATCGACAGAAAGCTGGAACCCAATGCTTGTCTACCTCTGCTCCTCAAAACTGCCGGATGAGACACTAGCTCTCTGGAAGCAATCACTCAACTCAAGGAAGGAGTTACCTCGATGGTCAGAAATGGACCAATTTCTGACAGCTCGGTACGAGGTCGTGGAGCGACTATGCCAATCAAACCACTCGATGACAACGTGCGTCAAATTTCGAGAACTATCCGTCTCAGACCGGAACAAGTTTATTAAAGACAACAACTACTGCAAAAATTGCCTGGCGTACTCGCATTTGGAGAAAGATTGCAAAAAACAACTTAACGTGCGATTATTGTCAAAGACGTCACCACTCCCTCCTCCATTACATTGCGAGCAACCCCACGCCTTACCCCCCAAAACCTCAAAGAAACTTCATTACTTCTCAAGTGACAGTCGATGAAGAACAGCCCTGCACCTCTAAACAGGCATCAAAAAACTCAAAGGCAAATGAAAGCGGTAGAACAAAAACTTTATCCCACTATTCGAATAACAAAGAAAGGACATTGCTTCTCACAGCAAATATTTCCATTCTCCACAAAGGAGAGTTAACTCACATCAGAGCTCTCATTGACCAAGGCTCTCAGAAAACTTTTGTAACATCCCGTATACAAAAGTTACTTGGTCTCCCCACCACAAAAGCCAACTACCAAATTCTTGGCATGGGCGGTAACACAGTCCAAAACTCGAATAGAATATGCTCTATTATGATATGCTCGGCTAATCAAACAGTAAAAATCGCGGCTCAAGCGATAATACTGCCTCAATTGACGCACACTCTCCCATCCTTCAAAATAAAAGAATTAGATCTAACAGAATATCTCTCACTACCCTTAGCAGACTGCTAGAATAGACATGGTCATCCCCAAAATACTCACCCCAGGCCTCAAAATTAATGTAGGCGGCAGCTTAATAGCCCAAAACACAATATTTGAGTGGATATTAAGTGGACCAGTTGTGGAAGAAATCTCATCATTCTCCACTCAGGTGATTGAAACCCCTTCAGAATCACTAGGAGATTTACTCAGGAAATTCTGGGAACAAGAAGAGGTACCACCGGCCCCCACATACACAGACGATGATGCATATTGTGAAGATCTCTACGAAACAACCACTCATCGACAGGAAGATGATCGGTATGTGGTAAAGCTGCCATTCAAATCGGCATTCCCGGACTCCATCGCACTCGGGCACTCCAGACCTGCAGCACAGCAGCAATACCTCAGTGTGGAACGAACTAACGAAAAGAAAGATGAGCTTCGGAACACCTATTCAAAAGTCCTAGAGGAATACCTAACGTTAGACCACATGGAACCAACCCATTCACGAGAAATCATACGCGACGGTAAATATTTCTCCTTTTACCTACCCCATCACGCGGTGATTAAACCTGGAAACTAAACTACTAAAGTCCGTGTAGTTTTCAATGCCTCAAAAACCTCGCATTCCGGTCTCTCACTCAACGACGTATTACATAATGGCCCCGTTCTCCAAAATGACTTAATGCTCATTATTCTAAAACGGAGATTATATAAGTATGTATTTAACGGCGATATTGAAAAAAAAAAATATTAAGAGGAGAGACATACGTAGATGACATCCTCTCAGGCGGACATAATCTAGACTCAGCCATCGAATCGATACATCAAGTTATCGAAGTACTCAAGTCAGCCGGATTCCCGTTAAAAAAGATCACAGCAAACCACAAGTCACTGCTGAAAGACATCCCCCGTCTGATCTTTTAGATGAAGAATTGCTCCAATTCCAAGAGGCAAGTTTTACAAAAACCCTCGGAATAACATGGAAAGCTCTCACTGATACATTCTCGTACTCAGTTGATCCCCCGTTATCTTTAGACACTGCCACGAAACGACAGATCCTCTCATCTGTGGCGAAACTTTTCGACCCGGCAGGATGGCTATCGCTCATAATGATAGCAGCGAAAACTCTTCTTCAACAATTATGGATGGAAGGAACAGACTGGGACGAAACCGTGAAGCCGATCTCACTCCACAAATGGAACACATTCAGGAAAAATCTCGCGGCAATCGAAGAGATAAGAATACCTCGATGGGTGCAATTCAGCCCAAACAGTTCCATTCAGCTACACGGATTCTCAGATGCTTCCGAGAAGGCATTCTGCGCTCGCGTATATTCACGCGTCCAGCAAGGTGAAGCTGCTACATCCCACTTACTCGCAGCCAAGAGTAAAGTAATCCCCTTACAAACCGTCTCTCTCCCTAGGCTGGAACCTCGCGGCGCAGTTTTTCTTGCAAAATTAGTAAAGCAGATCCGATCCTCCTAAATCTGCCATCTCATGAACAAATTTTGTGGACAGACTCCTCCATTGTATTAGCATGGCTGGAAAAACCCCCATGGACGTGGAAAACATACGTAGCGATCAGGACATCTCAGATCCTCGAGCTCGTGAATAATGCTACGTGGCGACATGTCTCCAGCGCTGACAACCCAGCTGATCTAGGTACGTCTGGAGCTAAACCTCAAGAGCTCGTCAACTGTTCACTCTGGTGGAAAGGCCCCGAGTGGTTAACTAGGCCATCTCCTCTTTGGCCGCAAAGTTCACCAACTCATTCGTCCCCTCCCGAGCAACGACAAATTGAAGCATTCCACGCTTTAGAATCTTCTGATTTTCTTGACCGTTTCTCCTCCTTTTCCACCGCTCTCAGAGTAACAGCGTACATATTTCGTTTCGCGCAAAAGGCTAGGAAACTGCAAAATCCGCCCTCACTCAAAGCGACATAAAGTTCGCAAAAACTCGTCTCATAGCTGTCACCCAGCGAAAATACTTCGGAAAAACCATCACAGCACTGGAGTCGGAATTTCCGTTAGAAAAAAGAGATCCCCTCCGTACTCTCAACCCCTTCTTGGATAAATCAGGACTGCTGCGTGCAAATGGACGTTTCACTCATGCCGCCCTCAGCTACGATGAGCGCCATCCAATTATCATCCCCGATAATTCGCGATATTGCTCCCTCCTCCTCGAGTTCCTCCACTCAACTCTACTGCACGCGGAAAAGCAGCTGATGATTCGCGTGGTCTAACAGGAATACCATATTCCCCGAATCCGCCAGAAGGTAAAATCTTGCATATTTCGGTGCAAGACATGCACGATATACAAACAGAAGATGAGCACGCAATTGATGGCAGCGCTATCCCCTGAACGGTCCACATATACACTTCCATTCCATACTACCGGTGTTGATTTTGCCGGCCCATTCCTCGTCAAAACCTCGGCTCTCCGCCGAGCATCCCATTCTAAAGCATACGTGTGTGTAATCGTATGTTTCTCGACAAAGGCCATTCATCTGGAAGTATGCTCCGACCTAACAACAGAAGCGTTTAAGGCAGCATTCGCGCGATTTGTAGGACGAAGAGGCATTCCCCACAAGATAATGTCCGACAACGGCAAAACCTTCGTAGGAGCACAGCGAAGCCTCCAAAGAGAGCTATCCGCCTTCCTTGAAGAAGTTTCGGACAAAACCACAACGGAATGTGCCATTCACGGACTTACATGGCAATTTATACCGCCTTACGCTCCACATATGGGAGGACTTTGGGAAGCGGCAGTGAAGAGCTTCAAAACTCACTTCACTAAAGTCGCTGGAAATCAAAAGTTCACCTTCGAAGAATTTACCACTCCCCTAATACGCATCGAAGCGGTACTCAACTCCAGACCACTCTCTCCTATGTCTCAAGATCCCGAAGACTTGAAGGTATTAACCCCAGGCCACTTCTTACGAGGCGCACCCTTACTCTCGATCCCTGAGCCAAGCTCAGAAAATCTCTCACTCATTAATAAATGGCAAAAATTAAGAGTACTCCATCATCAGTTCAGCAAGCGCTGGAAAACTGAATATCTCCACCATCTTCAAAAACGCTATAAATGGAAAGGATCCCAGCGAAATATGAAGGAAGGTGATCTCGTCGTCATCAAAGACGACCTCCTACCCCCAAACGAATGGCGACTAGGTCGCATAACTAAACTGTATCCCGGACCCTACCAAAACGTTCGCGTGGTAGACATCCGCATTCAAGGCGGAATGGTCACCCGCAACATAACCAAACTATGCCTTCTGCCACCCGCTTAGCTTATACATCCCCCTCTCCCTCTCTCTCGAAAAGCTAAACTCTGCATACCTCCACTCTCCATCATCTCATACTAAAATTGCTTTTCGAACGATGTCTTTTCAGATCACAGAACTTCGGCTAGTGTCGGCAGTGCTGCCGCACCCACTCATTGCGCCACTGCCGTGGCAATGACTCCAGACGAGCGATACGGGTCTGCGAAGGTGCACAAATATTGCATCAACTGTTTGGCGACCTCGCACACCACGGGAAGCTGCAATTCTCGAGACAGCTGGCACCGCTGTGGACTTGCACACCACACTCTGCTGCACAGCTCCGTACGCACGCCATCGATACGAGTCACGCCCAGCAGCTCGAAGAGAGACCCCAAACCACCACGCGGTAAACCTGTTGCCAGTGGACGAGTCTCAAAAAGAGCAGGACACCGGAAAGTTGACGCCCCAAAATCCCGAAGGCATCCTACCTCGGCCCTCCAACGTCGACTTACTGGCCTAGTCAGCGAAGCCAAGAAGGCACTACAACAACTGGAAGAATTGGTGCATGTTCCGACCCCGCAGGCCCCCCGGCATGTTGAAGACATGAGCGAGGACCTCATCGAGTTTTAAACTTAAGATATATATAGAAGAAAATTAGACTCATCCTGAATTGCTATGAAAGATTGAATTGTACCTACCCTATTACTTTCCAATACATGCCCAAATACTCACCATACTGAATCTACTCCCATGCCAAAATACTTCCCCGCAACCCTACTTCCGTTACTACTCTAAAGGAGAAACCAAAACAAAATGTATATAAATATGTATGTAGTGGTATTTTAAGTTAATAGTCAAATAATAATTTTCGCTCGTTATAATATCGAACGGTTGTGCCCCCTAAAAAATATAAAAGAAAAATACCTAAAGTGCTAAAGTAAAAACCTTTGTAACAAAAAATTAATAAGCAAATAAATGCATATAGGTATATATACATATAAACTTTATAAATAACCGTGCGTTTCTTTTCAAAAACTAAAGAAATATATAATAAAATAAACCGGTGTTTGTCCTAAGTTAATAAATAAATAAATATATATACATAATATTCAGAAATTTTTGAATTTTATACACGGGGGTTCCGCGAAAGAGTATTCGCTGGAAGTCTTGATCTTCCTGGTTAACGAGTATTTGACGGTACATTTTCTCAATGTCGCCGTTAAATACATACTTATGAGTCGCCAATTGAGGATTATTAACATTAAGTCGTTCTGGAGTGTTGGGCCTGTGTGTAGGACGCCGTTTAATGAGTTCCCTGATTGTGATAATCTGGACGCGTTGAATACGACTCGGACCTTTGTAGATTTACTGTCGGGTTTTATGACAGCGTGATGGGGTAGATAAAAAGAGAAGTACTTCCCCTCGTGGATTTCTTAGAGAGGTGAAGTGGGTTCCACGTGGTCCAAGGTCAAGTATTCTTCCAAGACCTCCTGATATTTTTGCTGCAGCACTGGTTTTCGCTCTGGTGTCCGCTCGTTGCTGATGTACTGTTGATGTGCTGCTAGTCTGGAGTGGCCTAGGGCTGCGTCTCTGGGAAACTCCTTTTTGAATGGTAATTTGACGGTGTATTTACCATTCTTTTGACGCGTTGTTGTTTTGCGATACAAATTTCCGCAAAATTCGTCCGCTTCTTTGAGTAGCTGCTCCCAGAATTTCCTTAGTTGGATGCTGATCGGGTCATTTTGGGCTGGATTGACCTGTGTTGAAAAGGACTCTACCTTTTGAGTTGTTGGTCCGCTGATTATCCATCCAAATATTGTCTGCTGTGCCAACAGGGTTCCATTGTGGAGGTGTTGCACTCCTTGTTTGAGGATTGGGGTGCTGCCGATTACCATGTCAATTCGAGATGGGGTGAAACATTTTGGGTCGGCTAACGCTAAGTGTGTTATTTTGGTGATGTCAGTGGTTGACACCTGGGCTGTGGGTAGTAGGTGGGTGAGCTTGGGTAATATTATTGCTCTTGCTTTTACATGGTGTGATAAGTCTGACGAACATAGAGTTAGTTCGCAGACTTTAGTTGAGTTCGGGACGAAAGTTCCTCCCATTCTTGAGATTTCGTAATGGGTTTCCTCCGTGGGTAGATTGAGTGTTTTTTGAATCCGAGATGTGACAAAGGTTTATTGCGAACCTTGGTCTATCATTTCTCGGATTTTTTGGTGTTCTCCTGCTAGATATATCGGGACTATAGCCGTGGGCAAGAGTGTGGTTTCGTTGCTGCTTGCATGGTGTGTTGTTATCTTGACTGTCTTTTTCTGAGCCTGGGGGGTGTGGCTGATTCCTGTTGAGGTTGATGGTCTGTCGTCTGCTATTTCCACTGCGGTCGCTGCCTGTGCTGTCGATGAGAGGGGTTTTGAGTATGGGTTTGTATTTTGATGATGGAGTAGTGAGTGATGACGCCTTTGGCAGTAAACGCAGGTGAATTTGCTTTGACATTGACTTCGCTGGTGTGAACAGGAAAGACAATTTTCGCAGAAATTGTTTTCTCGAACGAATTTTTGTCGATCTGGGACGGAAAGGTTCCTAAATTGGAAGCACATTTTCATCCCGTGACTAGAGTTGCATAACTTGCAGGAAACGGGTTTTTGGAACTCTGTGTGATAGGTTTGCGTGCGACTTTTATTCGCAAATGGGGAGCTTTGATTGCCGGCTCTGGGTGTGAATGTATTATTGTGGGGTTTGGATTTACCTGGGCGGTATGCTCCCAGTCGTTCTACTACCTCGAAAGTACTGATCAGGAATGAATTCATTTCGGACCAGAGTGGTAGTTCTTTCCTCGAACTGAGAGATTGTTCCCAAAGCGAGTGTTTCGCTCGAGAGTTTTGAAGAGCATATATAAATGAGGATGGGATCCCAATGCTTAGTGGAAATCTTTTGTGATGAGAGATTGGAGAGACAGTTATTTATTGTAGTCTGCAGTTTTTGCAGCTGCTCCCCGTTCTCAACATAGATGGATTGTAGATTAAGGAGGGTTTTGAGCTGGTTATCTACCAGAATTCTTGGGTTCTCATAACGAGATTTTAATGCTTCCCAAGCAAGCGGAAAGCTTTCATCTGTGAGTGTGTATTGTTTCACAATGAGGCCTGCTGGACCTTTCGCCTTATGGCGCAGGTGAAATAATTTTTGGGCGGGTGTTAGTTGAGGGTGATTTATATAGACTGCCGTAAACATGTCTCGGAATGTCGGCCAGTCTTCGTATCCTCCGTAATATGCTTCAGTATCGCATGCTGGTACTTTGAGACATACCCCATTTGAAACTGAGCTTGTGTGTGTATTTGTTGATTGTTGGGTTGTTTGGGTGGGTGTTGTAACTGTGAAAAGCTGCAATGCTTCTAGCATTTGCGCTTTACAGTTCTGGAAGCTTTCGGAACATTTTGAGTATTTCTGCTCCACTGACTCGCTGACTTCTGGGTATACGTCCGCCACGAATATAGGCTCGTATGCTTCTAGAAGGCTGTCCCAATTTTTGTCCAGCTGATGTATTTTGACGCTGAGTAGGGTTTCCGTTTGGTCACTTGCCAAGTCCGTTGACCATTTTGCGCAGAAGATCTCCAGCCTGTTGGATTCAAAGATGAACTTTTTCAGGTATCTGTTCATCTTGGCTGATGCTACTTTTTCTGCCTTATCTTCTGGCATTATTTGAAATGACAGGATATTTATAGAAAGGCTAAGAACTCAAAATGTTAAAGAGCGGTCCGTGAGTCGATGTGTTGGGGGTTGGGATGCGTTGGAGGTTGAAAAACGATTAGAAATGAATGTGTTGTTGTTGGATACTTTAGCCGGTTAGTTAATTCAAAAGGTGCTGCTGGTGCGGAATGTTAGCAACATTGGGCGACATTGGGCAGCACTTCGCGGCGTTGCCACCTGAGGGGATTACTCCGAAACGAAAGGAGATCCATGTCCTCAACATGGCGCCCATGGGTGGGTTTTATAAAAAACTTGAGTGAGTATTGCAAAAAAAATTGGGGTAGTTTTGCAGAAAAATTGGGTGAGTATTGTAAAAAAAAAATTGGTTTTATTTGGTACATATTAACCAGCAGCAAATTTTAATATGTCTATTTGCCTCAGCGTGTCTGAGTGCAAATATGTGGGTATGAATGCGAAAGATCAAAAAATTTATAAAAATATTTTTTTTTCGAAATAGTGTATTTATTCCAAAATAAATAAATCTATTTGGAATAATTGGGTTTTAGTAATTATTTCCATTTAAAAACTATTCACTTTTGTCCCACTGTACAAAAGTGTAATAATTGCTTGGTCGCGGCCCACTGTGTCTTAGGCTCCGCCTCCTTTTGTATATTTTGCCTCAGCTCGGCTAAGTGCAATATGTTTGATGTTTGTGAGCGCGTTTGAGTGGGAATCAAATGTGTGTGCTGCGCTGTAACGGGATTGAGATTTTGCATATACGTGTACGTATAGAGATATGTTATGTAGTACGAGTATATAGTTTAACTTGTATATAATTTTTTCGATGGGTTTATTTCAACCGTTTTAGAGAAAAACGGTACTGAGATGTATAATACAATATTATATATTTTTTAGTTACTGCAGATTTGAGGGACTGGCTAACGGGATTTTATGGTGTTATACAAGCTTGTACAATTGACGCCAATAATTATATGTAGGTATAACTTTTGAGGGCTTGAGAAATTGAGAAAATTTATTATATGTGAGTATATATGTATGTATGTATATTGGGTGAAAATTTGGTTTTTTTACTTACCCCGCCATGGGTTGTACTTAGCTTTGATGAGTCCTTCGTGTTGTTGTTGTTGTTGTTGGTCGTGCGACTTGGTTGTTGTTGTTGACCGTATTAAATAGTCCAATATTTTTTCACTTCTCCTGAATCTGACTGGGCGTCGAGCGTTGACACAAGTTGTTGTTAATTTTTTTGGTTATTTATTGGTGTTTTTGTTGTTGTTATTGCAAACAGTCGAGCCCGCACTTAGGTCAATTACCTGTTTGCACCGGGTTCTTTGGTGTAGACGAATTATCGTATAGCTTTGTATATTTATGTATTTATGTATATATGTATATACATATGTGCGCTTTTTTCATATTATTTTTAACACATTTGCACAATTCTTTCTCAGTGTATTTTCCCACTTTATTTCGATTTTATTTCACTTCACTTTTTGACCACCTTTTTATGCGTATTGTTTCTACACTTTATATATTATATGTGCATACATATATTATATTTATTTATTACAAACTCACTTGTAGGCACAATATCGGTCTATAAATAAGTTAAAGCAAGACTTCGGTTATGAAGCTAAAATCTTGGGAAAAAGAGAAGAAAAAATAGCAGCACTTTATAAAAATAAAAAGCCCATACATAAATATACCATATATATTTATATATATATAGGTATATACACGTATATTTGACGTTTTGTAACGGCTGAAGCGATTTTCGGCCGAGCTTCTCCTTCAATTTGTGGTGTTGCGTATGGATTTTTTTTTCAAGAAATGGAGGGACCTACAATTTTATTATAAGGAGCTTTATTTCATGTCAGAAATACACTCGGAGAGGTTGAAATTCCCTGCCGAGGGGTGACTGCAATTAGAAAATTTAGCTTAATTTTGTATTTAAATTAATTTTCTATAACTTTTTGGATGTTAGTACGACACCAGGATTTGAACCAGAGCCTTCCGAATAGCAGTATGCAATGGTAACCACTCGGCTACACAGGCCGCCATATACAATATATACATATACTATATATAATAATTGTTGTTTTATAGTCACTGAATCGACTACTACTCCAATTTGAGGTGTTCGTCTTGATGTTTTGCCCAATGTTGAAAACATGAACGCTAACCTCATCGAGTTTTAGTTTTAAGTCAAAAAGGAATCTCATTTTGTAAAATCTTTAAGACCGTAAATATGTGAATGCAACGCTAGCAATTCGACTGCCATTTGTCATTTATCTAATTTCGAACTTCATTATTGTAAGCGACGGGGTGACCCAACTTCGCCAACATAACATTCGCTTTTCCTCTGCCGACGATAGCACTACATATCTCATAAATCAATTTAAATAATCTCCAATTTTCAATAATTTATACATTGGCATTATATATACACATTTTGTGTAAACCTAAATTATGTACATGCGTACTTTGAATTTTTTTGTCCTGAATTAAACTAAACAAAACATTAAAGAAAATTGTAATTCATTTATATCGCAATTAACGAGTTTCTTTCCTTTCCATTAAAACGGAACATTTCTTAGCGTAATAGTTTTCACTAAATTGAACATGGTCCTTCGTTGCCGTTCAAGCGAATTGGCATCCCTATGATTCCGACGGCCATCACAGCCATTACAAAACACGATACGAAAATAGATAAGTTACCTAAATCAAAAAATAAAAAGAGTTAACAATCGAAAATAAACGGGAAAAATACAAAAACGAGTAAAAAAGTGAACAAATAATAATTGTTTAACTTGCCTTGATTTCCGGTGCCAATCGGCCCGAAATAAATAAAGAAATATGTTAATTTTGTGCACAAACACCAATTACTAAGTCTCGATTCACTTTAGTTTTATTTTTGTTTTATTTTCACAATTTCTTCTTTATGTATATTTTTTTTATATAGTTTTACACTTTGTTTTTTTTTTAACTTCTAGAGATAGTTTTACACTTTGTTTTTAAACTTATAGAGATGCCGCGATAAAGTATGCCGTGCGCGCGCGTAGGTAGTTGGATGATAAGTGATTTTTACATACCCTTCTTCGTTAGCTCGAACTACCGCGGCTAAACGATAGTTCGGCTAACGGAGTAGGGTATACACGGAAAGGAGGATAACCGCGTGAAAGGAGACATGGGAGAATGGGATACTGGAAGTTGGCGCGCACGGCATTTACAATTGTATTTTATGTTGCGCGCTTAAACATCCTGCCCGCCCTGCAGGGATGCGCTGGCTAGCGCGTTCTGCAGCTTTTGGAGGGCGCGTATTGCTTCGCCTATAGCGCCCTTGGTGATCCGATTTCGGAATGCTTTGGCTTGTAGCCCGGTGGTCGTGTGCTTGATTGACCGAAACCTTTCACCGCTGCTTTTCTTTGTGTCCCGCTGGTTGGTGGCGCGCTGCTGCGTGGCACGTTATTGGGTGGAACACTGTTGGGTGGCACGTTGCTGCGTGGATTTTCGATGCGTTGTGGCCCGCTGTGATGTTGCGTGCTGCTTTGTGGCACGCTGTTGCGTCGCGTGCTGTTCAGTGGCACGTTGCGGTGTTGCGCGCTGCTGGGTTACGCGCTGCTGGGTTACGCACTGCTGTGGTACCGCTTTTGTTGCCGCTTCTTCTTGATGGTTGCGGCGGGTGCTGGTGTTGGCTCGCTATGTCGCGGCTCTGATGGGTGCAGCATAGAGTGATGCGCCTTTTTGCACCGTCTGCACTTTCCTCGGGAATCACACTCTTCCGTGACGTGGATGAGCGCCAAGCAGTTGCTGCAATACCCTTGCACGTTGGCCACCGCGATGCGCTGAGGAGGCCACATTGCCCGGAAAGCGGCGCAATTGCGCAAGGCGTGGTACCGGTGACACAGCCGACACTGTAGGCAGTTTCTGGTGTCTGCCGTCGGCGCGAGAGGCACTGCACTGCGCGTTGCCATTGGTGTCCTTCATCTGGAAATGGAAAGAAACGGAACAATCGGTAGTTTTCATATGTCGTTAACAATTGTATTAAGAAGGAATTTCTCTTTATTGCTGTGCTTCGAGCGAAGGTTGTTCATTTGGAATGAAGCACAGTTTTACTAAGGGCCACGTGATAATCCCGTTTTGCGTGCGGAGGTCCACGACCCGGATGTGATTATCAGGCCCACGATGAACGTTTTGGATTCGTCCGAGTCGCCACTCGGTCGGCGGTAGACCGTCGTCTCGGATTACGGCGCAGTCGCCAACTTGAGGCTCCTTCTGTGGAAATTTCCACTTGTACCTCTTTTGGAGATCTTTGAGGTACTCCTCTTTCCAGCGGAGACTGAATTGATGGTGAAGTGCTTTGACTTTCTCCCATCGGTTAATTAACGAGAGGGTCTCTGCATTTGGTTCGGGAATGGCTAATAACGGAGCGCCTCTAATGAAATGACCCGGAGCTAATGCTGTCAGCTGGGTCCTGTGACAAAGCCGAAAGTGGCCGAGAGTTGAGTATAGCCTCAATTCGAACTAAGAGTGTCGTGAACTCTTCAAATGTAAATTTATGGGATGCAGCGGTTTTCTTGAAATGAATTTTAAAACTCTTTACTGCGGATTCCCACAGGCCGCCCATATGTGGGGCGCTGGGTGGTATATATTGCCAATTGATGCCTTGGGGAGCATACTTCTGGGTGATGTCTGCTGAACATTCGTTAAGGAATTTAACGAATTCGTGTTCAGTTGCTCTCTGTGCTCCGATGAACGTTTTTCCATTATCGCTCATCATTGTGGCGGGATATCCTCGCCTGCCCACGAATCGGGCGAATGCTGCTCTAAATGCCTCAGTGGTAAGATCAGAGCATAACTCAAGTTGTACTGCCTTCGTCGCGAAACAAACGAACACGGCAACGTACCCTTTGATGAGTGTAGTTGATCTTTAAACTGAGGCCTTTATTAAAAACGGTCCTGCGAAGTCCACTCCAGTTACAGAAAATGGTAGGGACATTGTGCACCGCTCAGGGGGTAGAGCGGCCATTAGCTGGGAGCGCGTTTGTTGCTCGTATAGAGTGCAAGCTTTGCATTGAAAAATGCACCTTTTTAATAAAGGCTTTAGCTTCGGTATGAAGTATTCTTGTCTGACCATTTGAAGCATGAGGCGCGTTTCTGCATGGAGAAGCAGTGCGTGTAAGAAATTCAAATGTAATTGACAGAATCTTGAAGCATTTGGGATGATGATTGGGTGCCAATCATTATAGCTGAGTGTGGCATGCCCTAGTCTGCCATTGAAGCGGAACATGTACGCAGTCACGCGAATTGCTCGAGGGAGTGAAGAGAATCGATCAAGAAAATCGAGTTCTTCTTCGAGTGCATGACAAGCCTCAATTTTTTTCTGGCGGAGAGGTACTGCGTGCCTTTGAATTAGGGCAAGAGTCGATGTGGTGTATGAGCCACTTTGGTCCGTGCCACCAGAGAGAATTGGTGGCTAAGTCTTGGGGTTTGCAACCACGTGTGCCGAGATCAGCGGGGTTATCTCCGCTTGCTACATGACGCCATACTCCGCTTGGGACATATTCCCGAATTTGGGAGGTGCGATTAGACACGTATGTCTTCCATATGCACGGTGGTTTCTCGAGCCATGCCAGCACTATTTCAGAGTCTGACCATAAAAATGTGTTGCACGCTTCTAGGCCTAGCTGATTTTGGACGGTTGCAGTCAGTTTTGCCAACAGTACTGCTCCGCACAGCTCTACGCGAGGAAGACTTATCGTTTTCAAAGGTGCAACTTTGCTTTTTGCAACCAGTAGGGTGGATGTTGCATGGGTATTCGCTCCTGTGCGTACATATATGGTTGCACAAAAGGCTTTTTCCGAGGCGTCGCAGAACCCATGGATTTGGGTATTCTGCCCCGGAGTAAAATTGAGCCATCGAGGAATTTCGATGTCGGAAATGATTGGCAAGTTTTGAGTAAATTTTTTCCATTTTACCATTGAAGTGGGTTTTGCGCATTCATCCCAATCAATGCCATCGAGCCAAAGTTCTTGAAGTAGAATCTTTGCTCGTATCATAACTGGCGATAGCCATCCTGCCGGGTCAAAAAGTTTTGCGACCGACGACAGAATTTGCCGTTTTGTTGCAGCTGTAGTTGCTGAAACTGGCAGGATGGTGTATGAGAACCTGTCCGTTAATGCGTTCCATCGGATATCGAGAGTTTTGGTTGTGGAAGCATCTTCGAATTTCAAGAAATTGGAGTCGAGAAGGTCTTCTCTCGGGAATGTCTCCAATATGGCCGGGTTATTGGCCGTTAATTTCTTTAGAAAAAAGCCGGCTGACTTTAGCGCTTTGATCACTAATAGTGACTTCCGGACAGGACATCATCAACATACGTTTGGTGTTTAGGGCGGGAACAGAGTTTAAAATAAAACTTCACCTGACTAGGTTTAAAGTATAACTGGCTCCGCAATCTGTGGAGCGTTTATTTACATAAATTTGTAATACGAAAATTTACATGCATGCATATGTGTACATAAGTATGTTAAATATTTTACATTAGAAGATTACCCACGAATAGATAATCTTATCTTATGTTTTAGTTTTATTGCTTTACATATTCATGATAAGAACATCAGTATACATAGATGCATATGCAACAACCCTTATGTTGTTGTAAAGGCATCAAGTATCAATATTCATATCATGAATATGTGTATATGGACATCTGTTTGTACTTTAATTTCTATTGCCTTGCCCTTTTTTAATCTTATACATTATTTAGTTACTGACACATAAATACCATAATGTTATTATTTCTAAGCTAAACGCGGAAGAACAATCATATTAGGTAGATGTGTTAACGATATTCTCCACATTTTCCTTGCTATCAGTATGATGACTATGATGATTATGATGATTATTGCCCAGGATCCGGCATTTGATGTGTAGTGCATTAGATGATGAAATTCGAAATCGATCGGAAACCCCATTAGACCTCGCGACTTTGGAATGTTTCCTATTTTAAACGTCTGCATTTCCCCTTTTATTTGTTGTTTCTCAAAACCTGGTAATTGTTGGGTCAAATTCACTTTTGGTATTCGGTAGTCTGCAATTGTTGTGTACGTATTGTAAGCCCATATATTGACATGCTCCGCTTTCAAATGGCAATTCGGTTTTAAACGTAAAATACCTTGCTCATGTAAGTTTACGCTTGATGTTTGGTTGTCGCAAATGATGTCAGCCGAAACTTTATCAGCAATTGAAAATAACCATGTATTTTCCGAATGCATCTGACTCCAATAATTGGTTCGAGGTAAGATGGTTAGTGCGCAATCTGTAGATAATTCTTTTTTGTTTATGAATAGCTGTATTTCACACTCCGCATCTTTTCCGATGTTGTACAGTGGATGTATTTGTGAACATAAAATCAATTTTTTCATTTTTTCGCAATGGTCGAAATTGTTATCAGCAAGACCATAGTACATTGATTTCTTGTCGTCGATTATAATGTGCTTGAACGTAGTTTGGATTTTTACAAAACATTTTGAATGACTAATTGGGTATGTCAATACAGAGTATAATTGCAAGTTATTTTTGTTCATTAACGGAATTTTTTTTTTAAATATTAACATCTCTTCCGTTGTACGAGTTGTTATTTTTGCTATTTTGGCCAGTTCGATTGGGTCGATATCTGGAAGCATTAAATGCTGATTGAGGTCAGTTTTAATTAACTTAATCTGCTCTTGAAATTTATGTAGCGGTAATAAATTTTCTAGGAATTTTCCTTTTGAATTCCAAATCATTCCTATAATATCTTGTTGCAGCTCTTCATAGGATGACATAGCCTCTAAGGCCGATGTTACCACATTTGTCATTATATTTTGATCTATGTTCTTATTAATTGCAACTTTGAACATATAAATGGAATTGTTCAATAATTTGAAATTGTTCCAAATTATTTCATTTTGATGTCTCGTTACATCTACAGTCATATCTTCAATCGAAGACTGGTTTTTAAAAAGTTCAGCCAAGTATTTTTCATTTTGGTAGCTTCTTTCAACCTTTTCTGATAGTTCCTCAGCATGTTCTTCATCCATTACTCCATACAGGGCATGCATCAGGCTTCCCATAAATGATAACGGAGCTGATCTTCTCAGTTTTTTAAACGTCGCTGATTTATTTAGTAAGATAATTTTATCCCTTCTTTCTATCCTTATAAACTTCGCTTCTAATTGTCTAATGGTGTCCGAATAGTAGAATCCATCTGCGGGGCGCTTCACTTTCTGCAACGCTGCCTTAGCTTCATCAACGCTGTTTTTGTAGTGCCAATAGTCATTCAAATTTAGTGGACTATTATATCCCACGATGTGTTGGTTAATCCGATTGTTCCCCGCGACTCAAGTAAAATTCCTGACTTATCTTTAAATTTTTCTACAAAAATATTTTGTGTGCTAATACTGGCAAAATTAACAAAAAAGAGAGAATTGTTAACAAACAGTTTTTATTTTTTATTCTATGTGATTGTCTATTTTTATTTTGTACATCTTTTTCCTTTAAGTTTACGGTTTCTTCTTTAATAATTTATTTAGTAAGATAATTTTATCCCTTCTTTCTATCCTTATAAACTTCGCTTCTAATTGTCTAATGGTGTCCGAATAGTAGAATCCATCTGCGGGGCGCTTCACTTTCTGCAACGCTGCCTTAGCTTCATCAACGGTGTTTTTGTAGTGCCAATAGTCATTCAAATTTAGTGGACTATTATATCCCACGATGTCTTGGTTAATCCGATTGTTCCCCGCGACTCAAGTAAAATTCCTGACTTATCTTTAAATTTTTCTACAAAAATATTTTGTGTGCTAATACTGGCAAAATTAACAAAAAAGAGAGAATTGTTAACAAACAGTTTTTATTTTTTATTCTATGTGATTGTCTATTTTTATTTTGTACATCTTTTTCCTTTAAGTTTACGGTTTCTTCTTTAATAATTTTTTCTTCTGTAGGAAATGGACAAACATTGTGTATCGCTCTGGTCAATATGCCATTGCTGGTACATACGTCTACTACTCTACATTTTCCGTCTTTACCGAGAATCGCCTTCTCGATTCTTCCCCTCCTCCAATTCATTGGAGAAACGTTTTCTTCTTTTAGAAGTACAAGTGTGTCTTTTTTAATATTTTCTGCTCGGTTTTTCCACTTAAACCTTTTTTGCAATTCACATAAATACTCATTGGACCATATTTTCCAAAATTCTAGAGTATTCTTTTCTACTGCCTTCCAGTGGTCACGTAACCCGTGATAGCATTTATTGTCATTATTATCAATAATTGTTACCATTGGTTCGCCTATAATGAAATGACCAGGAGTTATTATATTTAAATCGTTCGGATCATTGGAACAGGGTATTAGGGGTCGTGAATTTACTTTAAAACACCTATAGCATTGCTTCACGATTTTTGTTGTTAATTGTTTACCCCGCAATGGCCAGAATTTTTGCCTCACAATTGCAAGTAGTCCTTGAGGTTCTACATGTAGATGTTTACTGTGAAGACATTTTATCATCAATTCTGTGTGCTCATCTCCGTATGGAAGTAAAATAGGATGCTTTGCTTCAAAAGGAAGCAAACTGTTTTCTATTCTACCTCCAACTCGAATTAAACCATCATTGTCCAAGAAGGGAGACAATGTAGCTATCTTGGAATTCGAGGGTACTACTTTATTTTTTTGTAGGTTTTTAATTTTTTCTTTAAAGTGTTTGCTTTGTATGTTTTTTACAATTATATCTAGAGCTTTTTTTCTGTACTCTACCCAAGGTTTCGATTCCTTTTTCTTGCAAATTTGAGAAAATTTATATATTTGGGCAATTATATTTTGAAGGTGGTTAAAATTATTTATGTGGTTTATTCTTTCCCACATTGAATTTTTATTTATTACTACCCCGACCTTTTTAATGTTTTTGATGTCTGGGATTTCATCGTCAAACATAATTTCTTTTATTTTAAAGTTATTTTCTTCTAAAAATTTCGGACCTGTAAACCAAAATTTATTTTCAGACAATTCCTTACCCATTATTCCTCTGGAAAGTATGTCTGCAGGGTTCTCCTCTGATTTTATATGATTCCAATCCTTGACCTTGCTGTTGGACTGAATATGGCTGACTCTGTTGGCTACAAATATTTTGAGAGTAGCTGGCTCTAAACGTAGCCAGCTTAATACTATGGTGGAATCTGTGTAATAAAAAACTTGGTTAAACTTAACTTTTAGACTTTTTAAAACTTGCTTCACCAGATCAGTAAGTAACACTGCTGCACATAATTCTAATCTGGGCAATGTAACTATCTTGATTGGCGCAACTCTAGATTTAGCTGTTGCTATTAACTCCGAATTACCTAGTTGAAGTGGATTAATTTTAAATGGCAATGCTACGGAAAACTTGTTATCTTTTGAAATTTTGAAATTTTTGTTAAAATGATATTCACAATTTTTCTCATCCTCTGTTAAATATCTTTTCTGTGTGTCTATTTCTTCAAGTTCCCAAAATTTCCTTAATTGATTATCCAAGCTTTTGCTATGGTAGGCTAATACTCCACAATGATTTGAGTATAATTTAATATCTGCTCTACCTCCGGCTAGCCATCCTAGCACACTATTTTGAAGATTGTATTCTTGATTTTTTATTTTTATTTGACCACTCTTCAATAAGGAGTGATAAATTTCTGCTCCAAGTAATATATCAATTTTGCTTGGTATATCAAATTCTGGATCAGCTAATTTTATTTTTGTAGGAATTTCTCCACGTTCTATTTTAGTAGATGGCAATGGTGAAATAATTTTTTCCACTACTAATGCTTCAATGTGTGTTTCATATCCGGATACTTTCGACTTTATTTCATTTATTATCCGCTCCTGTGCTTTAGTTATGTTTTGCCCAATACCTTCTATAATGCTTTTTTTAGTTTCTCCTTTTATTTTTAGTCTATTTTTTAATTGCTTTGTTACTAAATTTATTTGTGATCCATTATCTATTAATGCCCTTGCTTTAATGAATTTCCCTTCAAAATCCTTTATTTTAATTACGGCTGTTGATAAAAGGACATATTTGTTTTCTTTTAAATTTACACTGCTCACTGTGCTAGCCACTGCATTTCTATCTGTTTAAGCGCCCGCTTAAACCAACGTAAACATTTATTGTAACTGCCGTGCGCGTGGAATTACCCGTCCATTCCCACTATTTCGGGGTGTCCCATCACGCGCCAATTCCTCTATCCTTTGCCTTGAATTTCGTTAGCCGGTCGACAGCTTAGGTGCGGCCGTTCGAGCTAACGAAAAATCAATCTAAAACCTACAGCCCTCGCTCGCGCACGCGCACGGCAGCATTAAACCGCGGATACTGTCATTTAATCTTAAATCAAATAAAATTAACTTTGTGCTTTTAGTTGAATCAACTTAAAATATTAATTATAATACTTGCATTATATATATTGCATTATACAATGCAAATGTGGACAATTTAAAAGTGAAATAAAACCTTTGTGAAATTTAGTTTAACCTTTTAATTAAAGTGATTTTTATTAAAACCTTTGGGCCCGCTCGACAGCCGGCACCCCCTTAATTTACCTCAAGTCCTTAACGGCTTGATCATTGGTCCTTCGAGGCTAAAATAGAGCCAACCTTCGGTGCATAGCCACTTCAAAAAAAAAAACTTAAAAATTGTTTAAAAATTAAAAATTAAAAAAAAACTACGTACCCCCGTACGATCGCAAAAAAAAAAATAAAACGAATGCTGTGTAAATTAATATAACATTCACAAACGAAAAGTGGTGCAAGTGCAAAAAAAAGTGTAGAGACATACATACACATTAGACTGGCCCTTAAAAATAAATTTCAAACCGCCGGGCAGAATTCATTTCTACTAGGGCCCAAAACAATTTACAAAAAATTTGTTTAATGGCCGCCAAATCGCCCAAAAGTTGGAAAATTTGGTTTATATGGAAAAATTACTCATACGTAAACTTTTTTTCGCCTAACTTCTTTAAAATTAGTTTACCAACTTATTCTTTTGTTTATTTGTAAGTTAATTTGTAATATTTAGTATAACTGATTATTGCCAGAATAAGTTACAAGCACATAAATATGATAAACGCCAATAAAGTGTGTTAATTTAACTATTGCTAATGTATTTCTATATATTTACAAACACATTTTTCTGAACACAGTTTTATAGGTCTTTTTTACAATGTGATGGATATGTTTTGCGATATCTCTCAACGAATGAAGAATAAGTTGTTTTTCCTCCTCATTTTTTGTCAAAATTCGATTATAGTGCTTCATAAATTTTATGCCACGCTGAGCAGTATCGTTGACAACAAACAAACCAGCACAAAAATTAAATGACTCGATATAATCGTCATTTTCTGTCCAGGTTAGTGGATCATGTTTTAGGAAACTACTGGATAGCCCGAATGCATCGAAAAAGTAACTGCTTTTGTAACAGATGAAGTCACTTATAGAGCTGCATCGCAAGTCGTTAGCGTCTAAAATACGCCTTTGCTCCAAAATCTTTATTTTCGGCTCCTCTGCTTTTAATTGGTTAATCATATTTCTTTTTTCATCAACTCTCACTGTAGGATCGAAAAATGCTAAGGCAACTACTTCCGGCGATAAATACCACAAATGACTTTTTTTTTTTTGGAAATTATTTTTTCAGACACCGCAATATCAATGTCTCCGTACATAAGGGCATATTTCACAAACTGCAAGTCCAAGTTTGGAGCACTGATTGCATTTGTACATTCATACCATAAATTGTGCTTGTAAGAGCAAGCTCTCGGTACTTTCTTCTTGCGTTTCGGACTGAATTTCTATTTAAAATGAGACTATTTAGGTCTACTCCGAATGCTTCAGCAGTTGCCGTCAAAATATGAACAGATTTTCTATCGGATACCTTGGCATCATCAAGAGCAGCTGCCAGACGTGCGGTTATACAATCCTTACTTCCTCGAGTAACTGGCTCCGTAGTGTCAGTGTTAATATCATTATCATATTCGTCATCTTTATTTATACTATTATCGGATATGTTTCCATTACATTCAGAATATTTAACATTCTAAAAATGGATACATCACATATGTTTATGTAAATACTACAAGTATTGTATTTGCTTACCATAAATCGGTTTCGATATTTGCGAATATGTGCGTTTGATTTTTCCTCTCGCTTGATGGAGCGCTGTTCTCGTTGATATAACTTAACGTCAACACCAATCATGCAACCCGGGCGACCTTTTTCTCTTTGTTTGATTAGAAATTGCTTATCGTCTTCAATACGCATTATATTTAGAGCATCAGCATGAGCAATATCAAATAGATCATCTATGGTTTCTGAAAACTCGTTGCGTTTCGGGGGTTTTTTTTTCATTTTTACGAGCAGCATTCCACTTTTCGTAAAGTTTTAATAGTTTGTCGCTACATTTGTGAAATTCGCGCAATGGTATGCGCGCTTGTTGCCAGAAAATTAACACGGCACTCACTGTTAATTTTGAACTTACCTTTGAGCTTAGTTTTACGATTACGATTACGATTACGACAAAAGAACGGCGGTTTAGAAATGACTCCAAAGTTGCATTTTGATACTTTGCATATCGATATATCGCAAGTCAAACATACGGCAACTCGATTATGGCGCCAAGTATTGTATTTACCGATTATATTATATTCCCTCCAATATTGAAGTGTTGCCACTTCTCTTAAAATTCACTTTCGTAAAACTATCATTTTATACCAGCGATAACACGCGGCATCAATATCTGCTTTCGCTACTTATTTTTTATGTTTATAAGCGATAATAAATATATGTAATCGTGGACTCCAACATAAGTAAGTAAATAAAGGCTTTTAATAAATATTGTTGTGATTTCTCCTTAATTATATAATGCAATTATGATACAAAAAATGATTTTTTTTCTTATTTATAAACAGAAAACAAAATGTTATAGTCATAAACCATTTTTAAAGAAGTTAGACAAAAAAAAAGTTTACGTATACTAAGTAATTTTTCCATATAAACCAAATTTTCCAACTTTGGGGCGATTTGGCGGCCATTAAACATTATCCGATCGGCCCCAAATTTTTTGTAGGTTGTTTTGGGCCCTAGTAGAAATGAATTCTGCCCGGCGGTTGAGAAAACAAAAAAAAAAAATATTATAAGGGCCAGTCTAATACACATACTATATACATACATCAAAAAAAAAAAAAACAAGTGAAAAAACAAAAAAAAATACACATATATATATTTTATAAAAATTTACATATCGGAAAAGAAGTGTGTCCAATACATACATACATACATAGCAAAAAAAAAAAAATGTCTGTTAGGAAAACAAAAAAAAAAATAAATAAATAAAAAAAAAAATATATATATATAAACATATATGTACATATTGCTAAAAAGGAAAAAAAATATATATATAGCTTTACAAAAAAACATAGTGTCAAGGGTGCATACTATATACATAAATACATCAACCCACAACACACAAGGACACTAAGAAGGAAGTCTACACCACAGGAACTTGCATCAACGAGCCACTTCATCACAATACAACAACACAACAACACAGCAAAACAGCACCACAGCAATAAACCATACATAAATACACAAAAAGGGAAATAAAGAGGCCACTAATTTGTAAGTAGGCAAACTTTTTAAATTATCCTTTAAAAAGACCCATAACATTGGCTAATTTCCATTTTTTTTTTAACTGCAAAGAGGTTTTTGTAAGACGGATTTTCATTCCCGCCAAAACCATTAAATTTGAAATTTAATCCGCTAATTCGAGCGGAAAGCGGTTTTTCTTGCCGCTAATAAATAATATTATACGGTAAATAAATAATAAATTGCAGATTCTAAGGTCATTGCCTTATTAACCTACTTGCATTAATAGGTCAAATCGTTTGCATTATCAGCTGTTCTCCATGGTTCAATGACCCATAAACCACATCTAATTACAGTTCTAAAGCATACTTGCATTAATAGGTCAAATCATTTGCATTGTCAGCTGTCCTCTATGGTTCAATGACCCATAAAATACAGCATAAAGACACAAGAACAAAAAATTAATAAATATTCACCACTTTGCTAAAAGAGCGCAGCTTTAAAAGAGCGAACATTACTGCAAGTGATCGACTCACTGCATTTTTCCAATTTCCGCTTTGTGCGATATTCGCTCTCGATATTACAAGAGAACCATATGTTGTGTGTATGTTTATCTTCTAAATATTGGGCACACACACGCACCTAAATACTCTTTGATCTGCGCATATTGTTTTTCAACATATCATTATTTTATGCGCTCTCTTCGTAGCGCGAGCAGCTGAGGTCAAAATATATGTTGACATATATATACATACATACGTATATATCATAATTCAAACAGCTGTTGTATCTGTTTACATTGTCATATGCATACATACATATTTACATGTTCATGCTAAATTTTTGACAAGATACAAGATCGTTTAATAACCCAATAGGGAATTTTTCTGTTCGCTATTTTTAAACAAAATATATCATTTCGATATAACAATTAAATAATTAATTATTAAATAACTTCAATTTTTTTTACAAATTTTATATAAATTATTTATAATATATTTATTACATTTTACTTTTATTAATACGTATATAACCCACGTCTATAAAAGTGAAAGTGTTTGTGATTTTTTTTATATTTAATTTCTATTCGGAATAATTTCTTCCAGTGATTTAATTTTAAAATTAACTTAACGAAAAGTTGTGATTTCAACAAACAAAAAAAAACACAAACACAGCCACAAATTTTTTTTTTCAAATTTTTCTGTGGCATAAAGTGCATTGTTTTACATCAATAAAGCACGAAGTGCGAACATTAGATTTTCATATAAACTCTATTCGAGTTTCACGGTTTTTCTTGCGACTATTTAAATACTTTTTTTTCCTTTTAAATGCCAATTGGTCATAGTCCTACCAAAGGTACTAAGGAACACAAAATGTCTGATTCCGAAACAAGAAAGGGAACTTCACTCGAAGCCCTTACCACAAAAAGAGAATCGTCACAAACGCGCAGATCTAAACAGATCGATCCTTCCGCGCAACTTTTAATTTCACTAAGTGACAATGTGATTCGATACTGTTCTCGATTTAGTGATTCCCCTATTCAGGATCACACGGAGACGTATCTAAAAATCAAAGACAAATCACTAGATGAATGTGGGCAAGAATTTAAAACGGTCTATAAAGAGGTTTGTTCAAAGCCCGACGAATGTCTGCCCGAAAACTTCAAAATTTCAGCAGACAATAAATACTTCACGTGCCATGACACGTATAAATTGACGAAGATAAAGATAGCGGACCAGCTCGAATTAATTCGAGCTGCTACTCAGCCGAGTCCACCTTCCCGTGTGGAACGAATTTCAGAAGAAGCTTCCTCTACCAACATATGCCTTAAAGTCCCAGCCTGCGACACAGAGACATTCTATGGGGGTTATGAATAATGGCCAGCGTTTCGTGATATGTTCACGGCGGTCTACATAAACCACCCTAAGCTCTCCCGTGCGCAAAAATTGTATCATCTCCGGTACAAAACCGAAGGCAAAGCTGGCTCAATCGTCAAACAATATCCATTGAGCGATGATAATTTCGAGCTATCATGGGAGGCATTACGGGCAAAATACGGAAACAAACGTATTCTAGTGGACAACCAAGTAAAAGTCACACTCTCGCTGTCCAACGTACAGACCGAAAATAGCGAGCAATTACAATGACTACAAACGACAATAAATGACTGCCTGTCCGCCTTACATTCCCAAGGCGTATCGACAGATAGTTGGGATCCAATATTAGTCTACATATGCTCCTCGAAACTGCCTGAAACCACATTATCTTGCATCTCGAAAAGAGCTGCCAGCATGTTCGCAAATGAACGATTTCCTCACTTCTAGAAATGAAGTGGTGGAGCGTCTGAATCGGCTTCATCCAAGCCAAAACAAACCAAAACCAGTCGCCACCCAAAACACCGCTCATAATAGATCCTTTAACAGGGCACAATCATTTGTGGCGGAACAAAAAAGGGATAACACATGTCCGTGTTGCAATTCCCGACACCCAATGCCACAATTTCAAAAAAATGTCGGTATCAAACCGAAATTTCCGGAATGGGTGGACAAATCATCCAATACTCATCCAAACTTTGCTCCTTGACTCTGGTATCATCCAAAACCAAGCAAGGGATCAACGCCCAAGCCATCGTGCTACAAAAGCTAACGAGGCATTTGCCAACTTTTACCTTAAGTCGTAATACCTGGCAACAGTTCAACATCCTTGAATTTGCTGACCCAAATTGCCATACACCAGCTCAAACCGACATGGTAATCGGCAGTGACATACTTCCCCAAATTCTCGTGGAAGGTGTACAAACAATTTGCGACACAATACTTGCGCAAAACACAATATTTGGTTGGATCCTTAGCGGTCCTGTAACCGAAAAAGTGGTGTCATTCTCGACACAAGTAGAGAAATCTCAACTGATACACTTGGTGATCAATTGAGAAAATTCTGGGAAGAGGAAGAAATTCCTTCAATTCCACAAATTTCAAATGAGGATCAAGCTTGCGAAAACATATACAAGCAAACCACGACTCGTGCCCCAAACGGTCGGTACATTGTGCGGCTTCCATTCCCCGCAAAACTCTGCAGCGCTTCAACAATTTTTTAGTATGGAGCGTACGCTTAAGAAAAAAGGACAGTTAAATATAATGTACAACAATGTGTTGCAAGAATATCTTGACCTCGACCACATGGAGTTCCCCTACCCGCGTGAAATAATCTCCAGTGGCAGCTATCATTCATTCTACTTGCCACAACATGTCGTTGTAAAACCGGATAAAGTGACCACTAAAGTTCGAGTGGTATTTAACGCCTCGAGAAAATCGAGCTCAGGCAACTCACTCAACGATGTTTTGTATACTGGTCCTACTCTCCAACCAGACCTTATGCTGCTCATTCTTCAATGGCGCATGTATAAGTTTGTATTCAACGGAGATATCGAAAAAATGTATCGTCAGATATTAATTCACGACGATGATAAACAGTTTCAGCGAATTATATTTCGTAAATCGGCTGAATCTCCTGTCACCGATTACTGCCTGAAAACTGTTACATTTGGGGTGAATTGTGCACCATACCTTGCCATACGTTGCATCAACTTGCAACGGATACCGAGGCAATATATCCACTGGCTGCACCAATAATACGAGACCAAACATATGTCGATGACATTTTATCCGGTAGTCATGACATAGACAGTGCTTCTGAATCACTTTTTCAAGTGGTCAGCGCTTTGAAATCTGCTGGTTTCGTACTTAAAACATTAACGGCAAATAACGCCACTATACTGCAACAATATCCCAAAGAGGATCTGCTCGATTCAAACTTTCTGAAATTCAAGAGTGCTTCTAAAATCAAAACTCTGGGTATCCAATGGAACGCTCTAAACGACAAGTTTACATATACAATTCTGCCAGCTACTTCAGCAAATGCGGTCACTAAGCGACAAATTTTATCGTCGGTTGCAAAACTTTTTGACCCGGCAGGATAGCTGTCGCCAGTTATGATTCAAGCAAAAATTCTGTTGCAAGAACTCTGGCTAGACGGCACTGATTGGGATGAATGTGGTAAGCCCACAGCTTTGTCAAAATGGCACACCTTTGCAAAAAATCTGCCTGCCATTTGCGCAATTGAAATACCACGCTGGGTTAATTTCGCTCCGGTGCAGGACACCCAAATCCACGGGTTTTGCGATGACGCACACATGCTAACAATGAAATTACGTCCACCCTGCTTGTTGCAAAAGGAAAGGTAGTACCGTTGAAAACAGTAAACTTACCACGCCTAGAGCTGTGTGGCGCTTTACTATTAGCAAAACTGGTTGCAACCATTCAAAACCAACTCAGTTTACAAGCGTGCAACATATTTCTATGGTCAGATTCTGAGATCGTTTTGGCATGACTCGAGAAGCCACTATGCACATGGAAGACCTATGTATCAGACCGCACCTCTTAAATCCGAGAATATGTTCCAAGCGGTACATGGCGTCATGTTGCAAGCGAAGATAATCCCGCAGATCTTGGTACACGCGGCCGCAGGACTTAGCTGCCAATTCACTTTGGTGGCATGGACCGAAGTGGCTTTCCTGCCACGCAAATTCCTGGCCAAATTCAAAGGCCCGTAGCGCTTCTCCGCCAGAAAGGCGCAAAGTAGAAGCATATCACGCGCTTGAAGATGAGTCCGACTATCTAGATCGGTTTTCCTCATACTCTCGAGCGATTCGCGTGACTGCATACATGTTCCGTTTCGTGGACAACGTTCGAAATAAGTCCAATGGGCAAACATTAATCACCTTGCCACATCTGACACATAGTGAATGCCAAGCTGCCAAGAAGCGCATCATCGACATTTCCCAAAAACGCTATTTTCCTAGTGAAAAAGATGCTTTACGAGCTAAAAAAGCTATTAACAAAAAGAGTACACTACTCGTTCTGAACCCATTCTTGGATAAGGATGGACTGCTTCGTGTGAGTGGTAAATTGGCACATTCCACGCTGAGTTACAACGAAAGACACCCAATCATCATCCCAACTAAATCGAGGTTCTGCCAACTATATTTGAAGTTTATGCACGAACTGCTTCTTCACGCATAGACACGTTTGATGCTTCAAATGGTCAGACAAGAGTTCTTCATTCCGAAGCTCAAGCCTCTGATTAAAAAGTGCATTTTTCAATGTAAGGCATGTACACTTTACAAGCAAAAGACACGCACGCAAATCATGGCCGCTCTACCCCCTGAGCGTTGCACATTCACACTCCCATTTACTACAACAGGAGTAGACTTTGCAGGGCCATTTCAAATAAAAGCTTCAGTCTTGAGGTCGAACACTTATTTCAAAGGCTACGCTGCAGTCTTCGTCTGCTTTGCAACGAAGGCCGTGCATCTCGAGCTCTGTTCAGATCTGACAACTGAGGCATTTCGAGCAGCGTTTGCACGTTTCGTCGGACGACGAGGATTTCCATCCAAAATTATGAGCGACAACGGCAAAACGTTTATCGGCGCGACTTCGTTAAATTCCTTAACGAATGCTCTGCCGACATAGTCCAAAAATATGCTCCTCAAGGCATAAATTGGCACTACATTCCTCCCAGCGCACCCCACATGGGTGGCTTATGGGAATCAGCAGTCAAAAGCTTTAAATTACATCTCAAAAAAACCGCTGCATCTCATAAGTTTACGTTTGAGGAATTTGCCACTTTATTAGTGCGAATTGAGGCAGTTCTCAACTCGAGACCTCTGTCAGCTATTTCGCAAAACACCGCTGACCTCACTGCACTCACTCCTGGTCATTTTATCCGAGGTGCTCCGCTTATGGCCATTCCCGAGCCAAACGCAATAGACCTTTCATTGACCAATCGATGGGAGAAGATTAAAATCCTTCACCACGAATTCAGTCGACGCTGGAAGGAGGAATATCTCAAAGATCTTCAGAAGAGATACAAGTGGAAGAATCCACAGCGAGATCCTCAACCAGGCGACTTGGTAGTAGTCAAAGAAGACCCACTACCACCCACCGAGTGGCGACTCGGTCGAATTAAAGATGTTTGCCGTGGACCGGATAACTACATTCGAGTTTTGGATGTACGCACCCAAAACGGGGTTATCACGCGCCTATTTGTCAAGTTATGCTTCTTTCCTAGTGAGAACTCTTAGCTCACCAGATAGCATAACAACCAATAAAACAAAAACTTCCATTTGTTTCAGGACAAAACTATAAATCTATCCAGTTTTCCCTAATACTGTCCGAACAATTCTTCTGATCTTCTCGTTCCAGAAAATGGCAACAAAAACGGCAGTACCCTTGGCCCCTACGGCAGAAACTGAAAACTGCCTCCAATGTAGGCTCTGCCATAAATACCATCCTCTGCGCATGTGTGGCATTCCGGGCAATGAAGCCGCCACAGCGACTAGTAGTAGCCAGGGCACAAGGGTACTGCATGAATTGTCTGACGCTGACACACACGACGGGCGAGTGTGATTCATCGAGCAGCTGCAAACGCTGCCATAAAACGCATCACACCTTGATGCACCAAGGTGTATCCACACCGCACAAGACGCCGTCGCCAACTACAAAGCGCCAGGTAGTGGCAAAGAAGAAAGGAGCAGCAACGACGCGCACAAAAACAGCGCGCCCTAATCGCATGCCACCACCGGCCGTTCAGTGCGCAAAACAACGTGCACCTCCACCCAGCAAAGCTATGCAACGTAAAGTGGCAGCGACGACAGTTCCAGCACCAGCGGGGCGACCGCAAAATAAGAAGACGCGCACCATATCGCGCACTGCTACGGGCTTGCAAACGCCCGCCTTCCGCAACCGTGCAGCAAGAGGCGCAATTGGAGACGCTATCCGGGCCCTGCAAACACTACACAATGCGTTGGGCAACGCATCCCTGCAGGGGAGGAGCATGTTTAAGCGCCCGCTTAAACCAACGTAAACATTTATTGTAACTGCCGTGCGCGTGGAATTACCCGTCCATTCCCACTATTTCCGGGTGTCCCATCACGCGCCAATTCCTCTATCCTTTGCCTTGAATTTCGTTAGCCGATCGACAGCTTAGCTGCGGCCGTTCGAGCCAAAGAAAAATCAATCTAAAACCTACAGCCCTCGCTCGCGCACGCGCACGGCAGCATTAAACCGCGGATACTGTCATTTAATTTTAAAGCCTACCATTTGTATTTAAATCAAATAAAATTAACTTTGTGCTTTTAGTTGAATCAACTTAAAATATTAATTATAATACATGCATTATATATATTGCATTATACAATGCAAATGTGGACAATTTAAAAGTGAAATAAAACCTTTGTGAAATTTAGTTTAACCTTTTAATTAAAGTGATTTTTATTAAAACCTTTGGGCCCGCTCGAAAGCCGGCACCCCCTTAATTTACCTCAAGTCCTTAACGGCTTGATTACTATCTTTATGGAGTAACCAATGATGCTCCAAATTGCAAAACCGACAGTTTATGTAGCTGCAGTTTTTAAACACATGCCCACCGTTTAGACATTTTTTACAAATATTTTTGTTTTTTATTATATTCCATCTTTCTTTTATGGATAAACCTTGAAATTTCTTACACTGATTTAAATAGTGCTGCATTCCGCAGTTCATAATACAATTTGGTACTACTGAAATATTACCTTTTTTTTGAATATCTACAGCTTTTTGTATTCTGTATTCACTTTGTTTTGCTTCTAATGCAAAAAATTCTTTTCCGAGAAATTGTGTTAATGAATCTAGCCTCGGTGATTCTTTGGAGTCTTTTAAAGAATATTCATATGTTGTTCTGAGAGAGTCGTCAAGTTTCCTCACAAGCAGAAAATTCAGTAACGCTTGAAGTATTTCTTCTAACGATAAATTTGTCGCCTTTAGAGCTTGATCACTTTCTTCAATAACTGCTTTTAATTTTTTCACACTAGCAGCTGTGGAATTAGTAAAGGGAGCATCTACTAAATTTTTGAAATAAATGTTTGTTAAAGCTCGCTTATTATCAAAGTTGATTTTTAGCAAATTCCATGCGACTGAGTAATTTTCTTCCGAAGATGGAAGATTTTCAATTAATGTGGACGCATATCCTTTTAATTTTGATTTTAAAATGCACATTTTTTGCACTGTGGATATATTTTCAGAATCCACTAATTCATGAAATAGTTCCTTGAACATATTCCATTTAGTATAGTCCCCTTCGAAACAAGGAATATCAATTTGTGGAAGATTGAGGGGTCTTCCTCTTATTTTTTCTTCCACTTTATATTCATTTTTACTTTTATTTGGCATTGAGTTTAAGTTTTTCCTCAATTGCCTAAATTTACTTGTTAGTTCATCTTCTGCGTGATTTTCAATATATTTTAAAAACAATTCTTTCGCCAGATCTGAACACTTATTTACTTCTTCTAGATTCCCTGTTCCAGCAAGAAGAGGTTCAAAGTTTTCTTCCAAATCACTTACGGCGAATTCGAATTTTATTTGGAGAACAGAATTCTTATTTTCACAATCCTTCATAGTTAACTTTTCAATATTTTTTATATGCAGGGATTTTAACATCTCCTGACTCAATTTAATTAGCTCCCTAACTTTTGGAGCATATTTTTCCGTATAATACGGGTTCCGTGACATTGTTGCCGACGGTTGCCCTAATTCCCGATCATTATTTTCCAGCTGGTGGGACAGGTGAGTTATACGTTTTCCCCAGTCGTTAACCTGTTCCCTGGTCACTGGAGTTGCTTTGAGGCTTACTAACGCGTTATGTAAGCTCTCTATTTCACTTCCAATGGCCTGCTGTTCGAAAATTACTTTTTCCATTTTTAGAAAATTTTGTTTTTTTTTTTAATTTTTAGCAATAATTATTATTATTTTACTTATTTTTTTTTTATTTTAAGTTGTTAATAATAATAAGTATTAAAAATATTTTTATTGTTATTTTTTAAATTTTTATTTTCAAAATATTAAAAATATTTTTGAAAGCGTACTCTTACCAGGGGTCACCAAATGTTTAGGCGGGAACAACTTTAAATTCAAACTTCACTTGACTAGGTTTAAAGTATAACTGGCTCCGCAATCTGTGGAGCGTTTATTTATATAAATTTGTAATACGAAAATTTACATGCATGCATATGTGTACATAAGTATGTTAAATATTTTACATTAGAAGATTACGCACGAATAGATAATCTTATCTTATGTTTTAGTTTTATTGCTTTACATATTCATGATAAGAACATCAGTATACATAGATGCATATGCAACAACCCTTATGTTGTTGTAAAGGCATCAAGTATCAATATTCATATCATGAATATGTGTATATGGACATCTGTTTGTACTTTAATTTCTATTGCCTTGTGCCTATAAATGTCATACAGCATATGAATTTATGGCCATACATTTTAATTGCTGGCTTATCGTTTCGGAAAACTAAACATTTGGGTTTTGAGTATTGGTGTGGCCAGTGGAAACTTCGCTTTTGTATCTTCTGCCAATTGATGCAGAGTACGGATAGCGAGATATGGCACACAATTAACCCTGAATGTTACTGTTTTAAGATTATAATCAGAGATGGGGGAATCCTCTGACTCACGAAACAAAATTCGCTGATAATCTTTATCGTCCTCATGGATGAGAATTTGCCGATACATTTTTTCAATGTCTCCATTGAACACGTATCTGTACATGCGCCATTGTAAAATTAGCAACATGAGGTCCGGTTGGAGTGAAGGACCTGTATGTAAAACATCATTTAGGGACTTACCTGAACTTGATGTTTTTGATGCGTTGAAAACCACTCGCACTTTTGTCGTGATTTTATCTGGTTTTACAACCGCACGATGAGGCAAATAGAACGAATGGTAGTTGCCATTGGAAGTGATTTCACGGGGATTTGTGAGTTCCATATGGCCCAACGTTATGTATTCTTGCAACACATCGTTGTATATTGTCTTTAACTCCCCTTTCTTCTGAAGCGTGCGTTCCATGCTAAGGAATTGCTGGAATGCCGCAGACCGGGAGTGGCTTGGGTGAGTTTTTCTGGAAATGCTTCTTTAAATGGAAGCCTGACAATGTAGCGTCCGCTTGAATTACGGGTCGTTGTTGCCGCATAATAATCTTCACACGCCTGATTTGTGGAGGTATATGGATTTCCTCAGTTGTGCACTGAGCGTTTCATTGGAAACTCGTTCTATTTGGGTGTAAAATGAGGATACCCTTTCGCTCACCGAACCACTAAGTATGAATCCAAATATGGTATTTTGCGCAATAAGATTGTCGCAAACTTTTTGCAGCCCTTCCACTAGGATTTGTGGAATAAGATCGCTGCCGATAACCGTATCGATTTGAGCTGGAATGTGACAATTTGGGTAAGCTAGCTCGAGACTACTCAGTTCATGCCATTTTTCACGACTCGTTCTAAAGGTCGGAAGAAGCTTTGTTATCTGAGGTAATACTATTGCATGGGCCTTAATTCTTTGCTTGGTTTTGGAAGAAACCAGCGTCAAAGAACAAAGCTTAGAGGAATTTTGGACCACTCTGCCACCCATGCCTGAAATTTCGAACCTGGAATGTACGAACGATAGTTTCAATTTTTTCTGGACTTTTGAGGAAATAAAAGTCCTTTGGGAACCTTGGTCAATCAAGGCCCGTAATTGAAATAATTCTCCTTCATGTTCAACTCCCACCATGGCTGTTGGAAGAAGAACTTTGTTTTCAAAGTTTGAATGTAAAGACTGTATGTGTGTATGTTTTGAACAGCACGGTTGCTCGTCGGGATTGGAGCTGGTTTGCGGCTGTCGAGCGGGAATTGTCGACTTTGCCGTTGTATATTGTACTGTAGCTTCGTGGGGTCGGCTATTGGTACGTTGAGCTTGTGGTTTAACATCTATGTGCAGTAGAGTATGATGCCTTTGTTGGCATTTCGCACATGTAAACTTGCTCTGACAGTCTTTGACGTTATGGTAGTAAGCAAGGCAGTTTTTACATAGATTGTTTTTCTGTACAACCTTAAAACGTTCTTGTTCGGACATTTTTCGGAATTTTCGGCAGAATTTTAGGGGGTGGCTGGAGTTGCACACCTGGCAGGAATATGCCTTCTTTGGTTCTACCATAAAATTTTGTGTCCTAATTAAAGGTTTTTGCTGAGCGGCATATGGAGCACTGGGTTTAGGTTTATTAGGATGAAGCCTATTTAGTCTTTCTACAACTTCGTACCGAGAAGTTAGAAAGTCGTCTAATTGAGACCATTGTGGTAGATCTCGTCTTGATGAGAGCGATTGTTCCCAAAGCGACAGTGTTGTTTCTGGTAATTTTGTTGAGCAAATGTATACCAGGATAGGATCCCAACTGTCTGTTGAAACGTCTTGAGCATGCAAGACAGACAGACAGTTGTTAATGCTTGTTTGCAGCCTTTGTAATTGTTCGCTATTTTCGGATTGAATAGATTGAATAGCAGGCAAGTTCATTAAAATTTTGACCTGATTATCTACTAAAATGCGTTTGTTTTCGTATCTAGACCGAAGCGCTTCCCAAGCCAGATCGAAATTATCATCACTCAAAGTATATTGTTTGACAATAGCACCGGCTTTTCCTTCTGTTTTATACCTGAGCTGGTATAGTTTTTGAGCGCGAGAGAGCTTCGGGTGGTTAATGTACACGGCTGTGAACATGTCACGGAAAGCCGGCCATTCTTCGTAACCCCCATAAAAGGTCTCTGTGTTGCATGGAGGAACTTGTAGGAAAACTTTGGAAGCACTTGATTGCTCTGAAGTGGGTTCCACACGGGATGGTGGACTCGGAGCATCGACTAGTTTGAGCATTTTTAGCTGGTCTGACATCTTGATTTGTGTAATCTCGTAGATGTCAAGGCATGCGTCGTACTTGCCTTGAGCTGACTCTTTGAACCTGTCAGACAAGCAGTCATCCGTTTTGGAAAAAACGTTATCAAAGGCAGCTTGCAATCGTACAAAATAGTCATTTAGACTTTTGTGTTTAACTTCAAGATACGATTCGGTATGATCTTCAATCGGTGAATTACCGAATTTTGCACAATATCTCATTAGGCTGTCACTTTCTGTTATGTTTTGCGCACAGGGGTCGTACGTTTTACTTCTTGAGCGTGTTTGTGAGGATTCCTTCTTCGCACTTGCGGAATCTAGAGAAGTAGTTTTCGCTTTACCCTCAGTATCTGACATCTTTGGCAAATTTCGTTTCTTGCTCTAGAGATTTTTTGGGACTGTGTCCAATTGGCATTGAGGGATTTTAGGAAAAAAAACCTTTTTAAGGCCGAAAAAATTTAATAAAGCAAGAAACTTTGAGAAATACCCACCCAGCAGGTAGTGAAATTAATCTTTGCACTACTGCCCACAGAAAATTTTTAAATTCGGAAAATGAATTTAGTATACACGTATGTGCGAGTGTGTGTGTGTGTTTTTCTTTTTGTCGGAAATGGTATTTCAAAATGTGACTTATAGAGAATCGTTAAGCTATTGTTTTGAAACAAACAAGATATGAAAACGAAATTTGAAAATTATTTTTTTTTTATTTAAAATAAAAGGAAATCACACACACACGTATGGATATATACGTGTAAAAATATATAGTTTAATTAATATATAATATATAATAATATATAATTAATAATATTTATGTAAATATGTAATATATTTTTAAGTCGATGGCAAGATATTAAGAAATCTATCTTTTATGTTATTTCATGCATGCATTCGTTTATGTATGTATTTGTGTGCTAAATATGTAAACAAGATACACCAGCTGTTCTGGTACAGCTCATATTTGAATAAATATGTATATATGTATGTTGGTGTATCAATGTTTTGAATTATTGTCTTTGCTGCCAAAGAGAATTGCAGCTGACCAATGCTGAGAAATAGCAATGGTAAAGAGTGTTAAGCTATGAGCGTGGGAGTGTGCACAAAGCTCTTGAATTAGTTTGATGCTGTAAAGTGAACTGCTCCTCTATTGCAATAAGCGGATATCGCACAAAGGAGAATGGTGGATAATGGTTTAGTGAGAAGATCACTTGTTGTTATAACACTCTTTTTTTATGCGCTCAGTGTATGTATGTAAATTCTTTACTTTGATGCGCTGTCGAGCTCGTTCAACTCGGTAACCGCTACCAAAGTTGTTGACAAGTCGCTCTTTTAAAGGTCTTTGAACTTTACATTTACTGTAGAGTAAGTAGGTTAATAAGGCAATGACCTTAGAGCCTGCAATAGGAAAATTGCTAAGAGCCGTAAGTAGGCAAATTAAAAGAACTGCAATTTGATGTATGTGTATAGTTAAGTTTGTACCGAATATGCATACATATGTACTATATATGGAAAACAGATTTGATTTACCGGAATTAAATAAATTTATTAGCGGCAAGAAAAACGGCTTTCCGCTGGAATTAGCGGAATAAATTTTGTAATTTTATGTTTTTGGCGGGAATGAAGATCCGTCTAAAAAAGCCTCATTGCAGTTAAAAAAATGGAAACAGGCCAATAAACATCTGTGTTTGGTATCTTTTTAAAGAAAATTAAAAAGTTTGCCTACTTACTACTTATTGGCTTTTTTACTTTCCTTTTTTTTTGTTTGTATGGCCGCTTCTTGTGTGGGAGGGGGCTTCCGCAGTTGACTTCCTGTAGCTGGTGTGTTTTCGTTGTGGTGCTGTGCTCCAGGTGTTTGTTGTTGCACCTCTCTTGTGGCAAGTTGAGTGTGTTGTAGTTGTTTTATATGTAGGCATATGTGTGCTTTCACCACACTTTTTTTTCTATAAACTTTTTTTTTCTTCAAAACCTTTTTTTTCAAAAACTTTTTCTTTGTCTGTTTTTCCAAAACCTTTTTTTGTTTTTTCAAAAACTTTTTCTTTGTCTGTTTTTCCAAAACCTTTTTTTGTTTTTTCAAAAACTTCTTTTTTTTCAGACACTTTTTCTTTGTTTGTTTGCTTATATTGTATTGCCACACACTTAGTTATTTTCAAAACTTGAGAAAAAAAAATTTTTTTTTTCCATTTATTGTATTTTTGTATATATGTGTTTGTTTGTTCGATTTCGCACTTTATGTGTATGTGTCTCACCACACTTAATTATTTTCAAAATTTAAAAATTTTTTTTTTCAATTATGTATGTTTGTATGTACATACATATGTGTTTGTTGTTCGATTTCGCACACACTTAATTATTTTCAAAATTAATTTTTTTTTTCAATTATGTATGTTTGTATATACATACATATGTGTTTGTTTGTTCGATTTCGCACACACTTAATTATTTTCAAAATTAATTTTTTTTTCTTCAATTGTTGTTGTATTTTAGCGAACGCACGGGGAGCGACGGTTGTGGACTGTATGTTAGTTAGTTTTTTTTTTTTTCAAACAAGTTTTTTTTTTATATGTATAGGGCTGGTCAAGTTTGGCCTCGAAGGACCATGTTTAACTTGCCTTGATTTCCGGTGCCAATCGGCCCGAAATAAATAAAGAAATATGTTAAATTTGTGCACAAACACCAATTACTAAGTCTCGATTCACTTTAGTTTTATTTTTGTTTTATTTTCACAATTTCTTCTTTATGTATATTTTTTTATATAGTTTAACACTTTGTTTTTTTTAACTTCTAGAGATAGTTTTACACTTTGTTTTTAAACTTATAGAGATGCCGCGATAAAGTATGCCGTGCGCGCGCGTAGGTAGTTGGATGATAAGTGATTTTTACATACCCTTCTTCGTTAGCTCGAACTACCGCGGCTAAACGATAGTTCGGCTAACGGAGTAGGGTATACACGGAAAGGAGGATAACCGCGTGAAAGGAGACATGGGAGAATGGGATACTGGAAGTTGGCGCGCACGACATTTACAATTGTATTTTATGTTGCGTGCTTAAACAATAATAAAAATATAAAATTGTGAAAAAGGTTAAAGAACAAAAACCATATATGTACATACTTATGTACGCGCGCAATAAAGCTCGGCATACATACATACCTATATTAAAACTTGCGAAATTTTATTCAAAGTGAGTGAAAACTGAACGTATCGAAAACAAAGTTACGAGCGGTTCCATTTCAAAACAAAATTTTACAAAAAAAATTTACAAAGAAAAATTGGAATTTGTGAAGATATAAGGTGTATAAGTGGAAATCATAAAATTTCGATTTACCTACAAACCTAGCAATTTTATAAGTTCATATTATTTGGGAGTACGTATCGGAAAAGAAAACATTAATTGGCATTCGTGAAGCGTTAAATTCAAAAAAAAAAAACTATAAAAAACATAAAATAAAATAAAAAATAAAAACTTTTTCCAACTCAGCTCGTTAAAATCAATTCGTTTGCTAGCAGCGAAAAAGGAGTGCAGCTGCGGCAGGTCAGTCACCCACTTTCCCGTTTGGGAACAGCACCGTTGCGAATTACCGCGTGGTCATTTACTCCAGCAACAACAACAGCGAGGTCAGCAAGGACAATAACGGCGATAATAAAAAGTGCGGCTAATTGAACCAACAACAAATACAGCCAGTACGGTGAGAAGAAAAATCAGGTGGTACCCCACGTAACAATTATTTATAAGACTCTCTCGCGCTCAGGGAAATTTATGCGCCACTCATATATAAACTAAACTAAAAAAAAAAGTAAACTCATATTAATTACCGTCCGAAAAGTTGGGACGCGGAAAAAAATATAATTTTTCCTTTTTAGTGGTCGATAGACCTTTATTGATTAAACCCACAATTACAACTAACAAACGTAATTACTAATTTACTTTCTAATATAACTAAATTCTACCTGTGTCAGCAGTAATAGCGAATGGTGTTCAGTCGGCGCATGCCGGATGTTGGTTTGGTTCTGCTGAGTCCACGTCTGGGTCGGTGCAGTATTCAATCGGCGCATGCCGGATGTTGTTCCCAATATTATTTGGTTTCGCTGATTCGGCAACTGGTCAATTCCCAATTCTTATTGATTCCCTGTGTTAACTTATTGCTGACTTCGCATGGTAGTTGTAGCTTAACTGGTGCTAACTCTTCCGCCGCCAAAAACGAACGTCCTCGTTCGTTCGAACTAACAGACTAGGGTTAATGGTTTTGCGTAATTGGGTGTTTCTGATGTTGTGACTTCTTTGGTGTCGGTCACGTTGGCGTTAATTGTGTTGCTCGATAACTCTATCGGTTTTGTTTTATACATTTTTCCTATGATCAATTTGGTGATTAGTCCAGGAAGATCTAATGCTAATGATTGTTAGGAAAAAATTTGTTATTATGGCTTCAGCGTGGGTTGTCCGTAATAAGTTTAACTGCTTTGTATTGTTGACATGGAGTTCTTTCATCATCTCTAAACTCAGTATTTCTTCTTACTTATTTGAGGGGTTATTTGATTGCAATATCGCTGGTAAGGGTTTACTGGTTAGAATCTCGTTGAAGGAGTATTTTTGGTTATCTATGAAGACTGTAGAGTTGTGGTATTGAACTGCGTATGACCTGTCAAGAGTGATATTCTGGCTATCGATTTCAATTGTTTCCTTGTATTGGTTTAACAAAATTATGCCTGGTGAGATGATTTCCACCAAAGGGATGTGCTGATTATTTATTAGCGTGCATTCTGCTGGTTTGCTTTTAAGTAATTGTGGGACACAGGTAGTGTTGCTAATGTCTATAATATTCTTATTATTACAAATTCTTATGTTATTATATTCCTTACATTTCAATTTAACAGCAAATATTTTATTTTCCGTACAACTAATAATGTCCTCATATGGGATTTTATTAACATATTTATTCTTTTTGATTGGCTTAATTAAAACTGAATTACGAATTTCTTCATTTGTTAGTGGTATACCCACAATATAGAATAACATTGAGCTATTTGAGACTATTTTTATGTTCGCTAATTCTAAGGATTCCTCAACATTATTAAATGTTATGTTGTTATTAATAAATACCGATCTAATTAACTCTAATTCTAAATTTGACATAATGTATGAATTTACGATTCCGGCCTTAGCCCAATGAATTGCATAATCTATATTGGTAATTTCTTCTTTCATTATCCTAAGTTTATATTTTAATTCTATCGCATAATTATGTTGGATGTCTTCATCGGTTTGAACAGTTTTCAAAATTTTATTTGAAACTGCTGTTATGCTATTTATCCTATCAAAAATTAATTTATTTATCGTTACCTGGTTATTATTATTTTCTATTATATTATTTATTTGGCTATGCAGGATAATTAGATCGTCATGATCCGGATTTTCTGCGATCCATTTCCATACTTTTCCTATTTCGTCTAGTGACTTCCTAAATCTTTTAGGTTTGAGCCTATTTAGGTGTGTTTGCGTAATATTTAATTCGTTGATGAGGATGTGTAAAAGGTGATTTTCTGGAGTTATTTTGGCCTTTATGGTATAGCTTATTTATTATTCTGTAAGTTCCAGTTTGGATTTTTGTCAGTCCTGTGTCGAATGTCGCCAGTTGTGAGTTCGTGTAATCTATTATTTTGAAGTCTGCGTACACTAAGGCCCGTTTTCACAATGTCCGATTAATTTAATTTTAACCGGAGGATAGCTAACCGTCAGATAGGCTGATGTGACACTTTCGTTTTCACCAAGTTCTGGTTACTTAACTTCTGGTTAGTTTGATCATTGTGAATATTTTAAGGTAAATTCACAAAAATGTTCCTTGTGAATAGACAAAAACTGCGTGACAGCTCGTATTTTTTAAATTATTCTAATATAATGGAAAATAAAATCAGAAATCGTCTTCCAAATTTTTCAAGCACTGAAGAAAGTGTTTTAATAACATTGGCAGAGCGCTACTCCAATGTAATTGAAAATAAAAAGACTGACGCAGTGGCCTGGGAGGAAAAACGAAAAGCCTGGGAAAACATTGATGTGGAATTTGAGGTTCAAGTGGGAATTCGGAGAGGGCCCAAAAATTTAAGAGACAAATATGAAAATTTGAAGAGAAAGGCTAGGAAATCTCTGGCGAAAGAAAAAATAGATTTGTATAAAACAGGTGGCGGACTCTTTAAGCAGCGGCAAGATGCTAATACTGAAAGGCTTGCTGCTTTAATGGGACAATCTGCAACCGGGTTGGAAAATGGTTTTGACAGCGATGGTAAGATATTTCGCATGAAATTCTATGCAGTGGGATTTTTAGCAATACATATATTATTTCAGCCATCAGCGTACTCTCCCCCACGTATGAAAAATCAGCGCACCCAGCGTACCAGTGTTTGGGTGTTTCTTTGCCGAGTGAAACAGCGGAGGAGTGTGTAAAAATTGTTGGGAGTCCAGAGGTTGTAATTTAATATAATTATATTTACATTCACTTTATTTAATCTATATAAAACACCTCCAGATTCCTACGCCTGACTGGAGCTCATGGAATCCAAATAGATTGCGGATGAGGAAAGATGAGAAACTTATAGATAGAGGTCAAAAAAAATCGAAGAAATCTAATTCTGATTCGTACAATTTGTTTTGGGAGGAAGAAAACAAAAGAGCGGCAGAAAAACATGCAATGGCGAAGGAGAAGCATGATCTTGAAATAAAAGAATTAAAAATGAAATTAGAACTTTTTAAAAGTAGAAATTGATTCCGAGGCGCAGATAGTTCCCAGTGAATGGCTTTGAACTATTTCTGTTTGTAAAAATTCTATTTTCATTTTTAATTCTTTTCCAGAATGTAAATAGCTGAAATAATATAATTTACTTTTTTTTTTTTGTCCCTTTTGAAGTTTTGGGGATCTCATTAATTTAGAATTAATTTAAGCATCTATTTTATTACTGAAGAAAATAATGTACCTGAATTCCTTTCTTTTTTGTTTAATAAATAAAAATAAAATTTTTGTTAAATGATTTGAGATTCATTGTAAAGCCGTTCAGCGCGAAGATTGGGATGTAAAAGTGGAGTCATCATGTAGCTACTGACTCCATAACCACTGTCACCCAGTAAAAAACAGTCCCTAAATTCGTTTTGTTCAAACCGATGCTTCATGCGACTATTATTAAAAATATTGCTATCATGTGCAGAACCGGGCCACCTGCATACAAGGTCTATTATTTCCAATTTTGCATTACAGACAGCTTGTACGTTGAAGGAAAAGTACCCTTTTCTGTTTCGAAAAATTTCGGCATTTTCTCCTCCAGGTGATTGAATTCTGACATGAGTGCAATCTATACACCCCACCACCTTTGGAAACTTCGCTATTCGGTGAAATGTGCGCATTGCGTTCTCTATTTCTCTGCTTGTTTGTGGCATTCTGATGAATGATTGTGAAAGTACCGCTATAGCAATAGAAACTTTATTTACCACCCGGCTTGCAGTCGCCACGCTTACTTCGCAGAAATCAGCAACACAATTCAAAAAACTTCCTGATGCATAGAAGCGCAATGTCAAAAGCAACATTTCCGCTGGCCTAAGTGCTTGATTCCTGCAAAATCAAATAAATTATCAACAATGTTTATTTACTCCAAGCTTACTATATTCACAAACCTTTCAGTGCGGCTTCTAATTTTATTTTTTATTTTTTCCAAAACGTATTTTGCACTATTTTTGGAAAGACGAAATCTACGAATAAAAACTTCTTCACCATATTTCTCAAAAAAATTTATTTGTGTACGGCACGTTCTTTCCCTATAAATACGCCTCTGCATCAACGCAGCCAGATAGGCAGTGCGTTCCAAATTTTCCATAATAAAATTTATTTTAAAACCACTGTCGGAATACTATTTCCTTTATTATTTTACAATTTGCAGCTGTCAAATTATCTTCTGGTTAAGAGCTAATCGCCACTCGATGTTGGCGTTAAGTTAACCGCAACTTAATTGACAGATGCGCCTTAACCGGACATTGTGAAAACGAATTTTTTGCTACCTTCCGATTAAGTTCTGATTAAGTGCTTAACCGGACATTGTGAAAACGGGCCTAAATGTACGAGAAATCTGTAAGAATTGGATAAAATGAAAAAAAAATCATGTTTTAATATTACTCTTATGTACTATTCTTCCGTTTTCCGTTATTACTATGGTAGACTTATCTTCTCTAACGATTTCTTTCTTATATCTAACTGTGAGCTTAGATCCTAATCTTTTGAATATTCTAACTTAAATAACATCGCCTGGTGCGTATGTTTTTATTGGTGTTCGTGTTTTGTTATGTATTTCTAAATCTTTTGATTGTCTTTTCTTTAAGATTTCTATATGTTCTCTTCCTGAATTTTCAAATTGCTCTGGGTTTACGTATACTCGTCTCCCAAACAAAGTTTCTATAGGTCTTTTCCCTGTTGCTGAGTGAATAGTGTAGTTATATTCGTAGGTGCTTTGGTCCAATAATTCCTGAAATGAACGGTGAGTTCTTTCTGTTTTTAAACAACGCATGATTTCGGATAAGGTGGAATGAAATCTTTCTACTTGTCCGTTAACTGTACTAGTATACGGAGGTGTTTTAAAGATATTGATACCAAGCTGATCTTCGACCATAAATTGAATCGATGCTGAATTTAGGGATTTTTCATTATCTATTACTATTGTTTTTGGTACTCCAAACGTAAAAAGAATTTGTCGTAGAGGCTCTCTGATATCCTCTAATGCTTTCGATTCTATTATTCTAACTTGTGCGTATTTTGAAAACTTATCGACTGCTGTTAAAACTAAATTTTTCTCTGTGTTATAAATATCTATATGTACTATTTCTCCTGGGTATTGAGGAATTGGGGTTTCTACTAGTTGGGGTTTATTAGGGTGGCGATCATATTTGTGTTCTTTACACGTTTTGCATTGTTTAATTATATTTTCTATTTTCATTTTAGGAAAATAATATCTTTGTATTATTTGTTTCTTATTTTCATCTCCATTCCTATGTGCTCGCTTATGTTCCTTAACTATTTCTTCATTTTGAGCGTCTTCGCTTGTTAAATCTTCTAATTTATTTTGCGTATAACGAATTTTATAATTAGAAAAATGATGTGGGTAAGTTTTTTGAATTTTTCCCATTATTTCCTCCGAAGTGTATATACCGTTTATCACTGAAGGATTTAAATAGCGTTTTAATAAAGTGTTTAGATTTTCGCTTGAAAAATTAGGTTTAATAATTATGTGTCTATGATAAGTAGGGAATGGTATTTTGAATTGATAGCTGTCTTCTTCTCCTATAAATATCCATAGTTGATTTTTAAATGCATTAATTGGTCCTTCGACTGCTGGAACTAGGTTATGAGATGAGTTCTCATCAGAATGTGTTGCTACTGACAACGTGTTTAGTTCAAATGGTCTGGATAGCGTGTCTGCGACTATGTTAGCTTTTCCTGGTTTATATTTTAATTCATAATTGTACTCTTCTAAGATTGATCTCCATCGCTTTAATTTTGAATTATTATTTTTATTACTTAATGCATATGTAAGTGGTTGGTGATCGGTATGGATAGATACTTTGGCTGTACCGTATAAATAATTTCTGAAAGAATTTAGTGCCCAAATTATGGCAAGCATTTCTTTTTGGATAATTTTCTTCTGCTTTAGTAAGTGTTCTTGATATGAAGGTGATAGGCTTTTCATTCTGTTCTAAAGCTGCGCCTATTGCGTATTGTGAGGCGCCTGTAGTTAAGTCGAATTCTTTATTATAATCAGGGTATTGTAAAATTATGTCCTTTGAGGTTAAGGTAGATTTAATCTTATTGAATGCTAACTTTGCTTCATTACTTAAATTTATTTGTATCTTTTTCGATTGATTTTTTGTCATTCTTCCTTATTCACCGCGAAGTAAGGTTGTTAATGGTTTTGCTAATTTGGCATATCCTTTTATAAATCTTCTATAGTAGCCTGATAATCCTAAAAATGATCTTAAATCTCTAATGGTTTGTGGGTAGGGAAAATTTAGTAGAGATTGTACTTTAGATGGGTTTGTTGAAATTCCATCAGAAGATACTATAAATCCTAAGAATTCAACTTGCTTTTTGAAAAACTCGCATTTATCCATCTGGACTTTCATGTTTGCTTTATTAAGAGTTTCGAAAATTTGATTTATGTGTTCAGAGTGTGTTTCTTCGTCCTTACTAAAAATAATGATGTCATCTATATATACATAGCATATTCGACCAATGTGTTTCCTGAGAATATCATCCAACGTTCTTTGAAAAATAGCTGGAGCATTCTTCAAGCCAAAAGGAAGTCTTGTGAACTCGTATTTTCCATTGTTCACTGAAAACGCTGTTTTTTCTATATCAGATTCCTTAAGAGGAATTTGGTGAAAACCACTTTTCAAGTCAATTACAGAAAAAGTTCGATTCTTTTCTAATTGAGCAAGTACTTCGTTTATCTCTGGAATTGGGTATCTATCTGCAATTGTAACTGTATTTAATTTCCTATAGTCTATTACCATTCTAAATTTTTTTTCCAGAAGCGTCGTCTTTCTTAGGTACGACCCAGATGGATGAATTGTAAGGTGACCTTGATTCACGAATAATTCCATCTTCAAGTAACTTATTGACTTGCTTTTCTACTTCTTGTTTAAGGTTTATTGGGTATTGGTAGGATTTAGAATAAACAGGGGTATCAGAATTTGTCCTAATTTCTGCTACTATTTTTGTTGTATATGTGAGTTTTTCGTTTGGTTCTGCAAATAAGTTTCGGTGTTTTTCTATTACTTGTCCTATTTTATTTTTTATTTCTATTGTCATATATTCATCTCTAATATTTATTGCATTGACGTCTTGTACATTGTATTGCTTTAAATGGACTTTTTTTGAATTGGCTATGACCATAAAATTTTCTTTAGTGTGTATGACTGCTGAAAGCTCTTTTAGGCTATCGTTGCCTAAAATAGCATGAAATGTTTTGAGTGTGGGTAATAGGAAAAATTTTAATTTGTAATTTTCTAAATTAAAAAGATTTAAGAATTTATGGTGGGTAATTTTTATTTTTCCTCCAACTGAATTGGCGAAAAATGGAGTTTCGTTTTCTATAGCTTTTTCTATTAAACTGGATTGAATATAATTTTTGTTTGACCCTGTATCTACTAGGATATTTAGTATATCGCCGCTCTTCGTTTTGAATCTGAAGTAGGGCAACGAAGAGCTATTCAGTCTAAAAAATGTATGTCTGTCAAGTCGTGCGTCTCTTCGATATTGTAATTTCAGTCTTGGTTGCTGTTGTATTGGTCGTAATATTGGTCTTCGTAATACTGGTCGTCTGATACTTCGTCAGAGTTTATATGAAAGTTCCTTTGAATTTTCTGTGGGGTGGTAGTTTATCATGGATGTGCTTGGTGGGCGTTTACCTGGTTCTTGTGGTTTAGGACGGTTTGTACAATATAATTTATTGCTCTTGTCCTGATACTTTGATCTACGTCCATAGGTTGAGGTGGCTTAGGTGGCCTTGGAGGGGGACGGTTTTGTTGTTGGTTATATGGGTTTTGTGGTTGATTATAAGGATTTTGTGGTTGGTTATAGGGGTATTGTGGTTGGTATCTGTTATATGGATTTGGTTGGTTTGAGTATTGTTGAGAGGTATGTGGATTAAAATTTGGTTGTCGATAGATTTGCTGAGGGTGAGGTATATGGGCCAGTAGAGAACTTTGATTGGGGAGATTGTGAGTTTACAGGTTGCGCGTATCTTGGCATGGGGAGTTGTTGACTAGGGATGAATGAGTTGAAGCTTTGATGTCGTGGGTTTGATGATGCGTTTAGCACCTGGTTGTTGGCATGGTGTGCTCTAAACATTTGATTCTCCAGCTTAAGGCACAGGTGCAGGGCCTGGAAGGCTCTTCGGTTCTTTTATACCTAGGAGTCTAGGAAGATCCCCAGAAAGTCCTCTAATAAAGGTGTCAAGGGCTTTAGCACGGTAATTGTCTGTTAATAGGTGGACTGCTTCTTCGCCAATTTCCATACATCCTATTTTATTAAGAATGAGGGATAAGTGGCTATAAACCCTCTGGTAAAATTCGTTTATCGTCATTCTTCCCTGTATGAGACAAGTCATCTGGTATTCCAGCGTGCCTATGTCACGTTTATCGGCGTAATGGGTGGTCAGACATCGAGAGATGGCTGTCCAATCTAAGGGGGTGTTATATGACTTTAAAGCTATGTCTGCCTTTTCCACTATTTTGTTCCTAATGACATTTAAAATTCCGAAGTACTTAGGGGTGCCCTTTGAGAGTTCGTATGTTTTTAAAATTCGCTCAACACTTTTCCTCCATGAGCTCAATTCCGAGGCATTCCCTGAGAATTCTCTTAAAGATCGTACGACATCTGGAACCTTATCTATGTCTGCCATGTTGTTTCTATATTGTTCTTCTATAATGTGGTCAGATATAATGGGAGGGGTATTATCTCTAAGTGCGTTTTGCACAAAGGTGGGAGCGGTAGCTTCAATGGTCTGATTTATCATTGACCTAATAAGAGTAGCTAACTGTGGGGAAATTTGGTTAGTCAAATTTGGAGATTCTGCAGCTGCAGGGGCTGCTGGCTGCGCGGTTAGCAGTGGTGGTCTAATAAGATGATTTGGGTTAGCCATTTTTATTGTTTATTTAATTTCTATTTATAGTTTTATTGGTTTAATTATTAAAAAAAAGAATCGGATTATTTATATGATTTCTGTTAAAGGATATTTTCAGTATTGGAGCTTAAGCTACACGAATTTCTAAATTACTTATATTTACATTAATTTTTGCTGCATTGGTATGCCGGTAAGTGTGCAGATTCCGTTTTCCTTCCGGTACTGAGGGGCACTGGCTGGTGTCGTGATGCCGTTGGGACGTCAAGGAAGTACCAGTTCCTTTTCACGTCTCTTTTATGTTGGTTTATTTTTGTGGCACTTTAATCGGTGTTTTGTGTCGCACCTTTTGAAGAACTTTTGTGGCACTTTTTTCGAAGTCTCTTTCTTGAGCACTTCTTTTTTATGGCACTTTTTAGTCTTATTTGGAGGCACTTTAGTCTTTCGAGTGGCACTATTTCACATAATAACGACTTCGCGAGCGCTGCCAAGCTTATTTGACTCGGGCGCCAATTACCGTCCGAAAAGTTGGGACGCGGAAAAAAATATAATTATTCCTTTTTAGTGGTCGATAGACCTTTATTGATTAAACTCACAATTACAACTAACAAACGTAATTACTAATTTACTTACTAATATAACTAAATTCTACCTGAATCAGCAGTAATAGCGATTGGTGTTCAGTCGACGCATGCCGGATGTTGGTTTGGTTCTGCTGAGTCGACGTCTGGGTCGGTGCAGAATTCGATCGGCGCATGCCGGATGTTGTTCCCAATATTATTTGGTTTCGCTGATTCGGCAACTGGTCAATTCCCAATTCTTGTTGATTCCCTGTGTTAACTTATTGCTGACTGCGCATGGTAGTTGTAGCTTAACTGGTGCTAACTTATACGCTGTTTGCAGTAGCAGAGTAATATATGTACATAGGTATGTACAAACATATTCCCGAATGCCGCGCACATTCGCACTCAGCCCATAGAAATAGTATTGCTCTTAGACGCGCTAAGGCAACACATACAGAAAAATAAACAAAACAATAAGGCTAATAGCCTATTTCCACCAAGCACTTAACTGCATTTAAGGCCTCTGTTAAGTGAATGAAATGTCAAACGTTTCCACCGAAAGTGAGTTAACTCAAACAGCTGATTTTTGTTTACATTTGCAGTTTGCAAAATTTGTCGCAAGTATTAAAAACATGAATTCAAGAGACCGCATTTATTTTATTTTGCTATTTATACAATATTATGATTTGCAAGTGCAGATCATTGCTGCACGGGCAGACGCTGCTGGAAGGAAATGCTTTTTTGTATGCTTACAACTTTGCCAACAATGCCATTTCTTTGCATACATGAGAGTTTTTTCGGCAACCTTTCAATTCCAGAGCTCTTCCTTGCCAGCAATCCAGGAAACTTTGCTCCTCCGTAAGGTTCCACTTGCGTCGTTTTGTTTCCAGTTTCAGTTTACCATAGTTTATTTTTTAAGTAAATATTTATTTTGTTTTTCTAGAAGACCACAATTCGAGGAGTAGCTCGGCCAAAAAATCGCTTAACCGGTTACAAAGCGCACATTATAGATACATGAATATTTGTTTTGCACCAATTATGTATACATAATTATTTGTTTTGCGCAATAAGCTGATAGTTGCCAGAGTCGCGTATATTTTTATGTTGAAAGGATCGTTTGAAATTCCACAATTGCTTTTTGTTTGTATTCGTGCCGGGATTGTTGGGGCCAGAATTCCTCCTGAATTCTGGAAACGGAGATCGAAAGTAGGGGCCGATCCTTCAGGCAATTTTACACGCTGAAAAAGAAGAAAGAAACCTTTTCCAAAAAGAAAAAAAGGACACCTTTAAGGTTATGAAAAGTGTATATTTCTTTATTTTAAAAAAATGTCTTTGCGAAATGCACAGAAACTCATCTGATGTTGCTGCTGCTGGAGATTCACGTTAAAAGAGAGAATTAAAACGGCAACACCGGCCTTTTATGCCTTCCACAGAAGGTGGAATATGCAACGGGATGGGAATTAACAGGACCCTTCCCAATAGGGAGGAGTCATGTAGATTTACTCACAGCAGCGACATCTCCAGGTAGAGATTCTGGCTTCTGTGTAGGGGTGCATGCTCAAACATGCCGCCCGCCTTGCAGCATCACTGCAATATAGTGCCAAGATATGAATAAAAAAAATGAATTTAATTAACATTTCATTGATTTGCATTTTCAAATTCAAATTCATTATATAATTCACAATTCATTATCGTTCTTAATCTATGTTGGGAATCTCTCTGCTTGCAGTCCTCTTTGGTCGGGGCTTGTTGACTAAGAAGGATGTGCTGCCTGAAAGCATCCATCCAAAGATAGTATTTTGGGCAGCAGGACGGGTAGGAGTGGCTTCCATTAATCCGGGGCGTAGAATGGCGGCATATACTTCTGCTAGTCGTATGTTGTCAAACTCGTTCCTGATTCTGGAGTCTAATGTACGTTCCGGAGTTATGCGGGAGAGCGTTGGCCTTATTGTCGCTTGAATCTCCAGGCGCTCATGCCAACCTTTAAGCACCTGTTTGCATGTCTGATGCCCTCTATGTATCACGTGAAGCCTGTGTGCCAGGGCCCTGGAGATTGTTGTCGTTTTTTGTCCGGGGTCTACAATGGCGCGTACGTTGGGTATGTATCCCTCTGCCATTACCTTGACCGCGACCGTAGGTGTGAGGACAGATTGTCCGAGTGTAGTATGAGCAGGACCAGCGATCCGCTCCCGGGCGTCTCTCATCCTTTGTCGCTGTTGTTGCGGCTGTCTTCTCCATCTATCGCGGTTGACGTGATTGTTAGCTGGGGGTGTTGGTGCCTTTTGCACCGCTGACCGTATTCTCGACAGTGCAGGTCTGAGATTCGGTGGTCTCACAAGTGCAGGGGGCTCAGCTGTTGGTGACTGGAGATCGGTCTCATCTGCATCCAGGATAAGCACCTCTTCGTCATCACTAGTTTCTTCTAACGAATTTGCTTTGTACGGATGTCGTCTGCGTCACGGCGGTGTGTCATCATCGACCAGAGTGAATGATTCGCCACTCCCATCACAACATTTTTCCCCTAGGTGCAGTAGGCTGTGGTGTCGCTGTTGACACCGATCGCAGTTTTTGGGTGACAGGCACGTTTTAGTCGTGTGATGTGGCGACAAGCAGTTTGTGCAGTGGCGGTGCACGAGGACGGCGCGAAGTCTCTCGGCTGGGTCCATACGCCGAAGCTCTCTACAAAATATTAGTCGGTGGTTATGACTGCATACGGGACATCCGTTGGTCGGCTTCGTGTTTTGGTGGTGTTTTGATGGTGCTCGTACCATTTTGTTTGGGGAGTGGAGTTCTGTAAAGAAAAGAAATAATAAGGGAGACTAGACGATCGGCCTCGTGCTCACTCCGCGTTCCGTTCGGATTTCTGCCACTCGAACTCGCTTGTCGGAACCTAGAAAAACTCTACTGACTCTGGGGTAAGTTATCCTCTTTGATGACTACGAAGTCATCCACTTCGATGTTTCGTTGGGGTGATTGTCACTTCACGCGTTTCTGCAATTCTTTAAGGTATTCTGCCTTCCATCGCCGGCAGAATCCTTGTTGAATTGCTTTGATCTTTTGCCAGCGGTTGACGATCGATATCGGTTTGTCGGTTGTCTCCGGTTCCGCCGTTGCGAGTAAAGGTCAAACGGGCCGGTGAAGTCGATGCCCGTGTTTGTGAATGGCCGTGTTAGCTCTGTACGTTCTGGGGGTAAGGCTGCCATTATTTGTTCGCGCGTTTTCTTTCTGTAAATGATGCAAACTTTACAATGGTTAACTATGTTTTATACAAGATTTTTCATCTTAACGATCCAAAATTCTGACCTCAGCAATCTCACCATCAATTGATTTCCTCCGTGGAGCGAAATCAAATGGGAGAACTTTACGAGTAATCTAGAGAATTGGCAATGGTAGGGTAGGATAATTGGAAAACGCTCGCTGTACGGCAGATTCGCCAGCGCAAGTCTTCCTCCAACTCTCATAATCCCATTTCCATCGAGAAATGGGTTTAGAGTTTTTGTAGGACTTTTTGCGCTGACGGGATTTGACTTGCTCAACGCCTGGTATTCATCCGAGTAACCGTGTTTCTGTGCTAGGGTAATAAGTCGCATCTTGGCTCCTTGAATTTCTTCCGCGGTTAACTCGTCCGGCCTCCTCTGTGCTGCCTGTCGGTGCATCGGGTGAATTCGTTTATAGAACCTAAAAATTCTTGCTACTACACGTAATGCTCTGGAGAAATCTGAGAACCTGTCTAATATATCTTCGTGATCTTGGACGTTGGTTGCATGTACTCTTGTCCTCTTCTCCTCTAACTCCGTATTAAGGGCTATGTCCTTCTCGTGATGCGGCCATCCAGGTTGTTCCTTGGTTAACCAGTCTGGTCCATGCCACCAGAGAGTGCTTCTGGGTAATTCTTGAGGTGATGCTCCGCGACTACCAAGATCAGCGGGGTTGTCAGCTGAGTCTACGTGATTCCATCCTGAGGTTCCCACTAATTCTTCAATCTTGGCAATTCTATTAGCCACGAACGTTGTCCAGGAACACGGTGGTTTCTTCAGCCAGGAAAGCACAATGGTCCAGTCCGTCCACTTATACACTACTGGTTGAGGTATTTCCAGCTGTGGAACCAACGTGTTAATCCAGACAAAAGTAACGCGCCGCATAATTCTAATCGAGGAAGCGAAATAGTTTTCACTGGCGCTACCTTAGTTTTACCTACCAATAAGTTAATGTACGGGATTCTATCGGAATTACGTTCGCGTATTTTTGCGTAGACCGCTGCTGCGTATGCCTTTTCCGAGGTATCACAAAATCCATGGAACTCTATTTCATCCCAAGGAGTAAAATGAATCCATCTCGGAATCCGGATCTCACCTATATAAATATAGTTATTGAAAAACTGTTCCCAACGAAGGTAGAGATTTCTAGGTAGGCTATCATCCCAGTCAATTTTTGTTAACCATATATCCTGCATGAGTATTTTTGCCTCTACTACTATCGGACCCAGCCAGTCGGCTGGGTCGATTAGTTTGGCTACGCATGATAGCACCTCCCTCTTGGAGTAACTATTCCTAACCTGGATGTGCTGAACGTTGAAATAAAAAGCGTGAGCTGCATTCCATCTGATGCCCAGCATCTTCGCCTCGCTTAAGTCGTCGATGTTCAGAAATACTTCCTTCAGTAGATGCTCCTTGGGTAATCCAGTTAAAATACCCTTAGTATTGGACGTCCATTTCCTGAGTGGGAACCCAGCTCCTTTCAACGCCTCTATCAGCTCATCGCGAGTTTTAATGGCTGTTTCACTGTCATGAGCTCCTGCCAATACATCATCCACATACATATATTGCTTCAATACCTTTGAAGCAAGGGGCCACCGAGTGCTGATATCGTCTGCCATCTGGAGAAGCGTTCTTATTGCCAAGTACGGGGCGCAGTTTACACCGAAAGTTACGGCCAGGAGTTTGTAATCCTGTAACTCTTCATTCTGTGATCCTCTGTAGACGATTCTCTGATAACGCGTATTGTCCGGCTGCAACCGTATCTGCAGGTACATTTTTTCGATGTCTGCGTTAAATACATATTTAAAAAACCGCCATTTCAGCAGTAGACAAACCAGACCGCTTGGAGTACTGGTCCAGGATGGAGGACATCGTTTAGGCTCACTCCGTTAGATGATGGTGATGAGGCATTGAATACCACGCGGAGTTTGGTAGTGGTGCTGTCCGGTTTGATGACCGCATGATGGGGCAGGTAATACGTATACTCAAGCCTACCTCTTGAGTTCTCAATTCTTACCATGTGACCAAGCTTTATGCACTCGTCCAGCACTCTGTCGTATTCTGCTTTCAGCTCCGGCCTTCTAAGAAGTGATGACTCATTCCGCAGGAACTGATGGGCAGCACCGTTACGGGAATATCCCAGGTTGACATCCGTCGGAAATTCGCGCCGAAACGGCAATGACACCACGTATCGTCCTCCTTTATGTTTCGCTGTTGTGTTTCGGAATTGCTCTTCGCAGTATGATTCCTCTTGATTCATCTGCCTTTTCCGATTTGGAACTTCCTCCAATTCCCAGAATCGCGTCAACTGCTCTCCTGACATCTCCGTGAAGTAGGACGTATAGTGCGATCCTTGAGTAGGCTGTTGAAGAAGAGGTCCAGTCAGAATCCATCCGAAAACCGTTTCCTGTGCTAGTAGTGATCCTAAAATATTTTTTCGTATGTTTCCCAAGATCACTGATGGATACAAATCTGCACCGATAATTACATCGACCTGTTGACTCTTAAAAAAGTTGGCATCGGCTAACTTAAGTGGGGGCAAAGAATCAATTTGTGATTGATTCACTGCCGACTTGGGGAGGTTTCCTGTCTATTGGGGTAGAATCAGACCTCTTGCCTCGATTCTAAACGGGGAGTTTACAGGAGAACCTATCACAAAATGTGCGATTTTTCGTACTCTAGCCAGCGCTGATGAACTTATGCCACTTACTTGAGTATCAACAGGCCGTGATCGTTATTATATTGCCGTTCCTAGAATAACATTTTTGGAACTTGTGGTGAATAGCGCTTGCACCTTAGTGCTACCAGTCGGAGGTTGAGAAGATTGATTTTCTCTCCTTCCTGGAGACGGGCGCGATGAATGTGTCGCGTTTTTATTTCCTGTAGGGAAGCGATGTAGCAAGGAATGATGTCTTTGATGGCAACTCAGACAGTTGAACGGACTTTTACAGTCCCTTGCTATATGGGAGTGCACTAGGCAGTTCATGCATAAATTATGCTTTCTCACGACATTTACCCTATCATCCACGTTCATGGCCAAAAACTTCGGGCAACTCTTTAAAACGTGGGCTTGATCAGAACACAATCTGCAAACAGACTGTGAGAATTGACCATGGTGGACTGCACTTTTCTGTTAGGCTGTGGTAGAGTGGTTTTGTTAGGCAAGGGCCTAGTAGATCTGGAACTTTGTATGTCAGATACTGTTTCAAGTGTCTGAAATCTACTGGTCAGAAACTGATCCAGTTCCTCCCACCTCGGAATTTCCGCTTTCTGCAAAATTCCCTGCTCCTATAGCGCTAGTGTGGTATCGGCAATCTGCTTGATACCAGAAAAACAAATATTGCGTCCCAGTTTTCAATGTCGATTCCATACATTCGAAGAACTGAGATGCAATTGTTTACCGAACGTTGTAAATTTTTGATTTCAGCGCCTCGTTCGAAGCTCACTGAGGGCAAGTTAAATAGCGTTTTTAACTGACTATTAACCTTGATACGTTTGTTTTCGTACCTGTCCGATAAGTTTTGCCACGCGGCAAGAAAGCCCTCATTAGTTAAAGGCGATTTTTTAACGATGTCTTTCGCTTCGCCACGCGTTTTTTGATTTAAATGATACAATTTCTCTACTGGACTTATTCGCGAATAGTTAATATAGATTGCGGTAAATAAGTCTCGAAAAGATGGCCAAGACCTGTAGTCGCCATAGAAGATTTCAGTATCACATGGGGGTAAATTAATATTGGATCGCGGAGTCGGTTCAACTTCCCTTGGTATGGGATTTACCGTCGACGAGGTTTGCTGCACGAAAGTTAAATTATGGATGGTCTCCCCCATCAATGCCGCGCACGTCAGATATGCTGCGTAGCAATTCTGATACCTACACTTTGCTGAACGCATGGCTGCGGCGCCCGTTTCGTCTTCCGATAAACTCCGAGAATATGTATCGAAGGAATCCTTTACCTTCAGCCATAATGCTTTGAGTTCGTCTTTTTGGATATCAAGCGAGTATACCGAATGACTAGCATTGGGAGTGTTGTTATATAATTCTTCAAACTCCAACAATGCATCACAAGCGCGTGAAAAATCATTTAAGCTAGTAATTTTTCCGAGTTTAATGTATATTTCGAATTATAAAAATTTGAGAATGAAAAAAAAAATTTTAATATTAATATACAAAAGTAAAGCCGGCCAGAATTTGTTTGTTTTCTACGAACTTTGTTGCTAAGTGTGAATCTGGACTATTTGAAGTACCAGTATATGTTATTTGAAGTATATGGTAGTATAAGTTATTATATTAACGAACTGTGGTACTTCCGGTTTAATGTACCCCCAATGTACATATGTACATATAAACGAGAGATGTGATAATAAGTCTAATATTCGCTAACTTCATGTTGGTTTTTCTAATAGCAGAAAGAGCCAAATATGAAAAAAAGGCTTACCTTTAAAGGTTGCTTACGGTTTTTTTTTTGTTAATAGAAGATTTTAGTTGCTCCTCACGGTGGGCTTGGTAGAGCCTTGTTGCTTACTCGGTGGGCTTGGTGGAGCCTTGTTGCTTACTCGGTGGGCTTGGTAGAGCCTTGTTGCTTACTCGGTGGGATTGGTAGAGCCTTGTTGCTTTCTCGGTGGGCTTGGTAGAGCCTTGTGGCTTTCTCGGTGGGCTTGGTAGAGCCTTGTTGCTTACTCGGTGGGATTGGTAGAGCCTTGTTGCTTTCTTGGTGGGCTTGGTAGAGCCTTGTTGCTTACTCGGTAGGCTTGGTAGAGCCTTGTTGCTTTCTCGGTGGGCTTGGTAGAGCCTTGTTGCTTTCTCGGTGGGCTTGGTAGAGCCTTGTTGCTTTCTCGGTGGGCTTGGTAGAGCCTTGTTGCTTACTCGGTAGGCTTGGTAGAGCCTTGTTGCTTTCTCGGTGGGCTTGGTAGAGCCTTGTTGCTTTCTCGGTGGGCTTGGTAGAGCCTTGTTGCTTTCTCGGTGGGTTTGGTAGAGCCTTGTTGCTTTCTCGGTGGGCTTGGTAGAGCCTTGTTGCTTTCTCGGTGGGCTTGGTAGAGCCTTGTTGCTTTCTCGGTGGGCTTGGTAGAGCCTTGTTGCTTTCTCGGTAGGCTTGGTAGAGCCTTGTTGCTTTCTCGGTGGGCTTGGTAGAGCCTTGTTGCTTTCTCGGTGGGCTTGGTAGAGCCTTGTTGCTTTAACGGTGGGCTTGGTAGATCCTTGTTGCTTTCTCGGTGGGCTTGGTAGAGCCTTGTTGTTAAAACGGGGGGCTTGGTAGAGCCTTGCTAGCTTTGTTTAAAATTAAAAAATATTAAAAAATACTAGTATGGGTAGGTAGTGACTACTGAACTCCCGAAGTACAGGTCACACCATGGTAGAGCCTTGTTTGTTTTTTTTTTTTTTACAAAATACTTGCAACGTGCCAGTTGAAAAAAAAAACAAAATTTTTTTTTGGGTTTTCATTTTAAATGGAACTGTTTCAGACCATATATTTTTTTTGGAAATTGTGAAAAAATTACAACAATAGCTTTGGACGGTAGAAGTTATAGCTGCTATTTCGGAAACCACCACGTTTCCTCATCAGACTTCTTTTTCCAGACACCTTTTGTTCGAATGGAATTCGAACTTGGGATGCCCACAGCACGAGCCAATGGTTATCCCATTAAGCTACATGTGTGCCGCTTTCACATATTGTTGTTTTTCACTTTTTTCCTTTTACCTACATATCCACGATCAAGTGCTCAGATATTCTGTAGCTGTAAACTTGACGCGATGTAGTTGTTTTTGCGAAGAATTTACCAACAAGTATTTTAAAGCAACGCCTTTTTTATTATTGGAAAATTTCATTCCCACGGCAAGGCTCTTCCGTAATTCCTAGATGCTTTTTCAGTTCATTATTGTGTTGAATTGTTTTTGGGTTTTCATTTTAAAGGGAACTGTTTCAGACCATGTATTTTTTTTGGAAATAGTGAAAAAATTACAACAATAGCTTTGGACGGTAGAAGTTATAGCTGCTATTTCGGAAACCACCACGTTTCCTCATCAGACTTATTTTTCCAGACACCTTTTGTTCGAATGGAATTCGAACTTGGGATGCCCACAGCACGAGCCAATGGTTATCCCATTAAGCTACAAGTGTGCCGCTTTCACACATTGTTGTTTTTCACTTTTTTCCTTTTACCTACATATCCACGATCAAGTGCTCAGATATTCTGTAGCTGTAAACTTGACGCGATGTAGTTGTTTTTGCGAAGAATTTACCAACAAATATTTTAAAGCAACGCCTTTTTTATTATTGGAAAATTTCATTTCATTTTTTTTTTGTTTTTTTTTTTTTTTTTTGTTTTAAGACAATTTATTTTATTATGCAATATTCCGCGGACGCAAAAACAACAATCGGTTGATAATGGAAATGACTGTGGGGGACTCACCTATTTACTGCTTGTGTTGCTTACGGTGATGCTGGATGCCAGTCTTTTGATGTACGTTGGGCCTGTGTGTAAGGCCTTGCTGCTTGTTGGGCCTGTAGGTGGTGCCTTGCTAGTTGTTGGGCCTGTTGGTAAGGCCTTGCTGTTTGTTGAGCCTGTAGGTGGTGCCTTGCTGGTTGATGGGCCTGTTGGTAAGGCCTTGCTGTTTGTTGAGCCTGTAGGTGGTGCCTTGCTAGTTGATGGGCCTGTGGCGAAGGCCTGGTGGCACTTTCACTTTCGTGCAGCTGGGCGCCTTGTTTTGTGGCGGTTTTCGCGCCGGCGCTCCAAGTTTCTGCACTTTTCTCACAACACTTTCACTTGATGCAGCTGGGCGCCTTGTTTCGTGGGGGTTTTCTCGCCGGCGCTCCAAGTTTCTGCATTTTTATCACAACACTTTCACTTTATGCAGCTGTGCGCCTTGTTTCGTGGCGGTTTTCTCGCCGGCGCTCCAAGTTTTTTCACTTTTATCACAACACTTTCACTTTATGCAGCTGGGCGCCTTGTTTCGTGGCGGTTTTCGCGCCGGCGCTCCAAGTTTCTGCACTTTTATCACAACACTTTCACTTTATGCAGCTGGGCGCCTTGTTTCGTGGCGGTTTTCGCGCCGGCGCTCCAAGTTTCTGCACTTGTATCACAACACTTTCACTTTATGCAGCTGGGCGCCTTGTTTCGTGGCGGTTTTCTCGCCGGCGCTCCAAGTTTCTGCACTTTTATCACAACACTTTTTTACTCACCTGGATATTATTGTTGTGATCCTCCTTTCCACTTCCGTATATGCCTTTATTTTTGTACTCTTACTTACAAACGAATCTACACGTTGTAACCAACTGTTGGTGCTTATTGGAACGCAGTGGAACGCAACCTTTGAGTACACTGCTAGTCATAATCACGCGCAGTGATGCCTTTTGACTGATGTTTTTGTTTGTATTTAAGCCAAAAATAATCCTTTAGTGAATCAAAATTATTCTATATAAAAAAAACACAAAATGTCAAGTAAAAAAAAATCGCCTGAGGAATCCGGCTCGAAGGACCAATATTCGTGCCGGGATTGTTGGGGCCAGAATTCCTCCTGAATTCTGGAAACGGAGATCGAAAGTAGGGCCGGAGGAGTCATGTAGATTTACTCACAGCAGCGACATCTCCAGGTAGAGATTCTGGCTTCTGTGTAAGGTTGCATGCTCAAACAGTTTGTTTTTTATTTTTTTTTTTAATTTCATTTTTTGAAGAGGAGAAGCATTATCTTCGCCAATTACTTAATATATGTTTTTATGTCAATATTAATGCAAAAAAGTAACTTTTGCAGTTAAAATTTCAGCATGCAAAATAAAAGTCTGGCCCCTCATTAAATCCCTGGCAAGAAATATACCGAAACGTCCGAAATGTTTACATTAGTAGTGACAGCATCGACTGTTAACATAACATTTTCTGTTAAATTACCGAAAGTGAGTTAACTCACTTTGAAAAGTGTACATATTTCTTCTCGGATTTGAATCTTAATTTTTGCGAGTCGCCCTAATACACACTTGCAGTCGGGCCGTAACACACGCACACATATTTGCGTCCCCTCTCGCCCCGTCTTTATCATTTGTTTGCCACTTTGAAGTCGATGACACATAATGTTATTGTACGCGCTAAGACAATACAGTGGCACACAAACTATTGAACTATAGTAGGACAAATAAGATAACACCAATAGTAATAATATACCCTTAAACGAGATAAATTTGACTAAAACAAATTAAATCCAGCCGTCCCCAATTTACTTAATCTCAAACAATTTAAATTGAATTTAAAAAAAAAATTTAAGTTATTAAAATTAAATTTTAATTCTTAATTTTATTAAGCCCCCCTAATTCACCCTTTCTCAAATCAACTTTATTCTAACTATGGGAAGAGAAACAGCAGTCACTTCTGAACAAAAGGTCTCAGACACAAGCCTTCAGGCTTTCATTTTTGAAAGCAAGCGAGTGGAATCCTTTTACTCCACATCGACATATTCACTCATATCTGACCAAATGGAGTCTCTACTGAAGGTAAAAACACCGCAACTTGACAGACTGTGGTAATCGCTCGTGGAATCCTACTAAAAGGCCTCATTATCCGCACATTACACGGAGTCAAGTACATCCATTGGGCAAAAATATAAAAAAGTGCTCAGAAAGCTACGAAAATTGCATGTCTCAAATTCAAGATGCTATACAGCTTTTACAACCAACTTCTCAACCCCGTAATCCCGTAATCCCACAAAGACTTCTGAAGTATATCTCAAAGTACCACCATGCGACACCGAAGTCTTTCATGGTGGGTACGAAGACTGGCCAGCCTTTAGAGACATGTTTACGGCAGTCTACGGTAATCACCCTAAGCTAACCCCTGCTCAGAAACTCTATCATCTGCGATAAAAAACCAGAAGCCAAGCAGGGCAATTGGTCAAGCAATACCCTCTAACAAATGAAAACTTTCAGTTGGCTTGGGACGCACTAAAAGCGCGGTATAAAAACCGAAGAATATTGGTGGATAACCAATTTAAAACCCTTTTCAATCTCCAACCAATTTATTCCGAAAATGGTGAGCAAATTTCAAAAATGCAAACCACAATAAACAACTGCTTGTCCACCTTGGCAGCGCAAAGAATCCCGACCTCCGACTGAGACCCCAACCTTGTGTATCTCTGTTCATCAAAACTACCTAGGGAAACCCTTTCTCGCTAAGTTCTCGAAAAGAACTGCCATTGTGGGCAGATATGAGTGCATTTTTAACATCACGATACGAAGTTGTAGAAAGACTCAATACTTACCACCCAGGTAAGGCGAGAACGCCTCTCCCAAAATTAACCGAAATTCTATCTTTTTAAATAAAAGTAAGGCTCATAACTTTCACACTGACCTCAGTCAGCGAGTATCATGCAAGTTATGCAACTCAAACTACCCTATGAAAGTCTGCGTGGAATTCAGAGCGCTGCCCGTTTCGAGCGTCTTAAGTTTGTGAAAGAAAATAAATATTGTGAAAATTGTCTTTCATACTCTCACCTCAGGAGTGATTGCCAGAGAAAGTTCGATTGCGTCTACTGCCAAAGAAGACATCACTCCCTCTTACATTTTCAACCCCAGTCACAGACACTATGACCCAAATAGCGACTCAAAATAGATTATATGAAGAGCCGCCATCCACGTTCAAGCAACTGCAAAAAATGCACTAGCGCAAGACCCCAGGGCCTTAAGTTCTCAAAGGGTGTCATCTCATTTTTCCGACACCCGTGAAAAAACTCTACTCCCTACGGCAATAGTCGCCATCTATTTTGCCGGTGAATATCACAAAATTCGCGCTCTCATTGATCAAGGGTCCCAAAAAACCTTTGTGGCATCGCGAATCCAAAAACTACTTGGCCTACCCACCAGAGAAACCCACTATGAAATCTCTGGAATGGGAGGAAGGGTAGTACAAAACTCGAACAAAATTTGCGAAATAACGCTATGTTCAGCTGACTTGGGTCAAAAAATCACAACGAGTGCTATCATCCTCACCCAACTCACTCATTTGCTACTTTTCTCAAAACGTCTGCTGTTAACACTAACGAATTCCGCTCTCTTCAACTCGCTGATCCCAATTACTCTTCACCGACTAAAATCTACCTAGTAATAGGAAGTGATATAACTCCCCAAATTCCCCTCGAAGGTCTACACCAGAACGTCAACGGTACCCTATTATCACAAAACACCATATTTGGATGGATTGTCAGCGGCCCCATCCGAGAACAAATTTCCGCCTTTACATCGCAAGTCACGGAAACAACTAAATCAGAACTTAGCACTCTACTCAAAAGGTTTTGGGAACAGGAGGATATCGGAAGACGAATTTTGTGAGGATCTCTTCAAAAGAACAACCACAAGGCAAGAAGATCGAAGATACGTAGTAAAGTGCCTCTTTGAACCCGAATTCCCGCAGTCGCTAACATTAGGCCACTCCCGTCTAGCAGCGCCGCAACAGTACATAAGCATTGAAAGGACTCTGTGGAAAAAACCGAAATTGAGCGATAAATACTCAGAAGTCCTAACTGAGTGCCTAGAATTGAACCACATGCAGCACGCTACACCCCAAGAAATAGTAAAATAAGGGAAATATTTTTCATTTTTCTTACCCCATCACGCTGTCTTGAAACCCCTCAGCAAAACAACAAAAGTATGTGTGGTATTCAACGCATCTAAAAGATCACATTCAGGAAATTCCCTGAATGACGTTTTATATACAGGCCCAGTTCTTCAAAATGACCTGATGACTATTATCCTAAAATGGCGTCTTTACGAATTCGTTTTCAACGGTGATATCGCCAAATACTCGTCCACAAAGAAGATCAAAACTTCCAAAGAATTCTCTATAGGAAAGCGCCTCACCTGCCAATAGAAGATTTTAAGTTAAAGACCGTAACTTGCGGAGTACAGGTACATGGTTTTTCGGAAGCCTCCGAAAAGGCATTCTGTGCGTGCGTTTATATTAGACTACAACACGCAGATAACTCCTGCACAACTCACCTCTTCGTTGCAAAAACTAAAGTTGCTCCTTTGCAAATGATAAGCCTGCCCCGCCACGAACTCAACGGCGCAGTGTTGCTATCAAAATTAATCGCTCATACCCGCACAACGAGCTATTCAGCGAGATTTCGTTATCTTCCTCTAAGAAGCAAATTCCGATGTTGCTGAAAGATATGCGACACAAGGTATTCCTTGGCAATTTATACCGCCGTATTCTCCTCACATGGGTGACCTATGGGAAGCTGCTGTAAATCCAACATAAATTCTCCTTCGAGAAATTCACCACTCTTCTCATTCGGATCGAAGCAGTCCTTAACTCGCGTCCGCTCTCCCCTATGTCGCAAGACGCAAATGACTTACTAGCTCTAACTCCTGGTCATTTCCTCCGCAGCGCCCCTTTGGTTTCTATACCGGAACCGAATGCCGAAAACGTATCCCCAACCACAAAATGGCAAAAATTAAAGGTTCTCCACCATCATTTCAGTTCACGTTGGAAAAGCGAGTATCTACAAGAATTGCATAAGAGAAACAAGTGGAAACACCCTCAACCTAATCATAAGAAAGGAGATTTAGTGGTCATCAAAGATGATCTCTTGCCACCAACTGACTGGCGTCTCGGTCGTATCACCAAACTAAATATGGGCGCTGACCAAAACGTACGTGTAGTGGACGTCCGCACACAGACTGGCGTAGTTACCCGAAATGTAACGAAGCTATGCGTACTACCAGCATAATATTTCCAAAGGCCCCCGTAAACCTTTAGTCTGGTTTATTCCATACTCAAAGGACCCCACACGCTCTATAAAATCCAGTTACTCATTTTCACCTCTGCATTCAAAACAACTAATAAAATATTTCGAAATTCTCTTCCACAGGTTATGGAGTTCAGCAAATGTCGTTTGTGCTGTCGCTTTCACAGCTTACGGTATTGCCACGCGTTCAAGGCAACTCCGGAAGAACGGAACGAATCAGCAAAGATGCACCGATACTGCCTCAATTGTTTGGCTACCTCTCATAAGACCGAAATGTGCGATTGCCCTGACAGCTGTCACCGGTGTGGAAAAGCTCATCACACGCTCCTCCATCGCTCAGCCTCTACAGCACCAGATCGTCGACGTAAGGAAGAGTTTCGTAAGAAAACAGGTCACCGTGAAATTGCATCCACTAGTCGGGCCATATAGAAGCCAACCAAGAAAATTCCAGGCCGGCCCACTGCTCAGCAGCGTATAACCGATTTATTTAGCCAGGCGGTCTTGACACTCGAGAAACTGAAACAACTGCTCCATATCGCTCTGGTACCGGCGGGCCGGCATGTTGAGAACATGAACGCCAACCTCATCTAGATTTAGTTTTAAGTCAAAAAGGAATCTCATTTTGCAAAATCTTTAAGATCGTAAATATGTAAACGCAACGCTGGCAAATCGACTTCGCCAACATAGCATTCGCGTCTCATCCGCCGACGATAGCACTACATATCTCATAAATCAATTTAAATAATCTCCAATTTACAATAATTTATACATTGGCATTATATATATACATTTTGTATAAACCTACCTTATGTACATGCGTACTTTGAATTTTTTGTCCTGAATTAAACTAAACTAAACATTGAAGAAAATTGTAATTAACGAGTTTCTTTCTTTTCCATTAAAACGGAACATTTCTTAGCATAAAAGTTTTCATTAAATTCTACACCCAACAAATTGTATACAATGAAATAGTAACCAGAATTAGTTGGAAAAACTTTAAATATTGATTACTGACTGCAGAGTGCAAGGACCTTAATATAAGATTTTGTTTAACATCAGATTCTTTGAACAATTTTAAATAAAATTTCCAAATTAGAAGAAAGTATTATCAATAATAAAGAATCTACAGCATAATAAATATATTAAAAAAAAAACTAAAAAACACGCTTTTAAAGAATATTAAACTAAAAAGTTGAAAATAATTTTGGAAATAAACTTAAGACAATAGTATATAAAAAATACTTGTTTAATTGAGAGAAAAGCGTGGAGCGCTTTGTGCCATAATTTCCATATATCGAGCGCCTCACGCTTTTCTCTCAATTATACAAGTATTTTTTATATACTATTGTCTTAAGTTTATTTTCAAAAACTTTATAGTTAACTATTCTTCAAAAGCATGTTTTTTTAGTTTCAATAAACTGTATTTATTTTATATATTTCTATTATATATATTTCTAATTAACCCTATTTTGATTTTATTTATTTTTTTATTTTCTAATTTTTTTTAAATTTTGTTAACGCTATTACTCATATTTCATATTGTAATCGAGTCACAGCTAAAAGAGTTACAAGCTGACAGACAGACATACAAGGGAAGCTAATAAAAGCCTGCTAAAAAAGCAAAACGCGTGCGTCGCATTAAGGGCATATGTGGTAATGTGGGTTCTTCAATTTAATATATTTGTATTTATACAAAACGTCTGTTCGGCGCGTACTCCAAATTACAACTCAACGTCAATAAATGCACGAAGTTATGAATAAACGAGATATGCAAATAACATCAGGTGATCAAAGTCTATGTAGTTCATTTTAATTAGCTAATAGCTTAATTGCTAGGTAAGAGAGAGATAGCAATAGTCTAACTTAGAATAGGAATTAAGGAATATGAGTTAAAGGATAATGCAAGATAATTTAACTCTTAGTTGACCACAAAATAAAGGAATTTAATATTAACCCTTGTTAACAATGTAATGTTTTTAATCTTAGATTTAAGTACATAGAAATGAATTAAAATTGAAATAATATTATAAAATATGATATTACAAATATGAAAGAAATTGATTTCATGAATTGAAGGTGTAACGTGGGTGTCGCCACATATATACACGTACTCGTACATACATATGTATATCCTTGCTTTTGTACCTATATGCTCTTATTTTAAGCACTTCTTTTATATTCAAAACTGGTATTAATAAACCATCTGGAGCTATTCAATTATACATTCAAAAAGGCATATTTAAAGCACTTTATTTCGAAAAACAGATTTTTATATGTCAATTAGTGTAATCCTACACTGTACATCAATGATTAACGATAGAAAGTCGGCATGTAACGGTACTTGTTTAAGCAGGCAAATCAAAACAGAAGAAACATCACAGTAGTAACACGGACATTCGCATAAGCGTATGTTGGAAAATTCATATTTTTTTAAAAGAGCTACGGTGTGAAATTTTTTTGTTTTATATTAGAAGTAATATAATAAATAAAAATGAAGTGGGCTTTTAGTGTAGAATTTTATTTATTATATATACACGTACATTATTGATAATTTAGATCATGACTAAAGGATCTTATTGACGCAAGAAGAACGCGTGTCAGTTAAATTATTAAAGGAAGAATCGTACTCAAATTTTGCGATTGTAAAAAGAACAGAGAGGTCAGAAAACGTCAGAAATTCAGCAATGTTGGCTTGATTTGAGCAGAGATTTGCTCAAAAATCTTGTTGAATCCGTCTTCTTGAAAACCGTCCATACCAAGTACTAAGCTTTAGTTAAAGTTTGGAGTTTTATTTTATTTTTGATACAAAGTGGAGTGGGCTTAAACGAATGTCTACTCAATAATACTGATTTCTTACTAAGTTTTTATTAAATACTGTTGAATTCATAAAACTAAGTTGAAAATAATTAAAACAATAAAATGAATAGCTTCCCCTCTTTAAATGCAACAATTATAGCTTTTATTTATTAAAAACTCAACGAATTTGTGTGCGCTTATACGAATGTCTACCACTGTATTGATATTACACTTTTTTTAATAAAGATCTTTTCGGCGCTGCACATTACTAACAAATTGAATAGTTGATAACAGATTCACTTCTCTTTTGATTTTTTTTATACGTTTGGAAGTTTTCTTTGCATTATTGTAGCGTTTAAAAGTGCAAAGTCATACAATAATGAAAAGTGGAAGCATTTAATTAATTAACCCATTCAGTATTAGAGTTTGACTATATTTCTTGAGTACCCCCACCCATGAACATTCCATACACTCGCTTCGCTTTCAACAAGCTAATTTAAATACAATGCAGCATAAAGCTAAAGTTGTGCTTTATGAGCTATTGCAATGGAGACTCCTTAGGAAAAAAACTAAGCCTTTCAGCCCTCTTAAGATGTGCATATGCCGAAAATAGCTGATCTGTGCAAAAAAGTAGAAAAGGCAAAGAAAGAAAGTCACGGCCATTTACATATTAAATAAAAATGTTACACCCGTGGAAAAATTGTTTCATCTTTAGCACAAAAAAAGAGTAAAGCTCCGGAAATCGATCGGAAACATCTCTGCCATGCACACTGTGCTATTCGTAGATTCTAGCGGAACTTAATTCAATTTTTTATGCGGGCAATACAAATAAAATTTTATTTACGGCTTAGCTAAATATTTGTACAATTTAATCTAGCAAAAAAACTGCTTTGGCAACACTGTTTTTATAGGGGAGGCTCCGAAATAAGGGAATCGTACGTGGTGTCAATTGCGTTAGTTGGAATGGCAATTTCGTCAGGTTTCTGAGCGCGTGTTTTGCAGCATTGTTTAAAAACATAGCATACAAATTTAATCATAAAGTGTTGTTTGGCAATTCTGAGGAACAGAATCAGGTATATTTTAAAATTTTATTACTTTATTACTTAAAGTAAAATGAAATGTTTCTAATTTTTTAGTGTTCTTAGATTTATATTCAGTTTAAAAAAAGGTACAATACTTTTGTTCCCAGTTGAAGTCACTTTTAGTTTATTCTGTAGTTATTCCTTATCGAAAATAAGTGAAAATATTCTGCCCATATTTGCGAGATATCTTTGCAATGTGGCATGATGTGGATGAAAAGGATAAAAACGGGTATATAGCGAAAAAAAATTGTGAAAGTATACAACGTGGCAGGTTCTAAAGACTCTTTTAAAAAGCTGTACAAGAAATGGCAGAACAGTATGCGAATGAAATCTAGATTCTTGACAAAAAATCAAGAACCATTGGTAGAAGAAGTTGCGTTTCCGACTGAATTTCTCGGGTCACTGCCATCTTATAGCAATTTGAGTATTCCCCGAATTTCCCGTGTTGGGTGACCTGAGAAATCTTTCAATGATTAAAAGAACTCGTACGTTATCTCATCTTCTCAGAAAAAACTAACCTTAATGTTATTCTCTACATTCATGGATATGTGGCGGTTAAGTTCGTGAACGCCACTAACGGCGAATACATTAACTGGGCAGCACCGCCCAAGCATACTTGATTTGTCATTACTGCCATTAATAACTCTCTCTCTTTTTCCTTTGTACTTCAGCGAATAAAGACGTGTTTTTAGAAAGCTTAGAAGTTAATTAATTAATCTCGATTTATTAAAGAAATCCGAATATAAGGAAGTTAAAAAGCCTTATTGGTGACCCCGACGTGATAAAAACTGAACGGTAAGAAAATATGAACGACGAAGATCACGCACCTGTTCCTCTGGGTAACTTAGAGCCAGCTCATGCAGTGACAGCGTTAACAACGCGTGTGGACACTCTCGACCAAGGAAAAGTTAAACTTCCAGATTTCGTCGAAGAACATACGGACTTATGGTTCTGGCAAATCGAAGCAGCCTTCGAAGCAGCAGGAATTATTTCCGACAAAAAACGGTACTACACCATAATCGGACAATTACCCACACGTGTCATGTACAAGCTAGCAGATTTTCGCATTAATCCACCAGCACGAAACGAAATGTACGAAAGTCTAAAGGCTCGGATTATAAACGAGTTTGCTGACACTACACAAACTAAACTTACAAAATTACTTGGTGATATCTCGCTCAGCGACCGTAAGTCGTCACAGTTGTTGGCCGAGGTGCGTACAAGAGCGACAGCAACACCAGTAACAGACGAACTCTTGAAGCAGTTGTGGCTACGAAACCTTCCGGAACAAATACGAGCGATATTATCTGCAGACGAGCACATAACCTTAATTAACGCAGCAACAATGGCTGACCGCATTATGGAAGCTACCAGAAGCAGCAATACATATTTACATGCAATACATCAAAACTCACAGCTGACTGCAACCGCACGATCAACTAACGATATCGAAACAAGTCAAATGGAAGAAATCAAACGTCAAGTTGAAGCGCTTACTCGAAACATCCGTGAAATGAAACAACCATATCGTGAGAGCCGTCGCCGGCAAACACCAACATGATCAAATTCTAGAAGCGAAAATCACGACATTTGTTGGTATCACTACAAATATGGGTCAAGCGCTCGCAAATGCAGACCACCATGCAAATTTGACCGCAACGCCGCTGATACACAACATGACCAAAAAAAACTAGAAATGCGAGCTCAAGCTACGAGAGGCACTTGTCAGCTCGGCAACGGTAACAATAGCCTCCGTCTTTTCATCCGAAACCTCACTGACGACCAACAATTTCTTATCGACACCGGTGCGGACATCTCAGTAATTCCAGCAAATCCATCCAACTTCAAGTGTAGCCCGTCAGGGACTCAGCCGATTTATGCAGCGAATGGAACACAAATACGAACATACGGGCAGAAAACGATAAAATTAAATCTTGGCCTCCGACGACCGTTTGTATGGACATTTTGCGTAGCAGACGTAAAAACGCCAATAATTGGGGCGGATTTTTTGACGCACTATGACCTGCTGGTAGATTTAAAAAACGGGCTACTGATCGATAAAACAACAAGACTCAACGCAAATGGTGTAACCCGATTCGAAAGCAACGTAGGCATCAAACTCGTTACTGACTCGCATAAATACTCAAGCTTACTCTCCGAATTCAAAGAGCTATTCGCACCATCACGAAATAAACCAATCTCGAAAATCACCACATTTCATCATATTATCACCCACGGTCCACCAGTGCATGCCAAGCTACGCCGGCTTACGCCCGAAAAAGTGAAGATCGCCAAAACAGAATTCGAATATCTCATCGCAAGGGGTATTTGCTAGCCATCCAAGAGTTCATGGGCGCCACCACTTCACATGGCTCCGAAAAAAGACAAAACGTGGAGACCTTGTGGAGATTTCAGGACATTAAACGCAATAACCGAAAAAGATAGGTATCCGATTCCAAATATTCAAACATTTAATCAAACATTTGCAGACAAAACCATTTTCTCAACGATCGATTTGGAAAGAGCCTACCACCAAATACCTATGCACCCTGATGACATCGAAAAAACAGCCATAACAACACCTTTCGGACTATTCGAATTTCGTTACATGACATTTGGTTTATGTAACGCCGGCCAAACATTCCAACGACACATCGATAGCGTCCTCAAAGGACTCGATTTCGTCATACTATACCTTGACGATATCTGCGTAGCGTCGAGCAATGAAGCCGAACATCAACAACATCTTAGAACAGTTTTCGAACGACTTCAGCAAAACGGTCTAACAATTAATGACGCAAAATGTGTTTTCGGCCAAACTACTGTAAAGTATCTTGGTCATTTGGTCACTCCGACGTTTCGTCGCAATGATAAATTTTTATCGAAGGTTCATACAAGTAGCCGCTCATACTCAAAGTATTCTACAAGCTTTAATACTAGGCAACATCAAAAACGACAAACGAGTCATTCAGTGGACAGACGAATCACGCGCTGCATTCAACGATTTCAAATCAAAGCTGGCTAACGCAACTCTACTCGCACATCCACAAATAAACGCGCCACTTACACTCTCTGTCGACGCACCGGATATTGTAGCGTTCTACATCAAATAAAAAACAACGAAGCAAGGCCCCTAGGATTTCTTTCGCTAAAATTGACTGAATCCCAACGTAACTGGAGTACTTATTGGAGAGAGCTTTTTACAAAAGCGTTAAATATTTCAGCGATCAGCTCGAAGGCAGAACATTCATAATTTACACCGACCACAAACCGATTACATTCGCTTTTAAACAGAAGTCTGATAAAGCAGACCCAAGACATCTTCGTTATTTACATTACATCAGCCAATTTACGACCGATATACGGTATGTAAAAGGAAATGAAAATATAGTTCCCGATTTTCTATCACGACTAAACGCAATCCAACATGACGCCATCGACTATGACGTCATTGCATCAAAGCAGCGAGCCGATACAGAACTTAAGTCCATCATTGAAGTGAATAACCAATTTGGTATAACGCTGGTTGAAATACCTTTAATCAACTCGGACCAACAAATTTATTGTCAAGTAATAAACAACAAATGCAAGCCTTTTATTCCGATGTCATACCGCAAGGATATTTTCAATGCCGTCCACAACTTTTCACATCCCGGCATTCGTGCTACATCGAGGCTCATCAAGGAAAGATTTGTCTGGCCAAATATACATCACGACGTTGCAGCTTGGACAAGAGAGTGCATTCCTTGCCAAAAATCGTAAATTCAGCGCCACAATAGAACCACGATTGAAAAATACGACACAACAGAATCGCGTTTCGATCACATAAACGTCGACATTGTCGGTCCATTACCACCGTCAAATGATTACCGGTATTTGTTAACAATCGTTGACAGATTCACTCGATGGCCAGAAGCAGTCCCGATAAGGAATATAACTGCCGAAACCATCGCCACTACACTAATTGAAACGTGAATATCCCGATTCGGCGTACCTTCGAAAATCACAACAGACCAAGGGCGACAATTTGAAAGTCAAATCTTTAACCACCTCAGTACCAGATTAGGCATACGTCATCTACGCACCACGGCATATCACGCGCAGTCCAATGGATTGGTGGAACGATTTCATCGAACGCTTAAAGCCGCATTGAAATGTAAAGACACACGAAACTGGTCAGACGAATTACCACTAATTATGCTTGGACTTCGATCAACGTTCAAGGAAGACATTCAAGCGACTCCAGCGCAAATGGTTTACGGCAAGAGTTTACGACTACCGGCAGAATTCTTCTTCGAGTTGAATTCAAATCCAAACGAATTCGAATTTATTCGAGAATTCAGACGTATGATGAATGCGATCCGTCCGACGACAACAGCACATCATACAAAATCAAAACCATTTGTACAAAAGGAACTGCATACATGCAAACAAGTATTTATAAGAAACGACGCAGTAGGACCACCTCTTCAACAACCATACGATGGCCCATATCCAGTAATAAAACGCCATCACACGTACTACATACTGGATTTCGGAAACAAAACAAAGAAAATATCAATTGACAGGTTAAAAGCAGGATTCATCGACGACAATTGTATCGAGGAGAGTGTAGACGTTTTTCCCACTGAGACGAGCAGCCCTCAGACAAAGGCCACAACACGCTGCGGAAGAAAAGTAAAATTTCCCAATCGTCAGTGTTTATAAACAGAACACACAGACTGGAGGGGGGCTGGTTGTGGCGGTTAAGTTCGTGAACGCCACTAACGGCGAATACATTAACTGGGCAGCACTGCCCAAGCATACTTGATTTGTCATTACTGCCATTAATAACTCTCTCTCTTTTTCCTTTGTGCTTCAGCGAATAAAGACTTAGAAAACTTAAAAGTTAATTAATTAATCTCGATTTATTAAAGAAATCCGAATATAAGGAAGTTAAATCGCCTTAGATATTTATTTATTTATTATAAATGAAAAATAATAATACAATTATCATTTTAAAGAGAAAGAAGCACTAGCTGCCAGGGCTTACGGCTCACGCCTTAGATATATTCACATGAATGTCTATTGCATATTTCTTATAAGCTAGACCCAAAAAGGCAAGCCAGATCGAAAGAAGAGAAAGAGTCTGTGGCATTGCGGAAAGCACTCATAGAAAAAATTTGTTTAATGAAGTGGGACTTCTAGTAGATATACCAAAATAATTTGTCGGTAATATAAATGATGGCAATTCTGCTCAAAGATTTTTTTAGAGATTCACGCCTCACGTCGGATATTCCTGCAATAATATTATATATGGACTAGCAAATACAGTTGTGCTATTTGCCATTTTTGGCACCACTCATTCCAAAAGCAACTAACAGTAGTGAGTTATCCGAAGGTTTAAATACTTCTGTTTCCACATCTAGATAGGCTAAAACTCGAAGAGTGCCTGTAAAAGTCAAAAGCAAAGCGGTTAGTACCGTTAAAAGATTGTATTCGGCAAATAATTGATGCTGCATTTCATACATTCATTCATCACAAGCGTATAAACAAAATTAATTTAAAATCTTATATTCCACCAGAGAAATATTGGCCAATAAACTAGGCAACAACTTTTTGTGGTGCCAGGATCTTGAACACAATGAAAAATAACTAGCATAAGAATCGGATTACCAACAAAAGTCCCAAAAGTCCTGCAATATCACAACTTCTAATAAGCTTATAATACAAGCAAATAATATTTAGTAATAAAAGGCAAAATACAAATCACTCAAAACCAAGTCAAGTTTTGTGCCAGCAATAAGAAGGGTTACCAATATTGAATCTCACCTTATATAAATTCGCCTTATGACATTAAAGTAAAAACAAACTATTTTATGTACACAAAATAAATTAACTAATCAATACACCTTAATTTAAGAACTTGCCATAATTACCGTCTATTTTATATTTCTCTACACGTATTTACATACATTACATTTCTGAATGATATAAAAATAATAATAATAAGCCAACGGTTACCCTCCTTCCGCCCAGCCGACACGAGGGGCGCCATCGGCATGACGTACGGAATTTGTCGAATCATGAAAAGCAAGAGTTTGTCGAGATTTCAAACTGCTCAGCTACAGACAAAACTATTTTATCAGCTTAAATATACGATTGATTAAATTTTAAATTAAATTAAATTAAATTAAATTTAACTGAGTTATTAAGAGAGGTTGAAATAGAATTTTTCATTACAAAAAGGGAGTCTGTTAAATCAGATGTGCTGGAATATCAATTGAAATCTTGACATATACGGCGAAATGGTTCATATAGCTCAAAATTTGTTTTACTAGACTTTAAAAATAATGGTCTAAATTGTCTTGATAATCGGATAGGGACACTAAAATTTACTTCACCTAAAAGGAATGAACTACATATCAGTCCATTTAGAAGTTTCACTAAAAAAGTCACCCCAAGCATTACTCTACGGGTGGAAAGTGTAGGAAGATTTAAAAGTTTTAAGCGGCTAGTATACGGTGAAATATTTTGGCTATAATCGCAGTGGAAATGTCACAAAGTAAACAACAAAAACTGTTTTTGAACGGATTCAATTTTATTGGAATAAACATTATAATTAGAATTTGACACCACTGTGCCGTACTCCAATATAGGTCGCACTAATGCTGTTGGCTACAATTCTTATTTACGCGTGCGACCCTGAGCAGCAGCCATAACTTCTGCTGTCGCTACTGTCTTTTGTTCTCATATAAGTGACTCTTCAAATTTATGGGAAGAGTCCAGTTAGTCCCGCTTAGGATTTCCACCTTATGTGGAAATCTTTAAAAGGCCAGTGTTACTATTTTATTAATATAATAATGTTTCAAACTTTTTACTGAGAGCTTGGCGACAGGCAAGTAGATCTTTTTTCAGCTTTCTGAAGGACCGGCACCTTGCCCGATACCCGTTGCCGGAATTCCGGCCCCTAACTAACCCCGACACGAAACAAGTCTAATTACCATCAACAAGTACCAGATTGGTGTAAGCGGTCTAATTTTCAATCTTCAATAATATCAAAAGGTCTAGACAAACTAATTTGGTAATTTTTGTTCTAGGCATAAGTATCGTCTGTGCCTGGTGTATTTCAAAACGTACAAAGAATACATAATAATAATAATAAGCCTGACGAATACCCTCCACCCGACCAACCGACACAGGAGGCGACATCCGCATAACGTATGGAATATGCTGAATCGTGATTGGGAAACGTTTGTTAAATGTCGAGATTTAAAACTGTTCAGCTACAGAAAAAATAATTATTCAACAGCTGAAATTTTGCAACTAGGGAATTTAAAAATTTAATTTTTGAGAGAAGCAAGAATAACTTTTTTGATGCTAAAAAGTAAGTCTGAGAGATCGAAGGTGCTGGAATGAAAATTAAAATTGTGACACAATCGGCGTTATGGTTCATTAAATTCATAATTTGTGTATAATGTTGAGTGGGGGTAAAATGGGCCGTTTCCAATAAAAGAGGAAATCTAGGTCTTTTTGGGTTTTAAACTATAACAATTCAGGTTTATTAAATTACGTATGTTATAAGATAAATTATTGGAAAAAATACTAATTTTGAGTTATAATTCGTTGTATAGGTTTTTTAGACACAAATTGTCTCAATGTCTTTGAGACCATATTATTATAATTATTACAAAATTAGGTCTTTAAAGATTATTTGAAATTATAATGAAAAAGAATATAAGCAAATATAATTTAAATGAGGAAGAGCGGTCCGTGTGGTGATGTCGATTCGTTGGCGGTTGAAAAGCGATTGATTGCTGTCTTTTGCTGTTGGCTATTTTTGGCCGGTTGATTATTCGAACGGTGCGGAGCGTTGGCAACATTGGGCAGCACATCGCGGCGTTGCCACCTGAGAGGGATCACTCCGGAAACATAAGGAGGTCCATGTCCTCAACATGGCGCCCCCCGGCGTTGGTCCCCGTATCTCCTTCTCCAGTTTTTCAATCAGGCTCCGGACGTCTTTTACCAGTTGTTGAAACTTCTTCCGCTGCTGGGCAGACCGGCTGGATAAAACTGGCCTGGAATTGGCTGCATTCGCTGTACCGCTTACCCTCCTTAACCTCGCCCGGTGGAGCAGAGTATGATGCCCGAGAGTGCACCGATGGCAACTAGACCTTGAGTCGCATTCGCCGGTCGTATGGGAGGTTGCCAGGCAGTTGATGCAGTATCGGTGCACCAGGTCTTGCGACTTGGCTGAGAGCGGTCGGGAATTGAGAACCGCTTCTATTCTTACCATCAGGGTTGTGAGTTCCTCGAAGCTAAATTTATGATTTCCGGCGACCTTAGTGAAGTGCAGCTTAAAACTCTTCACTGCTGTTTCCCATAGCCCACCCATATGAGGGGAATACGGGGGAATAAACTCTCAATGGAAGCCGAGTGGGGCGTATTTAGCGGAGACGTCGGCTGCTGCTTCCTTCAGGAACACGCCGAACTCGCGGTGGAAGGTGCGTTGAGCTCCGACAAATGTCTTCCCATTGTCGGACATAATCTTATAGGGGAGACCGCGACGTCCAACAAATCTAGCAAAGGCTGCTCGGAAAGCCTCCGTAGTCAAGTCTGAGCAGACTTCGAGGTGTATTGCTTTCGTGGAGAAGCATACAAACACACAAACGTATGTCTTTGAATATGAAGCTCGCCGATGGGTAGATACCTTTACTAGGAACGGGCCGGCGAAATCCACCCCAGTCGTGTGAAACGGTAGGGTATATGTGGTTCGCTCGGAGGGTAGTGCTGCCATGATCTGCGATCTCATCTGCTGCTTGTGGATGGTGCATGTTTTGCAGTGGAAGATGCACTTTTTTATTTTGGGTTTGAGTCGGGGAATGTAGTACTTTTGTTGCACCATTCGCATCATTAACTGATATCCAGCATGCAGCATGGTGGTGTGTAGAAATTTTAACAGCAGGGTGCAGAATATTGAGTTTCCTGGGATGATTACGGGATGACGCTCGTTGTAACTAAGGGCTGCGTATTTAAGCCATCCGTTTACACGCAGTATGCCTTTGCTGTCGAGTATAGGATTTAATGTCAGCAGCGGGTCCTTCTTGCTGATCGGTTTTGAGACTTCGAGTTGTGCTATGGTTTCACCATAATGCCTTCGTTGAGTTAGGGTTATGAGTCGCGTTTTTGCTTCGTTCATCTCTTCGTGGCTTAGAGTCATGCTCATTTGAGATGGCAATTTTCGTGACCTGTGAATAAAACGATATACATATGCAAGTACTCTAAGGGCTCGGGGGAAGGAAGAAAATCTCTCCAAGATATCTTCGGATGGCGAGGTATGGAATGCGGCGATGTGCCTTTGCTCCGGAGGCGATGGGTGTTGGGGGCGAGAGCTAGGCCATTCATTGGCGGGTTTGGCGAGCCATTTAGGACCTTTCCACCAGATGGTGTCTTCAACGAGGTCCTGAGGTCGACATCCACGGGTGCCTAGGTCAGCTGGGTTGTCGCTTCTGCATACGTGCCGCCACGTAGCATTGCTTATCAGTTGCAGGATCTGGGATATCCTGTTTGCTACATATGTTTTCCACGAGTGTGGTGGTTTCTCTAGCCATGCTAAGACGATGGTCGAGTCTGTCCCCAGAACAAGTTCGTGAGGCGGTAAACTTAATTCGGTTTGTATTTGGTTTACCAACTTTGCCAGTAGAACTGCTCCACAGAGCTCTAGACGGGGGAGACTTATTGTGTGGAGAGGAGCTACCTTTGTTTTTGCAGCTAGTAAATGTGAGGTGAAGGAGTTCTCGCCTTGTTGTACCCTCATGTACACACAAGCGCAGAATGCCTTCTCTGAGGCATCTGAGAAACCGTGGAGTTGAATCGGTTTGTCGGGAGAGTACTGCACCCATCGGGGTATTTGGATGTTTTTGATTGCCGGGAGATTCTCATGAAAAGAGTTCCATTTATGTAGGGATCCGGATTTTACGTTTTCGTCCCAATCCGTTACTTCTAGCCAAAGTGTTTGGAGTAGTACCTTGGCCACTATCATAATTGGTGATAACCATCCTGCCGGGTCGAATAATTTCGCCACAGCCGATAAAATCTGGCGTTTAGTACTACACTTTGCTGCGGGTTGAGGTTCGTATGAGTATGAGAAGGTGTCTGTAAGCGCGTTATAGCGTATTCCTAGAGTTTTTGTTGAGCTTGTGTCGCTGAATTTAAGAAAGCCGGCACCTAGCAAATGAGACTCTGGGATTTTTTCGAGTATTTTCGGGTGATTTGTAAATATGGGGCACAGTAAACGCCAAACGTAACTGTCTTTAGCTTGAAATCTTCAATTGGAGAGTCGGTGGTTCTGCGAAAGAGTATTCGCTGGAAGTCTTGATCTTCCTGGTTAACGAGTATTTGCCGGTACATTTTCTCAATGTCGCCATTAAATACGTACTTATGAGTCGCCAATTGAGGATTATTAGCATTAAATCGTTTTGTAGTGTTGGGCCTGTGTGTAGGACGTCGTTTAACGAGTTCCCTGATTGTGATAATCTGGACGCGTTGAAGACGACTCGGACCTTTGTGGATTTACTGTCGGGTTTTATGACAGCATGATGGGGTAGATAAAAGGAGAAGTACTTCCCTTCGTGGATTACTTCGAGAGGTGAAGTGGGTTCCATGTGGTCCAAGGTCAAGTATTCCTCAAAGACCTCCTGATATTTTTGCTGCAGCACTGGTTTTCGTTCTAGGGTCCGCTCGTTGCTGATGTACTGTTGCTGTGCTGCTAGTCTGGAGCGGCCTAGGGCTGCGTCCCTGGGAAACTCCTTTTTGAATGGTAATTTGACTGTGTATTTACCATTCTTTTGACGAGTTGTTGTTTTGCGATACAAATTTTCGCAAAATTCGTCCGCTTCTGAGTGAGTTTGGGGAGCTGGGACTTCTTCTTGCTTCCAGAATTTCCTTAGTTTGTATGCTGATCGGGTCATTTTGGGTTGGATGGACCTGTGTTGAAAAGGACTCTATCTTTTGAGTTGTCGGTCCGCTGATTATCCATCCGAATATTGTCTGTTGTGCCAACAGGGTTCCATTGTGGAGGTGTTGCACTCCTTGTCTGAGGATTTGGGGTGCTAAGTCGCTGCCGGTTACCATGTCAATTCGAGATGGGGTGAGACATTTTGGGTCGGCTAACGCTAAGTGTGTTATTTTGGTGATGTCAGTGGTTGACACCTGGGTCGTGGGTAGTAGGTGTGTGAGCTTGGGTAATATTATTGCTCTTGCTTTTACATGGTGTGATAAGTCTGACGAACATAGAGTTAGTTCGCAGACTTTAGTTGAGTTCTGGATGAAAGTTCCTCCCATTCCTGAGATTTCGTAATGGGTTTCCTCCGTGGGTAGATTGAGTGTTTTTTGAATCCGAGATGTGACAAAGGTTTTTTGCGAACCTTGGTCTATCATTGCTCGGATTTTGTGGTGTTCTCCTGCTAGATATATCGGGACTATAGCCGTGGGCAAGTGTGTGGTTTCGTTGCTGCTTGCATGGTGTGTTGTTACCTTGACTGTCTTTTTCTGTGCCTGGGGGGTGTGGCTGATTCCTGTTGAGGTTGATGGTCTGTCATCTGCTATTTCCACTGCGGTCGCTGCCTGTGCTGTCGATGAGAGGGGTTTTGAGTATGGATTTGTATTTTGATGATGGAGTAGTGAGTGATGACGCCTTTGGCAGTAAACGCAGGTGAATTTGCTTTGACATTGACTTCGCTGGTATGAACAGGAAAGACAATTTTCGCAGAAATTGTTTTCTCGAACGAATTTTTGTCGATCTGGGACGGAAAGGTTCCTAAATCGGATGCACATTTTCATCCCGTGACTAGAGTTGCATAACTTGCAGGAAACGGGTTTTTGGAACTCTGTGTGATAGGTTTGCATGCGACTTTTATTCGCAAATGGGGAGCTTTGATTGCCAGCTCTGGGTGTGAAAGTATTGATGTGGGGTTTGGGTTTACCTGGGCGATATGTTCCTAGTGGTTCTACTACCTCTACTGGGCAGGAATGCATTCATTTCGGACCAGAGTGGTAGTTCTTTCCTCGAACTGAAAGATTGTTCCCAAAGCGCGATTGTTTCGCTCGGGAGTTTCGAGGAGCATATATAAATGAGGATGGGGTCCCAATCCTTAGTCGAAATCTTTTATGATGATAGATTGGAGAGGCAGTTATTTATTGTGGTCTGCAGTTTTTGCAGCTGCTCCCCGTTCTCTGCATAAATGGGTTGTAGATTAAGGAGGGTTTTGAGCTGGTTATCTACCAGATTCTTGGGTTCTCATAACGAGATTTTAATGCTTCCCAAGCAAGCGGAAAGCTTTCATCTGTGAGTGTGTATTGTTTCACAATGAGGCCTGCTGGACCTTTCGCCTTATGGCGCAGGTGAAATAATTTTTGGGCGGGTGTTAGTTGAGGGTGATTTATATAGACTGCCGTAAACATGTCTCGGAATGTCGGCCAGTCTTCGTATCCTCCGTAATATGCTTCAGTATCGCATGCTGGTACTTTGAGACATACCCCATTTGAAACTGAGCTTGTGTGTGTATTTGTTGATTGTTGGGTTGTTTGGGTGGGTGTTGTAACTGTGAAAAGCTGCAATGCTTCTAGCATTTGCGCTTTACAGTTCTGGAAGCTTTCGGAACATTTTGAGTATTTCTGCTCCACTGACTCGCTGGCTTCCGGGTATGCGTCTGCCATGAAAATAGCCTCGTATGCTTCTAGGAGGCTATCCCAATTTTTGTCCAGCTGCTGTATTTTTACGCTGAGTAGGGTTTCCGTCTGGTCACTCGCCAAGTCCGTTGACCATTTTGCGCAGAAGACCTCCAGCCCGTTAGATTCAAAGATGAACTTCTGTAAGTACCTGTTCATCTTGGTTGATGCTTTTTCTGCCTTATCTTCTGGCATTAGTGGAATTTTTTTGGGGTTTGATTAAATGGGGTTTTATAAAAAATTAAATATATGTAGTGGGTTTTTTTTTTTTTTTTTTAAATTTCGTTAGTATTTTTAAAAATTGAGTGAGTTTGTAATAAAAAAAAATTGGGTTGTTTTGTTTTTTTTGAATTGCTTTTCGTTGGTATATATTAACCAGCCGCAAAAATTTAATGTGTTTATTTGCCTCAGCGCGTCTGAGTGCAAATATTTGGGTGGGTATGCAAATAAAAAAAAAATTTTTTTTTTTGTTTGGGTGTATTTATTATTTATTCCAAATAAATAAAAAAATTGATTTAAACTCACTTGCCTATATTTTCCGTATCAAGGCAAAAACGTAGCAAAGAACCAAGTAGTTGGATTAAACCAATTCAACAATCTCAAAGTTTGCAAAGTTAACAGGGAGACTCAACTAATTTTAATTGATTTAAACGCACTTGCCTATATTTTCCGTGCCCAGGCAAAAACGTAGCTTCTACCGCGAAAATTCTATGAAGATATAGTGAAAGTAGGAGTGCCTGAGGTACTTCCGTAGTACCAAGGCACAGGCCTTAATTTCAATTTATATTCAAAGAGCAAATTTTAGTTGTTACGCAGGTAAGAATAGTACTTATGCAGTACCCGAATATATAAATTATTCAAATAGTTCGAAATAATAATAATTGTATTGAAATTTTTTTTTAAATTAATATATGAGTAAAATGAGTTGTCAAAGCAGGTAAGTATGGTACTTATGCAGTACCCGAATATATAAATTATTTAAAATTGTTTGTAATAATAATAAACTGAATTGCATACACTCACCCGTAACGATGGTTTGCTGCTATGCTTACAGTTCGTTGGGCCGTTGGTATGGGCCTTGCTGCTCCGTTGGGCCGTTGGTATGGGCCTTACTGCTCCGTTGGGCCGTTGGTATGGGCCTTGCTGATTCTGTTGGGCCGTTGGTTTGGGCCTTGATGCTAACGTTGGGCCGTTGGTTTGGGCCTTGCTGCTAACGTTGGGCCGTTGGTTTGGGCCTTGCTGTTAACGTTGGGCCGTTGGTTTGGGCCTTGCTGCTTCTGGTGGGCCGTTGGTTCGGGCCTTGATGCTTAGTCGCACTGCCGCCTAATCTTTTGGCCTTTAATTGCCGGCGAACAGCACTTGCGCTTTGTCCTGTGGCTTAGTCGCCGGCGCTCTATTCCTAAATACACAAAGAAATCTATTTTCGCACTGACGCCTTACCATATGACACCTAGTGCCGGCGTTCAGCACTCGCGCCTCACCTTATGGCCGTACAGCCGGCGCTTGTATAAAAATAAAAAAAAAGGTTCTACGCCGCACTGACGCCTGACCGTATGGCACTTAGTGCCGGCGTACAGTACTCGCGCCTTACCTTATGGTCGTATAGCCGGCGCTCCTAACTATTTGGTGGGGTTGCGCTTTGCCTGTGGCTTTTTTTGAAGCCTGCACACCCACTCTTACACACTTTATAGTAAGGCGCATTACCTGATGGCTTTTTTGAAGCCTGCCCACCCACTTCACACACTTTATAGTGGGGCGCTTTGCCTGCGGCTTTTATGAAGCCTGCGCGCCCACTTTCACTATCACCTTTTTTCACTATTTTACACTTTTATAGTGCTGGCGCCTAGTGCCCTGTTCTGGGTCTTTTGCCTTGCACTTTTTCCATTTTATAGTGGGGTGCTTTGCCTATGGCTTTTCTCAGCCTGCGCGCCCACTTCTTTTCACTTTTTTTGCTATTTACACTTTATAGTGCTGGCGTCTAGTGCCCTTTTCTGGGTATTTTGTCTTGCACTTTTTCCACTGTATAGTGGGGCGCTTTTCCTATGGCTTTTCTCAGCGCGCCCACTTCTTTTCACTTTTTTTTTTGCTATTTGCACTTTATAGTGCTGGCGTCTAATGCCCTTTTCTGGGTCTTTTGCCTTGCACTTTTTCCACTTTATGGTGGGGCGCTTTGCCTATGGCTTTTCTCAGACTGCGCGCCCACTTCTTTTCCCTTTTTTTTGCTGTCTTGCGGAGATGGAAGTAAATGTGATATAGGTATTGTTGCAATTTTTTTCAAATTACTTACCCGATTCCTTTCCAATTACCTGCTTACCTCCTCCTGGTTGTTGGATGCTGGTCGATTTTTTCTTGGCTCCCACTCCTGTTGGTCTTGTTCAAATTTTCCTTTTTTCGAAATGGCCGCTGTTCAACTTCTCAACCGTTCTCTTTGACTGTTCCTTTCCGAACAGCTCCAATGGAAGTTGAGCAGGGTTGTGTTTTTTCCTATTTCTTTTTTAACAGATTAGCGACTTGGCAAGAGTAGCAGAGATGACTTTACTCTTTTTGAATATTCTATAGGGTACGTATTATTTCCACTACGGAATATTCAAAAAAAGATTTTTTTTTTTTTTTAATAAATAAATAAAATATTAGTTAGGCTTTCTTTTAAGATCCGGCTCGAAGGACCATGTTTCGTGCCGGGTTTGATTAGGGGCCGGAATTCCTCGTGAATTCCGGCAACGGGGATCGGGGGAGGTGTCGGTCCTTCAGAAAACTGAAATTCAAAATTACCCTACTTTCTATGCCAAGTGGCTCAATAATTTAAAAACACAAAGATGGAGCTTAGGTATAGGTACAGATGTACAAAAAAAGTATTTATTCAAAAAATAATCAAAAGGGTACTCACCGGAGATGTTGCTGCGTTCAAGCTGTAATAGAAAAGAGAGCGTTAGACTGGCAACTACGGCCTTTTAAAGATTCCACAGAAGGTGGAAATCTAAAACGGACATAACTGCATCTTTCCCATAACTTAGTCGAGTCATGTAGGTATACTGAAAGTACTTGTTTTGAACGCAGCGACATCTCCTGGTTGATTATGATGGCTGCACAGGGTTACACACATAAACAGAGGACACATTATTAGCTGAATAAGTTAATATTGTCTTCTATATCCATTTCACATATTACTTCAGTTTCCACTTGCATGTGGGTGTTAAGATATTTGTTGTACTTAAGCCAATTGGTTATGGGCGTTGTCAGCCCATGTAGTTTTTCAACTATAGTAGGTTGTTCGAATAACTTGATCATAACGTGCGAATGATCGGAGGACAAGTAGGAAATGACTTCGGCATTTATAAGGTTTCAATCAAAGTTTTTTGTAACTGCAAAATCTATAAGATCAGGTATTTTGTTTGGACCAGTTGGCCAATATGTAGGTTGCCTCGGAGAAGTATATAATTGTTGACCTTTTGGGTTAACAAGACGGGAATCCCAGTACGTGTGTTTGGCATTGTAATCGCCACCGGCAATAAATCAATTACCCAGAGTACTAAAAAATCATTAAATTTCTTGTCTGTTATAGAAAACCGTGGTGGACAATAGATGGCAGAGATTACTAGTTTCTTTTCTCGATTTTTGAGGCAGACTGAAGTTGCTTGCATGTAAGGTATAACATTCTAAGAATTGATGTTTAAGTCTATTTCGAATGAGAATAGCTGTACCGCCATGCGCCTCAGCATTCGGATGGTTTGTGCTGAAGAACTGATAGCCAGCTATTGTATATGAAAGTTATACTTGTTTGTTAAATGCGTCTCAGCCAGTATCATAACGTCTAATTCCTGTTCTTTTAAAAACTTACTAAATTCCGCCTTGTGTTGGCTAATGCCATTTGCGTTTCATATACAGAGTTTTAGTTCACTAATTTTTTATTTACAATAGCAAACAACATCTGATTTTGGGCTTTGATTAGTTGAGTCCCGAATCATATTTTGCATGGTAGATATAAATTGTGTCATACAATTGTGTTCTACCTTGCACATTGGTAGCTGTACTTTGTTTTTGTTAATAATATTAAGTAATGTAGGAATTAATTGCGGATCTAACAACGAATCCCTGTACTTCTAGAGCACTTTTTACTTCTTCCGACTACTGATAATAATAATTTGTTAGAAATGTTACAACTTGGCGAAGGCTTTTCTCAATGCATACTTGAATTTTGGTCTCGTCTATATTACCCGCTTCAAGGGGACAATGTGAAAGTTGTTAGTTCCTGCTATGTGCGCTATATTTTTAACTAACTCATTTGAGCTCCGCTCGCGAATATCCGTCAAACGTCTCCTTGATTTTTATCCATAATGCCTTGAGTTCTTCCTTTTGGATTTCTAGAGAGAATTATGTGCATTTGGAGTTTTGTCATACAACTAATAAGTCATATTAATGGTAAATGTAAGATACCCACGAAGAATAAATAAAATAAGTTATGGAAATTTAATTTGAAACGCTTTTCAAATTTGTACTGATTCGATACTTCTGGTGTAGCAGGGTTCAAACTTACTATATATAATTATAATGCAATTATGCTGAAAAAAACGAAAAGATTTGAAAGGGTATTTCCGCTATACCAGATCAAATCCGTGTACAAAATCAAGCAGTTAAGAGAATCTGATTATAGTGTCTCGAATTTAGGTTGAGCTTGGTATCTCGCTGTATCAAGTCCACATCCTATTTATGGTAAATGTAAAAATTTACGATGTCGGGATAACTAAGGTACTTTCGCGATAACAAGCTACAAACGTGTGTTACTATGATACTTCGCAGTATCAAATCCAAATCGTATATAAATGTAAACATTTTACCAAATATGTATAAAAATGATTTTTAATAAGACTCCAAAAACTCACCCTTAACGTTGGTTATAGTTTTGTTCACTCTGTGGGACTTGTTGAATTCTTGTGCACAATTGTTGGGCCGTTGGTTTGGGCCTTGCTGCAGTTCTGATGTATAACAATTCGGCCATTGGTATGGGCCTTGCTGCTATCTGATGCAAAATCGTTGGGCCGTTGGTGTGAGCCTGGCTGCAGTCTGTTGCAAATTGTTGTGCCGTTGGTGGGGGCTTCGTTGCATAGCCGCACTGTCGCTTATTTTTATGGCAATTATTTGGTAGCGAGCAACACTTGCGCCTTACCTTGTGGCTTTGTAGCCGTCGCTCTATCCTTAAAAAAATCCAAAGCCTCACTGACGCCTTACCGTGTGGCACCTAGTGCCGGCGTTCAGTACTCGGGCCTAACCTTATGGCTCTACCTAGCACTGACGCCTGACCAATGACACTTAGTGCCGGCGTACAGCACTCGTGCCGGACTTATTGGCCCACCGGCCGGTGCTCCTAGCTGTTTCTTTGGGCTGCGCTTCGCGTTGTGGCAATACCATTTTCCAGTGCAGCCCCTTGGTCACTGCGCTTCAGTCACTTTACAATTTAATTTCACTGTTTCGTGGGGCGCTTTGCCCGTGGCTGTTCTCTGGGCAACCACCTTTCCCACTCACTATTTTATTGGAGCGCTATTCAAATGGCTAGTTTAAGCTAGCGCGACCACTTCTTCATAAACTTTTTTCCACTTTATATTGGGGCGCTTTGCCCGTGGCTGTTTCTAAGCCTGCGCGCCTATGCCTATAGCTATTTTGTAAGCCTGCGTGTCCATTTTTTACACACATTTTTTTAGTGGAGCGCTTTGCCTGTGGCTGTTTCTAAGCCAGTGCGCCCACTTCCTAACTTATTTTTCAGTTGGGCGTTTTGCTTATGGCTATTTTTTAAGCCTGTCCAACCAACCAACTTTTTCATACACTTTTCACTTTATAGTGGGGCGTTTCGGCTATGGCTTTTTATTTAAAGTGTGCGCACTTTTCACTTTTCGGTTCGAAGGACTACAATATTTACGTGCGGGCGATGTTGGCGCTCACATGTAAAACAATTAAAGGAAAAGAAAATGTTTGTATTAGTTTTCGTACAATGGCTTTATTAAACAATATTAACAATAATATTTATACAATTGTCTAATAAGAAAAAGTTGCAATAAATATATATGGTATATAGATAATTGGCTATTACCTGAAGTGGCGCATTGGCTGGTGTATCTCGCTTGAAATCGTGATCGAAGTGAAGAAAATAAAAAAGTTTTTTAATAAGGAGAAAAAGACCGTTTCTCTCTTGTAGTAACAGACAACTGTTACTTATGCTTATGCCCGTGTTTATGCATATAGGGTTACACGCACATTAGGGTTGTCCCTTATATTTAGGCCATTGGTCTAAACAATTATTTTCAATTTCTTTATTTTTATTCTTTTGCAAGTCTTTTTCTTTATTCTTTAGTTTTTAAGACTTTCTTTTTTACTATTTTTTCACTTTGTTTTCTATTTTCATTTTTTTCTTTTAATTTTTAGGCTTTCTTTTTAACAGGCTTTTATTAGCTTCATTTGTATGTCTGTCAGTCTGTCTATCAGTTTGTAACTCTCCTTTGGACTAATTCATTTCAACTTGGCGACATCTACATGTCAGTTTCTTTGAAATAATGAATGCACTCTACATATCACACTGTTTCTTGGAGTATTTTGTGAACTGCAACGCCACAATGTATGCAACGATTCGCATTTTAAATGTTTCATATTGGGATAGCGTCACAGCTATATGATTCTGTTACCGAAAACTGTTATTTTAACATCTGGAAAAAATACAAAAATATAGCTCCAGAGAAAAACTACTGAAAACAAATCCCTCATAAAAATCAGATGAAATATAATACATAAGATTAATAAAACTGTAAACGCCAAAAAAACACACTTTTTCAACAATTTTTTTTTATGTGTGAAAGAAAAGCAATACAATTATAATGTTTTGATATCTTATTAGTTTCATATTCAAATATAAAAAAATTTAACTGACAACAAACAAATATTTTAAAATTGCGGAACTATAGACATTTTTGTAAAGTGATTTTTCTGCTAAGAGCTCAGCGGCTTGCAGCAGAAAGGGTGCAAAATAGCATCTCCAACAAAATAAAAAATAGCTAGGGAATGACGTACGGTTTTTAAAAAATATTGATTTTTGTGAAATTTGGAAGCATTTGAGAATAAAAACTCCTTCTCGTCCAAAAAACGGCAACTAATTGTTTAAAACTATTGTTTAAGTTAGGTTATCTGAAATCCCGTACGTCATTCTCTTTGCAATATTATTAAAAATGTCTAAGAACAAAAAGCCAAATGCAAATACTGAAAATTTTGAGAGTTGTGCGAGCCAACTTCAAAAAACGTGATTCGAGCAAAATGCATTTAACGTTTTGAGACATACACAATGTATATCGGAGCGGCCCGGTGCGCTCTTTAAGACCTTTTGTTCCTTACTCTAGATGGTCCAAAGAATATTTTAGCAAAAAAAAAAATTTTTTATGCATCTACAGTGACCTTACTCCTTAAATAAATCATACATACTGACATAAGAAACGTAAGAATTAAATCAATCAAAAAAATAAAAATAAAATAGAAAAAAATTATTAAATTGTTAAAAAAAGTAAGAAATATTAAAACAAAATAAAATAAAATAAAAAAAAGAAAATGAGTTAATAAAATTAAACTAAGCAAAATTAAATAAATTAAAACAAAATACTATACAATAAAAAAAATAATGGGCGGCCGCGATAGCCGAGTGGTTAGCATTGCGTACTGACATTCGGAAGGCTCGGGTTCATATCCCAGTGCCAGCAACATTCGAAAGTTATGGAAAATTAATTTAAATAAAAAAATAAGTTAAATTTTCTAATTGCGGTCCGCCCTCGGCAGGGAATGTCAATCCCTCCGATTGCATTTCTTACATGAAATAAAGGCTCTTCATAAAAAACCATCAACCGTTCGGAGGTGGCTAAGTATAAACTGTAGGTTCCTCCATTTGTAGAAAAAACATCAAGACGCAAACCAGAAATCGAAGGCGGTTAAAAAGTATAATAGGATTATAACATTGAATGATGTTTTTGTTGACATGTGACAAATCTACATCTAACTCTGCTTCTGATGGCGTTGTTGCGAAATAGGTTTCAAATTCGTTCGTTATCTTCGACACGTTTTCACATATTCCAACAATGTCCTTCTTATTATTTCCAACTATTTGTATTCCCTTTATTTCCACCTTATTATTATATATATATATATATATCAAATACTATGAAAACATCATTACCAAGGATTATCCCATAACGCAGATCCTTTTCGCACACTACGTGAAGCTTTACTTTTATAATTTCAGAATCGAGTTCGACATTTATAAATCAAATACTTAGAGAATATCATACCAAGGATTATCCCATAACGCAGATCCCTTTCACGCCCTACGTCAAACTTTACTTTTATAATTTGAGAATCGAGCTCGACACGTGACTGATATACCTAAATTGGAGCGTTTGGCGTTGCATTTCCTAACGCCCATGAGTAGTAAGTAAGAGTGCTAAAGTTTTGGCGTTTCTCTTTCTCTTCAAGTTCACATAATTTAGCAACATTTAATAAATTAATTGCATTTATTTCAATCAAGATACTACGAGCAAAAGTGTGCCTCCGCCAGTTGAATTAATTTTTTGTGAATACTCATCATTTTATTTGCAAAATACAATTTATTTGTAAAATTTTTCTTTTGCTTATTTCTCTTCGTCAGTTTTTTTCCTTTCTTTCACACTTTTTTCCTTCACATCTAACTTTATCATATAACGCGCTGCCAAAATTGAAAATTCCATTTGCTCAACGTTGATGCCGCGTTAGAGCCCTTATCTTTTCATACACAGTTATTTTTTCTTTCAGCTCTCGTAAATTTCTTGCTGGTTATGCTTCAATAAAATTCTCGGCGAGACTAACATCATCTAAATTTACTTGTTTGCCTAGCTCTATTAAACAATCCTTGTAGTCTTCTCCTTGCCGTTTGCATCTATTACGCACCAATCTATTTACCTCGCTCACCGGTAGCGTCGACCCAAATTCATCTTGTCACGATTTCCTTGGCAACTCCCAGCCATATATGCCACCCTGGCTTCACACAAATATTTTAGCGGCCCTACTAATAATTGTTTACCATTTATAAATTTTTGCAGTGAATTCCACTGCACGACTACAGCATTTTCTTGGAACATTTCCACCCATTTTTCGATCGTTGCTTGCCCTGATTTCTGAAAAGTGCACATTGAGTCCTGAATGCCACGTAGTGTGAACGATGTTCTGGCCGCTTCACGTACCACACCACACACCACACTATTCCGAAATGTTCGAATAACCCGTTGTTGGTAGTCCCAAATCTGCGAACTTATCTTTAAGTTCACTTACTTTTAATTCTAAAATTTCTTCTCAGTCTATTTTGTCCAACTGCTTTGCAACATATCTGAATATACAATGTTAAAATCAAGTGTAATTATAATATGTAGTTTTAAGTTACGAAATATTACATATAATGAACTGGATAGTTTAGTTGCAGCACCCACGAATTTTGTTGACGTTACATACCATACATAGACACATGCCTACATACGTTAAGTCTTACGTTACATTACGCTAACTCTTTCTTCGACTTGCATTCTCTTTCTTTACCTTTTTCAATTTACAACAAGCATCTTCTTAAACTAAATTATTTTAATCACTCTGTACAGTTATAAACTCTTTCTCTCTTTATCTTACACTCTAAAAAAGGCAAAGAAAAAGTGTTTAGTAATAGCTGTATTAATTAACACAAATCGGACGTAAAGTCGGACTTAAAGTACATTTAAGTGAATTTAAGCAAAACGCAAGAACTAAAATACTAAAAGATCCCCTTAATTGTACATAAAAATAGTGCAAATGTTACATTGGTCAAAGGCAAAAAACAAAAACAAACTTCTACCGTCCAAAACTGGTGTTGTAATTTTATCACTATTTCCAAAAAAATAATATAAAAAAAATATAATAATGGGTCATCTTGACTGTTCATAAAAATAGTGCATATGTGACATTGGCCAAAGGCAAAAAACAAAAGCAAATATAATAAAGGGGCCCAATGACTGTTCATAAAATTTCTGCATATTTGACATTGCCCAAAGACAAATAACAAAAAACAAAATATTAAATGGTCATTTAGAGTGTACAATAAAATACAGCAGCAAAAAAGTAATTGTACTTTTTTAGCATATTAAAAACAACAACAGTTCGTAACTTCCGATGTTACTGAGAGCATATATGGAGCATAAGAACAACAAATACAGCGCATAAATTTTACATTCTATTATTGCAGCAACATAAGCCAGCCAGAGACATATGTACATACACACATACGTATATTGAGCAGACAACCCACCGGACAAAATGGATAACCTGGATATTAACATAAAATTTAAGCTTATTACTACTAACCTTAATGGTATTGCTAATTATAATGGAGATAGGGAAGCTTTGTTGAATTTTATAGAAAGAATTGAATCAATGGTATCTATTTTAGAATCTTTTTCTCCTGACTTCCAAACTTTATTAATAGGTATTAAAAGAAAGGATAAAATAGTTGGAAGTGCTAGAAGGCCTTTAATTGTTGATAATTGGATAGCTAATGGACAAATTCCAATTGACATTCATGGTGAAAGGAATTCAGTTGATGAACTTTTCGATAAAATATGTTCATGTCGATGCGATTCAACAATCGAAAACTTTTACAACAAATTAAATAATTATTTGTGTCGCTTAAATAACGCCTTATATTTTAGTCGCTCTCGTTATCCCGAAATTAAAAGCGAAGGTAATGGGACAATCGCTCTAAATTCTTTCAAGTACGGGTTATCTGAGCCTCTAAAAAGTATAATTGTTAGTATAAACCCAACTGATTTAAAAGAAGCGTATGATATAATAAAATCAAACAGATATTTTTAGGGTATAATGATAATAGATTAAAGTTTTTTGTCAACAGCAGAGAGAATATTCAACAAAATACAAATAAGTAGACATACAAATCAATCGCACGGGAAATATTACAAGGACAAAAATGACAATGTCAATTACGGTCAACAACAAAGACAGAAAAGTAACAATATCCCACCACAACTTTATTCGATACAGTCGCGGGTAACTTATAATAATAGCTATCAATAATTAAACCACGAATTCAGTGCAACGGACAGCCGCACAACAGAGAAAATAATTTTCATACAAACAATAATTACAATCACAATTTCTCTGGCAACCGAAATCATAACTTTTCGTATATTACTCCACAAATTGATTCGACAATTGAACGAATGGAAGCAGATGTGAATGAACATATACGAGTAGTAACCGATATTTTCAATTAGATGTAGAACAAATATCTAATAGTAAGTACACGTACGAGTATAAGTAAATTAAGATTTATTATTGATACGGGAGCAGAATTAAGAGTTATTAACCCCAAATTGTGGGTTGGGTTTTGGGTAGAAACATTTTAACAGATAATCAATACTGCATTCGACTTTCTAAAGAATTAAAAAAAAAATGATTTCGCTAATTTTCTTTAATTTCCACTTCACAATTATATTGATGGTATCATACGAAATAATATTAGGTAAAGTAAAAAGTTTTTTATGCAAATGGTTCCAAATGGTTTTCTGGCTTATCTTTAGTTCCTCAGCAATTAAATAAGTTCTTTGTTTCCATTATTTCCATGATTTTATCGCAATTTTCGACGACAGACCTCTCGACGCGTGGTGCATCTTTGACATCGAAATTACCGGAACGAAACCTAGCAAACCACTTCTGTGCTACCCGTTCGTTTACAGTATCGGGCCCATAAACTAAATTAATTTTTTCAGCTGCTTTGGCTTTTTTGCCTTGATCGAAGAAAAATTGTAAAATATGGCGAATTTTCTCTTTGCTGGTGTCCATCTTTGACGAGCGCTCACAACGTACTGAGTCAATCAATCGAAAAACTGTCAAAGAAAAACTTTAGCGCGGATAAACATGATGCGACACGTAACACTAGTACTGTGAACAATAACGCCATCTCTTAGATAAAAACCGAACGAAGCTTTTACTTTACCTAATATTTTAATTAGTTTAAATGCCATAGTCCACTTAAAAAAAAAACAGAAAATATATTACAGATAATTCAACGTTACCAATTTATATAAATGAGGAAGAAGAAATGTTTGTTTACGAATATTTGAAACATGAACAGTTGCAAATACTTACTTATGAAAAGCAAATAGAAAAAAATCTCTTGTTCATTTTGCTAAACACCTAAATTCAAAAGATGAAAAAATTTTAAGGATCAGTTTAAGTAATTATAAGGATCTTTTTTTACTATAAAAATTCAGTAGAGGATAGTAACGCAAACTGATGTCCAATATACAGTAAACTTTATAGGTATCCCGTGATACATCGCGCGGAAGTGGATCGTCAAAGCGTCCAGCGTACGTTCTGGCGTCTTTTTCGTGAGGCTATGTAGCACTCTTGCCCGGATGTGTGGCTACCAACCCTGCAAGGTAAGCGTCACTAGATTGCTGTAGTCTCTTGATGCCATCTGAATCCATATGGCTAGAACCCTTTGAAATATTGGAAATTGGCTGCCCAGGATCAATGAGGGCACGGACCCTTTGTGTCTGCCCGTTTGTTGCCACTCTCACCATTACCGTCGGCGGGAGGACAGGTCCGCTTGTTTACTGAAAGGGGCTTTAAGCCGTTCGATTGCGCCCTTGACGACGTCGAGGTTGATTGTTAGGACTTCTTCTTAATCACTGACAGGACACTCGGCAGCGGCGTTCTAAGTACAGTCGGATCGCTGCGACTGGGTGCTGATTCTATTACGTCTAACAGATATTCGCTACTGCCATCTATTTCCAATACTACTTCTTCCCTGGATTCAGTCAACGGTTGTGCTCGGTATGGACCGTGTTGCCTTCTTTGTCGAAAGTCTACCGCGCCCTGGATGTGTGGCACGTCTTATTCCGTTTACCACAGGTGGAGGGGACTGGGGTTCCGTTCGTGGCATCGGTCGCATGTCCTTGTCGACGGGCATCTGCTGGCCATATGATGCGACGACAGGCAGTTGGCACAGTGACGATAGAGGATAACATCATGGGGTCTCTCCGTGGGTTCCATCGGGCGCATCTGTTCGCAAAATAGAAGCCGATGGTTGTTCTTGCAAACTGAACCACGCTGTTGATCCTTCAAGGTGGTGATGTTGCCGACTCGAACCATTTGAAATTATCTGAAAGGAGTTCACGAAAGTGAGGAAAGTTTTTGACTGCCATTCACCCGGGAGTGGCCAGAAACGATTCTTTTGCATATGGTTCAAGCAGCTCACAACTTCCGGTCTTAGACCACTTATGCCCTGGGAAACCAACAAACATCCGTTTGGAGGCGAGCTAAAGTGAGAAGGCGAATCCCATGCGGTTGTGCGTAGGGTTTGGGACTCACCACATGAAAAACTAATTCCAATGAAAAATCAATTTCAGCCTCGGATGAGAGACCCCCATTTTGATTACGACACCCGCAAATGCTTTAAGGATTACGATTTAAGGGCACGCACCTGGAATATTCGGCTCCTTAATTGGGAAGGTGCCGCTGCCCAGCTGGATGATGTTCTCAGAAAATTAAAGGCTGACATCACCGCCGTCCAAGAGATGCGATATACGAGACAAGGACGGAAGAAGGTGGGTCCTTGTGAAATTTACTACAGCGGCCATATAAAGGAGCGCAAATTTGGTGTCGGATTCGTGGTGGGAGAGAGACTTCGCAGCTGAGTTCTGGCATTCCCTCCGGTGAATGAATGTCTCGCCACAATCCGCATCAAAACGAAATTTTTTAACACCATACTAATTTGCGCCCACGCCCCGACGGAAGAGAAGGACGATGTAACCAAGGATGCCGGCGGGCCTGCGGGGTCGTAACATGCACTAAGTCCTCGAGTTGTTGTAATGCCTTCTTGGCTTCGCTGACCAGGCCAGTGAGTCGACGTTGGAGGGCGGAGGAAGAATACCTTTGAGATTTTGGGGCGTCAACTCTTCGGTGTCCTGCTCCCTTTGTGACTTCCTGCTTTCCCAAGATTCCTTTTGCCCTTTTCGCTTTCTTGACTCGTCCATTAGCGACAGGTTTACCGCGTGGTGGTTTGGGGTCTCTCTTCGAGCTGCTGAGCGTGACTCGTATCGATGGCGTGCGTGCGGAGCTGTGCAGCAGAGTGTGGTGTGCAAGTCCACAGCAGAATTGCAGCTTCCCGTGGTGGGCGAGGTCGCCAAACAGTTGATGCAATATTTGTGCACCTTCGCAGACTCGTATCGCTCGTCTGCAGTCATTGCCAGAAATGCACGGCAGTGGCGCAATGAGTGGGTGCGGCAGCACAGCCGACACTTGCCGAAGTTCTGTGATCTGAAAAGACATCGTTCGAAAAGCAATTTTAGTATGAGATGATGGAGAGTGGAGGTGTGCAGAGTTTAGCTTTTCGAGAGAGAGGGAGAGGGGGATGTATAAGCTAAGCGGGTGGCAGAAGGCAGAGTTTGGTTATGTTGCGGGTGACCGGTCCGCCTTGAATGCGGATGTCTACCACGCGAACGTTTTGGTCGGGTCCGGGATGCAGTTTGGTTATGCGACCTAGTCGCCATTCCCGTTTTTGCCATTTATTAATGAGTGAGAGATTTTCTGAGTTTGGCTCAGGGATCGAGAGTAAGGGTGCGCCTCGTAAGAAGTGGCCTAGGGTTAATACCTTCAAGTCTTCGGGATTTTGAGACATAGGAGAGAGTGGTCTGGAGTTGAGTGCGTATTAGGGGAGTGGTAAATTCTTCGAAGGTGAACTTTTGATTTCCAGCGACTTTAGTGAAGTGAGTTTTGAAGCTCTTCACTGCCGCTTCCCAAAGTCCTCCCATATGTGGAGCGTAAGGCGGTATAAATTGCCATGTAAGTCCGTGAATGGCATATTCCGTTGTGGTTTTGTCTGAAACTTCTTCAAGGAAGGCGGATAGCTCTCTTTGAAGGCTTCGCTATGCTCCTACGAAGGTTTTGCCGTTGTCGGACATTATCTTGTGGGGAATGCCTCTTCATCCTACAAATCGTGCGAATGCTGCCTTAAAAGCTTCTGTTGTTAGGTCGGAGCATACTTCCAGATGAATGGCCTTTGTCGAGAAACATACGAATACACACACGTATGCTTTAGAATGGGATGCTCGGCGGAGAGTCGAGGTTTTGACGAGAAATGGGCCGGCAAAATCAACACCGGTAGTATGGAATGGGAGTGTATATGTGGACCGTTCAGGGGGTAGCGCTGCCATCAATTGCGTGCTCATCTTCTGTTTGTATATCGTGCATGTCTTGCACCGAAATATGCAAGATTTTACCTTCTGGCGGATTCGGGGAATATGGTATTCCTGTTGGATCACGCGAATCATCAGCTGCTTTTCCGCGTGCAGTAGAGTTGAGTGGAGGAACTCGAGGAGGAGGGAGCAATATCGCGAATTATCGGGGATGATAATTGGATGGCGCTCATCGTAGCTGAAGGCGGTATGAGTGAGGCGTCCATTTGCACGCAGCAGTCCTGATTTATCCAAGAAGGGGTTGAGAGTACGGAGGGGATCTTTTTTTTCTTACGGAAATTTCGACTCCAGTGCTGTGATGGTTTTTCCGAAGTATTTTCGCTGGGTGACAGCTATGAGACGAGTTTTTGCGAACTTTATGTCGCTTTGAGTGAGAGTGGTAGAGGGCGGATTTTGCAGTTTCCTAGCCTTTTGCGCGAAACGAAATATGTACGCTGTTACTCTGAGAGCGGTGGAAAAGGAGGAGAAACGGTCAAGAAAATCAGGAGATTCTAAAGCGTAGAATGCTTCAATTTGTCGTTGCTCGGGAGGGGACGAATGAGTTGGTGAACTTTGCGGCCAAAGAGGAGATGGCCTAGTTAACCACTCGGGGCCTTTCCACCAGAGTGAACAGTTGACGAGCTCTTGAGGTTTAGCTCCAGACGTACCTAGATCAGCTGGGTTGTCAGCGCTGGAGACATGTCGCCACGTAGCATTATTCACGAGCTCGAGGATCTGAGATGTCCTGATCGCTACGTATGTTTTCCACGTCCATGGGGGTTTTTCCAGCCATGCTAATACAATGGAGGACTCTGTCCACAAAATTTGTTCATGAGACGGCAGATTCAGGAGGATCGGATCTGCTTTACTAATTTTGCAAGAAAAACTGCGCCGCGAGGTTCCAGCCTAGGGAGAGAGACGGTTTGTAAGGGGATTACTTTACTCTTGGCTGCGAGTAAGTGGGATGTAGCAGCTTCACCTTGCTGGACGCGTGAATATACGCGAGCGCAGAATGCCTTCTCGGAAGCATCTGAGAATCCGTGTAGCTGAATGGAACTGTTTGGGCTGAATTGCACCCATCGAGGTATTCTTATCTCTTCGATTGCCGCGAGAATGTGTTTCATTTGTGGAGTGAGATCGGCTTCACGGTTTCGTCCCAGTCTGTTCCTTCCATCCATAGTTGTTGAAGAAGAGTTTTCGCTGCTATCATTATGGGCGATAGTCATCCTGCCGGGTCGAAAAGTTTCGCGACAGATGAGAGGATCTGTCGTTTCGTGGCAGTGTCTGAGGATTAAGGGGGGATCAACTGAGTACGAGAATGTATCAGTGAGAGCATTCCATGTTTTTCCGAGGGTTTTTGTAGAACTTGCCTCTTGGAATTGGAGAAATTCTTTATCTAAAAGATCAGACGGGGGGATGACTTTCAGCAGTGATTTGTGGTTTGCTGTGATCTTTTTTAACGGGAATCCGGCTGACTTGAGTACTTCGATAACTTGATGTATCGATTCGCCGGCTGAGTCTAGATTGTGTCCGCCTGAGAGGATGTCATCTACGTATGTCTCTCCTCTTAATATTTTTGAGACATGGGGGTATGTCTCCTTAGAGTCTTCTATCGGACTATTGGGGGTTCTACGGAATAGAACGCGTTGGAAGTCTTAGTCTTCCTTATGGACGTATATTTGGCGGTACATTTTTTCATTGTCGCTGTTAAATACATACTTATGTATTCTCCATTTTAGAGTAATGAGCATTAAGTAATTTTGGAGAACGGGGCCAGTATGTAATACGCTGTTGAGTGAGAGACCGGAATGCGAGGTTTTAGAGGCATTGAAAACTACACGGACTTTAGTAGTTTTACTTCCAGGTTTAATCACCGCGTGATGGGGCAGGTAAAAGGAGAAATATTTACCGTCGCGTATGATTTCTCGTGAATGGGTTGGTTCCATGTGGTCTAACGTTAGGTATTCCTCTAGGACTTCCGAAGTTCATTTTTCTTTTCGTTAGTTCTTTCCACGCTGAGGTATTGCTCGGGTCTGGAGTGCCCGAGTGCGATGGAGTCCGGGAATGCTGATTTGAATGGCAGCTTTACTACATAGTGGTGGTTTTTTTGTAGAGCGCTTCACAGTATTCATCATCGTCTGTGTATGTGGGGGCCGGTGGTACCTCTTCTTGTTCTCAGAATTTCCTGAGTAAATCTCCTAGTGATTCTGAAGGGGTTTCAATCACATGAGTAGAGAATGAGGAGATTTCTTCCACAACTGGTCCACTTAATATCCACCCAAATATTGTGTTTTGGGCTATTAAGCTGCCGCCTACATTAATTTTGAGACCTGTGGTGAGTATTTTTGGGATTATATCGCTACCAATGACCATGTCTATTCTAGCTCATGTAAAGCAGTTGGGGTCTGCTAAGGGTAGTGAGAGATATTCTGTTAAATCGACTTCTTTTATTTTGAAGGATGGGAGAGTGTGCGTCAATTGAGACAGTATTATCGCTTGAGCCGCGAAGGCGTGGGGTTGTTCGCAGTGTAATGGAGGAGGGAGTGGTGACGTCTTTGACAGTAAACGCACTTAAAGTTGCTTTTGCAATCTTTCTCCAAATGCGAGTACGCCAGGCAATTTTTGCAGTAGTTGTTGTCTTTAATAAACTTGTTCCGGTCTGAGACGGATAGTTCTCGAAATTTGACGCACGTTGTCATCGATTGGTTTTATTGGCATAGTCGCTCCACGACCTCGTACCGAGCTGTCAGAAATTGGTCCATTTCTGACCATCGTGATAACTCCTTCCTTGAGTTGAGTGATTTCTCCCAGATAGCTAGTGTTTCATCCGGCAGTTTTGAGGAGCAGAGGTAGACAAGCATTTGGTCCCAGCTTTCTGTAGATACTCCATTTGCCTGTAAGGTAGAAAGACAATTATTTATTGTCTGTTAAATCCTTTCTCCGTTCTCTGTGTGGGCAGGTTGGATGTTGAACAACGTCTTTATTTGGTCATCCACTACGATTCCTCTATTTTCGTAGCGTGCCTTGAGTGCATCCCATGCTAACGAGAAATTGTGGCCACTGAGTGGGTAATTTTTTATGAGGAGTGCAGCTTTACCTCTTGTTTTCTGTCTCAAGTGGTATAGTTTCTGCACTTCGGATAATTGGGCGTGGTTAATGTACACTGCTGTGAACATGTCCCTAAATGAAGGCCAATCTTCATATCCTCAATAAAAGATTTCTGTGTCACATGCAGGTACCTTGAGAAAACTGAGTGAGTCAGCTTGTGTTGGGGGGGGGAGGCATCTTTGTGATGGGGGTGTTTAAATGGGAGGAATCCATATTTTGTTGGATTTGGCCAAGTAACTCACTTATCCGGATTTTTGTGAGCATTGCGTTGTCATAGGTAGGTTTCTGTGCATGCTGAGCGTGTCTTCTCATCTTCCACGTTGCTCATCTGTAGGTTTTGGTTGGCTGCCTCCACTAGTTCCATGTGCCTTTCCAGACGGTCCTTAAAAATTTTAAGGGCTGGACCGGAGTGAGTCTCTTCACTGATGTTCCACCATTTTCCGCAGAATTTTTCCATCCTGGATAGCTCATATAAAAATTTTTTATGCAACTGGGAGAAATCCTCTTCTTCGGCCTGGGATTTCGAGCGATTTCGAGGTCCTGTAAGCGATTGTGGTTTCTCCATTTTGTCCTCCATTGTGAGATATTGATTTTATAAAATTTTATTATAAAATATTTTTTTTGATTTATATATTTGTATGTATATATATTACTGTTAATTAATTTATTTAGTGGGTAGGTTTTATGTTGTGTACTGTACTGTCTCAGCGCGTCTGAGCACAGCAATCTATAAATATATACTGGGTTTTATTATACCTTGTTTGTATGCTGGGTGCTTCGCTAAGCTTATACGAGTATGTACGTATGTATACATACGCATCTTTGCCCGCTTGCTATTGTAAATAGCGAAGAAGTGGAAATTGCCGGAATATGAAAAAACCACTTTATGTATATATGTATGTGTATGTATATACATGTACCACGGTTGGGTCGCGGTGACTTGCTATGCGGTGATGACTTTGGGCAGTGTAATGGGTTTACACTGATCCGGTTCTGGCCCCGTTGGAATGAGTTTCGGTCCAATTGGGGTGTATATACCGAGGGAGGATGTATGAGAGCGGCAACTGGTCCGATTCTGGTCCTTTTCGAAGGTGTGTTTGGACAAGTTGGCGTATATAAAAAGGGAGCTTATACACGTGAGAGGATATAAAGGGTGGTTAAATTTTCAAGGGCCGCTGTTGATTTTGAATAAAACACAAACTACTTAGGAAATTATTGAAATTTTATTTTATTATGATATATTGGTATTACTCAATTATGTATGTAACAAAATATCGGCCAAATGAGCGCCGCGACCTCGGCGGCACACCTCCATACGATGGTCCAAATTTTCGATGACGCTGAGGCATAATGGAGTTTCTATGCCGTTAATGTGCCGAATTATCTCATCCTTTAGCTCTTGAATTGTTGCTGGCTTATCGACGTACACCTTTTCTTTCAAATAACCCCAGAGAAAAAAGTCCAACGGTGTCAAATCACATGATCTTGGGGGCCAATTGACATCGCCATTACGTGAGATAACACGGCCATTGAATTTGTTGCGCAAAAGAGCCATTGTTTCGTTAGCTGTGTGGCAAGTGGCACCGTCCTGCTGAAACCATATATCGTCCACATCCATATCTTCCAATTGAGGCCATAAAAAATTCGTTATCATCTCACGATAGCGAACACCATTCACAGTAACTGCCTGACCGGCCTCATTTTGGAAAAAATACGGCCCGATGATGCCGCCAGCCCATAAACCGCACCAAACAGTCACTCTTTGTGGGTGCATTGGTTTTTCGACAATCACTCTTGGATTCTCATTCGCCCAAATGCGGCAATTCTGTTTATTGACGAATCCACTGAGGTGAAAATGTGCCTCATCACTGAAGATGATTTTCTTCGAAAATTTTCATAATAAGTCTGGATAACTTTAACACCTTGTTGGATTGTGTATCTCTCCATGGTTCAAATTGAGTAAGTCTGAAATAGAGAAATGTCAAATTAAATTCGGAAAAAAACTTGGCGTTTAGGTGTGGTTCAAATTCAACATCGGCCCTTACAATTTAACCACCCTTTATAATAAGCAGTTTTTTGTATTAAATACCTTCTGCTCAAATATAAACGAGACTGGCTCAATAAAATAAAAACGGTTAATTATTCTTCAATATTTATATTATCCCCTTCAAAATAGTCACCATTAGAGGCGATACACATATGCCACCTTTTTTTCCAATCTTCATAACACTTCTGGTAGGCCGCTTTAGGTATGGCTTTCAGTTCCTTCTTCGAATTCTCTTTTATGACTTTAATCGACTGAAAATGCTTTCCACGAAGCGGCAATTTGAGTTTAAGGAAAAGAAAAAAGGCACACGGTGCCATGTCGGGTGAATACGGTGCTTGCGGAACAATATTTACGTTGTTTTTGGTCAAATAATCGCGTACAAGACGAGACGTATGAGCAACAATTTTGGAACAAGTCGAGCAGACACACGTCTCATGCCCAAAACATCGTGAATAATGCTATGAGCGGATCCATTTGATATGTTGAGCTCACTAGCTATCTCTCCTTCAGTCACACGACGATTTTCTAACACAATTTTCTTTACTTTTTCGACGTTTTCTTCGTTTATTGACGTTGCTGGACGACGATCATGGGGCAAGTTCTCCAGCGATGTACGGCCGTCCTTGAACGACTTATACCAATCAAAAATATGTGCACGTGATAGGCAAGACTTCCCATATGCCTTCTGCAACATTTTCGTTGCGTCCGTCGCACTTATTCCATTGGAATAACAAAATTTCAAACAAACATCTTTGCTCAACGTTAATTTCCATAGTAAAATTCGAAAAACACACTCGAGGTTGACTTGTTTATAGTGCCGTAAAAAAAACTATGTGACAGATCGCGCTCAAATTTGACATGTAAACATATCACAGTCCTGGTAACATAAGCAAAAAAAAAAGTATGTCTTGTCCTTGTCGAGTTATGGATAAAGGCTCGTTTATATTTGAGCAGAAGGTATATGCTTTTTATGGGGAAAGATCGCGTTTTTCATATATATGTGTTAATATATTATATATGAGCGCTGTTATATTCGGTAAATGAAAAGTAGGGGATTTTCATTTACCGATTTTGGGGACCCGCTAGGTATTATTATATATTTTGATTAATCTTATTGGTTAGCGGATTTTGTTCGAACTTGCCATAAGAATTATAATTTAATTTATGAGATTATGTATGTGTATGGTTTCTTACACAGCACGAGCAAAATCCGCTAAAAAAAATAATGATGTTTTGAGTAATAATGGGTGGGACTTACTTTGACATCCTGACTTATTACAAACCACTTTGTTTGAGAGGTGTTGGCTTCTATTCAGTGCTGGTGCACCTATGTTGTTGAAGATTTGATTGCGTCCTCCTTAGCCATGTATAAATTAGCTACTTGCTTATTTATTTATTGCTTATTTTATATATTTCCCGTTTAATTAAAAACACTGTTGTGTCACCTATTTATGCACCCTGCAAGTTGTATTCAGTCCGATATACCTGTACTCATTTACTGTATATATTTATATAATTATGTACATATACATATATACGAGTATGTTAATTCTGAGCGCAATCTTCTATTTGATTATCTATTTATTATTCTTCATACTCATTCATATTAACGGTATACTCATTTATATACCAACAAGTAATTTTAAGTTCTCCCTCAGGAGGTTTGTATTAGTAGATACATATAAGAGATTCGAATATGAATTCTCATTGGATTTTACAGTATCATGAATTGTTAAAACCACAGTTTATACTAACATAATTACCAACAAGTAGTTTTAAGTTCTCCCTCAGGAGGTTTGTATTAGTAGATACATATAAGAGATTCGAATATGAATTCTCATTGTATTTTACAGTATCATGAATTGTTAAAACCACAGCTTATATTAACATAAGAGAATGTGAAATAAATCAGTTTTTTATTGACCACCAAGACATCGCGTTTACCTTTGGCACAGCCCAAATAATTTGCATACGGTTAGGAAAAACGATTCCTCATTCATCATCATTATCGCTCAAGGTTAACTTGTTGAAGTGCAACTAGTTGGTGGTTGCATCCACGCACCAGGATCGGAGGAAGGACAGCACAACTAAGTGCACCAAACTCTTGTTGCTACGACCGCTTTGGCTTACACGTTAATAGCTAAGGCCCTCACAGATGTATGTATGTATGTCATTCCCACCGCTTCCGCTCGATTGTTCGCTGATGCGCTCTGTTATTCATCCAATTGACTTCGCTGCAGTACAATAGGCAAGTTGCACACATAGATCTTGTTTCGCTATATTCCCAAAGGTGCAAGGTGCATTTCTTTGCGTCATTCAATTTCGGCCGCTGTTTATCGGAGCAAATAACGTTCATTACAATACAGCTCATACTTACTTCGCTTTCGTTACCACTACTGCTACGCAAGTACGCAAAAAAGTGCGTACATTTTAGCGCTTGCTATCATTCGCTATCGTTCATTCTTCTTGATCGACGCCACTACATCTATCGTCTTTGCCACGACACCGCCCACTTGGTTGTTTCGCCACTGCCCAGGAAAATATCCTGAAATTTGTCATTGCTACACTTTTTTTGGCGGACTAGCGCCGCAACATAGGTTATCTAACCACGAACATTTTTGTCACGTATTACATTTTCTCAACTCTAAAACATATTTTTCACGATGTCGTTAGAGGAGTTTAAGCAACAACGAGCCAGTATTAAGAATAATATTTCTCGTATTAAAAACATTGTTGAAGGTAGTCTACAACCAGGTGGTAGGGTGCTTTCCGTAGCAAACTACAAATGCCGACTTGGAATTCTTGAAGCATATTTCAAAAATGTATTATCTACACAAACGGAAATCGAAAGACTGGATCCGGATGATGGCGGTCGTGTAGATCTAAATTAATAATTCAGTCACAACTTTCTGAAGACTCCAATGCCACACCCTCAGACACTACATGTGTTATGCAAGCTGATTCGAAGCTACCTAAACTAAAACTTCCCTCATTCAGTGGAAAGTATTCTGAATATCAAAATTTCATTACATCTTTCAAACAAATCATCCATCGTGAATTTAGCCTTTCTAACATAGAGAAATTTAACCTATTTATCTAAGCCAAATGGAAGTCAGTTGAGAAGCCTGATTGATAAAGCATCCGCAATTTACGATTAGCTGTTATACTTAGGATCCGAAAGACAGATTTCAGATACCATGATCATATACTTAGTTTTCAGAAATCAGAGACCAATCGAAAATGGAAGGAGTCTCTGGATTTTAAAAGCCTGCCGAGCTGGGAAGAATGCACAAATATGTTGGAGACATTGTCAATATCTGAAGTTAATTGATTGTGCTCACCCCGTCGTTCCAGTACATCACACCTCCAACGAAACACAGAAAACAAAGAATCAACGCACTGGTTATTTCGTTTGCTTGTTCGCATCCAACTTGCTCAGTATGTTCGAGTACCAGCAACAAAATACATAACTGCGACCGCTTCAAAGCTCTGAATGTGCAACAACGTTTCGACCATGCAAAGACAAAGGGACTTTGCATTAATTGTTTGTCGAAAGGTCATCAGCTATTGAACTGCCCATCAAACTATAAATGCAGAACTTGCTCTCGTCAACATCATACTTTGTTATATCGTGGAAATACGCCAGACTCATCGAGCTCAAATTTGCCATCCGTCGTTCACACACACATGAACCACTCATCAACGGATCACATTATTCTCCCCACTGCTATGGTATTGGTACGTGGCTCGTCCGGCAACAATCGGCTTGGCCGAGCATTGCTAGATTCTTGCTCACAATTTAACTTCATCACGGATGAACTGTCTCAAAAGTTAATGCTTTCACGAACTAAACATCATATTGAAATTCAAGGTATTGGTAAGTCTTCCACTAATATTAAGTACAAGTCTTCCACTAATATCAAGTCTCAAGTGACGGGAGTTGAATTACCACTTACATTTTGCATCACTTCAAATATAGCTTATCAACCTGAACCGGAAATAGATACATCCTCTTGGAAACTCCCATCCAATATTGTACTTGCTGATAAGCAATTCAATAAATCGAAGAAAATCGACTTGCTATTAGTCACAAAGAGTTTTTTCAGTTTACTTTCTGTAGGCCAAATAAACTCGCAGATAATTTACCTATTTTACAGAAAACGCTATTGGGTTGGGTCGTTTCCGGACGCTACAGAGCAAGCTTCAACGCCTGTAGTACTAAATGTTTACTGGCACACGATTCAATAGATGAAAAGTTGGAACGTCTGTGGCAGATCAAAGAAGTCAATGCATCAGCAGACACGTGGACTAGTGAGCAACATAGCTTCGAAAAATTGTACAATGACTCCGTTTGTAGGAGTCACAGTGGTCGCATAGTAATCAAACTTCCGTTCAAGGACGATCCTACTTGTTTGGGAAACTCGTACTCAACAGCTCTTAGGAGATTTAACGCACAAGACCGCCGCTTGTTACAATCACCTAGCCTCAGGACAGAGTATGTAGCATTTATGGATGAATTCGAACGTTTAGGACACATGCAAGTAGTTCCAAATCCGAATTTGAACCAGCTGCATTATTACATACCTCACCACTGCGTTCTTAAGCCGAGCATCGATGAAGCTGAGGGTCGTCTTCGATGCATCTTGTAAGACAACAACCCAGAAGTCAATAAACGACATTCAAATGGTTGTGCCAACAATCCAAAGCGAACTCGTTATTCTTTTACTTCGGTTTCGTTTACATCGCTACGTGCTTACAGCATATATTTTAAAAATGTACAGGCAGGTATTAGTAAGTGAGGAACATCGCAGTTTCCAGTACATTTTGTGGAGGAGATCGCTTAATCAGGATATTCAAACCTTCCAGCTCAACACGGTTACGTACGGAATGGCAGCTGCACCATATCTCGCTGTACGTGGTCTACATTATCTCGCCGATCAATATGCATCAAAATTCATCGTTGGATCAAGTATTGTAAAATCATATTTTTACGTTGATGATTTGCTGTGCGGTGCTGATTCTCTAGCAGAGCTGTCTCGGATTAAATATGAGGTAACCGAATTGTTAAAATTAGGTGGATTTGAGCTGGCGAAATGGCATTCTAATCACCAGCACTTTAGTTGCGAGCATGCTGATAAAGATCTCAACCTCGATACCTCCGTTACCAGTGCTCTTGGTCTTAAATGAAACCAGAACCATGACAATTTTCTTTTTTAACAAGAGCTGTGGTTCCTTAAACTGGAATGGGATGAATCGGTTCCTCAAAATATACAATCGGCTTAGCATACCTTTGTAAACAATCTTTTGGACCTTGAATCTATTAAAATTCCAAGGTATTGTCTTTCAACTAACATAAAATCTCTCTAAATTCATGGATTTTGTGACTCATCGATTCGTGTGTATGGCTGCGGTCTTTATACACGCATCGTAGACAACGCTAACACTGTTCATGTTCACCTTCTAACGGCGAAATCACGAGCAGCACCTACTAAGCGGCAATCGCTCCCAAAGCTGGAGCTTTGTGGGGCACCGCTGCTTGCTCGACTTTTTGCAAAAATTCAACCTGTTTTAACAAATTTAAATTTCAACACGTTTCTTTGGACAGATTCGCAAATAGTGCTTCACTGGCTTCAAATGCATTCGGCGACACTTTCAGCGTTTGTTGGCAACCGAGTGTCAGAAATCCAAAATTTAACTGCGGATGCCATTTGGAGACATGTACCAACAAAAAGCAATCCAGCTGACATTGTGTCCAGAGGAAGTACGGCATCTGAGCTCGCTAACTCAATTTGGTTCACCGGACCTACGTTTTTTTCAGAAAAGATGTAAGCAAATGGCCCAAACAAACAAACAACGACATTGACATGAAAGTAGTAAAATCAGAAGTTCGAAAATGTGTTTTTAAGGTAACTACAGTTTACAACTACATTCTCGATACGCTAAACAGGTATAGTTCACATATTCGTGAAGTTCGCATCGTAGCATGGATGCTGCGATTCTGCACAAGGCTTAAGGAAGCAGGAACACGAATAGCGACTGGACCTCTCAGTTCTGTTGAACTTTACCGTGCACTGCTTTGCATTGCTTGGAACGTGCAACAACATCACTTTTTTGATGAAATTCGATTGCTACAGAAAGGGGCAACAATTAATAGCGCAATACGAAATCTTAACCCGTTCTTGGAAAAAACTCATGGATTTGAGCTATTGAAGGTCGGTGGACGGCTTGAACTAACTGATCTACCTGAAACACAAAAACATCCCATTTTGTAGCCCAGTAAGTGTGAATTCGTCTCACGATACGTTCGATACCTGCACATCAAAACCTATCACGCAGGACCTAAAGTATTGATACATTTGATTCGGCTGCAGTTTTGGATAGTCAACGCCCGGGACATTGCCAGACGTATAGTTCGTTCATGTATCTATTGCGTTAGATACAAGCCAAAACTACTTCAGCAGATAATGGGTAGTTTGCCTGTTGAACGCCTAACCCCATCGCACCTTTTCGCCAGGTGTGGTGTGGATTTTTGTGGTCCCTTCAACGTTTATTTACGCATCAGAGGCAAGACGCCTTACAAAGTGTATGCAGCTATCTTTGTGTGTTTTGCAACAAAGGCGGTTCACATTGAAGTTGTCTCGGATTTATCTACGGACGCGTTTTTGGAGTCACTCAAGCGATTGATTGGAAGAAGAGGTCTTCCGTCAGATATATCTGCGATAACGCAATCACCTTGTCGACGCTTGCAGAAAACTTGCTGAATTGAAGGCATTTTTATTCAAGAAGGAAAATCAAGATGTCATTGTCAATTACTGTACTAATGAATTCGTCAAATTTCATTTTATCCCACCTAGAGCACCTCACTTTGGCGGCATTTGGTAAGCAGCTGTCAAGTCAGCAAAGGGTCATCTATACCGAGCCATCATGAATACCAAACTGACCTATGAGGATCTAACAACAGCTTTAATAGAAATTGAAGCCGTACTCAACTCTCGGCCTATATCACCACTATTATCAGACCACAGCGATTATGAAGCATTGACACCAGGTCACTTTGTAAATGGCAGTGCCTTAAAATCACTCCCGGAGCGAGCAGCAACAGACAACATTAACTACACCGACAAATGGACTCAAATTAGCGCCATGAAGCAAGTTTTTTGGAAGCGGTGGTCGAACGACTACATTAGCGAACTCCAGGCACGAACAAAATGGGCCGCTGACCATTCCAACATTGCTCAGCATGGCATGGTTATCGTTCACGAAGACAACGTACCACCACAACGATGGCAATTGGGACGCATTTTAGATGCCATACTTGGAAAGGATGCCCGCATTAGAGTCGTCGATATACCAACGCCGAAGGGAGTCATTCGTCGCACCATCCACAAAATCGCACTATTGCCAGTTTGAAAGTTCTTTCAACGGGTCCGGAATGTTGGATCACCTATTTATGCACCGTGCTGTATTCAGTCCGATATAACTGCACTCATTTACTGTATATATTTATATATTTATGTACATATACATATATACGAGTATGTAAATTCTGAGCGCAATCTTCTATTTGCTTATCTATTTATTATTCTTCATACTCATTCATATTAACGGTATACTCATTTATATACCAACAAGTAATTTTAAGTTCTCCCTCAGGAGGTTTGTATTAGTAGATACATATAAGAGGTTCGAATATGAATTCTCATTGGATTTGACAGTATCATGAATTGTTAAAACCACAGCTTATACTAACATAATTACCAACAAGTAATTTTAAGTTCTCCCTCAGGAGGTTTGTATTAGTAGATACATATAAGAGATTCGAATATGAATTCTCATTGTATTTTACAGTATCATGAATTGTTAAAACCACAGCTTATACTAACATAAGAGAATGTGAAATAAATCAGTTTTTTGTTGACCACCAAGACATCGCGTTTACCTTTGGCACAGCCCAAATAATTTGCATACGGTTAGGAAAAACGATTCCTCATCTAAACAAACACTTTGTTTTTTCTTAAATAGCTTTCACAAAATTGATTTTAATTCATATTTTTTATATTAAGTTTCTTTTTTTTATAATTATATTATTTTTGACACAGCCGTCAAGTTTTAACGAGCGAAAATTATTGTACTTAAAAATTACATTTACATACATATTTATACATTTTTTTGTTTTGTTCTCTCTTTGGAAGTAGTAGCGTAAGTATGGTTGCTGGTAAATATTTTAATTAGGAGTAAATTCATGGTGGGTATGTATAGGGTGAGTATAATTCAGTATTTCATTAAATATTAAATTTCTTATATATATTTAAAAATCGATGAGGTCTTCGCTCATGTCTTCTACACTGTCTCCAGATCGATAAACTCTCAACCAAATCGATCATATTGTGAGTGACGGAAGACATGTATCCCATGTTTTAGACGTGCGTACGTTCCGAGGTCCTAATGTTGACTCTGATCACCATATTGTAAAAGAGAAAATACGCACGCACCTCGGTGTATTGAAAAATGTCCGTCAACAAACACAAGGAAGGTTTGAAGTTGAAAAGCTGCAATCACAGCAAACTACCGAGCGGTTTTCTACTCGACTTGCTCACCTGCTCTCTGAGAGCACTCATCAGCAACCCGGTATACGGGAACTGTGAGACGGCATTTCAAGCTCCCTACGTACAGATGAAATTCGGAGAGGTCGCAAAAACAGCTGGTACGATGAGGACTGCCGGGTCGCGCTGGAAAGAAAACAGACTGCCTACCTCGCAACCTTGCGATCGACCACAACGGAATGGGATAGATACCGAGAACTGAAGAGGGAAGCGAAACGTGTCTGCAGACAAAAAAAGAAAGAGGCCGAGATGCGCGAGTACGAGGAGCTTGAGAAGCTGGCCAACAAGGGTAACGCTCAAAAATTCTACGAGAAGATACGGCGACTTACAGAAAGTTTCAAGACCGGAGCAAACTCTTGTAGGACTCTGGGAGTGCGTTAGTGACAGATCCAGCCTGCTGAATGGCAGTGAAGAGGAAACACGCGGAGGTGGTGTGATGACGATGGAAAAGTTGTTCCGTTTCCCGCCTATGAAGAAGGCCGCATAACAATCGTCCGCTTAAGAAACAACAAAGCGGCAGGGGCCGATGGATTACCGGCCGAGCTATTCAAATACGGCGGTGAAGAACTGATCAGGTGCATGCATTAACTACTTTGCAAAACATTATCCAAGGAAAGCATGCTTGACGATAAGAATTTAAGTGTGCTCTGACCAATCCACAAAAAATGCAATCCCTCAGTCTGCGCCAATTACCGTGGAATAAGCCTCCTTAATATCGCCTATAAGGTCCTGTCGAACGTATTGTGTGAAAGACTAAAGTCCACCGTCAACAAACTGATTGGACATTATCAGTGTGGCTTTAGACCTGGTAAGTCAACCATTGACCAAATATTCAACATGCACCAAATCTGCGAAAAGACCCGTGAAAAGAGAATCGACCCCCACCAACTTTTCGTCGATTTTAAAGCCGCATTCGACAGCACGAATAGGAGCTGCCTTTACGCCGCTATGTCTGAATTTGATATCCGCGCAAAACTTATACGGCTATTCCATACCAAACGAGGTTTCAGACAAGGTGACTCTTTATCGGTGACTTTTTTAACTTATTGCTGGAGAAAATAATATGAGCTGCAGAGCTAAATAGAGGAGGTACAATCTTTAACAAGAGTGTACAGCTGCAGGCGTACGCCGATGATATCGATATTATTGGCCTCAACAACCGAAATGGAATGGATCTGGTAGTGAATGAGGGCAAGACGAAATATCTCCTGTCATCAAACAAACAGTCGTCGCATTCGCGACGTCATTGGTGACAGTCACAACTTCGAGGTGGTACATAATTTCATCTATCTAGGAACCAGCATCAACACCAATAATAATGTCAGCCTTGAAATCCAACGCAGAATCACTCTTGCCAACAGGTGCTACTTTGGACTAATAGGCAATTGAAAAGTAAAGTCCTCTCTCGGCAAACGAAAACCAAACTATACAAGTCGCTCATCATACCGGTCCTCCTAGATGGCGCAGAAGCGTGGACGCTGTCAACAACTGATAAGTCGGCCTTAGGAGTCTTCGAGAGAAAAGTTTTGCGAACAATTTATGGTCCTTTGCGCATTGGCAACGGCGAATACCACAGACGATGGAACGATGAACTGTACGAGCTATACGATGATATTGACATAGTTCAGCGAAAAAAGAGACAACGGCTACGCTGGCTAGGTCATGCCATCCAAATGGATGAAAGCACTCTAGCTTTGGAAGTACTCTATGCAGTACCCGCTGGTGGAAGCAGAGGAAGAGGAAGACCTCCACTCCGTTTTAAAGATCAGGTGGATAGTGACCTGGCCTCACTTGGTATTTCCAACTGACGCCAGACAACGAAAAGAGAGGAATGGCGCACTATAATTGATTCGGCTATAATTGCTAAGCGGTGCCAACGCCAATAAAGGAAAAGAAGAGAAGATTCATTAGCTGGTCTTACAACCGGAAGCATGACTAATTGAACGATTGGCCTTGTTATTAGACCAGGTGTAGTAAGTATTTCTACTACTTTAACGCGGTGATCTGGTTTTTAAAAAAACTCTAACCACTCTGCCAAGTCGTCACTCTATTGGGGGGAGGTTGTTCTCTTTGACTACCACAAAATCGTCGACTTATATACATATTTCATTGAGAGGGTTCCGCCATTTGACTCTTTTGTGTAACTACTTGAGATATTCTGCTTTCCAATGTTGGCAGAAGCCTTGATGAAATGTTTTCAGCTTTCGCCAGCGGTTGCTGTCGCGATTTCTTAAATCGGAAATCGCATCGTATTTGCTACTTTCCTGAAATGTCGAGCGGTCCTGTAAAGTCTGCGCCAGTATTGGTTAATGTCGCTCGTTCTGGCCATCAGTTGCTCTCTTTCTGAAAATCATACAAACTTTGCAATTATTGATAACAGTTTTAATCCGACCTTTTTTCCTAACGATCCAATATTTCAACCTCACTAGCTTCAACACTAACTGATTTCCACCACGTAGTGAAATCAAGTTTGCACACTTGACGAGAAGGCAAGAAATTTGGCAATCGAAAGGTGAAATGACGGGGTAGCGTTCATTGTAGGCCAGTGGTGTCATGGCATCCAACACCTACTCTCATGATTCTATTCCTGTCTAGGAAGGGGTTGAGAGTGCTAATGGAGCTTTTGGTGCTCACTGGCTTTGATGCTGCAAGTGCGATGTATTCCTCATGATAACATCGCTTCTGCGTCAGAAGAATTAAACGCAATTTTGCTGTTTTAATTGCCTTTGACGATATCTCCGAATTGTTGTCTGGCGTTGTCAGCTTAAGCACTGGGTGAATTTTGCGATAAAATTTAAAAATCCTGGAAACCACCCGCAAAGCGCGAGAAAAATCGGAAAACCATTGCAAGATGTCTTCTGTGTGTGTAATTCGCGCTGTATGAGTCCTCACAATCTTTTGCTCCAACTATGCTTCCATTATGTCATCTCTTTTTTGTGGCTATTCAGACGGATGTCGTTCCAACCATGACGCACCGTGCCACCACAGAATTTTTTCTGCTACTTCCTTCGGAGATACGCCTCGACCACCTAGATCGGCAGAATTCTCAATAGAATCCACATGATTCCATCCAGTGACTCCAAAGAGTTTTTCGATTTTTGCCACACACAACTGCAAGGGAGCTTCCGCAGCCATGTATGCACGATGGTAGAATCCGTCTATTTGTAGACCACTGGTTGTGCAACGTCGAGCTGTGGGAGTAAGACATTAAATAGTTTTGCTAGTAGTAGCGCACCACATAACTCAGAGCGTGGTAGAGAAATTGTTTTTCTTGGTGCTACTTTAGTTTTACCTTCTCGGAGACATCACAGAAACCATGAAACTCAATTTCAGTCCACGGCGAGAAACTAATCCACCTTGGGATTCTGATTTGCGAGATGTGCGAGGAGGAAATTCTCCCACCGACAGTCCTCTGGATAAACTATCATCCCTGTCAATCTTCGTGAGCCATATATCCTGCATTAGTATTTTTGCCACCAACACGATGGGACCCAACCAGCCTGCCGGGTCGAACAATTTCCCAACACATGATAGCACTTCTGGCTTCGTGTAACTTGGTTTTATTTCCATGTCCTGAACATTGAAATGAAAAATATCATGGCCAGCAATCCATCTAATGCTTAGCATCCTTGCTTCGCTCAAATCGTCAATATTTAAAAAGTCCTCCTTCAACGCATGGTCCTTTGGTAGGTCAGCCGCAAGGTGGCAGGGGGCTCCCTTCAAAAGCTTCTTCAAGTTTATTCCGAGTGCGAATAGTTGTCTCACAATCATGAGCTCCAGCCAGGACATCGTCGGCACACATATGTTGCTTCAAGACTCTTGAGGTTAGTGGATATTTCAAACTAAGATCTTCCGCCAGTTGAAGTCCTTATCGCTAGGTAGAGAGCGCAATTGACTCCGAAGTTTACGGTTTGAACTTTGTAGCCGATGAGTTCCTCCTCATCTGAATATATAAAAAGAATCCGGTGGAACTCTGTGTTAGCCGCCTGTAATAAAATCTGTCTATACACTTTCTCGATGCCAGAATTAAAGACATATTTGAAAAAAATGCTTTCCACAAAGGACCTGCACAAAGCACATCATTTAAACTTTCACCATTTGAGGATGGACTCGACGCATTGAACACTAGTGGTGCTGTTGGGTTCGATTACTGCATTATTTGGTAGGTTATTACATTCTATACTACCTTTGATGTCGCTAGATACTGGCTTCATGTGGCCGAGCGATATATATTCTTGCAACACACTGTAATATTCCGCCTTCAGCTCTGACTGCAGAGGAATTAGTGCACTGCATCCACCCAAAGACTGCCTCCTGAGCAAGGAGAGAACCCAAAACATTCCTTCAAATATTTTCCATCATTATCGCTGGGTACAGTCTATACCAATTGCAAAATCAACCTGGTGAGTTTTTTGAAAGTTGACATCGGCTAAATTGATAGGGGGCAGTAGACTCAAATCCACTTGGGCTACTGTAAGCTGGGGGAGGTTGCCTGTGAGTTGGGGGAGTATCAGGCCGCTTGTCTCAGCCCTCTTGGGCAGCTATACAATGATTCCAGCGTGCTTTCCATGCTTCGTAACATTTCTGGAACGCTTCGACTGGGATGTCCGCGAGTACCCTCGTCACGGGCGCCTCAATCGACTCAAAATGGGTTCCTTTGACCACCGATTTTGTTCCAGGGAACAAAAAAATGTCACAAGGTGACATATCGGGCGAATAAGGCGGTTGTTGCGACACGGCGATCCCTTTAGAGGACAAATACTGGGACACGCTGTGGGCGGTGTGGCACGGCGCGTAGTCGTGATGAAGAATCCAGTTAGGAGCAATCCACATTCATGGCTAAAAAATTTAAACAGGCTTTTAGCGCACTTGAGAGAAAGCTATCTAGTTCCCCCCACCTCGGAATCTGAGCCTTGTCCACCATTTCTTGTTCCCAAAGTGCTAAGGTGATATCAGGAAGCCTGCTAGAAATTAAGAATACAAAAATAGCATCCCAATTGCTGGCCTCAATGCCATACATCTGATGAACTCAGATGGAATTGTTTACCGCTTGTTGCAAGTTTTTAATTTCCGCGCCCCGCTCTACTGTCACTCTGGGCAAGTTGAACATCGTCTTTAATTGACTATTTACCATTATTCTCTTATTTTCGTAACGGTCAGATAAGCTTTGCCACGCGGTTAGCTTCTCCTCGAGCCTTCTGATTAAGGTGGTATAATTTTTGAAACGGGCTCAAACGGGAATTATTAATACATATTGCGGGAAATAAATCCCGAAAAGATGGCAATGCCATGTAGTCACCGTTTTTTTACACATCAAGGAGATTTATTTATTGAATCTGCTTAATTTATAACAATAAGTTTTAAAATCTTAACAACTAATAAATTACTACTTTGACGTAGCAATGGGCGTTAGATAAAAACGTAGCTCTTCAAAATACTGGCAGATCCCTTCTTCGAAGGCGAGTTCGACTTGCTGGGAAGGATAAAACGTTCGCCAGAGGATTCGGATGGTTTTCCAGTTACGACAGGTATTTTTACCAGGTGTTTGCCACTTCTTTGTCTACCATTGGTATGTTTTCCTGTGAGGTATTGCATAGTTTTTGGTTGGATTCCGTACATTTATATTAGCTTTATGAAAGAATTATATAGAAGGATTTTATGACCCAAGCATAAACTCGGTTTTTTACACAGTAACCAATTTAAGCTGGCGGTTTTTAGTTTTAGGTGCTGTATTTAAGCAGAAATATGGCTCTTCCAGGTATGTCGCCTATCTAAGTGGATGCCGATAGGGATGTTTAGTTTCAGTATTGGGCATGTTTCTGTCTTCAGAGTGAATGTGACACGCTTACACTTTTGCTCATTCACTTTTATGCACCAGTTTGACAGCCATCTTCCAACGAGAAAATCACTTAAATTTCTAGTATGTTTGAGGCTTTTATTGGGCACTTGTTTCGACATAAAATAGCGGTATCGTCTGCAAATGTTGAAGTACAATAGGTGCTTTTTCGGACGTCGGAATGTCTGCAGTAAATAGGACATACAGTATTGGTCCCAAAACGCCGCCTTGAGGACCACCAGCCATGATTAAAAACACCTCTGACTTTAACTGCAAACTTTCTGTCAGTAAAATATGATATGAAAATCTGATGGAAATTTTTTGAGAAGGTCATTTAAATTTTATATATACGTCCTTCATACCATACTTTAACGAATACTTGAGGCACATCAAGAAATATTACTGAGCAATACTCTTTCAACTCAAATGCCTTCATGATCTCATTGGTAATGCGACGGACTTGTTCTATAGTACCATGTTTTTCGCGAAAACCAAATTGATGGTTGGGTATAGTTTCGTATTTGTAAAGAAAAGGAGATATGTTGGATTTCAACAAGCGGGCAACAAGCTAATTGGCCCATATTATGAGGGCAGCGTTGAGTCTATTCCGGGTATGGCTATCATGATTATCTGTGACTTTTCCACGCATTCGGAAAATATCCAAGTTCAAAGATGGCATTAAAAAGTTGAGACATGAAAGCAATATTTGGTAGCTCTGTTAGCATTTGTAGTATTATGTGGTCGTATCCAGGCACTTTTTGATATTTAACGTTTTTGCTATGACTTTTATCTCAGATGAGGTCGTAATCACGTCGGTAATAGTCCTAGTGGCATAGTGAGACAAAAGTGAAATCGTAAAATTATTCATTGCTTCATTGGGTGGGAATACTTCGCTACGGACCCAAGTACCGGGTATCTGCCTGAGAAGTTCTCAGTTTCTACTGGTGGCTTAAAGTTCTTTTCCGCCTTCCATAGTGAATTCCTTTGTGAGGAATTCGGCGTCAAGGTAGAGGTAAATATCTTTAAGATGCGTCTCTTCTTCACATTTTAAAGCCAACCTCAGGTTTTTCTCAGCAGCTCTTAGTTTTATTTTAGATGATGGGGATCGACGATTTTGCCATTCTCGGCGTAGTCTGCACTTTTCGATTACTAGGCGCTCAATTAGGCTGTTGATGGTTTGTTTTGAACTTCGAAAACGTTGTGTGGGTTTTGGTGTTGCTACAGAGGCTGCTGTTGAGGATGTTTCGTGCCGGGCTTGATTACGGGCCGGAATTCCTCGTGAATTCCGGCAACGGGGATCGGGGGAGGTGCCGGTCCTTCAGAAAGCTGAAATTCAAAATTACCCTACTTTCTATGCCAAGTGGCTCAATAATTAAAAAACACGAAGGTGGAGCTTAGGTATAGGTACAGATGTACCAAAAAAGTATTTATTCAAAAAATAATCAAAAGGGTACTCACCGGAGATGTTGCTGCGTTCAAGCTGTAATACAAAAGAGAGCGTTAGACTGGCAACTACGGCCTTTTAAAGATTCCACAGAAGGTGGAAATCTAAAACGGACATAACTGCATCTTTCCCATAACTTAGTCGAGTCATGTAGGTATACTGAAAGTACTTGTTTTGAACGCAGCGACATCTCCTGGTTGATTATGATGGCTGCACAGGGTTACACACATAAACATGCCGCCCGCCTTGCAGCATCACTGCAACAGAGATATTTAAATAGATATATAAATATAAGAGTTTTTTTTTGTCTATAAAAATTCTAACTATAATTATCAATTCATGATTACAATTCATCAGCAAAATTACTTCACATTTCAATTTACTTAGGACTAAAGAAGTTTATGACTACGTCTCAATATGGTGTACTGCCGGATATCACCCATCCAAATAACGTGTTCTGTGCGGCTGGCCTGGTTGGCGTTGCAGGCATTAATCCTGGTCTTAAGATCGCTGCGTAGATATCGGCACCTAATATAAAGGATACCGTGCTTTTCCGATAAAAAGATGGGTCGGCCAATCTCAGATTGTCGAATTCGTCGACAACTCTGGCGTCCAGCGTGCGTTCTGGCCTCGTTTTGGTGAGGCTGGGCATCACTCTTGCCCGGATGTGTAGCCTCTCGTGCCAGCCCTTCAAGGTAAGCGTCACTCGATCGCTGTGATCGCTTGATGGCACCTGAAGCCGTCTGACTAGAGCCTTTGATATGCAGGATGCTGGTTGCCCAGGATCGATGAGGGCACGGACCCTTTGCGTTCGTTGCGACTGTCACTATTACTGTCGGCGTGAGGACAGTTCCGCTCGTTCTCTGTACCGTGGTTTTAATTCGCTCCAGTGCGTCTCTCACCCTTTGGCGCCGTCGTCGATGATTGGTACGACTCCTGTATTGTCGTTGCCACTGTTCATCAGGGGGTTGGATTGGCCGCTGGATCACTGACCGGACACTCGACAGTGGCGGTCTGAGTGCCGTCGTATCATTGTGACTTTGTGCTGGTTCTGCTATTTCAACCAGATCTTCGCTGCTGGCATCTATTTCCAACACTTCTTCATCGCTGGACTCGGTCAACGGCTGCGCTCGGTATGGACCGTGTTGCCTCCTGTGCCGACCGTCTACCGCACCATGGCTGTAAGGCACGTCTTCCTCCATTTCCCGCAGGTGAAGGAGACTGTGGTGCCGTTCGTGGCATCGTTCACATGTCCTTGTCGACGGACATCTGCTGGCCATGTGATGCGGCGACAGGCAGTTGGCACAGTGAGGATATAGGAGGACAGCTCGGAGTCTCTCCGTTGGTTCCATCCGGCGCATCTGTCTGCAAAATAGAAGCCGATGGTTGTTTTTGCAAACTGGACAACGGTGTTGGTCTTTCCGGGTGTTGGTGTGGTTGACTCGAACCATTTCGTTACTCTCTGAAAGTAGAAGATACATTAGTTGATTTTACAGCAGGAAGCATGACTAATTTAACGATTGGTCTTGTTATTAGACCCCGTGTGGTAAGGATTTCCACTACTCGGACGCGGTGATCTGGTCATGAAAAAACCCTAACCACTCCGCCAAGTCGCCACTCGTTTGGGGGGATGCTATCCTCCTTTACTACCACAAAATCGTCGACTTCTATATTTCATTGAGAGGGTTCCGCCATATGACTCTTTTGTGTAACTCCTCGAGATATTCTGCTTTCCATCGTTGGCAGAAGCCTTGATGGAGTGCCTTCAGTTTTTGCCAGCGGTTGATGATCGACATCGGGTTTCTATTGGTCTCGGGTTCAGCTATTCCGATTAGCGGGCTTCTAATTAGAAAATGGCAGTGGCATCTGTCGGCTAATAATTGCATAATTGAAAGCCATGAATTGTTGGCACGGTTGCACTCGGTGTGTGCCTACCCAGCGGTATAAGTCTCCAAAAGGAGATGTTCGTCAGAACGGTTCCTCCACTAACAAATATTAGGGAAACCGAATGCTTTGCGCAGGTATTCCGTAAAAAGGGGTGTCGCCTTTCTTTTTATACGGCGAGGGGAAAATTATCCCAGTGTACTTGGTGTGCCATGGTGGCGTGCGCTATACAACTCTGTCCCTTTGGGTAATGGGGGCGGCGCCAAATGATTGGGCACCAATACACACTCGCCTGAGAATTCTGACGGCCGACGCGTAGCTTGCGGCCTGGCTCGTAAGTGCGTGCCGGATCAGATTCTAATAATCTACAGAAGTGTGCACATCTTTTTGCGCGGTCGTGCGATATATATTTGTGAAAAAAAGATAAAATAAGATTTTATTTAAGATTATTTTTTAATAGTGCCAGTCGAGGCAAATATTTGTTGGCAGTTGAAGCCAAGTAAGGGCAGTCGAAGCCCATAGTGTTTATTTATAGTTTTTTGTGGTTTCCAGTGACGGAACCGAAGTTTGGCGGCATCACCGGAGGAGCACCGAAGTTGGGTACCCACACCCGACTGCGAAACTAAGTATCATTCTGTCTATTTATTGTTGTCGTACGTTTTTTTTGTCGTGCCGACAGTGTCGTTCCTTCGTCTTTCCCATACCCATCCTTTTAGCATCCCGCACCCAGAGCCCAGTCATACAGGCGGGTTAAAGCTACCCCCGGCAGCACGGGAGTAGTGCGAGTAGGTTCGTAACCAGTTTGGTTGGACCACACCTCGGGTGCACCCCAAAAACATATTTTGATTATTTTATGTGTGTACATATACGTTTAGTTTTGCTCTAGTGTTTAATTATTGTTGCGCGATCTTCGTTTATCTAAGTCAGCGGTGATCATTTTACTTGGTAGTAGTTGTTGTTCTTGCACTTAGCTGTTGACCCACGCCGCCTCCACTAAGCTGGCCGGTCGCTTGTTAGTTTTTGTCATCTCCTTTTTGTGCGGTAGTTTGTTTTGTTGACGTGTGTGGTTGTTGGTAGGCGCTTGACCAACAGCCACTGTAGGTATACATATGTATGTACGTATGTACATACGCACATACATATTGTTAATTAAAAAAAAGTGGAGGTGACAAATTGGCACCCAACGTGGGGCCCGATATTTAAAAGCATTTTTGTTTTAATAAATTTCTGCTATTTGGTTTCAGCGAATTTTTATAGGTTCTTGTGTCGTTGGTTTTTGTTTTTATAATATTTAACAATAACAATTTTTTATTTTTTTCTTTTTGTTAGTTAGGCATTCCAATAGTGGAAGTAGCGAGGAAGTAAAGAAGAGATTGGGATTCGAACCAAGGCCCATCAGGAGATTAGTTAGTATATATTTATTACAAAGGAATTTGGTGAGTCCGTTCCGTTTTGGTAAATTTGCAATTTGTTTGTTCGTTGCGGTACATTGTATTGGCGTGTTTTATACCAGTAGGAAAAATTGTATGTCGAGTGGGTAGATACTGGTCCAGAAGTAACCAGTAGTAGTCCTGCCCAAAATTAGGTTGTGTTTTTTTTGTTTTTTTTTTGTTAATTAAGGATTTTTGTTGTTTTTTTTTATTGTTTTTGATTAAAGACTTTTTTTAAAAAAAAACAATTGTTTTGATAATTGTTGTGTTGTCAGAGTAGACTATATCTGTTTTTTTTTTATTTTATTAATTTTTTTTTGTTTTTTGTGGTTAGGCTCTTTTTCTTTCTAACTAAATATTTTTCTTTTTTGGTTTTATTTCTTGTTTTTTTGTTGAGTTAACGTTTTTTTAAAATGGAGATTAATCGTTTAGCGCAAGATGAGCTCGCGTACGAGATGGAGGCACGCGGCCTTCCAGTCGGTACGCTCGAAGCCATGCGTAAGTCGCTTAGGGCATCGCGATTAATCGAGCGAAGAGGGTCGGTAAACCTGTTTCAGGACTGCCCCTTCAGTTTCGACGAGGATAAGACGGCGGTCGAGTCGAAACTGGAGGAGGTGGAGCATTTAATCGCGTCGGTATCGGGTGGAGGCAAGCCATCGCATGGAGCGAAAGCGATGGCGAAGATCGAATGGTGCCTTTCGCGAATCGGACGGGCGCGACCGGGAAGCGACGGCGAGATGACTCAGCAGATGGAGCTGAAGAGCAAGTTGTTGCTCCATCTCGCCGAATTACAAGAAGTAGTCGGCAACTAAGAAGCCGAAGAAAAGGGGATCGTTTCGGTAGAGTGCTTGGGTGTCACTCGTGCGGACCCGATAGCACCCCCGCCCGTGGAGGTACGACGCGTTGTTTAGGAGACAGCCGAGTCTCAGAAGCCGGTAAACTTGTCGAAGTGGGACGTCCATGTCGACGGCGAAAAAGCGGGAATGTCGCTCTTCGCATTTCTCGAACGGGTAGACGAGTTGAGTGAGGCACGCGGTGTGACCCAAGCTCAACTCTTCCGAGGTGCGGTAGATTTGTTTGCAGGAAAGGCGTTATTATGGTTTAGGTCTGTTAGGAAGACCCTAGGTAGCTGGGAGGAACTGGTAAGAGAGTTGAAGTTGGAGTTTTTGCACCCCAACTACGAAATCTCTTACTAGATGAGATTAGGAGAAGGACTCAGGGCGCGAATGAGTCCATCGGAGTATATGTAGCGGATATGAAGGTAATGTTTGGTAGGCTTCAGGAGCTTCTATCTGAGAAAAAGATGTTAGGATTTATTAGGGCGAATCTTCAACCATTCTACCAGACTCAGTTGGGACTGGTGACAATAGGGTCGATTTCGGAACTAGTTGCTTTAGGTAGGCAACTAGAGGCGGTTAGGTCATCGGTGGATGCTTTTGTCCCTCCTCCGAGCCATAAGGCCAAAGGTTTATTGGAACCTGACTTGGCTTATGTCTCGGCTGGTGTAGAGGTCGCTGCTGTAGCGGAGCCAGACCTAGTTGATAGCTTTAGGCCGGGGTCAAATACCCGATGCTTTAATTGTAGGCGGTTTCGCCACATTTCAGCAGGTTGTAAGAAGGGGATAAAGTGCTTCGGGTGCGGTAGACCTGGTGAGCTAGTGAACCTGCTAACTCCCAGATTGAAGAGGTTAGGTTGGCGTTTTCGTTGGTGAAGGACGGTCACGACGAACGCCCGTATTTGGATATTAGGATCCATGGTTTCGCTTTTAGGGCTTTGTTGGATTCTGGTGCGACCAGAACAGTAATAGATCGGCTAGGTTGGCAGAAATTGAGAGCGTATGGAATTAGGGGAGTTCAGTTTCGAATTTTTTGAGAGTGACTCCGCTGATGGAGGTCCTATCTCGGTGTTAGGTTCGGTCTTGTTGCCAATCGAGGTGGAGGGCAAGTCGGTTCTCCTGGAATGCCTCGTGGTTCCAGAGTTACCTCAGGGCGTAATCCTTGGCATCGATTTTTGGGCTAAGGCGGGTATTATCCCGGATATATCGAGAATGAGGTGGTCGTTTTCTCGTTGGTGGCAATAGTGGATCACTCCGAGTTAGGCGATAGGGAACCTAGGGCATTAGGTAAACTAATAGCTGGGGCGTTCCAGGCTATGCCGGAAGGGCTAGCCCGGACCCATTTGGTCGAGCATAAGATCAGGGTAAAAGCAGGAGTTGAACCTGTGAAACAGCGTTATTACCCTGTGTCTCCCGTCATACAGTCGCGTATGGACGAGGAGATTAAGGATATGCTTGACAAAGGGGTGATAGAGAAATCACATAGTCCTTGGGCGTCTCTAGTTGTAATGATCAGGAAGAAAGACGGTACATATAGGTTTTGTGTAGATTACCGGGTTTTGAATAAATGTACCGAGAAGGATAGTTACCCTCTTCCATAAGTGTCGGCGACCTTAGATAAGCTAAGGGATGCCAAGTTTCTGTCCAGTCTGGACATTAAGTCCGCGTATTGACAAATTCCGGTGGAAGAGCAGTCGAGGCCCTTCACCGCATTCACGGTACCAGGTAGCGGGCTATTTCAATTTAAGAGGATGCCATACGGTTTGCATAATGCACCGGCAACTTGGCAGAGATTTATAGATTCGGTCATAGGACCAGAGTTAAAACCTCATGTTTTTGTGTATTTAGATGATATTATCATCGTTACAGATAATTTTGAGAAGCATTTAGAGATTTTGAAGATTGTCTAAGATAGATTAGCTAGTGCAGGGCTCAGATTAAATAGAGATAAATGTAATTTTTGTAGGTCTGAGTTAAAATATTTGGGCTACATGGTGGACAAGAACGGTCTACACGTAGACCCCGAGAAGGTAGAGGCGATGCTTCGGATTGAGGTACCGAAAAATGTAAAGCAAGTGCGGTCACCTCTCACCGATTTAACAAAGAAGAACCGAAAATTCAATTGGACTGAAGATTGTGAAAGGAGTTTTAGAGAAGCGAAGGAACGCTTGGTGACAGCTCCGGTTTTGAGTTGCCCGGATTTTGATAGACGTTTCACAATCCAGACAGACGCGTCTGATTTCGGTGTAGGTGCGGTGCTAACGCAGATGTTTGATGACGGTGAGAGGGTGATAGCTTTTTTGAGTAGGTCCTTGAACAAAGGAGAGCGAAATTACTCGACGACCGAAAAGGAGTGTCTAGCGGTTCTGTGGGCGGTTGAGAAACTGCGACCATATGTTGAGGGCGCTAAGTTTACGGTCGTCACAGATCATTATTCACTTATTTGGTTGAATAAGTTGAAGGATCCGTATGGTAGGTTAGCTAGGCGGGCTTTGAAACTCTAGCAGTACGATTTTGATATAGGGCATCGGAAAGGCAAGGAACATGTGGTTCCAGATATGCTATCCCGAAGTGTGCCAGTTATTGCTGAGGTGACTACTGCCGATCCTTGGTTGGCAAGGATGGTGCGGTTAGTAGAGAAAACGCCTTTGTCGTATCCAGCTTGGAGAGTTGAAGGTGGCAGCCTCTACATGTTTATTAGGTCGAGATTTCCTTCTGTTTACGGTGATTCACCATAGTGGAAAAAAGTAATAGGGCGTGATGGTAGAGGTGAGATTTTAAAACAATGTCACGACAATCCGTTAGCAGGCCATATGGGTGTGAAAAAGACTTTTGCGCGGATTTCACAAAAGTTCTACTGGCCAAGGATGAAGTCGGACATTGCGAAATATGTTAGGGCGTGTAAAACTTTTCAACAGGTGAAACCTGAGAATTCACAGCCAGCTGGGGGTATGATAGAGAGGACCAAGGCAGTCGAGCCTTGGGAAATGGTTTGTGTAAATCTGGTAGGGCCTTTAGTGAAGTCGTCACAAGGCTACCAGTATATTTTGACAGTAGTAGACTAATTTTCCAAATTTCCCCTCCTATTCCCTTTGCGTACTCCCACGGCAAAAAGCGTATGCAAACAATTGGAGGACAATGAATTTCTTTTGTTTGGAGTTCCTCGGTCGGTTGTGTGTGACAATGGACCCCAATTTAGGAGTCGAGAGCTTCGGGGCCTCTGCGGTGACTATGGCGTCCAACTCCGGTACACCGCATACTATCACCCACAGGCTAATCCGGCCGAGAGGATCAATCAGATCAATAAAACGACACTTAGGGCTTATATATCAGAGAACCAGAGGAAATGGGATCAACAGTTAGCGAAGGTAGCATGCTGTATTAGGACAGCGCAGCACGAAGTGTTAGGAGCTACACCATATTTTGTGAATTTCGGTAGGGAAATGGCGGTAGAAGGCAGTAGAGACTTCATAGACAGTTTAGGAGTTCAGGAGAAACTAAATTGTCAGGAGCGAGCAAAGAGACTCGAAGAGATTAGGGCCAACATTAGAACTAGGTTAGAGCAGGTGAGTGAGAAGCTTACGAGGCAGTACAATCTCAGACGACAAGATGTACAGTACATGCCTGGAGAGTTAGTGTGGAGGAAGAATTTTATGCTGTCGGATGCAGCGAATTTTTATGCAGCGAAGTTAGCGCCAAAGTATGTAGGGCCGTTTGTCGTTAGGAAGAGAGTGTCACCGTGGACATACACACTGACAGATGACTTAAGCACAGACAAAGGGACTTGGAACGGTAAAGAGTTGAGGCCATATAGGGATTGATAGGATACGGTAGGAAATTTCCGTTCCCTGACCAAAAGGAAGATTCCTTCCTTATCGTTGAGGAAGGGGTGGAGTTGTCGCGTACTGGCCGCAACAAAAAGTTCTTTTGTGTTTGTTTGTTCATTTCCTTTGTTTTGCCTAATATTCCTTTCACTCCAAGCGTTGGCAGTGGCATCTGTCGGCTAATAATTGCATAATTCAAAGTCATGAATTGTTGGCACGGTTGCACTCGGTGTGTGCCTACCCAGTGGTATAAGTCTCCAAAAGGAGATGTTCGTCAGAACGGTTCCTCCACTAACAAATATTAGGGAAACCGAATGCTTTGCGCGGGTATGCCGTAAATAGGGGTGTCGCCTTTCTTTTTATACGGCGAGGGGAAAATTATCCCAGTGTACTTGGTGTGCCATGGTGGCGTGCGCTATACAACTCTGTCCCTTTGGGTAATGGGGGCGGCGCCAAATGATTGGGCACCAATACACACTCGCCTGAGAATTCTGACGGCCGACGCGTAGCTTGCGGCCTGGCTCGTAAGTGCGTGCCGGATCAGATTCTAATAATCTACAGAAGTGTGCACATCTTTTTGCGCGGTCGTGCGATATATATATTTGTGAAAAAAAAGATAAAATAAGATTTTATTTAAGATTATTTTTTAATAGTGCCAGTCGAGGCAAATATTTGTTGGCAGTTGAAGCCAAGTAAGGGCAGTCGAAGCCCATAGTGTTTATTTATAGTTTTTTGTGGTTTCCAGTGGCGGAACCGAAGTTTGGCGGCATCACCGGAGGAGCACCGAAGTTGGGTACCCACACCCGACTGCGAAACTAAGTATCATTCTGTCTATTTATTGTTGTCGTACGTTTTTTTTGCGTGCCGATAGTGCACCTCGGGTGCACCCCAAAAACATATTTTGATTATTTTATGTGTGTACATATACGTTTAGTTTTGCTCTAGCGTTTAATTATTGTTGTGCGATCTTAGATAAACGAAGTCAGCGGTGATCATTTTACTTGGTAGTAGTTGTTGTTCTTGCACTTAGCTGTTGACCCACGCCGCCTCCACTAAGCTGGCCGGTCGCTTGTTAGTTTTTGTCATCTCCTTTTTGTGCGGTAGTATGTTTTGTTGACGTGTGTGGTTGTTGGTAGGCGTTTGACCAACAGCCACTGTAGGTATACATATGTATGTACGTTTGTACATACGCACATACATATTGTTAATTAAAAAAAGTGAAGGTGACAATGTGGCGAATTCTTCCATCGTGAATCGCATCGCATTTGCTACTTTCCTGAAATGGATTTTGAAGCTCTTCACCCCCGCCTCCCACAGCCCTCCCATATGAGGTGCTCCGGGAGGTATGAAGTGCCCACTTATCTCTTGAGGAGCATATGACTGGTTGGCAAGTCGGAAGACTTCTGACAAAAACTGTTTAAATTCCTGCTTTAGGGTTTTACTCACGCCTACGAAGTTTGTTCCGTTGTCTGAGTACATGTTGCGAGGACAGCCACGTCTGGCCACAAATCTTGAGAATGCTGCAAGAAATGTGGTGGCCGACAGATCGCTGGTTGCCTCCAGGTGTATTGCCTTTGTTGCAAAGCACACAAATACGCAGACATACCCCTTTGTAATCAAAAATGCCCGACCAGTGTAATTCTTAATGTCGAGCGGTCCTGTGAAGTCTACGCCGGTATTGGTAAATGGCCTAGATAAGGTTGTTCGTTCAGGAGGTAGGGTTGCTATCAGTTGCTCTCTTGTCCTCTTTCTGAAATTAAGACAAACCTTGCAATTATTGATAACAGTTTTGATCAGACCTTTTATCCTAACGATCCAATATTCTGACCTCACTAGCCTCAGCATTAGCAGATTTCCACCATGTAGTGAAATTAAATGTGAAAACTTGACAAGGAGGCGAGAAAATTGGCAATCGTAAGGTAAAATAATGGGATTGCGTTCGTTTTAGGCCAGTGATGACATGGCAAGTCTACCACCTACTCTCATGATTCCATTCCTGTCTAGGAAGGGGTTGAGAGTGCTGATGGGGCTCTTGGTGCTCACTGGCTTTGATGCTGCAAGTGCGATGTATTCCTCATGATAACACCTCTTTTGCGTCAGAAGAATTTAACGTAGTTTTGCTTCTTTATATATCTCCGAATTGTTGTCTGGGGCTGTCAGCTTAAGTACTGGGTGAATCTTGCGGTAAAATTGAAAAATCCTGGAAACTACCCCTAACGCGCGCGAAAAATCGGAAAATCTCTGCAAGATGTCTTCTGTGTGTCTAATTCGCGCTGTATGAGATCTCACAATCTTTTGCTCCAATTCTGTATCCATGATGTCATCTTTTTGTGGCCATTCAGACGGATGTCGTTGCAACCAAGCCGGGCCGTTCCACCAGATGTCGCTCTCAGCTAGTTCCTGAGGAGATACGCCTCGACTACCCAGATCGGCAGGATTGTCAATAGAATCCACATGATTCTATCCAGTGACTCCAATGAGTTCTTCGATTTTTGCCACACGGTTTGCCACAAAGGTAGTCCAGCTGCAAGGGGGCTTCCGCAGCCATGACAAAACGATAGTAGAATCCGTCCATTTATAAGCAACTGGTTGTGCAACGTCGAGCTGTGGGAGTAAGGCATTAATTAATTCAGCTAGTAGTAGCGCACCACATAACTCTAAACGTGGTAGAGAAATTGTTTTCACTGGTGCTACTTTGGTTTTACCTACTAATAGGTGTATCTCGGGAGGTCTATTTAGTGTGCGATCACGCACTCTCACATATAGAGCTGCTGCATATGCCTTTTCGGAGGCATCGCAGAAACCATGAAACTCAATTTCATTCCAAGGTGTGAAACTAATCCACCTTGGAATTCTAATTTTCGAGATGTGCGAGTAGTTTTTGAGGAAATTCTCCCACCGTAAGTAAATTCCTCTTGGTGAGCTGTCATCCCAGTCAATCTTGGTGAGCCATATAGCAAGCATTAGTATTTTTGCCTCCACCACGATGGGACCCAACCAGCCGGCCGGGTCGAACAATTTCGCAACACAGGATAGCACTTCACGCTTCGTGTAACTTGGTTTTATCTCCATGTCCTGGACGTTGAAATGGAAGCTATCATGGGCGGCATTCCATCGAATGCCTAACATTTTCGCTTCACTCAAGTCGTCAATTTCTAAAAAATCCTCCTTCAATAAGTGGTCTTTGGGTAAGTCATCCTTAGTATTTGAAGTCCATTTCCGCAAGGGGAAACCAGCTCCCTTTAAGGCTTCCAAAAGTTCATTCCTAGTGCGAATGGCTGTTTCACAATCATGGGCTCCAGCCAGGACAGCGTCGACAAACATGTGCTGCTTCAAGACTCTTGAGGCTAGTGGGTATTTCAAACTAACATCTTCCGCCAGTTGACACCAAAGGTTACGGTTTGGAGTTCGTAATCCATGAGTTCCTTCTCATCCGACTCTCTAAAAATAATCCTGTGGAACTTCGTGTCAGCCGCCTGTAAAAGAATCTGTCGGTACACCTTCTCGATGTCTGCATTAAAAACATATTTGAAAAAACGCCATTTTAGTAACAGCGCGATAAGGTCGGCTTGCAACACGGGACCTGCATAAAGCACATCGTTTAAGCTTACACCATTTGAGGATGGATTCGATGCATTGAACACTACGCGGACCTTGGTAGTGGTGCTGTCAGGTTTGATGACTGCATGATGTGGTAGGTAATAACCTCCTGTACGACCTTCGATGTCGCTAGCCACTGGGTTCATGTGACCGAGCGATATATATTCTCGCAACACACGGTGATATTCCGCCTTCAGCTCTGGCCTTCGTGCCAATGATGCTTCACTGCGGAGGAATTGCTGCACTGCGCTGTTTCGAGAATATCCAAGATTAACATCCTCTGGGAAGTCCTTCTTAAATGGTAATGTTACTACATATCTTCCATTATTTTCTTTCGTTGTCGTACTTGTATAGAGCTGTTCACAGAATGCTTTCTCAGGTGTAATCGGTTTTTTGCTTGGAACTTGTTCGAGCTCCGAAAATCTAGTGAGATCTGAGCTCGTGATTTCACTATGCAAGAAAACATATGATTTCTGCCATTTGTTTGAGGATTTCGGGGCTGGTCCTGTCAGGATCCATCCAAAAACTGTCTCCTGCGCGAGGAGGGAGCCCAAAATATTCCTTTGAATATTTCCCATCATTATTGCTGTGTACAGGTCTGCACCAATCACCAAATCAACCTGCTGACTTTTATAAAAGTTGACATCGGCTAAATTGATCGGGGGCAGTCAGTAGACTCAAATCAACTTGGTCTACTGTAAGCTGGGGAAGGTTCCCTGTGAGTTGGGGTAGAATCAGGCCTCTTGCCTCAATTCTAGTCTCGGGGTTAACAGGAGAACCTATAACCAAACGTGCGGCTTCTCGTACGTTAGCTGGTGTCGTTGCGTTGATGCCACTTATCTGAAAGTCCACAGGTTGAGTTGGTAGTTTAATGCGCCTTTGCAGCCGCTTTGTGATGAACGTGCCCTCTGAGCCCGACTCCAAAAGTGCCCTTGCTTCGTAATTCACTCCGTTGTAGCATATGTGTACCATCGCAGTGCCTAAGATAATGTTTTGTGCATTTATTGCGAACAGTGCCTGAATGTTGCCGCAAGTAGTTGGAGATTGTGTACCCTTATCCCCACTGTTACCGGGTTGAGAACGACTGGTTGTGGTCGATGGCTTGTTTCCTGTCGGTGTCCTATGTAGCAATGAATGATGCCGCTGGTGACAACTGAAACAGCTAAAAGAACTCTTGCAATCGCGTGCAATATGTGAATGTGCTAGGCAGTTCATGCACAAGTTGTATTTCCTTACTACCTCAGTCCGGTCATCCACCTTCATTGCTAAAAATTTTGGACAGGCCTTTAGCGCATGCGATGAGTCTGGGCATAATCTACAAACAGTCTGGGAAAATTGAGTATGGTGACTAGACAACTTTTTCCCATATGGTGTTACATGAGCCCTATTTTGTCCTCCTTTAGATACTCGCGTACTTTGAATATCTGATACAGTTTCTAACGTCTGGAACCTACTAGAGAGAAAGCTATCCAGTTCCTCCCACCTCAGAATTTCGGCCTTGTCCACTATTCCTTGTTCCCAAAGTTCTAGGGTGGTATCCGGAAGCCTACTAGAAACTACTAGAAGGAATACAAAAATAGCATCCCAATTGCGGATCTCAATTCCATACATCTGAAGAACTGAGATGCAATTATTTACTGCTCGTTGCAAGTTTTTAATTTCCGCACCGCGTTCTACTGTAACTGTGGGTAAGTTGAATAACGTCTTTAATTGACTATTTACCATTACTCTCTTATTTTCGTAACGGTCGTATAAGCTTTGGCACGCTGTTTCAAAACCATCATTAGTTAATGGAGATTTCTTGACGATATCCTTGGCTTCTCCTCGAGTCTTTTGATTAAGATGGTATAATTTTTCAACTGGGGTCAAACGGGAATTATTAATGTATATAGCTGTAAATAAATCCCGAAAAGATGGCCATGCCATATAGTCACCGAAAAATATTTCGGTGTCGCAAGGGGGGAGATTAATATTCAAACTTGGGGCCGATTCCGGTTCTCGAACTGGAGGATTCACCGTTGACGAGCTCTGCTGCACAAATGTTAGGTTGTGGATGGTTTCACCCATCAATGCCGCGCACGTCAGGTATGCTGCGTAGCAATCCTGGTACCGAGACTTTGCAGCAAGCATAGCCGATGTATCCGATTCTCCTCCTGAAAGGTTTCGCGAATGTCCGTCAAACGTCTCCTTGACGTTTATTCATAACGCCTTAAGTTCTTCTTTCTGGCTTTCTAGAGAGAAGACCGAATGATTTGCACTTGGAGTGTTGTCATACAACTGTTCAAACTCTAAAAGTGCATCACAGGCCCGAAAAAAATCATTGGCGCTTGCCATTTTACTTTTAATTTAGGTGATGGATAGCAAAGGCCAAAAATTTAAAAAACCCAAGTAGTTGGATTAAACCAATTCAACAATCCCCAAGTTTGCAAAGTTAAAAGGGAAGCTCAACTAATTTTAAGTGATTTAAACTCACTTGCCTATATTTTCCGTATTAAGGCAAAAACGTGGCAAAGAACCAAGTAGTTGGATTAAACCAATTCAACAATCCCAAAGTTTGCAAAGTTAACAGGGAGACTCAACTAATTTTAATTGATTTAAACGCACTTGCCTATATTTTCCGTACCCAGGCAAAAACGTAGCTTCTACCGCGAAAATTCTATGAAGATATAGTGAAAGTAGGAGTGCCTGAGGTACTTCCGTAATACCAAGGCACAGGCCTTAATTTCAATTTATATTCAAAGAGCAAATTTTAGTTGTTACGCAGGTAAGAATAGTACTTATGCAGTACCCGAATATATAAATTATTCAAATAGTTCGAAATAATAATAATTGTATTGAAATTTTTTTTTAAATTAATATATGAGTAAAATGAGTTGTCAAAGCAGGTAAGTATGGTACTTATGCAGTACCCGAATATATAAATTATTTAAAATTGTTTGTAATAATAATAAACTGAATTGCATACACTCACCCGTAACGATGGTTTGCTGCTATGCTTACAGTTCGTTGGGCCGTTGGTATGGGCCTTGCTGTTCCGTTGGGCCGTTGGTATGGGCCTTGCTGCTCCGTTGGGCCGTTGGTATGGGCCTTGCTGATTCTGTTGGGCCGTTGGTTTGGGCCTTGATGCTAACGTTGGGCCGTTGGTTTGGGCCTTGCTGCTAACGTTGGGCCGTTGGTTCGGGCCTTGATGCTTAGTCGCACTGCCGCCTAATCTTTTGGCCTTTAATTGCCGGCGAACAGCACTTGCGCTTTGTCTTGTGGCTTAGTCGCCGGCGCTCTATTCCTAAACACACAAAGAAATCTATTTTCGCACTGACGCCTTACCATATGACACCTAGTGCCGGCGTTCAGCACTCGCGCCTCACCTTATGGCCGTACAGCCGGCGCTTGTATAAAAATAAAAAAAAGGTTCTACGCCGCACTGACGCCTGACCGTATGGCACTTAGTGCCGGCGTACAGTACTCGCGCCTTACCTTATGGCCGTATAGCCGGCGCTCCTAACTATTTGGTGGGGTTGCGCTTTGCCTGTGGCTTTTTTTGAAGCCTGCACACCCACTCTTACACACTTTATAGTAAGGCGCATTACCTGATGGCTTTTCTGAAGCCTGCGCGCCCACTTTCACACACTTTATAGTGGAGCGCTTTGCCTGCGGCTTTTCTGAAGCCTGCGCGCCCACTTTCACTCACTTTATAGTGGGGCGCTTTGCCTGCGGCTTTTCTGAAGCCTGCGCGCCCACTTTCACTCACTTTATAGTGGGGCGCTTTGCCTGCGGCTTTTTTGAAGCCTGCCCACCCACTTCACACACTTTATAGTAGGGCGCTTTGCCTGCGGCTTTTATGAAGCCTGCGCGCCCACTTTCACTATCACCTTTTTTCACTATTTTACACTTTTATAGTGCTGGCGCCTAGTGCCCTTTTCTGGGTCTTTTGCCTTGCACTTTTTCCACTGTATAGTGGGGCGCTTTGCCTATGGCTTTTCTCAGCCTGCGCGCCCACTTCTTTTCACTTTTTTTTTTTTGCTATTTGCACTTTATAGTGCTGGCGTCTAGTGCCCTTTTCTGGGTCTTTTGCCTTGCACTTTTTCCACTTTATGGTGGGGCGCTTTGCCTATGGCTTTTCTCAGCCTGCGCGCCCACTTCTTTTCCCTTTTTTTTGCTGTCTTGCGGGGATGGAAGTAAATGTAATATAGGTATTGTTGCAATTTTTTTCAAATTACTTACCCGATTCCTTTCCAATTACCTGCTTACCTCCTCCTGGTTGTTGGATGCTGGTCGATTTTTTCTTGGCTCCCACTCCTGTTGGTCTTGTTCAAATTTTCCTTTTTTCGAAATGGCCGCTGTTCAACTTTTCAACCGTTCTCTTTGACTGTTCCTTTCCGAACAGCTCCAATGGAAGTTGAGCAGGGTTGTGTTTTTTCCTATTTCTTTTTTAACAGATTAGCGACTTGGCAAGAGTAGCAGAGATGACTTTACTCTTTTTGAATATTCTATAGGGTACGTATTATTTCCACTACGGAATATTCAAAAAAAGATTTTTTTTTTTTTTTAATAAATAAATAAAATATTAGTTAGGCTTTCTTTTAAGATCCGGCTCGAAGGACCATGTTTCGTGCCGGGTTTGATTAGGGGCCGGAATTCCTCGTGAATTCCGGCAACGGGGATCGGGGGAGGTGTCGGTCCTTCAGAAAACTGAAATTCAAAATTACCCTACTTTCTATGCCAAGTGGCTCAATAATTTAAAAACACGAAGGTGGAGCTTAGGTATAGGTACAGATGTACAAAAAAAGTATTTATTCAAAAAATAATCAAAAGGGTACTCACCGGAGATGTTGCTGCGTACAAGCTGTAATACAAAAGAGAGCGTTAGACTGGCAACTACGGCCTTTTAAAGATTCCACAGAAGGTGGAAATCTAAAACGGACATAACTGCATCTTTCCCATAACTTATTCGAGTCATGTAGGTATACTGAAAGTACTTGTTTTGAACGCAGCGACATCTCCTGGTTGATTATGATGGCTGCACAGGGTTACACACATAAACAGAGGACAAACAGCTGAATAAGTTAATATTGTCTTCTATATCCATTTCACATATTACTTCAGTTTCCACTTGCATGTGGGTGTTAAGATATTTGTTGTACTTAAGCCAATTGGTTATGGGCGTTGTCAGCCCATGTGGTTTTTCAACTATAGTAGGTTGTTCGAATAACTTGATCATAACGTGCGAATGATCGGAGGACAAGTAGGAAATGACTTCTGCATTTATAAGGTTTCTATCAAAGTTTTTTGTAACTGCAAAATCTATAAGATCAGGTATTTTGTTTGGACCAGTTGGCCAATATGTAGGTTGCCTCGGAGAAGTATATAATTGTTGACCTTTTGGGTTAACAAGACGGGAATCCCAGTACGTGTGTTTGGCATTGTAATCGCCACCGGCAATAAATCAATTACCCAGAGTACTAAAAAATCATTAAATTTCTTATCTGTTATAGAAAACCGTGGTGGACAATAGATGGCAGAGATTACTAGTTTCTTTTCTCGATTTTTGAGGCAGACTGAAGTTGCTTGCATGTAAGGTATAACATTCTAAGAATTGATGTTTTAGTCTATTTCGAATGAGAATAGCTGTACCGCCATGCGCCTCAGCATTCGGATGGTTTGTGCTGAAGAACTGATAGCCAGCTATTGTATATGAAAGTTATACTTGTTTGTTAAATGCGTCTCAGCCAGTATCATAACGTCTAATTCCTGTTCTTTTAAAAACTTACTAAATTCCGCCTTGTGTTGGCTAATGCCATTTGCGTTTCATATACAGAGTTTTAGTTCACTAATTTTTTATTTACAATAGCAAACAACATCTGATTTTGGGCTTTGATTAGTTGAGTCCCGAATCATATTTTGCATGGTAGATATAAATTGTGTCATACAATTGTGTTCTACCTTGCACATTGGTAGCTGTACTTTGTTTTTGTTAATAATATTAAGTAATGTAGGAATTAATTGCGGATCTAACAACGAATCCCTGTACTTCTAGAGCACTTTTTACTTCTTCCGACTACTGATAATAATAATTTGTTAGAAATGTTACAACTTGGCGAAGGCTTTTCTCAATGCATACTTGAATTTTGGTCTCGTCTATATTACCCCGCTTCAAGGGGACAATGTGAAAGTTGTTAGTTCCTGCTATGTGCGCTATATTTTTAACTAACTCATTTGAGCTCCGCTCGCGAATATCCGTCAAACGTCTCCTTGATTTTTATCCATAATGCCTTGAGTTCTTCCTTTTGGATTTCTAGAGAGAATTATGTGCATTTGGAGTTTTGTCATACAACTAATAAGCCATATTAATGGTAAATGTAAGATACCCACGAAGAATAAATAAAATAAGTTATGGAAATTTAATTTGAAACGCTTTTCAAATTTGTACTGATTCGATACTTCTGGTGTAGCAGGGTTCAAACTTACTATATATAATTATAATGCAATTATGCTGAAAAAAAACGAAAAGATTTGAAAGGGTATTTCCGCTATACCAGATCAAATCCGTGTACAAAATCAAGCAGTTAAGAGAATCTGATTATAGTGTCTCGAATTTAGGTTGAGCTTGGTATCTCGCTGTATCAAGTCCACATCCTATTTATGGTAAATGTAAAAATTTACGATGTCGGGATAACTAAGGTACTTTCGCGATAACAAGCTACAAACGTGTGTTACTATGATACTTCGCAGTATCAAATCCAAATCGTATATAAATGTAAACATTTTACCAAATATGTATAAAAATGATTTTTAATAAGACTCCAAAAACTCACCCTTAACGTTGGTTATAGTTTTGTTCACTCTGTGGGACTTGTTGAATTCTTGTGCACAATTGTTGGGCCGTTGGTTTGGGCCTTGCTGCAGTTCTGATGTATAACAATTCGGCCATTGGTATGGGCCTTGCTGCTATCTGATGCAAAATCGTTGGGCCGTTGGTGTGAGCCTGGCTGCAGTCTGTTGCAAATTGTTGTGCCGTTGGTGGGGGCTTCGTTGCATAGCCGCACTGTCGCTTATTTTTATGGCAATTATTTGGTAGCGAGCAACACTTGCGCCTTACCTTGTGGCTTTGTAGCCGTCGCTCTATCCTTAAAAAAATCCAAAGCCTCACTGACGCCTTACCGTGTGGCACCTAGTGCCGGCGTTCAGTACTCGGGCCTAACCTTATGGCTCTACCTAGCACTGACGCCTGACCAATGACACTTAGTGCCGGCGTACAGCACTCGTGCCGGACTTATTGGCCCACCGGCCGGTGCTCCTAGCTGTTTCTTTGGGCTGCGCTTCGCGTTGTGGCAATACCATTTTCCAGTGCAGCCCCTTGGTCACTGCGCTTCAGTCACTTTACAATTTAATTTCACTGTTTCGTGGGGCGCTTTGCCCGTGGCTGTTCTCTGGGCAACCACCTTTCCCACTCACTATTTTATTGGAGCGCTATTCAAATGGCTAGTTTAAGCTAGCGCGACCACTTCTTCATAAACTTTTTTCCACTTTATATTGGGGCGCTTTGCCCGTGGCTGTTTCTAAGCCTGCGCGCCTATGCCTATAGCTATTTTGTAAGCCTGCGTGTCCATTTTTTACACACATTTTTTTAGTGGAGCGCTTTGCCTGTGGCTGTTTCTAAGCCAGTGCGCCCACTTCCTAACTTATTTTTCAGTTGGGCGTTTTGCTTATGGCTATTTTTTAAGCCTGTCCAACCAACCAACTTTTTCATACACTTTTCACTTTATAGTGGGGCGTTTCGGCTATGGCTTTTTATTTAAAGTGTGCGCACTTTTCACTTTTCGGTTCGAAGGACTACAATATTTACGTGCGGGCGATGTTGGCGCTCACATGTAAAACAATTAAAGGAAAAGAAAATGTTTGTATTAGTTTTCGTACAATGGCTTTATTAAACAATATTAACAATAATATTTATACAATTGTCTAATAAGAAAAAGTTGCAATAAATATATATGGTATATAGATAATTGGCTATTACCTGAAGTGGCGCATTGGCTGGTGTATCTCGCTTGAAATCGTGATCGAAGTGAAGAAAATAAAAAAGTTTTTTAATAAGGAGAAAAAGACCGTTTCTCTCTTGTAGTAACAGACAACTGTTACTTATGCTTATGCCCGTGTTTATGCATATAGGGTTACACGCACATTAGGGTTGTCCCTTATATTTAGGCCATTGGTCTAAACAATTATTTTCAATTTCTTTATTTTTATTCTTTTGCAAGTCTTTTTCTTTATTCTTTAGTTTTTAAGACTTTCTTTTTTACTATTTTTTCACTTTGTTTTCTATTTTCATTTTTTTCTTTTAATTTTTAGGCTTTCTTTTTAACAGGCTTTTATTAGCTTCATTTGTATGTCGCCCTTCGGCAGGAAATGTCCACCCCTACGAGTGTATTTAGGACATGAAATAAAAGGCTCCTCGTAAAAAAAACCATCAGCCGTTCGGAGGCGGCTTAGTATAAACTGTAAAAACATCAATACGCAAAAAAAAACACAAATTGGAGGAGTAGCTCGGCCGAAAATCGCTTCAGCGGTTACAAAGCGCCAATTATATATATATTATATATATACAATAAAATAAAAAAAATTTAAATTAAATAAAAAAATTAAAGTAAAACATAAAAAATTAAATTAATTCATAGAAAATAAAAAAATAAATTAAATAAAATTAAAGTTAATTAGAAAAATATGTAAAATAATGCAGTTTAAAAAAACTAAAAAACACGCTTTTAAAGAATATCAAACTAAAAAGTCGAAAATAATTTTGGAAATAATCTTAAGACAATAGTATATAAAAAATACTTGTATAATTGAGAGAAAAGCGTGCAACGCTCGATATATGAAAATTATGGCACAATGCGTCTCATGCTTTTCTCTCAATTATACAAATATTTTTTACATACTATTGTCCTAAGTTTTTTTCAAAAATTATTTTCAACTTGTTAGTTTAATATTATTTAAAAGCGTGTTTCTTAATTTTTTTAAACTATATTTATTACTATTTAATTTTTTCAGCTTTCTCCCACTTTGCTTTCTATTCTTTTTTACTTTTAAGCTTCTTTTTCGACTTTTTGATTTTTAAATATTTTTAGATATGTTTCCAGTTTTTTTTAAGTTTTCTCCTACTTTCTTCCTCTTTTACAGGATCAGCAACTTTTGAACAGCTTGAGCTGTAAGTTTTTCAGCACATACATACATATGTATAAGGACATATAGGTATACAATTTCTACTATATTACGTACAATTTTTGTACCGAATTACTTACCTGACAAATATAAACGAGACTGCTCAATAAAACAAAAACGGTTAATTATTCTTCAATATTTATTTTATCCCCTTCAAAATAGTCACCATTAGAGGCGATACACATATGCCACCTTTTTTTCCAATCTTCATAACACTTCTGGTAGGCCACTTTAGGTATGGCTGCCACGCCTGCCACGCTGTACACGCTGCCATGTCGGGTGAATACGGTGCTTGCGGAACAATATTTACGTTGTTTTTGGTCAAATAATCGCGTACAAGACGAGACGTATGAGCTGGCGCATTATCATGATGTAGAAACCATGACTTGTTGTCCCACAAATCCTTCCTTTTGAGACGAATATTCTCACGCAAATGCTTCAAAACGGATAAATAATATTCAGCATTAACGGATTGACCTTCTGGAAGGGATTTCGAGTGCACAACACCTTGGCTATCAAAGAAAACAGTGAGCATAACTTTGGTTTTCGATCGACTTTGACTTGGTTTTTTGGGTTTCGGCTCATTTGGAAGGCGCCATTCAGATGATTGCTGGGCTGTTTCAACGTCGTATTTATAGACCCAAGTCTCGTCACCAGTTATGATGTGCTGGATGTCCGTATCACTCATTGCGAGCATTTCCTTGGCGACAGTTTTGCGTTCCTCTTTTTGAAGAAAATTCAACAATTTTGGAACAAGTCGAGCAGACACACGTCTCATGCCCAAAACATCGTGAATAATACTATGAGCGGATCCATTTGATATGTTGAGCTCACTAGCTATCTCTCTTTCAGTCACACGACGATTTTCCAACACAATTTTCTTTACTTTTTCGACGTTTTCTTCGTTTATTGACGTTGCTGGACGACGATCATGGGGCAAGTTCTCCAGCGATGTACGGCCGTCCTTGAACGACTTATACCAATCAAAAATACGTGCACGTGATAGGCAACACTCCCCATATTCCTTCTACAACATTTTCATTGCGTCCGTCGCACTTATTCCATTGGAATAACAAAATTTCAAACAAACTCTTTGATCAACGTTAATTTCCATAGTAAAATTCGAAAAACACACTCGAGGTTGACTTGTTTATAGTGCCATAAAAAAAAACTATGTGACAGATCGCGCTCAAATTTGAAAAAAGTATGGCCATATGTCTTGTCCTTGCCGAGTTATGGATAAAGTCTCCGTTTATATTTGAGAAGAAGTACTTGCTGATGCCACCCGAATTATTTATTTTGGGAAACGGAAGTAGCAACCAGGAAGAGTTGCTGGATGTCAGCTGATTTTTTGGCTCCTACTCCTGCTGATTTAATCCAAAAAAGTATTTCTCAACTGTTCCTTTCTGAACTTTTCCTTTCCGAACAGCTCCACTGTAAGTTGAGTAGAGTTGGGTATTTCCCTTTATTTTTTTAACAAATTTAGCGACTTGGCAAAAGTATCAGAGCTGATTTAATCTTTTTGATTATTCTTTTGAGAACAACGAATATTCAAAATTAGATTTTTACGAAAAAAAATAAATAAAATCTTAATTTGGCTTTCTCATAAAATCCGGCTCGAAGGACCATGTTTCCTTTCGAGATTGGTTGGGGCCGAAATTCCTCATGACCGGAGAAAGTGCCGCTCTCTGTGAAGGCGGAGACGTTGCTGCGTTCAAAGCTGTAATAAAAAGGAGTGTAAAATGTACATGCGTCTCGTTATCATATGTATGCAACAATAGCAAAATTTTTAACACCAATACAAATATACATAGCAATATGTATGTTATTTGTAACTCTTTCTCTTTTTCAAACTTCTTCTTGTTCTTCGCTTGCACATTCTTTAGCGACACCTAAATGTGAATGAAGATTATTAAGTAAGAATTAATAACTTTCAAGAAAATGGAAAATAACTAGATATTCAAATAATATCTCATATTCATTTCTTTACTTTGTTTTGATGAGATAAATTTTAATGAAAGGAACTATTTTTTGAGTTATTTCTAAATATTATTTTCATGTTATACCATACATCTTGGAAGCGCAATATGTAGTAATCTCGACAGAGATGATTCAACGATTTATCTTATTCATGAGAGCAAGCGACTGATATTTGGAAAAATATGCAGAATTGTAAAATAAAAATGAAAAACGCAGTGATAACAATGATGTTTTTAATTTAATTAAAGTATATATATATATAACAGAATAATGACAAGTATTAGTTTATCTAAATTCTGAAATCAAAACCATAATGATATAATCATATAATCATGTTATTGAAAGCTTTATTTTAGCGATTTTAAGCTTTGTATTTTTCATGTTTGCATGTACACATAATTTTTATATTGCATTTTGAAGAAAGAAAAAAAAAACAAATAACACAGGCCGTAGTGGCCGCTATTGATCATTAGCACAGCATCTCACGCAGCATAGAAAGCGGCTCTCCAAAGAAGAACAAGATTAGAATGATGGCTACACATTTGCTTTTAGTTCTTTGTGTTATTCTGCATTGAAAGCGTGTTTTTAAAAAATTTTTTTCTACATGTCATAATAAATATTATTTAAAGTATAAATAATAAGTGCATAGGAAAAATTAATAAAGGAATTGTAATAGTTTTTTTTTGTTTTCGTGTTGAAGCAAAAATTAAAAAAAGGAAAGAATTAGAAATTAGAATGTGATTTAATATATAAGGCTAATAGTATTTGTGTACAATAAGAAAAAATGTATCAAAACGATTGGATGCTTCAAAACGGCAGTTACAAACCTATTTGCATAATACCCATCCCTATTATCCTTACCTATGTCAACATACTGTTGAAATCCCTCCTTTTACCCAAAGGGACCGGGTTGTATAGCGCACGCCACCATGGCACACCAATAACACTGGATAATTTTCCCCTCGCCATATAAAGAGAGAGGCGATACCACTTTGTTTGGGCATAAACACATCCTTGCATTGTCCTCAAAGCGAATAAGAGGACAATGCAAAAATACAAAACAGCGCCAACATATGAATAATGTTTTCAGTTTTTGAAAACAAACAAAAGTGAAAGCAGTGCAAGTAGCGAAATTTAGTGAAACCCACACAACAACAACCACATCGTTGGATAATTAAAATGTAAACCCACAGGTCATATAACTATTAAACAAACTAAACCTACACAATAAGTATCATATTGTTATACAAAACAATTAATTTGAATTATAAAACACATACACGGTGTGTCCCAAAAATAACCGAACTTTATATTTAAATCATACAACATACAGCGCCATCTATTGAAAATTTGCAACATTAAAAAGATACATTCATCCTCTTTCAAACGCACCTAACTTCATGTAAGTCGGATGGCAGATGTAAAAGTGACAGCCATTTCAATAAATCCAAAAGTGTGCTAATGGTTCCAAAAAAAATGGAACAAAGAGCAAATATAAAATTTTGTGTCAAACTTGAAAAAAAATTGAAATTGAAGTTTAAAAAATTAAAAAAAAAATGTAAAAAATGAAGCAGCCGTAACCGAGGAGGTACTGAAGAACATTTCTACAATTGACATAAAAAGATCTATGCATGCGCTGGTTGATCGTTCCACACGTTGTGTTGAGTCAAATGAATAAATAATAACTTTCGAAGATAATATAATGTGTATTTTACTATTTTATATCCAAAAAGTTCGGTTATTTTGGGACACACCGTGTACACATATGCATATATATATTTATAAATAAACACACATTTATAACCAGTTAGGTGAACTGAAGACAAAATACCCAATAGGAAAAATTTGTGAAAACCCAGTAAGGAATTTTTTCGTGACCCAATTTATTATAAATAATAAAGATCGAATTTTTAAGAAATTTATCTAGCTTTTTGCTATTTTTCACAAAGAACCCTTCCCAAATTTGTCGTTTTAAGCAAATTTTAATTTAATTAAACAAACAAATATAAGGAAGATTTTAAGTTCTGTATTCTCGATTTATTCGAATACATAGAAGAACATAATTCAACACCCCCTGAAGATGAATCAGCCTACACTCTGGAAATCAAAAGAGATGAACTCAATGCGATATACGATAGGGCAAGCAAATCGTACGTACCCCGCAAAACCCTGCTGATCCCATTGACTTAACGGAAGTCAAAGAAAATTTTAGAAAAGGCCATCAGTTGTATTTGAGATCTTTAGGATCTATCAATCATGCCTTGATTATCTCAAGACCCCGTCAGCCACTATAAAGCATCAAACCCTGCTCTTGATTCAAACCAAGACAGTACTTTCCAAACCAACCCCTAAAATCCAAATCCACAAGCATACACAACCCTCTTACAGTCCACTCAAGAACCACTCATGTCTTGTAGGAAACAGATTTTGTTAGGTACTGCCGTAGTTCATATAAACTATAGAGGGCAATTATATTCAGCAAGGGCACTCATAGACTCTGGGTCAGAAGCCACATTTATTTCAGAGAAACTCCAAAGAAAACTGGACATGCCTACTGCATGTGTCGTAGTAACAGGCTGAACAACTCAGTTTCAGCAACAACCAGGCGCGGATGCCCCGCCGATCTTCATTCGGACAATGTAAGGAACTTTGTAGGAGCTTCGCAACTGTTACTCAAAGATCGACGAGAATTCATGAAAACCTTGAGAACCCAAATAATAACGAGTCAAGCGCACCAAAACATCAATTGGCATTTTAATGATCCAGGAGCTCCTCATATGGGCGGCCTCTGGGAAGCAGGAGTTGAAAGCTCAAAAACACATTTAAAAAAGGTGGCACAGATCCAAAAATTCACTTTAGAAGAATTGGCAACACTATTAACTCGAATCGAAAGTTGTTTGAATTCTCGCCCCCTAAACCCTATCAGCGATGACCCTACAAGTTTAGAACCTTTAACCCCAGGCCATTTCCCAATCGTTACCCCGTTACTCTTCCAGCTGAACCAAATCTAGAAGACGCAAAGCTCAGTACCGTGAATAGATGGCAGAAACTAAGGATACTTCACCAACACTTCTGTATTCGATGGAAAGAAGAATACCTAAAAGAACTCCACAAGCGTTATAAGTGGAAATACCCCCAACGCAATGTAGAAGTTCGAGACTTGGTAGTTATTCGACAAGAAACCCTACCCACAAATGAATGGAAATTAGGTCGTATCGAAAAGAATTACCTCGGGTCAGACACCAGAACTACAGAAGTCGACATATGAACATGACCAGTATGTATGTCAGTATGTATGTCCACGGCGACACTCTCTTCCTAACAATAACCGGCCCTACATATTTTGGAGCTAACTTCGATGCATAAAAGTTAGCTGCATTTGACAGCATAAAATTTTTCCTCCAAACTAACTCTTCAGGCATGTATTGTACATCTCGACGCCTGAGATTGTACTGCCTCTACAGCTTCCCACTCCCCTGCTCTAACCCAGTTCTGAACATTTGTCCCAATCTCTTCGAGCCTTCTTGCTTGCTCCTGACAGTTTAGTTTCTCCTAATTTTCTAAGCTGTCAATGAAGTCTCTATTGCCTTCTACCGCCATTTCCTTACCGAAATTCATAAAATATGACTTAACTCTTAACACTTCGTACTGCGCTGTCCTAATTCAGCATGCTACCTTCGCTAATTGTTGGTGTCATGTCCTCTGGTGCTCTGACAAATAAGCCCTAAGTGTTGTTTTTATAATCTGATTAATTCTCTCGGCCGATTAGCCTGTGGGTGATGGTGTGCGGTGTACCGGAGTTGGGCGCCATAGTCACCGCAGAGCCCCCGAAGCTATCGACTCCTAAATTGGAGTCCATTGTCACACACAACCGATCGAGGAACTCCAAACAAAAGAAATACATTGTCTTCCAATTGTTTGCATACGCTTTTTGCCGTGGCATTACGCAAAGACACTAGGAGGGGAAATTTGGAAAAGTAGTCTACTACTGTCAAAATATAGTGGTAGCCTTGTGACGACTTCACTAAAGGTCCTACCAGATCCACACAAATCATCTCCCAAGGCTCGACTGCCTTGGTCCTCTCATCTTGGTTTCACCTGCTGACAAGTTTTACACGCCCTAACATATTTCGCAATGTCCGACTTCATCCTTGGCCAGCAGAACTTTTGTGAAACACGTGCAAAATTCTTTTTCACGCCCATGTGGCCTGCTAACGGATTGTCCTGACATTGTTTTAAATCTCACCTCTACCATCACGCCCTATTACTTTTTTCCACTCTGGTGAATCACCGTAAACAGAAGGAAATCTCGACCTAATAAACTTGTAGAGCTTGCCACCTTCAACTCTTCACGCTGGATGCGACAAAGGCTTTTTCTTTACTAACCGCACGATTCTTGCCAACCAAGGGTGGGTAGTACTAACTTCAACAATAACCGGCACACTACGGGATAGCATATCTGGAACCACATGTTTCTTGCCTTTCCGATGCACTATATCGAAATCGTATTGCTGGAGCTTCAAAGCCCACCTTGCTAACCTACCACACGGATCATTCAACTTATTCAACCAAATAAGTGAATAATGATCTGTGACGACCGTAAACTTAGCGCCCTCAGCATATGATCGCAGTTTCTCAACCGCCCACAGAACCGCTAGACACTCGTCGAGTAATTTCGCTCTCCTTTGTTCCCTCTCACCCTTTGCTTCTCTAAAACTCCTTTCACAATCTTCAGTCCAATTGAACTTTCTGTTCTTCTTTGTTAAATCGGTGAGAGGCCTAACTAACTCTGCCAAATCTTTAATAAATCTGCGGTACCAGGATACTGTTCCTATAAATCACCGCACTTGTAGACCGTGTAGACCTTTCTTGTCCACCACGTAGCCCAACTATTTCAATTCAGACCGATAAATATTACATTTATCCTTATTTAAGCTGAGCCCTGCACTAGCTAATCTGTCTAAGACAATCTTCAAAATCTCTAAATGCTTCTCAAAATTATCTGTAACGATAATAATATCGTCGAAATACACAAAAACATGAGGTTCTAACTCTGGACCTATGTCCGAATCTATAAATCTCTGCCAAGTTGCCGGTGCATTATGCAAGCCGTATGGTATCCTCTTAAACTGAAATAGTCCTCTACCTGGTACCGTGAATGCGGTGAAAGTCCTCGACTGCTCCTCCACAGGAATTTGTCAATAAGCAGACTTAATGTCCAGACTAGACAGAAACTTGGCATCCCTTAGCTTATCTACGGTCGCCGACACATGTGGAAGGGGGTAACTATCCTTATCTGTATATTTATTCAAAACCCTATAATCTACACAAAACCTATATAAACCGACTTTTTTCCTAATCAAAACTACTGGAGACGCCCAAGGACTATGTGATTTCCCTATCACACCTTTGTCAAGCGTATCCTCAATCTCCTTGTCCTTACGCGATTGTATGACGGGAGACACAGGGTAATACCGCTGTTTCACAGGTTCAACTCCTGCCTTTACATTGTTCTTATGCTCGACCAAATGGGTCCGTACTAGCCTTCCGGAGTAACCTGGAACGCCACAGCTATTAAATTACCTAATTCCCTAGACCATCTATCGCCTAACATCTATCGAACAGACAGTTTATGCATACTTGATGACGTTTGACTATCTCCAATCGCTTTTTTGGGGTTAATTTTCCAAAGTTTGAGAATAAACGAATTTTATGTTCGCTAGTGTTACACATCGGACAGAGTGGTTTGACGACACTCATTTGATATGAGCCAAGCCTTTTACGGGATGTTTCCTGTTTGTGCCAAAATCTATTGGCATGCGGCTTAAACGGCTGTGCGTTCTTTGACTCATTTTTCCCTGTCACTGCTTCGAGGACCTGAAAACGGTTCGTCAGGAAGTCATCAAGCTCTTCCCAGGTTGGAATCTCAGTTCTGTCCTTTCTTATCTGTTCCCGTAGAGCTGAACTGGCATCTGGTAGTTTAGTTGTACAAAAGTATGTAACTATTGACAACCAATCAATTTTATGGTTCTTTAAAAATGATACTAAATTATTTATTTTTCTCTGCAATTGCTTCAGGGAATTGCAATCCCTTTCTTTGACGGGCGGCAGACCCAACAAGATTTTAAATTGTGCCTTGACTAACTGATACTAAATTTCGTATCTATTGCAGAGATTTTTCCAGGCGGTCTCGAATCGTTTACTTAATAAACAAATTTGCACTATTTCTTTGGCTTCCCCCCTCAGTTTTTGCCAGAGGATGAAATAATTTTTCCACTGGAGAAAGGCGCTTGTTGCCGATATATATAGCCGTAAAAAGATCACGGAATGTTGGCCATGATGAGTAGTCACCTCGGAATACCTCAGTACCACAAGGAGGTAGTTGAATATTGCATTCCCGTGAATGAATGTCTTCGCTTTGTCTGTCCGCCTTCTCCAACTTATCAATTGAATTGCTCATAGATTCCATGCAACGATTGTAAATCTGATAACCACCCTTATATTTTTTCTCCATCGTCGCTCCAGAAAGTGGAACAGGGACCTACCCATCTGAAAAATGTTAGTTATATTCTTTACTTCCCTCCGGAAAGTGGACCAGGGACAGACCAAAAAAGTTTACTTACGGCAGGATTTACTTGAAATTTGGTACATTGGTAGCTTTTTTTTAGAATAACACGAGGACTCTTCTTCTCTTTGGAAAGTGGGCCAGAGACTAACCTGTTTGAAAAAGTCTTACTTATGGTTCTAATTGCTTGAAATTTGGTACATAAGTAGATTTTTAGTTAGATTAACAGAAGGACTACTCTTCTCTTCGAGAAAGGACCAGAAATTGGCCTATTCACAAAAAAGTTATTTACTGCTTACTTGAAATTCGGTACATAGGTGGCCGTTGGCTTAGATTAACTGGAAGAGTTTACATCCCTCCAGAAAGTGGACCAGGAACCTACCTATCTGAAAAATGTTAGTTTATGTCTCGATTTAATTGAAATTCGGTATGTAGGTTGCCTTTCGCTTGGATAAACAGGAAAACTATACTTCTCTCCGAAAAGTGGACCAGGGACTGATCTATTCAAAAACATTTTATTAATGGTTCCATTTACTTGAAATTCCGTACATACAAATGACGACACTCATTTGATATGAGCCAAGCCTTTTACGGGGTGTTTCCTGATTGTGCCAAAATCTATTGGCATGCGGCTTAAATGGCTGTGCGTTCTTTGCCTCATTTTTCCCTGTCACTGCTTCTAGGACCTGAAAACGGTTCGTCAGGAAGTCATCAAGCTCTTCCCAGGTTGGAATCTCAGTTCTGTCCTTTCTTATCTCATCCCGTAGAGCTAAACTGGCATCTGGTAATTTAGTTGTACAAAAGTATGTAACTATTGACAACCAATCAATTTTATGGTTCTTTAAAAATGATACTAAATTATTTATTTTTCTCTGCAATTGCTTCAGGGAATTGCAACCCCTTTCTTTGACGGGCGGCAGACCCAACAATATTTTAAATTGTTCCTTGACTAACTGATACTTATTTTCGTATCTATTGCAGAGATTTTTCCAGGCGGTCTCGAATCATTTACTTAATAAACAATTTTGTATTATTTCTTTGGTTTCCCCCTCCGTTTTTGCCAGAAGATGAAACAATTTTTCCACTGGAGAAAGGCGCTTGTTGCGGATATATATAGCCGTAAAAAGATCACGGAATGTTGGCCATGATGAGTAGTCACCTCGGAATACCTCAGTACCACAAGGAGGTAGTTGAATATTGCATTCCCGTGAATGAATGTCTTCGCTTTGTCTGTCCGCCTTCTCCAACTTATCAATTGAATTGCTCATAGATTCCATGCAACGATTGTAAATCTGATAACAACCCTTAAATTTTTTCTTCATCGTCGATCCAGAAAGTGGAACAGGGACCTACCCATCTGAAAAATGTTAGTTATATTCTTTACTTCCCTCCGGAAAGTGGACCAGGGACAGACCAAAAAAGTTTACTTCCGGCTGGATTTACTTGAAGTTTGGTACATTAGTAGCTTTTTACTTAGAATAACACGAGGACTCTTCTTCTCTTTGGAAAGTGGGCCAGAGACTAACCTGTTTGAAAAAGTCTTACTTATGGTTAATTGCTTGAAATTTGGTACATACAGAAGGACTACTCTTCTCTTCGGGAAAGGACCAGAAAGTGGCCTATTCACAAAAAAGTTATTTACTGCTTACTTGAAATTCGGTACATAGGTGGCCGTTGGCTTAGATTAACTGGAAGAGTTTACATCTCTCCAGAAATTGGACCAGGAACCTACCTATCTGAAAAATGTTAGTTTATGTCTCGATTTAATTGAAATTCGGTATGTAGGTTGCCTTTCGCTTGGATAAACAGGAAAACTATACTTCTCTCCGAAAAATGGACCAGGGACTGATCTATTCAAAAACATTTTATTAATGGTTCCATTTACTTGAAATTCCGTACATACAAATGTGGCCATTTGCTAAGATGAGCAAGAAAACTACTCTTCCCTACGGAAAGTAGACTGGGGAATAGCCTTTTAAAAAAAACTCTCTTTTCTGTGCGTAACGGGTGTTCTCCAAAAGTTACTGACCGAAAAAAAAATTTCTGGAAATGGACCAGGGACTGACCTATTCGAAAAATGTTAATTTATGGCTCAATTTATTTCAAATTCTGTTTATAGGTTGCCTTTCGGTTGGATTAACAGAAAGACTACTCTTCTCTCCGGGAAGTGGACCAGTAACTGGCCTATTCAGAAAAAAAATTATTTATTGCTCAATTTGCTTGAAATTCGGTACTTAGTTAGCTCTTTACTCATATTAACAGGAAGACTCTTGTTCTACCCGGAAAGTGGACCAGAGATTGACCTATTCGAAAAAAGTTTATTTGTAGCTGGATTTACTTGAAATTCGGTACATAGGTGGCTTTTTGCCTAGATTTACAGGAAGACTCGTCTTTTCTCAGAGAACAAGACAGGCGACTGATCTGTTCGAGAAAATTGTCATTATTGCTTGATTTACTTGAAATCCGGTACATAGGTAGCATTCTGCTTAGAATTTTTTACATTTTTTTTTGAAACATTAATATTTATTTATTGAATCTGCTTCGACTTCAGAAGCATAAAAATAGGTAATAAAATCGTAAACTAAATTAAAACATAAAGCCCATTAGTAGGAATGGGCTGCTAGCTTGACGTTGCTCTTTAGAAAGCTGCTTTGTCTCTTCTCCTCAGGCGGGTTTGACGGGGCGCATGGGCCAAGGTGTAAGCCAAAGTATTCGGATGGTTGCGCAGTTTTGGTAAGTATTTTTTTTTGCTGCGATTTCAATTTCTTTATTTAGATCTGGTGCGCCCGTTATTACTATTAACGTTTTCGATTGGAATCTTTGAATTATATCTATATTCATCGTGCAAGCTGTGCCCCATAACTGGATTCCATACATCGGATGTATTGTATAAAAGGTGAGGAAAATTTAAAGAAAATTAAGTAGCCTTTGTGTCGTCGATAGGTATACTTGCCCGTGGGATCAACACCACCGGCAAATGTAGTGTGCCTGAGGGTTTTAACCTCACGAACACTTAGTTATATTCCACTGAGGGTTTTCACCCCACTGTAAAGAGGGCTAGTAGAGGGGTTTCTCCTCCACAGCCCATACGAGAAGTAGTAGCTGTTGTAGAGAAATTTAGAGATTATATATATATTTACATTACAAATAAATAACAATAATAAATTTGTTGTAGCCGTAAAATAGCGTGTTGTTATTTTAGAAACCCTTGGCAATGCCTAGCAAACCCCAGCCAAGTGTAAAACTCCGTTACAACTGGCGCTCGAGCAGGGACTCTGAAGTTAAAAGAAAAACACAAGAAGAAGACATCACGAAAAAGGAGGCAGCCATGGTCAAGGTGACATGGGTTTATTACCTCAATTGAGAGGAGTTGCTAAGTTATGCCGAAGAATTTAGGTTCGAGGAACACGGAACAGTGGAAGAGTTGCGCAAACGGTTTGCGAGCTTCATCCAGAACCAAAGGAAAGAAAAAAGCGTACAAAGACGCTTGACGGAGCTGGCCCTCCGACATACTCGGCCAACTATTACACAGAATCCAGCGACACTGAGAGAAGGCGTTAACTCTCCAGTGCAAGAAGGAGAACAAATGTACGTACTAGCAACGCCATCATATGCAAAAATTATGGACCGATTCCGGAAGTGGGGATTCCGCTACGACGGCGGTAAATACTCCCTAGGATTCATCGAGCGAGTAGAAGAGTTAGCGGATGGCTATGACATGAACCGCAATCAATCCCACGAGCGTTACCAGAGCTACTGAAGGACAAAGCTCTAGTGTGGTTCTGGAAAAACAATCGGCACTGGCAGGAATGGAATGGCAGGATATACGACGTCGCGTCCAACAACCGGGTGAGCGTTTTAAGGATTACGTCCTGGTGCTACAAGAACTTATGCGGCCCGCGAACAGAAAAACTGAGCCGCATTTATCGCAATTCTCGCCGAGAATATCAGCTGTACGTGAGGCGAAGAGAGTTCAGATTACGAGAGCATTCCCACCGAGAGAGAGCCGTTAAGGCCAACAGCAAGGCCGCTTTCATCACGGCAACGAGAATAGCGTAATCAATACCTACATATTGAAGAGAGACGAATCAAACCGGGGAGGTCGGACACAACAGTAAGACCGTTTGTGCACAGACAAGAGAGACGAGAAGAAGAACGTTACCAGTTCATAAGCGCAGATGAGGGACAGGCAGTACGCTACAGGTACCCCCACACCACAGAGAGACGAGAGCAATCAAGAAGGTCTGAAGATACAGCAAGACCATATCGGAAAAGTGAAGCAGAGCTCTATCAACACTTACATGAAGAGAGAAATCAAAGTATACCAAGGAGAGCAGAGCGCCAACCAGAACTCCAGGGGAGAAACGTAGACCCCCGAATCGCATGCAGACGATGTGGTGGAGGCGGGTATTTCGCCCACGGCTGTCGTAGTTCATGAATGGAATTCTGTTGTAAATGTGGACGTTGTGGAGTACACACACGAAACTGTTGCGACATGCGCACTACTGAGTGCTGCCAGAAGCCGTAGAGGAACGACCAGAGACCTTCATCATCTTCGAGGGGTGGAGTTCAGAATACCTCGAAGACATCAGCAGCGCTTAGGCAAACGCAGGCCGGATTTTGGGCAGGGTAAGATTAAATGGTGATACCGTGATAGCAGCGATCGGCACTACTCTTGTGAGTAGTTAGCTGGTGAAGGAAGAACAAAGCAAGTAAAGATACGAGTAGTGATGGGTGATGGCCGAACGAGGGAAGCAGTAAAAGCCTAGAAGCAGAAGTAAAACTGGGAGATGAAGTACACAAGAATGAGTTGCTTATACTACCAGAGCTGGTCGACGAGATAGTGATTGGGATGGACTACTTAGCGAAGGCAAGAGCAGAATTTAGGTGCGAAGGAGAATCTATGAGTCGACGAGTAGGGAGGAGAAAAGAGGAGGCTATTTTATGTACAACCATGCTAGCAGCAGAATTGGAGCATTACACGATCCCAGTGCGTCCGAGTGCAGTCATTCCAACATCAAAGTATACAACGAAGTCGACAGCGCGCAACCTAGAGAGATTTGAGAAGATGCCAAGGGCGTCCAACATCGTCACCAAAAACTCAGTTAGGCGAAACCACAGGCCGACCAACTAAACGCATTCTTACGATACTCGGACATAACTCGGCAGCGTAAAGACAAGGTGAACCGCAGATGGTTCAAAGAGAATACGTCGAAGATGAAAGAAGCACCGAGTTACTTGAGAAACGAAGTCAAGAGGCAAAAAGCAAGCCCACGAGAGGAATATATACCCAAGTTTTTGAGAAGCGATATCAAAGCACACGTACAGCAGACACAGCAGCGACGGATGAGGCGATCGTTCAAACGCCACATCGAGGGTAACAGCTACCGCGTAAGGAATACATGAATGGGCCTGGTGACAGTAAGTCTCGCAGCAGGAAGTGAGGGGAAGTTGTAAGGACCCCAAAATCCTTAATGTTGGAGCCCTAACAACAATACAAGAAAATATATGTATACATGTACATACATACATATAAATTAATAATATTTTAATTTGAACAAATAATCATATATATACACATTTTATGAATTCCGCTTTATACATATTCGCTTTGCCTTCACTAGAAGAAACATGCTCAAACATGAATTTATACGAACATGCATATTGTAATATACACATACATACACACACACACACATACGTACATACAAACTACATATTTAATATAAACAACTAAATCTAAATAGCTATAAGAGAAATGAGAATAAGAACAAAAGGAATATTTTTAAGAGAACATGTAGATTTAAGCTTAAGATAAATAACATTGAATGTAATTGAAAATTAAAAAAAAAAAGTGCTTTTGCGATTTCCATAACGTTAATGGCGACGAGAAAAAAAATTTAAAACAAAATTTAAAAAGACTTAAATATTTTTGTTTTTCTGTAAATAAAGTGCTAAGAAAGCCGATTTTTTGATATATAACAAAAAAAACTTAGAAAGAGTGAAATTGTTTTGCTGGTTCAATCCAAACAAAAAATTTAGAATCGCTGCCAAGGTCATTGTTGAACTGTACTGCACGTTAAGTTAAAAATGTGGCAGATTGATTTTTATTAAAAACCCGGAAAAAGTATAAAGATATAAACAGTAAAAGATTAGTGAATATTTGTGCATTACAAAGAAATAAAATATTTAAGAAAAATAAGTAAAAGTTCACATAAACGACCTCTATGAAGGTTAAAACTGCAAAAAAAATAATATAAAGAGATTAGTGGAAAAAACCCAATATTCAATCTTTATGAAAGTTAGTGAGACGAAAAAAATAACAAATTACAGAAACTTGTACCCTTTACAGTGGCGAAAATTGAGAAGACAACAGAAGTCTGTTAGCACTAAATAGACACGAATTGCATGCATAAAAGCAAAAATGCAATAAGAAAAACAACAAAACCCATATTACTTCTACTCAAATATAAACGAGCCTTTATCCATAACTCGACAAGGACAAGACATACTTTTTTTTTTGCTTATGTTACCAGGACTGTGATATGTTTACATGTCAAATTTGAGCGCGATCTGTCACATAGTTTTTTTTACGGCACTATAAACAAGTCAACCTCGAGTGTGTTTTTCGAATTTTACTATGGAAATTAACGTTGAGCAAAGATGTTTGTTTGAAATTTTGTTATTCCAATGGAATAAGTGCGACGGACGCAACGAAAATGTTGCAGAAGGCATATGGGAAGTCTTGCCTATCACGTGCACGTATTTTTGATTGGTATAAGTCGTTCAAGGACGGCCGTACATCGCTGGAGAACTTGCCCCATGATCGTCGTCCAGCAACGTCAATAAACGAAGAAAACGTCGAAAAAGTAAAGAAAATTGTGTTAGAAAATCGTCGTGTGACTGAAGGAGAGATAGCTAGTGAGCTCAACATATCAAATGGATCCGCTCATAGCATTATTCACGATGTTTTGGGCATGAGACGTGTGTCTGCTCGACTTGTTCCAAAATTGTTGCTCATACGCCTCGTCTTGTGCGCGATTACTTGACCAAAAACAATGTAAATATTGTTCCGCAAGCACCGTATTTAACCGACATGGCACCGTGTGACTTTTTTCTTTGCCCTAAACTCAAATTGCCGCTTCGTGGAAAGCATTTTCAGTCGATTGAAGTCATAAAAGAGAATTCGAAGAAGGAACTGAAAGCCTTACCTAAAGTGGCTTACCAGAAGTGTTATGAGATTGGCAAAAAAGGTGGCATATGTGTATCGCCTCTAATGGTGACTATTTTGGAGGGGATAAAATAAATATTGAAGAATAATTAACCGCTTTTGTTTTATTGAGCAGTCTCGTTTATATTTGAGCAGAAGGTATAATCGTGAATTGAGTAACGCACTCTCATAAAACCGATTACAATTAAATTTACAACAAAAAATTAATACAGCGTGCAAAGTCGAGAAACGTAACAACACCCACTTATTATTTGTGCTCAACGCAAGAAAGGGAGCATCGTTGGATAGGAACAACAACAACAAACATATTTTGTTCTCATTTTGACTTCTATCAGCTCATAAAGAGGATAAGTAGCCGGCAGCTGCAGCTTACACAGCAGTTTATGTACAATCGTAGAAATACAAACAACAATAAGTACTTATAAAATTTTGATACTTTTTTATATGTAAGTGTTTCGTTCTTTCTATTTTGTATTTGATTACAAAGATCATACATTTTCACATTTAACCATAACTTTGAAAAAGTTTGCCGGCTTGAGGTCAGAAAAAATAGTAAAAACACAATGTAATTGTTGTTTTTTCCGATATATTTCGATTACACATCGGTAATCGTCTTCAGGGGGCACTAATCAACAATATAAACGTTAAACAAAGTTAATAAATTGCAATATAATATTTAATAAATTTTGTATAAGCATACATACACTTATTATTTACGTCCTAACAGTGTGACGTGGAGTTTTGTACTGTCGAATCGTTTGTTAGCAAGTGTCTGTACAAGTGAGCGCAATTATCAGTGTACGTTTTGAAGTTTAGTCTTATGTTTGTTGGTGTGTTTATAATGTGAAGCATTTCTAATGTGTACCGCTTGCTGTAGTGTTGTTTTTGTTGAAGAATTTTTACATCGTCAAAGTTGGGAGAGTGGCCGCTGGCTGCACAGTGGGATAAAAGTGCTGTTTTTTGTGAATTCGTTTGATGTCGTAGTTTGTAGTCGGATTTATGTTGTGCTATTCTCGTTTTTAGTTTTGACTTGGTTGTTCCTACATATCTACACATATTTCCACATTTTCCATTTTCATCACCATTGCATGTGATTTCATAGATAACTTTGCTTTTGTCAGAATTTGGTATTTTTGACTTCGTTCTTTTGAAGATGTTTTTTAAAGTATTAGTGGGTCTGTGTGAAACTTTTATATATGTTTTGTCGTAACAATTTGGATTTACTAGTCGTTCAGATATTTGAGGTACATAGGTTACTGACTTAAATATTATAGGGCTCTTTATCTCTCTCTGTCGGTCTCGTAATTGAGATTTCTTTATTAATACATTGATTACATGTTCCGGAAAGTCATTTTTTTCAACATTAATTTCATTTCTTCCTTTATTTCTCTATGGTAAGCGTCATCTTTTATGTGTAGCATTCTCCTTATACAGCCCACTGCTGTATTTATTATCATCGTTTTTGGATGTTTGGAATTAGAATTTATTATACGTCCCGATGAATTTGGTTTCTTATATATCTTAGTATATTCCTTTATAATTTCCCATTTTTTTCCTTATTTTCTCCAGTGCCAGATGTGTTGGTATACTTGGAAACAGAGAGACTACGTCAAAGGAAATCAATCTTTCATCTTCGCATATGTAGCTGCTATTTATCCTTTCTTTGAAATTAAATGTATCCTTAATGTCAAATGTTGATTTAGTCGTTATATTCTTGAATATATTAAATATGTATTTGCACAGGTTGTACGGAGATCCGAGAGATGAGCATATTGGCCTCAGTGGTGTTCCTTCCTTATATATTTTTGGTAGTCCATATATTCTTGGCGGTAACGCGGTAGTAGTTGTGAGTTTATTTCTTTCGTACTTTGAAATAACCTCCGTTTTATGTAGTTTATCCACTAAGTTGTTATTTTTATTTTGTAGCCTCGATGTAGGATCTTGTTTTTGAAGTCGATATGTAGTCAAGTCATTTAAAATATTTGTCATTTTGTTATTGTACTCATCTTTTTCCATTGCTACTGTTTTATTTCTGTAACGACATCCTTTCTCTTAGTACTTATATGACTGTATCTATGTGTATGCGTGTACCTACCACACTGGGACGTCGATGTAATGTTGCCTACCTTTAAGGGCCCTGTGGCTCGATAAAACAGTGCTAGGTTTGTAAAACTGCAAATTTTGTGGAAGTTAGTGAGAGCAGATATTACTTCGAGGGGATATTTATAAAATAACATTTCTCTGGTCGGCTAGATGAACGGCTTGAAGAAAAACGTTACTCAAACCAGAAGTTCGAGAAAAGTTCACAGTGCCAGCCGTGTATGAAAAATAAAAGGTGTTTAATAAATGAAAAAAAAAAGAAAAATGTCACTATCGCTATAATCACTAAACAAAAAAAATTAAGGAATAAAACAAAATTGAGGATATCGAGGTAAGTCTCAACAATAAATAACTCTAGCATAGTAAATAATATTAAAATAAATATTAAATAATAGGATAAATAACAGCATCGTTCTTTTGCTTAAGTCGCCAGCAAAGTAATGCAAAAGAACTTCTTTGGTAATAAGCGATAACGTGGAAGAGGTTGTAAACAACACACTTCGATCAGCACCGAAAAGTAGGCCATTGGAAAGAGGCCAATGCCCGAATATACCTAAGCGCTCAACTTTGGAAACAACCATCGCTGCTGTAAAAGCGCAACAACAATAAACACAGAAAAGTAGGCCATTGGAAAGAGGCCAATGCCCGAATGTACCTAAGCGCTCAACTTTGGAAACAACCATCGCTGCTGTAAAATCGCAACAACAATAAACACAGAATTATCCGGAGTACCACCAATTGTGGATAACATTAGTTTTGTTTGATCTGAGTCCGATTGCGTTTCAAATAGTTTTTTTGCAACCAAGTTTCATAAATATTCAGATGAAAAAAATTAAATGTTTATATAAAAATACTCAATAACTTTTTGATCGTAAATCCTACAGGCATTCCTTTCTGCATATTTACTTTATGCATATTCACTAGACTGGCTTTTATAATATTTTTTTTTTTTTGTTTTCTAAACCGCCGGGCAGAATTCATTTATACTAGGGCCCAAAACAACCTACAAAAAATTTGGGGCCGATCGGATAATGTTTAATGGCCGTCAAATCGCCCCAATGTTGGAAAATTTGGTTTATATGAAAAAATTACTCATACGTAAACTTTTTTCGTCGAACTTCTTTAAAAATAGTTTACCAACTTATTCTTTTGTTTATTTGTAAGTTAATTTGTAATATTTGGCATAACTGATTATAGCCAGAATAAGTTACAAGCACATAAAAATGATAAACGCCAATAAAGTGTGTTAATTTAATTATTGCTAATGTATTTCTATATATTTACAAACACGTTTTTCTGAACACAGTTTTATAGGTCTTTTTACACGCTTTATATTAGCTTCACTTGTCTGTCAGTATGTCTGTCTGTCAGTATGTCTGTCTGTCAGTTTGTAACTTTTTAGCGGTGACGCGATCCCAATATGAAATATTTGAAATGCGAATCGTTGCATACATCGTAGCGTTAACAGAATTAATCAGAGAACGTATAATAATCCATACTAATAATTATTATACGTTCTCTGATTAATTCAGAGAAAAAAAAATCAAAATAGAGTTAATTAGAAAAATATATAAAATAAATATAGTTTAAAAAAAAAACACTTAATAAACTTAAGACAATAGTATATAATAAATATAGTTTAAAAAAACTAAAAAACACGCTTTTAAAGAATATTAAACTAAAAAGTTAAAAATAAATATAGTTTAAAAAACTAAAAAAACACGCTTTTAAAGAATATTGTACTAAAAAGTTGAAAATAAATATAGTTTCAAAAACTAAAAAAACACGCTTTTAAAGAATATTGTACTAAAAAGTTGAAAATAATTTCGAAAATAAACTTAAGACAAAAGTACAATATATTAAAAATACTTGTATTGTCACCTCCACTTTTTATTATTAACCATATGTATGTGCGTATGTACATACGTACATACATATGTATACCTACAGTGGCTGTTGGTCAAGAGCCTACCAACAACCACACACGCTAACAAAACAAACTACCGCACAAAAAGGAGATGACAAAACTAACAAAGCGACCGGCCAGCTTAGTGAAGACGGCGTGGGTCGCTAGCTATGTACACTAACAAAACTATTCGCAAGGAAGGAAAACAACAATAAGTGAATTTTACTAACGCTGGTATAAACAAATGCACGACGACAATTAAGCAACGATATAAACCAAAATAAACAAAATATATTTTTGGGGTGCACCCGAGGTGTGGTCCAACCAAACTGGTTACGAACCTACTCGCACTACTCCCGTGCTGCCGGGGGTAACTTTAACCCGCCTGTATGACTGGGCTCTGGGTGCGGGATGCTAGAGGGATGGGTGAGGACGAACGGAGGGAACGACACTGTCGGCACGACAATAAAAACGTACGAAAACAATAAATGATACTTAGCAGTTGCTCGGTCGGGTGTGAGTACCCAACTTCGGTGCTCCTCCGGTGATGCCGCCAAACTCCGGTTCCGCCACTCTCCACACAAACGACTTCGTCCTGACACAAAACCAGGCTTCCACTGCCTCCTGCTCACTAACACTGATTTTCCCGCTCTTAGCCTCGACTGGCCTTACACTTATAAAATTTTATTTTGTTTTTTTTTTTTTTTCTAATATATATACACGCACGCCTGCGCAAAAAAGATGCTCACTTTCTTGGCACTTACGAGCCAGGCCGCAAGCTACGCGTCGGCCGTCAGAATTTTCAGGCGAGTGTGTATTGGTGCCCAGTCATTTGGCGCCGCCCCCATTACACAAAGGGACAGAGTTATATAGCGCACGCCACCATGGCACACCAAGTACACTGGGATAATTTTCCCCTCGCCATATAAAAAGAAAAGCGACACCCCTTTTTACGGAATACCCGCGCAAAGCATTCCGTTTCCCTAATATTTGTTAGTGGAGGAACCGTTCTGACGAACATCTCCTTTTGGAGACTTATACCACTGGGTAGGCACACACCGAGTGCAACCGTGCCAACAATTCATGGCTTTGAATTATACAATTATTTGCCGACAAATGCCACTTCCAACGCTTGCAGTGAAAGGAATATTAGGCAAAGCAAAGGAAATGAACAAACAAAGATAAAAGAAATTTTTGTTGCGGCCAGTACGCAGGCAAAGGAAATCTTCTACCGTATCTTACCAATCCATATATGGCCTCAACTCTTTAACGTTCCAAGTCCCTTTGTCTTTGCCTAAGTCATCTGTCAGTGTGTATGTCCACGGTGACACTCTCTTCCTAACAATAAACGGCCCTACATACTTTGGCGCTAACTTCGCTGCATAAAAATTCGCTGCATCCGACAGCATAAAATTCTTCCTCAACACTAACTCTCCAGGCATATACTGTACATCTCGACGCCTGAGATTGTACTGCCTCGCAAGCTTCTCACTCGCCTGCTCTAACCTAGTTCTAATGTTGGTCCTAATCTCTTCGAGCCTCTTTGCTCGCCCCTGACACTTTAATTTCTCCTGATCTCCTAAACTGTCTATGAAGTCCCTACTGCCTTCTTCCGCCATTTCCCTACCGAAATTCACAAAATATGGCGTAGCTCCTAACACTTCGTGTTGCGCTGTCCTAATACAGCATGCTACCTTCGCTAACTGTTGGTCCCATGTCCTCTGGTTCTCTGATATATAAGCCCTAAGTGTCGTTTTAATGATCTGATTAATCCTCTCGGCCGGGTTAGCCTGTGGGTGATAGTGTGCGGTGTACCGGAGTTGGACGCCATAGTCACCGCAGAGCCCCCGAAGCTCTCGACTCCTAAATTGGGGTCCATTGTCACACACAACCGAACGAGGAACTCCAAACAAAAGAAATACATTGTCCTCCAATTGTTTGCATACGCTTTTTGCCGTGGCAGTACGCAAAGGAAATAGGAGGGGAAATTTGGAAAAATAGTCCACTACTGTTAGAATATACTGGTAGCCTTGTGACGACTTCACTAAAGGCCCTACCAGATCTACACAAATCATTTCCCAAGGCTCGACTGCCTTGGTCCTCTCTATCATACCCCCAGCTGGCTGTGAATTCTCAGGTTTCACCTGTTGACAAATTTTACATTCCCTAACATATTTCGCAATGTCCGACTTCATCCTTGGCCAGTAGAACTTTTGTGAAATCCGCGCAAAAGTCTTTTTCACACCCATATGGCCTCCTAACGGATTGTCGTGACATTGTTTTAAAATCTCACCTCTACCATCACGCCCTATTACTTTTTTCCACTCTGGTGAATCGCCGTAAACAGAAGGAAATCGCGACCTAACAAACTTGTAGAGGTTGCCACCTTCAACTCTCCACGCTGGATACGACAAAGGCTTTTTCTCTACTAACCGAATCATCCTTACCAACCAAGGGTCGGCAGTAGTCACCTCAGATATAACTGGCACACTTCGGGATAGCATATCTGGAACCACATGTTCCTTGCCTTTCCAATGCACTATATCGAAATCGTATTGCTGGAGTTTCAAAGCCCACCTAGCTAACCTACCACACGGATCCTTCAACTTATTCAACCAAATAAAATTTTATAAGTGTAAGGCCAGTCGAGGCTAAGAGCGGGAAAATCAGTGTTAGTGAGCAGGAGGCAGTGGAAGCCTGGTTTTGTGTCAGGACGAAGTCGTTTGTGTGGAGAGTGGCGGAACCGGAGTTTGGCGGCATCACCGGAGGAGCACCGAAGTTGGGTACTCACACCCGACCGAGCAACTGCTAAGTATCATTTATTGTTTTCGTACGTTTTTATTGTCGTGCCGACAGTGTCGTTCCCTCCGTTCGTCCTCACCCATCCCTCTAGCATCCCGCACCCAGAGCCCAGTCATACAGGCGGGTTAAAGTTACCCCCGGCAGCACGGGAGTAGTGCGAGTAGGTTCGTAACCAGTTTGGTTGGACCACACCTCGGGTGCACCCCAAAAATATATTTTGTTTATTTTGGTTTATATCGTTGCTTAATTGTCGTCGTGCATTTGTTTATACCAGCGTTAGTAAAATTCACTTATTGTTGTTTTCCTTCCTTGCGAATAGTTTTGTTAGTGTACATAGCTAGCGACCCACGCCGTCTTCACTAAGCTGGCCGGTCGCTTTGTTAGTTTTGTCATCTCCTTTTTGTGCGGTAGTTTGTTTTGTTAGCGTGTGTGGTTGTTGGTAGGCTCTTGACCAACAGCCACTGTAGGTATACATATGTATGTACGTATGTACATACGCACATACATATGGTTAATAATAAAAAGTGGAGGTGACAATACAAGTATTTTTTATATATTGTACTTTTGTCTTAAGTTTATTTTCGAAATTATTTTCAACTTTTTAGTACAATATTCTTTAAAAGCGTGTTTTTTTAGTTTTTTAAACTATATTTATTTACAATGTGATGGATATGTTTTGCGATATCTCTCAACGAATTGAAGAATAAGTTATTTTTCCTCCTCATTTTTTGTCAAAATTCGATTGTAGTCCTTCACAAGTTTTATGCCACGCTCAGCAGTATCGTTGACAACAAACAAACCAGCACAAAAATTAAATGACTCGATATAATCGTCATCATGTTTTAGGAAACTGATGGATAGCCCGAATGCATCGAAAAAGTAACTGCTTTTGTAACAGATGAAGTCACTTATAGAGCTGCATCGCAAGTCGTTAGCGTCTAAAATACGCCTTTGCTCCAAAATCTTTATTTTCGGCTCCTCTGCTTTTAATTGGTTAATCATATTTCTTTTTTCATCAACTGTCACTGTAGGATCGAAAAATGCTAAGGCAGCTACTTCCGGCGATAAATACCACAAATGACTTTTCATTTTGGAAATTATTTTTTCAGACACCGCAATATCAATGTCTCCGTACATAAGGGCATATTTCACAAACTGCAAGTCCAAGTTTGGAGCACTGATTGCATTTGTACATTCATACCATACTTTTATATACAAAAGTATAATAAATAAGCAAATATCTCGCAGTGCAATCATCTCTCGCTTATTCAACTTAAGTTGACCGCGGAATATAAATATTTTAAGACTGTAAATTGCTTTACCCATAAACCTGGCGTTGGACGTTGAACTGCATCGAAAAGTGTAGTTTTCTCCAAGAAAAGCGAGTGACAAATAAAGGAGTTCCTGATAATCTGCTCTGCTATACGATTTTAGCTGCAGTTGCAAAAGACAAAACTGTTTAAGAGAAAGCTCCTGTTCCTGGGTTATAATTTTTCGAATTACAGGATCATCCAATCCAGAGTTGTAAAGCTTTTGGTTTATCTTGGGCCAAGCTGCTGCGAAACGGTTGAACAAAGGTACCTCGGGAGCACTGCTTAAGGCATACTTCAACTCAAAAACGCTTTTCAAAGGAAATTGAAGAAGCGTTTTAAATAAAAATTTTTGAAGAAAGACAGTCGCTCCTAATTTAGATCCCGTATTTGCAGAAGTTGTGTCAAAACTCATTTCGCCGATTTTATTTATAATATTCCACTTGATTAACGCGTCAAGTACAGCTTTTGCAATGTTTTCCTCAGTAGAAGGTTCAATGATAGCAGCACTTAGAAATTTAGATATGCCATTGTAGCTAACCAGAACTGCAATGCGATCTACTTTTTGTGTGCCAACAATATCATCCATTAGTTTACCACTTTGATTTACTCACTTTCTCGCCAAAATCTGAAATTGTGCTTGTAAGAGCAAGCTCTCGGTACCTTCTTCTTACTTCGGTCTACTCCGAATGCTTTAGCAGTTGCCGTCAAAATGTGAACAGATTTTCTATCGGATACCTTGACATCATCAAGAGCAGCTGCCAGACGTGCGGTTATACAATCCTTACTTCCTCGAGTAACTGGCTCCGTAGTGTTAGTGTTAATATCATTATCATATTCGTCATCTTCATTTATACTAGTATCGGATATGTTTCCATCACATTCAGAATATTTAACATCTAAAAATGGATACATCACGTATGTTTATGTAAATACTACAAGTATTGTATTTGCTTACCATAAATCGGTTTCGATATTTGCGAACATGTGCGTTTGAGTGACTCCAATTTTTCCTCTCGCTTGATGGAGCGCTGTTCTCGTTGATACTCGTATAACTTAACGTCAACATCAATCATGCAACCCGGGCGACCTTTTTCTCTTTGTTTGATTAGAAATTGCTTATCGTCTTCAATACGCATTATATTTAGAGCATCAGCATGAGCAATATCAAATAGATCATCTATGGTTTCTGAAATCTCGTTGCGTTTCGGGTTTTTTTTTTCATTTTTACGAGCAGCATTCCACTTTTCGTAAAGTCTTAATAGTTTGTCGCTACATTTGTGAAATTCGCGCAATGGTATGCGCGCTTGTTGCCAGAAAATTGACACGGCACTCACTGAATTTTGAACTTTCCTTTGAGCTTAGTTTTACGATTTGCATATTATAAAAAAAAACAACTGCAGAACATGCCGATTGGAAGGTAATTTTGCACCCAGAATTTGATGTGCGATGCGTCCAACCATATCAACCATATATACCGAGTCAGTCACATTGCGTGTCACTGGTTTTGTGCATAAAGGTGATTGCAAACTTGACATTTTGTTGTTAAGCACTTTTCAGCAAAAAATTATAACCAACAAAGTAACGCGGACAAAATAACGGCGGTTTAGAAATGACTCCAAAGTTGCATTTTGATACTTTGCATATCGATATATCGCAAGTCAAACATACGGCAACTCGATTATGGCGCCAAGTATTTACCGATTATATTATATTCCCTCCAATATTGAAGTGTTGCCACTTCTCTTAAAATTCATTCTTTTAAAACTATCGTTTTATACCAGCGATAGCACGCAGCAACAATATCTGCTTTCGCCACATAATTTTTATGTTTATAAGCGATAATAAATATATGTAATCGTGGACTCCAACATAAGTAAGTAAATGAAGGCTTTTAATAAATATTGTTGTGATTTCTCCTTAATTATTAAATGCAATTATGATACAAAAAATGATTTTTTTTCTTATTTATAAACAGAAAACAAAATGTTATAGTCATAAACCATTTTTAAAGAAGTAAGACAAAAAAAAAGTTTACGTATGAGTAATTTTTCCATATAAACCAAATTTTCCAACTTTGGGGCGATTTGGCGGCCATTAAACATTATCCGATCGGCCCCAAATTTTTTTTAGGTTGTTTTGGGCCCTAGTTGAAATGAATTCTGCCAGTCTAATATTCACTTTATTTACTTTATTTATTTTGCTTTAGTACTTTGCATTTTTTTATTCCCTCTTCTTTTTCTTTCGCTAAGCAAATTTATCTACAATCCAGGTTAGGGAAACTTACCTGTTACCATTGCTTTTGCCCCCCCCCCCTTTTTTAAGGCATTTTAGTTTTCTTGTTAGAATAGATAGAAACATTTTTTTTTGCTTTGGTGAAACTTGGATTTAATTTTGCTAAATTCACAAACCTCATCTTGTAAGTTTCGTTTTTTCTATTATTCTTACCCGACATTCGCGAACATAAGATATATATATTTTTATGCTTTTTGTACTCTTCTATCGCAATGTTTTGCTATGTGCCCACTTCCATTACAATAAAAGCATTTCACCTCTGCTTTGCATTCGGCTCTCTTATGCTCAGTTGATCCGCAATTGAAACAGTGTTGTTTATGTGCACTTGTTCTCTCATCGTGTTTTATAATATTTTTCCCTGTCTCCTTTAACATTGTTTCTTTGTCCGCCGAAATGTTGTATTTTTTGTATTTTGCCATATCTATAATCTCATGCCTCTGTCGTAATTCGTTAAAAGTGGTTGCACTAAAGGAAATGTCAACTCTGGTTTCCATTTTATCCCATCTACAATATATCTTATTGTGGACTGCTCTTCAACATTACCTCACTGTCTCGTTTTTTCCGCTCCATCAGTAGCTTATGAACATCTGCACTACTCATTTTTTTATGGAATTCTTCTAGCAGAGCATTTCGCAACTCTTCGTATGTAGAAACAGTAACGGAGTCCAAAAACAATTTCGCTATTCCTGTCACTTTATTTCGAGCGTTAACATACATCTGCTTTTCGTTTAGTTCGTACGCTGCTGCATTTTGTTCAAAGTTGTCGAACCACTGGCGTACTGACATCGTAGAACCATCGTAATCTGGAATTATTTTTCCGAAGCTTTCAACTGTAATGTAATTTCTATTCACTTCATCTTTATCTAATTTCGCCGCAAAAAGTTTTATGAGCTCGCTTAAATTATTCATGTCTCCTTCGTGCAATTTCGTGCTACCTTCTATCAACTCTTCTTCTCTGCTTTCGCTCTCTGATCTTGTTTTTTCATCTGCGCCAGCTTCTGCTGTATTTTTTCCGTTTTTTACCACGTCTTCGCTGCTTTCGCTTTCCTGTGTTTTTTTCGCTCTAGCTTTCATAGGTACTCCGAGCATACTTCTTTTTCCTTCACACTTACGCAACTTTTGTACTTTTCGCCTCTTTTTCTAGATTTTTTTGTTGTCTGCTGCTACTTCTTATAATGACTCTTGAGGTTGAGCCCCCAAATGTAGAAAGATAAGTTTATTCCAAGTAATGTTTACAATAGAAATGAAATTAGTTGTATGTAATTTGAATTATGTATTATTAAAATAAAAAATGTACTGAATGTATGAATAAGCTTCGTTCAACTTCCGATTTATTCACGAGCTTCCTTCGTCTGTTCCCTACTGTTGTTCAACTTCGACTCTCTCATTTTTATCTTGACAATTCCATACGCTGCTTTATAGTCGTGTAGAGGGTGCTGCCACCCTTTCACATATATGTAAATACGCGTATGTAGGGAACATATGTATGCATACTCTTGTTTTCAGCCTTCCAGTGTCATCGCGAATTGTTGGTACCATCAACGCGGGACAACAAGGTGAGAGAAAATACTCAGTGCTACAAATACACGTTTACTTATACATACAGTCCCACTATTCTCATTTTTACATGGGCTTCTCCCAAATGTGGGCGAATAATAGTTAATACATACATATATGCGTAATTATGTACGTACAAGAATAAATATATATTCATGCGCGAGAACGGGCATTAGGGTAGGAGAGGTGAAACAAAGATTAGGATAAATGAAAGCTTTTAATTAATATTTTTTTATTTAATATTGTAAAAAAAAACCAATTGTAAGTTCAACTAAACTTGTAGTTTCGTTGGTAGGTAATAAACTGAAATATGAAGTGAAATTTTTTTGAGTAATTTTGAAGGTGTTTAATATGGAGGGTTAATTACTCCCTCTTTTGGTGAGAGGCGTTACATTGTGGCGCAAGAGGAGACGTGAGAGCGGGTACCCTTACTAGAAGGACGAGACCAATGGACATATAGACATGCAGACATAATTGGTCAGGATCAGGGGGTGCCGCAATAGTATTAGGAGTCAGCGCAGCACCCATGGCTGCGTTCGTCAAGCACGCAGGAGGGGTGGGATGACTCCACTTGACCGAACAGGCTTTTCTTTCCTCCCTATCTTAATTTCATATTTCCTCCTATCCAATCTCTTCTTTTGTATGTCTGAACCCAGGCATGAAATTTTTGTTCATAGTGGGGTAGGTGAGGCTAATGAAAGGAACCCCCCATCCGGCGAGCTAGCGCGGGCTAACACCACCATGCCTGGTAATCACTAGAACCTCTACCGACCGACAACACCCACTCATAACATTTCCCTTGTCTGACGCCAAAATATAAATATTACTATTTTTCTGCAGAAATTTTCTAGTTTATCCCACTGTATCTATTATTGCACAGTCCGTTGTGCTTAGCTTATTTGTTGTTGTATGGTCCTTTATTAGCAGTGCCAATTTTGTTCGTGCTTTACTTTCTATAGGTAGTGCAAACTTTGGACCTTTTGATAGCAATGCTCTTATATTTGATGGAAACTCCACTTTGGTTTTATTAACAAACCAATCATCAGTTTTGTTGTTATTGTTGAGTATGACATTTTTTTTTGATGTTTGGAATTAAAGTTTACTATACGTCCCGATGAATTTGGTTTCTTATACCATCTTAGTTTAAACTGGTTTCCTTGTTTTATTATGACAGAATCCAAGTATGGTAGCTTCCCGTCCTCTTCCATTTCAAAAGTGAATTTTATATTTTTGTCAAAAGAGTTTAGCGCCCCAAGTGTTGTTTGTACCTCCTTTTTGTGGACTATTGCAAATAGGTCATCCACGTATTTTGTCAACAGTCTCTGAGGAATATATAACAGACAAACTAACAATGACTATAAGGAACAAACAGGAACTAAAAATTGTGAAACTGCTAAAGAAACGCGTAAAGATACTCAAACGAGAATAGCACAACATAAATCCGATTACAAACTACGACATCAAACGAATTCACAAAAAACAGCACTTTTATCCCACTGTGCAGCCAGCGGCCACTCTCCCAACTTTGACGATGTAAAAATTCTTCAACAAGAACAACACTACAGCAAGCGGTACACATTAGAAATGCTTCACATTATAAACACACCAACAAACATAAGACTAAACTTCAAAACGGACACTGATAATTGCGCTCACTTGTACAGACTCTTGCTAACAAACGATTCGACAGTACAAAACTCCACGTCACACTGTTAGGACGTAAATAATAAATGTATGTATGCTTATACAAAATTTATTAAATATTATATTGTAATTTATTAACTTTGTTTAACGTTTATATTGATGAATAGTGCCCCCTGAAGACGATTACCGATGTATAATCGAAATATATCGGAAAAAACAACAATTACATTGTGTTTTTACTATTTTTTCTGACCTCAAGCCGGCAAACTTTTTTAATATTTTTTAATATTTGAATAACAATCAACACACATATAAATTTCATTATGGAAGCTTTACAGCTAAGCAGATTTAATTTAGGTTTAACCTGTAGAAAAAACATTGAAAGTTTTGATGGTACTGATCCGAAACAGCCACCTGATTACATTGATCAAGTTGAAAACATTCTTCCATCAATTGAAGAATTTGATAATAATAACAAAAAGATTATTTTTGTTTACATAAAAAACAAATGTGTTGGCAAAACTCGAGAAGCAATTCACAAGGATTCTAATGTAACTACTGGCCAATTTTGAAAGATATTTTAACAAAGAACTTTAGCGAAAAATAAAGTAGTAGTGATCTGATGGTTGATTTAAAAACTTGTAGATTACAAGGAACTAAAAAAATTACTGTTTCAAAATTAACAATTTCGCTAATAGAAATCATAATAGAAATTTAACTCTTGGAGATAATATTTACACCACTGAAGAAGTTAATAGAATTTCACTCAAAACGTTTAGAGATCATCTTCCTGAACCAACACGCACTATGATATTTGCTAGAGATCCTAAACCTTGAAAGATGCTTCTAAGATAATATCAGAGGACAGACATCAACATTACACACAGTTTTGCCCAGCTAAAAGAGATTATTTGAATACAAATGTTAGAACAAAGTTTAGTAGTAATACCAATAACAACAGTAGCAATAGGTCTAACAACAATAATTGGGCAGTACCGATAAATCAACAAAATAAACAGCTCACCCATCCAAATTCTTATTATCATAACTCTAACTCAAACACGACGGCAGCAAGTTTTTAGGCATCAAAATTCACTTAATTTTGATGATTTAAGCCCACAAGTCGAACCTATAGAAATTGGAAATTCGAATGTAAATTTTCATATAACAGACGAGCAAAACTTTCATACATAGTTATTAAAAATCCAGCGAAAAATTTAAAATTTGTAATTGATATTGGCGCTGAACTTAGTATATTTAATCCTAATATTTGTCACCCTAGGCACAAAAATATCGATTACAAACCTTTGCAAGTTTACAATATTTAATGAATTCAACTCGAATACCGGAAATACCGGAATTAGGTTGCATCATAGATTTACCTAATCAGCAATTAATAACAAGTAATGCAGTAATTACTATATTTTTGTCTATAGACGAAGAAATTTATGACAATTTAGCTTTTAAAGAAAGCTAATATTTTCATTGCGATATTGAAAGAGCTAACATAATATCACACATTCAAACTAATCACTTGGAAGAAAAAGAAAAATTTCAAAAAATTATTGGATAGCATAAGCAAGTATTTTACAATAAAGAAGACAGTCTATATTTTACATGTGAAATAAAACATAAGAGGTGCATAAGGCCGAAGTTAATGATCAAAATATAATTAGACACTCTAATAGTCCTTATAATAGCCTCATATGGATCGTTCCAAAAAAATTAGACTCATCCAATAAACAAAATGGCGCATAGTAATTGATTATCGAAAACTTAATGATATTACTATTGAAGACAGATTTCCGATACCGAACATTGATGACATTTTTGATAAACTAGGCAAATGCCAACACTTTTCTACCCTCGATTTGGCAAAGAGATTTCATCAAATTTAAGTTAATCCAGATGATATTCCAAAAACAGCGTTTACAAATCAAATATTTCTTCAAAAATCGAATGAAAACTCTTGTAAAACAAAAATAATATTCAAGAACAAAAATCGGCACAACTTAAAACTAGCAAATACAGAGGGGATTTTAAACTTCCTGCAAGATAAATTTCTTTCGAAAGGTCTTGTAGTACTTTTTTGTCCAAATATTGAGCTCTACAAAGAGGTCCAGTCTTTGTATATTAAATATTTTGCAAAAAACAAAAACCTTAAAATATTAAAAGCAAATTTATTTTTAGAAGATTTAACTGATAGAGAAAGACTATTACAACTAATTGAAAAAACACATATCGAAAATAATCGTAGTGGAATCAGTGAGGTTTACAAAGAATTAAAGAAAGATTATTTTTATCCAAAACTACAAAAGGAAATACAGAAATACATAAATAATTGTAAAATATGTAAACTTGCAAAACATGATAGGTCACCTATTAAAAATATAATTTAAATATTACACTCACCTCTGTCAAGTACAATGACATTGTATACCATATGTAGATATTTGGCATCCACAACGAGCCACCATGTATCTGACAACCATAGATAAGCTTACAAAATACGCCACTGCATACTATTTAGAAGACAGAACCTGGGTGTCAATCCTAAAAGCACTCAAACAAAGAATACCGTATTGAGGAAAGCCAAATTTATTAATATTCGATAATGAAATAGACACTGCCGTAATTAGGCAATTTTTAAATAAACAAGAGATTAAGTTCCACATTACCACAGCGTATCTTAAAACTGGTAATGCAGATATAGAAAGGTAATAGTATGAAGAGTATTGTTATATGATATTAAAGCCTTATGTACATTTTCGTCTATACTCGCATTAAAGAGCCGAATGTGCTCATTAAGGGTGCCATGTACCTTAATGTACATAAGGCTATAAAATCATATAACAATACTATTCATACTACTACAAGTTTTCGACCAATATATCTTTTGAATAATCTATACTAATATTATAAATGCGAAAGTCGTCTCGATCATCATGAACAGAGAGAGAGAGAGAGTGGGACTATACATAGGTATAGGCATATATGTAGCTGCATTGAGAGTAGTGTTGTATGTGTGTATGGGAGTATACAGTATACAGCATACATATCTACATGTATGGTGGCCATATAATGTAAGCATACATACGTACATGTATGGTGGTGGCCTGGTCATCTATTTGCTGAGCGCCTATTACATTTTCGTTTCAGGTGATATTTAAAACGTCCTATTGCTCGGTAACCGGATGTGTTAGAAGAGTGAGGTTTTTTGCATCGTCGTCAGGGGCACCGGGGGTCTCTCGTACACTATACTTTCATAAACTATACTTTCAGCTATCCAATTTACTATACTATGGAGACTAAACACTATATAACCTTCAGCTATTTTGAATTTTTCTTCCTTGTTATTTCTTCTGTTATTCAGAGGGGAACACCAGCAGATGAAATTCAAGCATGCTTTAAAATCATCGAGCTTATGGTCGAGAGTTGAAAAGCTGAGCCTAAAAACAAATATGAGAGTGCATCTTCATAATGACGTGGATTCAGGACTTTATGCTGAAATGTTATTGAAAATTGGTGATGGTCGTTTAGATGTTGATGCTGAAGGTTGCGTATCACTTTCAAGAGAATTTTGTAATTTAGTAGAAAATGATGTGGATCTCATTGCTCATGTTTTTCCCGAATTGCAACAGAATTTGGGTTGTGATCAGTGGCTGTGCGCAAGAGCAATATTAGCACCAAAAAATGAAGTTGTTAATAGAATCAACAATGACATTTTAAAAGAGGTGGAAGGGGAAATGGTGGAATATTTATCAATGGATACAATTATGGATACAGAATTAAGTACCTCATATCCTGTAGAGTTTTTAAATTCACTTGAATTGTCGGGTGTACCATCACATAAGCTTCAGTTGAAACTAAATGTACCAGTAATGCTTATGCGAAATTTAAATGCTCCTCTGCTATGTAATGGAACACGACTTCGGATAACAAAATTGGGACAGAATATATTTGGGGCTACTATTTTAACAGGTGTCGGTAAAGGAAAAAGTGTAATCATACCTCGGATTCCAATTATTCCCACTGACCTTCCATTCCAATTTAAAAGAGTTCAGTTTCCCGTCAAACTTAGCTTTGCCGTAACTATAAACAAAGCACAAGGACAGACATTACAGGTAGCAGGAATGCATTTAGAAAAGTCATGCATTTCTCATGGTCAACTATATGTAGCCTGTTCGCGTGTGTCTAATGCCCGGAATTTACACATATTTGCACCCAACGGAAAAACGTACAATATAGTTTATAGAAATATCCTTGAGTAATAATCTGCATTTTATATTTTCAATTGTTACCATTCCGAATTATTTATTTTCTTTATAGTGACATATATATTTTAATATTTGTTGTATTGATTCAATAAAGTATACATTGAAATTTGAAACTTCATTGCATGTAGTATTTTTTTCAAATAGATAATATCAGACAAGCAATAAAATATATTCTTTATATTGATCCGTTTGTACTATAATGATATTGTTGAGAACATGAGTACCAACCTCATCGATTTTTAGTTTTAAGTAAAAATGAAATATAATTTGTAAAATCTTTAAAGATCGTAAATATGTAAATGCAACGCTGGCAATTCGAATGCCATTTCTCATTTATCTAAGTTCGAACTTTATTATTGTAAGCGACGGGGTGACCCGACTTCGCCAACATAAAAGAAGCAAGTTTAAATCTTCAAATTGCACTTGTCGTAGCAACTACCGAAAAGAAAGGCTTGCAGAGTATAAACCCAAAACAAGAATTGTTAAATTCCTCTTTATTAAAATACTAACATTTATAAAACCAAAACAGAAATTGTTAAATTCCTCTTTATTGAAATATTAACTGATAATTGAAATTTGAGAAACATAGTTTATAAGCCCAAATATAAATACATATACAATACAAAGAAGTAAAATTTATAAACCAAAATATAAATACTTATATATATACATAGAAATAAAAGTAAAATAAAACAAGTGAAATTGTTATACGAAATTATCTAAAAGGCAATTATAACGGCCATCACAGCCATTACAAACACGAAGCGAAAATAGATAAGTTATCTAAACCAGAGTTCGCGAAATAAATAGCGTCGCAAGAATTTTTCAAGCGAGTCAAAATAAACGTTTAACAATAAAATCAGCGAACAGAAAACACAAATTAATACAAAAAAACATTTTACAAAACATTTATACAGAAAAGTGATAGTGTTGTGAAAAGAACTTTATAGCACAAATATAAAGCAGAAAACACAAATTAATACAAAAAAACATTTTACAAACATTTATACAGAAAAGTAATAGTGTTGTGAAAAGAACTTTATAGCACAATTATAAAGCAGAAAACACAAGTTGATACAAAAAAACGTTTCACAGCAAAACAATTATACAAGAAATATTATTCACTGAATGTGTTAGAAACAAACCAAAAAAAAACTTAGACAAATCGTGGCTTGGATTTGAACGAGTGTTTTATGATAGCGGAGTGCGTATGACAAGTGTATACAAAAAAAGAAAATACATCGATTCAAGAGGGCAGAAATCGAACAGAAAGCTAAAAGTAATGTTTGAAAAATAAAAAGAAACAAAACCATATATGGTATAACTAAAATACATTTGAGTCACTTTTATATAAGAGAAAATAATATATTTTACAATAATATAACTGAGCAACTAAGAATGCATAACTAGAGTGTAAAATATTTAAAGCAGCAACGAAATTGTTAAATAAATTGCGTAAAAAAGCATTCCCCTTTGGTGTATTAATTATAACATTTCTCCCATAAATATATAAAAACAGTTTAATAGCGAAACACCCACATTCCCCTTTGGAACAGCACCGTTGAGGATTACCATACATTCCAGCAACAGCAAATACAGCCCGTACGGTAACAATAAAAAGCAGGTGGTATTCTAGGTAACAATCTTTTATATACATAAGCCTCTCTCGCGCTCAGGAAAATTTACGCGCCACTCACATATACGTATATAAGAAAATAATATACTCTCCTTCATATTAACATACATACAAACTGCATTATAACCCAGCAGTACACACGTCAGGGTCCCGTGATATACAAGTGGTCCTCAACTACATCCAATTTCATGGAACACTAGTCCTCCAAGAAATTTTAATTGAAAGCATTTTTAAATAAATTTAAGTCCCGAATGCCACGCACATTCGCACGCAGCCTATTAATAATAATATTGCACTTAGACGCGCTAAGGCAACACATATCTGATTTTAATCGTAATTTTTGCGAAAAAAAAAAAAAAAAAAATTTTATAAATTATTAAAATTAAATCTCAATTCTTAATTTTATTAAGCTCCCCTTTAAGCCCGAATTCCCGCACTCTCTAGCATTAGGCCACTCCCGTCTAGCAGCGCAGCAACAGTACATAAGCATTGAAAGGACCCTGGGGAAAAACCCGGAATTGAGTGACAAATACTCAGAAGTCCTCACGGAGTACCTCGAATTAAACCACATGCAGCACGCTACACCCCAAGAAATAGTAAAAGAAGGGAAATACTTTTCTTTTTACTTGCCCCATCACGCTGTCTTGAAACTCGACAGCAAAACAACAAAAGTACGCGTAGTATTCAACGCATTTAAAAGATCACATTCAGGAAATTCCCTGAATGTCGTTTTATATACAGGCTCAATTCTCCAAAATGACCTGATGACCATCATCCTAAAATGGCGTCTTTACGAATTCGTTTTCAACAGTGATATCGAGAAAATGTATCGCCAAATACTCGTCCACAAAGAAGACCAAAACTTCCAAAGAATTCTCTTTAGGAAAGCGCCTCACCTGCCAATAGAAGATTTCAAGTTAAACACCGTAACTTTCGGAGTTAACTGCGCCCCGTATCTTGCAATTCGTACTCTCCACCAACTAGCTCACGATTGCAAGGAAAAATACCCTCTCGCCAAAAATATTATTCTGAATGAAACCTACGTAGATGATGTACTATCTGGCGGTCACGATATACAGTCCACTCTCCACTCAATGACCCAAACTATCGACGCTCTTAAATCAGCAGGCTTTCCGCTAAGAAAAATAACTGCTAATCATCCAAAAGTTCTCGAAAGAGTCCCAGAGTCAGTTGTCTTAGATACTAAGTTTCTCAAGTTCCAAAATACAAGCTCTACAAAAACACTTGGGATACGGTGGAACGCACTTACCGACTCCTTCTCATGCTCTTACGATCCTCTACCCGCCTTTAATTCAAACACAAAGAGGCAAATACTATCGGCTGTAGCGAAACTGTTCGACCCGGCAGGATGGCTATCGCCCATTATGATACTTGCCAAAATGCTCCTCCAACAACTCTGGTTAGAAGGAACTGACTGGGACGAAACTGTCAAACCCATGCCTTGCACAAATGGAACACATTTCGCGTAGACCTTCAAGCTATCAGCACCATCAACATCCTTCGTTGGGTGCGCTTCTCTCCTAATAAACGCATACAGATACACGGTTTTTCGGACGCCTCCGAAAAGGCATTCTGTGCGTGCGTTTATATTAGAGTGCAGCACGCAGATAACTCCTGCACAACTCACCTCTTCGTTGCAAAAAACCAAAGTTGCTCCTTTGCAAACGATAAGCTTGTCCCGCCTCGAACTCAACGGCGCAGTGTTGCTATCAAAATTAATCGCCCATACCCGAAATAAATTGGATTTGCCACCCCACGAATTGGTGCTCTGGTCAGATTCATCGATAGTGTTAGCTTGGCTCGAAAAACCAGCACACACCTGGAAAACGTATGTAGCTAATAGAATCACCCAGATCATTCAAAACGTCAGCAACGCCACTTGGCGCCACGTGCCCAGCGGTGACAACCCAGCAGACCTAGGAACTCGTGGTTCCAAACCGAAAGATCTGGCTGATTGTTCTTTATGGTGGAACGGGCCAAAGTGGCTTTCTAAACCACCCACTTTATGGCCCAAAGCAATCTCTTCCAATTCAGACCCTCCCGAACAAAAACGGATAGAAACCCTTCATACACTAGAATGTACGGATATTCTTGAACGCTTTTCCTCATTTCCACGTGCGCTAAGAGTAGTTGCCTTTACGTATCGTTTTATACAGAATTCACAAAAATCCCCGATTCCCAACTCATTAGCTCTTACGCAGGAAGAAGAAAATCGCACAAAAACGAAATTTATCTTTATGACTCAACGCAGATATTTTCCAATCGAAATTAAGGCGTTAGAATCATCAACTCCTATTCCAAAAAAAAGTTCATTACTAACTTTAAACCCTATATTGGATAAGTGTGGTATCATGCGAGTAAATGGTCGTCTAGCTCATGCCACGCTAAGCTATAATGAACGCCATCCCATAATCATCCCAGAAGTCTCCAAATACTGCTCATTGCTGCTGGACTTACTCCACGCAGAAAAGCAGTTAATGATTCGCAGTGTGCAGCAAGAGTATTACATCCCTCGCCTCGAGCAAAAGCTGAAAAAATGCATATTCCAATGCAAATCCTGCACTGTGTACAAACAACGAGTGCGTTCACAAATAATGGCTGCTCTGCCCCCCGAGCGGGCAACTTACTCCGTTCCATTTCACACAACTGGCATTGATTTCGCTGGGCCCTTCATGGTCAAGACGTCTTCTCTTCGACGAGCCGCTTATACGAAAGCCTACGTATGTGTCTTTGTATGCTTCTCCACAAAGGCCATCCATTTAAAGGCATGCACAGACTTAACCACCGAAAAAGCATTCGCTCGATTTGTCGGTCGGCGTGGATTGCCTCACAAAAGTATGTCTGATAATGGAAAACCATTTATTGGAGCACAACGAGCTATTCAACGAGATTTCGTTATCTTCCTCAAAGAAGCAACTTCCGATGTTGCTGAAAGATATGCGACACAAGGTCTTTCTTGGCAATTCATACCACCGTATTCGCCTCACATGGGCGGCCTATGGGAAGCTGCTGTAAAAAGCTTTAAATCCCATTTCACTAAAGTCGCGGAACACCATAAATTCTCTTTCGAGGAATTTACCACTCTTCTCATTCGGATCGAAGCGGTGCTTAATTCGCGTCCGCTCTCCCCCATGTCCCAAGACGCAAATGACTTACTAGCTCTTACTCCTGGTCATTTCCTCCGGGGCGCCCCTTTGGTTTCTATACCGGAACCGAACGCCGAAAACGTATCCCCAACCACAAAATGGCAAAAATTAAAGGTCCTCCACCATCATTTCAGTTCTCGTTGGAAAAGCGAGTATCTACAGGAATTGCAGAAGAGAAACAAGTGGAAACACCCTCAACCTAATCTTAAGAAAGGAGATTTAGTGGTCATCAAAGATGATCTCTTGCCACCAACTGACTGGCGTCTCGGTCGTATCACCAAACTAAATCTGGGCGCTGACCAAAACGTACGAGTAGTGGACGTCCGCACACAGACTGGCGTAGTTACCCGAAATGTAACGAAGCTATGCGTACTATCAGCATAATATTTCTAAAGGCCCCCGTAAACCTTTAGTCTGGTTTATTCCATACTCAAAGAACCCCACACACTCATATAAAATCCAGCTACTCATTTTCACCTCTGCATTCAACCCAACTAATAACGTCTTTCGAAATTCTTTTCCACAGGTATGGAGTTCAGCAAATGTCGTTTGTGCGGTCGCTTTCACAGCTTACGGTATTGCCACGCGTTCAAGGCAATGACTCCGGAAGAACGCTACGATTCGGCAAAAATGCACCGATACTGCCTCAATTGTTTGGACACTCGAGAAGCTGAAACAACTGCTCCATATCGCTCCGACTACGGCGGGCCGGCATGTTGAGAACATGAGTACCAACCTCATCGATTTTTAGTTTTAAGTAAAAATGAAATATAATTTGTAAAATCTTTAAAGATCGTAAATATGTAAATGCAACGCTGGCAATTCGAATGCCATTTCTCATTTATCTAAGTTCGAACTTTATTATTGTAAGCGACGGGGTGACCCGACTTCGCCAACATAAAAGAAGCAAGTTTAAATCTTCAAATTGCACTTGTCGTAGCAACTACCGAAAAGAAAGGCTTGCAGAGTATAAACCCAAAACAAGAATTGTTAAATTCCTCTTTATTAAAATACTAACATTTATAAAACCAAAACAGAAATTGTTAAATTCCTCTTTATTGAAATATTAACTGATAATTGAAATTTGAGAAACATAGTTTATAAGCCCAAATATAAATACATATACAATACAAAGAAGTAAAATTTATAAACCAAAATATAAATACTTATATATATACATAGAAATAAAAGTAAAATAAAACAAGTGAAATTGTTATACGAAATTATCTAAAAGGCAATTATAACGGCCATCACAGCCATTACAAACACGAAGCGAAAATAGATAAGTTATCTAAACCAGAGTTCGCGAAATAAATAGCGTCGCAAGAATTTTTCAAGCGAGTCAAAATAAACGTTTAACAATAAAATCAGCGAACAGAAAACACAAATTAATACAAAAAAAACATTTTACAAAACATTTATACAGAAAAGTGATAGTGTTGTGAAAAGAACTTTATAGCACAAATATAAAGCAGAAAACACAAATTAATACAAAAAAACATTTTACAAACATTTATACAGAAAAGTAATAGTGTTGTGAAAAGAACTTTATAGCACAATTATAAAGCAGAAAACACAAGTTGATACAAAAAACGTTTCACAGCAAAACAATTATACAAGAAATATTATTCACTGAATGTGTTAGAAACAAACCAAAAAAAAACTTAGACAAATCGTGGCTTGGATTTGAACGAGTGTTTTATGATAGCGGAGTGCGTATGACAAGTGTATACAAAAAAAGAAAATACATCGATTCAAGAGGGCAGAAATCGAACAGAAAGCTAAAAGTAATGTTTGAAAAATAAAAAGAAACAAAACCATATATGGTATAACTAAAATACATTTGAGTCACTTTTATATAAGAGAAAATAATATATTTTACAATAATATAACTGAGCAACTAAGAATGCATAACTAGAGTGTAAAATATTTAAAGCAGCAACGAAATTGTTAAATAAATTGCGTAAAAAAGCATTCCCCTTTGGTGTATTAATTATAACATTTCTCCCATAAATATATAAAAACAGTTTAATAGCGAAACACCCACATTCCCCTTTGGAACAGCACCGTTGAGGATTACCATACATTCCAGCAACAGCAAATACAGCCCGTACGGTAACAATAAAAAGCAGGTGGTATTCTAGGTAACAATCTTTTATATACATAAGCCTCTCTCGCGCTCAGGAAAATTTACGCGCCACTCACATATACGTATATAAGAAAATAATATACTCTCCTTCATATTAACATACATACAAACTGCATTATAACCCAGCAGTACACACGTCAGGGTCCCGTGATATACAAGTGGTCCTCAACTACATCCAATTTCATGGAACACTAGTCCTCCAAGAAATTTTAATTGAAAGCATTTTTAAATAAATTTAAGTCCCGAATGCCACGCACATTCGCACGCAGCCTATTAATAATAATATTGCACTTAGACGCGCTAAGGCAACACATATCTGATTTTAATCGTAATTTTTGCGAAAAAAAAAAAAAATTTTATAAATTATTAAAATTAAATCTCAATTCTTAATTTTATTAAGCTCCCCTTTAAGCCCGAATTCCCGCACTCTCTAGCATTAGGCCACTCCCGTCTAGCAGCGCAGCAACAGTACATAAGCATTGAAAGGACCCTGGGGAAAAACCCGGAATTGAGTGACAAATACTCAGAAGTCCTCACGGAGTACCTCGAATTAAACCACATGCAGCACGCTACACCCCAAGAAATAGTAAAAGAAGGGAAATACTTTTCTTTTTACTTGCCCCATCACGCTGTCTTGAAACTCGACAGCAAAACAACAAAAGTACGCGTAGTATTCAACGCATCTAAAAGATCACATTCAGGAAATTCCCTGAATGTCGTTTTATATACAGGCTCAATTCTCCAAAATGACCTGATGACCATCATCCTAAAATGGCGTCTTTACGAATTCGTTTTCAACAGTGATATCGAGAAAATGTATCGCCAAATACTCGTCCACAAAGAAGACCAAAACTTCCAAAGAATTCTCTTTAGGAAAGCGCCTCACCTGCCAATAGAAGATTTCAAGTTAAACACCGTAACTTTCGGAGTTAACTGCGCCCCGTATCTTGCAATTCGTACTCTCCACCAACTAGCTCACGATTGCAAGGAAAAATACCCTCTCGCCAAAAATATTATTCTGAATGAAACCTACGTAGATGATGTACTATCTGGCGGTCACGATATACAGTCCACTCTCCACTCAATGACCCAAACTATCGACGCTCTTAAATCAGCAGGCTTTCCGCTAAGAAAAATAACTGCTAATCATCCAAAAGTTCTCGAAAGAGTCCCAGAGTCAGTTGTCTTAGATACTAAGTTTCTCAAGTTCCAAAATACAAGCTCTACAAAAACACTTGGGATACGGTGGAACGCACTTACCGACTCCTTCTCATGCTCTTACGATCCTCTACCCGCCTTTAATTCAAACACAAAGAGGCAAATACTATCGGCTGTAGCGAAACTGTTCGACCCGGCAGGATGGCTATCGCCCATTATGATACTTGCCAAAATGCTCCTCCAACAACTCTGGTTAGAAGGAACTGACTGGGACGAAACTGTCAAACCCATGCCTTGCACAAATGGAACACATTTCGCGTAGACCTTCAAGCTATCAGCACCATCAACATCCTTCGTTGGGTGCGCTTCTCTCCTAATAAACGCATACAGATACACGGTTTTTCGGACGCCTCCGAAAAGGCATTCTGTGCGTGCGTTTATATTAGAGTGCAGCACGCAGATAACTCCTGCACAACTCACCTCTTCGTTGCAAAAAACCAAAGTTGCTCCTTTGCAAACGATAAGCCTGTCCTGCCTCGAACTCAACGGCGCAGTGTTGCTATCAAAATTAATCGCCCATACCCGAAATAAATTGGATTTGCCACCCCACGAATTGGTGCTCTGGTCAGATTCATCGATAGTGTTAGCTTGGCTCGAAAAACCAGCACACACCTGGAAAACGTATGTAGCCAATAGAATCACCCAGATCATTCAAAACGTCAGCAACGCCACTTGGCGCCACGTGCCCAGCGGTGACAACCCAGCAGACCTAGGAACTCGTGGTTCCAAACCGAAAGATCTGGCTGATTGTTCTTTATGGTGGAACGGGCCAAAGTGGCTTTCTAAACCACCCACTTTATGGCCCAAAGCAATCTCTTCCAATTCAGACCCTCCCGAACAAAAACGGATAGAAACCCTTCATACACTAGAATGTACGGATATTCTTGAACGCTTTTCCTCATTTCCACGTGCGCTAAGAGTAGTTGCCTTTACGTATCGTTTTATACAGAATTCACAAAAATCCCCGATTCCCAACTCATTAGCTCTTACGCAGGAAGAAGAAAATCGCACAAAAACGAAATTTATCTTTATGACTCAACGCAGATATTTTCCAATCGAAATTAAGGCGTTAGAATCATCAACTCCTATTCCAAAAAAAAGTTCATTACTAACTTTAAACCCTATATTGGATAAGTGTGGTATCATGCGAGTAAATGGTCGTCTAGCTCATGCCACGCTAAGCTATAATGAACGCCATCCCATAATCATCCCAGAAGTCTCCAAATACTGCTCATTGCTGCTGGACTTACTCCACGCAGAAAAGCAGTTAATGATTCGCAGTGTGCAGCAAGAGTATTACATCCCTCGCCTCGAGCAAAAGCTGAAAAAATGCATATTCCAATGCAAATCCTGCACTGTGTACAAACAACGAGTGCGTTCACAAATAATGGCTGCTCTGCCCCCCGAGCGGGCAACTTACTCCGTTCCATTTCACACAACTGGCATTGATTTCGCTGGGCCCTTCATGGTCAAGACGTCTTCTCTTCGACGAGCCGCTTATACGAAAGCCTACGTATGTGTCTTTGTATGCTTCTCCACAAAGGCCATCCATTTAAAGGCATGCACAGACTTAACCACCGAAAAAGCATTCGCTCGATTTGTCGGTCGGCGTGGATTGCCTCACAAAAGTATGTCTGATAATGGAAAACCATTTATTGGAGCACAACGAGCTATTCAACGAGATTTCGTTATCTTCCTCAAAGAAGCAACTTCCGATGTTGCTGAAAGATATGCGACACAAGGTCTTTCTTGGCAATTCATACCACCGTATTCGCCTCACATGGGCGGCCTATGGGAAGCTGCTGTAAAAAGCTTTAAATCCCATTTCACTAAAGTCGCGGAACACCATAAATTCTCTTTCGAGGAATTTACCACTCTTCTCATTCGGATCGAAGCGGTGCTTAATTCGCGTCCGCTCTCCCCCATGTCCCAAGACGCAAATGACTTACTAGCTCTTACTCCTGGTCATTTCCTCCGGGGCGCCCCTTTGGTTTCTATCCCGGAACCGAACGCCGAAAACGTATCCCCAACCACAAAATGGCAAAAATTAAAGGTCCTCCACCATCATTTCAGTTCTCGTTGGAAAAGCGAGTATCTACAGGAATTGCAGAAGAGAAACAAGTGGAAACACCCTCAACCTAAGAAAGGAGATTTAGTGGTCATCAAAGATGATCTCTTGCCACCAACTGACTGGCGTCTCGGTCGTATCACCAAACTAAATCTGGGCGCTGACCAAAACGTACGAGTAGTGGACGTCCGCACACAGACTGGCGTAGTTACCCGAAATGTAACGAAGCTATGCGTACTATCAGCATAATATTTCTAAAGGCCCCCGTAAACCTTTAGTCTGGTTTATTCCATACTCAAAGAACCCCACACACTCATATAAAATCCAGCTACTCATTTTCACCTCTGCATTCAACCCAACTAATAACGTCTTTCGAAATTCTTTTCCACAGGTATGGAGTTCAGCAAATGTCGTTTGTGCGGTCGCTTTCACAGCTTACGGTATTGCCACGCGTTCAAGGCAATGACTCCGGAAGAACGCTACGATTCGGCAAAAATGCACCGATACTGCCTCAATTGTTTGGACACTCGAGAAGCTGAAACAACTGCTCCATATCGCTCCGACTACGGCGGGCCGGCATGTTGAGAACATGAGTACCAACCTCATCGATTTTTAGTTTTAAGTAAAAATGAAATATAATTTGTAAAATCTTTAAAGATCGTAAATATGTAAATGCAACGCTGGCAATTCGAATGCCATTTCTCATTTATCTAAGTTCGAACTTTATTATTGTAAGCGACGGGGTGACCCGACTTCGCCAACATAAAAGAAGCAAGTTTAAATCTTCAAATTGCACTTGTCGTAGCAACTACCGAAAAGAAAGGCTTGCAGAGTATAAACCCAAAACAAGAATTGTTAAATTCCTCTTTATTAAAATACTAACATTTATAAAACCAAAACAGAAATTGTTAAATTCCTCTTTATTGAAATATTAACTGATAATTGAAATTTGAGAAACATAGTTTATAAGCCCAAATATAAATACATATACAATACAAAGAAGTAAAATTTATAAACCAAAATATAAATACTTATATATATACATAGAAATAAAAGTAAAATAAAACAAGTGAAATTGTTATACGAAATTATCTAAAAGGCAATTATAACGGCCATCACAGCCATTACAAACACGAAGCGAAAATAGATAAGTTATCTAAACCAGAGTTCGCGAAATAAATAGCGTCGCAAGAATTTTTCAAGCGAGTCAAAATAAACGTTTAACAATAAAATCAGCGAACAGAAAACACAAATTAATACAAAAAAACATTTTACAAAACATTTATACAGAAAAGTGATAGTGTTGTGAAAAGAACTTTATAGCACAAATATAAAGCAGAAAACACAAATTAATACAAAAAAACATTTTACAAACATTTATACAGAAAAGTAATAGTGTTGTGAAAAGAACTTTATAGCACAATTATAAAGCAGAAAACACAAGTTGATACAAAAAAACGTTTCACAGCAAAACAATTATACAAGAAATATTATTCACTGAATGTGTTAGAAACAAACCAAAAAAAAACTTAGACAAATCGTGGCTTGGATTTGAACGAGTGTTTTATGATAGCGGAGTGCGTATGACAAGTGTATACAAAAAAAGAAAATACATCGATTCAAGAGGGCAGAAATCGAACAGAAAGCTAAAAGTAATGTTTGAAAAATAAAAAGAAACAAAACCATATATGGTATAACTAAAATACATTTGAGTCACTTTTATATAAGAGAAAATAATATATTTTACAATAATACAACTGAGCAACTAAGAATGCATAACTAGAGTGTAAAATATTTAAAGCAGCAACGAAATTGTTAAATAAATTGCGTAAAAAAGCATTCCCCTTTGGTGTATTAATTATAACATTTCTCCCATAAATATTTAAAAACAGTTTAATAGCGAAACACCCACATTCCCCTTTGGAACAGCACCGTTGAGGATTACCATACATTCCAGCAACAGCAAATACAGCCCGTACGGTAACAATAAAAAGCAGGTGGTATTCTAGGTAACAATATTTTATATACATAAGCCTCTCTCGCGCTCAGGAAAATTTACGCGCCACTCACATATACGTATATAAGAAAATAATATACTCTCCTTCATATTAACATACATACAAACTGCATTATAACCCAGCAGTACACACGTCAGGGTCCCGTGATATACAAGTGGTCCTCAACTACATCCAATTTCATGGAACACTAGTCCTCCAAGAAATTTTAATTGAAAGCATTTTTAAATAAATTTAAGTCCCGAATGCCACGCACATTCGCACGCAGCCTATAAATAATATTGCACTTAGACGCGCTAAGGCAACACATATCTGATTTTAATCGTAATTTTTGCGAAAAAAAAAAAAAAAAAAAAATTTTATAAATTATTAAAATTAAATCTCAATTCTTAATTTTATTAAGCTCCCCTTTAAGCCCGAATTCCCGCACTCTCTAGCATTAGGCCACTCCCGTCTAGCAGCGCAGCAACAGTACATAAGCATTGAAAGGACCCTGGGGAAAAACCCGGAATTGAGGGACAAATACTCAGAAGTCCTCACGGAGTACCTCGAATTAAACCACATGCAGCACGCTACACCCCAAGAAATAGTAAAAGAAGGGAAATACTTTTCTTTTTACTTGCCCCATCATGCTGTCTTGAAACTCGACAGCAAAACAACATAAGTACGCGTAGTATTCAACGCATCTAAAAGATCACATTCAGGAAATTCCCTGAATGTCGTTTTATATACAGGCTCAATTCTCCAAAATGACCTGATGACCATCATCCTAAAATGGCGTCTTTACGAATTCGTTTTCAACAGTGATATCGAGAAAATGTATCGCCAAATACTCGTCCACAAAGAAGACCAAAACTTCCAAAGAATTCTCTTTAGGAAAGCGCCTCACCTGCCAATAGAAGATTTCAAGTTAAACACCGTAACTTTCGGAGTTAACTGCGCCGCGTATCTTGCAATTCGTACTCTCCACCAACTAGCTCACGATTGCAAGGAAAAATACCCTCTCGCCAAAAATATTATTCTGAATGAAACCTACGTAGATGATGTACTATCTGGCGGTCACGATATACAGTCCACTCTCCACTCAATGACCCAAACTATCGACGCTCTTAAACCGGCAGGCTTTCCGCTAAGAAAAATAACTGCTAATCATCCAAAAGTTCTCGAAATAGTCCCAGAGTCAGTTGTCTTAGATACTAAGTTTCTCAAGTTCCAAAATACAAGCTCTACAAAAACACTTGGGATACGGTGGAACGCACTTACCGACTCCTTCTCATACTCTTACGATCCTCTACCCGCCTTTAATTCAAACACAAAGAGGCAAATACTATCGGCTGTAGCGAAACTGTTCGACCCGGCAGGATGGCTATCGCCCATTATGATACTTGCCAAAATGCTCCTCCAACAACTCTGGTTAGAAGGAACTGACTGGGACGAAACTGTCAAACCCATGCCTTGCACAAATGGAACACATTTCGCGTAGACCTTCAAGCTATCAGCACCATCAACATCCTTCGTTGGGTGCGCTTCTCTCCTAATAAACGCATACAGATACACGGTTTTTCGGACGCCTCCGAAAAGGCATTCTGTGCGTGCGTTTATATTAGAGTGCAACACGCAGATAACTCCTGCACAACTCACCTCTTCGTTGCAAAAAACCAAAGTTGCTCCTTTGCAAACGATAAGCCTGTCCCGCCTCGAACTCAACGGCGCAGTGTTGCTATCAAAATTAATCGCTCATACCCGAAATAAATTGGATTTGCCACCCCACGAATTGGTGCTCTGGTCAGATTCATCGATAGTGTTAGCTTGGCTCGAAAAACCAGCACACACCTGGAAAACGTATGTAGCCAATAGAATCACCCAGATCATTCAAAACGTCAGCAACGCCACTTGGCGCCACGTGCCCAGCGGTGACAACCCAGCAGACCTAGGAACTCGTGGTTCCAAACCGAAAGATCTGGCTGATTGTTCTTTATGGTGGAACGGGCCAAAGTGGCTTTCTAAACCACCCACTTTATGGCCCAAAGCAATCTCTTCCAATTCAGACCCTCCCGAACAAAAACGGATAGAAACCCTTCATACACTAGAATGTACGGATATTCTTGAACGCTTTTCCTCATTTCCACGTGCGCTAAGAGTAGTTGCCTTTATGTATCGTTTTATACAGAATTCACAAAAATCCCCGATTCCCAACTCATTAGCTCTTACGCAGGAAGAAGAAAATCGCACAAAAACGAAACTTATCTTTATGACTCAACGCAGATATTTTCCAATCGAAATTAAGGCGTTAGAATCATCAACTCCTATTCCAAAAAAAAGTTCATTACTAACTTTAAACCCTATATTGGATAAGTGTGGTATCATGCGAGTAAATGGTCGTCTAGCTCATGCCACGCTAAGCTATAATGAACGCCATCCCATAATCATCCCAGAAGTCTCCAAATACTGCTCATTGCTGCTGGACTTACTCCACGCAGAAAAGCAGTTAATGATTCGCAGTGTGCAGCAAGAGTATTACATCCCTCGCCTCAAGCAAAAGCTGAAAAAATGCATATTCCAATGCAAATCCTGCACTGTGTACAAACAACGAGTGCGTTCACAAATAATGGCTGCTCTGCCCCCCGAGCGGGCAACTTACTCCGTTCCATTTCACACAACTGGCATTGATTTCGCTGGGCCCTTCATGGTCAAGACGTCTTCTCTTCGACGAGCCGCTTATACGAAAGCCTACGTATGTGTCTTTGTATGCTTCTCCACAAAGGCCATCCATTTAGAGGCATGCACAGACTTAACCACCGAAAAAGCATTCGCTCGATTTGTCGGTCGGCGTGGATTGCCTCACAAAAGTATGTCTGATAATGGAAAAACATTTATTGGAGCACAACGAGCTATTCAACGAGATTTCGTTATCTTCCTCAAAGAAGCAACTTCCGATGTTGCTGAAAGATATGCGACACAAGGTCTTTCTTGGCAATTCATACCACCGTATTCGCCTCACATGGGCGGCCTATGGGAAGCTGCTGTAAAAAGCTTTAAATCCCATTTCACTGAAGTCGCGGAACACCATAAATTCTCTTTCGAGGAATTTACCACTCTTCTCATTCGGATCGAAGCGGTGCTTAATTCGCGTCCGCTCTCCCCCATGTCCCAAGACGCAAATGACTTACTAGCTCTTACTCCTGGTCATTTCCTCCGGGGCGCCCCTTTGGTTTCTATACCGGAACCGAACGCCGAAAACGTATCCCCAACCACAAAATGGCAAAAATTAAAGGTCCTCCACCATCATTTCAGTTCTCGTTGGAAAAGCGAGTATCTACAGGAATTGCAGAAGAGAAACAAGTGGAAACACCCTCAACCTAATCTTAAGAAAGGAGATTTAGTGGTCATCAAAGATGATCTCTTGCCACCAACTGACTGGCGTCTCGGTCGTATCACCAAACTAAACCTGGGCGCTGACCAAAACGTACGAGTAGTGGACGTCCGCACACAGACTGGCGTAGTTACCCGAAATGTAACGAAGCTATGCGTACTATCAGCATAATATTTCTAAAGGCCCCCGTAAACCTTTAGTCTGGTTTATTCCATACTCAAAGAACCCCACACACTCATATAAAATCCAGCTACTCATTTTCACCTCTGCATTCAACCCAACTAATAACGTCTTTCGAAATTCTTTTCCACAGGTATGGAGTTCAGCAAATGTCGTTTGTGCGGTCGCTTTCACAGCTTACGGTATTGCCACGCGTTCAAGGCAATGACTCCGGAAGAACGCTACGATTCGGCAAAAATGCACCGATACTGCCTCAATTGTTTGGACACTCGAGAAGCTGAAACAACTGCTCCATATCGCTCCGACTACGGCGGGCCGGCATGTTGAGAACATGAGTACCAACCTCATCGATTTTTAGTTTTAAGTAAAAATGAAATATAATTTGTAAAATCTTTAAAGATCGTAAATATGTAAATGCAACGCTGGCAATTCGAATGCCATTTCTCATTTATCTAAGTTCGAACTTTATTATTGTAAGCGACGGGGTGACCCGACTTCGCCAACATAAAAGAAGCAAGTTTAAATCTTCAAATTGCACTTGTCGTAGCAACTACCGAAAAGAAAGGCTTGCAGAGTATAAACCCAAAACAAGAATTGTTAAATTCCTCTTTATTAAAATACTAACATTTATAAAACCAAAACAGAAATTGTTAAATTCCTCTTTATTGAAATATTAACTGATAATTGAAATGTGAGAAACATAGTTTATAAACCCAAATATAAATACATATAAATACAATACAAAGAAGTAAAATTTATAAACCAAAATATAAATACATATATTGTATATATACATATGCAATACAAAGAAATAAAAGTAAAATAAAACAAGTGAAATTGTTATACGAAATTATCTAAAAGGCAATTATTTATAAGCAACTACTGTGAATCGCCTGTTGTTGTTGCAGTATTTGGTTGAAATACGGTGCTGAGGTGCTCTGCGAAACAAGACACCTTCTCTTTATCCGTTCTTGCCCATGAACCATTACGCATTCTCAACGCTACTTCAGTGCTTACTGGCGGCTTAAGGTTTTTGCTAGCTTTCCATAGAGATTTTTTATTAGAAACGTTGGGAGACAAAGACGTGATAAGATGTTTGATATTTCTTTCTTCTTCGTATACTAATGCCTTTTTTAGTTTGTTTTCTGCCACCTTAAGACGAATTTTTGCATCGGGAGATCGGCAGGCTTGCCATTCGCGACGCAAACGTCGCTTATTTCGGACCAGTAATTCTATTACACTATTAGTTATCAATGCCTTTGCTTTTGTATTCTGCTCTGGTGTGGCTATAGTTGCTGCTGTTGCTAGTATATTGTTAAATACAAGTAACTGATCGATTTGGTTGGAAGTTTTTCGATCTGGAGACATCCAAGTAGCATGGTGAATTTTTTTTAGCTGGAATCTAGTGCTACACACAACCATATTTCGGGCCCCGGCGAAGCATATCAGCCTCAGCCCATTTGGGGCTGTCTCGTCGTGGACAACCGCGCCGTGAGATCTGCTTTCTCCAGACATGATAAAGAGACGAAGCGAATGGCTCTGGTAGTGAATGAGAGCAAGACGAAATATCTCCTGTCATTAAACAAACAGTCATCGCCTTCGCGACTCGGCTCCCATGTCACTGTTGACAGTCATAATTTTGAAGTCGTAGATAACTTCGTCTAACTTGGAACCAGTATTAACACCAACAACAATGCCAGGCTGGAAATCCAACGCAGAATCACTCTTTCCAACAGGTGCTACTTTGGACTGAGTAGGCAATTGAAAAGTAAAGTCCTCTCTCGGCGAAAGAAATCCGAACTCTACAAGTCACTCATCATACCTGTCCTACTATATAGCGCAGAAGCGTGGTAGATGTCAATATCTGATGAGTCGGCCCTGAGAGTATTCGAAAGAAAAGTCTTGCGAACGATTTATCGATTTACCATATGGTCCTTTGCGCATTGGCAACGCCGAATACCTCAGAAGATGAAACGATGAGCTGTACGGGCTATACGATGATATTGACATAGTTCAACGAATGAAGAGATAGCGGCTACGCTGGCTAGGCCATGTCGTTCGAATGAATAAAAGCATTCCAAATTTAAAGCAGTATAATCCGCAAATGTTGACGTAATTATTTCGTCACTTATAGGAATATCTTGGGTAAACAGTATGTACAATATTGGTCCAAGAACACTACCCCTGGAATAACAGGAAGACAACACTTCTCTTCGGAAAGTGGGCAACGCACTGACCTATTCAAAAAAATCGTATTAATGGTTATATTACTGGAAATTCGGTACATATGTGGCCCTTTGATTAAATGAGGAGGAAAACTGCTCTTCTCTCCGGAAAGTAGACTGGGGACTAGCTTTTTCGAGAAAAACTCTTGTAACAGGTGTTCTCCCAAAGTTACCAACCGAAAACAAAATTTTCGGGGAGTGGGCCTATGCGAAAAATTCTTACTTATAGTTCGATTTACTTAAAATTCGGTACATAGATGACTTTATCTTAAATCAAAGGAAATCTACACATCTCTCCGGGAAGGGGACCACGAACCGACCTACTCAAAAAACCTATTTGTGGTTCGATTTACTTCAAATTCAGTGCATAGGTGGCTTTTTGCTTAGGTTACCAGGAAGTGCCCATTCGAAAAAAATTTATTTAAGGCTGAATTTACTTGAAATTCCGTGCGTAGGTAGCTTTTTTCTTAGGTAAACAGGAAGACATTTCTTCTCTTCGGAGAGTGGGCCAGAGAGTGACCTATTCAAACAAATCTTACTTATGGTTCGGTTTATTTGAAATTAAAATTAAAATTTTGCTTAAGTTAACAGGAAGACTACCAAAGTAAGTAAAAGAAGTAAACCAAAGACTGACCCATTCGAAAGATTACAACTAATTCAGTGAAAAGATGGCTTTTTGGTTATATGGGCAGTAAAACTTCTCTTCTCTCCTGGAAGTGGACCGGGGACTGACCTATTCAAAAAGGAGGACTATTCCTCCATCCGGGAAGTATACTAATGTCAATGATGAAAAATGTTCTATTACCACAGGTATTGAGTAAATAAAACTATGAGAAAAATATATCCCATTTTTAATTTTTCATACATTCAATGGGTATATACGACAGCGAAGTGATGCAGGATACAGCTAGTGTGTTCATAAAATACGTTTTTATGAAGCAATTTTGACTAAACGATTTTTATTTCATGTATTATTTATTGGAATGTCAACCCTTCCGAGTGTACTTCTGACATGAAAACAAAAAGCACATGGAAACATTACATTACTTCTCCGGCCGAGAAAACGACCACCTCATTCTCGATATATCCGGGATAATACCCGCATTGGTCCAAAAATCGATGTCAAGGATTACGCCCTGAGGTAACTCTGGAACCACGAGGCATTCCAGGAGAACCGACTTGCTCTCCACCTCGATTGGCAACAAAACCGAACCCTCTACCCTGAGATTAAGAGTCTCACGCTCTACCGACTGAGCTAGCCGGGCTTTTAAACTCCAGCAATACGATTTTGATATAGTGAATCGGAAAGGCAAGGAACATGTGGTTCCAGATATGCTATCCCGAAGTGTGCCAGTTATTGCGGAGGTGACTACTGCCGATCCTTGGTTGGTAAGGATGATTCGGTTAGTAGAGAAAAAGCCTTTGTCATATCCAGCGTGGAGAGTTGAAGGTGGCAACCTCTACAAGTTTGTTAGGTCGAGATTTCCTTCTGTTTACGGCGATTCACCAGAGTGGAAAAAAGTAATAGGATGTGATGGTAGAGGTGAGATAAAGGCCATATGGGTGTGAAAAAGGCTTTTGCGCGTGTTTCGCAAAAGTCCTACTGGCCAAGGATGAAGTCGGACATTGCGAAATATGTTAGGGCGTGTAAAACTTGTCAGCAAGTGAAACCTGAGAATTCACAGCCAGCTGGGGGTATGATAGAGAGGACCAAGGCAGTCGAGCCTCCTATTTCCTTTGCGTACTGCCACGGCAAAAAGCGTATGCAAACAATTGGACGACAATGTATTTCTTTTGTTTGGAGTTCCTCGGTCGGTTGTGTGTGACAATGGACCCCAATTTAGGAGTCGAGAGCTTCGGGGCCTCTGCGGTGACTATGGCGTCCAACTCCGGTACACCGCACACTATCACCCACAGGCTAACCCGGCCGAGAGGATAAACCAGATTATCAAGACAACACTTAGGGCTTATATATCAGAGAACCAGAGGACATGGGACCAACAGTTAACGAAGGTAACATGCTGTATTAGGACAGCGCAGCACGAAGTGTTAGGAGCTACGCCATATTTTGTGAATTTCGGTAGGGAAATGGCGGTAGAAGGCAGTAGAGTTCATAGACAGTTTAGGAGATCAGGAAAAATTAAATTGTCAGGAGCGAGCAAAGATGCTCGAAGAGATTAGGGCCAACATTAGAACTAGGTTAGAGCAGGCGAGTGAGAAGCTTGCGAGACAGTACAATCTCAGACGTCGAGATGTACAGTACATGTCTGAAGAGTTAGTGTGGAGGAAGAATTTTATGCTGTCGGATGCAGCGAATCTTTATGCAGCGAAGTTAGCGCCAAAGTATGTAGGGCCGTTTATTGTTAGGAAGAGAGTGTCACCGTGGACATACACACTGACAGATGACTTAGGCAAAGACAAAGGGAATTGGAACGTTAAAGAGTTGAGGCCATATAGGGATTGATAGGATACTGTAGGAGATTTTCGTTCCCTGAACAAAATGAAGATTCCTTCCTTTTCGTTGAGGAAGGGGTGGAGTTGTCGCATACTGGCCGCAACAAAAACTTCTTTTGTGTTTGTTTGTTCATTTCCTTTGTTTTGCCTATTATTCCTTTCACTCCAAGTGTTGGCAGTGGCATCTGTCGACAAGTAGTTGTGTAAATTAAAGACATGAATTGTTGGCACGGTTGCACTCGGTGTGTGCTTACCCAGGGGTATAAGTCTCCAAAAGGAGGTGTTCGCCTAAACGGTTTCCCCACTAACAAATATTAGGGAAACGGAATGCTTTGCGCGGGTATTCTGAAAAAAGGGGTGTCGCCTTTCTCTTTATACGGCGATGGAAAATTATCCCAGTGTACTTGGTGTGCCATGGTGACGTGCGCTACATAACTCTGTCCCTTTGGGTAATGGGGGCGGCGCCAAATGATTGGGCACCAATACACACTCGCCTGAGAATTCTGAAGGTCGACGCGTAGCTTGCGGCCTGGCTCGCAAGTGTGTGCCGGATCAGATTCTAGCAATCTACGAAAGGGTGCACACCTTTTTGAACAGACGTGCGATCAGTGTTTTAGAAAAAAAAAATAAAAATAACAAAACTGTATAATAGTGCAGTGCCAGGCGAGGCAGTTAATAGTTAATAGAAGAAGCAGGGAGGTTATTTTTCGGGTAAGTATTCGGGTAGGTATTCAGGTAGGTATTCGGGTAAGTATTCAGGTAAGTAATCATAAATTTAATTATAAGTTATAATTAGTTTCTACATTCATTTCTTTTTCTTATATTTTATTATAGGTACAACTTATTATTTACAGGATGATGAGGTCATCCTCATCCATGTCTTCAACATGCCGGCGGGCCTGCGGCGACGATGCTTCGACGAGGTTTTCGAGCTGATTTAACGTTTCTCTCGCTTTCTGCACCAACCCTCGTATTTTTCTTTTTACAGCAGGAGCATTGCGGGAAACAGCTCTTTTTACAGCAGGAGTATTGCGGGAAACAGCTCTTTGATTTCGCCGGGTTGACGTTTGATCTTTCCTCATTTTCCTTGAAGGTGGATTGGTGCGCCGAGTGTCAGCCGGTTGAAAAGTTACCTTTTTCGTGGTAGGTTTACCCTCGGGGAGGTCGCGTATTGGCCGATGGAGCATTGTGTGATGAGCTAGGCCGCAGCGGCGGCAACTGTCGGGGCTATCACAGTATCCCGTGGTATGCGAGGTCGCCAAGCAATTTAAACAATAGCGATGGACCTTGGCCGATTCATATCGCTCTTCGGGTGTCATCGTTATGAAGGCTCGGCAAAAGCGCAGCGAATGGGTGCGGCAACAGAGGCGACACTTTCGGAAACCTTGAGATCTGTAAATATAGAGTTGCAGTATTTGTTAAGAAGCATGTGGGATCGTGTGGGAAACGAGATGGATAAATTAAAAACGTATAAGCTAAGCGGGTGGTAATACACAGAGTTTAGTGATATTGCGAGTAACGACTCCGTTTTGAGTTCGGATATCTACCACTCGGGTATTTTGGTCGGGAGCGGGATGAAGTTGTATGACGCGTCCTAAACGCCATTCGTTGGGGGGCAGGAGGTCATCTTTAATGACAACGAGATCTCCTTCAGTGAGATTGAGCTCTTGGCTTTTCCATTTATGCCGTTTGTGGAGCTCTTGGAGATATTCCGACTTCCAGCGTTTACTAAATTGGTGGTGGAGCACTTTCAATTTTTCCCATTTATTCATTAGAGTTAGCTCTTCCGAGTTCGGTTCCGGGATGGAGAGTAGGGGAGCTCCACGCAGAGAGTGGCCTGGGGTCAGAGCTTTTAAGTCGTCGGGATCTTGAGACATTGGGGAGAGCGGTCTGGAGTTAAGAACCGCTTCGATACGAATAAGGAGCGTAGTGAACTCCTCGAACGTAAATTTTTGGCTACCGGCTACCTTCGTAAAGTGAGTTTTGAAACTTTTCACTGCAGCCTCCCAAAGTCCGCCCATGTGAGGGGCGTATGGCGGGATGAATTGCCATGTGAATCCGTGAATGGCGTATTTTTTTGCTATATCCTCGGAGGCTTCTGCAAGGAAGGAGGATAATTCACGTGAGAAACTACGTTGTGCTCCTACAAACGTTTTACCGTTGTCGGACATGACTTTATGTGGGATGCCTCTGCGTCCGACGAAACGTGCAAACGCGGCTTTGAAAGATTCGGTGGTCAAGTCGGAGCACACTTCGAGATGAATAGCCTTTGTGGAGTAGCATATGAAAACGCATACATAGGCTTTTGAGTGAGATGCTCGACGGAGTATAGAAGTTTTCACAAGAAATGGACCTGCAAAGTCAATTCCTGTGGTGTGAAAGGAGAGCGAGTACGTTGAGCGTTCAGGAGGGAGCGCCGACATGATTTGGGATATCATTTTTTGTTTGTAAATTGTACAAACTTTGCAGTTGAATATACACGTCTTGATCTTCTGCCTCATTCGTGGGATGTAATATTCCTGCTGAATCATTCGTGTCATAAGCTGTTTTTCAGCGTGCAAAAGGGTAGCGTGGAGAAATGCGAGGAGAAGAGTGCAAAATCTAGAGTTATCTGGGATGATAATTGGATGCCGCTCACTATAACTGAGAGCCGCATAGCTTAGTCGTCCATTCGCGCGTAGAATGCCAGACGAATCTATGAATGGGTTGAGGGAAAGCAGTGGGTCCTTTTTACCGACCGGGGATTTTGCTTCTAACGCTGTGATAGTTTTTGCAAAATATCTTCTTTGCGTACATAAAATGAGACGAGTTTTTGCTTGATTTATTTCCGCTTGTGTGAGGCTAGAAGTATTGGGAGGAGGCAGTTTCCGTGCCTTTTGTGAGAATCTTAATATGAAAGCCGTCACTCTAAGGGCTCTTGAGAAGGAGGAGAAACGGTCTAAGAAGTCCGTATCTTCTAAAGTATGGAGCGCTTCTATGTGTCTCTGTTCGGGGGGGGGGGGGGGGGGCGAATGAGTTGGTGAACTTTTCGGCCAATGTGGGGATGGCCTAGTCAACCACTCGGGGCCTTTCCACCAGAGTGAACAGTTGACGAGCTCTTGGGGTTTTACTCCATGCGAACCTAGATCAGCTGGGTTGTCAGCGCTGGAGACATGTCGCCACGTAGCATTGTTCACGAGTTCGAGGATCTGGGATGTCCTGTTCGCTACGTATGTTTTCCACGTCCATGGGGGTTTTTCCAGCCATGCTAATACAATTGAGGAGTCTGTCCACAAATTTAGTTCATGAGATGGCAGATTTAGGGAGGATCGGATCTGCTTTACTAATTTTGCGAGTAAAACTGCGCCGCAAAGTTCCAGCCTAGGGAGAGAGACGGTTTGTAAGGGGGCTACTTTACTCTTGGCTGCGAGTAAGTGGGATGTAGCAGATTCACCTTGCTGGACTCGTAAGTATACGCGAGCGCAGAATGCCTTCTCGGAAGCATCTGAGAATCCGTGTAGCTGAATGGAACTGTTTGAGCTGAATTGCACCCATCGAGGTATCCTTATTTCTTCGATTGCGGCGAGATTTCTCCTGAAGGTTTTCCATTTGTGGAGTGAGATCGGCTTCACGGTTTCGTCCCATTCTGTTCCGTCCATCCATAGTTGCTGAAGAAGAGTTTTCGCTGCTATCATTATGGGCGATAGCCATCCTGCCGGGTCGAAAAGTTTCGCGACAGATGAGAGGATCTGTCGTTTCGTGGCAGTGTCTGAGGATAAGGGGGGGTCAACTGAGTACGAAAATGTATCAGTGAGAGCATTCCATTTTATTCCGAGGGTTTTTGTAGAACTTGCCTCTTGGAATTCGAGAAATTCTTCATCTAAAAGATCAGACGGGGGGATGTCTTTCAGCAGTGACTTGTGGTTTGCTGTGATCATTTTTAACGGGAACCCGGCAGACTTGAGTACTTCGATAACTTGATGTATCGATTCGCCGGCTGAGTCGAGATTATGTCCGCCTGAGAGGATGTCATCTACGTATGTTTCTCCTTTTAATATTTTTGAGACATGGGGGTATGTCTCCTTTGAGTCCTCGGCTAATTGGTGGAGTGTCCTTATTGCCAAGTATGGAGCGCAGTTGACACCGAATGTCACCGTTTTTAGTTTAAAGTCTTCTATCAGACTATGGGGGGTTCTGCGGAATAGAACGCGTTGGAAGTCTTGGTCTTCCTTATGGACGTATATTTGGCGGTACATTTTTTCAATGTCGCCGTTAAATACATACTTATATAATCTCCATTTTAGAATAATGAGCATTAAGTCATTTTGGAGAACGGGGCCAGTATGTAATACGTCATTGAGTGAGAGACCGAAATGCGAGGTTTTTGAGGCATTGAAAACTACACGGACTTTAGTAGTTTTACTTCCTGGTTTAATCACCGCGTGATGGGGTAGGTAAAATGAGAAATATTTACCGTCGCGTATGATTTCTCGTGAATGGGTTGGTTCCATGTGGTCTAACGTGAGGTATTCTGAATAGGTGCTCCGAAGTTCATCTTTCTTTTCGTTAGTTCGTTCCACGCTGAGGTATTGCTGCTGTGCTGCGGGTCTGGAGTGCCCGAATGCGATGGAGTCCGGGAAAGCTGACTTGAATGGCAGCTTTACTACATATCGGCCGTCTTCTCGTCGATGAGTGGTTTTTTTGTGGAGCGCTTCACAGTATTCATCACCGTCTGTGTATGTGGGGGCCGGTGGTACCTCTTCTTGTTCCCAGAATTTCTTGAGTAATTCTCCTAGTGATTCTGAAGGGGTTTCAATCACCTGAGTAGAGAAGGATGAGATTTCTTCCACAACTGGTCCACTTAATATCCACCCAAATATTGTGTTTTGGGCTATTAAGCTGCCGCCTACATTAATTTTGAGACCTGTGGTGAGTATTTTTGGGATTATATCGCTACCAATGACCATGTCTATTCTAGCTGGTGTAAAGCAGTTGGGGTCTGCTAAGGGTAGCGAGAGATATTCTGTTAAATCTACTTCTTTTATTTTGAAGGATGGGAGAGTGTGCGTCAATTGAGGCAGTATTATCGCTTGAGCCGCGATTTTTACTGTTTGATTAGCTGAGCATATCGTAATAGAGCATAATCTATTCGAGTTTTGGACTGTGTTACCGCCCATGCCAAGAATTTGGTAGTTGGCTTTTGTGGTGGGGAGACCAAGTAACTTTTGTATACGGGATGTTACAAAAGTTTTTTGAGAGCCTTGGTCAATGAGAGCTCTGATGTGAGTTAACTCTCCTTTGTGGAGAATGGGAATATTTGCTGTGGGAAGCAATGTCCTCTCTTTGTTACTCGAATAGTGAGATAGAGTTTTTGTTCTACTGCTTTCATTTGCCTTTGAGTTCTTGGATGCCTGCTTAGAGGTGCAGGGCTGTTCTTCCTCGACTGTCACTTGAGAGGTAGTGAAGTTTCTTTGAGGTTTTGGGGGGTAAGGCGTGGGGTTGCTCGCAGTCTAATGGAGGAGGGAGTGGTGACGTCTTTGACAATAAACGCACGTAAAGTTGCTTTTGCAATCTTTCTCCAAATGCGAGTACGCCAGGCAATTTTTGCAATAGTTGTTGTCTTTAATAAACTTGTTCCGGTCTGAGACGGACAGTTCTCGAAATTTGACGGACGTTGTCATCGAGTGGTTTGATTGGCATAGTTTACATGAAACTTGCCTTTTGTTTTGAGTATGGAACGATTGGGTTTTATTCCGATAATTAAATGTTGGGGGAGGGACCGCTGGTGTCCGTTGGGGGCAGCTGGGTTGATTCATCTTCGGCTTATTGGGTCTGTAGGTGCTGAGTCGCTCCACGACCTCGTACCGAGCTGTCAGAAATTGGTCCATTTCTGACCATCAAGGTAACTCCTTCCTTGAGTTGAGTGATTGCTCCCAGAGAGCTAGTGTCTCGTCCGGCAGTTTTGACGAGCAGAGGTAGACAAGCATTGGGTGCCAGCTGTCTGTTGATACTCCATTTGCCTGTAGGGTAGAAAGACAATTATTTATTGTCGTCTGGATCTGTTGAATCCTTTCTCCGTTCTCTGTGTGGGCGGGTTGGATGTTGAACAATGTCTTTATTTGGCCATCCACTACGATTCTTCTATTTTCGTAGCATCCCATGCTAATGAGAAATTGTGACCACTGAGAGGGTAATTTTTAATGAGGAGTGCAGCTTTGCCTCTTGTTTTTTGTCTCAAGTGGTATAGTTTCTGCACTTCGGATAATTGGGGGTGGTTGATGTACACTGCTGTGAACATGTCCCTAAATGAGGGCCAATCTTCATATCCTCCATAGAAGATTTCTGTGTCACACGCAGGTACCTTGAGAAAGCTGAGTGAGTCAGATTGTGTTGGGGGGGGGCATCTTTGTGATGGGGGTAATTGACCGGGAGGAATCCATACTTTGTTGGATTTGGCCAAGTAGCTCACTTATCCTGATTTTCGTGAGCATTGCATTGTCATTTGTTGTTTCGTAGGCCTCTGCGCATGCTGAGCGTGTCTTTTCTTCCTCCACGTTGCTCATCTGTAGGTTTTGGTTGGCTGCCTCCACTAGTTCCATGTGCCTTTCCAGATGGTCCTTGAAAATTTTGAGGGCTACTTCGGAGTGAGTCTCTTCACTGGTGTCCCACCATTTTCCGCAGAACTTTTCCATCCTGGAGAGCTCATATAGAAATTTTTTTGTGTAGCTGGGAGAATTCCTCTTCTTCTGCCTGGAATTTCGAGCGAGTTCGGGGTCCTGTAAGGGGATGGAGTGATTGGGGCTTCTCCATTTTATCCTCCATTGTGAGATATTTTATAAAATTTTATTATAAAATATTTATTTATATTTATATATATGTAAGTATATATTATTTTTAATTAATTTATTTAGGGGGTAGCTTTTATGTTTTGTATTGTACTGTCTCAGCGCGTCTGAGCACAGCAATGTATAAATGTATACTGGGTTTTTGTGATACCTTGTTTGTATGCTGGGTGTTTGGCTTACACGAGTATGTACGTATGTATACTTATGTACATACGTGCCTTTGCCCGCTTGCTATTGTAAATAGCGAAAAAGTGGAAATTGCCGAAATTTGAAAAAACCACTGTATGTATATATGTGTATGTATATACATGTACCACGGTTGGGTAGCGGTGACTTGCTATGCGGTGGTGACTTTGGGCAGTGTAATGTGCTTACACTGGTCCGGTTTTGGGCTCGTTGTAATGAATTTCGGCCCTGTTGGGGTGTATATACTGAGAGTATGTATATACTTGGGAGGATATATTAGAGGGGCAACTGGTCCGAATTGGTCCTTTTCGAATGTGTTTTTGGACCAGTTGGCGTATATAAAAAGGGGAGTTTATATACGTAAGGGGATATATAATAATAAGCGGTTTTTTGTATTAACTATATACTTGTGATGGGGAAAGCGCGAGTTTTTTCATATATACGTTTTAATATATTATATATGAGCGCTGTTATATTCGGTAAATGAAAATTAGAGGATTTTCATTTACCGACCTTTGGGAGCCGCTATGTATTATTATTTATTATGAGTTATATTTTATTGTTTAGCGGATTTTGGGATTTTGCGCATACTAAATAAACTTTTTATTTTATTATTATTATTTTTTGAGATCTGGTGTATATGTATGATGAGGAGGTATCATGTACACCGTTTGGCAAAATCCGCTAAACTTAATCGAAAATATAATAGAGTGAGAAAGTTGGACTTACTTAGACTTCCGGACTAGTATTGTACAAACCAAACTTATTTGTTTTCTGGAGACGGGACGGGGGTGTAATGTCTTCTTCGTAGTGCTGGTGTTCCTGTGGTGATGTGGTATTGATTGTTGCGTGGACTGCTGCTGTATATATGCATGTGTTACGTGTGCCCTTTTTTTTTCTTTTTTTTCTATATTTTAAAATTTTATTTAATAATTTTTTTTTTTACGTATGTAGCTATGTAGGTATGTATTTTTTTTCCACTACTTTTTGTTTTTTATGTTTTGTGTCACCGCATGTACATATTACACGTATGTATTTTTATATGTATGTATATATTTTTATGTTTATTCTTCTTTTGTTTTACACTTTCAATATGCGTACTTTTTTTTTTTTGTTTATTTGTTTTTAATTTTGTATGTATTATATGTATATGTATGTACCGCACTGGTCACTGCACTCTCGAAGATATATTTTTTTTCTCTTTTATTTTTGTATGTGAGTATGTATTTTATTTTCCACTCCTATTTTTTTAATTTTTTTTTTTAATTTAAAGTTTTACTTAATTTTGTGCACCGTATATATGTAAATATGTTTGTATTTCGTATAATTTTCACTTTTTGTTTATTATATAATTGTGTATGTACATATATTAATATTATGTAGTTGTTTATGTACATAGATATGAATATATGTATGTATATATGTATTTTTCCGTTTATATTTTTCCCGATATGGTTTTAATTTATATTTAAAGTGATTATGTATGTATGGTAATTTTGTTTATTTTCTCATGCACTTTATTTATTCAAACGATTATTTTGTTTTGTTGTTTATAATTTGGTGTAAAAGTTTTTTTTTTTTTTTTTTACTTTATAATTTTTATTTAAACACGTGTATGCTTGTGTGTATATTTGCGAATTCACTTCTCTATTTACTTCACTTTGTTTTCCGTTTTGTCACTTGAGTTAAAATTTTATTTTTATGTAGTTAATGTTTCACCTATATATCGGTTTATTATATATTTCCTTTTTTGCACAAATTTTTTATATATAAAAAGTTCTTTTATATTGTTATTTCGGTTCACTCCGTAATTGGGTTTTCGGCACCATGTAAAATGTTCCGTGTTTAATTTCAAAAGAAACGCACGTAAATATTTAATTTTAAATTTGGATTTAATCCCACTCTTTATTTGTTATTTCAAAAACAGTATAATTTTATATTCTAAAAAAACCGCATAATATTTTATTATTTTAAGAAAACCGTACAATTTTTTATAATTTTACGAAACCGTATAATTCTATTTGATTTTCAGAACACCGTATAATTTTATTTGCACATACAAACGCGCTTGCTTAACTAGCTAAATTTTTCTTTATTTATACTATTTGTATATACATACATTGGAAGGAGTAACGGAACTGAGTAGGGTTGCAGGTAAGTGCGTTTGAGTAAAAGCAGGGAGGTTATTTTTCGGGTAAGTATTCGGGTAGGTATTCAGGTAGGTATTCGGGTAAGTATTCAGGTAAGTAATCATAAATTTAATTATAAGTTATAATTAGTTTCTACATTCATTTCTTTTTCTTATATTTTATTATAGGTACAACTTATTATTTACAGGATGATGAGGTCATCCTCATCCATGTCTTCAACACATACGATTGAAAACAATAGAATTTTGTTTCATCTGACCATATTATGTGCTCCCAGTTTTCTACGCTCCAATCTTTGACATCGTTACATCGTTAGCCGCGCTTTCACATTCTTGTCCGATAATAACGGTTTTGTTTGCTTGATAGCAGAGACTAAACCAATCCTTCGAAGGCTCTGCGCGCCGGTCATTGACCAGCATCCTTATTTATTTGTACTGCAGCTAACTTTGGTGTTATGGAACCATTGCTTCTCATTATTCGTTCCATAACTCGAGCAACTCCTGCCGTTAATAACCTACGGCGGCCTCTACCATTAAAAGCATGATTCACATTGCGCTTTTTTTGTGCGCATAAGACCGTACTGCGACATATTTTTAATTTTTTTGCAGTTTTGTCAGCTTACACATACTCAATTCTAGTTCTTCTGATATTTTCCGCATTTTTCAACGTCTGGGGAGCTGTGTACGTTTGAGCTGCTTTAACTACACTTTCACAACTAAATATTAGTGCATATAGCACAATACAGCGAAACACGAATTGAACACTTGAAATTTAACTACCATTACCGTAACGGTAATTCCATATGTATATGCATACATAGGGAATGGGCCATGTGCAGTAGTTCACCCAAGTGAGGAAAGTTTTTGACTGCCATTAAACTGGAAGTGGCCAGAAACGATTCTTTTGCATATCGTTCAAGCAGCTCACGACTTCCGGCCTTAGACCAAGTATCCCCTGGGTAGACACCAAACATCCGTTTGAAGGCGAGCTAAAGTGAGAAGGTGAATCCCATGCGGTTGTGTAGGGTTTGGGACCCACCACATGAAAAACGAAAAATCCATTGAAAAACCAAAATAAGCTTTGGATGAGGGACTCCTTTTTTTTAAAGATTACGATTTTAGGGCATGCACCTGGAATGTCCGGTCCCTTAATTGGGATGGTGCCGCTGCCCAGCTTAAATTATGAACGTGATTAATCTTCTTAAAGGTTTCCGAAATCCAATAGTTTCGTTTGCAGCTGTACGTAGGGAGTTTGAAATGCCATCCCACAGTTGTCTTATACCGGATTGCTGATGAGTGCTCACAGAGAGCACGTATTCAAGTCGAGTAGAAAACCGCTCGGCAGTCTGTTGTGATTGCAGCTTTTTAACGTCGAACCTTCCTTGTGTTTGTTGACGGGCGTTCTTCGATACTCAGAGGCGGGTGCGTATCTTCGCTGCGACAAGATAGTGATTCGAGTCGATATTAGGACCTCGGAATGTACGCATGTCAAGCACAACATGATCGATTTGGTTGGAAGTTTTTCGATCTGGAGACATCCAAGTAGCATGGTGAATTTTTTTTAGCTGGAATCTAGTGCTACAGACAACCATATTTCGGGCCCCGGCGAAGCATATCAGCCTCAGCCCATTTGGGGCTGTCTCGTCTTGGACAACCGCGCCGTGAGATCTGCTTTCTCCAGACATGGTAAAGAGACGAAGCGAATGGCTCTGGTAGTGAATAAGAGCAAGACGAAATATCTCCTGTCATTAAACAAACAGTCATCGCCTTCGCGACTCGGCTCCCATGTCACTGTTGACAGTCATAATTTTGAAGTCGTAGATAACTTCGTCTAACTTGGAACCAGTATTAACACCAACAACAATGCCAGGCTGGTAATCCAACGCAGAATCACTCTTTCCAACAGGTGCTACTTTGGACTGAGTAGGCAATTGAAAAGTAAAGTCCTCTCTCGGCGAAAGAAAACCGAACTCTACAAGTCACTCATCATACCTGTCCTACTATATAGCGCAGAAGCGTGGTAGATGTCAATATCTGATGAGTCGGCCCTGAGAGTATTCGAAAGAAAAGTTTTGCGAACGATTTATCGATTTACCATATGGTCCTTTGCGCATTGGCAACGCCGAATACCTCAGAAGATGAAACGATGAGCTGTACGGGCTATACGATGATATTGACATAGTTCAGCGAATGAAGAGATAGCGGCTACGCTGGCTAGGTCATGTCGTTCGAATGGATGAAAGCATTCCAAATTTTTATCAATTTTTTTTATATATTAATTTTAATAAAAAATGAGATACGTGAGAATTTTAAAACAAATTAATTGGTGTTGAAACCCAATATAAAGAAAACGCAAGACAAACTAATTATACAAGCTAATCAATTTGGATTACCAAAAAAAAAAAATTGAACATGAAGGATAAAGTTAAATAAAAGAATAAAACAGGTAAAACAGTATAGCCATCAATCAACCTCGATTAACACATCACATTTGTGTCCATAATAATTAATCTTCTTATACGGTATATGTATAAAAATTATGTCCGCATGGAAAAATCCAGTAATTTCCAAAAATCTCAAAAAGGTACCGACCGAATGATACCTGGAAAAGTTTACAAGAAAAAAAAAATTGGGAAGTGGACCGGGGACAAACCTATTAAAAAAAAGCTCTTATGGACGTTTTTAACGGGTGTTCGCCAAATTACGTCCGATTGCTGCTATGATACCTGGGAAGGGTTTTACGAAAAAAAATTTCGGGAAGTGGTCCAGGGACTAACCTATTCGAAAAAATTTTATTTATAGTTCGATTTATTTGAAATTCGAAACATAGGTATTTTTTTGATTAAGTTAACAGGAAGACTACACTTCACTCCGGAAAATGGACCAGGGACTGACCTATTCTAAAAAAGTTTATTTATGGTTTTATTTACTTAAAACTCGGTACATAGGTAGCTTCTTGCTTAAGTTAACAGGTAGACTACACTTCTCTCCGGGAAGTGGACCGGGGATAGATTTATTCAAAAAATCTTATTAATGGATCGAATTACTTAAAATTTGGTACATAGATAAGTTTCTGAGGAAGACTTTTCTATTTTCCGGTAAGTGGACCAGGGACAGACCTATTCGAAAAAATCTTATTTATGGATCGAAATACTTGAAATTCGGTACATAAGTGTCCTTTTGCTTGGATTAACAGGAATACTGTTCTTCTCGCCGGGAAGTGGACCAGGTACTGACTTATTTAAAAAAAGTTTATAGGGTAGTGTTTTCGGCCGTTAATTAAAAGTAAAAACCTTTGTTTTCCTTTTTTGCCTCCTACGCGTTTCGATACAATTTTGTATCTTCGTCAGGGAGTCTAATTTATTTTGAACAAGAAAGCATTATTTACCAACATTATACATACCCACATCTTTTTCAACCATACCTTAACATACTATTTATAAGTGGTCATTGCATTTTGACTGATCACTTACAATGCAATAAATACAATAATGCTACATATCCGCTTTTACTCTTTCGTTCGTTATGATCAATGTGTATGCGCAATTTATGTTGTCTACGTCTTTGCAGTTCATCACACAGTGTATTTTTTGTTGTATTCTCAGTCCTTCTAATGCCATTCTTTTCCTTGTTTTCTTCTCTATATCAATTATTTTTGCATTGTCAAAGTCTGCTGTGTGGTTGCTTTGTGCAAGGTGTTGGGCTAACGCAGTTGTTTCCTTTTTATTTTTCGCGTCCGCCTTATGCTCGCCTATTCTAACACCTAGCGCTCGCTTTGTTGTTCCGATATAAACTTTCTTGCATTGTTCGTCATTTTTTTCCATTGCCCTTTATTTTGTATATTACATTGTGTTGTTGCTCCTTATTTATTTTGTCTTTCGTTTTGGTAATAATAATACGAATCTTTATCAACGAAAATGATTTTTTTTTTGGACTTGGCTCGACTTGGAAGACCCATACGGTCGATTGCTGTTTTGTTTCGGGCTCATACGCATAGATCCATGATTCGTCACCTGTGGCGATCTTATAAACGTCTTTTGAAGCACCGCGATCGTATTTTTTCAGCATTTCTTTACACCAATCCACACGAGCCTTTTTTTAGCGATTGTCAAGTTGTGCGGGATTCAACGAGAACAAACCTTTTTTACGGCCAGGTGTTCATGCAATATCGAATGTATGCTGGTGGGAGAAATGCATAGGCATGCATTCTGAAGGTATGTTACATGACGGTCTTGCATTATCAGTTCACGTACGGCATCGATGTTTTCTGGCACAACGGCTGTTTTTGGACGACCTTCACGTAATTCGTCTTTGACCGAGCGTCGGCCACGATTGAATTCGTTGTACCAGTTTTTCATAGTGCTATAGGATGGTGCTTTATAGCCATACAAAGATTTTAGTTCATCGATGCACTCTGGTCGTGATAATCCACATCGAAAGTTGTGAAAAATTATCGCACGAAAATGTTCCCGAGTTAATTTAATTTTTTGGCCGTGATGAATTTTTTAATTCCCTGTAAATAAAACAATTCACGATTAAATCACTAAACGTTCTGAGTGATGTTATGCTAAAAAATGTCAAACTTTCCAATGAAAATGTCAGATTTCACCTAGCAACACTTAGTGTTGCCTAGGCCAGACCTATATAGAGCAGCCTACGTATTTTCCTAATGATTTGTTGTCCGTTAAACCTGGTATGTATGTTATGTCAGTGAATGTTTTGTTTTCATTTTTAGTTTTAACATTGTTGTTGGCGCCTTCTATTTTGTTAATTGTTGTTTTTATAAATCTTTCTATTAGTGCGTTAGATTATCCGTTTTTATATAGTATGTTCCTAACAAGGAAAACCTTGTTTTCGTTTCTGAACTCCTGGTCGCTAAGTTTTTATATTTTTTCTATTAGGTTAATGGCAGTGTTTTTCTTTTGATTCAGTTGGGGATAGGGGGTTCTCCATTGGCATTCCATATAGCTGATAGTGTATGCCATCATAAACGAAATAATTAATATCCATCAAACAAAAGTCAAGAATGGAATGAAATTGTTTTTTAGTAATTGTTGTGTGATTTTCCAAGGACTTCCAGTTTTTCATAATTGTCCTGATTGCGGATTGAGTCGGTATATTAGTAAATAGGGATATTACGTCAAACGATATTAAAATTTCGTCTTCTTCGATAGTGATCTTGTTAAGATTGTTCTTAAGCTGAAACGCATTTTTAATGTTATATTTTCCTGATACCATACTTTTTAATATTCCTACTATATATTTAGTCGGTTTAAGGCACGGTACGTTTATTGATGATGAGATGGGTCTAAGTGGGATATTTTCTTTGTGTATTTTAGGAAGTCCGTATAATCTTGGCGCTGTAGCTGCATGGCATGACAATTGTTGCCTGAGTTTGGCGTCTATGCATTTTTGTTTATAGATTTCGTTCATAATGGTATTATTTTTTCTCAACAATTGTTGCGTCCGATCAATCTTTATAGTTTTATATGTTTGTTTGTCACTTAAAAGGTCTTTCATTTTCTTTTTGTAATCTGATTGGTACATCATGACAGTTTTGTTACCTTTGTCTGCATTTGTGACGACCATAGAGTCCTTATATTTTTTTTTAGAAAGTTTTGTGTTTCATCGTAGATTTTGAGTACAAACTTATCTTTTGAATTGCTTTTTAATTTGTTTTTATACCTGTTGGTTTTTCCTGCAATATTACATCTCACCGTGTCCTTATGTCTGTCATCTTCTATCATTTGTGGACGTGGAGGTCATACTCGAAACATTGAAAGCACAGCATATTGAAATTCACCGGGAAAACAAGCATTTTAAATTCAACTGGTATTCAAAAGCTGTGTCCTCATCCAGGATGATAAACTTTCATTTCAATCAACCATGGAATCAAAAGAAAAACACTGCCATTAACCTAATAGAAAAAATATATAAAACGAAAACAAGGAAAAAATTAGGAGCATACTGTATAAAAACGGATACCCTAACGCACTAATAGAAAGATTTATAAAAACAGCAATTAACAAAATAGAAGGCGCCAACAACAACGTTAAAACTAAATGCGAAAACAAAACATTAACTGGCATAACATACATACCAGGTTTAACGGGCAACAAATCATTAGGAAAATATTTCAACAACAACAGAATAACTTTTGCGCACAGACCACAACGCACACTCACAACGCACAATTTTACCAAAACGAAATACAAAATAAAGAAGGAGCAACAACACAATGTAATATACAAAATAAAGGGCAATGGAAAAAAATGACGAACAATGCAAGAAAGTTTATATCGGAACAACAAAGCGAGCGCTAGGTGTTAGAATAGGCGAGCATAAGGCGGACGCGAAAAATAAAAAGGAAACAACTGCGTTAGCCCAACACCTTGCACAAAGCAACCACACAGCAGACTTTGACAATGCAAAAATAATTGATATAGAGAAGAAAACAAGGAAAAGAATGGCATTAGAAGGACTGAGAATACAACAAAAAATACACTGTGTCATGAACTACAAAGACGTAGACAACATAAATTGCGCATACACATTGATCATAACGAACGAAAAAGTAAAAGCGGATATGTAGCATTATTGTATTTATTGCACTGTAAGTGATCAGTCAAAATGCAATGTCCACTTATAGTATTTATTATCCATGTGAATATATTTGTGTTAAGGTATGGTTGAAAAAGATGTGGGTATGTATATATAATGTTTTCTTGTTCAAAATAAATTAGACTCCCTGAGAAAGACACAAAACTGTATCGAAACGCTTAGGAGGCAAAAAAAGGAAAACAAAGGTTTTTACTTTTAAATAACGGCCGAAAAGCTCAAATACACTACCCTGTAAATATGTATATGTACATTGGCCCAAAATACAAACCAAAAAAAATTTATTTATGGCAGGAACACTACACTTCTCTCCGGGAATTGTACCAAGAACTGACCTATTCAAAAAAAAAACTTATTTATTCTGCTTAGCTTAACAGGAAGATTCTTCTACTTTTCGGGAAGCGGACCAGGGACTAGCCTATTCGAAAATATCTTATGTGTAGTTCGATTTACTTGAAATTCGGTACATAGTTGGCTTTTTGCTTGGACCAGAAACGACGTATTAAAAAAAATCCATCTACTCTGCTCTCCGGGGAGTGAACCGGTGACTCGCCTATTAAAATAGTCGGACTATTCCTCTCTCTGGGAAGTCGACCAATGTCAATGGTTAAAATTTTGTATTCTCACAAGTATTGAGAAAATAAAGTTATGATAAAAAGATATCCCATGATTAATTTTTCATACCTTCAATGAGTATGTGCGGCAGCGAAGCGTTGCAGGGTATAGCTAGTAATTAATAAAAATAAATGAAAAGGCACACGTATACACCGGAAGCATATGTGTTTCCCCAGTGTAGTGGTGATTTACTTTCCTGGTGATGGTCAGAGAATCAGAAGGGTGCTTAGGTGTCTACTCCAAATAAAAGCTAAGCGCTGAATTCTCCTCTCAGGTTTACGTTTGTGTCTATGTTGTAATGTTAATTATTAAATTTTCTGTTTTTCCTTGATCGATGATCTCTTTTCATTCTATATGATACTCGCAAATAAATATATATGCGCGCTAGGTTGGATTTGGCTCTTAGTTTGTAACAATTATTTGTAACAATTTATTGGAATTACTGCTCTCAACAGGATCCTTAACGGTTTTTTCTTTTTTTGTAGGAGAAACGGTCCTCAGATGGTTTTTTTTTTCAATAATTTGAAATCAATTAATTCTTATTAATTATTAATTTTTTACGCTAACTTTAATGTCACTTTTGCAACTCTTATTCAAATTAATTTCTTCTTGTCTCGGTTTGTGTGAGAAACTTTTCTCAAGAATTCACTCAAAATGCACATCATGTGTTAGTGATACCTGGGAACGAAGCAGCAACACCTATCGACATTACAAAAAGCAATCACTGATACTTGTATACAACACTGGTCAAATGACTAAAAGCGAAGCCTCTGACAAAAACGGACAGTGTGGTGTTGAAAAATTTCTTTTTGATGCGGATTGTGGCGAGACGTTCATCCACCGGGGTGAATGCCAGTACTCGATGACGGAATCTCTCTCCCACCCCAAATAAGACACCAAATTTGCGCTTCTTTATTTAGCCGCTGTATCATAGTAAATGTCAAAAGAACCTACTCGCTTTCGTCCTTGTCCCGTAGATCGCACTTCTTGGTCGACGGTGATGTCAGCCTTTATTCTTACGAGAACATCAACCAGCTGGGCAGCGGCACCTTCCCTATTAAGGGACCGAACATTCAAGGTGCATGCCCTCAAATCGTGATCCTTAATTCGTTTGCAGGGGTCGTCAATAGAAAGGGGGTATCTCATACGAGGCGTTGGTAACTTTTTCATTGCAGCTGGTTTCTACGTGGCAGGTCCCAAACCCAGCGCACAACCTCCCTAGGCGAGTAAGTTTAAAGATTTTACACATTTATATAGCGAGCCGCTTGCTTCAAGACCGACGCCCGCTCGCAGCCGCATCTCTGGTGAACAGACGCTGCAATTAGATTTCAGCGGACCCTTAAACCGAATAAGTCGGAGTGGCTCCACAGAAGCTTCCTCTCTCATTAGCCGTGACCCAAGGCTCCACACGGGTTCAGCGGATCCTTAAACCGAATAAGTCGGAGTGGCTCCACAGAAGCTTCCTCTCTCATTAGCCGTGACCCAAGGCTCCACACGGGTTGGTTACCGCATCTTGCACAAGAGTTGCTCACGTTTCCAGGGTGCGCGACATGGACGCAAGAGTAGGAATTGAGTATAGCCTCGCAACTGTAACAGCATACCCAGGAGCTTAACTACACCCCATTACACCCCACAGGCAGGTTAGGTTGGCAAAAATTGAGCGCATTTAGTATTAGGGTGAGTTCTGTTTCGAATTTCTTGAGAGCAACTCTCGCGGATGGAGGTCATATCTCGGCGTTAGGTCCGGTTTTGTTGCCAATCGATGTTGAGAGCTAGACGGTTCTCTTGGAACGCCTCGTGGTTCCAGAGTTACCTCAGGGCGTAATTCTTGGAACCGATTTTTGGGTCAAGGTAATACCCGCTTCGGATATATCGAGGATGAGGTGATCGTTTTCTCGATCGGTACCAAACCCGTTGGTTGCAATAGTGGACCACTCCATGTTAGGCGATAGAGGGTCTAGGGCAATTGATAAGAGACCACAAACCACCTGTGACGATACACCATCCACATCCGCACAAGCACGTCAGAGTCTAAACCCTCGGAAATCAAATAGTGTGCAATTCTGCCCTGCACAGGCAAACACAGGAATTTTGCTGGGAACAGCTCAAGATCCCTTAAATGTAGAAGGCATCCATTTTTCGGCACTTGCATTAATTGATTCGGGCTCGGAATGAACATTTATCACGGAATCACTTAAACGGTAACTTCATTTAAAATCTAATAAAATGTGTGCTCAAGCTTCGGGCATAAATAATTCTATTTCGGCACAAGTAAAAGGAGCCTGGTTTGTTCAACAAGTTGGAATAAGTAGGGAATTGAAAGTCCCCTCTCGGCGAACGAAAACCAAAATCTACAAGTCCCTCGTCGTTCCCGTCCTGCTACATGGTGCGGAAGCAAGGACGATGACAACATCTGATGAGTCGGCATTAGGAGTTTTCGAGAGAAAAGGTTTGCGTAAGATTTATGATCCTCTTCGAGTTGGCAACGGCGAATATCGCAGACGATGGAACGATGAGTTGTACGAGTTATACGACGACATTGGCACAGTTCAACGAATCAAGAAGCAGCAGCTACGCTAGTATCCGGATGGATACGAATACTTCAGCTTTGAAAGTTTTCGATGCAGTACCCGCTGGTGGAAACAGAGGAAGAGGAAGACCTCCACTCCATTGGAAGGACCAGGTAGAGAAGGACTTGGTTGTACTTGGTATTTCCAATTGGCGCCACACAGTAAAGAGAAGAAGTGAATGGCGCAATGCTGTTAACTCGGCTAAAAACGCGTAAGTAAGTAAGTAACTGGAAATCTTCCTTCTTGCCAAATCAGCGCAAAGACACTGCAAGCATTTCCAGACTTAGTTCTGGCGGATACACGGTTTTTTGCCAAGGAACAAGTCGATCTTGTTCGGGGGGGAGACCTTTATCTCCAAATTCTGCTAAGGGGCATTAAAAAAATATACTTACCACTAGATACTGCATTCAGCTAAATACTGACAGGCAGTCCCGATACTGCTGCTTCTACCACCAATAAAGTCCCATATTACAGTGAAATTACTTTGGATAAAGGCTGTAAGTTGCCTTTAGGGAGCTAGAAGACATCCCCAAAATAAAAACTACAAATGAAGGGGAAAACTATTCGAAGATCTATATCAACGTACTACAACGCGAAACAGCGAGGGAAAAAACATCGTTTCCCTATCATTCAAAATGGATTATCCTGTTCAAATTCAACTGGGACCATCCTTAAAGTTTGCCTGCTCTCAGTTCTTCCGGAATGAAATACGTCTAAGGAAAATCCAATTCTACAAACGGACACCACAGAGTTTTATCCGAGTACGAAACTCTGGGGCATATGTATATTCCAAGGATCACAACCAACGTATCTGCGGACTCCTCTGACACTTATAGTTTTCAACGTGTCAAGTCGGACATCGAATGGTACTAGTTTGAATGACGTGCTTCATTCAGGGCCAGTATTATAGTCGGATTTGACCATACTCATCCTATGTTGCAAGTTATTTAAATATGTATTTCACACGGATAGCGAAAAGATGTACTGCCAAATTTTAGTAAATTCTGACCACACTAAATACCAACGCATAGTACACCGAACTAATCCTAACAACCCGATCAGTCTGGACGAATTAAGGACTGTAACATTGGGGTAAATTGTGCTCCTTATCTAGCAATAAGGATATTACTTCAACTTAATGACGACGTCGAATCAACTTATCCTCTAGCAGCAAACATACTCCGGAAAAATATGTACATTGACGATGTTTTGGCAGGAGGACATAGCATTGAAGATGCCATGAAAGCTAAACACAAGATCTCTCAGGTGCTCCAATCAGCCGGTTTTCCACTAAGGAAATGGACTGCTAATTGTGACCAAAATGGAATTTGAGGATACGAGCACGGTGAAGGCGTTGGGTATTCGATGGAACGCTCGTTCTGATTATTTTTATTTTTCGATAAAATCCATTAAAGGTGATGACATGATAACGAAAAGAGCGCTACTTTCAGAAATCGCAGAGCTTTTTGATTCCCTTGGTTGGTTGGCGCCAATAATAATTGTAGCCGAAGTTATTATGCAAAGTATTTGGTTAGAAGGCACCTACTGGGATGAAGTAGTATCGTCACCCATTTTAGACCGTTGATACGCATTTCGTGAAGACTACCACGAAATCGATAACATTCAAATACCATAAAGGGTATTCTGCACTCCGAAAGACCTCATCAAAATACACGGATTTTGTGACGCCTCTGAAAAGACTTACGCAGCAACAATCTAAATACATGCGCGTACAGAGGAAAGATCTGTCACAGCGAACATACACGTACTGCTCGCAAAAACCCGAGTAGCACCAGTCAAGAGAATATCTTTACCGTGTCTTGAACTTTGCGGGGTAGTATTGCTAGCTGATCTTATAGAATCATTAATGGCCTACCTGAGCTTAGTTGATACAAAAATACATTTATGGACGGATTCAACCATTGTGCTGGCATGGATACGGAAACCACCATATTCATGGTCAACCTTCGTTACACATAGAATCAAAAAAATTGTAGAAAAAGTTGGAAACCAGAACTGGCAACATGACGACTCAGCAACTAACCTAGCGAATTTAACACGCTGAGGACTTTCAGCATCCGAATTAATCAACAATAAGCTGTGATGGAAAGGATCTACACGGCTTGAACGAAATTTTTGGAAAATCAAATGTCATTTTGACTTGTTTTACTTGCTTTATGTCATTTCTAATAAAGAAGTGTACCTTCTTCTTCTTTACATCCCCAAGCGAAGCGAACGTGTTTTTATTTCTTTCTTGATAAACACGTTAAATCTATCAGGTTAAGGCCCATCCGCTATCCTTTTCGATAGAAATAAAAAGAATAAGTGCGCATTAAACCAAAAACACCTTAACGTTTTTTAATATTTTGAGGGAAACGTTGTCACCTCCGCTTTTTCCTATAAACAATATGTATGTGCGTATGTACATACGTACATACATATGTATACCTACAGTGGCTGTTGGTCAAGCGCCTACCAACAACCACACACGTCAACAAAACAAACTACCGCACAAAAAGAAGATGACAAAACTAACAAAGCGACCGGCCAGCTTAGTGAAGACGGCGTGGGTCGCTATCTATTGTACGTACAATAACAAAGCTATGAGCAAAAACAAACCAAGTGAAATGATCGACGCTGACTTAGATAAACGAATTCACGACAACAATTAAGCAACGATATAAGACAGAATAAACAAAATATATTTTTGGGGACAGAGTTATATAGCGCACGCCACCATGGCACACCAAGTACACTGGGATAATTTTCCCCTCGCCGTATAAAAAGAAAGCCGACACCCCTTTTTACGGAATACCCGCGCAAAACATTCCGTTTCCCTAATATTTGTTAGTGGGGGAACCGTTTTGATGAACATCTCCTTTTGGAGACTTATACCACTGGGTAGGCACACACCGAGTACAACCGTGCCAACAATTCATGGCTTTGAATTATACAATTATTTGCCGACAGATGCCACTGCCAACGCTTGGTGTGAAAGGAATATTAGGCAAAACAAAGGAAATGAACAAACAAACACAAAAGAAGTTTTTGTTGCGGCCAGTACGCGACAACGTGAATTGTACAATATCACTCAAACAAAAAGAGTGTACATTACGTCAGTAAAATAAACATCTTGTGGTCAAAAGTAAAATCTCACTTTAAAATTGACGAAGAAGTAGCATGCTTCTTAAAAAATTTGCTTTTGCAAGGTTTAACATTAGAAATTAAGCGTATGGAATGAGTGAAACAGCGCTAATTGCAAAAAACAAGTCGCACAAAAACAAAAACATAAAACACTTCTTTGGTTGTGGTTCAACTAAGCATTTTGTGAAAAATTGTCACATTGCGAAAGAAAAAAAGAAACAACACTGGTAAAGTCAGAGAAATGAGAGAATGTTATTCTCATTATTGTTAGTGCACTTGACTGAATCGCCATCGGATTGGTTTATTGACAATGGCTGCACTGCACATATGTCAAAAGAAAAGTCGATCATCAAATACAGAAGCAACTCTCTTCAGAAAGAGGTGATCGTCGAGAAAATAATAATTGATAGCGGAGGTCAAACTGTTATGAATAATGGTAAACAAAAAAAAATCCAAATCAACAATATCCATTTTGTACCAACCTTATGTGCTAACCTTCTATCTGTATAGTAAACAACGCGGTGTTATTTAATAAAAGAAGTTGTAAAATTTTTGATCCTGATGGATATGTTATTGCGACAGCCAGACTTGTTTGATTCGTTTAAGTTAGACACAGTCCAAAGCGAAAAACTGCTAGCTGCACAAAAACTAAAAACAACTAAAAAACCCCAAAAAATATGGTTTTATGGCATTGGCGTCTTGGGCATGCAAGTTATAATAACATGAGTTTCTTGAAAAATAAACTGAACAATTTAACAACACAAAATATAAACAACTTGTGTGACATATGCATAAAGGGAAAACAAAATCGTGCTCCCTTCAATGACAAAAGAAAACGTGCAACTCGTCTACTAGAGCTTATCCACAGTGATGTATGTGGGCCGCTTCCAATTAAATCGTTTAGTGGGTGCAAATTCTTCGTCACATTTATTGATGATTTTTCAAGAAAATGGTTTATTTACATCATAAAAAACAAAAGTGAGGTTTTCGATTGTTTCACCAAATTTAAAGCGTTGGCCGAAAATCGAACAGCTCTTAAAATAAAAACCATCAGAACGGACAATGGCTTGGAATACTGTAATAAACGATTTCGTATGCTTTTCGAGTGTAATGGAATTCTTCATCAGAAAATAGCAGCTTATAGTCCACAACAAAACGGACTAGCAGAACGCATGAACAGAAGTGTAATGGAAAAAGTGCGTTGTCTATTATTTGATTCTGGCCTACCAAAAAGTTTTAGGGCCGAATCAGTATCAACAGCTGCACATATAATTAACCGGATTCCATGCGTAAATTACCTGAAGAAATTTGGACGAACATAATCTAACATTGCTCTGAGTGTTTGGTTGTAAAGCCTTCGCCAAGGTACCTACAGAAAAACGAAAAAACTAGATGAAAAATCAATTGAATGCACTTTCACGGGGTATTCTTCAGATGCCAAAGCATACAGGTTTTACAATGCGCAAACAAAAAAGGTGATAGGAAGCAGAGATGTCGTGTTTTGATAACTAAAAAAAACCGACGAGTTAAAAAATCCTGCATTTAACAACTCTTATGAACCTTGTATAAAATATAGCGAAAATGAAGAGCAAATCAATTGTGAATGGGGAGAGAAAGAATCAGCAATAGAAACATCGGTTTCGACAAACACTGCATCGCTAAGTGATTCACACACAGGCCGAAACAACAATAACTCCACCAAGTGACAATGAAAAACAAACCATGATGGACGGAATGGGTGCCGGTCGAAAGAATCTCGAATATTGAACCGCGTCAGAAGTCTACCAGTAATGAAGGGAAATCAACACCAAACACCATTGGCATTCGCTTTTTATTTTTTTATAAGCAAACAAGTGAGATGCCTGCGGATATCTTCACAAAACCAACATCTGGTCGTAAGCTGGAAAAATGTAATGAAATAATTGGTTTTGACCATGGCCAGTAATGGTCCTTTAATAAATAACTCGATTTTTTTTGCATAACATTCACCTGAATTTTAATGAAGACATATTAATTTCTTTTATATACAAATTTAAAAATATGTTGCTACAATGTTAAAACAAACAATGTAATCCAATAGTATTTTAAAGAATGAAGCAAGAAAACCAACATCTGGTCGTAAGATGGAAAAATTTAATGAAACAATTGGTTTTGACCATTTCCAGTAATGGTCCTTTAATAAATAAATCGATTTTTTTTTGCATAATATTCATCTGAATTTTAATGAAGACATATTAATTTCTTTTATATACAAATTTAAAAATGTGTTGCTACAATGTTAAAACAAACAATGTAATCCAATAGTATTTACAGAATGAAGCATTATGTAAACATAGCATAGCAATAGTAATACAAAATTTCGATTTAGGGAGAGTATTGGAAAATCAAATGTCATTTTGATTCTCGTCACTTGCTTTAGTCATTTCCAATAAAGAAGTGTACCTTCTTCTTCTTTACAACCCCAAGCGAAGCGAACTTGTTTTTATTTCTATCTCGATAAACATAATAAATCTATCAGAGATCCCTCGAAATGGCCTAAACAGGAGGTTCTATGCAACACTACAGAAGAGGAAAAAAGAGCGCCGTCTTGCTGGAACCAAATCGTTAACATGGCGCGGTAGCGTTCGCCATTGACCGTAACGGCGGCTCCTGCCGCATTTTCGAAGAAAAATGGGCCAATGATGCCGCCGGCCCAAAATCCGCACCAGGATCTCTGAGGATGCATTGGCTTCTCTTCGATCACGTGCGGGTTTTCCGTCCCCCAAATACGACAATTTTGTTTATTGAGGTAACCGCCAAGATGGAAATGAGCTTCGTCGGAAAAGATGATTTTTTGGTAAAATTCCGGGTCTTCGGCCAAGCGCTCATCTGCCCATTCCTCAATCGTATATACAACCAGTTTCGTTCAGCGGAAGGATAGAACTAACTTTCTGTCAAATCAGATGTAACATCAGTGTTACCACACTCAAAATAACCACTAGTTCAAAAAAAAAGTTAGATGGCGGACCCTGTTTCAATTTTACCGCGGGTTTGGAGAGTTCTATCATATGTTATAAGACTCTTTCAAAGAACCCACCCAAAAACAAAAGCTTTTTTCAAAGCCAAGTCTTGTCTAATTTCAGGTGATGAAATTAAAGCAACGACATTGTGCTTAATAAAACTTAGTCAAAAACATTATTATAATGCGTAATATAATAGAATAAGGTCAAAAAATCGACTAGAAAGTGAATTACTTTCTTTACAATCCTCCTTAGATAATTAAGGTGTTATGAGAGCCGGTGGTCGCCTTAGCGCATCTCGTGATCTTGCGTATCCAATAAAATTATCCTGCATTTGCAGAATGTCTTGTCTACTTGTCCAGTTCATCCTTGAAATCTTCTTACATAGGGAAAATCAGTTGATGTTATGCCTAATCCGAACGCAGATTTAGATTCCACGGTGAAGAACATGATCCGATCCGTTATATACAATTGTAAAGTATGTACGATTTATAAAAAATGAATGCAAATCCAACTTATGGGAAACCTACCCCAAGAATGCAGTTTTAAATCAAAAATTATAGCGGCAGAGGTTGTCGAATGTCCAAGGGTTATGTCTGCCTGTTTGATTGCTTTTCAATCAAAGCCATTCACTTGGAAGCAACTAGTGACTTGAGCACTTAATCCTTTCTGACAGCATTTGCCAGGTTTGTCTGGAGGAGAGACAACGGCACGAAATTTGTAGGGGCCTCATGATCATTAAGATCAGAATTCAAATAGCAGATGCTCGCAATCGCATCGCTTCAAAATATGCGTTTCAAGCCTTAACTTGGCATTTTATTCCAGTTTCAGTTCCTCATATGGGAGGACTGTAGGAAGCTGGAGTAAAAAGTTTCAAAAATCTTTTTAAAAAAATCGCATAGAATTGGAAATATACGTTTGAAGAACTAAGTACGATATTAAGCCGAGTTGAGTTATGTCTCAACGCGACCTCTTTGTCCTTCCCCAAATAACGCAACTGGCTTGGAACCATTTACTCCAGGTAATTTTCTGATTGGTGGATATTTGTTAGCTCCACCAGAGCCTGATGTCAACTAAAATTCCGCAACTGTTGTTAATAGATGGCAGAAGCTCAAGGCTACACACTACTCGTGTTTACAGACGATTGAAAAATGAATATTTAATGGAGATGCAAAAACGCATCAAATGTAAATACCCTCAACAAAACATTAAAGAAGGAGATTTAGTGGTTATCAAGGAAGATAACCTACCACCAAACGAATGGCGACTGGGAAGAATTCTACAACTTCACCACGGTTCGGAGTACGCGTAGTGGATATTAGGACTGAAAGAGGACAAGTGACAACACCCCTTATCAAATTAGTCCTACTTCCTGCAAACAATGAAAACTGCGAAAACAATACTGTCACACCTAAACCAATACAAATGCCTAACTTAAATATCTTAAAACAAATCTATAAATCAAAAATCAATAAGTAAAAAAAACACCCCAATTATATAGATAAACAAATGTAAATATAAACATAATATAACCCAAAAAAATATGACTCACCATTATCGCACGACTGTCCTGAGGTTTCCACTTCATAATTATCAGAAGTTCCACTGTTTGAATATTTCTGTAGAGTAGATATAGAAAATAAGCTTTATGTCAATTATAAATCAAGGAACCCACCATCGATAACTAAGGGACTTCCAACCAAACTTCACCCTTTGAAACATGTTGAAATTTTTTTTAAATCTTAAATATTAACGTTGTAACGGAGTTTTCCACTTGGCTGGGGTAAGCTCAGCTGTTTTTGATACTGTATCTACTTTCTTCGTACGAGCTGTGGAGGGGAAAACCTTCCACTAGCCCCCGCTCCAGTCAGGTGAAAAGCCTCAGTGAAGTATAAAGAAGTGTTCGTGAGGTGAAAACCCTCAGGGACGTTTGCTGGTGGTGTTGATCCCACGGGCAAGTATACCTAATGATAACACAAAGGCTATTTCCTTCGTATGAGCTGTGGAGGATAAAACCCTCTATTAGCCCTCGTTCCAGTCAGGTAAAAAAACCCTCAGTGGAGTATAAATAAGTGTTCCTGAGGTGAAAACCCTCAGGGTTCATTACTATGAACAGTTTTCCTTAAAGCTATGTGTGTGTATGGATATACGTGTATGCATGTTCATATAAATTCATGTTTGAACATGTTTTTTTCTAGTGAAAGCAATGCGAATACGCATAAAGCGGAATTCATAAAATGTGTATATATATATAAGTACTTGTTAAACTTGAAATATTATTAATATATATGTAGGTATGTATGTATTTACATGTGTATTCGAATATATGTGCTTACATATATTTTCTTGTATTGTTTCCCCCGTACTGACCGCATCAAAAACTTATTTTGTGTTTGTTTGTTCATTTCCTTTGTTTTGCCTAATATTCCTTTTACTCCAAGCGTTGGCAGTGGCATCTGTGGGCAAATACTTGTGTAAATTAAAGCCATGAATTGTTGGCACGGTTGCACTCGGTGTGTGCCTACCCAGTAATATAAGTCTCCAAAAGGAGGTGTTCGACAAAACGGTTCCCCCACTAACAAATATTAGGGAAACGGAATGCTTTGGCACCAAATGATTGGGCCTCGCTTGAGATCGGATCGGATTCTAGCAATCTACAAAAGTGTGCACAACTTTTTGCGCAGACGTGCGATATATTAATGAAAAAAAATAAATAAAATAAAATTTTATAATAGTGTAGTGCCAGTCGAGGCAAATATTTGTTGGCAGTTGAAGCCAAGTAAGGGCAGTCGAAGCCCATCGTGTTTATTATTTCCGAGTTCCAGTGGCGGAACAGAGTTTGGCGTCACCACCGGAGGAGCACAAAAGTTGGGTACTCACACCCAACCGAGTAACTGATAAGTTGATAAGTTGTTGATTTATCGTTTGTCCAGTTTTTGTCGTGCCGACAGTGTTGCTTTCTTCGTTTTTCCCATACCCATTCTTTTAGCATCCCGCACCCACAACCCAGTCATACAGGCGGGTTAAGGTTACCCCCGGCATCACGGGAGTAGTGCGAATGGGTTCGTAACCAGTTTGGTTGGACCACACCTCGGGGGCACCCCAAAAACATATTTGGTTTATTTTATGTGTGTGCATATACTTTTAGTTTTGCTCTGGTGTTTAACTATTGTTGTGTGATTTCCGTTAATCTAACTCAGCGTTGATCATTTCAATTGGTCTTGTTCTTGCTGGTAGTTGTTGTTCTTGCACTTAGCTGTTGACCCACGGCGTCTCCACTAAGCTGGCCGGTCGCTTTGTTAGTTTTGTCATCTCCTGTTTGTGCGGTAGTTTTTTTTTAGTTGACGTGTGTGGTTGTTGGTAGGCGCTTGACTAACTGCCACTGTAGGTATACATATGTATGTACGTATGTACATGCGCAAATACATAGTGTTAATAAAAAAAAGGGGAGGTGACAAAGTGGCGCCCAACGTGGGGCGCGACAAGATCTTTACTTAGAAAAATTTTGGGTGTTTTTGTTTCAGTGAATTATGAATGGTGTTTGGTGCTGTTGGTTTTCGTTTTTATAATCATTAACAATTTTCTATTTTTCTTTATTATTATTAGTAGGGTATGCCAGGAGTGGAAGGAGTAAGAAGAGATTGGGATTCGAACTCAGGCCCATAAGGAGATCGATTAGTACATATTTAGTACAAAGGAATTCGGTGAGTCCGTTCCGTTTAGCAAATTAGCAGTTTTCTATTTTGTTGCTGCTCACATTACCCGAGCATTTGTGTGTTTTATCTACCAGTAGTGGGCTTGACAATTTAGTTTTGTTTTTACTTTTTTTTTAAATTAAAGGTTTTTTTGTTATGCAATTTTTATTTTGAATTAAATATTTTTTATTATTTAATTTTTTTTTGGATAATTGTGTGATGAACGTCGACAATTTTTATTAAATTTTTTGTGTTTCTTGTGGTTAGGCTCTTTAGTTGTTTTCGTGTTCGGGTCTTTTGTTGAGCCAGTATAGGGCAACGCGTTTACCACATTAGGGTAATAGCTTTTTTTATTTTTAATTATAATTATTTTTTTTAATATCTATTTTTTTCCTTTGTTTTTTTTTTCTTGTTTTTCGAATTTACTTTTTTCTTTTAACATGGAAATAAATCGCTTAGCGCAGGATGAGCCCACGTACGAGATGGAGGAACGCGAGCGAAGGGGGTCGGTAAACCTCTTCCAAGACTACCCCTTCAGATTCGACGAAAATAAGACGGCGGTCAAATCGAAACTGGAGGAGGTGGCGAAATTAATTTTATCGGTTTCGGTTGGAGGCAAGCCATCGCATGGAGCGAAAGCTATGGCGAAAATCGAATGGTGTTTATTGCGAATCGGTCGGGCGCGACCTAGACGCGGCGGCGATATGACTCAGAAGATGGAGCTGAAGAGCAAGTTGTTGTTGCAAGTTGGCGGTCTAGTGGGACGTCCACTTCGAAGGCGAAAAAGCGGGAATGTCGCTTTTCGCATTTTTAGAACGGGTTGAGGTGTTGAGCAAGACACGCGGTGTGACTCAAGCTCAACTTTTCAAAGGCACGGTAGATTTGTTTGTAGGAAAAGCTCTTTTGTGGTTTAGGTTGGTTAGGAAGTCTTTAGGTGGCTGGCAGGAGCTAGTAAGAAAGTTGAAGTTAGAGCATTTGCACTCCAACTACGACGATCTCTTACTAAATGAAGTTAGGAGAAGGACTCATGGAGCAAATGAGTCCATCGGAGTATATGTAGCGGGTATGAAGATAATGTTTGGTAGGCTTCAGGAGCCTTTTTCTGAGAAAAGGATGTTAGGATTGATTAGGGCGAATCTCCTACCATTCTACTAGATCCAGGTAGGACTGGTGACAATAGGGTCGATTTCCGAACTAGTTGCTTTGGGTAGGCAACTAGAGGCGGTTAGGTCATCGGTGAATGCTTTTGTCCCTCCTCCGAGTCATAAGGCCAGAGGTTTGTTGGAACCTGACTTGGCTTATGTCTCGGCTGGTGCAGAGATCGCGGCTGTAGCGGAGCCGGACCTTGTTGCCAGTTTTAGGCCGGGGTCGAACACCCGGTGCTTCAATTGTAGGCGATTCGGTCACATTTCTTCAGAGTGTAGGAAGGGAATAAAATGCTTCGGGTGCGGTAGACTTGGAGTCATAAAGCGGGACTGCCCGGCGTGTGCAGCGAAGCCGAGTGGCTCCCCGAGTACCCATCGAAGTTCAGCTTCCGGTGGCGGGCGAAACCACAACCCCTTCAGATCAGGGCGCGTTAGAGATAATAGGCCGGATGACGGCGGTGCAAATTCTCGGTCAAGCGATAGGGTTGTCAGGGTGGACAACAGATCGGGAAACGGGAGAAAGACCCCTGGGACAGGCGGTCGAGTAGGGCGAGTTAGTGAACCGGCTAACTCCCAGCTGGCAATTGTAGGAGTTGATTTTGAAGAAGTTAGGTTGGCGTTTTTTTTGGTAACTGACGGTCACGATGAACGCCCGTATTTGGATATTAGGATCCATGGTTTTGATTTTAGGACTTTGTTGGATTCCGGTGGGACCAGAACAGTAATAGGTCGGCTAGGTTGGCAGAAACTGAGTTCGTATGGAATTACAGTAAGTGCAGTTTCGAATTTTTTGAGAGTGACTCTCGCGGATGGAGGTTCGGTTTTGTTGCCAATCGAGGTGGAGGGCAAGTCGGTTCTCCTAGAATGCCTCGTGGTTCCAGAGTTACCTCAGGGCGTACTCCTTGGCATTGATTTTTGGGCCAAGGCGGGTATTATCCCGGATATATCGAGAATGAGGTGGTCGTTTTCTCTGCCGGAACCAGATCCGTTGGTGACCATAGTGGACCACTCCGAGTTAGGTGATAGGGAATCAGGGCATTAGGTCAAGTTGAGCCTGTTAAACAGCGTTATTACTCTGTGTATCCCGTCATACAGTCGCGTATGGACGAGGAGATTAAGGATATGCTTGACAAAGGGGTGATAGAGAAATCACATAAACCTTGGGCGTCTCCAGTTGTAATGATCAGAAAGAAAGACGGTACATATAGGTTTTGTGTAGATTATAGGTTTTTGAATAAATGTACCGAAAAGGATAGCTACCCCCTTCCATATATGTCGGCGACCTTAGATAAGCTAAGGGATGGCAAGTTTCTGTCCAGTCTGGATATTAAGTCCGCGTATTGGCAAATTCCGGTGGAAGAGCAATCGAGGCCCTTCACCGCATTCACGGTACCAGGTAGAGGACTATTTCAGTTTAAGAGGATGCCATACGGTTTGCATAATGCACCGGCAAATTGGCAGAGATTTATAGATTCGGTCATAGATACAGAGTTAGAACCTCAAGTTTTTGTGTATTTGGACGATATTTTTATCGTTACAAATAATTTTGAGAAGCATTTAGAGATTTTGAAGATTGTCTTTGTCGGTTTGAATTGAAATATTTGGGCCACGTGGTGGACAAGAACGGTCTACACGTAGCCCCCGAGAAGGTAGAGGCGATGTTTCGGATTGAGGTACCGAAAAATGTAAAGCAAGTGCGGTCATTTATAGGAACAGTGTCCTGGTACCACAGATTTATTAAAGATTTTGCAGAGTTAGTTAGGCCTCTCACCGATTTAAGGGGTTACATACGTCCAGCAGCACCAAAAATGCCCTAAAACAAAAACTGTTTTCAGAAAGGATAACAATAGAAATAAATATAAAGAAATTTTATACAATGTTTATTGGTACTTAAAGTTTATAAAAAAATGTATTTTAATTTTTCTTTACAAAAATTAGTACATAAAATATCACGTGACCCAAAGTACAATGAAAAAAAAGTTGCTCCACGATCTGCATCATTTATCCTTGGAATGTTGATGGATCAGTAAAAATAAAAAAAATTCTTGTAAAATGAAGTTGTAGTTACAGTCTGTCGAGCCGAATTTTTTAATTTCGAAAAATTTTCCAATTTACGGAATTTAGAAAAAAAGTATGCGTTTTTCGTCATAAATGTCACACTTTAATTATGTTCATAAAATTTTTTAATAAAAATATCAAAAATACGGCTCGCCAGACTATAGAGAAAACATTTTCGAATATTTTAAAAAAAATCGCATCAAAAAATGTTAAAAACTGTATGAGTTATCATGCAGACCGTGCCGGGAAAAGTAGTTTCGAGAAAAACGCGTTTAAACTTTCATGTGCATTTCGCTCGGACAGCTACCTGTGTGCATTAAACTCTCGTCGGGCGGTCTGATTTTCTACCATAACTTTGTATCTATGGGGAATTTTTACAATCGACTTTCACAGAAATACGCCTAAAACTATAAAGAAAAATTACACTTTTAAAAAAAAAAATCGATTTTTTGAAAATTCTGGACGTATGTAACCCCATAACAAAGAAGAAACGAAAGTTCAATTGGACTGAAGATTGTGAAAGAAGTTTTAGAGAAGCGAAGGAACGTTTGGTGACAGCTCCGGTTTTGAGTTGCCCGGATTTTGATAGGACAATCCAGACAGACGCGTCTGATTTCGGTGTAGGTGCGGTGTTAACGCAGATGTTTGATGACGGTGAGAGGGTGATAGCTTATTTGAGTAGGGCCTTGAACAAAGGGGAGCGAAATTACTCGACGACCGAAAAGGAGTGTCTAGCGGTTCTGTGGGCGGTTGAGAAACTGCGACCATATGTTGAGGGCGCTAAGTTTACGGTCGTCACAGATCATTTTTCACTTATTTGGTTGAATAAGTTGAAGGATCCGTGTGGTAGGTTAGCTAAGCGGGCTTTGAAACTCCAGCAGTACGATTTTGATATAGTGCATCGGAAAGGCAAGGAACATGTGATATGCTATCCCGAAGTGTGCCAGTTATTGCTGAGGTGACTACTGCCGATCCTTGGTTGGCAAGGATGGTGCGGTTAGTAGAGAAAACGCCTTTGTCGTATCCAGCTTGGAGAGTTGAAGGTGGCAACCTCTACATGTTTATTAGGTCGAGATTTGCTTCGTTTACGGTGATTCACCATAGTGGAAAAAAGTAATAGGGCGTGATGGTAGAGGTGAGATTTTAAAACAATGTCACGACAATCCATTAGCAGGCCATATGGGTGTGAAAAAGACTTTTGCGCGTATTTCACAAAAGTCCTACTGGCCAAGGATGAAGTCGGACATTGCGAAATATGTTAGGGTGTGTAAAACTTTTCAACAGGTGAAACCTGAGAATTCACAGCCAGCTGGGGGTATGATAGAGAGGACCAAGGCAGTCGAGCCTTGGGAAATGGTTTGTGTAAATCTGGTAGGGCCTTTAGTGAAGTCGTCACAAGGCTACCAGTATATTTTGACAGTAGTAGACTACTTTTCCAAATTATCCCTCCTATTCCCTTTGCGTACTCCCACGGCAAAAAGCGTATGCAAACAATTGGAGGACAATGTATTTCTTTTGTTTGGAGTTCCTCGGTCGGTTGTGTGTGACAATGGACCCCAAGTTAGGAGTCGAGAGCTTCAGGGCCTCTGCGGTGACTATGGCGTCCAACTCCGGTACACCGCACACTATCACCCACAGGCTAATCCGGCCGAGAGGATCAATCAGATCAATAAAACGACACTTAGGGCTTATATATCAGAGAACCAGAGGAAACGGAATCAACAGTTAGCGAAGGTAGCATGCTGTATTAGGACAGCGCAGCACGAAGTGTTAGGAGCTACGCCATATTTTGTGAATTTCGGTAGGGAAATGGCGGTAGAAGGCAGTAGAGACTTCATAGACAGTTTAGGAGTTCAGGAGAAATTAAGTTGTCAGGAGCGAGCAAAGAGGCTCAAAGATATTTGGGCCAAGGTAAGAACAGGCGAGTGAGAAGCTTGCGAGGCAGTACAATCTCAGATGACGAGATGTACAGTACATGCTTGGAGAATTAGTGTGGAGGAAGAACTTTATGCTGTCGGATGCAGCGAATTTTTATGCAGCGAAGTTAGCACCAAAGTAGGGCCGGTTATTGTTAGGAAGAGAGTGTCACCGTGGACATACACACTGTCAGATGACGTAGGTAAAGTCAAAGAAACTTCCTTTTCGTTGAGGAAGGGGTGGAGTTGTCGCGTACTGGCCGCAACAAAAAGTTCTTTTGTGTTTGTTTGTTCATTTCCTTTGTTTTGCCTATTATACCTTTCACTCCAAGCATTGGCAGTGGCATCTGTCGGCAAATAGTTGTATAAATTAAAGCCATGAATTGTTGGCACGGTTGCACTCGGTGTGTGCCTACCCAGTGGTATAAGTCTCCAAAAGGAGGTGTTCGCCTAAACGGTTCCCCCACTAACAAATATTAGGGAAACGGAATGCTTTGCGTGGGTATTCTGAAAAAAGGGATATCGCCTTTCTCTTTATACGGCGAGGGAAAATTAGCCCAGTGTACTTGGTGTGCCATGGCGGCGTGCGCTATACAACTCTGCACCTTTGGGTAATGGGGGCGGCAATACTCCAAGCCGTACGGTTCCGTTAATGTTAAGATTAAAGTGTAGCGAAATAACAAATTAAATTAAATCAATTAAAAGTGAAAATTTAAATTAGAAAAAAAACCTAAGAAAAGGCTGGTGTTTATTTATTTAAACAAACAAAAAATTAATTTTCAATATCCTCACCATCAGCCATTGTTTACAAAATTGTAATTAAAAAATTTTATTTAGAAGCATGTTCTAGATATGGTGAATACCCTTTAACGGAGTGGACCTATTTAAAAAAAAAAAACAAAAAAAAAAGTATGTTAAAAGCAAAAAACAGTGGTAATAAATATACATAAATGTAACATGGCAACCCGACAATCATAAACTCTATAAATCTTACATGGGGATTCAACCGCCGAGCTTGCGTATTTGAAAGGAAAAAATAATGTTGCATTCGTCGAAAAGGGGAAGATCAGCACAAAAAAAAATTGAGGAAGGAGAAAGGAAGCGCGCTACCAAATTCGAAACAGCTGCAGCAACAGCGTTAGAAGTAGAACGAATCAGCAGATACAGCTGTAGATCCGAAGTTGAACAAATCAACGAGTTCGAAACAACAGTAGCAGGGGAAGTAACACCGAACATAGAAAAAACGAAAACATTCAGACGAAAAGGAGATAATATCAAACATGAATAATAGCGATTTCAGCGAGTTGATCAAAGCGTTGACACAAAGCATTGAACAAAATGACAGAAATAACGTAACAGTAGACAATTTTTCGAAAGTTGTGCCTGACTATGACGGCGTATCGATACCAATACGGCAATGGCTGAATAACTTTGGCGAAAATGCAGAGGCATACGGATTGAATGAAAAGCAGAAATATGTGAATGCTCGCAATAAAATGAGGGGAACGGCAAAACTGTTACTAAAAACAGTGACAGTTGCTAACTACGAAGTACACAAATTGCTACGAGAACGACGAAAGCAACAAGCAGAAAATTTTCATGAATATGTTTTAAACATGCGAAAAATAGCATCGTTAGGAAATGTGGAATATGAATCGGTTATTAAATATAGTATATCTGACGGCTTGCATATGCGGGTATGAATTGATCGAATCGTTTGACAAAAGCAGTGCACCAAATAAACGTCGACAAACAGTAGAAATAAAGGGTCATGAGCAAAACAAAGTTGATAAAGGCGACAAAGAGAACGAACGAAAACATTGTTTTAATTGCGGTTCGACACAGCACAAACGAGTTGAGTGTAAAGAAGAAACTAAATGTTTCAAATATATTGGCTCGGGACACATGGCAAAAGATTGTCCAGATGCTAGGCAAAACATTGACATTATATACAAAACTCGAGTTAAAGAAATGAAAATAAACGAAAAAATCATTTCGTGCCTAGTGGATACAGGGGCAGAGGCTTCGCTAATGCGCAAAAGTAAATACGAAGAAACATTTGGCGAATGCACAATGCAGAAAAGTTATGCAATGTTGTATGGTTTGGGAAACGTTGCTACGGAAGTGTTAGGAAAATTTGAGACGAAAGTCGAAGTAGATGGTCTGTGCACACGTCATATATTTCTAGAGGTCCCAGATGCAAATAATAATGTAGATGTAATCGTGGGTTTCGATTTTTTGCAAAATTTCACGGTCATTCTTAACGCAGGTGGATACAGCTTTATACAAGCAGAGGAATGCAAAAGCGCGGGACAAATCGAATACAATGCTTATAATTTTGTTAGCAATGAGGGTGATGTTGAGGTAGAACCGCAATATAAGGCAGCAATTACGGAGATAATTAAAAATTATAAACTATCAGATGTCCAGCGCCAATGTCCAGTGAAATTAAGTATTATCTATTGGTAACAACATTGCATTTCACGAAAGCCCTAGTCGGTTGTCAGCACAACAGCGAGATGTAGTACAAAAGCAGGTTAATGAATGGTTGAAGCAAGACATAGTAAGAGAGTCGTGTTCAGAGGTGGCTAGCAGGGTAGTTTTAGCAAACAAAAAATACGGTTCGTACAGATTGTGCGTAGATTTTCGCAAGCTGAATTCTTTAGTGCCAAAGATAGATTTTCAGTGCCAGTAGTAGACGAAGTAATCGAAAAGATGCAAGGAGCAAAATATTTCTCTGTAATGGACCTGAAAAACGGTTTCTTCCACGTTGAAATTGAAGAACAAAGCCGCAAATACACAGCGTTTGTAACGAGGGAAGGGCTTTTTGAATTTAACTAAACACCTTTTGGATTTTGCAATTCGCCTGCAGTGTTTGTACGGTTCATAAGCTTTGTATTTAGAAAGTTAATAAACGATAGCATAATGGAGATATACGTGGATGACATAGTGGTATTTGGACAATCGGCTGAGCAGAGTTTGAAGAATATGCGAACGGTGTTAGCACAGGCACAGCAGTTTAATCTGGAAATCAATTAGAAGAAATGCAGTTTTCTAAAGAGAAAAATTATTTTTCTCGGGCATGAAATTGAGAATGGATTTGTGCGGCCAGGACATGAAAAAGCAAAGGCGGTAAAAAATTTTCCTTTGAGGGGCATACAAGCATTTCTGGGACTTACGGGATACTTTCGAAAATTTGTACAAAGGTACGCTATGGTTGCTAAGCCGTTGACGCTGCTACTTAAAAAAGATGCGGTGTTTAAAATCGAAAGCGAAGAACTACGGGCAATTGAAAAATTGAAGTTGGCTCTGGTCCAAGAACCGGTATTAAAAATCTTTACATACGTGTATAATGCTAAAACACACTTACATGTTGATGCGTCCAAATATGGATTTGGTGCAGCATTGCTACATCAGCACGACAGTAAGTGGCACCTAGTATATTTTTATAGCAAGAAGACATCGAATGAAGAAAAATTACATAGCTACTTTTTAGAAGTAAAGGCTGCTCACTTAGCTACAAAGAAATTGCGTCACTACCTTTTAGGCATTGAATTTGTTTTGGTAACTGATTGCGCAGCATTTAAACGGACAGCAGTTAAGAAAGACGTACCTCGAGAAGTCGTGCAATGGTTGATGCACTTACAAAATTTTAAATTTCAAATTGAGCATCGTGCAGGTAGCAGAATGCGACATGTGGATAGCTTAAGCCGGTACCCTGTGATGGTTATAGCATCGGACATACATGCGCAATATCGAAGGGCACAACAAAATGATGGTCTTCTGGCAGCAGTTTTTGAAATTTTAAAAGATAAGCAGTACGCAGACTATAAGGTGAAAAATCATTTAATATACAAACAGGTGGATGGGCAAGAACTGTTGGCTGTGCCGAAAAGTATGGAGAAAGAAATTATTAGAAATTCACATAATTTCGGGCACATGAGAGTGCAAAGACAATGCACGCAATACGACAAGAATATTTCATACCACATTTGGAACGCAAGGTGAATCAAATCATCGCGAACTGCATAGAGTGCATAACGCATAACCGCAAACAAGAAGATTTTTTACATTGCATCGACAAGGGTGATGCACCGCTGTCCACGATACACGTCGATCATTTGGGGCCGATGGATGTCACATCGAAGAATTACCGGTAGACGGCTTCTCTAAATTTATATGGATATATCCAACGAAAACCACAGACGCGTCAGAGGTCGTGAGGCATTTGAGTGCGTGGGTAACAATCTTTGGTAGCCCTCGACGAATTTAAAGGTCCGAAAGAGACGTCAACTAGTGTTGATAATATCAAACTTTGGCATTACATCAACGGAAACGAAAGTGACGAGGATGATTGGCTAGAGTCATCTGAGGCAGATGACGAACAGGATGGCCAAGTGTAACATGGCAACCCGACAAGAGGTGATAGGCAGCACTGGTATGAGAAAGAGTCAGTCAGCAAGTTGTCAAGCAGAGAAGCAAATCGTCCAGCCGAAATCTTAGTTTAATATAATGAAGCTTAATTACATTCAAATATTTTACATATGTGGAACATACACATTATTAATAAATTACTTCTATTGTACTTATATTTAACTAAATGAACTCTATAAATCTTACATATATAAATATCTAAACATAAATTAAAAAAAAAAGTAAAACATACATAAAATTTAAACGTAAAAAAAATAACAAAGTGGTTCAGTGTGAAAAATACATAAAATTTAAAAGCAAAAAAGTGGTAATAAATTGGTGGTTAAATTGTAAGGGCCGATGTTGAATGTGAACCACACCTAAACGCCAAGTTTTTTTCCGAATTTAATTTGACATTTCTCTATTTCAGACTTACTCAATTTGAACCATGGAGAGATACACAATCCAACAAGGTGTTAAAGTTATCCAGACTTATTATGAAAATTTTCGAAGAAAATCATCTTCAGTGATGAGGCACATTTTCACCTCAGTGGATTCGTCAATAAACAGAATTGCCGCATTTGGGCGAATGAGAATCCAAGAGCGATTGTCGAAAAACCAATGCACCCACAAAGAGTGACTGTTTGGTGCGGTTTATGGGCTGGCGGCATCATCGGGCCGTATTTTTTCCAAAATGAGGCCGGTCAGGCAGTTACTGTGAATGGTGTTCGCTATCGTGAGATGATAACGAATTTTTTATGGCCTCAATTGGAAGATATGGATGTGGACGATATATGGTTTCAGCAGGACGGTGCCACTTGCCACACAGCTAACGAAACAATGGCTCTTTTGCGCAACAAATTCAATGGCCGTGTTATCTCACGTAATGGCGATGTCAATTGGCCCCCAAGATCATGTGATTTGACACCGTTGGACTTTTTTCTCTAGGGTTATTTGAAAGAAAAGGTGTACGTCGATAAGCCAGCAACAATTCAAGAGCTAAAGGAAGAGATAATTCGGCACATTAACGGCATAGAAACTCCATTATGCCTCAGCGTCATCGAAAATTTGGACCATCGTATGGAGGTGTGCCGCCGAGGTCGCGGCGCTCATTTGGCCGATATTTTGTTACATACATAATTGACTAATACCAATATATCATAATAAAATAAAATTTCAATAATTTCCTAAGTAGTTTGTGTTTTATTCAAAATCAACATCGGCCCTTGAAAATTTAACCACCCTTTACATAGACATATAGGTACATATAGAAACATAAATTTAAAAAGTAAAAAATTCATAAAATTTAAATGTAAAATAAAATAATAAAGTGGTTTAGTGGTAATAAATATACGTATATATATAGGTATATATCTATATATATATATATATATATATATATATATATGTAAACATAAATTCCCTAAAAAAGTGAAAAATGCATTAAATTTAACAGCAAAAACAAAGTGCGAAAAATACATAAAAGTTAAACGCACAAAAAATATTAAAGTGGTTCAGTGGTAATAAATATACATATATAGATATATATATCTAAACATAAAAAAAGTGGAAAATACATAAAATTGAAAAGCAAAAACAAAGTGTGCGAAAAATACATAAAAGTTAAACGCATAAAAAATAATAAAGTGGTCCAATGGTAATAAATATATATATACCTAAATACATAAATTTAAAAAAAAAGTGAAAAATACATAATAACATATTTCCGTTTTCCACGACTCCAACTTAAAATAAGATGCCAGACGATAAACCCCTAACAGGACCACGCACACGGTCCAAATCTCAACCAGAGGAGGAAATATCACAATTACACTGAAGATTCCTTCATGAACTCTCAACAATGGAGAAATTCTGCGAGAAGTGGTGGAGCGACTGCAGTACTCTTCAAACGGCGGTAGCAGTCAGGCATTACAAGGATCATCTGGATAAACTAACAGATAAGGTGGACACAACTCACAACATCATGCAGCTAAGCGATACAGTGGATGAGAAAACTCGGGCTATGCGCGCAGAGGAGTATGAGACATCATTCAACAACGCATTGCTGACAAAAATCCGGATACGTGAAGCACTTGAAGGATTTAATAAACCGGAACTCCCCACATTAACAAGCCAAGCGCAACCAACAGCGGAATCTCAACCCCACCCCAATTCACAACACTACCTTAAAGAACCTGCATGTGACACAAGTCCATTTTATGGAGGTTGTGAAGAGTGGCCCGGCTTTCGAAACCTTTTCACAGCAGTCTATATAGAACACCCCATGCAATCGAATGCGCAAAAGTTGTTTTACCTGAAGAAGAAGACACGTGGAGAAGCAGCACGGGTAATTTGACAGTATTCGGTAAGCGACTTGAATTTCGAGCTTGCGTGGCAGGCACTCTCATCCCGATATGAAAATCTCCGGTTACTAGTAGATAACCAAATATATACCCTAATAGATCTCAAAAACATCCCAGTGGAGAGCACAGAGCAAATTCAAAAGCTCCACCTTACGATAACAAACAGTCTCTCCATCCTCAAATCTCACCAAAATTCCACACTCGACTGGAACCCACTCTTGGTGCGCATATGCACTTCTAGATTACCTCGAGAATCCCTGTCTCTATGGGAACAGCAAGTTTGCAACAGAAGAGACCTACCCCTCTTGTCTGAAATGAGCAACTTCTTGACAACTCGTTTTAAAGTTTTGGAAAAACTCAACACGAAAAATCCGAAACCTCAAATTCCAGATTCCATCCCTAGGCCAACTCACAGGCCGACACATAACTCCACCTTCTTGAATAGGAATAAAATGCACACACTACATACCAACTACCTACTGCCAAAGAAGGCATCACTCACTCCTCCATTACTCTAATAATAGCCAAACAGCTAACAATCAAAGATTCTCAAGAAAAACTGTCACATCCCAAGTGGCAATTGAAGAAGAACGGCCCTGTACCTCTCAACAGGCAGCAAAAGCGTCAAACTCTACTCAAAAAGAGGATGATAAAATTCTTTCACACTTCTCCAGCAGTAGAGAAAGAACATTGCTTCCCACAGCAATCATCCCGATTCTCCATAAAGGAGAAATAACTCAAATAAGAGCACTCATAGACCAAAGGTCTCAAAAAACCTTCATAACCTCTCGTGTGCAAAAATTACTAGGACTTCTCACTACAAAAATTCATTACGAGATTCTAGGAATGGGCGGATACACGGTACAAAATTCAAATAAAATATGTTCATTAACAATATGCTCCAACGATTGCAAAATCAAAATCGCAATTCAGGCGGTTATATTCCCACAGCTAACCCAATTTTTGCCGTAATTCAAGATCACATATCTTGATATCAAACGATATGCCTCTCTACCTTTAGCAGATCCTAGCTGCTTCGCTCCAGCAAGAATCGACATGGTAGTCGGTAGTGATATCTTACCAAAAACATTAGTCCCAGGCCTTAAACGTCGTAGCCCAGAATACCATTTTTGGATGTATTTTAAACGGACCTGTAGCACAACCGATTACTTCATTCAGTACTCAAGCAATCGAGATCATGGCCGACCCTCAGGTGATCTGCTGAAGAAATTCTGGGAACAGGAAGAAGTGGCAGGAGCCCAGACACAGACGGATGAAGACACTATCTGCGAGAACTTTTATCGGAATACCACTTACCGGAGAAATGACGGTCGACGGTCAAGACTCTTAGCTCAGCAGCAATACATCAGCATCGAACGAAACCTGGAGAAAAAACCGGATCTCCAAAAACTCTATGCAGAGGTCCTAGAAGAATACCAAACACTCGACCATATGGAGCGAACGAATGCCCAAAAAATTATACGGGACGTCAAATACTTCTCATTCAATCTGCCACCTCTTCTTCTTCCTTTATTGGCGTTGGCACCGCTTACGCGATTATAGTCAAGTCAATTATAGCGCGCCATTCATCTCTTCTTTTCGCTGCTTGGCGCCAGTTGGAAATGCCAAGTGCACCCAGGTTACTCTCCACTTGATCTTTCCAACGGAGTGGAGGTCTTCCTCTTCCTCTGCTTCCACCAGCGGGTACTGCATCAAATACTTTCAGCTGGAGTGTTTTCATCCATTCGGCCGCTGTCTCTTCATTCGCTGAACAATGTCAATATCGTCGTATAGCTCGTATAGCTCATCGTTCCATCGTCTGCGGTATTCGCCGTTACCAAATGCGCAAAGGACCAAAAGTCGTTCGCAGAACTTTCCGCTCGAAGTCTCCTAGATCCGACTCATCAGATATTGATAACGTCCACGCTTCTGCGCCATATAGTAGGACCGGTATAATGAGCGACTTGTAGAGCTTGGTTTTCGTACGTCGAGAGAGGACTTTACTTTTCAATTGCCTACTCAGCCCAAAGTAGCACCTGTTGGCAAGAGTGATTCTGCGTTGGATTTCAAGGCTAACATTGTTGTTGGTATTAATGCTGGTTCCTAGATAGACGAAATTATCTACGACCTCGAAGTTATGACTGTCAACAGTGACGTGGGAGCCGAGTCGCGAATGCGATGACTGTTTGTTTGATGACAGGAGATATTTCGTCTTGCCCTCATTCACTACCAGACCCGTTCGTTTCGCTTCTTTATCAAGTCTGGAGAAAGCAGAACTTACGGCGCGGTTGTTGAGGTCAATAATGTCGAAATCATCGGCGTACGCCAGCAGCTGTACTCTTTTATAGAAGATTGTACATTCTCTATTTAGCTCTGAAACACGTATTATTTTCTCCAGCATTAAATTAAAAGAGTCACATGATAAGGAATCACCCTGTCTGAAACTTCGTTTGGTATCGAACGGCTCGGAGAGGTCCTTCCCGATCCTGACGGAGCTTTTAGTGTTGCTTAACGTCAGTTTACTTAGCCGTATAAGTTTTGCGGGGATTCCAAATTCAGACATAGCGGCGTAAAGGCAGCTCCTATTCGTGCTGTCGAAGGCGGCTTTACAATCGACGAAGAGGTGGTGGGTGTCGATTCTCTCTTCACGGGTCTTTTCCAAGATTTGACGCATGGTGAATATCTGGTCAATGGTTGACTTACCAGCTAAAAGCCACACTGATAAGGTCCAATCAGTTTGTTGACGGTGGGCTTTAGTCTTTGACACAATACGCTTGATAGGACCTTATATGGGATATTAAGAAGGCTTATTCCACGGTAATTGGCGCAGACTGTGGGATCGCCTTTTTTGTGGATCGGACAGAGCACACTTAAATTCCAATCGTCGGAAATGATTTCATACGACCATATTTTGCAAAGAAGCTGATGCATGCACCTGATCAGTTCTTCGCCGCCGTATTTGAATAGCTCGGCCGGTAATCCATCGGCCCCTGCCGCTTTGTTGTTTTTTAATCGGACGATTGCTATTCGCACTTCTTTATAGTCGGGTAACGGAACAACTTTTCCATAACCATCATTTGGAGTTTCGGGTTCACCATATCCGCGTGTTTCCTGTTCACTGCCATTCAGCAGGCTGGAAAATTGCTCCCTCCATAAATCGAGTATACTCTGGGCATCTGTCACTAGCTCACCTCCCTGGGTCCTACAAGAGTTTGCTCCGGTCTTGAAACCTTCTGTAAGTCGCCGTATCTTCTCGTAGAATTTTCGAGCATTACCCTTGTCGGCCAGCTTCTCAAGCTCCTCGATCTCGCGCATCTCGGCCTCTTTATTTTTTTGTCTGCAGACGCGCCTTGCTTCCCTCTTCAGTTCTCGGTATCTATCCCACCCCGCACGTGTTGTGGTCTATCACAAGGTTGCGAGGTAGGCAGTCTGTTTTCTCTCCACTGCGACACGGCAGTCCTCATCGTACCAGCTGTTTTTGCGACCTTTCCGAAATCCAATGATTTCGCTTGCAGCTGTACGCAGGGAGTTTGCAATGCCGTCCCACAGTTCTCTTATACCGGGTTGCTGATGAGTGCTCTCAGTGAGCAGGTGTGCTCGGCAGTCTGTTGTGATTGCAGCTTTTCAACGTCGAACCTTCCTTGTGTTTGTTGACGGGCGTTCTTCGATACACAGAGGCGTGTGAGTATCTTCGCTGCGACAAGATAGTAATCCGAGTCAATGTTAGGACCTCGGAACGTACGCACATCTAAAACACTGGATACGTGTCTTCCTTCTATCACAACATGATCGATCTGGTTGGAAGTTTTCCGATCTGGAGACAGCCAAGTAGCTTGGTGAACTTTTTTGTGCTGGAATCTAGTGCTACAGACAACCATATTTCGGGCCCCGGCGAAGTCGATCAGCTTCAGCCCATTTGGAGATGCTTCATCGTGGAGGCTGAATTTTCCGACAGTCGTACCAAAGATACCTTCTTTGCCCTAGCGTTGAAGTCGCCAAGCACAATTTTGACGTCGTGGCGGGGGCAGCGCTCATAAGTGTGTTCGAGGCGCTCGTAAAAGGCCTCATTGGTCAAGTCATCCTTCTCTTTCGTCGGGGCGTGGGCGCAAATTAGGGTGGTTTTGAAAAATTTTGTCTTGATGCGAATTGTGGCTAGACGTTCATCCACCGGAGTGAATGCCAGTACTCGGAGACGGATTCTCTCTCCCACCACGAATCCGACACCAAATTTGCGCCCCTCTATATGGCCCCTGTAGTAAATTTCACAAGGACCCACCTTCTTCCGTCCTTGTCCCGTCCATCGCAATTCTTGGACGGCAGTGATGTCAGCCTTTAACTTTATGAGGACATCAACCAGCTGGGCAGCGGCACCTTCCCAATTAAGGGACCGGACATTCCAGGCGTATGCTCTAAAATCGTAATCCTTAAAACATTTGCGGGGGTCGTCATCAAAAGGGGGGTCTCTCATCCGAGGCTTGAATTGCTTTTTCATTGGGTTGTTTTTTTCATGTGGTGGGTTCCAAACCCTACGCACAACTTCATGCGATTCGCCTTCTCACTTTAGCTCGCCTCCAAACAGATGTTCGTTGGCTACCCAGGGGATACGTGGTCTAAGACTGGACGTCGTGAGCTGCTTGGACCATATGAACAAGAATCGTTTCTGGCCACTCCCAGGTGAATGGCAGTCAAAAACTTTCCTCACTTTCGTGTACTTCTGCACATGTCCACATCTCCCACGCAGTAATAAAACCCGATAGCAAAACCACTAAAGTCCGAGTGGTATTCAACGCGTCTAAACTCTCTCACTCAGGTTTCTCCCTAAACGACGTACTGCATACAGGCCCCATAATGCAAAACGATCTTATGCTCGTAATAATCAGGTGGCGGTTATATAAGTGTGTTTTTAACGGCGATATTGAAAAAATGTATCGCCAGATATATGTCCACAAGGAAGATCAAGACTTCCAGTGGATTCTTTTTCGCAAATCCCCAAGTAGCCCAGTAGAAGACTACAAACTGAAAACAGTAACGTTTGGTGTGTACTGTGCACCATACCTAGCCATAAGAGCACTCCATCAGCTGGCTGAAGACTCCCAACTAAAATTCCCACAAGTCGCAAAAATTTTAGTAAACGAAACTTATGGTGACGATATACTATCCTGCGGACACGATCTGAACTCAACAAAAACATCAATATCTCAAACAATCGAAGTGCTCAAATCCGCCGGATTCCCGCTCAGGAAAATAACAGCAAATCACAGATCACTGTAAAACGAAATACCCGAAACCCATCTCCTAGACTCAGACTTTCTGCAATTTCATTATACGAGCACTACAAAAACTCTCGGAATTAGATGGAATGCATTGACCGATACATTCTCATATTCCCTTGACCCCCTTCCTAACACAAAAAATGCCACAAAAAGGCAAATATTGTCAGCAGTGGCGAAGCTTTTAGGCCCGGCAGGATGGCTATCGCCTATAAAGAGAACTGCCAAAACCTTACTTCAACAGCTCTAGATGGAAGGAACAGACTGGGACGGAATAGTCAAGCCACTCTCGCTTCGCAAAAGGAACTCGTTTCTGAATAATCTCGTGGCTATCACCGAAATAAGGATTCCACGTTGGGTAGAATTCTTCCCGGAAGGCGCTATCCAAATACGCGGATTTTCTGACGCCTCCGAAAAGGCGTACTGCGCGTGCGTGTATCAACGCGCTCAGCACAACGGATCGGCGACACACCACTTACTCACTGCTAAAAGCAAAGTTGCTCCCCTTAAAACGGTTTCACTCCCGAGACTGGAACTCTGTGGGACAGTACTTCTCACAAAGTTAGTAAAGCAGATCCAAACTGAACTCGATCTGCCACCTCACGAGCTAACTTTATGGAGTGATTCCTCCATCGTACTAGCTTGGTTGGAAAAACCTCCATGACCATGGAAAACATATGTGTCCAACAGAATCTCTAAGATTTTACAAAACGCTATTTGGCGACATGAGCATTCAGAGTAGTAGGTTACATGCTGCGATTCGTAAACAAGGCAAAAGGGTTGCTTGCCCCTCCCTCACGCTGAATGACCCCAGCTGAAATGAACCACGCAAAAACGTTACTCATTCTTAACGCTAAGCATCAACACTACGGTAATACGATATCCACTCTCTCAGCATCCAAGCATCAATAAAAAGAACCCTCTATTAACGCTCAACTCGTTCTTAGACAAAGCAGGGGTGTTACGCGTGAATGGACGTCTCAGTTACGCTGCCTCTCATTCTCGCCTTCCTACACTCGACGTTACTTCATGCCGAAAAGCAACTGATGATCCGCATAATCCAGCAACCGTACAATATCCCCCGTTTGAAGCAGAAAATAAAAACCCACATTTTTCATTGTAAACCTTGCATCCTATATAAACAAAAAACGAAGTCACAAATGAAGGCAGCACTACCCCCCGAGCGCACAACCTACTCACTTCCATTTCAAACTACAGGCGCTGACTTCGCTGGACCCTTTCTGGTAAAAACGTCAACTCTCCGAACATCATCATACTCAAAGGCTTATGTTTGTGTTTTTGTATGTTTTGTCACAAAGGCCATACACCTTGAACTTTGCTCAGATTTAAGTACTGAAGCGTTCAAAGCCGCATTTGCTCGTTTCGTCGGCAGACGCGGTATATCATGCAAGATGATGTTAGACAATGGACGAATATTTATTGGAGCAAAGTGTAGTCTCAATAAGGATCTCATCGCATTTCTCGGAGAGATATCTGAAGACATCAGCAGGAAATATACCGTCCATGGCCTCACCTGGCAATTTATTCCACCATATGCACCCCACATGGGAGGACTCTGGGAAGCAGCAGTGAAGAGTTTCAAAATCCACTTCTCGAAAATCGCGAACAATCATAAGTTCACTTTCGAGGAATTCACTACTCTTCTCGTGCGTATTGAAGCGGTCTTAAACTCCAAACCGATCTCCCCAATGTCGCAAGACCCAGATGATCTGAATGCTCTAACACCAGGTCATTTCCTCCGCGGAGCCCCCACACACTCAATCCCAAAACCAAGCTCGGAAAACCTGTCACTGATAAACAAATGGCAAAGGCTGAAAGTTCTACACCACCAATTCAGCAAACGATGGAAGACAGAATATTTGCAATAATTACACAAACGATATAAATGGAAAGGACAAGAATCCAATCTCCGTGAAGGAGATCTCGTCATCATTAAAGATGACCTTCTACCATCGAGCGAGTGGAAGTTAAGTCGAAAAACTTGCCGAAGGCAAGTTAGGTTCAAGTTGCCCAAACAACCAGCGCAAAGTAATGCGAAGCACAGCCAACGAGAGAACTCGGCGAAACAGCAAATCACCTGCCCTCCTGCAACGAATCCGTGGGTTGGTAAATAAAGCCCGAAAAACTCTGCAACAGCTCGAAGACTTGGTTCAGGTCACGTCGCCGCAGGCCCGCCAGCATGTTGAAGACATGAGTGTCGATCTCATAGAGCTCTAAAAGAAAAATAGAAATTAAATATACATATATATATATATAAGAAATTTTAAACTCACCTTGAATTGTTTACCCTAATCTGAAATACTCACCCTTTATCCACCGGAATACCTACCTTAATTTCCAATTCCTGTAAAGCAAATTTCCCTTCCTTTCTCGTTAATGTAAAACTAAGCTAAGTATTTTGTTATAAATAATAAGCTTACAGTATTTTTAAATAAGTCGCTTGCAATGCTCCAAACCGTACGGTTCCGTTAATGTTAAGATTAAAGTGTACCGAAATAACAAATTAAATTAAATCAATTAAAAGTGAAAATTTAAATTAGAAAAAAAACCTAAGAAAAGGCTGGTGTTTATTTATTTAAACAAACCAAAAATTAAATTTCAATATCCTCACCATCAGCCATTGTTTGCGAAATTGTAATTAAAAAATTTTATTTAGAAGCATATTCTAAATACAAATATTTATTGGAAGTTGAAGCCAAGTAAGGCAGTCGAAGCCGATAGTGTTTATTTATTGTGTCCGCGTTCCAGTGGCGGAACTGATAAGTATCATTTCGTTGATTTATCGTTTGCCCACTTTTTGTCGTGCCGACAGTGTTGCTTCCTTCGTTTTTCCCATACCCATCCTTTTAGCATCCCGCACCCACAGCCCAGTCATACAGGCGGGTTAAAGTTATCCCCGGCAGCACGGGAGTAGTGCGAGTGGGTTTGTAACCAGTTTGGTTGGACCACACCTCGGGTGCACCCCAAAAACATATTTGGTTTATTTTATGGTATGTGTGTGCATATACGTATAGTTTTGCTCTGGCGTTTAACTATTGTTGTGCGATTTTCGTTTATCTATGGTAACTCAGCGTTGATCATTTCACTTGGTCTTGTTCTTGCTGGTAGTTGTTATTCTTGCACTTAGCTGTTGACCCACGCCGTCTCCACTATGCTGGCCGGTCACTTTGTTAGTTTTGTCGTCTCCTTTTTGTGCGGTAGTTTTTTTTAAGTTGACGTGTGTGGTTGTTGGCAGGCGCTTGACCAACTGCCACTGTAGGTATACATACGTGTATGTATGTACGTATGTACATGCGCACATACATAGTGTTGATAAAAAAGTGGAGGTGACATGTTGTAAGGGCTCCAACATTTAAGATTTTGGGGTCCTTACAACGTGCCCTTCAGTTAGTTACAGAAAATATTTTGTTTTCAATATTAAAACAAAATTAATGTGTCTACAAAATTGATCTAATTCAACATATTTCAACTTATAGTAGATAGAACTGAAAGTTTTTTTTTTGTTTAACTGTGTGTGTACCATACACCATTAGGAAATAGTTATAAAATAATTTCAATAGGCAGCGTAATAAGCGTTAGCTCATCTGTTTATAAATATAGTAATATAAATATATATGGGTACATGGCCTATACAGACAAAATAGTCTTTACAGAATCGCTTCGAATTTCGCTTTGAATAAATGATAGAAATATGAACGTCGCGCGCTTCGTTGTTGGGTTACTTTTTTTAATATGTGAACAACAACCGAATTATTCAATGGAAGACTTTAGATGAACAACATAACTACACGTGTATCTACCTACATTGATATAAAATTTTAACACAGGTTTATTCACAAAGTAAAGTTTTTCCGTACTTAAAACATGCACTTTGAATATTCATTGATTGTCAAGATGGATAGAACCAACTCAGCACCTCAGCTTGTAGAGCATGTAGAGAATAAAAAAATAGTTAGATCAATCGAGATCAGGATCAAAATTGGATTTACAGATCTAAGTTAATTACAATATATTGATTTGCAAAAGGTATGGTCAAGGTAAGGCAAAGGGTAATTTGCCATAGGTTCACTGCCAAAATGGTTGCTCGCGTGTATAGGTGTCCTGGTTGCAACAGATAACCTAATGCCATCAACGTTTTGGTACTCGTCCTTTGTTACACACTTGGAAGTAATCTCTGACACCAACCCAAATCGTCAGGATATACAAAATTACCTTCGTATGTAGTCTGCTTTCTGCGACTATTTCGATGGTAGTCTGGTTCCTCAAAACAGACTTTCAGTTGAATAAAGAGCAACATTATGTAGTTAAACATAGTGAGCGAAGAAAACAACAAGAACAACTCTGATGAATGAAACCTTCCAAACTATCTTTCGATGGCGATTTTAAGACCGAATGCTGTTAATGGATACCAATGCATAAACCTCCAAATACCGTGTATTCAACTTTCGATGTTGAATAAAATATTAATTTTGGTTTAAAAATATTAATGTTCCTTCATTAAATTAAGAAACGCGTTTTCTTTTCGATATTTCGTACACTGTTTTTATTTATTTATTTTTAATAACGCACATATGTACAAACGTATGGTATTGAGGTAAGCAAGCGATTGAAAATAAAAATACTGTAAGCTTATTTATAACATACTTTGCTTAGTTTTACATCGGGGAAGGAGGGGAAATTTCGGCTTTCCGTTCTTTCCTTCAACCTGCTTTGCTTTACAGGAATTGGAAATTAAGGTAGGTATTCCAGTGGATAAAGGGTGAGTATTTCAGATTAGGGTAAACAATACAAGGTGAGTAGAAAATATGTATTTAATTTCAATTTTTGTTATTATAATATGTATTTAATTTCTATTTTTCTTTTAGAATTGTATGAGATCGACACTCATGTCTTCAACACCGTGCAATAACGAAGCTTTTTTTATACGCACTATTACTTACATTACTTATATTTTGTGTTTAAGTATAATAATGTATATACCATACATAAAAAAGTTTAATCTATTCACAATAAATTTAACACTAACTATTTGTACGCACAATTAGCTCATACGCCCACTATTATACGTAGGATATGTAGATCGTAGGAATATTAACTACTTTTTTTAATTAAAAGTTAAGCTTACATTTTTATTAGCTTCCGTAATGTCAACTTGATAACATTTTTATCGCCGTCTATGGGCAATGTACATCCAAAGTAATCTGTGTGATATTGTTCAATTTTGAAGAGCACCTCGTCTTGTTATGTTACCCGTTCAATAATCACTAAGTTATTGCTATAATCGTATGCTGTACCAATATTACAGAAGCATTGTGCCCAATGAAATTAAATTTCTATGCTTGATAATAGTCTAGCAATGCCCGAAGAAATTTTAAATAGTTTGTCGCCTCATGATCAGCATCCTATATCGGTTAACTCAGATGTAATGGTAAAATCAACCAAAAATATACACGACATGTCAATAAGAACGGATGCACCAGACCACACAATCCCATCTATTCCAACCCAATTATTGCTGTTGGGTTCCTTAACAAGCAAAACGCAAAACGCTTCGCGATCATCAATGTCTGTGTCTTCTAGACATTCCTCAATAACCAAACATATCTTACACTGTATCACATCATTGCCAAGTACATCAGCTGGTCTCATAAACCCTAATTAGCCCATCGAGCAGCTGGATAAATTTTATGCGGAGGGTTGCATATTTTCGATTTTATTAATAAAAAAAATTGACACATTTAAGAAATCATTTATTTTCCTTCTTTGAGTTTTTTTTTATTTTTAAGATTGTGCCATTTCTTTCTTATTATTATTTTTCATACTTAAGATTTGGAACGGGTGGAACTTGAGAATTCAACTAATCGTTAGCTACCCAAATTAAATAATGAAACGATGGATATTTTGGACATAGATGAAGTACTGGAACATGATTCTTTCATCTGCTTGGAAGATAAGACACACAATAATGTTTCGAATATCTTGCAACAATGGAAGAGCAACAATTGTCTACTACCGCTGCAGTATGAGCAAGAACAAGCCTGCGAACTCGAATCGAGAACGTTTACAAACCACGTAAGAAGTCGGCTCAGAATCTAGAACAGCACTTTGCACACCTACCGGGTGTAAGTAATGCTGTGCACTCAACGCTTCCATTCCAACCAGAATAGTTCCAGCCAAAATTCTCCATTGCAACCCCTCAGCCGGCATTTAATATGGAAATCGGTGGCCTTGTTACGAGAATGCATAAGTCATTTTTGCAAGACACATCACCGCCGTCCTCTATATTTTCCTCCATGGGAGTGTCTATGGAACGTATGAATAACTCTCTCATAAATTTCCTACAATCTACACAAAGCCTCGACTTTAACGAACCGACCCTCAATGGTGGCGAAATGTTAAATTTAGCAAATAAAGCTACCAGTGATGGTTATACATTAAGTGATATGATACGTGTTCGAAAAGCACTAGAATCACTAAAAATGTCAGGTGATGATACACTAATTAAATACTCCCATATTGGACAGATTGATGATATATCACTGGCTTTAAGTAAAACAGCATTCAATTATAGTACCATGGACAATACTGCTTAGCGATGAGGTCATTAGTGACACAACTTTCGATCTGGTTGAAAGCAGTTTATGTGAAAGCAGCGTTGATGGTAATGATACTGCAACTTTGACCGCCATAGCCAAATTATGCAATGAAACCTTCAAACGTCCTTTGCCCATGGATGAAACCATGTGTATACCTAATAAAGCGAATGCAACTTTCGAATTCAAACAGCTAACACCTGATGCTTATCTGGCGACGGAAGTCCGTTGCGAGATACCAGAAAATGTAGCAGAAACCTGAGGTTCACGCAAATTCTATGAATCTACACCTCATGCGTCCAGTTGGAATAAAAGTGCCCAACAAAATACACCAACCACGTCAAACTTGATAGTGGATGAAGTATATATCTCTCCTATAGCTAGTGAAATGGATAAACAGCGTGCATTTAATGATTCCTTTGGTCAAAAGTTTGATGTTAAGAAAGTATATTCGAAAGCATATTCCAGCTCACTGCCTCGGCTGGAGAGCATCGAACAAATGTTGGATGATATTGAAAACCTCAATGAGACATTCGAGAACGCCAGTATTGCAGCAAAGCGCAGCAGATTACAAATGCAGAATGTGCTGGAATTGGCGCACGCGGAGGAAGAGCTTTTACCATAGAAAGCAATAATGATCAAGAGTTCGAAGATATGCTGGAAGAATAAAGTAAAGTAAAAGTTATTGCTGAACATATGAACATGAAAAAAAATCATTACGAGACAAGAAAACGTCGACCTTGTCAAAAATTTCTCATTTGCATCAGGTATTGTTTCAGCTGATGGTAGTGGTCAAGAGTTTGCTGATTTGAGTGACAAGCCAATTGAAACACCATTTAATAAAAGCATGATTGAACGATCTTATAGTATTGGGTGTATGCATTAATTCGTACGGGTTTCTAAGAGAGGGCTCTACTTGTATTATTTCGCGTCGTGTTCATTTGTGGCTATATTAATTTCAAAGGTACTGTCATTTCGCGTTGTTTTCAGTGGATGTCATTTGTTTTAGCGTGAACAACGATTTGTCTCATTCATTTGAAAATGTCGAAATTTGAACCAGATAAAGTGTTTTTGCGGGGAGTTCTTCTTCATTACTTTAACATGAAGAAAAGACCTACCGAAAGCCACCGTATTTTACTGGACGTTTATGGTGACCATGCTTTAGCCGAACGAACGTGCCAAAAGAGGTTTGCACGGTTTAAAATTGGCAATTTCGACTTAGACGACGTACAGCCAACAAAATTTCAAGATGAAGAATTGGAGACATTGCTCGTCGCAGATGCATGCCAGACGCAAGAAGAATTTGTAAAAGTATTAGGAAATGATCAAGACAATTTTTTCACAATAAAGTCTTAATGTTCGAAAAAAAACCGCACGAATTAATGCATACATCCAATACTTACCTTCTTCACGTGCAGTATAAGAAAAAAATGGCCATTTCATTTCAATTGTATGACGACTATTCTTAGAAATGAAATGGCAAATACAGATCCACATTGTTTCCACTTCATAATACTACGCTTACACGCACGAGATTATGAGGTATTAAGGTGGGTGCTGCCATAATTTTTTTTTTCCATTAACAAAATATCATGCGATCATACTTAATTATTTTTGTTTTCTACAAATTATTACTTAAAATTATTTCAAATATTAGGCATACAACAATTTCAAACTCTGATAAATAATTTCAAATAACTGATACAAACTAAATTTGTTGCGAATAGTACTTATGTACATTGGAAGGAAATCATTGTTTAAACACATAAATTCCCATACATTGTTATACAGCGGATTAATTATTTCTTTTTTTTTTTACGTGGCGGAGGATCAAAAGAATTTGATGTCAAAATAATATATAAAATAAAATGTATGGTCACTGCCGAGCTCTCGAAAGTTCCGCCCACTTCTCCATAAATCAAATAATGCGCAATCGACTACGCTCTTGTGTATACTGGAGTAACTGTTCAATCACAACTTACAAAAAAAAAAAACAATTATCATTTCATCATCTTTGAAAAAATATTAATTTTCGCATTGAGTGTGCATCAACCTACATAGCTTCGAATGGTTTGTGTCCCGACTACGTAGGCCAACACCAAGTGGCATCTCTTGTGTAGAACGTAAATCAGCTGACAGATTGTTTCAGCTGATGGTATTGATATAAAGCAATAACCACTAACAATCACTTAAGCTTCCACCATAATAAAAGCATGATTTTGTAATAGTTCTCGCCACCCAACAAAGCGAAGCGCTCCTTGGTCAATTATGCGCCAATTGTTTATCAATGACCTATCGGGAGAAGAATTGCACAAGTCAATTCAGATTTCGAAAATGCAATGAGAGGCATCATACCACTCTTCACATCGACGACAAAAGGGCAACAAAACCAAAACAAAAGGCAAGCGTGAGGTAATGAGCTGACCAGGTAGCCAGTGAAGAAAGTGACACGATATCAATACACGCAAGTGACTCCGATGATGAATCGCAACCAATGAATCAACCCGATGTAACTCCAGAGCCCGCAGAGGAAACACGGCCTTTCCGCGCTACATATCAAATGGAAGCGAAGACTAAAACTTTCCGACCCCCTCTTCAGCATGAAAAGAATAATGCCTCTGGATCGGAGACCAGGACTTTCCGACCACGTCAAAATGTGCCGCGCAGGTCGGGGACAGGGCCTTTCCGACCACACCAATCGCTCCAGCTTAAAGCGAAAGTAGACTGGTGACCAGGCCCCGCCAGCTACCTTGCCATTTTAGAAGAAGATAGCCGTGGTAAAAATAGAGGTAGGATGTTGTCTTCATTTCGTGCGTCTCAACCACACTCATTTCCACTGGGCTAATGCACGAGCTGAGGCTGCCGCCAGTACAATTGAGAACTTAAAAAGGTTGCGTGCTGTGCTTTTACGGAAAGCACGGAGCGACGACACGTATAATGATGCACGCTGACGCCGTCAATGACTTTCGGCGCGATTCTCCCAGCACATCACTGGACCGTGAAACTGTGAGCGCATACTTGCACATAAAACTTCCCTATCCACAATTTGATCGGTCAAGTCCGGTGCGGCTCGTACTCGGCGCGGATGTGTACGCCGCCATATTATTGCCGGGGACTTTACCCACATCCTTTGTCCCGCTTATTGGGCAAAGCACTGTTTTTCGATTGATCCTCTCGGGAATATGCAAAAAGTAACAAATCATTTCTAATTTAATTAAGTAAGTAATACAAATACATAGCTATAATTATAATGAATTTTATATTAAGTGAAGCACAAATGAAGTAGAAACCACGTACGTTTTATTAACTTTATTTCCAGGGCAACATACTTAGGTAAATTTTCCCACAAACAACCACAGGTTGACGCAGATGAGAACATATATCTTCTTCATGAAGCTTTAACAGCCTATAATAATATGTAATTATGTAAATGGGGTGATGGTTGGGTTCGCAACATAAACAGGTCTGGCTTATCGCAAGGGGGGCGGCGTCTTTAGGCCAAAAGCCTAAATTATCCCTCCATTTGGTACCACCCTAATATTTATATTTACCACTAAAATACCTTACGTCAAATATCACAAAATAGGAATTACGGTTTATAAAATTGATGGCATACGTTAAGAACTTATTTTTCTTATACGGCATTGCGATTTTAAAGCCAACGGACGTGTCCTTTATAGCGAACCACCATCCATCACCCTCATCAAACCACATATCATTGTAAAGTAACAAATCATTTCTAATTTAATAAAGATTATTAATATCAGCATAAAACTAATCTTTTATTGCACTGGTTTATTTCTATCTTTTCAAATATACACCGGTGAGCTCCATTCAAACGACGCTCCGTTGTATTTAAATTTAGTACAGAGCTATCTAAGAAAATCTAGTAAATCGAGCATTTAATACAATTTCTTCGAATAGGTCAGTCACTTGTCCACTTCCCGGAGAGAATAACAGTATTTTTGTAAATCCAACCAAAAAGCTAATTATGTACCGAACTTCTAGTTAATCGAGCAATAAATATTTTTCTTGTTCAAAAGTCAATCCCTGGCCCACTTCCCGTTAATCTAAGTCGTCCTGGTAATCTTAGCAAATTTCTAGTAAATCGAACCACAAACAGTGTACCGAATTTCAAATAATTCGATCCGTAAATAAGTTTTTTTTTTGAATAAGTTAGTGCCCGGTCTACTTCCCGGAGTGAAGCGTAATCTTGTTGTTAATCTAAGCGAAAATCCACCTATGTACTAAATTTCAAATAATTCCTGCCGTAAATACATATACCATATACACGTATAAGATAAGTATAAAAGTGTCAAACGTTCATTCATCCTTGAATGCTCGCAAATCTGGGAACTCTTGCGAGTGCGAAGTGGAAGGTACTGTGCTCTATATTTATTTTCAATTTTTAAATAAAATGTATTGTGCAAACTATATAAACTAATTTAGGCAAGTGCCTCCTCTAAAACTGAACAAAGTGAAGTGAAAGTGAAACCTTTTAAATTACAAATTTTGTTATTTGCATGGATTGGCGCTCCATCAAAACTAAATAATAGAAAAAAACAAACGAACAGAAAAACTATAAACAAATAGTTTACACTAGTTGAACAGAGACAAATATATAATAATAATAAAACAAATAGTAATCGCCACAACGTGAATACGTTAGCCAAAGCCAACAGCAACACCAAGCTCCACAACAACAGCCTTCTGCTCTTGTAAACCCTTCTAGGACTACTTTACCAGCTCCTTCATGGGCTCAATCGCCCATTACCGCAACTCTTCAAGCTCCTTCTAGAGTCGAAACGCAAAACTTTTCCAAAAATAGCGCTTCAAAGAAAGCAGTAATTCAAACGGGAATCGATCGCTACATTCTTGTAAAAAGGAAATAAAGTGAACAAAATCGCCAAAACTACAAGAGAAAAAGACAGCATGAGCAATAATCGATTTCTATTGCTCTTTGAAGCTGATGATCAAGTGCGTGTGCAGAAAACGTCCAAGCTGCCGCCAACTTATCTTAGAGAAGCGAACTCCAGCAACCTTGTCAAGAAATTGATAGATCTAATTAGAAAAAATAACTTCCATGTAGTCCCAGTTACCTACGGAAGAGATAGCTATCGCAAGGTGGCAGATGATTTCGAAAAGCAAAAGAAGTCCTTCTATACCTTTCAGCTCAAAAGTAGTCGTAGCTTAGCAGTCACCCTAAAGGGCATTGAACACAGTGTAAGTCCCTCGGAAATAGAAAGTGCCTTGAAAGAAGAAGGTTTCAGGGTTACAAACGTTATTAAAAATAAGGCTAACATACCTCAGCCAATGGAAGAACCACCTGTTCAGTGCCATAATTGTCAAGAATTTGGCCATACGAAGCGATATTGCGCTTTATAAAGTATATGTGTCATTTGTGGAGATTTACACAGTTCAAAAGACTGTATGAAATCTAAAACAACCCCTGAGTCTAAAAAATGTAGCAATTGCGGTGAAAATCACACCGCCAATTACAGGGGTTGTCCAATATATATTTCCCCAAAAGGTAAGGGCAGTAAAAAGGTTTCTAGCAACATTTCTGCCTCTAAGCGTCACCCTCAGCCTCAAGGAAAAGCTGCCGAAACAAAGCCTACTAATACCAACTTTATATCCTACGCCCAAGCTTTAAAAGGTGTCCTCAGCTCACAACGCAAGAAACGTCCATCCCGTCCATTTCGTCTGTTAACTCACTTGAACATACGCTAAACAACTTTATACGTATGATGCAAGAACATATGACATCAATGCAAAGTATGATGAAAGATTTAATTCGAAATCAAAATCTCCTCCGTCAAGCGATTTTGTCTAAGTCATGAACGACCTTAAGATATGTTATTGGAACGGCAACGGCTTGGTCCAACCCAGAAATGAACTTCAACTCTTCTTAGAAAATCAAGCAATTGATATAATGTTAATCTCCGAAACTCATTTGACCAAATTTAATAACTTCAATATTGATATATTTTTGTTTTATGACATAAAACACCCTGAAAGGAAAGCGCGCGGTTGAACCGGAATACTTATCAGGCAAAAAATTAAACATTATATAATGCAAGAGTACTGTAAAGACTACCTTCACGCTATATCAGTTCATATATATGATAATTCTGGCGGAATAAACATTTCCGCCATATATTGTCCGCCCCGATACAACATATCAGAAACTCAATTTACTGATTTCTTTTCTAAACTAGGTAAACGGTTTCTAGTAGCAGGTGATTACAACGCAAAACATTCCTTCTGGGGATCTAGGCTAATATCTCCAAATGGTACAAATTTATATAAAGCCATTCACTGATTTCAGTAAAACCCCAGATTTGATTGACTTTAGAGTAACTTGTTGTGTCAGTACAGCACAAGTAAGCGTAAAACCCCTTTTCGACTTATCATCTGATCACTCGCCTTGTCTATGTTCCATCAACATAATTCCAGTTTTCAATGACTTACAGCTAGGCTTAACCAAAAAATTTACAAATTGGCTTAAATGCAGAAAATTCATAAGTGCGCATATAAAATCGCTCATTCCTCTAAAATCAATAGCAGATGTCGACAATGCAGTTGATGGCTTTACAACATTACTACATCAGGCAGCGAAAATTTCATCGTACGGCCCATCTAACACTCATTGAAGACAAACTTTCAACGGTCTTCAGGGTAAAGACATTACAAGTCTGGTAACCAAAAAAAGACAACTAAGAAGAGATTGGCAGAGGTTTCGTTCCCCGCCCTTAAAAGATGAGCTCAATATATGCATAAAAATGCTTCGGGATGTCCTGAGACAAAAAAGGAAAACGAATTTCAAAAGTCCGTACAATCTCTGTCAGCTACATCTGATACCAACTCCTCTATTTGGCGAAAAGTTTCAAAAGTCCCGTCACTTGCGACCCTCCATTGAGAACTCACAATGGTGAGTGAGCTCAAAGCGACCAGGAAAAGGGTATCTCATTTGCCATGCATCTTTCCACTGTATTAACACCAAATATGGGATACAAAGCTCTTCCAGAATTTCGTACAGATCCAGATAAAAATTTTAATCAATTTAATTTCAAATCACTCAAAGATGTTGTCACTAACGTCATAAAGAAAAAGAAGGCTCCTGGATACGACAGGATAACGGGTGATATGATAAAAGAGTTTCCAAATGTGGCAATTAAACACATGCTTTGTATAATTAATAGTATATTGAAACTACGCTATTTTCCTAAATCCTGGAAACTTTCGGAGATTATTCTGATCTCCAAACCAGGTGAAGATCCACCTTTGGTGGGCTCCTACAGGCCTATTAGCTTAATGACGGTATTCTCAAAAATCTTCGAAAAACTTTTAATAAAAAAAAATATTACCGATTTTAGAATCGAAACAGACCATACCATGCCACCAGTTCGCGCTTGGAGAAAAACACAGCACAATAGAGCGGGAGCATAGCATCGTAGCACACATAAGATCAGCGTTTTAAAACAAGCAATATTGTACTGCAGTGTTCCTCGATGTTGCTCAGGCATTTGATAAAGTTTGGTTAGATGGTCTATTATACAAGCTGAAAGTTACGCTTCCCGTAAAAATTTATGATGTCTTAGAAAGCTTTCTAATTGGCAGAAAATTTCGTGTTAGGCAAAAAAGCTACACCACCGAATCCTATGAAATATTTGACGGTGTTCCACAAGGAAGTGTGTGAAGCCGTCTTATATTTAATTTATACGAACGATCTTCCCACAAACCGAAACCTCATCACATCAACTCCTGCGGATGATACAGCAATACTTAGTGTCCATACAAACCCCATGATAGCCAGTTACAGATTACAAGAACATTTAAAAGTAATAGAAGAGTTGCTAACAACTTGGAGAATTAAAGTCAATGAGTCTAAGTGTATACAAGTAACATTTACCCTAAAAAAGACACATGTCCTTCAATCTCTATAAATGGGAATACAATACCTCAGAAAGAATTCGTTACCTACCTGGGAGTTACATTGGATAAAAGACTCACCTGGTAAAACCACATGGACAAAAACATTACTCAAACCGAATTGAAAATTGCGAACTTGCATTGGATTGTAGTTTGGTATTGGGCTGAGATGACTCCACCTGATTCAGACAGACCGTTCCTATCTTTCCTTTTTCTCCCTTTTATTTTAACTACATTTTATTCTGTAGTCATGTTTCCTTTTCTTCCACTAAGTGACATGAGCATGAAATTTAATTATCTCCTACGAAAGCTCTAAAACCACACCTGCTTCCTGTAAGACACTAAGAGGTGATCTAGCCACCGAGTATAATGAATTTATGGAGGGAGCACTTCTCCAAGCCTGCTGAATAGCAGTGAAAACGGAACATCTGGAAATGGTGAGCCCGAAACCCTAATCGATGAGAAGACGTTCCATTACCTGACCGTGAAGAAGTTCGAATAGCAAACGCCCTCTTAAAAACACAAAGTGGCTGGAGCTGACGGCCTACCGGCAGAGCTATTCAAACATGGCGGTGTAAAGCTCAACTTAAGTGTGCTCTGCCCACTCCACAACAAAGCGGACACAGTCGGTGCCAATTATCGTGGGATAAGCCTCCTTAACATCGCCTATAAGGTCCTGTTGAGCGTATTGTGTGAAAAAATAAAGCCGACCGTCAACAAACTGATTGGACCTTATCAGTGTGGCTTTAGACCTGGTAAGTCAACCATCGATCAGATATTCACCCTGGGCCAAATCTAGGAAAAGACCCGTGAAAATAGGATCGACATCCAAAACTTCTTCGTTGATTTTAAGGCCGCGTTCGACAGCACGAATAGGAGTTGCCTTTACGACGCTATGTCTGAATTTGGTTTCCCCGCAAGGCTTAAGCGCTAAGGATCTCTCCGGGCCGTTCGATACCAACCGAGGTCTCAGTTTTTAGCTTATTACTGGAAAAAATAATACGAGCTGCAGGCGTGAATAGGAAAGGTACAAGCTCCTATAAGAATATACAGCTGCTGGCGTACGCTGATGATATTGACATTATTGGCCTCAGCAACCGCGCCGGAAGTTCTGCTTTCTCCAGACTGGATAAGAAAGCGAAGGATATGGGTTTGGTAGTGAGGGAGGGCAAGACAAAATATCTCCTGTCATTACACAAACAGCCATTGCATTCGCGACTTGGCTCCGATGTCACTGTTGACAGTCATAACTTCGAGGTTGTAGACAATTTCGTCTATCTAGGAACCAGCATAAACAACGGCCTTGAAATTCAACGCAGAATCGCTCTTGCCAACAGGTACTACTTTGGAGCCGAGTCGCGAATGCGATGACTGTCTGTTTGATGACAGGAGATTTTTCGTTTTGCCCTCGTTCACTACCGGACCCATTCTCCAGCAATGAGTCTGAAACCTCGTTTAGTATGGAACTGTTCTGAGAGCTCCTTTCCAATCCTAACATTGCTTTTAATGTTGCTCAGGGTCAGTGGATGAAAGCATGCCCGACGATTAAGCCTCCTTAACATCACATATAAGATCGTATCAAGCGTATTTTCTGAAAGACTAAAGACCACCGTCAAAAAACTGATTGGACCTTATCAGTGTGGGTACAAAACTGGTAACCATTGATTAGCTATTCACCTTGTGCCAAATCTTGGTAAAGATTTGTGAAAAGAGGATCAACACAAACCACCCTTTCGTGGATTTTAAAGCAGGCTTCGGCAGCACGAAAAGGAGCTGCCTCTACGCCACAATGTCCGAATATGGAATCCCCGCAAAATTTACAAGGCTGTGTAAACTGGCGCTGAATTGCTCCAGAAGCACAGTCAGTATTGACTCTCTATAGTGTGATTTCTTCAATTTTACGCTGGAGCAAATTATAAGAGCTGCAGAGCTAAATAGCCAGGGTACAATCTTTTAGGTGCAACTATTGACGTATGCCGATGATATTAAATAATTGGTCTTCACAATCCTGTCGTTAGTTCTGCTTTCTCCAGACTTGATAAAGAAGCAAAGCGAATAGGTTTGGTAGTGAACGAGGGCAAGACGAAGTAAATTCATTATCTCACCCATGGTCAGTCCCAGGTATTTGACATACCTGACACCGGCTTCATTCACATATACAACTCTTAAGACAGCCGGTTCTACGCCAACGGAGCAACTTCTCGCAGCTGAGCTACTCCAAATCCTTCTCATCAGGGCCGGCGTCGAAACCAAACCTGGTCCGACGGAATACTTCTGCTGCATGTGCCATAAAAAACTCCACCACTCCTCCACCTCGGTTAGGTGGAACCAGTGCAATGGCCATCTTAAGATCTGCTCAGGCCTTAAGACCCACTGGGAGTGGACCACACGTCATGTAGCCCCATGCTACCAGCGCCCAAGTGCGCCTCCAGCCTCCGCAGTGCCTTCAGCACCTCTACCCACTGTGGGTAACCCACAGACCTCTACGGTCTCCTGGAGCTGCCCGCAGCATGACTCCCTCCAATCCTTACCCCCATCCCTAACCACAACCAGCTCCTCTTCCACCTCCGATGTGAGGGCTATCCAGCAGCTCCTAGTCCCCGCACAGCCTGTTCCGTGTGTCAGGCCATAGTACGTCGGAACAGTTGACCGCCCGCTCGGATATTCTGAGCCGGACCGGATACAACATAATCCGCAAGGATCGCGAGGGAGACCATGGTGGGGGCTACACAACACCATGCAGTATCGTCTTATCGACGGCGACATCGACCTCAGGGATATTATCCTAGAATGTCAGGGCAAAGCTATCCAGTCAGGCGATGCCGAGCTCGAAATATTTAATATATACAATCCTCTTTTTACGAGTTGCCCAGTTGGATGTAGCCCTGATATGTATAGGTGCGCTACTCAGATGCGAAACCCGTTTGGTTTTGGGCGGCTTTAACGCGCATCACGATCTTTAGCATTTGAGCCTGTCAAATGACCGTAGAATGGAGCTGGCGGAACAGATAGACGATTCGACATTTTGCACGATGGACGATAACACCCCCACCAGAGTTGTGGGTAATTGCCAAAGCTCACCTGATATAACAATTGCGAGTGCTGGTCTGATCATTTCTTCACCAATGTTGAATCAAGTTATAAAACTGTGTGCACACACAAAATGTTTGATGAAATAAAACGTATGTTATATTTTAAATGTACTCTACCTTTAATGCATGTATATCAAAGATATACGTGTATGTGTGTGGTGATGATGTTATAGTGGTCATATTTAACAACGTTATGATAATGTTTTTTTTAACAATGACAACTTTATGATATCTTATAATTGTGTTGCTTGGCACGTCTGCAAAATGTAATACAATGACAACTTTATGATATCTTATAATTGTGTTGCTTGGCACGTCTGCAAAATGTAATACAGTATTTTGGATAACTTCACTATTTATAATAAATTTGGTGACCACAGACTTTGAAACGGTCCCGTTAACCATATGAATATGTACATATGTATTTAGAATATGACCAACTGAAAATGATGAACAAGAGAAATCAGATTTGCATATTTGAATAGCTCGGCCGGTAATCCATTTGCCCCGCTTTATTGTTTTTAAGCAGGCGATTGTTATTCAGACTTCTTGATAGTCTGGTAACGGAACAACTTTTCCATCGTCATCAATTGGAGTTTCCCGTTCACCATATCCGGGTGATTCATTTTCACAGCCGTTCAGCAGGCTGGAGCACTGCTCCTTCCATAAGTTCAGTGTACTTTGGGCATCCGTTACAAGATCACCCTTCTGGGTCCTACAGGAAATTGCTCCGGTCTTGAAACCTTCTGTAAGTCGCCCTATTTTTTCGGCCAGCTTCTCGAGCTCTTCATACTCACACATCTCGGCACCTTTCTTTTTCTGGATTGTTAAATACAAGTTATCAAATTTTGTACAATGTCTTAATTGTAAAGAATTCAATCAACGTTTATTTATTACTTAATAAATACCAATATGCTTAACTATACCCGACGACTTATTTTACAACTTTCACACTCAACAATCTTCACTTCGCACTGATGTTGTTACCTACGAGTTTACTTTGTAACTGCCTCCCCACTGCGTTGGTTGCTTTTTTATATCATCAATTGCTTGTACTCTATTCTCAAATAATGGCAATTGCGAAAATGCAACCCTTTGACATTAGCAAATGGTTTTTTATTTTTTTTGTGATCTTCTCCGTTTGACAACAAACCAATATATGTGGTGGGACCCTAACTAACCCCACACACATACTAACACCACCTCACCCTTACGGTACCCTTGGTACTATTGGGTGTGTGCATTAATTCGTGCGGTTTTCTAAAAGAGGGTTCTACTAGTATTATTTCAAGTCGTGTTCATCTGTGGCTATATTCATATCAAAGGTACTGTCATTTCGCGTCGTTTTCAGTAGATATCATTTGTTTTAGCGTGAACAACAATTTGTTTTATTCATTTGAAAATGTCGAAATTTGTACCAGATTTAAGTGTTTTTGCGGGGAGTTCTTCTTCATTACTTTAACATGAAGAAAAGCGCTGCCGAAAGCCACCGTATTTTACTGGACGTTTATGGTGACCATGCTTTAGCCGAACGAACGTGCCAAAAGTGGTTTGCACAGTTTAAAAGTGACAATTTCGACTTAGACGACGAACAGCCAACAAAATTTCAAGATGAAGAATTGGAGACATTGCTCGTCACAGATGCATGCCAGACGCAAGAAGAACTTGCAAAAGTATTAGGAAATTACCAAGACAATTTTTTCGCAATAAAGTCTTAATGTTCGAAAAAAACCGCACGAATTAATGCATACATCCAATACTTACCTTCTTCACGTGCAGTATAAGAAAAAAATGGCCATTTCATTTCAATTGTATGACGACTATTCTTAGAAATGAAATGGCAAATACAGATCCACATTGTTTCCACTTCATAATACTACGCTTACACGCACGAGATTATGAGGTATTAAGGTGGGTGCTGCCATAATTTTTTTTTTTCCATTAACAAAATATCATGCGATCATACTTAATTATTTTTGTTTTCTACAAATTATTACTTAAAATTATTTCAAATATTAGGCATACAACAAGTTCAAACTCTGATAAATAATTTCAAATAACTGATACAAACTAAATTTGTTGCGAATAGTACTTATGTACATTGGAAGGAAATCATTGTTTAAACACATAAATTCCCATACATTGTTATACAGCGGATTAATTATTTCTTTTTTTTTTACGTGGCGGAGGATCAAAAGAATTTGATGTCAAAATAATATATAAAATAAAATGTGTGGTCACTGCCGAGCTCTCGAAAGTTCCGCCCACTTCTCTATAAATCAAATAATGCGCAATCGACTACGCTCTTGTGTATACTGGAGTAACTGTTCAATCACAACTTACAAAAAAAAAACAATTATCATTTCATCATCTTTGAAAAAATATTAATTTTCGCATTGAGTGTGCATCAACCTACATAGCTTCGAATGGTTTGTGTCCCGACTACGTAGGCCAACACCAAGTGGCATCTCTTGTGTAGAACGTAAATCAGCTGACAGATTGTTTCAGCTAATGGTATTGATATAAAGCAATAACCACTAACAATCACTTAAGCTTCCACCATAATAAAAGCATGATTTTGTAATAATTCTCGCCACCCAACAAAGCGAAGCGCTCCTTGGTCAATTATGCGCCAATTGTTTATCAATGACCTATCGGGAGAAGAATTGCACAAGTCAATTCAGATTTCGAAAATGCAATGAGAGGCATCATACCACTCTTCACATCGATGACAGAAGGGCAACAAAACCAAAACAAAAGGCAAGCGTGAGGTAATGAGCTGACCAGGTAGCCAGTGAAGAAAGCGACGCGATATCAATACACGCAAGTGACTCCGTTCTTCTCGTCTAAGATTTGCTATTGTGATTTGTTCCCTCACAAGGATGTCGAGAAGGATTATCCCGACTATAACTAAGGCTGCCTCCTCTGATACAGTACGGAAAGCAGCGCAAACACGGAGGGCGCACCGGCGGTAAGTGGACTTTACGCCACGGGCGTAGGATTCTATTTCCAATGCTGTGTTCCAAACCGGAGAACCATAAAGCAGGATTGATTTCAATACTCCTGCGAGAAGCTGCTTACTTTGCTGGCGCGGTCCGCTGACGTTTGCCATTAGTCTAGCTAAGGCAGTGGTTGCTATTGCGGCTTTAATATTCGCATATTCGAGGTGATCGCGAAAGCTTAGCCAATGTTCAATCATCACTCCTAGGTATTTAACGTCTGGCTTTGACTCAATAATGCAATCCCCAACCCTGATTCGTACATTCTCTACTTTTTTCCGACTCCTAATGAGCGTATCCCTGTGTTGTTAAGGATAGATAAGTGGCGGTTAGCCCCCATCCCTATCTGAAGATTTTGGGATAAGTACTAGGTCTTGCATCTTCCAAATACTTGGAAAAACTCTTTCCTGTATGCAGGTCCCAAAGGTCGATGCAAAGACATTTGGGTTGCATTTAAGTGCTGTTTTTAAGGCCATGTCTGATATGCCATCTATCCCAGGTGCTTTGTGGCTGGATAATTTTCTGCCCGCTTCATTGGTTATTGCTGGAATACCAGCGGGAGGTACGGGAGCTTTATTGTTTTCTACTAGCTCGTGAATGGGAAATTAAGTATCTTCTATGCTTCTTAGCAGTTCTGGGCTTTTTGGTTGAGCATGGCTTTTTAGTTTTTTTAGTTACTTGAATTACCAGCACGTTGACATAGGCGCCTGGCATGGTTGCATTGAGCACGCATCATGGCTATATTGCTATCCCACACAGGATTGAGCATCTTGCTGCCACATTTCCTTCGAACAATAGACGTCTGTGAAAACTTCCTCAAACAGTTTCTCGTCAAAGGTGTTAACCTTTCACCATTTTCTATGCTCTGATTCAGAATGGTTGAATTGCGGGTCATAAATAATGATGATTATAGCGCGGTGATCACTTTATGTGTAGTATTCGCTGATACTCCAGCTGGTTCGACTACTACCACAGTCGCTGATAAAGGTTACATCAATAACAGAGCCTGCACCATTCTTACTAAACGTATGTGTTGTACCGGTGTTTAGCAAGGCTACGTTTATTTATATAAATTTGTAATATGAAAATTTACATGCATGCATATGTGTACATAAGTATGATAAATATTTTACATTAGAAGATTACCCACGAATAGATAATCTTATCTTATGTTTTAGTTTTATTGCTTTACATATTCATGATAAGAACATCAGTATACATAGGTGCATATTCAACAACCCTTATGTTGTTATAAAGGCATCAAGTATCAATATTCATATCATGAATATGTGTATATGGACATCTGTTTGTACTTTAATTTCTATTGCCTTGTGTCTATAAATGTCATACAGCATATGAATTTATGGCCAAACATTTTAATTGCTGGCTTATCGTTTCGGAAAACTAAACATATTGCCCGCGCTAAAAGGCTTAGTCTTTTAAAGATGTACCTGATTATATATAATTTTAAACCGTTAAATTTAAATTATTTTTTTTTTTGTTTTTTTTTTTTTTTTTTAATAATTGATATCTATATATGTACATTTTGTGCCCTTTTTTAATCTTATACATTATTTAGTTACTGACACTTAAATACCATAATGTTATTATTTCTAAGCTAAACGCGGAAGAACAATCATATTAGGTATATGTGTTAACGATATTCTCCACATTTTCCTTGCTATCAGTATGATGACTACGATGATTATGATGATTATTGCCCAGGATCCGGCGTTTGATGTGTAGTGCATTAGATGATGAAATTCGAAATCGATCGGAAACCCCATTAGACCTCGCGACCTTGGAATGTTTCCTATTTTAAACGTCTACATTTCCCCTTTTATTTGTAGTTTCTCAAAAACTGGTAATTGTTGAGTCAAATTCACTTTTGGTATTCGGTAGTCTGCAATTGTTGTGTACGTATTGTAAGCCCATATATTGACATGCTCCGCTTTCAAATAGAAATTCGGTTTTAAACGTAAAATACCTTGCTCATGTAAGTTTGCGCTTGATGTTTGGTTGTCGCAAATGATGTCAGCCGAAACTTTATCAGCAATTGAAAATAACCATGTATTTTCCGAATGCATCTGACTCCAATAATTGGTTCGAGGTAAGATGGTTAGTGCGCAATCTGTAGATAATTCTTTTTTGTTTATGAATAGCTGTATTTCACACTCCGCATCTTTTCCGATGTTGTACAGTGGATGTATTTGTGAACATAAAATTAATTTTTTCATTTTTTCGCAATGGTCGAAATTGTTATCAGCAAGACCATAGTACATTGATTTCTTGTCGTCGATTATAATGTGCTTGAGCGTAGTTTGGATTTTTACAAAATATTCTGAATGACTAATTGGGTATGTCAATACAGAGTATAATTGCAAGTTATTTTTGTTCATTAACGGAATTTTTATTTCAAATATTAACATCTCTTCTGGGTCAATATCTGGAAGCATTAAATGCTGATTGAGGTGAGTTTTAATTAACTTAATCTGCTCTTGAAATTTATGTAGCGGTAATAAATTTTCTAGGAATTTTCCTTTTGAATTCCAAATCATTCCTATAATATCTTGTTGCAGCTCTTCATATGATGACATAGCCACTAAGGCCGATGTTACCATATTTGTCATTATATTTTGATCTATGTTCTTATTAATTGCAACTTTGAACATATAACTGGAATTGTTCAATAATTTGAAATTGTTCCAAATAATTTCATTTTGATGCCTCATTACATCTACAGTCATATCTTCAATCGAACACTGGTTTTTAAAAAGTTCAGCCAAGTATTTTTCATTTTGGTAGCTTCTTTCAACCTTTTCTGATAGTTCCTCAGCATGTTCTTCATCCATTACTCCATACAGGGCATGCATCAGGCTTCCCATAAATGATAACGGAGCTGATCTTCTCAGTTTTTTAAACGTCGCTGATTTATTTAGTAGGATAATTTTATCCCTTCTTTCTATCCTTATAAACTTCGCTTCTAATTGTCTAATGGTGTCCGAATAGTAGAATTCATCTGCGGGGCGCTTCACTTTCTGCAACGCTGCCTTAGCTTCATCAACGGTGTTTTCGTAGTGCCAATAGTCATTCAAATTTACGTGGACTATTATATCCCACGATGTCTTGGTTAATCCGATTGTTCCCCGCGACTCAAATAAAATTCCTGACTTATCTTTAAATTTTTCTACAAAAATATTTTGTGTGCTAATACTGGGCAAAATTAACAAAAAAGATAGAATTGTTAACAAACAGTTTTTACATCTTTTTCCTTTAAGTTTACGGTTTCTTCTTTAATAATTTTTTCTTCTGTAGGAAACGGACAAACATTGTGTATCGCTCTGGTCAATATGCCATTGCTGGTACGTTCGTCTACTACTCTACATTTTCCGTCTTTACCGAGCATCGCCTTCTCGATTCTTCCCCTCCTCCAATTCATTGGGGAAACGTTTTCTTCTTTTAGAAGTACAAGTGTGTCCTTTTTAATATTTTCTGCTTGGTTTTTCCACTCAAACCTTTTTTGCAATTCACATAAATACTCACTGGACCATATTTTCCAAAATTCTAGAGTATTCTTTTCTACTGCCTTCCAGTGGTCACGTAACCCGTGATAGCATTTATTGTCATTATTATCAATAATTGTTACCATTGGTTCGCCTATAATGAAATGACCAGGAGTTATTATATTTAAGTCGTTCGGATCATTGGAACAGGGTATTAGGGGTCGTGAATTTAAAATTGCTTCAATTTGTGCCATTAAGGTACTGATTTCTTCAAAGGTCATTGTTCCTTCAGTTACTCTGAAGAAGTGTTTTTTGACACTTTTTACTGCTGCCTCCCATAATCCTCCCATATGTGGCGATTTTGCTGGTATGTTGATCCAGTTAATTTGTCTTTCTGCGCAAAATTTTTCTAAACTATCATTGTGGGTTTTATTTTGAAACAATTTATAAATTTCGTTCAAGCTATTCGCTGCTCCTATGAAATTGGTTCCGTTATCGGAATAAATCTTTATTGGACAACTGCGTCTAGCTACAAACCTTTTTAGGGATCCTATAAATGCTGCTGAGGTGAGGTCCGATACAACTTCTAAATGTACAGCTTTTGTTGCAAAACACACAAAAACGCACACATACGCTTTATCAATTCTTTTCCCTTTTATTTTATGGTGAATATTTATCGGACCTAAAAAGTCAATACCTACATTTAAGAATGGCCTAGTCTTTGTGACTCTATCTTCTAGCAGGTTACTCATCAGTTGATGTAATGGTCGTGGATTTACTTTAAAATACCTATAGTATTGCTTTACGATTTTTGTTGTTAGTTGTTTACCCCGCAATGGCCAGAATTTTTGCCTCACAATTGCAAGTAGTCCTTGAGGTCCTACATGTAGATGTGAAGACATTTTATCATCAATTCTGTGTGCTCATCTCCGTATGGAAGTAAAATAGGATGCTTTGCTTCAAAAGGAAGCAAACTGTTTTCTATTCTACCTCCAACTCGAATTAAACCATCATTGTCCAAGAAGGGAGACAATGTAGCTATCTTGGAATTCGAGGGTACTACTTTATTTTTTTGTAGGTTTTTTATTTCTTCTTTAAAGTGTTTGCTTTGTATGTTTTTTACAATTATATCTAGAGCTTTTTTTCTGTACTCTACCCAAGGTTTCGATTCCTTTTTCTTGCAAATTTGAGTAAATTTATATATTTGGGCAATTATATTTTGAAGGTGGTTAAAATTATTTTTGTGGTTTATTTTTTCCCACATTGAATTTTTATTTATTACTACCCCGATTTTTTTAATGTTTTTTGTGTCTGGGATTTCATCGTCAAACATAATTTCTTTTATTTTAAAGTTATTTTCTTCTAAAAATTTCGGACCTGTAAACCAAAATTTATTTTCAGACAATTCCTTACCCATTATTCCTCTGGAAAGTATGTCTGCAGGGTTCCCCTCTGATTTTATATGATTCCAATCCTTGACCTTGCTGTTGGACTGAATATGGCTGACTCTGTTGGCTACAAATATTTTGAGAGTAGCTGGCTCTAAACGTAGCCAGCTTAATACTATGGTGGAATCTGTGTAATAAAAAACTTGGTTAAACTTAACTTTTAGACTTTTTAAAACTTGCTTCACCAGATCAGTAAGTAACACTGCTGCACATAATTCTAATCTGGGCAATGTAACTATCTTGATTGGCGCAACTCTAGATTTAGCTGTTGCTAACCGTGATATTACTGTTCCGTCTGTGTTAATTGATCTTATGTATACTACAGCACCATAAGCTTTCATAGAAGCGTCACAAAATCCGTGAATTTCTATTTTCTCGGCTTTGTCACTCATTAAATATCTTTTGCGATTTTTATATTATTTAATGAATTTAAGTCAGATCTTATTTCATTCCATTTTTGCTGGATCTCAGTTGGTAACATTTCATCCCAGTCAATTTTTAATTTCCACAGTTGTTGGAGTAATATTTTTGCGGATACAATGATTGGATTAATTAGGCCTAATGGGTCAAATAATTTAGAAATTCCAGAAAGTAAATTTCTCTTAGTAGGTTTTATGTTTTTGATTCCATGGCATTTAATAATTAAATTATCAGTTGTAGGAATCCAAGTTAAACCTAACGCTTTTACCTTGCATTGCTCTTCTTCTTCAAAATCTAACTTTACTTCCTGATTTTCAGGTGGAATCCCTTCAAGTAAATCTTTTATATTTGAACTCCATTTGCGTAACGGAAACCCATACTTTTCCAAAATCTTAATTATGTGATCTTGGAAAAGTTTTAATTCTTCAATGTCGTTACTACCTGTCATTAAATCATCCATATAGAAATCTTCCTTTATAATTCTTGCAACTTCAGGGTAATTATTCTTTTCTCTTTCTGCAATAATTTCTAAACATTTTGTTGCCAAAGTTACTGTTTTAAGAGCATATGTCTTTAAGGGTTCTTCCAAGGAGTTTCTCCACAATATTAGTTGATATTTACGATTTTCTTCATTTATCCAAATTTGGCGAAACATTTTTTCAATATCTGCAGATATTACATATTTATGTTTCCTAAATCTGAGCAATATGTTAAAAATATCGTCTTGTAGTCTTGGACCTGTATATAATAATTCATTGAGATAATTATTATTTGTTGTTTTGCATGACGCATCGAAAACCACACGTAATTTGGTTGAGCTACTTTCTGAAACAATGATGTGGTAGAAAATATTTATGTTTCAATTGATTGGCGTTATTTATTAATTCCATGTGGCCCAAGCTTAAATATTGGTTCATAAACTCATTGTATTGTACTTTTAATTGTGTATCTTTATCTAATTTCCTTTCTAAAGCAAAAAATCGCCATTTTGCTATTAACTCCGAATTACCTAGTTGAAGTGGATTAATTTTAAATGGCAATGCTACGGAAAACTTGTTATCTTTTGAAATTTTGAAATTTTTGTTAAAATGATATTCACAATTTTTCTCATCCTCTGTTAAATATCTTTTCTGTGTATCTATTTCTTTCGTTCGCAAAATTTCCTTAAATGATTATCCAAGCTTTCGCTATGGTAGGCTAATACTCCACAATGATTTGAGTATAATTTAATATCTGCTCTACCTCCGGCTAGCCATCCTAGCCCACTATTTTGAAGATTGTATTCTTGATTTTTTATTTTTATTTGACCACTCTTCAATAAGGAGTGATAAAGTTCTGCTCCAAGTAATATATCAATTTTGCTTGGTATACATATCAAATTCTGGATCAGCTAATTTTATTTTTGTAGGAATTTCTCCACGTTCTATTTTAGTAGATGGCAATGGTGAAATAATTTTTTCCACTACTAATGCTTCAATGTGTGTTTTATATTCGGATACTTTCGACTTTATTTCAATTATTATCCGCTCCTGTGCTTTAGATATGTTTTGCCCAATACCTTCTATAATATTTTTTTTATTTTCTCCTTTTATTTTTAGTCTATTTTTTAATTGCTTTGTTACTAAATTTACTTGCGATCCATTATCTATTAATGCCCTTGCATTAATGAATTTCCCTTCAAAATCCTTTATTTTAATTACGGCTGTTGATAAGAGGACATATTTGTTTTCTTTTAAATTTACACTGCTCACTGTGCTAGCCACTGCATTTATATCTTTATGGAGTAACCAATGATGCTCCAAATTGCAAAACCGACAGTTTATGTAGCTGCAGTTTTTAAACACATGCCCACCGTTTAGACATTTTTTAAAAATATTTTTGTTTTTTATTATATTCCATCTTTCTTTTATGGATAAACCTTGAAATTTCTTACACTGATTTAAATAGTGCTGCATTCCGCAGTTCATAATACAATTTGGTACTACTGAAATATTACCTTTTTTTTGAATATCTACAGCTTTTTGTATTCTGTATTCACTTTGTTTTGCTTCTAATGCAAAAAATTCTTTTCCGAGAAATTGTGTTAATGAATCTAGCCTCGGTAATTCTTTGGTGTCTTTTAAAGAAGATTCATATTTTGTTCTGAGAGAGTCGTCAAGTTTTCTCACAAGCAGAAAATTCAGTAACGCTTGAAGTATTTCTTCTAACGATAAATTTGTCGCCTTTAGAGCTTGAATACTTTCTTCAATAACTTCTTTTAATTTTTCACACTAGCAGCTGTGGAATTTGTAAAGGGAGCATCTACTAAATTTTTGAAATAAATGTTTGTTAAAGCTCGCTTATTATCAAAGTTGATTTTTAGCAAATTCTATGCGACTGAGTAATTTTCTTCCGAAGATGGAAGATTTTCAATTAATGTAGACGCATATCCTATTAATTTTGATTTTAAAATGCACATTTTTTGCACTGTGGATATATTTTCAGAATCCACTAATTCATGAAATAGTTCCTTGAACATATTCCATTTAGTATAGTCCCCTTCGAAACAAGGAATATCAATTTGTGGAAGATTGAGGGGTCTTCCTCTTATTTTTTCTTCCACTTTATATTCATTTTTACTTTTACTTGGCATTGAGTTTAAGTTTTTCCTCAAATGCCTAAATTTACTTGTTAGTTCATCTTCTGCATGAACTTCAATATATTTTAAAAACAATTCTTTCGCCAGATCTGAACACTTATTTACTTCTTCTAGATTCCATGTTCCAGCAAGAAGAGGTTCAAAGTTTTCTTCCAAATCACTTACAGAACAGAACAGAACAGAATTCTTATTTTCACTATCCTTCATAGTTAAATTTTCAATATTTTTTATTTGCAGGGATTTTAACATCTCCTGACTCAATTTAATTAGCTCCCTAACTTTTGGAGCATATTTTTCCGTATAATACGGGTTCCGTGACATTGTTGCCGACGGTTGCCCTAATTCCCGATCATTATTTTCCAGCTGGTGGGACAGGTGAGTTATACGTTTTCCCCAGTCGTTAACCTGTTCCCTGGTCACTGGAGTTGCTTTGAGGCTTACTAACGCGTTATGTAAGCTCTCAATTTCACTTCCAATAGCCTGCTGTTCGAAAATTACTTTTTCCATTTTTTTTTTTTTTTTTTTTTTTTATTTAAGTTGTTAAAAATATTTTTATTGTTATTTTTTAAATTTTTATTTTCAAAATATTAAAAATATTTTTGAAAGCGTACTCTTACCTGGGGTCACCAAATGTTTTGGGCGGGAACAAGTTTAAAATCAAACTTCACTTGACTAGGTTTAAAGTATAACTGGCTCCGCAATCTGTGGAGCGTTTATTTACATAAATTTGTAATACGAAAATTTACATGTATGCATATGTGTACATAAGTATGATAAATATTTTACATTAGAAGATTACCCACGAATAGATAATCTTATCTTATGTTTTAGTTTTATTGCTTTACATATTCATGATAAGAACATCAGTATACATAGATGCATATGCAACAACCCTTATGTTGTTATAAAGGCATCAAGTATCAATATTCATATCATGAATATGTGTATATGGACATCTGTTTGTACTTTAATTTCTATTGCCTTGTGTCTACAAATGTCATACAGCATATGAATTTATGGTCATACATTTTAATTGCTGGCTTATCGTTTCGGAAAACTAAACACATATTAAAGGAAAAAAAGTGTGCAAACATATTTTAAGTGCTTTGATACTGAAAATAAAACATCAACACGATACATACATCCAAAACATACAAAATTAAAAAACATATAAAACATAAAAAAAATTGTGCAACAAAATCTAAAAGTTCAAAAAGAATTCGAAGCTTACATACAAAAAACTGTACAAAACTTATACAAAAAATATATATACATAGGTACATATGTATATTTATAGATATGTATATGCATTTATAAACATAAAACCGTCCAATATATTATATAAGCGAAACAAGAAAATTTATATGTACACGTATGTACATAAATACATATATTCATATATACATATGTTTATACATGGTGGAGCACTTGTGAAGACACCCACTCCGAAGCAGCCCTTAAAATTAAACCTACAGATGAGCAACTTGGAAGATGAGAAGACACACTCAGCATGCTCAGAGGCATACGAGACCACAAATGACAACGCTATGCTCACGAAAATTCGGATAAGTGAGCTACTTGGCCAATTCCAACAAAATATGGATTCCTCTCGATCAAACTCTCCCATTACAAAGATGTCCCCACAAACACAAGCTGACTCACACAGCTTCCTCTAGGTTCTCGCATGTGATGCAGAAATCTTTTATGGAGGATATAAAGATTGGCCCTCATTCGGGGACATGTTCACAAGAGATAAAGCTACACTTCTCATCAAAAATTACACCCTTAATGACCACAATTTCTCGTTAGCTTGGAATGCACTCAAAGCACGCCACGAAGATAGAAGAATATTAGTGGATGGCCAAATAAAGACGTTGTTCCACATTCAACCTGCCAACACAGAGAACGGAGAAAGGATTCAATAGATCCAGACAACAATAAATAATTGTCTTTCTACCTTACAGGCAAATGGAGTATCTACGGAAAGCTGGGACGCAATGCTTTTCTATCTCTGCTTTTCAAAATTGCCGGACGAAACACTAGCTCTTTGGGAGCAATCACCAAACTCAAGGAAGGAGTTATCACGATGGTCAGAAATGGACCGATTTCAGACAGCTCGGTATGAGGTCGTGGAGCAACTTAGCACATACAGACCCAATAGGCCGCAGATCATTCAGCCCAGCTATCCCCAACGGACACCAGCGGTCCCTCCCTCAACACTCAATTATCGGAACAAAACGCAAGCGTTCCATACCCAAAATAAAAGGCAAGCTTCATTTAAACTATGCATCTCAAACCACTAGATGATAAAGTGCGTAAAATTTCGAGAACTATCTCAGACCGGAATAAGTTCATTAAAAACAACAACTACTGAAAAAATTGCCTGGCGTACTAGCATTTGGAGAAACAAAAGCAATTTTACACGCGTTTACTGTCAAAGACGTCACCACTCCCTCCTCCATTACACAGCGAACTCCCACACGCGTTACGCTCCCAAATCTCTAAGAAATGTCACTTATTCTCAAGTGACAGTCGATGAAGAACAGCCTTATACTTTTAAACAGGCAACAAAAAACTCAAAGGCAAATGAAAGCGGTAGAACAAAAACTGCCTCCCACTATTCGAGTAACAAGGAAAGGACATTGCTTCCCATAGCAAATATTCCCATTCTCCACAAAGGAGAAGTAACTCACATCAGAGCTCTCATTGACCAAGGCTCTCAAAAAACCTTTGTTACATTCCGTATACAAAAATTACTTGGTCTGCCCACCATAAAAGCCAACTACCAAATTCTTGGCATGGGCGAAAACACAGCCCAAAACTCGAATAGAATATGCTCTATTACGATATGCTCAGTTAATCAAACAGTAAAAATCGCGGCTCAAGTGACAATACTGCCTCAATTGACGCACACTCTCCCATCCTTCAAAGTAAAAGAAGTAGATCCCACAGAATATCTCTCACTACCATTAGCAGACCCTAACTGCTTTACATCAGCTAGAATAGACATGGTCATTGGTAGCGATATAATCCCAAAAATTCTCACCTCAGGCCTCAAAATCGAGGTATTATATATTGATGTAATTGATGATGATATTTGGGTGGATATTAAGTGGACTATTTGTTGAAGAAATCTCATCATTCTCTACTCAGGTGATTGAAACCTCTTCAGAATCACCGGGGGAGTTGCTCAGACAATTCTGGGAACAAGAAGAGGTGCCAGCGGCCCCCACTCACACTTACGATGAGAGAGTCTGCGAGCAGCTACGTAGTAAAGCTGCCATTCAAATCAACATTCCCGGACTCCATTGCACCAGGGCACTCCAGACCTGCAACACAATAGCAATACCTCAGCGTGGAATGCACTAACGAAAAGAAAGATGAACTTCGGAACACCTATTCAGCAGTTCTGGAGGAATACTTAACGTGAGATCACATGGAGCCAACTCATACACAAGAAATCATACGCTACGGTAAATATTTTTCATTTTACCTACCCCACCACGCGGTGACTAAACTTGGAAGTAAAACTACAAAATTCCGAGTAGTTTTCAACGCTTCAAAAACCTCGTATTCCGGCCTCTCACTCAACGACGTATTACATACTGGCCCCGTTCACCAAAATGACTTAATGCTCATTATTCTCAAATGGAGATTATATACCATAAGTATGTATATAATGGCGACATTGAGAAAATGTATCGCCAAATATACGTCCATAAGAAAGACCAAGACTTTCAACGTGTACCTCTCAGGCGGACACAATATATACTCAGCCGGCGAGTCGATACATCGTGTTATCGAAGTACTCAAGTCAGCCAGATTCCCGTTAAAAAACATCCCTCAGTCCGATCTTTTAGATGAAGAATTTCTCCAATTCCAAGAGGTAAGCTCAACAAAAACCCTCGGAATAACATGGAATGCTCTCACTGATACATTCTCGTACTCAGATGATCCCCCGTTATCCTCAGACACTGCCACGAAACGAAAGATTCTCTCATCTGTCGCGAAACCTTTCGACCCGGCAGAATGGCTATCTCCCATACTAATAGCAACGAAAACTCTTCTCCAACAACTATGGTTGAAGGAACAGACTGGGATATAACCGTGAAGCCGATCTCTTTCCCCAAATGGAACACCTTCAGGAAAAATACTTCGATGGGTGCAATCCATCCCAAACAGTTCCATTCAACTACACGGATTCTCAGATGCTTCCGAGAAGGCATTCTGCGCTTACGTATACTTACGAATCCAGCAAGGTGAAGCTACTACATCCCACTTACTCGTAGCCAAGACTAAAATAGTCCCCTTACAAACCGTCGCTCTACCTAGGCTGAAACTTTGCGGCGCAGTTTTACTAGCCAAATTAGTAAAGCAGATCCGATCCTACCTAAATATGCCATCTCATGAACTAATTTTGTGGACAGACTTTTCAATTGTATTACCATGGCTGGAAAAACCACCATGGACATGGAAAACGTACGTAGCGAACAGGATATCCCAGATCCTCGAGCTCGTCAACAATCCTACGTGGCGACGTGTCTCCAGCGCTGACAACCCAGCTGATCTAGGTACGCGTGGAACTAAACCCCAAGAGCTCTTCAACTGTTCAGTCTAGTGGAAAGGGCTCGAGTGGTTAAATAGGCCATCCTCTCTTTGGCCGAAAAGTTCATCAACTCACTCGTCTCCTCCATAACAATGACAAATTGAAGCATTCCACGCTTTAGAATACTTAGGCTTTCTCATCCTTTTCCACATATCTCAGCGTAACAGCATATATATTTCATTTTACACAAAAGGCTAGGAAAATGCCAAATCCGCCCTCTACCACTCTCACTCAAAGCGAAATCCAATTCGCAAAAACTCGGCTCACAGCCGTCACCCAGCGAAAATAGTTCGGAAAAACCAAGAGTCGAAATGTCCGATGGAAAAAAGATCCTTTCCGTACTCTCAACCCCTTCTTGTATAAATCAGGTTTTCTGCCTGCAAATGAACGTCTCACTCACACCGCCCTCAGCTACGTCTTCCAATTATAATACCCGATAATTCCCGATGTTGCTCCCTCCTCCTCGAGTTCCTCCACTCAACTCTACTGCACGCTGAAAAGCAGCTGATGATTCGAGTGATTCAACAGGAATACCACATTCCTCGAATCCGCCAAAGGGTAAAATCTCGCATTATTCGGTACAAGACATGCACGATATACAAGCAGAAGATGAGCATGCAATTGATGGCAGCGTTACCTCCGTACGATCCACATATACACTCCCATACTACCGGTGCATGCTCAGGTGCATGCATCACTTTTTTTGCAAAATATGGTCGGGTGAAAACATGTCCGACGATTGGAATTTAAGTGTGCTCTGCCCAATCCACAAAAAAGGCGATCTCATAGTCTGCGCCAATTACCGTTGAATAAGCCTTCTTAATATCGCATATAAGGTCCTATCAAGCGTTTTGTGTGAAAGACTAAAGCCCACAGTCAACAAATTGATTGGATCATATCAGTGTGGCTTTAGACCTGGTAAATCAACCATAGACCAGATATTCACCATGCGTCAAATCTTGGAAAAGACCCGTGAAAAGAAAATCGCCACCCACCACCTTTTCGTCGATTTTAAAGCCGCCTTCGACAGCACGAATAGCAGCTGCCTTTACGCCGCTATGTCTGAATTTGGTATCCCTGCAAAACTTATGCGGCTATTTAAACTGACGTTAAGCAACACAAAAAGCTCCGTCAGGTCGGGAAGGACCTCTCCGAGCCGTTCGATACCAAATGGGGTTTCAGACAAGGTGCCTCTTTATCGTGTGACTTTTTTAGCTTATTGCTGGAGAAAATAATAGGGTACAATCTTCTATAAGAGTGTACAGCTGCTGGCGTACGCCGATGATATCGACATTATTGGCCTCAACAACCGCGCCGTGAGTTCTACTTTCTTCAAACTGGATAAGGAAGCGAATTATATGGGTCTGGTAGTGAACGAGGGCAAGACGAAATATCTCCTGTCACCAAACAAACAGTCATCGCATTCGCGACTCGGCTCCTACGTCACTGTTGACAATCATAATTTCGAGGTCGTAGATAATTTCGTCTATCTAGGAACCAGCATCAACACCAATAATAATGTCAGTCTTAAAATCCAGCGCAGAATCCCTCTTGCCAACAGGTTGTACTTTGTACTAAGTAGGCAAACGAAAAGTAAAGTCCTCTCTCGGCGAACGAAAACCAAACTCTACAAGACGCTCATCATACCGGTCCTACTATATGGCGCAGAAGCGTGGACATTGTCAACATCTGATGAGTTTTGCGAACGGTTTATGGTCCTTTGCGCATTGGCAACGGCGAATACCGCAGACGATGGAACGATGAGTTGTACGAGCTATACGATGATATTGAAATAGTTCAGCGAATGTAGAGGCAGCGGCTATGCTATCTAGCTCATGTCGTCCGAATGGATAAAAGCACTCCAGCTTTGAAAGTATTTGATGCAATACCCGCTGGTGGAAGCAGAGGAAGAGAAAGACCTCCACTCCGTTGGAAGGATCAAGTGGAGAGTGACCTGGGTTCACTTGGCATTTCAAACTGACGCCAAGCAGCGAAAAGAAGAGATGAATGGCGCTCTTATATTGATTCGGCTATAATCGCGTAAACGGTGCCAACGCCAATAAAGAAGAAGAAGAAGATAATGAAGATCAACATATTGAACATTTAAAATCAGTATTTAAAAGACTTGAAAATTGCAATTTAAATATTAAACCTGCTAAGGGTGTTTTTGGAACAAATAAATTAAGTTTTCTTTGCTATGAAATTTCAAGTGAAGGTATCAGACCTCCTTTAGTACGTATTGAAACAACTTTAGAATTTGAAAAACCTTTGTTGATTAACAAATTACAAAAATTTTTAGGTATGGTAAATTATTATCATAGGTGTATTAAAATGTTAGCAGCAGAATTAAGTCCTCTGCACGAAATGTTAACATTTACAATTAAAAATAAACTTAAAGAATTAAATTGGACAGTTGAGACCACACAAGCTTTTGAAAATGTTAAATAACTTTTCGCACAAAAAACTTTATTAACACATTTTGACAAAAACGGTGAATTATCAATTGCAGTAGATGCTTCAAATGTTTCTATTGGAGCTGTTTTACAACAAAAGAGTAATAACACATTAGAACCATTAGCATGGTTTTCGCAAAAATTAACTTCAACTGGAATTACTTATTCAACATTCGATAGAGAACTTTAAGCAATATATAATTAAATTAAACATTTTAAACATTTTCTCGAGGGTAGAGTTTTCACTGTTTTTTTTTTTCATTTACTTTGTTTTGCCTATTATTCCTTTCACTCCAAGCGTTGGCAGTGGCATCTGTCGACAAGTAGTTGTGTAAATTAAAGACATGAATTGTTGGCACGGTTGCACTCGGTGTGTGCTTACCCAGGGGTATAAGTCTCCAAAAGGAGGTGTTCGCCTAAACGGTTTCCCCACTAACAAATATTAGGGAAACGGAATGCTTTGCGCGGGTATTCTGAAAAAAGGGGTGTCGCCTTTCTCTTTATACGGCGATGGAAAATTATCCGAGTGTACTTGGTGTGTCATGGTGGCGTGCACTATACAACTCTGTCATTTGGGTAATGGGGGCGGCGCCAATTGATTGGGCACCAATACACACTCGCCTGAGAATTCTGAAGGCGGACGCGTAGCTTGCGGCCTGGCTCGTAAGTGCGTGCCGAATCAGATTATCGTCGTCTTTGAAAGTGTCAACATCTTTTTTTTGCGCAGACGTGCGATTTATTAGTGAAGAAAAAAATAATAATATTTCTTTTTATATAAAAATATAAAATATTATCGTGTTTTGCCAGACGGGGCAAAAGTGAAAGGGCAGTTGGAGCCTGATTTTTTGTGTTACGGAATAGTGTTGTTTTTAGTGGTTTCCAGTGGCGGAGCCGGAGTTTGGAGGCATCACCGGAGGAGCACCGAAGTTGTGTACCCACACCCGACTGAGAAACCCTAAGTATCATTTTGTGTATTTATTGTTTCCGTACGTTTTTTTGTCGTGCCGACAGTGTCGTTCCCTCCGTTCGGCCTCACCCATCCCTCTAGCATCCCGCACCCAGAGCCCAGTCATACAGGCGGGTTAAAGTTACCTCGGGCAGCTTTGAAGTAGTGCGAGTGGGTTCGTAACCAGTTTGGTTGGACCACACCTCGGGTGCAGCCCGAAATATATTTGGTTTATTTTGTCTTTTATCGTTGCTTAATTGTTGTCGTGCTTTTGTTTATCTAAGTGAGCTTTGATCACTTCACTTGGTTTTGTTCTTGCTAGTAGTCGTTGTTCTTGCACTTAGCTGTTGACCCACGCCGTCTCCACTAAGCTGGCCGGTCGCTTTGTTAGTTTTTGTCATTTCCTTTTTGTGCGGTAGTTTGTTTTGTTGACGTGTGTGGTTGTTGGTAGGTGCTTGATCAACAGCAACTGTAGGTATACATATGTATGTACGTATGTACATACGCACATACATATTGCTTATAGGAAAAAGGGGAGGTGACAAATTGGCGCCCATCGTTGGGCCCGACTATTTAAAGATAAAAATATTTTTTTGGTTGTGTTTTGAAAAACTGTTTCGAGTGGCGTTTTGTGATGTTGGTTTTTTTATAATTATTAACAATTTTTTATTTTTTCTTTTTGTTAGTTAGGCATTCCAATAGTGGACGTAGAGAGGAAGTATCGAAAGACTGGGAGTCGAACCCAGGCCCGGAGGGACATTAATTAGTTCTGAATTATTACAAAGGAATTTGGTGAGTCCGTTCCGTTTTGTAAATTTGCAATTTTTCTGTGGTAGTTGCGGTATATTGAATTGGAGTGTTTTATACTAGTAGGAAAAATTGATGGTCAAGTGTGTTGAGACTGGACCGAAAGTGATCAGTAGTGGTCGTTGCAAATTAGGTTGTGTTTTTTTGTTTTTTTTTTGTTAATTAAGGATTTTTGTTGTTTTTTATTGCTTTTGCTTAAGTTTTGGAAAATTATTGTGTTCTCAACGTAGACAATATATCTGTTTTTTATTAAATTTTTTTTGTGTTTCTTTTGGTTAGGCTCTTTTGTTGTTAATTTGATAAGGTCTTTTGTTGAGCCAGTATAGGGCAACGAAGAAGTTATATTAGGATAATAGTTTTATTTAATTTTGATTTTTATTAACTTATTTTTTTTTAAGTAAATAATTTTTTTCTCTTATTTATGTTTTTTTTTTGTGTTTTTTTTTTTATTTTCGAGCTTATTTTTTTTTTAATTAAAATGGAGATTAATCCGTTGTCCCAAGATGAGCTCGCGTACGAGATGGAGGCACGCGCCTTCCAACCGGTACGGTCGAAGCCATGAGGAAGTCGCTTAGGGCATCGCGATTAATAGTGAAAAGAGGTTCAGTAAACCTCTTCACAGATTACCCCTTCAGTTTCGACGAAGATAAGACGGCGGTCGAGTCGAAACTGGAGGAGGTAGAAAATTTAATCGCGTCGGTTTCGGGTGGAGGCAAGCCATCGCATGGAGCGAAAGCGATGGCGAAAATTTAATGGTGCCTTTCGCGAATCGGACGGGCGCGACCGGGAAGCTACGGCGAGATGACTTAGCAGATGGAGCAGAAGAGCAAGTTGTTGCTCCATCTCGCCGAACGACAAGAGGTAGTCGGCAGCGAAGAAGCCAAAGAGAAGGAAACTCGATAGCACTCCCGCCCGCGGAAATACGACGCGCGGTTGAAGAGACCGTCGAGTCTCAGAAACCGGTGAACTTGTCGAAGTGGGACGTCCACTTCGACGGCGAAAAAGCGGGTATGTCCCTTTTCGCATTTTTAGAATGGATTGCGGTGTTGAGTGAGGCACGCGGTGTGACCCAAGCTCAACTCTTCCGAGGACCGGTAGATTTATTCGCAGGAAAGGAGTAATTATGGTTTAGGTCTGTTAGGAAGACACTAGGTAGGTGGGAGGAACTGGTAAGAGAGTTGAAGTTGGAATTTTTGCACCCTAACTACGACGATCTCTTTATAGACGAGATTAGGAGAAGGACTCAGGGAGCGAACTAGTCCATCGGGGTTTATGTTGCAGGTATGAAGATAATGTTTGGTAGGCTTCAGAAGCCTTAATCTGGGAAAAGGATGTTAGGATTGATTAGGGCGTCTCCAGTAGCTATGGGCTACCTTAGATAAGCTAATGGATGCCAAGTTTCTGTCCAGTCTGGATATTAAGTCTGCTTATTGGCAAAATCCTGTGGAGGAGTAGTCGAGGCCCTTCACAGCGTTCACGGTACCAGGCAAATACTATTTCAGTTTAAGAGGATGCCATACGGTTTGCATAATGCACCGGCAACTTGGCAGAGATATATAGATTCAGTCATAGGACCAGAGTTAGAACCTCATGTTTTTATGTATTTGGACGATATTATTATCGTTACGAATAATTTTTAAAAGCATTTAGATATTTTGAAGATTGTCTTAGATAGATTAGCTAGTGCAGAGCTCAGATTAAATAGGGATAAATGTAATTTTTGTAGGTCTGAGTTAAAATAGTTAGGCCACGTGGTGGACAAGAACGGTCTACACGTAGACCCCGAGAAGGTAGAGGCGATGCTTCGGATTGAGGTACCAAAGAACGCAAAGTAGGTGCGGTCATTTATAGGAACAGTGTCCTGGTACCGCAGATTTATTAAAGATTTTGCAGAGTTAGTTACGCCTCTCACCGGCTTAACAAAGAAGAACCGAAAGTTCAATTGGACTGAAGATTGTGAAAGGAGTTTTAGTAAAGCGAAGGAACGACAGCTCCCGTAGTGTGCCGGTTATTGCTGAAGTTAGTACTACCGACCCTTAATTAGCAAGGATGGTGCGGTAGAGAAAAAGCCTTTGTCGTATCCAACGTGGAGAGTTGAAGGTGGCAACCTGTAAAAACTTAATTGGTCGAGAATTCCTTCTGTTTACGGTGATTCACCAGAGTGGAAAAGAGTAATAGGGCGTGATGGTAGAGGTGAGATTTTAAAACAATGTCACGATAATCCATTAGCGGGCCATATGGGTGTGAAAAAGACTTTTGCACGTGTTTCACAAAAGTTCTACTGGCCAAGGAGGAAGTCGGACATTGCAAAATATGTTCGGGCGTGTAAAACTTGTCAGCAGGTGAAACCTGAGAATTCACAGCCAGCTGGGGGTATGATATAGAGAACCAAGGCAGTCGAGCCTTGGGAAATAATTTGTGTAGATCTGGTTGGGCCTCTAGTGAAGTCGTCACAAGGCTACCAGTATATTTTGACAGTAGTGGACAATTTTTCCAAATTTTCCCTCCTATTCCCTTTGCGTACTGCCACGGCAAAAAGCTTATGCAAACAATTGGAGGACAATGTATTTCTTTTGTTTGGAGTTCCACGGTCTATTGTGTGTGACAATGGACCCTAATTTAGGAGTCGAGAGCTTCGGGGGCTCTGCGGTGACTATGGCGTCCAACTCCGGTACACCGCACACTATCACCCACAGGCTAACCCGGCCGAGAGGATTAATCAGATCATTAAAACAACACTTAGGGCTTATATATCAGAGAACCAGAGGACATGGGACCAACAGTTAGCGAAGGTAGCATGCTGTATTAGGACAGCGCAACACGAAGTGTTAGGAGCTACGCCATATTTTGTGAATTTCGGTAGGGAAATGGCGGAAGAAGGCAGTAGGGACTTCATAGACAGTTTAGGAGATCAGGAGAAATTAAATTGTCAGGGGCGAGCAAAGAGGCTCGAAGAGATTAGGACCAACATTAGAACTAGGTTAGAGCAGGCGAGTGAGAAGCTTGCGAGGCAGTACAATCTCAGGCGTCGAGATGTACAGTACATGCCTGGAGAGTTAGTGTGGAGGAAGAATTTTATGCTGTCGGTTGCAGCGAATTTTTATGCAGCGAAGTTAGCGCCAAAGTATGTAGGGCCGTTTATTGTTAGGAAGAGAGTGCCACCGTGGACATAGACACTGACAGATGACTTAAGCAGAGACAATGGGACTTGAAACGTTAAGGAGTTGAGGCCATATATGGATTGGTAAGATACGGTAGGAGATTTCCTTTGCCTGCGTACTGGCCGCAACAAAAATTTCTTTTGTCTTTGTTTGTTCATTTCCTTTGCTCTGCCTAATATTCCTTTCACTGCAAGCGTTGGAAGTGGCATTTGTCGCAAATAATTGTATAATTCAAAGCCATGAATTGTTGGCACGGTTGCACTCGGTGTGTGCCTACCCAGTGGTATAAGCCTCCAAAAGGAGGTGTTCGACAAAACGGTGTTTCGACGGCATTGGACCAAAGGGAGAGAAGGGTTAGAAGGGTCGGCTTAAGGGGGCATGTGAAGAAGTGGTTAGTATCGTGCAGAGACTCTCCACATTCAGGGCATACATTGGGTATGCTGGGGTCGAGTCTGGATAGGTAGGAGTTTAACCTGCTACAGTATCCAGACCTAAGTTGTGCCAGAGTCACACGAGTTTCTCGTGCTCGTTGTCTGCAATAGGTGGTGATTTTGCTCCGAGTACGCCATTCACGGGACGGGAGTCTTTGAAGGTGTTGACTGACTCCTGGCGAATGGCGTTCAGTCTGTACCCCGTTCTGTCCAGCGGTTGTTGCACGTGTTGCTGGATGGTGTTCTTCATGTCAAGTACTCCCTTTCTGATGTGCCTAGGTGTAGGTTCAGCTTCAATAAGGTGCCAATTGGGGGGCTCCCTACGGTAGCATCCAATCGTCGGGCATGATTTCATCCAACCATATTTTGGAAAGAAGCTGATAAGGCAGTTCTTCACCTCCATATTTGAATAGTACGGATTAGTTGTTTTTTAAGCGGGCGATTGCTATTCGAACTTCTTCATAGTCGGGCAACGAACCAACTTTTCCATCGTCACTGTCACTGTCATTCAGCAGGCTGCAGAAGTGTTCCCTCCATAAATTCAATATACTCTGGGCATCCATTACTAGATCACCTCTCTGTGCCCTACAAGAGTCTGCTCCGGTTTTGAAACCTTCTGTAAGTCGACGTATTTTTTCGAAAAATTTTCGAACATTAGTCCCGTCGCCTAGCATCTCATGCTCTTCATACTCACGTATCTCGGCCTCTTTCTTGTTTTGGATTGTTAAATAAAAGTCACCAAATTTTGTGCAATTTTTTAATTGTAAAGTATTCAATCAACGTTTAGTTATTACTTAATAAGCACCGATTTGCTTTACTATAGATACACGACGACGTATTTTACTTTTGTCACACTCAACTAGTTGCATCACTTTGCACTGTTGTTGTTACCTACGAGTTTAGTATTAAACTGCCTCGCCACTGCGTTGGTTGCTTTTTCCTCATCAATTCCTCGTACTCAATTCCCAAATAATGGCAATTGCGAAAATGCAAACCTCTGATATTACCACTTGTTTTTTTATTACATTTTGTGTTCTTCTCCGTTTGACCACAAAGCAATATGTGTGCATTATAAAAAACAATGGAATTGATTTCATCATTTATAGACACTATTATGTGGCTTAGGAATCAGTTAATTGCTACTGAAGCAACTCAATTGCGTTTTACTAACTCTTTTCACTTTTTTCCTGAAAAGAAATCTACTTGTTCAATGTTAAAATTAACGCAATTCAATCGTAATTGAGTTGCGCGGGCTAAATTTTTCAATTAACTCTCCGTAGTCTATGTTAACCATAACAACCAACAGTTAGGTTTTGGAAACCTGCATATACGGTTTTTTTTTAAAGATTTGTATTTCAGCTGTGAAGTTGTTTTACCGATACGCTCTTAGAATTTTATTGAAAATTTATTTCGTTTTTGTATATTTTATTAAAAAATTTATGCTAGAGGTGATTTAAATTTAAATTAAAATTTTTTAATTCATTATTGCTTTTATTTGTGCATTAAGTTTTAATATTTTGTTTTGCTGAGTCATTTCAAATATTATTCTTGTTGTTGTACATTTTCATTTGATTTTTATCTCGCTTTTGTGTATATTCTTTGTAAACACAGCAGTTGCGTGTTGTTTTTTTAAGTATCAAAATCAGCGCATTCATTCAGTCTTTGTTGTTCATTTTGCCTCTAATATTTTCTTGCTTATAATTTTGATTATATGTTTATTTAATTATTTTTCACTTTTAGTACTTAAATTTTTGTTCATTCCTTAACTGTGCTATTAAAAGTGAGTCTAAGCGCTTTGTCGCTTGTTGGCTTTGCGATGGGCTGACTCATCAAAAATGTGCTGGATTAATTGGGAGAACTGTTGACGCTATTAGCGATGGCAAAAATCTACGGTGATCGTGTCTATCATGTAGATCGACTGAAGTAAATTTATTTAAACTTTTTCGCAAGACACGTAATGGGTTTAGTGAAATAGGTCGTGAACTAGCTACCTTACCAGAAAAGTTCAAACATTATGGTCTTTTAAGTGTTTGGACGAATCTCAAGAAGATGCTAAGCGTACTTCTATAAGCAAAAGGGCTATGTGTCCGTCCGACGATATTGACTTAACTCATTCTTCTCAAAAAATAATCCCTCCGCATCCTTCTAATAGTGATTTAAAAAACCTGTCGTCACCTTGTCCCCATAAAGGGACTAACGCTCAATTAAATATTCCTGAGCCTTAATGTGGTGGTACTGATCCATTTTCCATACTGAGCCATTTTACAAAAACTGGTAGTTGTTCCCCCAAAAAAATCTCTTTTTATTTCTAGATTTGCTAAAGATACCACCAGAGAAAAGGTAAAGTGTTACATCACTTCAAAAATTAAATCTGATGTAACTGTGAAAAAGTTTAATTTCAAGAATCGTGCATTCAAAATCGATACTTCATTTGAATGCTCTAATCAACTTCTTGATAGTACATTCTGGCCTCCCGGAGCATTTGTGAGCGAATTTCAGCATAGGGATATTAAGCTCAAGACAGCCGGTTCCAACTCTCATGACAGCCGGTTTTACAACTCTCAAGACAGCCGGTTCTTCAACTCTCAAGACAGCCGGTTCTACCCTGGTCCGACAGATTATTTCTGCTGCGTGTGCACCAAAAGACTCCACCACTCCTCCACCTCGGTTAGGTGCAGCCAGTGCAATGGCCATCTTAAGGTCTGCTCAGGCCTTAAGACCCACTGGGAGTGAACCACACGTTATGTGGCCCCATGCTGCCAGCGCCCAAGTGCGCCCCCAGCCTCCGCAGTGCCTTCAGCACGTCTACCCACTGTGGGTAACCCACAGACCTCTACGGTCTCCTGGAGCTGCCGGCAGCATGACTCCCGCCAACCCTTACCCCCATCCCTAACCACAACCAACTCCTCTTCTTCCTCCAGTGTGAGGGCTATCCAGCAGCTCCTAGTCCCCGCACAGCCTGTTCCGTGTGTCAGGCCATAGTACGTCGGAACATGACCTCAGTCAGATGCAATTCTTGCTCCGGTTGGTGTCACTTTCGGACGTGCTCTGGCCTGCGCACCACCCGTGAGAGGAATGAGGCGTACTTTGCACCGTAGGAGTCTGCTCCCGCTTGTCAATACAACAACTCCGCCAACCAACACCAACGTGCGGAACGTTCCCCCGAGACAGACACGACTCTTACAATCTAACTGTAACGAACTCCAAGGGAAGATCGACGAGATAGTCGACTACATGAGCCGAGAGCACCTGCAAAGTGCTTTAAAGTACTTCGATCCAGGAAACGAAGTTGATCGGATCGTGGTTCTCGCGGATAATGGACCACGAGCGAGACCATGGAGGGGGTTTGCGTTCATCTCATACAACACCATGAAGTACCGTCTTATCGACACTACCCTAGAAGGTCGGGACACAGCTATCCTCAGCTATGCTGAGCTCCAGATATTTAATATATACAATCCTCCCAGTTGGATATAGCCCTGATATAGGTGCGCTACTCAGAGGCGAGAACCGTTTGATTTTGGGCGACTTTCACGCGCATCACAAAGTTTGGAATTCTAGCCTGTCAAATGACCGTAGAGGAATGGAGCTGGCGCAACAGATAGACGATTCGACATTTTTCACAATGAACGATAACATCCCCACCAGAAATGTGGGTAATTGCCAAAGCTCGCCTGATATAACCATTGCGAGTGCTGGTCTGATAAACAGTATAGTCTGGGGACCTATACTGACACTATCATCGGACCACTTACTCATACACATCTCGATTGACAGACCTCCCGACTTTGTTTCCGCGGATCACCGGACGTTCGTTAACTTCAAGAAAGCTTACTGGAACGCCTTCAGTGCTCTCCCCACTCCAACAGACTTCACCTCTGGTGAGTGTTTTTTCCGCAGGATGGTTTGTAATCGCTGCCACCCACTTCATCCCGGCAGGCCGAATTGCGGAAATCCCCCCTAATTTCTCGACGGAAGCGGCGGCTTTAATATCAAGGCGCGACATCCTCCGTAACTCCGATCCCAAGAATCCCCTAATCTGGGGTTTAAACGCGGAGATTTGGCCTGTAGTAAACAACCATAAACGGAAAAAGTGGGAGGAGCTCTTACGGTCCTGCAACCTCCCCTCTGGGGCAACCAAGCTCTGGGCTACAGTCAAGTCGCTGTCTAACCCGACGAGACGCGATGACCGAGTGGAAATTTCACTTTTTACATTGTATCCTTCGGTAGACAAAGCGAAAAGACGTGTAACCCGCCGTATGCGCAAACTGCCAAACACAAGCACGGCGCTTGATTTCTCCAAGGAGAAGGTTTAGGGGGTCATCGGGAAGGCAAAAGCTCCCAAATCCATCGGCCATGACGGAATAAGCATGCTGATGCTAAATTATCTCGGACCAGCGGGAGCAGACTACCTCACCAAGGTCCTCAACATGTCTTTGACTACCCTAATGATACCTGACGTGTGGAAGACTGGTACGGGGAAACCAGCCAACAAAGGAGAGTCTTATCGGCCGATAACTGTCCTCTCTCTACTCTTACTCACCATCTGCATCCAGCAGCACAACAGCATGGAAAGTGCACAGTACTACAACAGCACTAAATGCCATAAACATTCAGATAGTCAATGGCCTAAATCAAAAGCGACCTTGCGCGAGAACTGTCTTGGTAGCACTGGTTTTGTCAAAAGCCTTTGACACAGTGAACCATTCAGTGCTACTCACGAACATTGAGGAATCCTCATTACCGCCGGGGTTGCAGAGGTGGGTCATGGGCTACCTGAGTGGTCAACAACCATCGGTCATATTCCAAGGTGAAACTTCGAAGTTAAGAAAAATTAAGCAGGGGGTTCCGCAGGGTGGTGTCCTCTCCCGCTACTGTTTAATTTTTATATATCGAAGCTCCCTCCTCCACCGGTAGGAGTTTCCCTAACTTCGTATGCCGATGATTGCACGATATTGGCGTCTGGCCAGGATATTGATGGCCTATGTTCGAAAGTGAACTGCTACCTCGCCGATCTTTCTCACTTCATTACTGCAAGACATCTTCGTATACAGCCGACAAAATCCTAGGATACCCTTTTCACCAGCTGGGGGGAGGAGTACAAGCTAGAACTCGATGTGAAAGTCGACGACCAAAACATTCCGACTGTAAACAACCCTAAGATATTAGGGGTCACATTCGATAGCCTGCTCTCCTTCACAGCAGTGTTCTGGCAGGCTTGCACAGCAAAGCATTATGCTCCTTAACTCGTAGCACAGATGCTTCGCTGTGCAAGTGATGCTCCGGTGACTTCAGGAGGTTTCCTGTCGCAGTCCTAAGGGCGGTGTTCTGGCATGCTACTGCAGGAAGCATCCAGCAGGCACCTCATTGAAGCTGAACCTCAACCTAGGCAAATCAGGACGTGCAACAACCGCTGGACATGAACGCCATTCACAAAGAGTCAGTCAACACCTTCAAAGACTCCCTTCCCGTGAATGGCGTGCTCGGAGTTAAGCCACCACCCATAACAGACAACGAGCTCGAGCTGCCACGAGAGACCCGCGTGACCCTTGTACAACTTAGATCTGGATATTGTAGCAGGTTAAACTCCTACTTTTCCAGACTCGACCCCAGCATACCCAATGTATGCCCTGCATGTGGAGAGTCTCCGCACGACACTAACCACCTCTTCACATGCCACCTTAAGCCGACTCATCTAACCCCCTCTCCCTTTGGTCCAATCCCGTCGAAACAGCACGTTTCCTGGACCTCCCTTTAGATTACCTCGGCGACTTAGATTGAAAAAGCCTGCCCTAAGCGTGGTAGGTAAGCCGCTATAACAACAACAAGTTCAATGAAGAAAATATTGGTAAATTTCCTCACACAAACGGAGAGTCAAAAAACTAAACAAAGATCTCTCTATAAGCTTAAATTATCAAAATGTTAGAGGTATTAATAGCAAGCTAACTGACTTGTATCTAAATAGGCTACATTTTAATTTTAACATTATATCATTTACCTAGATATGGCTTACACCTCACGTTTTTGATAATGAAATTTTCTATAGTGAGTATCAAATTTTTAAAACTGATCGATTAAACACAATCGGAGGTGGAGTTCTACTCAACTCTTATTCTTCAATTCCTTCTGAAGAAGTTATTGTTCCTGGTTTAGATTCCATGGAATTTAAATGCATAGGAGTGCTTTCCGCTAGCAGCTATACATATATACCACCCCGATCGGACATATCTGTATACATGCAGTATGCTTGTTTATTTAAAAATGTTATCTCGTTGGTAAAACAATCCAATTCTTTGATTGTTTTATGTGACTTCAAATTGCCATGTGTTTCATGGAAACCCGTTATTGATAATGTTACTCCAATTTGTCATCGATCCTGTGTAAATGAGTTTTTGAAAGAACTGTCCGACTTGTGCCTCAATCAAATTAACTTTGGTAAGCTTTTAGATTTGGTGTTTGTGGATAATGCTTCTAAATTTTCTGTTATTAGAAGCGATCCTCTTGTTCTGCCAAAGGATGTGTATCGCCCTAAATCTTCTAAATTTACCTGGCCAAATTATACTGATAATACTGAAGCAAGTGTTTTACATTTTAACATTATTTTTCTTTTTGAAAAATGTGTATCTAAAATAAAACACATGAATTCCTAGTTTACAAAGGAGTTATGTTAAGCAACATAAGCAATAGAAGGTCAAAAGCTTTTAAGACTTTCAAGAGAAGTGGCTTACAATTACATTATTTAAAATACTCGTTCCTTCGTCGAAAATTTTGATTACATAACCAAAGTTTAGAAAAATATTTTACAAAATACTAAGCTATTCTACGATTTTGTTAACTCCAAACGTAAGCTTTCTTCCTTTCCGTTCACCATGAAATACAAATCTACAATGTTATGTAACACTCTAAATATTTCCAATATCTTAGCGCAATTTTTTAAATCAAATTATTCAACTAATTCTCGAAATGGCTTGCTCGTCTGTCAGCATTACTTACGTTCAACAACAATAGGTAACTAACAAATGATTACAGAGGAAGATGTATTGTATCATTTAATGATTTTAAAATATTCTTTGAGTTTTTGTCCATATATGATTCCTACCTGCTTTCTAAAAAGTTGTGCAAAAAAGCTTTACTTACCTTCAACTCAACTTTTAATTCCTCTCTCAAACAAGGTGTGTTCCACAATATGGAAGCAGTCTATTATAGTACCCTTACATAAGAGCGGTTATAGGTCTAATATTGAGAATTATAGAGGTATTGCAAATATATCCGCTATACCAAAGATTTTTGAGGCAATCATTACTAGTCAGGTAACGTTTTCGATCTCCTCACTACTACCCAATTCCCAACACGGGTTTTGTAAAGGAAAATCAACCCATGCACATTTGCATCAATTTGATTTATTCAATGGGTTTCCTGCATTCGACGAAAGACGTTTGTTACAAAACGATCTAGACAATTTAGCTATTTGGTGTGATAACAATGGCATGCCTTTGAACCTTCAGAAGTGTAAGACCATGTGCTTTTCACGAAGATTTGTTCAACCTTCTCCTAATATAATTAATAACTGTAGTCTAGTACCACTCTACAACTTTGTTGATTTGGGGGTTATGATGGACCCTAAGCTCAACTCAAATATTTTAACTCGTGTATCTAGTCAGTTTAGGACTTTACTTTTAAAGTCGTGTAAAACAAATTATGAATCGAACGAACATTTACGCCGATTATGTCACAATTTTAATATTCATTTCAGCCCCATGTCTTCTTTACTTTACTTTTTTTTTAATTACTAAATTTCCGCTGTTGAATAATTATATTTTCTGTAGCTGAACAGTTTTAAATCTCGACATTTAACAAACGCTTCCTAATCATGATTCAGAATATTCCATACGTTATGCGGATGTCGCCTCCTGTGTCGATTGGTCGGGTGGAGGGTATTCGTCAGGCTTATTATTATTATTATGTATTCTTTGTACGTTTTGAAATACACCAGGCACAGACGATACTTATGCCTCGAGCAAAAATTACCAATTTAGTTTGTCTAGACCTTTTGATATTATTGAAGATTGAAAATTAGACCGCTTACACCAATCTGGTACTTGTTGATGGTAATTAGACTTGTTTCCTGTCGGGGTTAATTAGGTGCCGGAATTCCGGCAACGGGTATCGGGCAGGTGCCGGTCCTTCAGAAAGCTGAAAAAAGATCTACTTGCCTGTCGCCAAGCTCTCAGTAAAAAGTTTGAAACATTATTATATTAATAATAGGCCAGTGTTACTAGGCCTTTTAAAGATTTCCACATAAGGTGGAAATCCTAAGCGGGACTAACTGGACTCTTCCCATAAATTTGAAGAGTCACTTATATGAGAACAAAAGACAGCAGCGACATCTCTAGGTAGAAGTTATGGCTGCTGCTCAGGGTCGCACGCGTAAATAAGAATTGTAGCCAACAGCATTAGTGCGACCAATATTGGAGTACGGCACAGTGGTGTCAAATTCTAATTATAATGTTTATTCAAATAAAATTGAGTCCGTTCAAAAACAGTTTTTGTTGTTTACTTTGTGACATTTCCACTGCGATTATAGTCAAAATATTTCACCGTATACTAGCCGCTTAAAACTTTTAAATCTACTTACACTTTCCACCGGTAGAGTAATACTTGGGGTGACTTTTTTAGTGAAACTTCTAAATGGACTGATATGTAGTTCATTCCTTTTAGGCGAAGTAAATTTTAGTGTCCCTATCCGATTATCAAGACAATTTTGACCATTATTTTAAAAGTCTAGTAAAACAGATTTTGAGCTATATGAACCATTTCGCCGTATATGTCAAGATTTCAATTGATATTCCAGCACAACTGATTTAACAGACTCCCTTTTTGTAATAAAAAATTCTATTTCAACCTCTTTTAATAACTCAGTTAATTTTCGTTAATAGCTTTATCAATGATATATTTCAGCTGATCAAATTGTTTTGTCTGTAGCTGAACAGTTTAAAATCTCGACGCTTAACAAACTCATGCTTTTTTTTGACTCGGCAAATTCAGTACGTCTTGTAGATGACACCCCTCGTGTCGGTTGGCGGGAGGAGAGTAACTGTTGGGCTTATTATTTTTATTATTATATCATTCAGTAATTTAATGTATGTGAATAGAGCTGAGTGCATTTCGGACTTTGTCTCCGTGAGAAATTCTGCAATTGGGGCATCGTGAGCACGATGGATGCGTACAGAGTTAGTACTTGAGGTGCCAGCTCTTTTTGGGGAAGAAACTGGTTGGTTAGCAATGCCTCCAGGTCTGTGTGTTACTTGTCTAGCCTCAGCGGTGAGACATTTTGTGCAGATGGTTCCAGACTCGGGAGTGAGACCTGCTTTAGGGGTTTTCCAGTATCGTCTCACTGTTTTTTACGGAAACTTTCGGGTGTTCTCATGGAGCAAGCTGGCTGCGGGAGATTTCCATGTGAATGTAAGATGGGTTCGAGCTTATTTTTGGGAGTGTATTACATATGTCGGCCATTGCCACTGATTTTGGAGTTTCACGCTATTCATTTTGGCCTTCGGCCACCCTACCGGTCGGGTTTGTGGAGTTCCTGCCTCTTTGTGAGTCGATTGCGAAAGTTGGGTCCCATATAGAGGAGTTTCTCAGGTTCTCATTACCTGAGGCTGCTATGATTTTTTCTGTGTTTGGGCCGCTTATTCTTCTTCTTAGTTATTGGCGTTGGCATCGCTCACGCGATTATCTTCTTCTTCTTTATTGGCGTTGGCACCACTTACGCGATTATAGCCGAATCAATATAAAAGCGCCATTCTTCTCTTCTTTTCGTTGTCTGGCACCAGTTAGAAATACCAAGTGAACCCAGGTCGCTCTCCACCTGATCCTTCCAACGGAGTGGAGGTCTTCCTCTGCATCGAATACTTTCAAGGCTGGAGTGCTTTCATCCATTCGGACGACAAGGCCTGGCCAGTGTAGCCGCTGTCTCTTCAGTCGCTGAACTATGTCAATATCATAGTATAGCTTGTACAGCTTATCGTTCCATCGTCCGCGGTATTCGGCGTTGCCAATACGCAAAGGACCATAAATCGTTCGCAAAACTTTTCACTCGAAGACTCCTAGAACCGACTCATCTGATGTTGACATAGTCCACGCTTCTGCGCCATATAGTAGGAGCGGTAGGATGAGGGACTTGTAGAGTTTGGTTTTCGTTCGCCGAGAGAGGACTTTACTTTTCAATTGCCTACTTAGTCCAAAGTAGCACGGTAATTGGCGCAGTTTGTGGGATTGCCCTTTTTGTGGATTGGGCAGAGCACACTTAGGTTTGGTAGAATTTTCGAGCGTTACCCTTGTCGGCTAGCTTCTCAAGCTCCTCGTACTCACGGATCTCGGCCTCTTTCTTTTTTTCTGTGCAAATGCTTCCTGCTTCCCTGTTCAGCTCTCGGTATCTATCCCACTTGTTGTGGGACCTTTGCGAAATCCAATAGTTTCGTTTGCAGCTGTACGTAGAGAGCTTGAAACGCCGTCCCACAGTTCCCGTATACCGATACCGATACATAAAGGCGCGTGCATATCTTTGCTGCGACAAGATAGTAATCCAAATCGATGTTAGGATCTCAGAAAAAACACACACCTAAAACACTGGATACATGTCTTCCGTCTATATCAACATGATCGATCTGGTTGAAAGTTTTTCGATCTGGAGACGGCCAAGTAGCTTGGTGAATTTTTTTGTGTTGGAATCTAGTGCTTCAGACACCATATTTCGGGCTCCAGCGAAGTCTATCAGCCTTAGCCCATTTGGGGATTTTTCGTCGCGGAGGCTGAATTTTTCGACAATCGTACCAAAGATACTTTTTTGCCCACCCTAGCGTTGAAGTCGCCAAGCACAGTTTTGACCTTGTGGCACGGGCAGCGTTCATAAGTGTGTTGGAGGCGCTCGTAAAAGGCATCTTTGGTCAAGTCATCCTTCTCTTCCGTCGGAGGTGTTGAAAAATTTTATTTTGATGTTGATTATGGTTTCATCCACCGGGGTGAATGCTAGTATTCTACGACGGAGTCTCTCTCTCACAACGAATCCAACGCCAAATTCGCGCTTCTTTATATGGCCGCTGTAGTAAATTTCACAAGAACCCACCTTCTTCCGTCCTTGTCTCGTCCATCGCATTTTTCGACAGCAGTGATGTCAGCCTCTAATTTTGTTAGGATGTCAATAAGTTAGGCAGCGGCACCAACCCTATTAAGGGATCGGACATTCCAGGTGCATGCCCTGAACTCGTAATCTTTAAAAAAAGGATCTCTCATCCAAAGCTTATTTTGGGTTTTCAATGGATTTTTCGTTTTTCACGCACAACCGCATGGGATTCGCCTTCTCACTTTAGCTCGCCTCTAAACGGGTGTTTGTTGACTACCCAGGGAATACGTGGTCTAAGACCGGAAAATGTGAACTGCTGGAATGATATGCAAAAGAATCGTTTCTTGCCACTCCTAGGTGAATGGCAGTCAAACATTTTCCTCGTCCGCTTATTATCCATCCGAAAATTGGATCTTGAGCTAATAGATTTCCGCTGTTTCTGAGTCCTGGAATGAGTATTTTCTTGATAATATCGCTGCCAATGACCATATGTGTTTTGGGGTAAAGCAGTTGGGATCTTATAGGGGTAGTAAAATATAATCATCAAGATTATAATCATTTACTTTAAGTGAGAGCAGAAATCGAGTTGATTAGGGTAGCACTATTCCGTGAGACGTAATTTTTGTTTCGAGATCTTTGGAACAAATTGTTAACGTTCATATTTTGTTAGAGGTTTGTACTTTCTGTCCTCCTATTCCGAGAATCTCATGATGGGTTTTTGATACCTTAGACCAAGTGACTTTTGCACATGAGACGTTACAAAAGTTTTTTGAGAGCCTTATCTTTTCTTCATGAAGAACCGGTATTATTGCTGTGAAAAGCAGTGTTCTCTCTTCGCTACAAGAGAAATGTATGAGTATTTTTTCTTCATCAGTCGGAGATAGCTGTACGAGTCGGACTGTGTTGGTGGTGGCATCATCGTAGTGGGTGTATGTGTGTATGAGCAATCCATATTTTGCAGGAATTTACTGAGTAATTCGAAGTGTTGTCAGCAATGCATTGCCGTTTGTGGCTTCATATGCACCTAAACATGCCTCTCGGATTTTGTCATCCTCCGTATTACTCATCAGGGCCATGTAGTTTTCCAGGTGGTTCTGGAAAATTTGAAGGGCTGCCTTTGAGTGAGAGTCTTCGCTAGTGCTCCACCATTTAGCGCAGAAGTTTTCCAGCCGAGAGTGTTCGTAGAGAAACTTTTTATGGAGTAGTGAGAACTCCTCTTCTTCCGCTTGTGATTTGGATCGGGTTCGAGGTCTCGATTTATAGAGAGTTTGGGGCTTATCTACTTTGTCCTCTGCCATTGTGAATATACCTATATACATATTTTTTTTCAATAATTTAAAATTATATTCATATATTTTTATATTTAATTTTATCTATTTTTTTATATATTATAGAATTCGTTTTTCATTGTTATTTATTTTTTTTTAATTTAAGGAGTGGGAATTGCCGGAATGGAAAAAAACTATTTATATGTGTTTATGTATATGCATGAACCGCGGATGGGTATCGGTGACTTGCAATAGGGGTGCTGACTGCGGACCACGTAATATGTTTGTACTGGGCCGGTTCTGGTCCCGTCGGGAGTATATATACGAGGGGGGTTTTATGTGGCAACTCCTCCAAATACATACTGAGAGCCTCAATTGTTGGCAGTTGAGAAATTCACTCAACTCTCTGAATGCTCTATTTACATTATTCTTTATGTTTGGAGAATATGTATGCTGGTTAGCCTACGTCAATTTATTCGCTTTCCTTTTTTGTATAAAACTTAATTTTAATTTCAATAATAATTATTGATTTCAACGTTATTTTAATAAAGTATTTCTTAGTAAGCAACGTCAGTGATTATTATTATTATTGAATACGTGTGTCGCTACATTGATGACCCCCGATATCGTGAACGAAAAAATTATGAAATTGATTGACTCGTTCTTTCAGAAATAAAATTTTTATCTTCGAGCATCCACGCCATTAACCATATTTTACCAACATTATTCAGGTTAAAAGTATTGTTGGATTAAGTTCTATCGCTTGGCGCATATATTTCATTGCCAACTACCGATTTTACGTTTTTTTTGGATCTTCAAAAAAACCGTCTTCACCGTACGAAATTCTGCGCGCAACATATTGAATCCCAAGGAAACATCAGAGGAATCAGCAGATCCCATCCATTCAATTTATCAAATGCCAACACAAGCAAATGTCATTTCATCACCAGCATCGCAGACAACTACTCCAGGGAATGTTTCAGTTCGCGCACCACCATTTCCACCTCAACGTGGAGCGTTGTGGTTTGCCCAACTAGAAGCGCAATTCAGAATTTGCTCTATCACTGACAAACACGACCAATTTCATCATGCAGTGTCGCTAATTGATACGCAATCAGCAGAGGAAGTAGAAGACATAATTTTACGTCCTACCACCACCACGCCTTACTTTAAAGCAATGTCTTATCGAACGCCTCACGAAATCGAAAGACGCTAAATTGCTCCAACTTTTAGACGGAGAACAAATTGGTGACCGTACTCCAACACAATTTTTTTTAGACACCTACGAAGTTTATGTCCAGATGTGCCAGACAACGTTCCCAAAGAGAGGTGACAATCGCAACTTCCACCTAGAACACGTGCTTGGCTCGCAGTACAACCCAATGCACCATTAGACGATCTAAGTAGATTGGCAGACAAAATACACGAAGTGATGCCTAACGTTTCAAACTCTATAGCTGCGGCTTCGGAAGAACTTACCGTGCGCTCAGAAATAGCTGAGCAACGGAAACGATTCGATGAGCTTAACGTCAAGAATCAACGGAATCGGAGTAGAGAATACACGTCGTATCGTAATAGGCGTTACGCTTCACATAGCCGCACACGTCTATCAGCAGGTAGTATCTGCCGCTATCATAAAAGGTTCGGTAAAGATGTCCAACGTTGTATTTCTGGTTGCAAGTTTGCGGAGAACTTAAAAGAGGGACAGTAGAGGCGGTCAAAGACTCCCCTCAGTAATATCGCGCCGCCTATTTATATCAGATCGCATTTCGGGGACACAAATTCTCTTAGATACGGGAGCTGAATTATCAGTTTTTCCCCGTTCCCGCGTTAAAATACATCTACTGCCAGTAGGCTATCAACTATATTCTGCTGCTGGTTCACCTATTGAAACCTATGGTTACCACAGCCTCACGCTGAACTTTGGGCTACGAACATTTCCGTCTATCATTCGACCAGATGGCGATTTTAAGCAAACAAAACATTCCACAGTGCATCATATAAAAATAATAGAAGTTCGGCAAAATGTTAAAAATGGGAATTGCTAGCCCGTGGTCGTCACCATTACACTTGGAGCCCAAAAAGTCAGGCGAATTTTGCCATGTGGAGACTATCGTCGTCTTAATGATCGTACAGTGCCTGATCGATATCCCGTTCGTTATTTAGAAAACTTAGGTTTAAATCTATATGGAAAATCTTTATTTTCTACCATAGACCTCGTCAAATACCTATAGCTGAAATCGATATTCAAGAAACTGCGATAATAACTCCTTTCGGGTTATTTGAATTCCCATACATGGCGTTTGGTCTCAGAAATGCTGCACAAACGTTACAGCGATTTATGGACGAAGTAACACGTGATATCCCGTTCGTATTTCCAGATATCGACGACATTTTATTCGCCTCAGACAACGAGGAAGAGCACCTCAAATATGTTAAAATAATTTTTCAGCGCTTAGAAGACTACGGCCTTGTTATCAACGCCGCTAAATCAACTTTTGGTCAAAGCGAGGCAAAATTTCTCGGACGTCACATTACAAACAGAGGAATTAAACCGCTACCAGAAAAAGTTAGCGCTATTTGAAATCTATCTCCACCAACAACCGTGAAGAAGCTGCGCGCATACTTGGGTACGATCAATTTTTATCGCAAATTTATAAAAAATGCGGCAGAACTGCTCGCACCATTTAATGAAGTTCTTACAGGTCCAAGAGTCAAAGGTTAGCGCCTAGTAGAATGGACGACTACACTTCAGACTGCACTCGAAAATTCTAAAGAAGCATTTGCAACATGTGCTAAACTCGCTCACTCTAACATAAATGCTGAATAGGCAATTTTTAAGGATGCATCCAACACAGCGGTTGGCGCCGTACTACAACAAAACATAAGTGGCGTGTGGCAGCCGTTAGCATTTTATAGTCGAACGTTACCGGAATCAATCTGCAAGTTGTCAACATATGATCGTGAACTTCATGCAATTTTTGAAGCCGTGAGATATTTCAGACACATGTTTGAGGGGCTACACATTGTTGTTTATACCGACCATTAGCCGTTACAGTATATGTTCAAACAAAAACCAGAACGCACTTTTCCATGGCAATTTCGTCGAATAGACTTGATTAGCCAATTCACCACCGAAATAAAACATGTAGGTGGCCACGATAACATCGTTGCAGATACACTCTCGCGTATCGAAGCAGTTTCACCTTCCGTCTCAGCACATCAGCTATCCACCGCACAAGAAAACGACGCAGAGTTTCAACAACTCATCGCTAATCCCAGCAATGCGCTCCAGTTATCCAGTAATAAAAAAACTAAAATTCCCAGAGCACAACGTCATCATATACTGAGGTATTTCTTCAGGTATAGTCCGTCCTTACATCTCGTCGTCGCTAAGAAAAGCCGTACTCGACTCGTTACATTCACTTTCTCATCCTGGAGTTCGTTGTTCGCAGAAACTTACAACAAGTCGTTACTTTCGGCAGTCCATAAACAAAATTGTCGCGATTGGGCAAGAGCGTGCTTAGAGTGTCAGCGAAACAAAATTCAGCACCATGTGGTATCAAGTCCAGGCCGAATACAATTGCCTACTCAACGTTTCGAACATATTCATATCGACTAGATCACACTCATCGTCAAGAGGTTTCTGTTAATGCTTAACGATTATAGACCGATTTACGCGTTTTCCTGAAGCAGTTCCTATAGAAAATGGGAATACGGAAGCAATTGCACGAGCAATATTTTATCATTGGATTGCAAGATATGGTGTTCCGCTCGCGGTGGTCAATTCGAACCCGCCCTGTTCCGTCAACTGACACAACTTTTTGGAATCAAGCATTTAAAAACAACAACCTACCATCCGCAGGCAAATGGACTCGTTGAACGTTTACATCGACAGTTGAAGTCATCATTACTATGCCATAACGAGACATGGTTTGATGCACTACCAATCGTACTAATGGGTCTGTGCGCTGCTTGGAAGAACGAGAACTCCCACCGAGTGTGTATATGGTGAACATCTCCGACTTCCTGGAAAGTTTATTAATCCTGCAAGTAAAACTCAGCCTCTTCATGGAATTTTAAATATTCTCAAAAAGCACTTTAACAACCTAGGACCTGACGAAATATCACGGCATGGGAAACGTTCTGTTTTTCGTTTCAGAGATCTCGAAAGTACAAGCATGTCTTGATACGACAAGGGCAAATCGGACCTTCATTTACTGTTTCTATTGATCGACTTAAGTCTGTCTACGAACTATATGAAGACACACCAGTCAAAGAACATCAAAAAGCGACTGGATCCAACAGTTCTGTAAAACGTTTAATTTTATTATTCATATTTGTAAATTATAATATATTATTTTGTACATTTTTTATAATGTTAAGAATTTGAAACAAGGGGAGTAATGTGGCAACTCCTCCTCATATTATACATACTGAGAGCCACTCAATTGTTGGCAGTTGAGAAATTCACTCAACTCTCTGAATGCTCTATTTACATTATTCTTTATGTTTGGAGAATATGTATGCTGGTTAGCCCACGTCGATTTGTTCGCTTTCCTTTTTTGGTTTCAACGTTATTTTAATAAAGTATTTTTAGTAAGCGACGTCAGTGATTATTATTGAATACCTGTTTCGCTACATATATAATTAGGGTTTTTGTTTTACATAAATATATTTTTTCCTATATGAGTTTTTATTTTTTAGTATTGAGTTTCGTTGTGGATTTTATGGTTGCTGTGTTATGTATTTGTAGTTGGTTTTGTTGTTGTTTTTTAGCTCCAGTTTTATTTTAATATTTTTTAATTATACCTATGTTTACAAATATTTTTTTTTTATTTAAATAATAATTTTATAATATTTCCAGAAGTTATTTTGTCTTACGTGCTTTTATATGTTTGGTTATTTATGTATGTTTTGTATGTACATATCTTTTCACAACACTTTCTTATGCGTCTTTATGCATGTACCATACGACATAACTTTTTACTTTGTTCCGGAGGATTTTTAAAAAAAGACACAACAGTACTTGGCTGTGGATATTTAACAACTGTCTTTATTCATTTTCTTTAGTAATAACTAAGCTTATTGCTAACTTACATTTTTGTTAATTCAGCTTAATTAGTACTTTACAAATTTTGTTTACATATGCAAAATATTCCATTCATTTATATTAAAACTAAACGGTTGCAATTCCTGGAATTGCGACCGACAAATAATTTTGTATCTGGAAATGAACGGAAATAAGTTCACTATTACAATTTAATTTTATTTTAGTTTTATTTTGTGTTTTTATCTTCTCGATAAATTCGTCAATTTTATCTTTTTAATGTACGTATTTGTATATGTAACTTCTCTCCCCTTTAGATTATAATTCTCCAGAATTCTTTTGTTCAAATTTATTTTAATATATTTTAACTTTGTTCTCCAAATTATAATTACTAATATTATTGTAAGTAGAAGGAAAAAGTTACATCCGCATATTACTTTATTATGGGTTTTTAAATTAGAAATATTTTCAAAATCTATTTCATTTTTTTCATCTAATTGTTCGAACGTAAGTTTTTCTGTAAAATTCCTTATATCGTCATAACGCAAACTTGTAATATTTCCTTCAAAATTTTCAATTAAATTAGAATAATAATAATCATTAATTTTTATTGAACAATTGTTAAACTGAATTACATAATTACCGTTTAAAATAATATTATAATTTTTATTACATGTATTGTTTATAAATAAGTTTATTGCGTTTTTAATCAAAACTGTTTTTTCATCCAGCGCTATAAGTTCTAATTCTCTGTTTGTTATTAGTTTACAGTTTTTTGTTAATATACAATGGTTACTGGGTTTTAATTGTCTGAAATATTTACTTTCTTCATGTTGCATAGTTTTATCTTTATATGTGAATACTTCCTCTATTCTTGATTCTATTTCTTTTTGATTTTTATTTGGTAATGGTATAATTTTTCTTATTTTTACTTGTATGAACAATTTTGATATTTTGATGCTTAATATTAAATAAGTATTATTAAAAGTTGCTATTCCTAATTTCAAGTATTTTAATTTATTAAAGTCAATGTTATATTTTTCAATTTCATTATTTGTCAAAGTATTTGGGTGAACTATCCCGTATTTGGCTGAGACTACATTGTCTTGAATTTGTTCTATTTTACTTTTTATTAATTGAATTTTTGTCATTTGTTGTAAATAGGTACATGTGTTGTTGATATTCTTCGTCTACAATTTTTCTTATAGTATTAACACCTTTTTCAATTTCTTTTCTATCATTTTTTACAATATTTTTTATTTGATTTATCGCTAAATTAAAGTGATTGTTTATCTGTACCTGTTCGTCTAGTGTTTTGTCAGTCTATGATAAATGTTTTTGTATCGTCTGTCTATCTTCGTCATCCATTGTTCCTATTGTCCATTTAGCTACAGTATCTATCGCATTTATAAGTCCTCGTTTTTGTCTTTTTTTTGTTGGTATTAACGTTGATAATTTATTTCTTGCTTCTAATAATTCGGCTTGTAATATGTCCTTGTGACTTGGTTTCCCTAATATAATGTTGTCCGTCATATCATTAATAATATTTTCTATTTGTTTAACGTCAATTATGTGTAATACTATGTCACTGTCTTTAACTATTTCGTGGTCTCTTATTTGTAAGTCAACAAATCCTGTTTGATCTACTAGTTCGGTTAGGGTCATTGTGCTGTCACTCGATTGCGTCCACGTTAACAGGACCAGTATCATAGTTAGTATCTGAAAATTTCAACGGCTTTTTTATGTTGCTAGGGTGAACATTTTTTAATTTATCTTTCCTATACCTTGGTTGCTCTTTGTGTCTAATAGCTTTATATTTCTTAATATATCCTTCTTCTCTTACTTCTTTGTATTCTTTTCTGGTTTTATTTAGTCTTTGTATAACCCTTATTTTATTACTTTCTAGATTCTTCCTAACTTTTTCTTTTTCTATTCTTCCATATTGAACTTCATTAGGGGTATACTGGGTACTTGAATGATAACGATTGTTATAGTTTCTTATCGCTCTTTGGATTAATTGTTTTATCGGAAGTTCTTTGTTTGTTTGGTATAAAATTCTAATTTTTTCTGCTAATGTACTATGCATCCTTTCTATATCTGCATTACCCGTATGACTATTGGGTTTTGTTAAATGCAGTTGAATTCCTTCTTGGCTCAAGAATTCCTGAATTCGTGCTGCTTTAAATTCGTTATCAGCTATAATTTTATCTGGTTTTCCTATTTTTGCAAAATGTTCTTCTAATTGTTCAATTATTGTAATAGGATTTCTATGGTTCAGTGAGTAAACTGCTCCAAATTTTGAGAATTTGTCTATTGTCGTTAAAAAACGATTATCTTTGATTACATACGTATCAATGTGTATAATATGGTTTTTATCTGATGGTGTTTCTGTAAGTTGAAATTTATTTTTAATTGGACTTCTATCGTATTTTACTTGTTGGCAAAGATCGCATTGGTTTATTACAATGTGAATTAGTTCCATAAGTTTTGGGTAATATATTTTATTTTTAATGTTGTTATAAGTATCTATTATTCCTGAATGCATACTTTCCCTAATATGATGGAATGAAATTTGTTTTATGGCTTCAACTTCTGTCTCAATATCTATTGCTTTCATGGTAGATTTTATGAATTTAATTTGACTAGCACTTGAATACATATCTATTAACCTTTGCTGCACTAGATTATAGTTATGCTCTGATAACTCTGAATAAATGCCAATTTTACCTTTGGAAATATATCTTCTAAAAATATCTCCTATTTGTTCAAGGTCACATTCTGCAATAAAAAATAATTCTCTTTCCATGTATTTCTTTATATTCTTCCGTTTTATTATTTGTTAAAATTATTTGAGTTTTATATTTATTCACGATTTCTTCTTTTATGAAAAAATGATCACCTAAGTCTTCTTGCGCTGAGTGTATTGTTGCCATAGATACGTCATCTTCAATATTATTAATTAAAAAAATATCCACATCCGAATCTTTACCTCCCTCATTTTTTGAAATAGTGTCCTCACTTTTTTCTAATCTGCTTAAAAAATCTGCTACTCTTGTTTTTTTACCTTTTAGATATTCAATATCGAACTGGTATTCTCCTAATTTTAATAGCCATCGCTGGTGTCTGGGTGACATGTCTTTCCCTCTGTATTTAGAATGGAGGTATTTGATTGGCTGGTGATCAGTAAGAATTTTAAATTTGTTACCATAAAGGTAAGGCCTAAAATAATTTACACTCCACATTATTGCAAGGAATTCTCTATCTGTTGCAGAGTAGTTTTTCTCATGATTATTTAATGTTCTTGAAGCGTAGCACACTGGGTGACCTTCTTGTGATAATACCGCACCAATCGCATAATTAGATGCGTCTGTCGTCAATGTGAATTGTTTATGGAAATCGGGATAACGTAAAATAGGATGTGTACTAATTAATGTTTTTAATTTTTCGAAAGCTTCAATATATGTTGGATCTTTCATATTTATTTTTGTGCCTTTCTTTAAAAATTTTGTTATAGGTTGTGCTATTTTATTATATTAAGGATTATAATGAATTTGCGATAATAACCCGTTATTCCCAAAAAACTTTTTATCTGTTTTTCGGTTCGAGGTAATTCTAAATTTTGAATAATTCCAATTTTATTTGGATTTAGTTTCATTCCCTCCTTTGTTAAAATGTGCCCTAAAAATTCAGTTTCCTTCTTCAGAAAGTTGCATTTATCTATTTGTATCTTCAAATTTTTACTTTCAAGGACTTTGAAAATGTCTCCTATTGCTTTAACATGCTCAGTTAAAGAAGTGCTAAAGATCAAAATATCATCTAAGTATACTACACAGGTTTTGTTTATATAATCTCGTAAGATTTCATTCATCAGTCGTTGGAATGTGGCTGGCGCATTCTTAAGGCCAAATGGCATCCTTATAAATTCATATAAGCCATGTGGGGTTACGAAGGCAGTTTTTTCTCTGTCTTTTTCTTTTACTAGAATTTGATGATAGCCTTTTGCTAAGTCTAATGTTGTAAAATACTGAGCTCTACCTAATTTATCTAGGATTGAGTCTATATTGGGTAAAGGATATTTGTCGTCTATAGTTATTTCATTTAACTTTCTATAGTCGCCTGAATCATCCGTTTTCTTTGGTACGACTATAAGTGGGCTTGCATATCTTGAATGGCCTTTTCTAATTATACCTTGCTCTTACATTTCTCTGATCTGTTTCCTTACTTCTGTTTCGTGTTGAGGAGGATATCTATAGTTTTGAATAAATTTGCTCTTGTGTAATGGTTTTTATTTCATGTTGAATTTCTGTTGTATTAGTTAGTAAATCGCCTTCTCTAAACAATAATTTGTTATATCGGTTTAATAATTTTATAATTTCTCTACGTTCTTCGTTATTTAAATGATTTAATTGAAGCCTTTCCAGCTTAGGATCGCCAGCTTCAAGCGTACAAATTTGATTAAATTTATAAGGGTTGTTAAGAAAATTGGATACCTTTCCATTTAGTGTAATTTGTTTTTTTTCTATGTTTATTTGGGCATTTAGAAAATTTAATAAATCGATACCTATAATGAAATCGTATGTTCTTCTTTTAAATGGAGTGACTTTCCACCAAATCCTGGCGTTGTTTGGTAAATTGAATTGCTCTGGACCTTTTGTAAGTAGTTCATGATTTATTTGTCTTTATTTGTGAATGTACTGATTGTTATGGGATATTTTAATTTATATATTTTAAAGTCATTTACTTCCTTATTAATTAAACTAAGGCTAGCACCTGTATCTATTAGTGCTACGTATTCTTTATTTTCAATTTTTAATGTTATCTTTGGCAAGCATTCTGTGGCTGCCTCGTAAAAAAACGGTATTATTAATTTCAGGTCCTTCTGGGCTTTGCCTACCCAAGTTTAAGCGATTTTGGCTAAACTTGTGATTAGGGTGTCCTGCCACCTGAGGATTACTGTAATTTATTTCTACATTGTCAATTTCCATGGGTTCTGGTTGATTATATTTATGGGGAGTCCAACGAACTTGATTGGAGTTTGATCTTGAGTTCCCTAATTGTTGAAATTGTCCCGAAAATTTGCTATCCCTCACATTATTTTGAAATCTGAATCTTCCAGAATTATTATTCTTATTATTATTATTATTTTTATTCCTATTAAAACCGTGTTGTTCTTCATGTCTATAAAAATTTGGGTTCCATTTGTTTCTATCCTGATATTGACGCTTATTAATTTCTTCCCTACCATAATATGCCCTGTTAATATTTTGCTTATTTTGATATTGATTTCTGTGTCTTTCTTCTTTCAAATATGTCTTGTATTCTGATCTTATACATGTGTTTTCAAATCGTCTTTGGTTCATTATGTATAAAATATTTTTTAAATCTCTCTGTTCATAAATTTTGTCCAATAACGTTCCCTGTGTCATTTCTTTAATAGTATTTACTAACAAGCTATCTATATTTGTTAAGTCTATGCCAAATTCACCATTATAATATACTATTAATTCATCTGTTTTATACTTAATATTTTGAATCTTATCAATTAATTCACTTACTGTATTGACTCGTAAATTGGCAATTCTTCTGTAGATTTGATGAGGTTCGGTGTCCGGCTTGTATCTCAATTTTAATGTGTCCTTGATGAGTTTCCAGTTATCTGCCTCGGGGATATTGATAATGGAATTTTTTGCTTCTCCTTGGATAGTTTTGTAGTATATAGCTCTAACTACCTCTTTCCTATTTTCTTCATTTTGTAGCGTTGATATTAGGTATTCCACGCTGCTAAAAAATGAGTTGACGGTTACGTCTCCTTGTCCTGTGAAAACTGGAAGGTGATTAACATTTTTCAGTGTCCTCTCCAGGCTGTCACGATCTTGCTGTTGCCTTTGCTGCAGGTCAACATAGGCAAGCCTGAGTTGTTCTAGCTGCTGCTCCCTTCTCGCCAGCTGCTCCACATTATCCACATTTGCCATTTCCTGTTGCTCCATTCTCCTTTCGTCAAATCTCCTTTGCCTTGCTTGTCGAATTTTGACGTTTCTGCTTCTGTATCCTGCCTTTGTGACTTTCACTAATACGAAGTGATTGCTGCACTTTCACAAGATTTTTACAGTTACTTTATTTGTCCTATATCGTATAGCGGTTCTTACACTGTCGAGTGTTGTCACTGCACTATTACGGACACAAATGTTCGTTCTTTAATTAATTTAGTGGTACGTACACTTATTTAAAATGTGTCGTTACTGCACTACCGTTTTTATTTTTTTTCGTTTCACTCTCCTTTATACGAGAAAAAGGAGTACCGACTGCGCCACTTAACTTTTTACTTTGTTCCGGAGAATTTAAAAAAAAAGACACAACAGTACTTGGCTGTGGATATTTAACAACTGTCTTTATTCATTTTCTTTAGTAATAACTAAGCTTGTTGCTAACTTACATTTTTGTTAATTCAGCTTAATTAGTTCATTACAAATTTTGTTTACATATGCAAAATATTCAATTCATTTATATTAAAACTAAACGGTTGCAATTCCTGGAATTGCGACCGACAAATAATTTTGTGTCTGGAAATGAACGGAAATAAGTTTACTATTACAATTTAATTTTATTTTAGTTTTATTTTGTGTTTTTTATCTTTTCGATAAATTCGTCAATTTTATCGTTTTTAATATACGTATTTGTATATGTAACTTACGTGTATGTAATTTTTGGTTTTTTTTTATTCACCGCATATTTTTCGCACTATTATTTACCAATATACGTGTATGTATGTACATGCTTAGAAATTTTTGTTTTTTTCAACACGGGTAAGCAGGCAAGTTTTTTTTTTATGTATGTATGTACTTTTAATTTTATATATTAAATTATATTTCACCGGCACTGTTTATTTGTTTGCTTGTATGTTTATTTGCACTAACTTTTGCCCGAAATACCACCAAATTATTTATTGCACTAGGCTTTGTTCGCGCACAGTTTTAAATTCGCGACTTTTTGTACGCCTTTTATTAACGTTAAGGATCCGTCTTAATTAATTTTTTATATGATTTGCAAAGTTTTATTGAATTTTCGTGTTCGCGGTTTTTTTCCGACAAACGGGTCGGCACCATGTATAATATTCAACGATATAATTTCAACTCCGTTGAATATTATATTATTTTTAAATCTATATATATATATAAAAGAGGTGTTAGTTGAAGTGTGCCGGTTTTACTAGTAAATGTCGCTAGCAATATGTATAAATTTCTATGATTTTGCATATACGTAATTTTTTTCTATTGACATTAGCCTACAAAAATACGCAAGTCACATTCCGCCAAAATAATAGCGTCATATTTGTTTACCTCAGTGAATATGTCGAGTTTCGTTCCAATTAAACCGCATCTGCGGCATTCGTTGCTTTTCTTATTTCATCGAAAGAAAAAAGCAGCTGAAGCTGACCGGTGGCTGGTAGAAACTTATGGTGAACATGCTCCAGTGATTAGAACACGTGAGACATGGTTTCGTCAATTTAAAAGTGGAGATTTCGATTTGACAGACAATGAACATCCTGGTGCAGCGAAAAAGTTCGAAGACGAGGAATTGCATGTTGATCCAACCCAATCGCAACAAAAATTGGCAGAAACACTACATGTGACTCGAGAAGCAATTTGCCAACGTTTAAAGCCATGGAAAAGATCCAGAAGTATTGAAAATGGGTGCCACACCAGCTGAACGATAGATAAAGGGAAAATCGAAAAACCGTTTGTGAAGTGCTGCTTCAACGATTCGAAAGGAAATCTTTTCTGCATCGAATTGTCACGGGGGACGAAAAATGGATTTATTTTGAGAACCCGAAGCGAAAAATAGCATGGCTTTCCCCTGGTGAAGCTGGCCCATCGACTGCAAGGCCAAATCGCTTTGGCCGTAAGACAATGCTCTGTGTTTGGTGGGACCAGTGTGGTGTGGTGTACTACGAGTTGTTAAAACCTGGTGAAACGGTGATCACGAATCTCTACCGACAACAAATGATCAATTTGTCACCTCCGCTTTTTCCTATAAGCAATATGTATGTGCGTATGTACATACGTACATACATATGTATACCTACAGTGGCTGTTGGTCAAGCACCTACCAACAACCACACACGTCAACAAAACAAACTACCGCACAAAAAGGAGATGACAAAACTAACAAAGCGACCGGCCAGCTAAGTGGAGACGGCTCTAGCTACGTACACTAACAAAACTATTCGCAAGAACAAAACCAAGTGAAGTGATCAACGCTGCCTTAGATAAACAAATGCACGACAACAATTAAGCAACGATATAAGACAAAATAAACAAAATATATTTTTGGGGTGCACCCGAGGTGTGGTCCAACCAAATTGGTTACGAACCCACTCGCACTACTCCCGTGCTGCCGGGGGTAACTTTAACTCGCCTGTATGACTGGGCTCTGGGTGCGGGAAAGAACGACACTGTCGGCACGACAAAAACAAACCTAAGAAAATAATAAGTGATACTTAGCAGTTGCTCGGTCGGGTGTGAGTACCCAACTTCGGTGCTCCTCCGGTGGTGCCGTCAAACTCCGGTTCCGCCACTAGAACACGGAAACAATAAATCAACACTATGGGCTTCGACTTCCCTTACTTCTATTAGCTGCCTCGCCTGACAAAACACTGCACTGTTCTATATTTTATAAAAAAAATAATGTTATTCTTTTTTTCAGTAATAAATCCCACGTCTGCGTCAAAAAAGGCCAGCTACGCAAGTCGGCCTTCAGAATTCTCAGGCGAGTGTGTATTGGTGCCCAATCATTTGGCCAGGGAACGGAAATCTCCTACCGTATCCTATCCATCCTTATATGGCCTCAATTTCTTAACGTTCCAAGTCCCTTTGTATTTGCCTAAGTCATCTGTTAGTGTGTATGTCCACGGTGACACTCTCTTCCTAACAATAAACGGCCCTACATACTTTCGTGCTAACTTCGCGGCATAAAAATGCGCTGCATCCGACAGCATAAACATTTTCCTCCACACTTACTCTCCAGGCATGTACTGTACCTCTCGACGTCTGAGATTGTACTGCCTCGCAAGCTTCTCACTCGCCTGTTCTAACCTAGTTCTAATGTTGACCCTAATCTCTTCGAGCCTCTTGGCTCTCTCCTGACAATTTAATTTCCCCTGAACTCCTAAACTGTCTATGAAGTTCCTACTGCCTTCTACCGCCTTTTTCCTACCGAAAATCACAAAATATGGCGTAGCTCTTAAAACTTCGTATTGCGCTGTCTTAATACAGCATACTATCTTCGCTAACTGTTGGTCCCATGTCCTCTGGTTCTCTGATATATAAGCCCTAAGTGTCGTTTTAATAATCTGATTAATCCTCTCGGCCGGATTAACCTGCGGGTGATAGTGTGCGGCTTACCGGAGTTGGACGCCATAGTCACCGCAGAGGCCCCGACGCTCTCGACTCCTAAATTGGGGTCCATTGTCACACGCAACCGACCGAGGAACTCCGAACAAAAGAAATACATTGTCCTCCAATTGTTTGCATAAGCTTTTTGCCGTGGCAGTACGCAAAGGGAATAGGAGGGGAAATTTGGAAAAATAGTCCACTACTGTCAAAATATTGTGGTAGCCTTGTGACGACTTCACTAGAGGCCTTACCAGATCTACACAAATCATACCCCAAGGCTCGACTGCGATGGTCCTCTCTGTCATACCCTCAGCTGGATGTGAATTCTCAGGTTTCACCTGCTGACAAGTTTTACACGCCCTAACATATTTCGCAATATCCGACTTCATCCTTTGCCAGTAGAACTTTTGTGAAACACGCGCAAAAGTCTTTTTCACACCGAAATGACCCGCTAATGGATTGTCGTGACATTGTTTTAAATTTTCAGTTCTACCATCACGCCCTATTACTCTTTTCCACTCTGGTGAATCGCCGTAAACAGAAGGAAATCTTGACCTAATAAATTTGTAGAGGTTGCCACCTTCAACTCTCCACGTTGGATACGACAAAGGCTTTTTCTCTACTAACCGCACCATCCTGGCTAACCAAGGGTCGGTAGTACCAACTTCAGCAATAACCGGCACACTACGGGATAGCATATCCGGAACCACATGTTCCTTGCGTTTCCGATGCACTATGTCAAAATCGTACTGCTGGAGTTTCAAGGCCCACCTAGCTAACCTACCACACGGATCCTTCAACTTATTCAACCAAATAAGTGAATAATGATCTGTGACAACCGTAAACTTAGCGCCCTCAACATATGGTCGCAGTTTCTCAACCGCCCACAGAACCGCTAGACACTCCTTTTCGGTCGTCGAGTAATTTCGCTCTCCTTTGTTTAAGGACCTGCTCAAATAAGCTATCACCCTCTTACCGTCATCTAACATTTGCGTCAACACCGCACCTACACCGAAATCAGACGCGTCTGTCTGGATTGTGAAAGGCCTATCAAAATCCGGGCAACTCAAAACCGGAGCTGTCACCAAACGTTCAATCGCTTCTCTAAAACTCCTTTCACAATCTTCAGTCCAATTGAACTTACGGTTCTTCTTTGTTAAACAGGTGAGGGGCCTAACTAACTCTGCAAAATCTTTAATAAATCTGCGGTACCAGGACACTGTTCCTATAAATGACCGCACCTACTTTGCGTTCTTTGGTACCTCAATCCGAAGCATCGTCTCTACCTTCTCGGGGTCTACGTGTAGACCGTTCTTGTCCACCACGTGGCCCAAATACTTTAACTCAGACCTACAAAAATTACATTCGTCCCTATTTAATCTGAGCCCTGCACTAGCTAATCTATCTAAGACAATCTTCAAAATATCTAAATGCTTTTAAAAATTATTCGTAACGATAATAATATCGTCCAAATACATAAAAACATGAGGTTCTAACTCTGATCATATGACTGAATCTATAAATCTCTGCCAAGTTGTCGGTGCATTATGCAAACCGTATGGCATCCTCTTAAACTGAAATAGTCTTTGCCTGGTACCGTGAACGCTGTGAAGGGCCTCGACTGCTCCTTCACCGGAATTTGCCAATATGCGGACTTAATATCCAGACTGGACAGAAACTTGGCATCCCTTAGCTTATCTAAGGTCGACGACACATATGGAAGGGGGTAACTATCTTTTCGGTACATTAATTCAAAAACCTATAATCTACACAAAACCTATATGTACCGTCTTTCTTCCTGATCATAAGTACTGGAGACGCCCAAGGACTATGTGATTTCTCTATCACCCCTTTGTCAAGCATATCCTTAATCTCCTCGTCCATACGCGACTGTAGCTATGACGGGAGACACAGGGTAATAACGCTGTTTCACAGGTTCACTTCATGCTTTTACCCTGATCTTATGTTCGACAAAATGGGTCCGGCCTAGCCCTTCCGGCATAGCCTGGAGCGCCCCAGCTATTAGTTGACCTAATGCCCTAGATTCCCTATCACCTAACTCGGAGTGGTCCACTATTGCCACCAACGGTTCTGGTTCCGGCCGAGAAAACGACCACCTAATTTTCGATATATCCGGGATAATACCCGCCTTGGCCCGAAAATCGATGCCAAGGATTACGCCCTGAGGTAACTCTGAAACCACGAGGCATTCCAGGAGAACCGAATTGCTCTCCACCTCGATTGGCAACAAAACCGAACCTTACACCAAGATATGACCTCCATCAGCGAGAGTCACTCTCAAAAAATTCGAAACTGAACTCACCCTAATTCCATACGAATTCAATTTCTGCCAACCTTGCCAACCTAGCACCAGAATCCAACAAAGCCCTAAAAGAAAAACCATGGATCCTAATATCCAAATACGGGCGTTCGTCGTGACCGTCCGTCACCAACGCAAACGTCAACCTAATCCCTTCAACCTCGACACCTACCTTTGCCAGCTGGGAGTTAGCAGGTTCACTAACTCGCCCTACTAGACCGCCTGTCCTGCTGTCCCAGGGGTCTATCTCCCGTTTCCCGATCTGCTGTCCTATTCGCGAAAGGCACCATTCAATTTTCGCCATCGCTCTCGCTCCATGCGATGGCTTGCCTCCACCCGAACCCCCTTTTCTCTATTAATCGCGATGCCCTAAGCGACTTACGCATAGCTTCGACCGTACCGACGCGGCCTTCCCGTGCCTCCATCTCGTACGCGAGCTCATCCTGCGCTAAACGATTAATCTCCATTTTAAAAACGTTAATTCAAAAAATCAAAAAAAAGCAAGAAAAAACCCAAAAAAAAAATATTTATTCGAAAAAATTTTTTTAATGATAATCAAAATTAAAAAAAGATATTACCCTAATGTAATTTCTGCGTTGCCCTATACTCAACAAAAGACCCTAACACGAAAACATCAAAAGAGCCTAACCACAAAAAAAATTAATAAAATAAAAAACAAATATTGTCTACTCTGACAACACAACAATTATCGAAACAATTTTTTTTTTTTTTAATTAAAAAGTTTTTAATCGAAAACAATAAAAAGACAACAAAAATCCTTAATTAACAAAAAAAAAACAAAAATCCTTAATTTACAAAAAAAAAAAACACTGGTATAAAACACTCCAATACAAAATACCGCAGCAAACACAAATTCCTTTGTAATAATTCAGAACTAATTAATGTGCCTGGGTTCGACTCCCAGTCTTTCGATTCTTCCTCACTACTTCCACTATTGGAATGCCTAACTAACAAAAAGAAAAAAATAGAAAATTGTTAAAAATTATAAAAACAAAAACCAACAGCACAAAGCACCACTCAAAATTCACTGAAACAAAAACCACAAAATTTTTCAAAGGAAAGATCTTTATATATTGGGCCCCACGTTGCACAGTGGGCCAGGCTGCCCAGCTAGCGGAACTTTAGTAATAACTCGAGTAAACAAAAACAGATTTGACTGTAAATTTGTATTTTGGACTTTTGATAAATTTATTATGTATTTCTCATCAGAAATTAATCGGAATCGGATGAATCTGACGAATCTTTTATTTAAATTGTTTTCGAAATTAATCAAAAGCCCAACCACGGTTATATAGAAGTTTTCGACATAGCCGTTATATACGGATCCGATGAAACAAGTAAGCCGTTCATAACATCCTCCATTGTATTACTCCTTTTGTCCTTACGGGAATGGTTTAGTAGAGTGTTTCTGAAATCTTTTTTCCTGGTTTCAAGTGCTTCCTCGGACATTATACCAATAGGAAGTGCAACACTGTTGATGATGCCTGCTCCGTGTATTAAAACTTTGTGCACAGATGACGGCATATAAAACCAAGGATATTTTTCTACAAAGATTTCAGCTGTTTCGTTTGCATATGAGTTGAGTAAATTTGTATTGACTTGGTGTCCGCTAGCCATCACCCTTAAGATCACACTGAATCGGTATATGAGTTCTTCACAAACTCCAGTAATGCCAGCAACCAAACTCGGTTGACTAAAAAAACGTCTAGTAGTATTCCCATTGTTGGTATTTCCACTGCCTAATCTAATATTGTTCATATTTTTTTGGTAGTGCTCTACAAATTCCAAATGTCTGAGTAGATGCTTCAGCAGGAGCGCTAAATGTTTTGCCATCTAGCATGGTCATATGCTTAGCACTACATCGCATTAGCTTATATTTGTGTTTAGTGTGGCCTAGATCTATATACAGAGCCAGGGCTTCTTCTGGTGAGTAAGGTCTAGGTAACTTCACATGTGTGTCCAGTGACCTTTTAATTTTTTTCCAGCAGTATTGTCTGCATTCAATGTACAAACAACTTTTGATGCGCTTCGCAATCCCGATTTGTATAGGCTGGAGTTCGCTGCCACCATTAATTCATCACATGTGGTTACCTTCACAAGATTAGACACTTTTCTGGCTTGAACTTTGTGGCACAGGTCACCAAAATCCTTCTTGGGCCGACCAAGATCTGAATTTGATGGTACATTGTATATTAACAGTGGCTCATCAAGCCATTTCTGGTTTTTTTTCTCAAAATAAGTTCTGTTGTAATGACATGATTTCCATTTTTCTGTAAGTCGGCTCACAAAACTAGTTAATTTCCTAGTAATCCTTTCAGATTCCATTTCAGAAAGCTGGCGGTTCTTTAAAATTGTACCAAATACCAATTCTTTTAAAACGAGAGCTCTCTTTGCGGGATCATTTTCGCTAAGTGGAATAAAGCACGCGCTTTGGGGCTGACATTTCATCTAAAAAGCGCAACAGACTTTACAGTTGGTCGAAGATGGATATAATTCTGAAAAAATGAACGACACAAAGACTCACACGTTACATAAATGCTAAAATCAGCTTGAACAAGAGTGAACAAGGTTAGTTATAGTCCAAATATGCTAGTATCAAGCATAATGCTCTATCTCAAAAAAAAAACAAACTCCGAACACTTTTTTTTACTAAACATAAAAATACGGGTCACAAACACATTGTTTTTATTTAGAACATACCTTTTCCTAATGTTAACAGAAGTTGTTGAATCAATTTGTTTTACTTTGTTTCAATTGAAAGTTAATCAACAAACACGAAACCGTTACGCCAAATATTTGCAGACCACGCGCTGAAACATATGTTCACTTTGAAAGCTCACAGCTGATCATGTAAACAAACATAAACTCTTATACAAACTCTTATATGCTCAGACGGATATTGACAGTTAAAAAACCAAAAAAAATACTGTATTTAAATACCATATTTAAAAATGTGACTTTTGTCCCACTAGAAAAATCATCTGACCCACTGTGCGTTGGGCGCCAATTTGTCACCTCCGCTTTTTCCTATAAGCAATATGTACATACGTACATACGTACATACGTACCCACTCGCACTACTCCAGTGCTGCCGGGGGTACCTTTAACCCGCCTGTATGACTGGGCTCTGGGTGCGGGATGCTATAAGGATGGGTATGGGGAAAACGAAGGAAGCAACACTGTTGGCACGACAAAAAGTGGACAAACAATAAATAAACCAAATGATACTTAAGGTTTCTCAGTAGGTTGTGGGTACCCAACTTCGGTGCTCCTCCGGTGTTGCCGCCAAACTCCGGTTCCGCCACTGGAATCCACCAAAAACGACAATATTCTATCACAAGAAAAATCAGGCTTGAACTGCCCTGTCACTATGGCCCCGTCTGGCAAAACACTATACTATTCTTCACTAACACTACGTGATTCGATATATTTATAACAAAACTCTTTTTCAAAAAAATACGCACGTCTGCATAAAAAGAGATGTTCACACTTTCAAAGACTACGTGAATCTGTTCCGGCACGCACTTACGAGCCAGGCAGCAAGCTACGCGTCGGCCTTCAGAATTCTCAGGCGAGTGTGCATTGGTGCCCAATCATTTGGCGCCGCCCCCATTACCCAAAGGGACAGAGTTGTGTAGCGCACGCCACCATGGCACACCAAGTACACTGGGATAATTTTCCCCTCGCCGTATAAAAGAAAGGCGACATATACATAAGGAAGAGATAACGAGGTAGCCATGGTCAAGGTGACATGGGTGTACAACCTCAATCGCGAGGAGTTGTCAAAGTATGCGGAAGAGTTTGGGTTCGAGGAACACGAAACAGTAGAGGAGCTGCGCAAACGCTTTGCGAGCTTCATCCAGAACCAAAGTGAAGGAGAAGGCGTACGAAGACGCTTGACGGAGCTGGCCCTGCGACATACTCGGCCAACTATAACACTGAATCCAGCGACATGAAGACAAACAAGGTTACGTACCAGCAACGCCATCATGTGCCAACATTATGGACCGAGTACGGAAATGGGGATTCCGCTACGACGGCGGTAAAGACCCCCTAGGATTCATCGAGCGAGTAAAAGAGTTAGCAGACGGCTACGACATGAACCGTGAGGCAATCCCACGAGCGCTACCAGAGCTACTAAAGGACAATGCTCTCGTATGGTTCAGAAACAACAATCGGCACTGGCAGGAATGGGACACTTTTAAAAGGGACTTCCTAAGCTCTCGGTACTTTGAGCAACTGGACGGCGGGATACGCCGGCGCGTCCAACGACCGGGTGAGCGATTTAAAGATTACGTCCTGGTACTACAAGGGCTTATGCGGCACGCGAACTACCCGGTCGAAGAGAAACTGGGCCGTATTTATGGCAATTCTTGCAGAGGATGTCATCTATACGTCAAACGAAGTGAGTTCAAGAGTCTGGAAGAGTTAGTGGACTTGGTAGAAGACTTCGAAAATCTTCCCCCCGAGAGAGAGCCATTAAGAGCCGCAGCGCGACCATTTGTACCCCAACGACCGGAAGCGCGGTACTAGTCTATGAACGTGAACGAAGAGAGCTATAGGTACCCACACAGCAACGAAAGGCGGGAGCAACCAAGGAGGTTTGAGGGAGCTACTAGACCAGATCGGTCAGACGGATCAGAGCGCTACCAGCAATTGCGTGAAGACCGGACTCTGAGCACACCAAGGGGAGCAGAGAGCCAACCAGATCAGCAAGGGGGGTACGTAGACCCTCGAAACGCATGCAGACGATGCAGCGGAGCCGGACGGCTGTCACAGTCCAAAAATGGAATTTTGTTGGAAGTGTGGACGTTGTGGAGTACACACTGGAAATTGCTGCCCAGATCTACTGGGAAACGACCAGGGGCCTCATCAGTATCGAGGGGTGGGGTCTACAACACTCCCTCGAGGACATCAGTGGCACTAAACCAGACACAAGGTCGGATCCTGGCCAAGGTGACCATGAACGGCGAGAACATAGTAGCGGTAATAGATACCGGAGCAACGAGGAGTTTCGTGAGTGAAACGAGCCCGTAAAGAAGCGAGTGGTACTGGGGGATGGAAGGCGCAGTAGAAGCACAAGTGAAGTTGGGAACGAAGTACATCACAGCGAGTTACTTGTTCTACCAGGCCTGGTCGATGAAATGGTACTCGGGATGGACAACCTTGCGAAGGCCAACACAGAATTGAGATGCGGCGGAGAGTCACTAAGATTAAGGGTAGATAAAAGAGAAGACGAGATATTCACGTGCACCGCCTTAGTTGAGAAGAGAGCGAAGGAATACACGGTCTCAGAAGGCCCGAACCAAACCACTCCATAAGCAGGCAACCCAGCGGATAAGAAAGTGAGTGAGTTCCTGCAACGTGAGTTGAAGAAATTTGAGGAGAAGTAAGGACCGTCCAATGTCGCCACACATAAAATAATCATGCGAGATGATCGACCATTAAAGCAGAGGTACTTCCCCAAGAACCCAAAGATGCAAGAGGTCATCAACAAAGAAATCGACGAACTACTTGAGAAGAGCTACATCGAACCATCCCATAGTCTGCACAGTGCACTAATAGTATTGGCAAAGAAGAAAAACGGACGGCATTCACAGTACCTGGACGTGGCTCTTTCCAATGGAAGGTAATGCCTTTCGGCCTACACTGCGCACCAGCGATGTTCCAGAGGGCACTTGACAAAGTTATCGGCCCAGAACTAGAACCGCACGCATTCGCGTACCTAGACGACATCATAGTTACGAGTACAACGCTAGAAGAGCACGTGAAGCACCTCAAAGAAGTATTCCAGCAGCTAAGAAAAGCCAACCTCCGCATCAACCCCGAGAAGTGCAAGTTTTTTAAGAAAAAACTGAAGTATTTAGGCCACGTAGTCAGCGAGAAGGGCATCCATACAGACCCAGATAAGGTAGCGGCCATAAGAGAGCTCACACCCCCAACAAATCTACGAGAGCTTAGACGATTCGTGGAAGCAGTTCTAACAGAAGAGTTAGAGCGTTGCGAGCCGGCGGCTGAATAAAGCCGAAATAAACTACTCACCAAAGGAGACACCCCTTCTCTTAGCGATACTCTGGGCAATAATTAGACCGTATCTAGAAGGGTAAAACTTCACAGTGATTACCGACCACCTGGCGTTGAAGTGGCTCAACGCGATCGAGAGTCCCACAGGTCAGATAGCGAGATGGGCGCTAGAGCTCCAACAATATTCGTTTGAGGTTCAATACAGGAAGGGGAAGCTGATCGTCGTAGCAGACGCGCTATCAAGGCAACCACAAGAAGAACAGATGGGCATAGTGTTAGAGGAAGGGGAAACGAAGGTGGAAGAAGCTCCAGAAAAGTACCCGGACTACGTGATCGAAGAGGGCAGTTTATATAGGCGAATGACGACCCAAGTCGATGGTGAAGATATTACTCCGAGGAAGCTATGTGTACCAGTGTCTCAAAAACTACGAGTGTTAAGAGAAGCACACGACGCCCCGAGTGCAGGCCGTATGGGCATTCGTAAATCCATAACCCGGGCGATGGCACGATACTACTGGCCAGGAATGTTTCGCGACGTGAAGAAGTATGTACAACAGTGTCACGAGTGCCAAATATATAAGCCCGGCCAACAACAAGCTGCAGGCAAAATGCTCACCCAAATAGCGGAAGAACCATGGGCAACAGTGTGTGCAGATTTCGTCGGCCCGCTACCACGATCAAAGCATGGCAATACAATGGCTCTCGTCTTTCTGGACCGATTCTCTAAATGGGTAAAGATCGTGGCAATCCACAAAGCCACAACCGAAGGCCTCGTGTGAGCATTCCGAGAAAGAATCTTAGCGCGTTTTGGCGTCCCAAAGGTAATGATCACGGACAACGGAGCACAACTCACTAGTAGGCATTTTCAAAATTTCTTACGCGAGCATGGAGTGAAACACCAGCTAACCGCACCTTACACACCGCAGGAGAACCCAACCGAAAGAGCAAACAGGAACATTAAAATAATTATAGCGCAATTCACTAGAAGAGAACAACGTGATTGGGATGAACTACTCCCGGAAATAACACTCGCACTCAATACCTGCGTAGGTGAATCCACAGGGTACAGTCCGCCGTACATAGTCCAGGGAAGAGACCCGAGAATGCCGAATAATCGAACACACCTTCGGAACCGCGCAGAAGATCCCGACACCAGCAGAGAAAGCAACAATGATGGCAGAAGTTTACAGAATAGTCCGAGGTAACCAACAACGCGCAACAACCGATCAAGTGCGTTATTACAACCTGCGAAGGCGAAATTGGCAATCAGCTACAGGAGACTTGGTGCTAGTGAAGGAGCGCCACCTCTCAAAGGCGATAGAAAACTTTGCGGCCAAACTAGCTTCCAGGTACAGCGGCCTGCATCGAATCACCAATAACATATATCCAGTAATAGTGGAACTGGACAAAATATACAAGGGAAAAAGGAGAACGGCACATCTGAGTGAGTTAAAGCTCCACCACGGCGATGGGAAAAGCATTCCAAACAAAAACAATAAGAAAAAAAATAATCGTGAAAAAAGGAGAATTTATAAGTAAAAAAACAAAAAAAAAGAAAGAAACAAAATTAATAGTGAAGACATTTTTAGTACACCTACTAAACTAAGAAATAAAAACAAAAACAACACAAAAAAACAAACTTTGTGAAAAAAAGTTAATTAAAGGACATAGGTAAAAGGAAGTCATAGCGTTAAGAAACACAAAAAAAAAAACAAAAAATTAAAAATAAATAATTTCCAAAAATGTAATAGTGAAAAACAAAAACAAAAACAAAAAAAAAATTCAAGTACATAAAAAAGTTTGATATGGACGCACCCTAAGCATCATATACTGTGTGAAGGTGGCAACACCCACCAATAGCGGAGTCATCGGTAAACAAGTGAATATATATGCAAATATACATACATACATAAACTAAAATATATGCAAAGAAGTGAATATATACAAGCGAAAACACATGGACACACAAAAAAAGAATAATATATATATATATATATATATATATACACAAATAAGAAAAAAATAACCTAAATACTTCTGCAATAATTCGGAGGAGTAATATGTATTAAATCATATACAGGAAAAGCACAGTTGAACGAGTGAAGAAAATCAAAATAAAAGCCGATGCCGCGACCAAACTCATATCAAGTGTTCTAGTGACTGAAGTGACCGAGAGACAAATTGTGCTAGTGGAGTGTACGGGCGCTAAACCAAACATACGCGATATATAATATAAACGAAGTAAGGAGTAAGCGAAGTTACAAAAGCACGCAGCAAAGATGGCAGCAGCAAATGAGTGGCCGCGCTTACGCATTCAAAGGCTGACAGAGGAGGATATACTTTCTCACCTTCCCGACGCGAAACAAAGAAAACGAGGCAGAGCGGAAAGTACGTGTACCAGTGAGTCTGCGTCAACAATAATATTCGTACGGCGCGAAAAAGATGCAGGTAGCAGCAGTAGTGATGACGAAGAGTGCCTGGTGCGCGCATCCACACCAATTACAATCTCATCAGAGAGCGAAGAGGAACAGCCGGCGAAGCGACGAGGGGAACTCGTAATATCCGAGGAAGACGGTGAAGTGCGTGGCAGAGAGTTCATCGAGTATAAAAAGCGCATCGATATGCGCTTTCGCATATACAACGAAACAGTAGCGACGAACGACGAACCACAGCAACAACCGGCTAAGCTCTACATATGCGATGCAGGAGAGAACGAAGAAGACGCAATAAGCCTAACAGCAAGCGGCGGGATACTGGAAGTCGGCGATTTGAACGAGTACGCCAACATAGCAAACGAAGTAGAACGGTGGCTGCAGAACGCAGAAGCTACAACCCCAAGCACATGGAACAATCAGACAGGGATCGAACCACTGCCCGAGGCCCTGACTAACGACGTTGAGACTAGTTCACACTAGTTGAACAGAGACAAATATATTAATTATAATAATAAAACAAATATAAAAAGCTTTGGTATTAAAGAAAGGCGCCTAAAAGTATGCAGGAAAATTTGCATTTGCTCGCGCCGTTTCCAAATTAGAGTTGCTAAAAAACTGTGTTGCAAAATCCATTGGTTTTTTTGGGGGCTTAATTGGCCATTTTGTACAAATGGGACTAAATCGGTCGCCCCAACGTGGAAACGTTAACCAAAGACAGCAGCAAACACAAACGCCACAACAACAGCACCAACAGCGAACACAACGATTGGGAAATGAGCCCTCAGCTTTTGTAGTCTCTTCTAGGACTACTTTACCAGCCCCTTCGTGGGCTGAATCGCCGATTACCGCAAAACCTCCAGCTCCTTCTAGAGACGAACCGCAAGAATACACCGAAAATAGCGCTGCAAAGAAAGCAGTAATTCAAACGGGAATCCATCGCTAAATTCTTGTAAAAAGGAAACGGTCACCCCAAAAAAATAGTGAACAAAATCAAAACAAAATTGTCAAAACAGCAAGAGAAAAAGATAGCATGAGCAATAATCGATTTCAAATGCTTTCTGATGCTGATGATCAAGTGCGTGTGCAGAAACCGTCCAAGCCGCCGCCAATTTATCTTAGAGAAGCGAACTCTAGCAACCTTGTCAACAAATTGATAGATCTAATTGGGAAAAATAACTTCCATGTAGTCCCAATAAAAAAGGGAAATATTCAGGAAGTGAAAGTGCAAACCTACAGAGAAGATAGCTATCGCAAGGTGGCAGATAATTTCGAAAAGGAAAAGAAGTCGTTCTATACCTTTCAGCTCAAAAGTAGTCGTAGCAGTCATCCTAAAGGGCATTGAACACAGTGTAAGTCCCTTGGAAATAGAAAGTGCCTTGAAAGAAGAAGGTTTCAGGGTTAGAAACGTTACATTAAAAATAAGGCTTACATAGCTCAGCCAATGTTTAGGGTTGATATTGAGCCAGATTTTCAGGTCTTAAAAAAGAGAGAAGTTCATCCCAATTACAAGCTGCGTTATCTTCTTCACCGTCGTATTTCCGTGAAAGAACCACATAAACGAACAGGTCCTGTTCAGTGCCACAATTGTTAAGAATTTGGCCATACGAAGCGATACTGCGCTTTACAAAGTATATGTGTCATTTGTGGAGATTTACACAGTTCAAAAAACTGTATGAAATCTAAAACAACCCCTGATTTTAAAACAAGTAGCAATCGCGGTGAAAATCACACCGCCAATTATATATATTTCCCTAAAAGGCAAGGACAGTAAAAAGGCTTCTAGCAACATTCTTGCCTCTCAGCCTCACCCTCAGCCTCAAGGAAAAGCTGCCGAAACAAAGCCTACTAATACCAACTTTATATCCTACGCCCAAGCTTTAAAAGGTGTACCTCAGCTCACAACGCAAGAAACGTCCATCCCGTCCATTTCGTCTGTTAACTCACTTGAACATACGCTAAACAACTTTATACGTATGATGCAAGAACATATGACATCAATGCAAAGTATGATGAAAGATTTAATTCGAAATCAAAATCTCCTCCGTCAAGCAATTTTGTCTAAGCCATGAACGACCTTAAGATATGTTATTGGAACGGCAACGGCTTGGTCCAACCCAGAAATGAACTTCAACTCTTCTTAGAAAATCAAGCAATTGATATAATGTTAATCTCCGAAACTCATTTGACCAAATTTGAAAACTTCAATATTGATATATTTTTGTTTTATGACATAAAACACCCTGAAAGGAAAGCGCGCGGTTGAACCGGAATACTTATCAGGCAAAAAATTAAACATTATATAATGCAAGAGTACTGTAAAGACTACCTTCACGCTACATCAGTTCATGTATATGATAATTCTGGCGGAATAAACATTTCCGCCATATATTGTCCGCCCCGATACAACATATCAGAAACTCAATTTACTGATTTCTTTTCTAAACTAGGTAAACGGTTTCTAGTAGCAGGTGATTACAACGCAAAACATTCCTTCTGGGGATCTAGGCTAATATCTCCAAATGGTACAAATTTATATAAAGCCATTCACTGATTTCAGTAAAACCCCAGATTTGATTGACTTTAGAGTAACTTGTTGTGTCAGTACAGCACAAGTAAGCGTAAAACCCCTTTTCGACTTATCATCTGATCACTCGCCTTGTCTATGTTCCATCAACATAATTCCAGTTTTCAATGACTTACAGCTAGGCTTAACCAAAAAATTTACAAATTGGCTTAAATGCAGAAAATTCATAAGTGCGCATATAAAATCGCTCATTCCTCTAAAATCAATAGCAGATGTCGACAATGCAGTTGATGGCTTTACAACATTACTACATCAGGCAGCGAAAATTTCATCGTACGGCCCATCTAACACTCATTGAAGACAAACTTTCAACGGTCTTCAGGGTAAAGACATTACAAGTCTGGTAACCAAAAAAAGACAACTAAGAAGAGATTGGCAGAGGTTTCGTTCCCCGCCCTTAAAAGATGAGCTCAATATATGCATAAAAATGCTTCGGGATGTCCTGAGACAAAAAAGGAAAACGAATTTCAAAAGTCCGTACAATCTCTGTCAGCTACATCTATTACCAACTCCTCTATTTGGCGAAAAGTTTCAAAAGTCCCGTCATTGAGAACTCACAATGGTGAGTGAGCTCAAAGCGACCAGGAAAAGGGTATCTCATTTGCCATGCATCTTTCCACTGTATTAACACCAAATATGGGATACAAAGCTCTTCCAGAATTTCGTACAGATCCAGATAAAAATTTTAATCAATTTAATTTCAAATCACTCAAAGATGTTGTCACTAACGTCATAAAGAAAAAGAAGGCTCCTGGATACGACAGGATAACGGGTGATATGATAAAAGAGTTTCCAAATGTGGCAATTAAACACATGCTTTGTATAATTAATAGTATATTGAAACTACGCTATTTTCCTAAATCCTGGAAACTTTCGGAGATTATTCTGATCTCCAAACCAGGTGAAGATCCACCTTTGGTGGGCTCCTACAGGCCTATTAGCTTAATGACGGTATTCTCAAAAATCTTCGAAAAACTTTTAATAAAAAAAAATATTACCGATTTTAGAATCGAAACAGACCATACCATGCCACCAGTTCGCGCTTGGAGAAAAACACAGCACAATAGAGCGGGAGCATAGCATCGTAGCACACATAAGATCAGCGTTTGAAAACAAGCAATATTGTACTGCAGTGTTCCTCGATGTTGCTCAGGCATTTGATAAAGTTTGGTTAGATGGTCTATTATACAAGCTGATAGTTACGCTTTCCATAAAAATTTATGATGTCTTACAAAGCTTTCTTACTGGCAGAAAATTTCGTGTTAGGCAAAAAAGCTACACCACCGAATCCTATGAAATATTTGACGGTGTTCCACAAGGAAGTGTGTGAAGCCGTCTTATATTTAATTTATACGAACGATCTTCCCACAAACCGAAACCTCATCACATCAACTCCTGCGGATGATACAGCAATACTTAGTGTCCATACAAACCCCATGATAGCCAGTTACAGATTACAAGAACATTTAAAAGTAATAGAAGAGTGGCTAACAACTTGGAGAATTAAAGTCAATGAGTCTAAGTGTATACAAGTAACATTTACCCTAAAAAAGACACATGTCCTTCAATCTCTATAAATGGGAATACAATACCTCAGAAAGAATTCGTTACCTACCTGGGAGTTACATTGGATAAAAGACTCACCTGGTAAAACCACATGGACAAAAAGATTACTCAAACCAAATTGAAAATTGCGAACTTGCATTGGATTGTAGGCTCTAAGCCCACACTAAGTCTAGAAAACAAAGTTTTACTTTTTAATATGTTAATAAAGCCATCTTGGACGTACGGGATCCAAATTTGGGGCTCAGCATCTAAATCTATCCTGGATAGAATTCAAAGACTGCAGTCTAAAACCTTAAGATCAATATGCAAAGCCTCTTGGTATGTAAAAAACTCCGCAATTCACAACGATCTCGGGACTAAAACCGTCACCGCGGAAATAGAGAAACTGCTTAAAAATTACTCATTAAGGTTATCTAACCACCCAAACTTTCTAGCTAAAAAAATATTACAGCAGAACTACCCTAACCGATTAAAGAGAAAGGATTTACGTTTGAATTGCGGTTCTGCCGCATCCAATTATTCTACATCGGAGTTGCGCTCAGCGAATATCCTTCATGATATTATAATTTACTTCAAATTATCCTTTATGATATATCTTTTGTTATGAGTGTTTGGTATACCTAATGACATCTATATAAACACATTTTTTGATAAATCTAAGTTATATTCGTAATTTATTGTACTTTGCTTACTTTGTTAATCTATACAGTGGTAATGATTAACTTGTTCTAGGAATAAGAATTAGCTTTAAGATTTTCGAAATTATTGTTAGTTTCCAAAAAGGAAAGATTCAATAAAACATTATACAAAAAAAAAAACAAAAAAAAAATTATGTACAATACATATGGTACATGAAATCATAGAACGAGATAGTGCATATATATATATATATATATTTATTATACAAATAAACATACATACTTAAATTATCGAAAGTTAAAACATAGATACGTTATATACATATATACATCCGCTGAAGCCTATAAGCATGTTCGAACATGAATTTATTCGCATGCACATACATACGTACACATAGAATACGTGGAAAACTGTACGCAGCAATAAATTGTTATTATAAAATAACATTCTGCCTGCGTGCAGAATAGTATAAAAGGCGAGGAAAACGCAAAGGAAATTATGTAGCCTTTGTGTTGTCGTGTCTATAGGTATACTTGCCCGTGGGATCAACACCACCGGCAAACGTAGTGTACCTGAGGGTTTTCACCTCACTTGTCTATACTGCACTGAGGGTTTTCACCTTACTGGAACGAGGGCTAGTAGACGAAAGAAGTAGTATTTGTGTTATCATTAGGTATACTTGCCCGTGGGATCAACACCACCGGAAAAAGGAGTGTACCTGAGGGTTTTCATCTCACGAACACTTATTTATACTCCACTGAGAGTTTCGTTACCTGACTGGAGCGAGGGCTAGTATAAGATTTTCACCTCCACAGCTCGTACGAAGAAAGTAGATACATGTAGAAATATAATATAATATATTAGAAACCGTGTATATATATATTGTTTAAACCTAATAATTTCGTTGTAACGAACACAGCGTGTTATTACTTTAGGAAACCTTTGGCAAGGCTGAGCTTACCCCAGCCAAGTGGAAAACTCCGTTACAACGCATACTACAAATTAGCGGTGGAACTCACTCGAAAATCAGCGGTTACAAACCATAATTTTTGGTGAACGTTTTGATGTTTTTCCCGCTGTTTCGCACCAATTGGAAATACCAAGTGCAGCCAGGTGATTCTCTACCTGGCCTTTCCAATGAAGTGGATGTGTGCCTTTTCCTCTGCTTCCACCGACGGGTACTGCATTAAAAACTTTCAAAACTGGATTATTCTTATCCATCCGGACCGCATGGTCTAGCCATCTGAGCCGCTGTTTCTTGATTATTTGAAATATGTCAACGTCGCCGTATATCTCATACAGCTCATCATTCCATCGGCTGAGGTTTTCGCCAATCCGAACTCGTAGATGACCATAAATCTTACGCAAAACCTTTCTCTTGAAAACTCCGAAAAACGCCGAGGCATCATATTTTGTCATCGTACATGCCTCAGCACCATTTAGCAGGACGATATGCGACTTGTAAAGTTTGGTTATCGTTCGTCGAGAGAGGATTTTGCTTTTCAATTGCCTACTCAGTCAAAAGTAGCACCTGTTGTCAAGAGTGATTCTGCGTTGGATTTGCAGGTAGGCATTGTTGTTGGTGTTACTACTGGTTCCAAGATAGATGAAATTATGTATTGCACGCAATCATGGTACGTAATTACCGCAAAGGAACTCCAACTAAGTCTCTTGACGCAATGGTCACGGCTCCCTATTCTAAAAAATGCTGGCTGATTCTACATTTCGGCACCAGTGCGAGAAGTGTACTCCAAAATGTTATTAGGATTATAACTGACACAGTGGGATGGGTAAATAATTGAATAAAGAGCATTCAAAAACTCAAAACCAGATCGATCAAGTTGTGGTAGACGGAACAAATGTATCCAGTGTTTTTGACGTTCGTATACTCCAACATGGATTCGGACCACTATCTTGCCGGAGCAAAGATACGCATCCACCTTTGTGTATCAAAGAACGCCCATCATCAAACACAACAGACTGCCGAGCGGGTTTCTCCTCGACTTGGTCTCCTGATCTCTGAGAGCACTCATCAGCAACACCTTATAAGGCAACTGTGCGACGTAATTTCAAACTCTCTACGTACAGCTACTAACGAAACTATTGGATTGGACACATACCACCTCTTCGTCGATTTAAAGCCGCCTTCGACTATGTCTTCCCTATGTCTGAATTTGATACTCCCGCAAAACTTATACGGCTATGTAAACTGATGCTGCAACACCAGAAGCGCAGTTAGAATTAGAAAGAACCTCTTCGAGCAGTTTGATACCAAGCGAGGTTTTAGACAGTGTGATTCCTTATCGTGTGAATTCTATAATTTACTGCTGGAGAAAAAAATAAGAGCGGCAGAGCTGAATAGAGAAAGTACTATCTTCTATAAGAGCTGCTGGCATACGCCGATGATATTTACATCGGCTCAAGAACCGCAGCTTGAGTTGTGGTTTCTCCAGACTGGATCAGGAAGCGAGAGATATGGGTCTGGTAGTGAAAGAGGAAAAGACGAAATATCTCCGCTCATCAAACAAACAGTCATAGCATTCGCGACTTGGATCCCACATCACTGTTGACAGTCATAAATTCGAAGTCGTAGATAATTTCGTCTATCCAGGAACCAGTATCAACACCAATAATAATGTCAGCCTTGAAATCCAACGCAGAATTACTCTTGCCAACAGGTGCTTCTAGGCACTAGACAATTGGAAAGTAAAATCTTCTCTCGATGAACGAAGACCAAACAAAACAAGCCGCTCATCGTTCCCATCCTGTTGTATGGTGGGTAGGCATGTTTTATTCAATCCTTTACAATTAAGAAATTGCACAAAATTTGGTGACTTTTATTTAACAATACAAAAAAAGAAAGAGGCTGGCCGACAAGGGTAATGTTGGAAAATTTTACGAAAAAATACGATGACTTACAGAAGGTTTCAAGACAGGAGCAGACTTTTTTAGGACACGGAGAGGTGATCTAGTAATGGATGCCCAGTGTATATTGAATTTATGAAGGGAACACTTCTGCAGCCTCCTGAATGACAGCGACTATGAAACACTAGGAGAAGGTAAGCCCGAAACCCTAATCGAAGACGATGGAAAAGACGATTCGTTACCCGAATATTAAGAAGTCCGAGTAGCAATCAAAGCGGCGGTGACCGATGGATTACCGGCCGAGCTGTTCAAATACGGTGGTGAAGAACTGATCAGGTGCATACACCAGCTGGACGCATGTCTAACGGTTGGAATGTATGTGTGCTCTGCCCTATCCGCAAAAAGGGCGATCCCACAGTCGGCGCCAATTACCGTGAGCTAAGCCTTCTTAATATCGCATAGGTATAAGGTCCTATCCATCGTTTTGTGTGAAAGATTGAAGCCCACCGTCAAAAAACTGATTGGACCTTATCAGTGTGGCTTTAAGCCTAAACGTGCATCATACGCCAAAAAATGTAAAAGATCCTTAAAAACAGCCGCTTTGTCTGTATTTGGTATCCCCGCGAAACTTAAACGGCTACGCAAACTGACGTTAAGCAACACTAAAAGCTCTGTCAGGATCCGGAAGGACCTCTTCGAGCCGTTCGATACCAAACGAGGTTTCGGGCATGGTGATTCCTCATCGTGTGACTTCTTTAATTTATTTCGGAGAAAATTATAAGACCTGCAGAGCTAAATGGGGAAGATTCAATCTTCTATAAGAGTATACAACTGCTGGCATACGCGGATGACATTGACTTTATCAGCCTCAACGATCGCGCCATGAGTGGTGTTTTCTCCTGCATTCAAATAAACAGTCATGGCCTTCGCGACTTGGCTCCCATGTCAATGTTCAAAGACATAATTTCTAAGTCGTAGATAATTCCGTCTATCTAAGGACCAGCATCAGCGCCGATAATAATATCAGCCTTGAAATCCGGCGCAGAATCGCTCTTGCCAAAAGGTGCTACTTTGGACTGACCAGGCTATTAAAAAGTAAGGTCTTCTCTCGACGAACGAAAACCATTTGATCATCGTTCCCGTTGTTGTCGTTGTAGTAGCGGTTCGTTAACCCCGCTTAGGGAGAGTTTAATTAATCTAAGTCACCAAGGTCATCTAACGGGAGGTCTGTGAAACGTGCTATTTCGACGGGATCGGACCAGAAGGAGAGGGGGGTTAGATGTGTCGGTTTTAGGGGACATGTAGGGAGGTGGTTAGTGTCGTGCGGATATTTTCCACAGAACATACGTTTGGTATATTGTGGTCGAGTCTGGATAAGTAGGAGTTTAACCTGCTACAATATTCAGATTTAAGTCGTGTCAGTGTCGCGCGGATCTCTCGCAGCAGCTCGAGCTCTTCCTCTGCAACAGGTGGTACTTTGACTCCGTGTACGCCATTTACGGGAGGAGAGTCTTTGAAAGTGTTGGCTGACTCCTGGTGAGTGTTTGGTATAGGTGTTGCTGGGTGGTGGCCTTCATATCTAGTACTTCCTTTCTGATATGCCTGGGTGGAGGTTTAGCTTCAATGAGATGCCCATCAGAGTGCTTCCTACGGTAGCATCATAATAGGAATTGCATGCACAGCAAAGCATTATACTCTTTAGCTCGTAGCAAAGATGATTCACGATGCAAGTAATGCTCCCTTGACATCAGGAGATTTTCTGTCGCGGTCCTGAGGGTGGTGTTCTGGCAAGCCTGCAACTTCTTTACCTGCGTCTCGTTCGTCCCCGGCGTCCAGATCGGTGCAACATAGTTTAACGATCAGCCGGCCAATTGCTTTATAAGTTACCAGCAAAGTTTTTTTATCTTTGTCTTTAGTGCTGCGGTTTTGAGTATTTTGTTGCGGCTCTGGAGTTTTGCGGCAATTGCCGTCATATGGGGAGTGAAGGAGTACAGGCTGCCAAATGTGACTCTCAATATTTCACATCTAGTAGTAGCTTGTATTCCTTCGTCCAGCTGGTGAAAAGGGTAGCCGAGGATTTGGCCTGTTGGATTTCAAGGTGTATTGCAGTGAAGAAGTGGGACAGGTCGGTAAGATAGCCGTTCACTATCGAACAAAGGTCATCCTGGCCTGACGCCAATATGGGACAATCATCGTCATATGAGGTGAAGGAAACACTTTCTGGTGGAGGACGGAGTTTCGAAATAAAGAAATTAAACATTAGTGGGAAGAGGACACCACCCTACGGAACCCCTTGTTTAATTTTTCTTAGTTTTAATGTTACGTCTCAAAATTCTACCGATGATTGCCCATGGCGCCGATGGATTTGGAGGCGCGAGGCGCGGTTTGACAGTAGCCCAAAGATTGGTTGCCCCGGAGGAGAGATTGCAGGATTTTAAATATTCCGCTTGTGATTATTAACTACTCGCCGAATCTCCATATTTAAATCGCTGATTAGAGGATTGCCGGGATCGGCGGTACGAAGGGTGTCACATCTTGATGCTTAAACCGCCGCTTCCGTAGGGAAATTAGGGCGAATTTCCGCAATTCGGCCTGCCGGGATGAAGCAGGTGGCAGCGGTCACGACAATCTTGCGGAATGGACGTTCACCAGCAGTGACGCCTGATAGAGGGGGGAGAATACTGAAGGCGTACTGAGTAAATTCCGTGAAGCAGTCGAGATAATTACTGGTAAGTGGTCCGATGCTAGTGTCAGTATAGGCAGCCAGGTTATACTGTTTATCAGACCGGCACTTGCAATTGTCATGTCTGGCGAGCTTTAGCAATTACCCTCAACTCTGATGGGGGTATTATCATTCATTGGGAAAATGTCGGATCATCTATCTGTTTGGCCAGCTCCACTCCTCTACGGCAGTTTGACAGGCAAGAATGCCAAAGATAGTGTTTAAGCGACAGCTAAAACCAACGTAAAAATTTTCATGTAACTGCCGTGCGCGTGGAATTACCAGTCTGGTCCCACTATTTCCGTGTCCCATCACGCGCCAATTCCCTTATCCTTTTTGCCTTGAATTTCGTTAGCCGATCGACAGCTTAGCGGCGGCCGTTCGAGCTAACGAAATATCAATCTAAAATCTACAGCCCTAGCTCGCGCACGCGCACGGCAGCATTTAAAACGCGGATACTGTCAGCTAATTTTAAAACACTACTTTTGTGCTTAAATTAAATCAAATTCACGTAGAAAATTAGTGTAGCCTTTGTAATCAAACTAATTAAGTGAATAGTACTCAGACAAATCAAAGTGAAATAAACAAATGTAAAAATTTAATTGAACGAAAAATGTGCTTTTTCTTTGAAAATTCAAAATCATTCAAAAAAAGTTAATCTCACAATTCAAGATACATACATATGTATATGAACAAAGTGTCAAGAGTGTACGAGTATACATACACACATACAAAAAGGCTAATAACATCTTGCATCAATTCTACATCATCCCGAAAAAAGGAAGGCACTTCACCACAGGAACTTGCCACAACGAGCCCTGCATCACCACTTCATCACAGCACAACAACACAGCAAAGCAGCACTACAGCAACAAAACATACAAAAAGGGAAGTACCATAACACGCCAGGCCAAATAGTAAGTAGGCACTCCTTTAATTTCCAAAAAAAATATATATTTTCCCAATATATATTGGCCTTAATAGAAAACTGCAATCAGGACAATATTTTTCTTAAAACGGGAATTTTCTTCCCGCCAAAATTAACTAAAAAATCCATAAATTTTCTCCTATTTGCGGTTTTTTAAAGTCCGTAATTTTACTGAATTTTTATTTTTCTTAAATACGGTAGAAGAAGAGGTAAGCGCCAAATTTCTCGGCCATTAAATATATAATCGCGAAAATACAGCATCCAAACTGTATTAGTTTCGCTTATGTACAAACATACATACCCATATGTACTTATACCCAAAAATATAATTGCAGTTTTCTTACCTACTTACGGTGCCTTGCAATCTTTTTATGCATAAACACAAAATTCAAATCGTCTGCATTATAAGCTGGTCTCCATGGTTCAATGACCCATAACATACAGCTAAATCTAATTTGAGTTTCTTTAATTTGCCTACTTACGGCTCTTAGCAATTCCCCTATTGCAGACTCTAAGGTCATTGCCTTATTAACCTACTTACTTTACAGTAGATGTAAAGTTCAAAGCCCTTTAAAAAGAGCGACTTGTCAACAACTTGGGTAGCGGTTCCCGAGTTGAACGAACTCGACAGCGCATCAAAAGGAAAGAACTTACATACATACACTGAGCGCATAAAAAACAAAGAGTGTCATAATAACAAGTGATCGTCTCACTATAGCATTATCCGCCATTCCGTTTTGTGCGATATTCGTTCTCGACATTACAAGAGAAGCATATATTGTGTGTATGTTTGTCTTCAACATATTATTGTTTTATGCGCTCTCTTCGTAGCGCGAGCAGCTGAGGTCAAAATATATGTTGACATATACACATATGCACACATACGTATATATCATAATTCAAACAGCTGTTGTATCTGTTTACTATTGTCATATGCATACGTACATATTTAAAGGGTGGTTAAATTTTCAAGGGCCGATGTTCATTTTGAATAAAACACAAACTATTTAGGAAAGTATTGAAATTTTATTTTATTATGATATATTGGTATTACTCAATTATGTATGTAACAAAATATCGGCCAAATGAGCGCCGCGACCACGGCGGCACACCTCCATACGATGGTCCAAATTTTCGATGACGCTGAGGCATAATGGAGTTTCTATGCCGTTAATGTGTCGAATTATCTCATCCTTTAGCTCTTGAATTGTTGCTGGCTTATCGACGTACACCTTTTCTTTCAAATTACCCCAGAGAAAAAAGTCCAACGGTGTCAAATCACATGATCTTGGGGGCCAATTGACATCGCCATTACGTGAGATAACACGGCCATTGAATTTGTTGCGCAAAAGAGCCATTGTTTCGTTAGCTGTGTGGCAAGTGGCACCGTCCTGCTGAAACCACATATCGTCCACATCCATATCTTCCAATTGTGGCCATAAAAAATTCGTTATCATCTCACGATAGCGAACACCATTCACAGTAACTGCCTGACCGGCCTCATTTTGGAAAAAATACGGCCCGATGATGCCGCCAGCCCATAAACCGCACCAAACAGTCACTCTTTGTGGGTGCATTGGTTTTTCGACAATCACTCTTGGATTCTCATTCGCCCAAATGCGGCAATTCTGTTTATTGACGAATCCACTGAGGTGAAAATGTGCCTCATCACTGAAGATGATTTTCTTCGAAAATTTTCATAATAAGTCTGGATAACTTTAACACGTTGTTGGATTGTGTATCTCTCCATGGTTCAAATTGAGTAAGTCTGAAATAGAGAAATGTCAAATTAAATTCGCAAAAAAACTTGGCGTTTAGGTGTGGTTCACATTCAACATCGGCCCTTACAATTTAACCACCCTTTACATGATCATGCTAAATTTTTGACAAGATACAGGATCGTTTAATAACCCAATAGGGAATTTTTCTGTCCGCTGTTTTTAAACAAAATATATCATTTCGATATAATAATTAAATAATTAATAATTAAATCATTTTATTTTTTTTTTAATTTTATATAAATTATTTATTAAATATTTATTACATTTTACTTTTATCAATAGTACGTATATAACCCACGTTTATAAAAGTGAAAGTGTTTGTAATTTTTTTTATCCTTAATTTCTATTCGGAATAATTTCTTCCAGTGATTTAATTTTACAATTACATCAAATTAACTTAACGAAAAGTTGTGATTTCAAAAAAAAAAAAAAACAAACAAAGCCACAAATTTTTTTCAAATTTTTCTGTGGCATAAAGTGCATTGTTTTACTACAATAAAGCACGAAGTGTGAACATTCGATATTCATATAAACTCTATTCGAGTTTCACGGTTTTTCTTGCGACTATTAAATACATTCTTTCCTTTTAAATGCCAATTGGTCATAGTTTTACCAAAGGTACTAAGGAACCCAAAATGTCTGATTCCGAAACAAGAAACTCGAAGCCCCTAGCACAAAAATAGAATCGTCACAAACGCGCAGATCTAAACAGATCGATCCTTCCGCGCAACTTTTAATTTCACTAAGTGACAATGTGATTCGATACTGTTCTCGATATAGTGATTGCCCTATTCAGGATCACACGGAGACGTATCTAAAAATCAAAGACAAATCACTAGATGAATGTTGGCAAGAATTCGAAATGGTCTATAGAGAGGTTTGTTCAAAGCCCGACGAATGTCTGCCCGAAAACTTCAAAATTTCAGCAGACAATAAATACTTCACGTGCCATGACACGTATGAATTGACGAAGATAAAGATAGCGGACCAGCTCGAATTAATTCGAGCAGCTACTCAGCCGAGTCCACCTTCCCGTGTGGAACGAAATTCAGAAGAAGCTTCCTCTTCGAATATAAGCCTTAAAGTCCCAGCCTGCGACACAGAGACATTCTATGGGGGATATGAAGAATGGCCAGCGTTTCGTGATATGTTCACGGCGGTCTACATAAACCACCCTAAGCTCTCCCGTGCGCAAAAATTGTATCATCTCCGGTACAAAACCGAAGGCAAAGCTGGCTCAATCGTCAAACAATATCCATTGAGCGATGATAATTTCGAGCTATCATGGGAGGCATTACGGGCAAAATACGGAAACAAACGTATTCTAGTGGACAACCAAGTAAAAGTCACACTCTCGCTGTCCAACGTACAGACCGAAAATAGCGAGCAATTACAATGACTACAAACGAAAATAAATGACTGCCTGTCCGCCCTACATTCCCAAGGCGTATCGACAGATAGTTGGGATCCAATATTAGTCTACATATGCTTCTCGAAACTGCCTGAAACCACATTATCCTTGTGGGAACAATCTCTTGCATCTCGAAAAGAGCTGCCAGCATGGTCGCAAATGAACGATTTCCTCACTTCTAGAAATGAAGTGATGGAGCGTCTTAATCGGCTTCATCCAAGCCAAAACAAACCAAAACCAGTCGCCACCCAAAACACCGCTCATAATAGATCCTTTAACAGGGCACAATCATTTGTGGCGGAACAAAAAAGGGATAACACATGTCCGTGTTGCAATTCCCGACACCCAATGCCAGAATTTCAAAAAAATGTCGGTATCAAACCGAAATTTCCAGAATGGGTGGACAAATCATCCAATACTCATCCAAACTTTGCTCCTTGACTCTGGTATCATCCAAAACCAAGCAACGGATCAACGCCCAAGCCATCGTGCTACAAAAGCTAACGAGGCATTTGCCAACTTTTACCTTAAGTCGTAATACCTGGCAACAGTTCAACATCCTTGAACTTGCTGGCCCAAATTGCCATACACCAACTCAAACCGACATGGTAATCGGCAGTGACATACTTCCACAAATTCTCGTGGAAGGTGTACAAACGATTTGCGGCACAGTACTTCCCCAAAACACAATATTTGGTTGGATCCTTAGCGGTCCAGTAACCGAAAAAGTGGTGTCATTCTCGACACAAGTAGAAGAAATCTCAACTGATACACTTGGTGATCAATTGAGAAAGTTCTGGGAAGAGGAAGAAATTCCTCCAATTTCACAAATTTCAAATGAGGATCAAGCTTGCGAAAACATATACAAGCAAACCACGACTCGTGCCCCAAACGGTCGGTACATTGTGCGGCTTCCATTCCCCGCAAAACTCTGCAGCGCTTCAACAATTTTTTAGTATGGAGCGCACGCTTAAGAAAAAAGGACAGTTAAATATAATGTACAACAATGTGTTGCAAGAATATCTTGACCTCGACCACATGGAGTTCCCCTACCCGCGTGAAATAATCTCCAGTGGCAGCTATCATTCATTCTACTTGCCACAACATGTCGTTGTAAAACCGGATAAAGTGACCACTAAAGTTCGAGTGGTATTTAACGCCTCGAGAAAATCGAGCTCAGGCAACTCACTCAACGATGTTTTGTATACTGGTCCTACTCTCCAACCAGACCTTATGCTGCTCATTCTTCAATGGCGCATGTATAAGTTTGTATTCAACGGAGATATCGAAAAAATGTATCGTCAGATATTAATTCACGACGATGATAAACAGTTTCAGCGAATTATATTTCGTAAATCGGCTGAATCTCCTGTCACCGATTACTGCCTGAAAACTGTTACATTTGGGGTCAATTGTGCACCATACCTTGCCATACGTTGCATCAACTTGCAACGGATACCGAGGCAATATATCCACTGGCTGCACCAATAATACGAGACCAAACATATGTCGATGACATCTTATCCGGTAGTCATGACATAGACAGTGCTTCTGAATCACTTTTTCAAGTGGTCAACGCTTTGAAATCTGCTGGTTTCGTACTTAAAACATTAACGGCAAATAACGCCACTATACTGCAACAATATCCCAAAGAGGATCTGTTCGATTCAAACTTTCTGAAATTCAAGAGTGCTTCTAAAATCAAAACTCTGGGTATCCAATGGAACGCTCTAACCGACAAGTTTACATATACAATTCTGCCAGCTACTTCAGCAAATGCGGTCACTAAGCGACAAATTTTATCGTCGGTTGCAAAACTTTTTGACCCGGCAGGATGGCTGTCGCCAGTTATGATTCAAGCAAAAATTCTGTTGCAAGAACTCTGGCTAGACGGCACTGATTGGGATGAATGTGGTAAGCCCACAGCTTTGTCAAAATGGCACACCTTTGCAAAAAATCTGTCTGCCATTTGCGCAATTGAAATACCACGCTGGGTTAATTTCGCTCCGGTGCAGGACACCCAAATCCACGGGTTTTGCGATGCTTCGGAGAAAGCATATTATGCAACAATTTACATCCGCACACATGCTAACAATGAAATTACGTCCACCCTGCTTGTTGCAAAAGGAAAGGTAGTACCGTTGAAAACAGTAAACTTACCACGCCTAGAGCTGTGTGGCGCTTTACTATTAGCAAAACTGGTTGCAACCATTCAAAACCAACTCAGTTTACAAGCGTGCAACATATTTCTATGGTCAGATTCTGAGATCGTTTTGGCATGACTCGAGAAGCCACTATGCACATGGAAGACCTATGTATCAGACCGCACCTCTTAAATCCGAGAATATGTTCCAAGCGGTACATGGCGTCATGTTGCAAGCGAAGATAATCCCGCAGATCTTGGTACACGCGGCCGCAGGACTTAGCTGCCAATTCACTTTGGTGGCATGGACCGAAGTGGCTTTCCTGCCACGCAAATTCCTGGCCAAATTCAAAGGCCCGCAGCGCTTCTCCGCCAGAAAGGCGCAAAGTAGTAGCATATCACGCGCTTGAAGATGAGTCCGACTATCTAGATCGGTTTTCCTCATACTCTCGAGCGATTCGCGTGATTGCATACATGTTCCGTTTCGTGGACAACGTTCGAAGTAAGTCCAAGGGGCAACCATTAATCATCTTGCCACATCTAACACATAGTGAATGCCAAGCCGCAAAGAAGCGCATCATCGACATCATCAACAGCGCTATTTTCCTAGCGAAAAAGATGCTTTACGAGCTGAAACAGCCATCAACAAAAAGAGTAAACTACTCGTTCTGAATCCATTCTTGGATAAAGATGGACTACTTCGTGTGAATGGTAGATTGGCACATTCCACGCGGAGTTACAACGAAAGACACCCACTCATCATCCCAACTAAATCGAGGTTCTGCCACCTATATTTGAAGTTTATGCACGAACTGCTTCTTCACGCAGAGACACATTGTACCTAGTTAGTGATATGTAGTGAATGAAAAACAGTAGCAAAAATAAGGTTAATGTAGGAAAATGTTAAACAGGAATACTCCTACAAAAATGTCTTGAAACTGTTGTGTAAGTAAATAATTAATAAGTTTAGTGGGGAAAATAGTAAATTTTTTAAGAAAAAAAGATCATTAGTGCGCAATAAAAATTACGAAGTATGGCGGGGAAATAATTTTGATCATTGATATTAATCTTTCTATATACATATATTTACCTATATGTATATAAAAACAAATAAAAAGAAAAAAAAAACAAATCCACAATCCCAGGCTGACTACAACAACAACCGCGGAGCGCTTACCGTTATGCTGTCGTCGGATAACAGAAAAATGCAAGTCTCTCAGTTTCATTTATTATTACATTTTCTATTTCTATTCGTTTTATGTAAATATTCATTACACTAAATAAAAAACTGTAAAGAAGGAACAACGAAATATGCGAAACATTATTATATTTAGATTAGGTATGTCCTGAAATATTTTTTTCTTTCAGTAACTAATTTTGCTTTGCTCGGTTTACTTATATTTGAATGTTTTTTTCATTTAAAAACAACTTATTTAATATTTGTAAGGTACAATCTAAATATTTTAGTTTGTTGAAATTTTTTGAATTTTTGTTGAAGATATGTTGTTAGCTAACTTAAGAATACATTTGTTAACCTGATTAAAATTAATAAAAGTTGTAAAATAAATTATTAAGAAAATTTAAAGGTCCGAAATCTTTTGATGGTTGTGTAATATTGCATGGGGTTCTAAGAGACACCCTAAGAACCAAGGGTGAGTGGGCATGGACAGACCGGCAATCATTTTTAAACGAGTCTGTTTAGTTTTCGAAATCCTTAGCAAAGGCGGATAATAGTAATATCAACGAGTTGTTTATGTGTGTGTGGGTTTTCTTTTCACCAATGTGTTCATAATATCTTTTTTGTTTTGTTCACTTGAGCGGTGGTTTACCATGGAATATTTTATATTGTTAAGTAGTTATAAGCGAATCCACGATGACTGGACCTACTGGACGAAAACCAAGCCAGATGCATACAATCTCGTAACTGCTTAACACAAATCAGTAAGAAGTGTACAAATCTGAATGTTCCTAAGTTTTTAAACTTTACATCAATCACCAGTTTCATAACAAGTACCAGTAAGATATATTTAATCATTTTGCTTTATGGGGCTTCACATTCTTCTTGCTAACCGATTGTAGTTCAAGGAAATTTGTTTGTGAAGGCCATATGGTATATTTTACAACATAACCCTTCCTAAGACGTTAGTTTTATTTCTCAAAATTATTATGTATATAACAAAGTTTTAATTTTCAACCCCACTGTAATTTGTACCAGAACGAAATGGCAACATCTCTTCTAATTCGTTGTGTTTTGGACTATTAGGTATATGGAATTTGGATTGTAATAGGCTAAATGCTAGTCTTTCTTACCGATACTTACAATCTAAGGTATAACTAAGTTAATTTTTAAATGGTCACAATTGTAACATTTTTGGAATTTATAGAATGTGTTCTTTTACATTCTTACAAACTATTGAATTTACTTTGGCGAAAAAACCATTGAGAATAATTTCCACCAGCAAGGATTTTGACAAACACTTAGGTATATATACAATCATCAATCGAAAGTAGAACCAAAATTTTTTTTTAACAGTGGTAAGCGTAAAATAATTTCTGAGAGATTTACCATCACAATATTCAATACCTAGCATTTTGACAACTGATTTTCTTCCACGATATTTTTTTTTTTTTGCATGGAACATTGTACATTTACATTGATATATGAGTGCATAGATATTTTATACTTTTCTCCATATAAAGATTTGTAAATTTAAATGTGAAAGCATTAAAATGTCTGCCCGCCATAGTACCGAAAATTTATCTTTTAGTTGTACCATATGTCAGGAGAATATATTGGATAACGAAGAGGTTTTGCGGACAAAATGCTCTCATTTATTTCACCGAACGTGTTTATTAAATTGTGTTTATTAAATTGGCTGCAACTCTCAAGACAGCCGGTTCTACGCACCGGAGTTAACCCCGTTTAGGTCAAAAGGTAAAATTAGTTTAAGTTCGCCATCGGAGCAACACCTCGCAGCTGGGTTGCTTCAAATCCTTCTCATCAGGTCTGGCGTCGAAACCAACCCTGGTCCAACGGATTACTTCTGCTGCGTGTGCACCAAAAGACTCCACCACTCCTCCACCTCGGTTAGGTGCAACCAGTGCAATGGTTGGAGTCATCTTAAGGTCTGCTCAGGCCTTAAGACACATAGGGAGTGGACCACACGTTATGTGGCCCCATGCTGCCAACGCCCAAGTGCGCCCTCAGCCTCCACGGCAGTGCCTTCAGCATCCTTACCCACTTTGGGTAACCGCAGACCTCCACGGTCTCTCGGAGCTCCCCGCAGCATGACTCCCGCCAACCCTCACCCCCTTTCCCTCCCACAACCAGCTCCTCATCCTCCTCCCGTGCAGCTCCTAGTCCCCCGCACAGTCTGTTCCGTGTGTCACACCTTAGTACGTCGGAATGTGACCTCAGTCAGATGCAATTCTTGCTCGGGCTGGTGTCATTTTCGGACGTGCTCGGGCCTGCGCACCACCCGTGAGTGGAGTGATGCGTACGTTGCCCCTTGCTGTAGGAGTCTGCCCCCGCCTGTTAACATGACAACACCGCCAATCAACACCAACGTGCGGAACCAACCTCAGCGGGTATTACAGCAGCAACACACGTCATTCACGCACCACTCTCTCACCCGCCGCATCACGAACGTTCCCCCGAGACGGACTCGACTCCTTCAATTCAACTGCAACGGACTCCAGGGGAAGATCGATGAGATAGTCGATTATATATGAGCCGTGAGCATCTGTCAATTGCTGCGATCCAGGAAACTAAGCATTCCTCCCGTTACAAGTTGCCCAGTTGGATATAGCCCTGATATAGGTGCGCTACTCAGAAGCGAAAACCGTTTGGTTTTGGGCGACTTTAACGCGCACCACGATCTTTGGCATTCTAGCCTGTCAAATGACCGTAGAGGAATGGAGCTGGCGGACCAAGCTCTGGGCTACAGTCAAGTCGCTGTCTAACCCGACGAGACGCGATGACCGGGTGGAAATTTCATTCGGTGGTCGCGCCTCGTCGGACCCGAAGAGATGCGCGAGCTACTTTAGCCGGCTTTTTACACTGCATCCTTCGGTAGACAAAGCGAAACGACGTGTAACCCGCCGTATGCGCAAATTGCCAAACACAAGCGCGGTGCTTGATTTCTCCAGAGAGGAGGTTCAGGGGGTTATCGGGAGGGCGAAAGCCTCCAAATCCATCGGCCCTGACGGAATAAGCATGCTGATGCTAAAACATCTCGGACCAGCGGGAGCAGAATACCTTACCAAGGTTCTCAATTTATCTTTGACCACCGTAATCATACCAGATGTGTGGAAAAACGGTAGTGTGGTCCCGTTACTTAAACCGGGGAAACCAGCGAACAAAGGAGAGTCTTATCGGCCGATAACTCCCCTCTCCCCAGTAGCAAAGACTCTTGAGGCCTTGCTGCTGCCGACATTCACTCACCATCTGCGTCCAGCAGCGCATCAGCATGGCTTCCGAAAAGTGCACAGTACCACAACAGCACTTAACGCCCTAAACACCCAGGTGGTCAATGGCCTGAACCAAAACCGACCCTGCGCGAGAACTGTCCTGGTAGCACTGGATTTGTCAAAAGCTTTTGACACTGTCAATCATTCAGTGCTACTCAGTCACATTGAGGAATCCTCATTACCGCCGGGGTTGCAGAGGTGGTTCATGGGCTACCTGAGTGGTCGTCAATCATCGGTCATATTCCGCGGTGAAACATCTAAATTGAGGAAAATTAAACAGGGGGTTACGCAGGGTGGTGTACTCTCCCCGCTACTGTTTCATAAACCTCGTATGCCGATGATTGCTCGATATTGGCGTCTGGCCAGGATATTGATAGCCAATGTTCGAAAGTGAACGGCTACCTCGCCGATCTCTCCCGTTTCTTCACTGCACGACATTTGAAAATACAGCCGACGAAATCCTCGGCTACCCTTTTCACCAGCTGGACGAAGGAGTACAGGCTAGAACTCGATGTGAAAGTTGATGACCAAAAAATTCCAACTAAATATAAACAACCCTAAGATTTTAGGGGTCACATTCGATAGCCTGCACTCCTTCACTCCGCATACGACCGCAGTTGCCGCAAAACTCCAGGGCCGCAACAAAGTACTCAAAGCGCTAGCCGGCAGCACATGGGGTAAAGATAAAGAAACCTTGCTGGCAACCTACAAAGCAATTGGCCGGCCGGTCGTAAACTACGCTGCACCGATTTGGGCGCCGGGGACGAACGAGATGCAGTGGAGAAAACTACAGGCCTGTCAGAACACCACCCTTAGGACGGCGAAAGGAAACCTCCTGATGTCACCGGAGCACCACTTGCACAGCGAAGCATCTATGCTACGAGTTAAGGAGCATAATGATTTGCTGTGCAAGCAGTTCCTGTTGGGATGCCACCGCGCGGAGCACCCCAGCAGGCACCACTTAGAAGCCGAGCCTCTACCTAGGCGCATCAGGAAGGGAGTACTTGACCTTAACTGCACCATACAGCATCATTTAAAACAACCGCTGGACAGGACGGCTTACCGACAGGCGCTGAACGCCATTCACCAGGAGTCTGTCAGCACCTTCTTGGACTCCCTTCCAGTGAATGGCGTACTCGGAAACAAACCACCACCAATTGCAGACAGTGAGCTCGAGCTGCCTCGAGAGACCCGAGTGATCTTGGCACGGCTAAGATCTGGATACTGTAGCAGGTTAAACTCCTACATATCCAGACTCGACCCCAGCATACCCAACGTATGCCCTGCATGTGGAGAGTCCCCGCACTACACTAACCACCTCTTCACATGCCCCCTTAAATCTACTCATCTAACCCACCTTTCCCTTTGGTCCAACCCCGTTCTGGACCTCCCGTTAGATGACCTCGGCGACTTAGACTAATGATACCTGCCCTAAGTGGGGTTAGCCAGCCGCTACTACAACAACTCAACAACAACATTAAATTGGCTGAAGAAAAATTCTTCATGTCCACAGCGCAGAACTGTGTGTAATAGTAAAGAGTTGGAGCAACGGACCACTGGCGTGAGAACCAGATCACAAGCTGTTTTTATAACCGATGATTAACCATCTACTTCACATGCTTTACAAGCCAACATTAATCCTTTAATAGAAGACGTTTCATTACCTAATCAAAGCAATGCTGAATCGTCGCCGGAAATTAGAGGTGAAGAGGGACGTCTACATAGTATAGTTTCTGCCATTATATCGGCTAGACAAGCTCATATGTTTGAAAATGTTGAAAATAGAATTGTACAGATAGTTGAACAAAGACGATACTATTAGTGCTATAGGTAGGCTGAATTTAAACACAGGCCAAGGACAAGACAATGACAATGAAAACCGTAATTATAATAACCGTAACCGATCTTCTGATAATATTCGACGAGACGTACCAAATACTAATGAAAGTTTCAGCTCCAATGGCTTATTCCACAGGCAGCTCGAAAATATGCAGTTTAAGCGAAATTTCCAACGACATTCAATTTGATGATGTCGTTGAATGTAAATACCATATGAATGAAATTAATGAAGTCACAAGACGAGTTATTTTCAGCAAATTGGTTTGTTGGAATTGTCAACATGGAAGGGAATCGTTTCTTTGATTGCGTGAACGAGAAAACAATATTTTGTTACGGCTGTGGTGCTGCTGGTATTTATAAGCCGAACTGCATTAATTGCCATCTCGGCACTTTAAAATTAAATGTTAGTTTTAAAAATAAAAATGAATTAATTAACTTCTATATTGCACCTAGTTTGTCACAAGAAATTATTCTTGGTGTAGATTTTTGGAAGAAGTTTGAAATAGCACCTAGTGTAATTTCACAAATCGATATCGAAGACAGATCAAGTAGTTTTGAAATAGAGTTAAATGGAAACCAGAAGTTAGTACTTGAACGCATTAAAAATCTATTCCCATCAAACGAAAGAGAAGACCTGGGAAAAACATCGTTGATGGAACACTAAATCCAGTTGGAGTCGAATACCAAACCCATAAAACAAAGATATTTTTCCATCTCGCCCACTGTACAGATACAAGGCAATGCCATTTGGTTTATGTAATGCGCCACAGACATTGTGCCGTCTAATGGACCGCGTTGTTCCTTTTAATTTGAAAAATCAGGTATTCGTATATTTGGATGACCTCTTGATCGTTTCCGAAACCTTTGACATACATATACAAGTCCTAACAGAAATGGTTGACGCAGGGTTGACCATAAGCATCCAGAAGAGTAAGTTTTGTATTAAGCAATTGAAATACCTAGGGTAAGTAAGGAACGGGACACTTTGAGTTGATCCTGATAAAGTATCTGTCGTAGCAAATTATCCTCCACCCACGTCAGTGAAGCAACTTCGGCATTATCTCGGTATGGCCGGATGGTATACGTGTAGGAGATTCGTAGATAATTTTGCTGCCGTCACGACACCTTTGACAGAGTTATTGAACAAAGGTAGAGGGTTTAAATGGAACGAAGAGGCACAGAAAGCGTTTGATATTTTGAAAGAAAAACTTTCGACGGTTCCAGTTTTGAATAATCCAGATTACAGCAAGCCTTTTATCATGTGATGCTAGCAAGTTAGGCATAGGTTCGGTTCTATCTCAGATGAATGAGGAAGGAGAAGAGGTTCCTGTAGCATACTTCTTTCATAAGCTCAGAGTAACTATAGCGTTACAGAACAAGAATGTTTGGCTGTTATAATGAGCCTTAAAAAGTTTCGTGCATATGTGGAGGGACAGTAGTTTACAATAGTCACGGACCATGCAAGTCTCCAGTGGCAAATGAAGCAACCGCTCTGGCAGATTAGCACGTTGGTCCCTAAGACTTCAAGGCGTCAAATTTAAGATTAAATATCGTAGGGGGTCTCAAAACGTCGTACCGGACTGTTTATCAAAACAAAATTTTGCAGACATTTCTGTCATAGAAGTTTCTCGGCTTATTAATTTGCTATCTGAAGAATTTGCAAGTGTTTAGTATGAAAAACTTAAAAGATATATATGCGAAAACAAGGAACGACTACCTGATTTGGAAATTGTAGATAAACACGTTTATAAGCGTACCGAGTATGCAAACGGAAACGATGAAAGCGAGAAGTTTAACTGGAAGCTTTAGGTTCCGAAAGGACTAGTTCGAGAAGTGATTAAAAACGCTCATTTACAACCAAATAAATGCCATGGAGCGGTTGACAAAGAACTTTTATTGGCCTAACTTAACCGTATATGTCAAAGAATTTATTTCAAAATGTGAGGTTTGTCATCAAAGTAAGGCAGCTAATGTCCCTTTGCGTTCTCCCATGACAGGACAATATGTAGCCAAACGACCGTTTCAAAAAATTTTTTTATGAATTTTCTTGGACCATATCCGCGGAATATCGGTATTCTAATCGTCCTTGATCAACTTACAAAATTCCCATTGTTTCAACCTATAAAGAAGTTTACTTCAAACGTAGTTTGTGACCACTTACGCAGTAGTGTATTCTCAATTTTTGGGACACCAGAAATAATAGTGTGTGACAATGGCAAACAGTTTAAATCTACCCAGCTTTCAAATTTTCTTAAAGATAGAGGAGTTCGTCACATTTTCACAGCACTTTACAGCTCACAAGCAAATGCCAGTGAACGTGTTAACCGGTCAATCATTACTCGATTTGGTTCCTACAGAGAACGTATAACATAGAGAAGGTTCAATTGCGGACCAGTGCGGAAACTGTCAAAACCGAAGTCGAGCCATGATAGCGTATTTCACCACCGGCACAGAAATTAACAGAATTCGTCTATAGCGCTTAACATTTTGGGCATAGAAATAAAAGTTATGCTCTGAAATGTAATTCTCTGGTTTTAAATAACATTGCTATATGTTAACTTCAGAGAACGAATTTTTATATGTTTGTTATCAAAATAAAGGAAAAAAGGATGAAATAACAAAATTTTACTAATATATTTCTTATATCCTTGCCTTCCCGCATGCACCTTATCGACAAGATGAATTGTGGGGGCGAGGATTTGGTGCTAAAATTCTAAGATATTCTAAAAGTTTCAGAAAACTCCATAATATTCTAGATTTCAATGAAGGAAAGTAGACGAAGCATAGAATCAACACAAAATGTTCATCTACAAACAGATTCCTCAAGTCGAAGTCAAATTTTAGCAAAAATACAAAAAATGCTGTTGAGCTCACTTCGAAGTGAAAACCCATACATGCAAGCAATTTAAAATGGATACGCAAAACGCACACAATCTTAATAAAGCCCGAGCCCTTCCTCTTATACCCCGCCATCCACAAGCTATTTCTTCGCGACAAGCACAAAATTTTTGCTAGATTTCATATTTTTCGCTTTTTTGTGTAGGAATTCAGGTACAGTAAATTTTGTATACCACGAATATATCAATCACTAATCAACAGCTATAGGAGTGATTCTTAAATAACTTCTAGATTTTAAATTGTTATTATTAAAAATCTTTAATTGTTTTAAGTTATTAAATATTTTTAAGTAGTACTCCTATATTTCATAATTAAATGTGTATTAATTTAATAATAGAAGAAGTGATAGAAATTTTAAAAGACACCTTTATATTTTATAATTAATTCCTCATTTCTATTAAATTTTATGTTTTTTCGAGTCGCTAAACTTAAATTAAATTAAAAAATGCTTGTCTAAAAATAATGAGACTTTTTTTCTAAACATTTGTTTGTTTGGCATTCATTTAAAATACGTTTTGTAATTATAAAGAAAAGATTCACTCTATCGAGAGCGCGATTTGCTGTTATCGAAAAAGACACACTTTGGTTTGTAGGCGAGTCGCATGCGGGGAGATATGTGCTGCTGCGCAGCTCGTTTATTTTTTTTTTTTTGTTTTAATGTTACTTCATCACCGTTCAGCAATGTGAAGATTTATTTGGCCAGCTATAAAGCTATATCGCCAATACCAATTCTCTTATTTTGCAATACTTTTATAGGTTAATGTCAATTTCCTTTAGGAAATTGGAGATGGCTTGATAGTTTCCGATGTTTGTTTTTTGACAGAAGTCGATTATCGATGTTGTATTTTGCAGAGATGGGTACCTGTTTCGAGTGTTTGTGGATTTACTACACTGAAAAATTATGTGATTTATGTTTTCTTGTGCGTTACATGTTTCGCATTTGTCCTCATTGTAAAAATACATTTTGTGGAGCGTGGCTTTACAAAAGGTGTTGTTTGTCAGGATCCGGTTGAATTGTTTTATTTGGATAGCATTCATTTTAATGGTTTTCTTATGGAACCATGTATGTTTTGTTAGTTCTGGATATATTGCGCCGTAGATTCTGCCTTTTGATGTTATTTTCTCTTTATATTCCTGGTTCCATTCTTCTTTTATTCTATTTTCGATTTCTTTTATTGCATCTTTGGTTGTCCACTTTATACTTAGTCGTAGTCCGTCTTGACCCACTTTGTTATTGAGGACAATATTGGAATGGGCTGGGATGTGGAGGATTTCGAGTGTTTCAATTGATGAGGTGTTTGTTATATCTACAACGTTGATTCTTATGTAGCTGACGCTATCATTGTCCTTAATTTTTAATATTCCGCTTAAGCTGTCTGTTAGGATCGCGACTTTCACGAATCCTTTCTGAATGGCAAATTCTACGGCTTTCTCTATTGCCAATAGTCCTGTTGTCATTGATGATAGGTTTTTGATACTGTAGAAGGATTTGGATGTGTTTGTTTTTTCGTGTAAAAATGCCGCTCCGGGATACGTTACTTTTAACTGATCCATCAGTGAATATTATTTCGAATTGGTTTATTTCTAGTTGTTGTATTTTTTCCCTGAATGTTGTGTTGATGACTGATTGGTTTGCTTCTCTTTTGGACTTGTAGGTGGTCTTGAAGAATTTTGTGTCTATTTTTATTTTAATGGTATGGTTGGTTGTGTTTTTAATTGGTGCAATGTTAAATAGAACTAGTCTGTATTTATTGTTTATTCTGGAGTAGTTTGTTTTATTGTTGAGTTGGTTGTTAATTATCATTCTTTTGGCGGGTAGGTTATACGCTATGCATTTAACCATGGCTAATTCAAATCTATATTTCGGTGGCAGTTCGGCTGCCATGTGGTATATGACGTGGGTTGGCGATGTTCTTATTAAACCTAGACATCTTCTTATGTTTGCTTTGCAGCAAGTATATATTTTTTGGAGGGCGGTTTTGGACATATTTGTGAACGTGGACGCTGCATAGTCCAATTGGGCCCTGGCGAATGCCTTGTAAAGTTGTAGGGCTTTTGCTGGTGTTATACCAAAGGTACATCCGCTGACGATGTTTAAGAATCTGCATGTGTTATTGGTTTTGTTCACTATATGGCTTACGTGTTCTGTGCATGAGTTTGATGCTTATGAATCTTCCTAGATACTTAATATGCCGCACTTGCTCTAGGTATGTATTGTTTAATTTAATGTTAATTTGGGTGTTTCTTTGGTTGAAGTATATTGTTTTTGTTTTATTAATATTTATTGACAAGTTAATTCTCCTGCCCATATTTGTAAATTCTTGTATTTTTTTCCTCCAGTTTACTTTGAGCTTGTTCGTATTTGCAGCAGACTATAAAGAAATCATCTGCGAATTGGAAGAGAATACGGTTGTCGTCGTTTATTTGATTGAATAATGTGGGACTGAGTCCGCTGCCTTGGGCCAGCCCATTTTCTGTAATGATTTTTTGCTGGTCGATTACTAGTATTCTTCTTCTCAGGAATGATGTTATCCAATTTATCGCCTTTGGGTTTAACTGGGCTTCTATAAGTGCCTGTTGTAGGGTATTGACATCGACTGCATCGTAGGCCTTTTCCACGTCCACACAAGCAGCCATTACTTGTTGTTTTTTGTCTTTATGGAATGATATTATGTTTATTAGGTCATTTATACCTACATTGCGCTGTTAAGTGGTGTTTTCTGAAGCCGTATGACCTTTCCGGGATACTTTTGAACTGCGTATTTTTGTTGTCTATGTGCAGTTTGAGGATTCCCTCTACGGATTTTGCTAGCACTGAGATTAATTAAGCATATTGGGCGATAGTTGTAAATGTTGGTTGGGTCAGTGTCCTTTTTATGTATGGGTATTATTTTGATTTCCCTCCATTTTTCGGGGATTATTCCTTCTTGCCAGACTCTTATTAACAGTTTCCATAATTTTTCTTGTTCCTCAGGCTGAAGTAGAGAGAGTAGTTATTGGTGTTTGATGTAATCGGTGATGTGGCTATGAATTCTAAGTATTTATATTGCTCTATTGGGTTCCATGAGTTTCTTATGCTTTTCTCGCATCGATATTTTTTTATATTGTTGATTTTAGAACACATTTCTTTTATATTTTTGGTTTCTAACGTTTGTTGAAGTTCTTTTTCTTTTGTTCCTTGATGTGTAGTCTTAGATTTCTTTCTGCTGTGTATAGCATACTATACATTGTTTTCTATGGTTTTGTATTGGTTGTATTTTTTTCTTGCGGCGTTTCTTAGTCGGAATAGCCTTTGGGATTCCTCTGTCCACCACTGTTTTGGAATGTAATTATTATTGTCCTGGGTGAAAGTATCCTTTAGTATGTTTGTTGTTATTTTCTTAGGCTTATGTTGGAATGTGAATTGGTCCGTTAAGGTGATGATAATTGGTTTGTGGTTACTGTTGGTTATTTTGTTGTAGGTTTTCCAGTTATATTGCATATAGTTGTTGATAAATGTTACGTCTACCGCTTGAGAATTTGATGGATTTTCTTATGTAAATTCCCACTCCACCGTATCCATCTTGTCTGTTTGTAAAGGTATAATTGTAGCTTTTGAGACTTATTTCTTTGTTGCTATTTAGCCAGGTTTCTGATAAAATAGCAATATCTATGTCATTGTTGTGCATAAAGATTTCTAGTAGTTCTTTGTTTCCTTGTTTTTTCAAACTTTGTATGTTACATTGCAAAATTTTTAATGTTGCTGTAATGTTACGGTGTGTTATTGCTAATTTACCATAAGTCTGTATTGACTGTCATTTGTTTTAATGTGTTTTGAATAGTTACTAATGAATCATATATGGCTTTATTATTATTGTTGTGCTTTGCGTTAAGCAATTGTTAATAGTTTGATTTATTTTCATTGTGCAATCGTCTTGTTTTTGTATGAATCTATCCAAGCTGGTTGGTTAGGCAGTCATTTTAGCATTTGTGGAGGTTGGCGTTTCCTCTGTTGCTTTTCTCCACTCGTTTATTGTTTGTAGTGCATTTTTTTCTTCTCTTACTCTGTTGTTGTTTATTTTCGCTATTTTAGCGTATGAAAAATGCTGATGCAGATGTTTCACTGATTCTGCTGTGTTGTTGTACGTTGTTGTTTTATATTTTTTCTGTATCTGTGGGAATTCTGTATCCAGGGTGGTGTTATCGTTAAGTATTTCAAATCTGTTTCCTAGAATGTTCTTATATTTTATTCTTGCTTCCTGGTTTGTTATGTTTTTGATGGTATAGGCTTTAACTCTCGCCGGGCATTCTTTGTCGGTCGCTTCCTGATTTCCTTTGCAATTTACACATTTGACGCTTGTGCAATTAGCGTTATTGTCGTGTGATTTTCCACACTTAGGGCATATCGAATTTCATTGTTTGCAGTGCTGCGCGAAGTGGTTGAAACGGAAGCACACATAACATTGTGCGAATGCTACGTATGGTTTCATTTGGATTTTTGTGTACAGGAATCCTTCTTCCGTAGGGATTTCTAACCCATCGAAGATTATTTTTACTTTGCGGGTTGGGTTTTTCATTCCATCTTTTGTCCTCATTACTCTCATTACACGTATGATTTTGATTGGCGATGTTATGTCTTCTTGTAACTCTTCTTCTGTGATATCCGTCGGCACATCGAATAATGTTATTCCTATTTTGGAAACAAAATGGGCAAAAATTCTCGCCTCATATTGCTCGTTGTTTAGCTCACTGAAATTGTTGGCTGCTTTGCTGTTTTTGAATGTGATCTTACACCTACCGTAACTGATTTTCGCAATCTCGATCACATCTTCAACTTTATTTTCTTGAATAAGTTTGCTGACTCTTATTGCGTTTATTGGTGTTCTCTCGCTTTCTTTCTTAGTTTTTTTTTTGTCTAGATAGACTATGAAAGGGCCTTTGTGGTTGTCGTTATATATGAAACTTTCGCGCGCCATTTTGTTTGTCCTCGGGTCTGAGTTTGTTGCCTTGCTTGTGATTTGTTTGGTTGTGGTTTTGTCGGCTTTCATATACTATTTTTGGCTGAGGAGCCCCTTTGCTCCTCGCCCTCGTGGTGCATTTCGTCTGTTATCACTATTTTTCTTTATTCACCTTTTCCTTTGTATTTTGTTTGAACTATATTTATTTAACTACCTTCTGCTCAAATATAAACTGCTCAATAAAACAAAAACGGTTAATTATTCTTCAATATTTATTTTATCCCCTTCAAAATAGTCACCATTAGAGGCGATACACATATGCCACCATTTTTTCCAATCTTCATAACACTTCTGGTAGGCCGCTTTAGGTACGGCTTTCAGTTCCTTCTTCGAATTCTCTTTTATGACTTCAATCGACTGAAAATGCTTTCCCCGAAGCTGCAATTTGAGTTTGCGGTACAATATTTACGTTGTTTTCGGTCAAATAATCGCTTACAAGACGAGACGTATGAGCTGGCGCATTATCATGATGTAGAAACCATGACTTTTTGTCCCACAAATCCTTCCTTTTGAGACGAATATTCTCACGCAAACGCTTCAAAACGGATAAATAATATTCAGCATTAACGGATTGACCTTCTGGAAGGAATTCCGAGTGCACAACACCTTGGCTATCAAAGAAAACAGTGAGCATAACTTTGATTTTCGATCGACTTTGACGTGGTTTTTTGGGTTTCGGCTCATTTGGAAGGCGTCATTCAGATGATTGCTGGGCTGTTTCAACGTCGTATTCATAGACCCAAGTCTCGTCACCAGCTATGATGTGCTGGATGTCCGTATCACTCATTGTGAGCATTTCCTTGGCGACAGTTTTGCGTTCCTCTTTTTGAAGAAAATTCAACAATTTTGGAACAAGTCGAGCAGACACACGTCTCATGCCCAAAACATCGTGAATAATACTATGAGCGGATCCATTTGATATGTTGAGCTCACTAGCTATCTCTCTTTCAGTCACACGACGATTTTCCAACGCAATTTTCTTTACTTTTTCGACGTTTTCTTCGTTTATTGACGTTGCTGGACGACGATCATGGGGCAAGTTCTCCAGCGATGTACGGCCGTCCTTGAACGACTTATACCAATCAAAAATACGTGCACGTGATAGGCAAGACTCCCCATATGCCTTCTGCAACATTTTCATTGCGTCCGTCGCACTTTTTCCATTGGAATAACAAAATTCCAAACAAACTCTTTGCTCAACGTTAGTTTCCATAGTAAAATTCGAAAAAACACACTCGAAGTTGACTTGTTGATAGTGCCGTAAAAAAAAACTATGTGACAGATCGCGCTCAAATTTGACATGTAAACATATAACAGTCCTGCCAACCTAAGCAAAAAAAAAGTATGACCATATGACTTGTCCTTGTCGAGTTATGGATAAAGTCTTTGTATATTTTTAACCGGTTTGTAGCTGATAGTTTCCGCATACACGTCTACTCGCTGTCGCGTCTGAATGCAGAATGCGCAGCTCGTTTAGTAGACGGTGCGCCGGCGTTCGTCTTGAGAAGGACTTTTTTGTAATTGAACTAGCAGCGGCCATTCGAATAATGTTGTCATGGTGATGGCGTGGTTTTTTTTTGCTAGATGCGTACGTTTTTGCTTGCTCTTACTACACATATATGTACATGTATATATACACGTATATGTATATGAACGCACGCTTATATGTTATTGCATGAATGAGTTTTGGCTTGCTTACTTATTTCGATATTTACCCCGAAAATATATATTTATAGAATTTAATCAAATATTTTTTAATTTGCCTATTATCATGACTACCATTAATTTTATTTAAAAAAATTAAATTATTTAAAAATTAATAAAATTCTGAAATATGGAAGTATATAAAAATCATATCATTTGGTAAATTACAAAAATATTTTATGAATTTTAGAAATTACAATAAACAAAAGATGATAATATCAGAAATTTCTGATAATAACCATATGCATGCTTACATTTATATGGCAAAGGCTTATTAATTTCTCATTTATTTTGCATGTATTTTCTCATTTTACATACTCACTGTTAAGGACCATTCGTTGTGGAATAAATACTTAGCTGAAATAGCGGAAGCTTTTCGTAGTTCTGTTCACCAAGCACTTGGACAGACTCCTTATTAGGCGTTATTTGGTCAGCAGATGTTGTCAAATGGTCAAGAATATGACCTCTTACGAAAATTAGAATCATTTAATGGTGAAGTCTGAAATAGGCATTCGAAATTACATTAATACGAGAATCCATAAACAAACGTATTAGACGAGAACATAAAAAGTCTGCACAGTGGTATAATTTGAGGAGTTCAGTCAATAAATTTACTATCGCAGACTTAGTGTACCGTTGTAATTTTATGTTAAGTGACGCTTCAAAGAAATTTTGCGCAAAATTCGCACCAAAATTTGTTACAAGTAAAGTAAAGTACAAGACGAAGATACATTGAAAATTAACTTTTGCCACCAAAAGGACAGAAAACCGAGAAAAATTGAAGTCTGCAACCTTCCTTCAACTTTTGCAGTTGTGCCGCATAATTTGCCTTGTGTTATGTTGCCTATGTATTTATATTTTTATTGCAAATAGTATTCCTATTTTTCCGTGTAAGTAGAAAAAAAAAATATTTTGTGGTAGAGAAAAGATTGTACAAGATTTAGTTTTGACGTTTTGTTTTCTCCACCTTGACATATATTTTTCTATATCTTTAACACAGCTCTGTTAATAGAAAAAAGTCAAGTTAGTAAAGAAACCCAAGAGTTTACGTTAGCGGACTCTTTCTTTTTACATTGGATTTCAAGCGGAGCAGATCTTTTAAGTATAATTTCAAGAAAAAATATGCAAGTGTATTCTTCGATTGAAGTCAACTCTAATAGAAAATTATTATCTTTGGAACAAAAGGACCAATTTAATAAGGTTTCTTAATTTTTGGGCGTGATTGGGATTAAAATGCTCCATGTGCACAGATATCTAGGCTAAAGTTATCCTCATGGCACATCTTTTTAAATTCAAAATCATTTCAATGCGTTCAACTTACAATTTCATTCGGGTTCCTGCATAACCACACTTTGAATTGGTGAAATTGCGTTAGCCATGTTCGTCAGTAGTACACATTAACTTGAAGTAAGATTTAAGGAGGAATTTAGTGAAATTAACTTTAGAACGAAAAATAATTAAAATTAATATAAATAAAATTCCAGACTAAATATTTATAAAGATTAACTAAATCCTAATTTTTATAAATAATGTACAAATTAATAATTTCTTAATTTTCCAATAATAAATATGATCTTCATAACCATGTTTAAAATGATAAGCATATGTCACGCTAATTCATGTACATTAAACCATAAAGGAGGCAATTTTGCAGAGAAGATGGCTTAGATATGTTAGGAGAAAATATTAAATATTAGTTCCTTTCGCACATTGTACCTAGTAAGTGATATGTAGGGAATGAAAAACAGTAGCAAAAATAAGGTTAATGTAGGAAAATGTTAAATAGGAATACTCCTACAAAAATGTCTTGAAACTGTTGTGTAAGTAAATAATTAATAAGTTTAGTTGGGGAAAATAGTAAATTTTTTAAGAAGAAAAGATCATTAGTGCGCAATAAAAATTACGAAGTATGGCGGTGAAATAATTTTGATCATTGATATTAATCTTTCTATATACATATATTTACCTATATGTATATAAAAACAAATAAAAAGAAAAAAACAAAAACCTCAATCCCAGGCTGACTACAACAACAACCGTGGAGCGCTTACCGGTATGCTGTCGTCGGATAACAGAAAAATGTAAGTCTCTCAGTTTCATTTATTATTACATTGTCTATTTCTATTCGTTTTAAGTAAATATTCCTTGCACTAAATAAAAAAATGTAAAGAAGGAACAACGAAATATGCGAAACATTATTATATTTAGATTAGGTATGTCCTGAAATATGTTTTTTCTTTCAATAACTAATTTTGCTTTGCTCGGTTTTGAATGTTTTTTTCATTTAAAAACAACTTATTTAATATTTGTAAGGTACAATCTAAATAATTTTAAACGATTCTGTTTAGTTTTCGAAATCCTTAGCAAAGGCGGATAATAGTAATATCAACCAGTTGTTTATGTGTGTGTGGGTTTTCTTTTCACCAATGTGTGCATAATATCTCTTTTGTATTTTTCACTTGAGGGGTGGTTAACCATAGAATATTTCATAATGTTAAGAAGTTATAAGCGAATCCACGATCACTGGAGCTACGGGACGAAAGCCAAGCCAGATGCACACAATCTCGTAACTGCTGAATACAAGTCGGTAAGAAGTGTACAAATCTGAATGTTCCTAAATTTTAAAACTTTACATCAATCACCAGTTTCATAACAAAATAGTAGTATAATTGAGAGAAAAGCGCTGGGCACTCGATATATGAAAATTATGGCGCTAAGCTGCTCTGCATTCCGAAATATATTACTCGTATTAAATTTTGATGGAAAGTACGCAGAGTACAACAATTTTATTCGTACTTTTACCACTTTAGTTCATCAAGAACCCTATCTCACAGGAATTGAAAAGTTCACTCACCTAATTAGTTGTTTATCCGGTGAAGCTCTACATACAGTAAAGTCATTTCAAATTACTGATGAAAATTATACTGAAGCATTACAAAGACTGGCTGAACGTTATAATAAAAATGTCTAAAATTGTTTGACAGTATTGAGATGATATTCAACGTTCCTAATATAGTATGTCCGAATGCGTCCCTCCTGCGCAATACTCAGTAGGGAGTGACCATGATATAGTAAATGCTCTTTGTATACATCTAGCCATGTCAAAGGTCGATGGGGTAACAAGGACAAAATGATATGATCACTTAGATTATTCAAAACTGCCAAAATGGAATGATTGCGCTGAAGTGCTTATAAGACGCTGTCAATCTATAGAGGTGAATGATCAAAAGTATGCAAAACCTTTTAATGTTAAAGAAAATAAAGCCAAAGAACGATGTTTTGAAAAGTCGACATTTAGTGTAACCGAAGCGAATGCTAATAAATGCTTCTATTAAAAAGCAAAAGGTCATTCAATGATAGCCTATAATTCATTTCCAAATATTTCGGTGACAGAAAGCTTTAATTTCACCAAAATAAGTACACTATGTATAAATTGTTTAAAATCTGGTCACATTGTATCTTCTTGCCGTTCTACACGCTGTGGAGTTTGCTAACGCCCACATAATTCGTTACTTCATAAGTATGAGATTGCTTAAGTTGGGCAAAAGACAAATATACCTCAAAACTCAGTTAGCCATTTTTCGGTTTCAGACGAGTTGGTTTTATTAGCGACAGCTCTAGTTAATATAAAAAGCCAATGTGGCGAATATATATGTAGTTGCGCGAGCATTATTAGACTACGGTTCACAAATAAATTTGATTAACGAAGAAACAGCGAAAAGACTTAAAGACTTGAGAAAAGAGCGCAAGGAACTACAAATAGCTGGCATTGGGCAAGTTGAGGCTAATATAAAAGGCAGAGTTTCAACTCCAATAAAATCTCGCATTAATAATTATGAGACAACTGGCGATTTATGGGTCATTAAGGCTATTTTAGGTTATCAACCTAGAGAAAATATAACCACAGTAGATTGGAATATTCCAGAAAACATCGAATTAGCAGATCCACTCTTTTATAAAAGTGAAACAATTTACATGTAACTAGGCACCGGAATTTTTTCGACTTATTATCGGTCGGTCAAATAAAACTTACGACAGATCAGCTTACGTTGCAAAAAACTCTGCTCTGCTGGATAGTTTCAGGAAAATGTTCTATTGATCCACCATTGTAACATGTGATATGTGATTTGACTGTTAGCACCGAAGATAATAATTTAGAAAATCAAAAGGTGGACAAAATGTTATAGAGGTTTTGGGAAATAGAGTAGGTTCCGAGCTGCGAGGCAATGTTAACACCAGAACAAGAGATACATTTCAAAAAAAATTTTAAAAATATTGTCATGTGGCCAATTTAAAGTAAAATTAACATTTAAAAAATATCCTTCTGTCTTAGGCTATACGTTTGACATAGCATATAAACGTTTCTTATCTCTTGAACGAAAGTTAACAAAAACGCCAGAAAGCATAATGAATTTATGCAAGAATATATTGAGCTGGGTCATATGTCGAAAATATAAAATGTTTAGTGAAAAGTTACCAATCTTATAAAAACAGTTCATATTTACCGAAATGCCTAAAAGAGTGAAATTAGTTACGATGATAGAGTTAGAATTCAAGTTCCAAGTGAAGAAGGTAAGTCTCAGGTTTAGATTGCCAATTTGGTGGGATATCCGCGGTGCGCGATCCAATGTGTTATCAGGCGATTTGTGGAGACGAAGTCCCGCAATAATAAATCAAAAAGTGGAAGAAAGTGTCTAACCAGTATATGAGAAGACCGAATACTTATACGCGAGTCTCTCAAGGCTCGCAAAAAATCTTATTCTGCCCTTGCAGCTGCCCTTTCAGATGAATTTAGTAAACCAGTTAGTGCTCGAATAGCTAGAAGAAGATTTCTGGAAGCAGGTTTAAAAGGATGTAAAGCCCGAAAGAAGCCGTGGCTCTCAGAAAAGAATAGGAAAAATCGTTCGGAATGGGCTCGCCGATACCAACATTTCATTGAAGAAGGTTGGTCGAATGTTCTGTGGTCTGATGAATCAAACTTCTAGGTAAGCTTAGTTAAGATCGTCTTAAAGAATTAACAGCCATAGCTTCTTACCCTAGAGCAATTTTGAAGACAAATCTTATGAAAACATTTTTTTTCTTTTCTACAGATATTTGGAACACCTGGTGTGACGTTCGTGAGGGGACGGGTCGGGGAAGAATATCATCCAGATTGCGTGGTACCCACTGTTAAGCATGGAGCAGGCAGCATTATGATCTGGAGCTGCATGGCTGCTGATGGTGTCGGCGAATTGCTCGTTTGCGAGGGTCGCATGGACAGACAAATGTACATAAATGTATTAGAAGCTGTTCTACTGCCTTCGTCAACGCGCATTTTCGGCGATACTAATTTAGACGGGGTTCAATTTCAGCAAGACAATGCTCCTCGTCACAAATCAGCGACTAAGCTGCGTTGGTTTAGAGATAATAACATTGTTTTGTTAGATTGGAATTCACAGCCTCCAGATTTTAATCCCATTGAGCACATGTGGGCTATTTTAACACACAAGATTAAGGAACACAGTATAATAGCCTATTTCCACCAAGCACTTAACTGCATTTAAGGCCTCTGTTAAGTGAATGAAATGTCAAACGTTTCCACCGAAATTGAGTTAACTCAAACAGCTGATTTTTTGTTTACATTTGCAGTTTGCAAAATTTGTTAAAAGTAATAAAGTCATGAATTCAAGAGGCCGCATTAATTTTATTTTGCTATTTATACAATATTATGATTTGCAAGTGCAGGTTATTGCTGCACGGACAGACGCTGCTGAAAGTAAAATGCTTTTCTGCATGCTTACAACTTTTTTGGAGGTGGCACGCACTTTGCTTTTGGTTCTAAAAGAATATAGAGTCAAAATAAAAAGTCCACTTATTTGGAGAAAGGTATGTACATATGATTAGTTAATAATTGTAATTATTTTAAAGGTTTCCCTTAGGAACGCTCAAGCTTATTTTGGGAAAAGGAGTGCCAAGAATGCAGCGCTTTAGATTTCAAGAACATCTTTCGCTTGGAAAGGCGGTCTTTCTTCGAATTGTGTGATATTTTGAAAGGTATCGGAAGAGAAGATACCAATTACCGTATCGCTATTGCGCTATATGCACTTAGCTCCTCTGCAGAGTACCGAACGACTGCAGGTTTGTTCGGGGTGTCCAATTCTAGCGTATGCAGAATTGTTAGAGAATTTTTTGTTGCTGTTTGGAATACTATGAAACCTAATTACCTTAATTATTGTCCATTAACTGAGACGGTGGCTCATACTATTGTAAATGATTTTAACAATATGGGTTTTCCACAATGGGGCGTTAGGTATGATGATTGCAAATAATATTGAGATTTATATTAATGTAAATATAAGTACATATGTATATATATATTAAATTAGATGGATGTCATATTGAAGTCAAACCAAAGAAAGAGGACGCTGTGGACTACTACAACTATAAAGGATGGTATTCTGTGGTGCTGTTGGCTTTAGTTGACGCAAGGTAGGCAAACCTTTAACTTACTTAAGTAATAAAATATGTTTCAGTTTGTATGTAGGTATAGGTTTCTATATATAAATGTTGGCAGTCCAGGAAGCATTGCATCTTCCTCTGATATTTATGAACGTTCCTCATTAAAAGCCGAACTATTGCGTTGCAAGTTGCTATATGATCAACGGAAATCTTTTAACAATTTGGAAATCCCATTAGTTATTATAGCAGACTCAGCTTTTCGTTTGTCGCGCAACATTCTTAAGCCGTATCCATTTAATGTGGAAAGTACGCCTGCGCAACGCGAATTTAACTACCACCTTTCTCGTTGCCGTAGGGTTGTTGAAAATGCATTTGGACATTTGAAGGCCAGATTTCGACGCATTGGAAAAGAGTTGGATAATCGTATCGACAATACAAATGCTATAATAAAAGCTTGCTGCGTACTCCACAATTTTTTGATAGCACAGAGAGATTATATTACCGACACCTGGCTTCCTGAGGCTGGCTCCATGACTGAAGAGCAAAGTAGACTTGTTCACCTGAATGAAAGAAGATTCAACCAAGGAGACTGCTACCGAAACGCTTTAAGCCAACACTTTGCCCAAAAGTAATTTTGAACATATTTATTTAGAAATTTTTATCACATTCAATATTTTTTTTATTTCAGCTCAATTCAGTCTTCAGTTTAAGAAATTGTATGCATACATATATTATATTAATATCACAAAAAAAAAAAACAAGAAAGTAGATAAATTAAATATTGGATTTCAGCTACTTATATACTATGTACATATTTATTAATTTTTTATTTAAAAAATCCATAATTTTTTTGCTAATATCTGGATTGTGTCGCACATTGCAGCAAGGCGTTCCGTCTTTCTCCTGTCGTTTTCTGTGAAGTCTTTCAACGCGCTTTCAACATTAGTGCAACAATTAGTAATTGTAGCTGTGATTTCCCGCAAATTCGCAGCAGCTGTGTTTTGTTGCCGGATCGAGCGCGTATGTTGCGCTGAGCGCGCTGTTGACTGCTGCTCGATATCCGAGGTTAACCCTTGTGGAGAAAACGCAGGTGATGTCACAATCGGGGGCATCGGTGGCTCCTGTATATCCACTAAATTATAATAAAAAATACATATTAAGTCATGAAATTAGAATTTATGGTTTTGGTTGAAAAATACATACAACTGAAACTTTCCTCCACAACTCCTTCCACATTCATCGAACGATAGCCGCCAAAAATTTTAGTCATTTTCTCAAATAAAGGCCATGTTGGCGGCGATGCTCCGGAGGGTCCCATTTCTGCCTTCATCTTTCTGCACAAACAGGTTCAAAAAAAAAAAAAACAACTTATAAGTTAATATTTAATATACTTATTACACCAACTTACTTGTATTTTGACATCAAGTTGTGCATTTTAAATTTTACTTCAATGCCAGTGACTTCGATCCCCGATTGCGTTAACTCCACCGCCATTTCTTTATATACATGAGAGTTTTTTCGGCTACCTCTCAATTCCTGAGCTCTTCCTTCCCAGCAATCCAGGAAACTTTGCTCCTCCGTAAGTTCCACTTGCGTCGTTTTGTTTCCATTTTCACTTTGGTTTTTTTTTTTAAAGTAATTATTTATTTTGTTTTTCTAGAAAACCACATTTCGAGGAATAGCTCGGCCGAAAAATCCCTTAACCAGTTACAAAGCGCACTTATATATGTATAAATATTTGTTTTGCGCCAATTATATATACATAATTATTTGTTTTGCGCCAATTATATATACATAATTATTTGTTTTGCGCCAATTATACATACATAATTATTTGTTTTGCGCCAATTATATATACATAATTATTTGTTTTGCGCAATCAGCTGATAGTCGCCAGGGACGCGTATATTTTTATGTTGAGGGGATCGTTTTCTATTCCACAACTGCTTTTTGTTTGTTTTTTATTCTTTTTTAATTTTACATTTTAATGAGGAGAAGCATTATCTTCACTCATTACTTAATATATGTTTTTATGTCAATATTAATGAAAAAATTTCAGCATGCAAAATAAAAGTCTGGCCCCTCATTAAATCCGAAAATACATGACTCTGGCAAGAAATATACCGAAACGTCCGAAATGTTTACATTAGTAGTGACAGCATCGACTGTTAACATAACATTTTCTGTTAAATTACCGAAAGTGAGTTAACTCACTTTGAAAAGTGAGTTAACACACTTTTATACAACAACAAACACATGGGAATTTCGCATTTAAATGCGATGTTTAAATGCATTCAAGCTAAAATGCAGTTAACGTCCGGTGGAAATAGGCTATAACATCCAAAACTGCCTTGCTATAAGTGCGGACGAATGTGCAAAGCTTGTACGCAGCATGCCTAAGAGAATCGCTGCCGTTATTAAATCGAAGGGTAGACCTACTAATTATTAATATTATTATCCCTAAATCATTGTATTTTCACTGTTTTACTAGTAAAACTTCATTACTTCTGTTGTTAAAACAAAAAATTCAGTAATTAGTGGGGTGCCTAATACTTTTGGCCAATGCTGTATATGTCGATTAATAAGACCTCTTAAAAATACTTACGGTACAGAAATAACCACCGTTGAATATCAATGGTCATTTCATGAAATTACTGAATCTGTGCAAAAAGTTGAATTTAATGATGTAATAGTAAAATTACAAAAGAATGAATTTCCACCAAACAATATCCAAAAACTTTAAAAAATTCAGAACATAGAGATGAGGCAAAATTTCCATTATGATTATTAAAATCATCCAACTTTATTCATAAATACGTTGAACATTTACAAAGATGGAATGGCCACGCGGGTCCAAATATATTAATCAGTTTAATGCGCCAAAGGATTTGGATAGCAAATGCCAGAGATTTAGCACGTAAAATAGTTCGTAACTGCGTTCACTGCAAACCTAAATTACTGACCCAAGTAATGAGAGATTTGCCAGCAGATAGGCTAAAAGTAGTTAGACCTTTTGATATCTGGGGTAGATTTCTGTGTACCCTTATACTGCACACACAAAATAAGAGGAAGACCGCCTTACAGAGCTTATGTGGCAGTTTTTGTCATACTAAAGGCGTTCACATTGAACATGTTTCTGATTTGTCTACTAATTAGTTTTTATCTGTACTTAAAAGGTTCGTCGGACGTCGAGGAGTAAGCAGCAAAATGTAATGCGACAACGCCACGAACTCACGTCTCAAAGAACTTGCGAAACAACTATAAGACGAAGGCAGATGCAAAGAAATCGGCGCATTCGCTGCAGAACGGGATGGAATTCGTCTTTATTCCGCCACGCGCACCCCATTTCGGCGGACTTTAGGAGGCAGCCGTCAAGAGCGCCAAATATCTGTTAATGCGCGCTATCAACGAAACAACGCTAACATTCGAAGAACTGTCTACCATTCTAGTCGACGTCGAAGCAATTTTGAGCTCACGGCCCATAGCCGGCGAGTCTGACGACCCCAACGATGGCGAAACAATTTCACCAGCCCATTTGTTAATAGGCACCTCACTAATGGCTATACCAGAGGACTACGATGCAACAGAGAAACTACACTACTTAGATCGTTGGCAGCGGCCCTTGTCCCTGAAGGCACGGTTTTGGTCCGCCTTCCAACCGGGCGACATTATGACTCTGCAAGAGTGAGCGAAGTGGAGCAAACCGCAGCCCAATTTGGAAATTGAAACCCTCGTGCTGGTACACAACTACAGTTTACCGCCTCAAAGGTGATTCACTGGAAGAGTGGTCAACGCAATACGTGGGACGGATGGTAAAGTCCGAGTGGCCGTCATAAAAACACCATCGGAAGTAAGTCGCCGTGCCGTACCTAAACTGTCGATACTTCCAACAAAAGAATCTTGAAGACCGCTGGTTAATCAATGCGGGCAGAATGTTGGAGGACATCATAATCAAAATTAATGCATTTATAATATTCTGAGAATTATCATATTTTTAAAAAGTTTATGTTTATATTGAATTTATACATACGTGTATGTGAATTGTATGTAACATGTTACACATGTACAGTTTGTCAAGAAACTCTTTACACACTGAAAAAAATACATTTTTTTACTTTACGTGAAAAAATCATAGATTTCGGTTATGTTTAGTGGATTTTTTTTAATGCAAAATGATTTTACAATATCTTTTCAGTTAATATCACACAATTTTGACTCTGTCAAGAAACTCTTTACATAATGTACTAAACCAATTTATTATTCTCAATTTATGCCTTATTATAATATCTTATTACTAATATAAATATTTAGTGTGACCCCCCTTAGCATTTGCTACATGTTGGAGGCGCTTTTTCATCGATCGGACTAACTTTGGCAGGTCATATTCCAATGGAATCTTGTGTATGGCAGATTTTAGGGCTTGTCGATTTGTGGGCTGCCTTTTTGACACTTTTTTCTTAAGATAAGCCGACAAATTTTCAATTGGTGGAGATCGGGGCTCTAAGGAGGCATATCGATGACTTTGCCGCAGTTGTATAGGAGCAATATCCGCACATTAAGCTCCTTATGCTTGGAGTCATTGTCCTGGTAGAATTTAAAATTTGGCTTGCTGTTGGAAAAACGCCGAATTTCGCTTCAAATTTGCATCAAAAACGGCATTCATGGTGATTTCTATAAATGCCAAGGTTCCCACTCCAGTTAATTACCTTTTTACGCAAAAACGAGAGCGAAACAGAGGGAAAAAACAGAATGTGCAAACAGTTTCTTGACAGTGTCTAAAATGTGTAAAGTGTAATTTTGTTGAATTTGATTAATTCTGATAATGTTTTTAGTGATATTAACAGAAAAGATGTTGGGAAATCATTTTACATTAAAAGATCAATTAAATATAATTTTTCACATAAAGTCAAAAAAATATTATTTTTTTCAGTGTGTAATCTGTTTCTTGACATACGGTATGTATATTTGGTATTGATTTTCATTCCATTAATTTTATTTTCATTCCATTAATAACATTCATACTTGAGTTTATTTTAAAATTTAATCGCAAATTAAAAATGCAGTGCACCATGTAATGTTTTCAATATTTAAACCCAACTATACATACATACGTACATAATAATCAAATTATAATAAGATGAAGTTTTTTAATATACAATTCTCATTCCAAGCAGCAACATTATTTATTTCGATCGCTTACGTTCGTTGCCGTGCGAGTTTTTATAGACATTTTTATGGTAACTTTACTTTCTTGAATTTAGTAAAATAAAGTGAAGTAAATAAATTTCAGGGGGATGGGGTCATGTGCAGAAGTTCACGCAAGTGAGGAAAGTTTTTGACTGCCATTCACCTGGGAGTGGCCAGAAACGATTCTTTTGCATATGGTTCAAGCAGCTCACGACGTCCGGTCTTATGCTATTAAGAAAATAGCGGCTAAATTAGCGCACTTAATAGTTGTTGGTTAATAATAACTTTGAATAATACAGCAATAGATTACATGGATTACAGGATCCATTGGTTCGATCCCTGCTATAAGAAATCTGATGAGGAAGTGTGGTGGTTTCCCAAACAGCTGTCGCTTCTACCCTTTTTCTTTATTGTAAATATAACAAAAATATTTAATTCATACAAACAAACCAGGCCTTTATCTCACTAAAAAACTTATAACAAAAAAATTAATGGTGTGGCCGCAAAAAACAATTATGACTTTATGTTTTGTTGAAATGTTCCCAAATAAAAAATTTGTAAACTTAAATGATGCAACATTGTAAAATAAATAAAATCAGTGATAAGGCAATCAATTTTAGTTTGACGGAGAGAGCACAATCATATTTTTTGGTTTAACTTAACTCAGCAGTGTAGCACTAACGACTTTTCTAAATTTCAGAATTATGTACTGCTCAACTGAATAAGCGATATCCTTAACTATATCCACGGGATTAGCCTGGCGAAAAGGAGTTTGTTATTCTACTAATGCAAACGATTTAGCTTTATCGTTATTACATTATTTGAGTAAACCGTTTTTTAACATTTGTATTTATTTATTGATTTTGCTTCATCATTGAAATATCGCAATAAGTAATCAAATCTTAAAATCTAAATTAAAATATGATAGCCCGTTAGTTATGAATGGGATCCTGGTTCTGAGTTGCTCTTTACAGAGGCAGTAAATCTCTTCCCTTAATGCACGTTTGACTTGTTGCGGACGCCAAGGTGTTAGCCAAAGGGTATATTTAGATTTCTATAGAGTACTTTTTGACTTTAATGAAAAATATGTGTTTGTACTAGAATACTACCTTGCGGAACGCCTGTCGTGATTGGATACTACTCTGTTATGTATTCAAGTAAAAGTATTTACAGTGAATCTCCTGTTGGATAAGTAGGAATCAAGGATTTTGTGGAACTTGTTGGGTAGTAACTGTTTACCTTTATGAACTAGACCATCATGCCACACCATGTCAAATTCTTGAGCGACATCAAGAAAAATGCCCGAGCAATACTCTTTGAATTTGAAAGCTTTTCTTATGTCATTACTTATGCGATCTAATTGTTCAATTATGCCATATTTTTCCCGATAACCAAATTTTTGTGTAGGAAATATGCCGATTTCATGGAGTGGACACATTTTTATTCCTTGCGCTTATTCGAAAACTTTGGAAAGGCAAGGCAACAGGCCCATTGGTCTATATGATGACAGCATGGTTGCGTATTTACCTGGTTGATTAAACTATTCTCGTATTTGTGGGTTTTCCTAGCTTTAATATGACACTGAAAAGCTTTGAAATGAAAACGAGAGCAGGGCTTGGCAGTGCTTTTAATATTTTTGGTGTTATATAATCGTATCAGGAGATTTTTTTTTGGATCTAGAAAGGTAATTACGTAGTGCATTATTTACTGGCGGCTTAAGGTTTTTGCTAGCTTTCCAAAGCGATTTCTAGGTGGAAACGTTGAGAGATAAAAATGTTATAAGACTTTTCATAATTTATTATTCTTCGTATCTAAATGCCACTTTTAATTTCTTTTCCGCCATGTTACGTCGTGTTTTTGCATTGAGTGTTCGGTGAACATTCACATTGATCTGATATTTGGTTGCGGTTTTTACTCTGCCGTTGCTTTAGTTTCTACTTGCATTTTGATATATACGAGTAATACGTTTTCAATAACAGTTTCTTTCTCTTTTCTCTTTTTCGAAATTGGTCTGCAAGTGACCGCTTATATATTTATGTTGAAGCCAGTTAGTTCCGAATGTAGTAAGCCATAAAGCATATACGTATATCTACACATGGACATATATTTATTTTAAAACCATTTTTTTTTTTTTTTGAAACTTTATGGCTTTTATAAGATCCGGCAGCTTTTCCTTTGAAATTGATTCTGAAAAGTATTTGGTGTTATTTGCAATTTATTCAATTATACATTCAGCGATTCATTTACATTTAATTTACTATATATGAATTAGAGCTGTGAAAACTGATAAACTTTTCAGTGCTGAATATCGAGCACCCCGTCAGCATTGTATTGTGACCTCTTTTCTGTGTTTGGTACATGCATTTGTAAAATTTCTTACTTAGTTACTTTACTGGCGTAGACACCGTTTACGCGAATTCATAATATCACGACATTAAGTCCTTTTTCTCGCTGTTTGTCGCCAATTGAAGATATCAAGTAGAGCCAGGCCCCTCTTTGCCTGGTCTTTCCAACGGAGTGGGGGTCTTCGTTTTCCTCTGCTTTCCCCAGCGGGTACTGCATCGAAAACTATCAGAGTTAAAGTATTCTTATCCATACGGACCACATGACCTAGCTAGCGTATCCACTGTTTCTAGATTCGCTGAATTATGTCAATGTCGGCGTATATCTCATACATTTCATCATTCAATCGGCTGCGCTATTCGCCGTTACCAACTCGTACAGGACCGTAAATCATACTTATCCAGTCTAGAGAAAGCAGAACTCACAGCTCGGCTGTTGAGGCCAATAATGTCAATATTATCGGCGTACACCAGTAGATTTACACTCTTGTAAAAGATTATGCCTTCTCTATTTAGCTCTGCGGCTCTTATTAATCTCTCCAGCATCAAACTGAAGAAATCACACAATGAAGAGTCACCTTTTTTGAAATCTAGTTTGGTACTGAATGGCTAGGAGAGGTTCTTCCCAACTCTGACTGCGCGTCAGTTTACACAGCCGTATAAGTTTTGCGGGGGTACAAAATTCGGACATAGGTTTATCCTATTGTAATGGGCGCAGGCTTTGAGATCGCGCTTTTTATGGATATTCTGTCCAATATCTATTTGGCTTCCAATCGTCGGGAATGCTTTCATCCGACCATATTTTGTAAACAAGCTGATGCATGCACCTTACCACTTCTTCACCACCATGTTTGAAAAAGCTCTGCAGGTAAGCCATCAGCCCCAGCCGCTTTGTTGTTCTTTAGGCGGACAATCGCTATTCGAACTTCGACATAGTAAGGCAGTGGAACCTCTGTTCCATCATCTTTGATTGGGATTTCGGGTTCACCATCTCCACGTGTTTCATTTTCGCTGGCATTTAGCAGAGTGGAGAAGTGTTCCCTCCATAAATTCATCCGCCACTAGATCACCACTCTGATTCCTACAAGAGTTTGGTCCGGTCTTGAAACCTTCCGTCAGTCGCCGTATCTTTTCATAGAATTTTCGGACATTACCCTTGTCGGCCAGCTTTTCAAGCTTTTCATACTCACGCATCTGGGCGTCTTTCCGACCTTTCCGAAATCTAATAGTTTTATTTGCAGCTGTACGTAGGGAGCTTGAAATGCCGTCCCACAGTTCCCTTATACCGGGTTGCTGATGAGTGCTCTCAGAGAGCAGGAGTGCAAGTCGGGTAGCAAACCGTTCGGTCTGTTGTGATTGCAGCTTTTCGACGTTGAACTTTCCTTGCACTTGTTGACGGGGTTCTTCGATACACAGGAGCGCGTTCGTATCTTCGCTTCAACAAAATAGTGGTCCGATGCACGTCAAGTACACGGGAGACATGCCTTCCATCTATCACAACATGATCGATCTGGTTTTGTGTTTTTCGATTAAGGGACAACCAAGTAGCTTGATGTATTTTCTTTTGCTGGAATCTAGTATTAAAGTCAACCATATTTCGGGCCCCGGCGAAGTCGATTAGCCTCAACCCATTAGGGGATGCTTCGTTGTGAAAGATACCTTCTTTACCCACACTGACATTAAAATCGCCAAGAACGATTTTCAAGGGTCACCCACGTTTCCAGGGTGCGCGACGTGGAGTTTTTGCTTATCTTACAATTCTAGAAATACACAAATTTGTTTCGCTTATAAACGTTGCTTGGTCATTCCGCAGTGAATTGTCTAATGACCAGTATTAGTAGACCAGAATTTGACCGCATAACCTGAATGCCAGCGAACTATTTAACGTTTGGAACTGTTAAATCGTTAATCTTCGGTCAATTCTTTGTACCGGGAAAACTACTGGGTATTATGCGTAGTTCAGATTACAAGTATTCGGCTGACTTTGACGCGAATTTAAAATCTTAAGAGCTTTGCATATCTCTGGTACTCACCGTGTTTCTTATGTTACTGGGACATTGTATTTAGTTATCTAAAAATAGATGTCCCTTAATGAAAACACTTGATTTTAATTGTACTGTATTATTTATTAGTATTAATAATATAAATAAATATATAATTTGAGACACTTGCCATTTGTCATAAATATTTTATTTTGAATTTATTAAGCTCTAAAACAAATACAAAAAAATTCAAAACTTATATAGCGCTATTTACACTTCATTCTACTATTCAGCTATGAGCTGTTGTGGAAATCTTATTATTGAATTAGTTATTAGGAATACAATATATCAAATTGTGGACATTTGAGCTTAGAATGTATATTAAAATACGCAAATATTTAAATAGGAAAATTAATATTACTTAAACATCATTTATTAATATATTATAATAAAAATTTGAGTTAACTATGTACGTACTCGTACATAAAAACTCTTTAACAATATTTCCGTTAAATATTAAATTCTATAAATTATTTCTGGTTAGTTATTTTTCATTCATAAATTAAGCTCAGAGAAAACAAGATTATACAGATATATTAGATATATTTGTATTCATTCAGTTATATATTTATGGTGAGTACACGTATGTTCCATAAATCTTTTCATATACATATGTATGTATTTAAATAAATAAATTGTCACCATATTGTGATGAATTTAGTAGTATTTACATAAACATTTACCTACGAGTATAAATACATACATACCTACATATCGTTTATGAGATAATTAATCGAGCATTGTATTTTCTACGTACACCTATAAAAGTTTCCATACATACACATTAAACAACGAATGAACATTTAATGATTATTATATATTGCGTTTTCAAGATAGTCATATATTATTTTATCTATTACAATAAAAATCGATGAATATTGGTATTATTTAACTTTCATGAACAATGCGCTTTATGTAAATAATTTTAGGCACTTATGTTTTTTTATTAGAAGTACTCATTAGAGGTATGGAATATTATAACAAAATTTTTAGTAGTTATTATGGCCTTACATTTTTTGCAACTTTTCTTTCATATAATATCGGAATAAATAATTACAAATTTTAATGGCTTACTAAATATTAAAACTATGTACTTATATTGATCGCGATTTTCATAAAAATTTTAAATTAAGATTCAACACATTGTTATTTTTAATAAAATATTTATTTGATGTGCCACAAGCGAACATGAAGAAACTAATATTTTTCCCAGTGCTTTTGAATGTTTTCCTCTTTTATAGCTATGGCGGCCGCTGTATCAGAGTGGTTAGCAGAGCGTATTATCGTGTGGCGTGTAATTGGATCAAATTATGGCAAAGCCAACATAAAAAAATGTGTGCTCCGCACTTGGAAGGGAATACCAACCCCTTTGGACATTTTTCTTATAAGAATCCGTCAGCCGTTGGAAGGGGATTAAAAATGTATTTCCCTACATTTTTAAAAAAAAAATATATGTGTAAAACTTTGGTGCGAGATGTTTTTTACAATATTGCTTAGAACGCATAATTAAAAATAGGGAATCAGATCTGATCAGATCAGATCGCAATAAATTTCTTACCTCAAATCTCTTAACTAATTGATTCACCAGACTGATATATTTTAATTATCCATTAAATATCTAGGTATAATCATATCCAACCATACTTATTTAAATGTATTCAATCTATCTTTAAGATGATGATGAGGTTCAAGTGGATCAAATGTAACATTTTGCGACGATTTTCGGAAAGATATTTATTTTTTGATTCAGTACAGATTTTTATTACTTTTCCAAACACAAAGAACGCCCACTTTTTATCAACATACCGCCCCACTGGAGCCCGTTGACAATACTTTTAAATGACGAAAAAATGGAGGAAGATCCCAACCATTTAGTTTTTATGTGTGACCGCGCATTCATTTTTACCAAGCTGCCCGATTTAAATAAAATATTAGGCTGCCGAAAAAAGACTTAAAATAAAAAAATGTACACAATTTTTATTCAACCGTCATCACTAAGTACTTAAATTAATGTACCATAAGTATGCCTAAGTAGTTTTGAGTTGATTCTGCAAAAAAACTCATGTAAAATAGAATTCGCGTAAAAAATAGAAATAATAAATTTATAAAATTGAGAATGAGTGCACAAAGTTCTACGAGGAACATTAAATCTGATTTACGATGTAAGAAAATTAAATTAAAAATTATGCTCAATCTTGGAGCTTACAATTTTTAGAAGGTTTAGGCGCGAATACAAGAATATTTACCTTAATAACAAAGAGAAAAACGGTCTCAAGCATTTATGTGCTTTAGAGCTGCCACCATATAGGATTACATTTTACAATGGGAACATATATTTTCCCATCTTTTAGAAAATTTCAAGCTATACTTTTTTACTGACATATTTCCTAATTTTGGGTTTCATTGACATTTCTGTAAAATGTACTAGTAAAAGTCAAAATTCCTAATCGCAAACGGATTGAGAGAGATGCTTTACCCTATGGATATTTTTATCATGATGAAAACCGAGCTAGACATTCTGTTTAAAGTTCACTTAAACTATTCCATGCTTACAAGTTAAAAAAATATATATACAATTTGTATAGAAATAGGAAGTAATATCTGAAATTCATTGATATTAAGTCGTGATAAACAAAACAATTCGTGTATAAAAAGAATTATTTGTTCGTATTTATATGAAATTCGTGTTAAGGAAAATAAAGATAAATATAGTGTATAGCGTAACGTGTGACGGCAAAACGTGATACGCCCCTACGCTGGAAAATTCTGATTGAGGGCTAAGGGGAATATCATTTTACAGAAGCAAGGGTATGAAACGATATAAAAAATTAATTATATTCTAAGAAACTTAGTGTTCATCGTATAACCATTGATGACTAGACACGAAACATACTCTAATTCTCTCGTATTGCGACTAAGAGCGTTCCCCATCTCATAGTACCTATTATGTTATCAGAGAGTCACAACGGGAAACATTTAACAGATGATCGCAAACAGCACTACATAAATAAAAAATCCGCTGTTTCTATTTCAAAAGAACTTTGTTTCATCAGGAAATATTAAAGAAATTATTGTAATTTTAATGGTAAAACTTAGCAAAAATAAATATTCGATTGTTTTCCAATAAAAATTGTTATTAAAGCCGGCTAGTGCACTCCTTGTTCGTAATAAAACACCCAAAATTCCTCTAAAACCGCAATAATTAATTTTTCTGCCAGAGTGGGACTGTTCTGAATCATTTACAAAATGAAGACTTTAGAGCGCGCTCACAAATCGAAAAGTAAAAAATTACTTCACATTGAGATTGTACAATCATATAAACAAAAATAGGAACAAAATGTGTTGAAAGTTTTTGAACTCCGCATTATTATTTAGTTATATTATTATGTTTCAATGGAAATACTCCTAATTCTGTTTTTACGCGGTCTTCTTTTACACGGTTTTGATTTAATATATATATATATAATTGGCGCTTTGTAACCGCTTTAGCGATTTTCGGCCGAGCTCCTCCTCCAATTTGTGGTTTTGCGTCTTGATGTTTTTCCAACAAATGGAGGGACCTGCAGTTTATACTAAGCCGCCTCCGAACGGCTGACGGTTTTTTACGAGGAGCTTTATTTCATGTCCGAAATACACTCGGAGGGATGGACATTCCCTGCCGAGGGGCGACCGCAATTAGAAAATTTAATTTAATTTTTTTATTTAAATTAATTTTCCATAACTTTTGATAACTTGATTTAATACGGTTCGAAAATAAACAAATGTTACATTTTTTTACTGGATTTTATTCCATTTAGCACGATTCAATGCCTTTGGGCTTAAATTTTTTTTTGGTAAAATTTAATTTCCGCGAAAAACTTATGTTCATATCTTAAATTCAGAGGAATTCCTGTTTAGTGCATACATTAAAATTTGTTTGTAACAGTAACTAGAATGTGTAGACGTGTTCACTAAAGGAGTTTTTTAGAGACAAATTTGATTTTCCAACGATACATTTAATTGAGATAAAAGGTAGGCTAAAAAATATTTTATATTCATTCAGTTATTTTTATTTTTTTAATTTTGTTAAATATTTTATGTATCCCTAGAAGAAAATGTCGAAAACTACGAAAACAAAATTAAAACGTAAAGCCATTGGAAACCAAAATCAAAATTTAAATTTCAGATTGCCTTCGAAATGGAAAATGACAAAATGTTCCGTTTAAACGACGCTAAAGTAAGAACTAAAAAAAAAGTTCTTAGCCAAGACGAGATGTTACATTTTGCTATTACCCAGAATGCTGATGCTATAGAAAGCAGCGATAGTGAAGAACCTTTTAAAGTTATAGAAATTTCATTTCGTCATAAAAGATCCCAAGGTGCTGTACAATAATAACTTATTCTTTGTGCTGTTTTACATAATTGTTTTTAGTTCCTGAACTTGTCATACATTTTTTTACATTACTCTTAAGCTCAGTGTGAATATCTTTTTCTTTCTTTAATAAATATGATTGTGTAAAAAGACATTATATGTACATATGTGCTTGAATAAAAGAAATCTGAATAGTTGTTCACCTATTTTACATACTACCAATGTATTTTTTACTTGCGTAAGAGCAGAATTAGATGTAGGTATGTATGAGGAATCGTTTGCGTTGAAACCAACTTAAAAACTAAGTTTCGACTTTTTCCAATTGGTGTCTGCACTAAACTGCTCGATATTCTTTATCGAAATGGATAGCATAATTTGTCACTTTAAAGGTATCGCTTTAAAAAAATCTAAGTTAAATGAATTATCTTTTTAAATTTTTGTGTTCTCATCATACAAGCCTTCTGCCAGAGAAGTTAGGAGAGAAGTATAAAAGCTTAAATGCATTTATGGTATTCAAGACTTTCAACATAGATACAGTCCTAAATTCGGGCGCATCGAAAAAGGACTTGCCATGAAAGAGTATACACTTGGTATTTTCCTCGATATCGAGGGGCTTTCAACAACATTATTCCTGCCTTCGTAATAGATGCTCTTCAGGAAATGGGTCTCCAATGGCCCATACTGAATCTCGTAGAGTCTCCTTTGAGGAACAGGATTCGCTTAACAGCGAACACGCTGATTAGGAAATTGCAAAACAGAGATTGTGGTGTTGTAGCATACGCTAACGACTTTGCCCTGACAGGCAAATACCTACAAACATGGGATCTACTGCAAAATGCTCTTTGTATAGTTGAGAGATGGTGCAGGAATAACGGACTGGACGTGAGCTCTGATAAAACTGAGATGGTGTTATTTACCAGGAGGTACAAACTGCATCCCTTAAAGCCATCTTAACTCTCTACCCTCTTTACCGAAGTCAAATATCTCAGGATAATCTTAGATAGCAAACTAAATTGGAGCCGGAACACGGCAGAAAGAGATGGGGTTAACACCAAGTATCGTGTACTGGATATACAGGTAGTTAGACCAATCCTATTCTACGGAGTCACCGTCTGGTGACCAGTACTTGATAAAATCACCCACAGAATCAAATTAGATCGGCGTCCATCCTGATAACGGGAGCATTGCCATAAACTCCCTTGAAAGCACTACTAACTCTTCTCAACTTCCTTCCTCTGAACCTATATGGGAAACTACAAGCGGGTTGCAACTCAGTAAGATTGAATGCAACTCAACCTTGGAAGATTTGCAGAATAGGACATACAAAAATATATTCTGTTACAGAAGTGTAGAAGGAGCTGGACTACACCATCTCCAGTGTATGTCGACAATCTTTTTTCCATCCCAAACAGATGCGAGTGGGAAAATACCAACGCCCCCGACTAGGGAGCAATAGCTATCTTCACAGACGGCTCGAAGCTTGATAGAATGGTGGGTTGTGGAATTCATTTTCCTCTGTTCTCATTAAGCATGAACGAAAACCGGACCACTGCAGCTTTTTCCATGCGGAACTCTTTGCAGTCATAGAGATCGTGGAGTGGTTGCACAAATCTACGGCAACAGGACAATCGGTTACAATTTACTCCGACAGTCAGGCTGCAATCCGACTTTTTCAATGTAACGGTACCATGTCAAAAGTGGCCATAAATTGTAGGATCTTTTTAAACAAAGTCTCCCTGGACACAGGGACATCCCAGGCAATTGCATGGCAGATGAACTAGCCAGGGAAGGAACCCTTCCATCTACAATACGATAAAACATCCACCCGATGCTGACTTTCCTCTGTTCACGGCAAAGTACATGCTTAAACTGGCCTTCAGGGAAGCTGACTCAAGATGGTTGAACGAGATCACGTGCAACGTGGCCAGACAGCTATGGCCAAAGTTAGACGCGAAAAAATCAAAACACTTTATCCTTCTAGGCCGGTACTCCATTAACATAACGACTGGCGTAATAACTGGACACTGTTTGCTGGGCTTCACGGGAAAAAACGAAGTAGAGGAAGAGACCATCGAGACCTCTGCCACTGTCCAGCCTTGACAATTGCGCGACACAAGCTCCTTGAGAAACACTTCATCGACTGTCTTGCTGAGTTGTCCTCAGCGAATATTGGAAATTTCGTTGCCCTTATAGGGCACACGAAACGGCTTGATGATTTGAGAAGGTGAAGGAAGCAGCCTCAGCGGTATCACAATGAGCCTATTGGCCTAAGATTGCTGGTGATGACCAGCGGCCACATCAACTCAACTCAACTCAAATATCGAACTTGAAACGTTTCCCAATTTTAACAACTTTCGGAAAATTATGTACGAAATCTCCGACAAAGTATAATGAGTTTTTGCGCTTTATGAAAAATCTGAATGAAATGAATGAATTGGATATTGCATGGGGTGCCGAAGTCACTGTAATAGGAAAAGAATCTGTCGATCACTCCGGTGCCATTCCTGCAAGCCCGATAGCACCCCGGCCTGAGAGAATTTGTCGAAGTGGGACGTATACTGAAACCGCGAAAAACGGGCAACTCGGACTTATTCGGTTTAAGGGTCTGCTGAATTCTAATTGGCGGTCTTGAATCAAGCGACTCGCTATTTAAATGTGTAAAAAGTTGAGCTTACTCACCTAGCGAGGTTGTGCGCTGGGTTTAGGAACCGCCAGGCAAAAACCACCTCGAATGAAAAATTATGAAACGCCTCGAATGAGATACCCTTCCTGTAAAGGAGCGCATATTTGGTGTCGGATTCGTGGTGGGAGGGAGACTCTGTCGCCGAGTACTGCAATTCACTCCGGTTATCGTTTCGGAACAAGCCGCATCGAAGTGAAATTTTTTACATATCGCTGATTTGCGCCCAAACCCCGACAGAAGAGAAGGACGATTTGAAGGAGGATAACTTTTAAGAGCGTTTAGAGCATACTCATGAGCGTTGCCCCTACCACGGCGTGAAAATCGTAATTGGCGACATCAACGCCAGGGCGGGAGAGAGGGTGACTTCGCCGGGGCCCGAAATATGGGTTTCCGGATACTTGGCTCTGCCTTATTGAAAAACTCAAAACAAGATCGATCATATTGTGACAGACGGAAGAATGGTCTCCAGTGTTCTTGATGTGCGTACACTCTTGTTGCAGCGAAGACACGCACCTTTCCCTATGTATCAAATAATGACCACCAACAACCACAAGGAATGATCCACGTCGAAAAGTTGCAACAACCATAGACCACCGATCGGTTTTCTACTCGATTTGCAGGTAAAAAGAAACAGGCGAAGTACGTGAGTACGAGGAACTTAAGAAGCTGTCCGACTAGGGTAACGCTGGAAAACTCTACGAAAAATTACGACGAAGTACGGAAGATTTCAAGACCGGAGCAAACTCTTTCCGGAATCAGAGGGGTGATCTAGTGACGGATACCCAGAGTATGCTGAATCTATGGAGGGAACACTTCTTCAGCTTGCTGAATGGAAGGGAAAATTAAATACCAGGAGATTAAAAACCCCAAGCTCTAATTGATGACCATGGAAAAACTGTTCCGTTATCCGACTATGAAGAAGTCCGAATAGCAATGACCCTCTTAAAAAACATCAAAGCGGTGAGGACCGATAGATTACCGGCAAAGCTATTCAAATACGGCTGTGAAGAACAGATCAGGTGCATGCATCAGCTTCTTTACAGAATACGGTCGCATGAAAGCATGCCCGTTGACTGGAACCTAAGTGTGCTCTGCCCTACCCACGAAAAGGGTGATCCCACAGTAGGCGCCAATTATCGTGGAATAAGCCTTCTTAACGACGCGTATAAGCTCCTATAAATGGTATTGTGTAAAAGACTGAAGGGCATCGTCAACAAACTGATGGAACCTTTTCAATGTGGATTTAGACCTGGTAAGTCAGTCATTGACCAGATATTCACCATGCGCCAAATCTTGAAAGAAGAATCGATACACATCACGTCTTCATCGATTTTAAAGCAGCTTTCGACAGTACTAAAAGGAGCTGCCTCTACGCCGCTATGTCTGAATTTGATATCCCCGCAAAACTTATACGGCCGTGTTAACTGACGCTAGACAACACCAGAAGTGCAGTCATTATTGGGAAGGACCTCTGCGAGTCGTTCGATACTAAACGAGGTTTCACACAAGGTGATTCCTTATCGTGTGATTTCTTTAATTTGATGCAGGAGAAAATATTTCGAGCGGCAGAGCTGAATAGACCAAGTACAATCTTCTACAAAAGTGTAGAACAGCTGGCGTATACCGATGATATTGATATCATTGGCCTTAACAACCGCGTCGTTAGTTCTGCTTTCTCCAGACTTGATAAAGAAGCGAAGGATATGGATCTGGTAGTGACCGAGGACAAGACGAAATATTTCCTGTCATCAAACAAGAGTCATCACAATCGCGACTTGGTTCCCACGTCACTTCAGATAGTCATAGTAGCGAGGTGCTACTTTGGACTGATAAGGCAATTGAAAAGTAAAGTCCTCTCTAGGCGAAAAAAAACCAAACTTTATAAGTCGCTCATCATACCCGTCCTACCATATGGCGCAGAAGCGTGGACGAGGTCAACATCTCATGAGTCTTCTTCGGAGTCGTCAAAAGAAAAGTTTTGCGAACGACTTATGATCCCTTGCGCATTGGAAATAGCGAATACTGCAGAGGATGGAACGATGAGCTGTACGAGATATATGATGATATTGACATAGTTCAGGGAATGAAGAGACAGCAGCTACGCTGGCTAGGTCATGTCGTCTGAATGGATGAAAGTATTCCAGCTTAGAAAATATTCGATGCTGTACCCGATGGTGGAGGCAGAGGCAGAGGAAGACCTCCTAAAAGGTAGAGGCGATGCTTCGGAAATACCGAAGAACCTAAACAGATACACTCATTTATAAAAACAGTGTTCTGATACCGCAGATTTCTTAAAGACTTTGCAGAGTTAGTTAGGCCTCTCACCGACTTAGCGAAGAAAAAATGTTGAAAGGAGTTTTAGATAAGCGAAGGAACGCTTGGTGACTGGTCCTGTTTTAAGCTGCCCAGATTTTGATAGACTTTTCACAATCCAGACAGACGCATTTGAATTGTATAGGTTCGGTGTTAACGAAAATTTGTGATGACGTTCAGAGGGTGACATCTTATTTAAGTAGCTCCTTGTATAAAGAGAACGAAGTTTTTCAAAAGCAGAAAAGAAATATCTAGCAGTTCTGTGGGCCTTTACAACTTATTTCGTTCAAGGCTTACTTCTGCTTACGGTGATTTATTCAGAGTTTAATTTTAAAATAATGTCACGACAGTTCGTTGGCGGGCCAAATGAGCGTGACTTTTGCGTTTCACACAAGTTTTACCGGCCAAGGATAAAGTCGGACATTGCAAATATATTGTATTAGAGTGCGCAAAACGTATCAGCAGACTAAACTTGATAACTCACAGCCAGCAGGGTATAATAGAGACGATCAAGGCAGTCGAGCCTTGAGGGATGATTGTAGGTACTTAGGTTACTGAAGTCGTCGTATGGCAACCCGTATATTCTTACAGTATTAAAATTCTTTTTCAAAATTCCCCCAATTGGCGGACAATATACTCCTTTTGCTTTGAGTTCCTCGGCCGGTTGTATGTGAAAATAAACACCAATTTAGGAGTTGAGAGCTTAGAGGTGATTATGGTGTCCATTTCCGGTACACCGACACTATCGCCCACATGCTAATCCAGCCGAGAGGATTAACCAAATAATTAAATAAAACACCTAGGGCTTATGTATCAGAGAACCAGAGGACATGGGACTAACAATTAGCTAAGGTAGCATGCAGCATTAGGACAGCGTAGCATCAAGTGTTAGGAGCTACGCCATATTTTGTGAATTTCGGTAGGGTAATGGCGCTAGAAAGTAGAAAAGACTTTATAGTCAGTTTATGAGATCAAGATAAACTAAATTGTCAGGAGCGAGCAAAGAGGCCCAACAGATTAGAACACATGTTAGGATGTGTGTGCTTTTAAATTTAATACGTATATTGGTGTATATATATACAATATATAAAAGTTTGTAACGGCTAAGGCCATTTTCGTCGGAACTCCTCGTCGAATTTGTGGTGTGCGTCTTGATATTTCTCTAACAAATAAAATTCTAAGTCATCTTCGAACGACCGATGGATTTTTATGAGGAGCTTTTATTTCATGTCAGTAATACACTTGGAGAGCTTGACATTCCCTGCTGAGTTGGATCAGAATAGAAAAATTAATTCTCTATAAGTTGGGATGTTGTTCGGCCCAGGACTCGAACCTCGGCCACTCGAACGTTACCTACATATTACAAATAAACATGGACACTATGGTAAAAACAACAAAATCAAAAAAATGTGTCATAGGCCTACTCTAACTAATTCTTTAGATACGAGAATTAATATTATTATTAGTATACCATAAATTTTTTAGGGTCATGAAGGGGGTAATATTATTCGGCATGGCCGAAGACAACTTGGAACTTGGCATACTTGGAACCGATATATTTGAAGTAATCGTATTAATGGTTCGATTAACTAAGGTAGCTTTTTTTTAACCTAACAAATGAGTCTAATTTGAAGTGAACAATGGAATCCTCCTGGAACCTCGTCCACCCGAATGTTAGTACGCAATGCCAACCAGTCAGCTATTGCGACCGCCCATATAATATAGCTCCATAACCGTTTTATTCATTTATGAGATTTTGGAGAAAAAATCTGCCAATAAAACACTAAAAATATGAAATTTGGTATTATATAGCCGCATCTAAAATAAATATTTTCATCGAAAATAATCGAAATCGGAGGACTATATCAAATAGCTACCGTGCAGGAAGGAACTGTTGCCTAAACATAAAATATATATGTACATATGTATATTTCGTACAACCTGTCGGTATAAAATTAAGCTAATATAGAAAATGTTTGGATTGTCCTGCAGGCTAAATTTTCAAGCTTTAGACGACATTTGTATTAAAAATATCATAACTATTAAAATTAAAAAAAAAAAAAATTATCTTTAATTTATCAAAGATGCAAATTTTCATTAAAATCTATACACAATAACGTTTTTGTCCTCATCTTATATAAAAGGAGGGCGCTGTATTGTTTTTAGCTTGACGATGTTTATGTTATTGTATCTATACTAATTGCATGTTTCTATTTTATACATACAAATATAATAAGTAGTTACACAATACATAATTAAATATAATTTTAATCTTTCTTACCTATCACATTTTTTACAATACCAATGTCAACATCTAATAATTGAACGGAATACAAGAAAGTCATACAATCTAGTATACATTATGCAAACGACTACTTCATATAAAATGTGACAAAAACTACTGATTTTCAGCGCGATGGTCTTTCATTTGGCTCAAAATCGACAAAAGGATTAATTGCAAGCTAAAACCGACAAAAATCGATCTGGAATATATTTCCTAGAAGATATAAACGCAACAAAACTAAGAAAAATTAAAGTAGCCCTATAAAATAAACTATACATTGGATAATATTTAACTGATTTAGGAAATCTGACATTACTGGACATTACACCGCGGCTAATACTGAAAAATTGTTTTACCAAATTTCAACCCCTCCGAGTGTATTTCAACATGAAAATCGAAAGCTCCTCATAAAAAATTAACTGTCCGGAGGCGGCTTAGTGTAAGCTGTAGGCCCCTCCATTTGTTGAAGACGCAAAATCACAAATTGGAGGAGGAGCTTGGCCGAAAATCGCTTCAGCGATTACAAATATATATATAGGTATATATACAATATATATAATGAAGGAGATAGCTGTTTAATAAAAATCTCCAAAGAACAAAATTTAACATCCAACCAAATTTCCAAAACGAAGGTAGGGAGTTTTTTTAAAAAACGATACTGACAGCGGCAGGTGTATTTAAGTGTCCCCGGTGGTAGTTACGAATATAAATTGCTACAAAGAAATTTATTTTACGGTGAAAAAAACACTATTCAGGAAACTTATTTTTATTTACATACTTTATTTTGTTTTTATTGAATTAGTTTCTTTTTGTTTTTAACATGTATAATATGTAACAAAATGAAATGTATGTTGTTTTTTTTTTTAAGTTTACTTTGATCAATTTCCCTTTTAAAAAGTAGTATTTTCGTAACCCTGTAACCTATATTCGATCTTTACATGGTTTACTATAGAAAATCTTAATTAAACTTTGCGTCGTATTTTTTTGGAATGTATCCCCGACGCAAAGCGAGGTATATGTTTATAAATCTAATCTATGCATTCAAAATTCTTAACTTCCTATTCCTCAATGTGCAGAGTGTGTGGTGAGCGGGTGATAATTCTTCTGCCACCGCATTTCCGTTTAACGGGTATTTTTACTATTTAATTGAATCGTTAATATCATTCCATTAAATTTAATAAGGTTACATATTTTTACTCCTTTTATTGGCACATCATTCGAGTTAAAGTATTAATATGATTTTAATTTTAAATAATTTCCGTTTTCTGGAAAAAGTGCAACGATATGACCATAAATCTTATGTTTCTAGCTTGCTCTTTCTGTCTAGCTGAAAAATTTCCAGCACAAATTCTTAACTTTCCCTCCAAGCTAAATGTCAAAATCGTGCTCTTTCGTTGCAAATTTTACTGATTTTTGCCTCAAAGGACGCGGCTCAGTATCAATTGTCGCTGGCTAACGGCTCGTTGGGCAGAACTGTTGTCTGCAATTTATGTAGATTTATTTATTTTCTAAAATTTAATAAAACTCTAGAACTATTTCAAGTTATTAATGCGGGTTTTCTCAATTTTTTCAATATACCCAAGGTTACATTTTATTAAGTTTTAATAACGGCTCAGCAGATGAATATGTAGACTTGCTTTGACAATGGGAAGATTTTCATTACACGAAGCCATATGTTCTTTCATGCTAAGATATATATCTATGCTTATTAGGAAATTCTGAAGCTTTATAAACGTATATTGTGTTTTCCATGAATTATAGATCTTAGGTTGAAAAGCATTTACTACTCATAGTTAGTAATTTTAGTCTGATAAGAATTATTTTTAGAAATGTAACATATACACACATACCTACATATATAGTACTTAGCTGGTTAAGTATGAGAGCTTTGAACCAATTCATTTACCTGAACAGGCAGTTACATTTGTTATTGTCGCAGGATTTGTTTAACCTTTAATGCAAAAGTAAAAATAGTAAAATCGAAATATGTAGGCAGAACAGCAATTAACAATATTTCATGTAACTTTATTATTAGTAGAGGAGTTTTGAATCATCAAATTGCTTGTACATTTGTATATGATATATCAGCTGTATGGTAACTAAAACTTACAAATACCAAATCAGGTAATTTTGGATATAAATAAATATATTTAACACCCTAAATCCATATAAACCAGAATAACAGACAGGTTAGATTAAAGTTTTCAAGTATACCCATTTACAGATTTAATTTATTTCCTTTTGTGTGGAGTATGGGTTGATTAAAAAACTTTTCGGAAGAGAGACGGTAAAGTGGAATTGTGAATTTATCACTACGGTGATGTCATAGAAGATGTAAGGTCTTTTAAATTTACTACAAGTCAGGGAATTGTTCATGTGTGTTTATATAGATATATTTATTACATGCTAGATAAACCATTTTGTTTGTTGCTTATTTTATTATCTTTGCATTATTACAAGGCAATATCGGATATGTCGGGTGGCCGCGGTAGCCGAGTGGTTGGCATTGCGTATTGACATTCGGAAGGCTCGGGTTTAAATCTCGGTGCCATCAACATCCAAAAATTATGGAAAATTAATTTAAATAAAAAATTAAGTTAAATTTTCCAATTGCGGTCGCCCCTCGGCAGGGAATGTCCATCCCTCCGAGTGTATTTCGGACATGAAATAAAGCTCCTCATTAAAAAACCATCAGCCGTTCGGAGGCGGCTTAGTATAAACTGTAGGTCCCTCCATTTGTTGGAAAAACATTAAGACGCAAAACCACAAATTGGAGGAGGAGCTCGGCCGAAAATCGCTTAAGCGGTTACAAAGCGCCAATTATATATATATATATATATATATATAATATCGGATATAATAAAATCATATTAATTTATTCATTTATTATATTCGAACACACAACCCCAAGTTATTTTACAGAAGTTGCGCTTAATTTTAATAACTAAAAATAAAACATAATATAATAATATTACAAATATTACTTAGTTATTTATTTATTTATTTATATGAAAAATTACTATGATAGCAGCTGAAGCTATCGGCCAATTTTACAAATATTAATTTAATATAATAACATTATAGCAGACGGACGCGATAGTCGAATGGTTAGCATTGCGTAGTGCCAGTCCGACCAACATCCAAAAACTATGGAGAATTAATCTAAATTAAAATTTGAGTGAAATTTTCGAATTGCGGTCACCCCTCGGCAGGGAATGTCAACCCCTCCGAGTGTATTTATGACAAGCTGTTTAGCATAAACTGTTACTTACTTACTTCTTTACTAACGCAGATACCGCTTACGCGATTATAGCTGAATTCATTACATTGCACGATTCATTCCTTTTTTCGCTGTTTGAAGTCCATTGGAGAAACCAAGTAGAGCCAGGTCCCATTATACCTGGTCTTTCCAACGGAGTGGAGGTCTTCCCCTTACTCTGCTTCCACCGGCGGGTACTACATCGAATCCTTTCAAATCTAAAGCATTCTTATCCATCCAGACCACATGACCTAGCCAGCGTAGCCGCTGATTTATCAGGTCTAAAGCCACACTGATGAGGTCCAGTTTGTTGACGGAAGGCTTTAGTATTTCGCACAATACGCTCGACGGGACTTTACATATATATATGCTTGAAATTTTCCGGTTTTTTCGAAAGAGAAAACACTTAATTTTCAGAGGAATCTCAAAATTTTTTTATTCAAGGTATTAACCATTAGTTTTTAAACATTTCGCCCATCTCTCAGGCAAATTATGGATACCATTCCAAAAAAACTTTTTCTCTTTCGAGGCAAACCATTCGACGAGTCATTTTTCGACTTCTTCAAAATTAGCGAAGCACTGCTCTGCAAGGAAGTATTCCATCGATGCGAAAAGGTGATAGTCGGACGGGGCGAGGCCTGAAGAGTTCGGCGGGTGCGATAATGTTTCCCAATTAAGTGTTTTAATGTGTCTTTCACCAGTTTAGCGGTATGAGACGGCGCGTTGTCATGTTGCAAGATAACTTTGCAATGTCTTCGGGCCCATTCCGACCGTTTTTCGATCAAGGCATGATTCAAATTGATCATTTGTGGTCGGTAGCGATTCGTATTCACCGCTTCACCAGGTTTTAACAACTCGTAGTACACCACACCACACTGGTCCCACCAAACACAGAGCATTGTCTTACGGCCAAAGCGATTTGGCCTTGCAGTCGATGGGCCAGCTTCAAATTGCTTCTCGAGTCACATGCAGTGTTTCTGCCAATTTTTGTTGCGATTGGGTTGGATCAACATGCAATTCCTCGTCTTCGAACTTTTTCGCTGCACCAGGATGTTCATTGTCTGTCAAATCGAAATCTCCACTTTTAAATTGACGAAACCATGTCTCACGTGTTCTAATCACTGGAGCATGTTCACCATAAGTTTCTACCAGCCACCGGTCAGCTTCAGCTGCTTTTTTCTTTCGATGAAATAAGAAAAGCAACGAATGCCGCAAATGCGGTTTAATTGGAACGAAACTCGACATATTCACTGAGGTAAACAATTATGACGCTATTTTTTTGGCGGAATGCGACTTGCGTATTTTTGTAGGTTAATGTCAACAGAAAAAAATTATATACATGCCAAATCATAGAAATTTATACATATTGCTAGCGACATTTACTAGTAAAGCCGGCACACTTCAACAAACACACCTGGTATATGTGATATTAAGGAGGCTTATCCCACGATAAGTGGCGCAGACTGTGCGGTCCCCTTTTTTATGATGGGCAGAGCATAGATATGCTCTGGGCATCGGTTGCTAGTATAAACTGTTGGCCCCCTCATTTACTGGAAAAACAGCAAGGCGCATACCACAAAGAGGAGGAGCTCGGTCGAAATTCACTTCAGCGGTTACAAAGCCCCAATTATATATATTAAAATTAACATATTATTTTCAACATTAAAACTGCCCTTTTTTCTTGAAACATAAAAATAACATTGAGGGTTAGATATTTAAAAAGGAGTAACAATTTATTATAAAAAGTAATGTAGGAGCTCGTTTTTAAGCACAACGTACTTCGAATGGCTTGAATCTTTTGTGGCAGATTGTTTCAAGGACGAACATCAAAAACAGAGAACTGACGATCGATACCAGGCAATTATATTTCATGCTAAGCAAGCGAGTGATTTAAATTCGTTCTCAGTCATCGACTAGCTACGAAAGCGATCGGACGTGTTTACTACTGAAAGCGCTCTCTTGTGTATCTATCGACAACTTATCTCGTGCTTACTTTTGTTTTCTTTCTTGTGTTAATTTCCAAAAACTTCAAATAAAAGTGAGCAATAAACGTATGTGAAAATGGCTAACGGGCCACCGGATAAATCCTCTAATAGATACCACTTACTATCAGATGATTGCACATCTCCTAAAAGATCACGGATTGATCTACAAACCAAAAACATTCCTAAATTACCATCTATAAAAAAAACAGTGAAAAATGCCAAATGCTTAGTGATCTCTCCTACTGATACAGACAAACGTCTTACTAAATTAAGTCCATTCGCAATAAAAAAAAGGAATTGAATCAATTTCTAAAGAAACAGATTCCATTTCTAAACTCAGAGATGGAAGCATTCTAATCCTAGCAAACAATTCTAAAGCTACTGAAAAATTTATAAAGGCAAAAGACCTCTGTGGTTTGTGCGCAATATCAGTGAGACTACATTCTAGTTTAAACTCAGTGAAAGGTGTTATTTATGATAAAAATCTTGCTGACGTTGACGAAAAAGAACTCATTAATGAACTGAGCTCGCAAGGAGTAACAGGTGTTTACAAGTTTACCAAACTAGTTCAAGAAAAACGTTTTCATACTGGCCTTATTGTTTTAACTTTCGACAGATTTGAACTACCAAGTGTACTCGATGTTGCATGGTACAAATTAAGAGTCAAACCTTATATACCCAACCCCATGAGATGCAAAAACTGCCAAATTTTAGGTCATACACAAAAATGGTGCAAAAATAATCCATCTTGCCCTGTTTGTAACCTACCACCACATAGTGAAACAACCATACATAGTGTGCAACCGTTTATCATGTGCAAATTGTTACGGCGAACACCCCTCATCATACAAATCATGTCCAAAGTTCAAACAAATTAAAGAAATTTTAACAATAAAAACATTAGAGAACATAAGCATGGGCGAAGCGCGTCGAATATATAAACAACAACATCCCACACAAGTCTTGCCCACAACTGTACCTTTTTCACAAATAATAAGCCACCATACCATCAAAATAACAAATCCAACAACTGACCACTTGTAACGTATAAGATATCATACTTAAAATTTAATATGTACTCTTTATTGATATGTCTCTCAATTTACTACAATGGAATTGTAAAGGATATTATAATAACTACACAGAAATAGAAATTCTACTAAAAACTTATTCTCCTCAAATTATCTGCCTTCAAGAAAAGCAGACTGGAGAAAATTTCAAGACATTGCAGAGACAAATGATTATGTAATTTCCCCCAATATTAACAAAGAAGCCTCACAAAAAATACTAAGAAATGCTGCTAATGAATCTATCCCAAAAACCATCAGTAAAAAGACCAGCCAAAACGTTCCGTGGTGGAACCCTCACCTTAACTCATTAAGGCAGGCAAAGCAAGACGCATGGAAAACATATCGTCGAGTGAAAAACGTAGAAAGTCTTATAGACTATAAAAAAAAGAATGCTCAGTTCATCAGACAAAAGAAAATATCCAAAGCAAAATCCTTTGAAGATCTCACAAAAACCATCAAACCCTCCTCTCTAATAACCTACATTTGGAAAAGGATTCACCTCCTCTCAAATACTTACAAGCCCTTTGGAATCAAAAATATCTTAGTAAACAACAACAACATATCAAATCCAGAAAACATCGCCCTCGAACTCGCCGACTTTTACTCTTCTAACTCTGACTCATCAAACTTTCCTGTTGAATTCCAAATAGAAAAAACTAGAACCATTAACACTGAAATTAATTATTCCCCAAATAAATATGCACATTTTTTAGAAACAAACTTTACAATGAACGAACTCGAAGCAGCTCTGAGGAACTCCAAAGGTTCAACACCAGGGCATGATAAGATTACTTATAAAATGATATCCAATTCACCTATGGGCATTAAAAAGCGAATACTGGCGTTATACAACCAGTCCTACGAAAGGAAGATTATTCCACAAAACTTCAAAATAGCCACAGTTGTACCCATGCTGAAACCAAACAAAAACGATAATTCTATAGAAAACTATAGACCTATATCTTTACTACCGTGCTTAGGAAAACTACAAGAAAAAATGATAGCAAATAGACTAACATGGTACTTCGATTCTACTAAACTACTTTCGGAGCAGCAAGTCGGTTTCAAAAAAGGATCTAGCACAACAAATGACTTTTATACATTGACCATCTGATAAGTAAAAACCTATCAGTAAAAAACCACCTGTCTATACTAGCAATTGATTTCCAAAGCGCATTTGACAACATAGGAGTCCATGTTGTTCTAAACAAACTCCTAGAATGGAAAATAGGTGAAAGGATGTACAGCTACATAAAAGGCAGATGATCTATATATAATGTGTAATAAAAAAGACCCCAATGACATTAAATCTATCTTCGAGCAGACACTAAAAAGTATCCATACCTGGTCAAAAAGGTCTGGCGCTAAACTTTCTTTACCGAAATGTTAGCATTTTCATGCCTGTAGAAAACTCAAGTGCAGCAGAGTAAATATTAAATTTAATAACACAACAATTGAAAATACCGACACCATAAAAATTCTAGGTTTACTTTTTGATAAAAGAAATACATTTAACCAACATTGTTCATATATTAAGCAAGATCCCGCCTCCAGGCTCAATGTAATAAAATACCTTTCTTCAAACAAAAGTCATATCCACATTAACACACTTTTAACCTTTACTAAACTTACCATTCTAGCAAAAATTGACTACGGATGGCAAATTTATGGCAAGACCTCTAAGTCTTCACTCAGTAAAATTACGGGGCTTTATAATGCAGCGATCCGATTAAGCCTGAGAGCTTTCCGGACAACTCCTATAAAAAATCTTTTAGCCGAAGGTGGTTTTCTCCCATTAGAAGAACGTGCTGTCTATATTAGAGCACGTTCAGTTAACATTCTACGCTCTAACAAAAGCTCCATTTTAGAAAAAGAAATAAGGCTGCTCAAATCCCGAAAAAGCACCAAGACCATGAAATCCGGACTTATGGAGATGTTTAATATGTTAAAACAAACACATAAATGGGTTTACAAAAATTATAGAGAACAGACTGCTCCACCTTAGCTACTTTCTTCGGACTCAATTATTAACACACTTTCCATATATCACAAGGACTCTACTAATCCAGTTATCTACAAAAAATAATTTCAAGAAACTGTCTCTCCATTAAAAACTAATCACTGGAATTTTCTATATACTTCTTCTTCTTTATTGGCGTTGGCACCGCTTACGCGATTATAGCCGAATCAATTATAGCGCGCCATTCATCTCTTCTTTTCGCTGTTTGGCGCCAGTTGGAAATGCCAAGTGCACACAGGTCACTCTCCACTTGATCTTTCCAACGGAGTGGAGGTCTTCCTCTTCCTCTGCTTCCACCAGCGGGTACTGCATCAAATACTTTCAAAGCTGGAGTGTTTTCATCCATTCGGACGACGTGGACTAGCCAGCGTAGCCGCTGTCTCTTCATTCTCTGAACTATGTCAATATCGTCGTATAGCTCATACAGCTCATCGTTCCATCGTCTGCGGTATTCGCCGTTGCCAATGCGCAAAGGACCATAAATCGTTCGCAGAACTTTCCTCTCGAAGACTCCTAGAGTCGACTCATCAGATATTGATAACGTCCACGCTTCTGCGCCATATAGTAGGACCGGTATGATGAGCGACTTGTAGAGCTTGGTTTTCGTTCGTCGAGAGAGGACTTTACTTTTCAATTGCCTACTCAGCCCAAAGTAGCACCTGTTGGCAAGAGTGATTCTGCGTTGGATTTCAAGGCTGACATTGTTGTTGTTATTAATGCTGGTTCCTAGATAGACGAAATTATCTACGACCTCGAAGTTATGACTGTCAACAGTGACGTGGGAGCCGAATCGCGAATGCGATGACTGTTTGTTTGATGACAGGAGATATTTCGTCTTGCCCTCATTCACTACCAGACCCAGTCGTTTCGCTTCTTTATCAAGTCTGGAGAACGCAGAACTCACGGCGCGGTTGTTGAGGCCAATAATTTCGATATCATCGGCGTACACCAGCAGCTGTACACTCTTATAGAAGATTGTACCTTCTCTATTTAGCTCTGCAGCTCTTATTATTTTCTCCAGCATTAAATTAAAAAAGTCACACGATAAGGAATCACCCTGTCTGAAACCTCGTTTGGTATCGAACTGCTCGGAGAGGTCCTTCCCGATCCTGACGGAGCTTTTAGTGTTGCTTAACGTCAGTTTACTTAGCCGTATAAGTTTTGCGGGGATTCCAAATTCAGACATAGCGGCATAAAAGCAGCTCCTATTCGTGCTGTCGAAGGCGGCTTTAAAATCGACGAAAAGGTGGTGGGTGTCGATTCTCTTTTCACGGGTCTTTTCCAAGATTTGGCGCATGGTGAATATCTGGTCAATGGTTAACTTACCAGGTCTAAAGCCACACTGATAAGGTCCAATCAGTTTGACTGTGGGCTTTAGTCTTTCACACAATACGCTTGATAGGACCTTATATGGGATATTAAAAAGGCTTATTCCACGGTAATTGGCGCAGACTATGGGACCGCCTTTTTTGTGGATCGGGCAAAGCACACTTAAATTCCAATCGTCGGGCATGCTTTCATCCGACCATATTTTGCAAAGAAGCTGATGCATGCACCTGATCAGTTCTTCGCCGCCGCATTTGAATAGCTCGGCCGGTAATCCATCGACCCCTGCCCCTTTGTTGTTTTTTAAGCGGACGATTGCTATTCGCACTTCTTCATTGTCGGGTAATGGGACAACTTTTCCATCGTCATCAATTGGAGTTTCGGGTTCACCATCTCCGCGTGTTTCCTGTTCACTGCCATTCAGCAGGCTGGGGAAGTGCTCCCTCCATAAATCGAGTATACTCTGGGCATCTGTCACTAGCTCACCTCCCTGGGTCCTACAAGAGTTTGCTCCGGTCTTGAAACCTTCTGTAAGTCGCCGTATCTTTTCATAGAATTTTCGAGCGTTACCCTTGTCGGCCAGCTTCTCAAGCTCCTCATACTCAAAAAGCAGTAATGGAACATCTTTTGCTGTGGTCCATGAAAATGGTGAACTAATATTAAACGGTATTTTATTAGAACAAGCATCATCCTATGAAGCTGAAGTTCAAGCTGTCCTAAACGCGTGCCAATTCGTCACCATACAAAACCGTAAATTTGTTATCTGTACAGATAACATAGGAATTTTACATGGAGTTCATAACCTTAACAATAACTCAAAAGAGATCAGTACCATTAGGTCTTTCCTAATAAATTTTCAAAAAAAGGTTAAACTCATGTGGATACCAGGCCATGTCGGCATTACAGGAAACGAATTAGCAGATAAAGCAGCAAAAACTGCATTATCATCTCCTCTCAAGCTTTTCATTCCATTTATGAAAAAACGAATCAGAAGTGAGATACTGCAGGAATTCTTCAAAACTACACAAACTAAATGGAACAGTGAGACCAGTCAGTACAAAAATATTAATCCAAACAAAGTCGTATTAGTAATACCAACCACAACTACCACTGCAATGCCCAACCCTAAATCGTTACCGACCAACCTTCTTCCTTCAAGATCCTATATCCATGTTATCCACACCAAATGAAGATAATATCAAAAATATTTTCAATTTTTTAAAGCTACTGAATATTCATAATTTAATGTAAGATATTTATTATATATACCGAAATTAACCGATAGCCCTAGTAGCTAGTGTTTCCAATTTATTGTAATTTTTAATTATAATAAATAATAAATAATAATAATAATAAATTCGTTCTACCAGGTATTTGGGATCCTGAGAGCTAACGACTTTGGGAAGTTACTTTAGGCACTTTAGCTTTAGAATATCGTCGTATTTTACGACAAGTAATTTTAATGCAAAAGCAGTTACGTCCTCACAAGTTTGAAGGTCATATTGTACATAATAACGCATTATGATTTAATGGGGCTTAGAAGTCAGCTTTTGTAGCAGGCACTCTTGCCAAAATCGTAATTGAGATCATTAATGCCGGATTCAACGACGCTACTTACATATTAGAAATAAACTTAATCGTACCAGCTAATAGGCTATTGACAGAATATGTAGATTCTTGGGGAACACATTTTGTTACATGCAAATGGTTAGATATAATATAACAAACATATACAGCTTGCGAACGAGCACTGAGATATGATTTTATGAAGTATGGTTTCGGCGATAAGAAATTAAAAAGGTTGTCAAGTTTCAGAGGTAGCAACGATTGTTGTTTATGCTGAGTTGGATGTCTTCCGATGCTCTAATTAGCAGACGGTTTTAACTTAGGAAATAATTAATTTCAGCATGCATTATGCGCTCAAGTACTTCATATAAGAAAAATTACATTTCTTAATTGGAATTTGTCGACTTCCAACAGTAAAAAAACAACGTCAGAATGGTGATTAAGTTATGTATATTAGGGCGTCGCGATAAAAATTTTTATGAGTGTTTTTAATGCAAATTTGCGTATTCTTTTCTAGATTATCATAATATTTTCAGAAATTTAAAAAAATATTTATCTTTAGGGTTCTACCGCTCTTCAAATAACTGAAAAATTGCCCCTAAAAGGATATTTTTGTCATAACAAATTTTGAGTTTCGATCAAAATTATCATTTAAAAACCAACATTATGTAGTACTAGGACATAATAATAACACTACATCTTATTTTATTTGGAAACAGCGACCTCTCTTTATTCAGTGTTGTCAAAACTACCCTAAAATTTTCACGTGTTCGAACACTTTTGGTTATTTGCATATAAATAAGGTTACTACTGTTGCTTTTATAGTGATCGAAGCATACTGAAGTAATTTTAAATAAGAGTTCAAGGCGTAGGGAGACAAATTGTCCTTTTGTAGAACCATTCGAAGAACTTGAGGATCGTCAGTTGCCGACTATACGAGAGGTCATTAAATTTATCTTATTTGCCAAGAACGACTTAAAATTGAAATACAAAGGAAAGAATCCATCTAAATCAGATTTATTTTCAATTGTTTCTAAAGAAATAAACAATATTTGGACTAAAGCTTCAATTCCCTTCGTAACAAACGAACGAATCACTCGATTATTGAAATCTTATTTCGAAAAATACCTTCATTTTAAAAGATATCCTAAGACTAAACAAAATGTTAGTTTTGTAGAAAAACTGAAGTGTTTTTTAAAACTGTCTGAGAAGCTTTTAGATGTCGCTGTTTGCAAACGCTCTTCATTCGAATCTTGCTTGTCTGTAAATTCATATAAAGTTCCTGTTAATGAGATAAGTTTTTTGGCGGATCAAAGAAGTGACCGAAAAATGATTATAGGTGGTATTGATAAAAAATATTAATAAAACGACAACAGAGGCAATGAAAGATTCAACGAGGTCCGCAAAAAGTGTGTTGTCTTCAAGAAAGCAATGTCTTCTCAAAAAATAGTCATGAAGTTCAATAACAGTAACACATCCGACAACGGAAGTCATACCGTCAAGAGTTACGTCGCAAGACACATCATTAACTTCTGCGGTGAATCGAGATATTTTGGCGTTGGCAACAGTTGCGAAAATTTGTGATCGATATGGTATATCGACGCGATCTGCTGCTGCTATTGCTTCAGCAGTTTTGGCAGACGTCGGCTTAGTTTCCACCGAAGATACAATCGAAAGTTCGGAAGAGTGCATGTAAAGATATTGGTCGTTTTTTCATAATTAGCATTTACCTTGGTGGTCGAAAAGACAAGACTCTTATAAGTGAAAAATGGGTTGTAGAAGAGCACATTTCGATCTTAGCAGAACCCGGATCAATTTATTCGGAACATTCTACACCAAGTCACGGTACTGCCAAGAAAATATGTACTTCGATAACAACATTATTAAATAGTCAATGGTGTGTTTGCTTGCTTCATGCCAATGAGTTGCCGCTTAGACATTTATTTTTCGCCTTAGCTTGTTGTACTTTAGGTCCTAGAGAATATTCGGGGCCTTTCGGAAAACAAATGGCAAATTGCGAAAATAAATGCATTGTGTCTTTTGGTGCAATAACTGGTAATTTGGCTGACTTACCTAACACGGTGGTAGATAAATTAAGTACAGATAAAAATATCTATATGAGATGTATCAAGCCATATCAGTTAGTATATGTTCTTTTGAGCTGGCAAACAGGCAACCTAGAAAACTATCGCACTCTAGATGTCTTACCTGTGACAATATGCAGATGCTTGTAAACTACGTGGTTAAAGTATATCCTCCAACATGGTTCTTAATTAAACAAAACGCGTCTTTTAAAGAAGGTGCCAAACACATTTTTCAAATCGTTACATATTCTCGATTTATGCCTTAAAGTGTATTAGCTGTCGTATATCCTGTGATTGAACAAAATGCTTATTTTGCACATCCTGAAAATCTCCTTCTAAGCATGTTATTTAATGACAGGGACCACATTCGTGAGCTCGCAACGCGAAAAATCATACAAGCAAGACAAGTTGAAACTAAGGATAAACGTAGGGTATTCAAACCACTAAAAATTAACTTCTCTGCTAATGATTAAACTGATATTATCGTTTGGCACGAATATCAAATAACAGTACCGACCGTTCTTCAACAAATTTCAAATGACGATCTTCAAACAATGGCAAAAGGTAAAATCTTGGAAATTGAGGACTTTCCTTGTCACACACAAGCTGTAGAAAGATGTGTCAAATTGGTGGCAGAAGCCTCACAGAGTGTAACTGACGCTACATCACGAGCTGAAATGCCAAATTTACCATATATGGTATATATTTAATTGGCGCTTTGTAACCGCTTAAGCGATTTTCGGCCGAGCTTCTTCTCCAATTTTTGGTTTTCGCGTCTTGATGTTTTTCCAACAAATGGAGGGACCTACAGTTTATACTAAGCCGCCTCCGAACGGCTGATGGTTTTCTTACGAGGAGCCTTTCCATGTCTGAAATACACTCGAAAAGGTAGACATTCCCTACCGAGAGGCGACCGCAATTAGCAAATTTAACCTAATTTTTTATTTAAATTAATTTTCCGTAACGTTTGGATGATGGTCGCACCGGGATTTCAACCCGCACCTTCCGAATGTCAGTACGCAATGGTAACCACTCGGCTACCGCGGCCGCCAAATGCCAAATTTAGACTCCAAAAATAAGTTCTAAAAATAAGTTCAAAGCATGAGAAAAAATATTTTTTTAATTGACTTCTTGTACTATTTTCTCTTATTTCTACAATAAAAAAGTATTTTTAATTGAAGTTCGCATTTTTTTTCTATTTACAACGAGACCTGAAAAATGTTAACTTTTCATAACTTCAAAGACCGATAAAGCCCTCAAGATAATTAATAAATGTAGTTTCTTAGCAGTTCTGTATCTGCATTTAATTACGCAAATTTTTATACCTCTTGCAACAAAATAGGCCAAAAAAAATTTTTTTTCTTAAACATAGACGGGACACCCTAATGTACCTATATGGTAAATAAGGTAGAATTTACAGGATACATTTGAAAAATTTAGGATGAACGCCATCTATTCAAACCACAATAGATTTGATGCTGCGGGCGGACCCGACAACTGCATAATCATCATTATTTGAGAACGAAAACCAGGTACCGTTCCATTGGTATATTCAGTATACCTTTCCCTCATGTTTTACTTTTACAGTCAGGACAATTGTAGAAATTTTCGTCTCAACTCATTTATATCTTCAGAAAAGGAATCCGTTTTGTTCCCGATTCCAATTTCACGAATATAATTCTATGTTTTTTTAGAACCTATTGCTATGATAAACCGATGCTCACTGTGTTTAAGCTTTTGCAATATAATGGCTCTGGTGACCTTTCTGACGATATACCTAGGTTACTGCATATTTCAAGCGTTTCCACTTTCGATAAGCCTTGTTTGTTTATACATTTCATGGCCACATTTGACGTGCTACCGTTACATTGTAAAGATCTGATGGCAGCTTGACTGTCGGAGTATATTGTAACCCATTGTCTTTCTGCCGTAGATTTGAGCTACCACTCGGCAATTTCCATGATTGCAAAGAGTTCGGCCTAGAAAACGCTGCAGTGGTCTGGCAATCTGATGCTCACGTTTAATGAACGCATGGGAGAATAAATTCCGCAACCCACTTTTACATCGAGCTTTGAGCCATCTGTGAAAATGGCTATGGCTCCCTGATCGAGGGCGTTGGTGGTTTCCCACTCGCACCTGTTTGGGATTCTCGTAGAGAAACGATTGTGGAAGCATATGTTGAAGGTAGTATAATTCAGCTCCTTTGGCTCTTCTGCTAAAAATTATATATTTGAGTGTCCTTTACTGCACTTTTTCCAAGGTTAATTTGCATTCAATCTGATTGCGTTGCAACTCGCTTTTAGTAAACATGTTGCCTTCTCGAGAGGCTATCTGGGGGTAAGCTCAGGCGTATATATAAAACTGTCTGGAAGCCTTTCAAAGATATTTAGGAGGAAATAAGTAAGACTAATGGATCGAAATTCCTTTGGCTCTGTAAATTTTGCTTAGAAATGGAGATACGATGTCCTCAGATCTCCTGGAGATTTAAAGGCTGGAATGACTTTATCGCCCATTTAATCCTGCAGCTGATATCACTTTCCTAGAGCTCACTTTCCCTACGTGGGATTTGGTCATGTGCTTTATGTTACAGTCGTCCAAGAATACCAAATTTCACGCTCTTAGATGTTCTTTTAAAATTTCTATGACCCAAAATCTCAAATCTGAAAAATTGGTTGAATTTATGTTATAGTGGTCCGATTTTACTATGCCGGTTCCGATAAATGTTCGTTTAAATATGTCAGCGCATCTTTGCACTAAGTTTTATTGAAATATTTAGAAAACTGAAGTACTAGCTTGCATACAAACAAACGGATATATGGACGGACAAGACTAAATCAACTCAACCCGCCGTTCTCACCGTATCGGTATAAATTTTGATGACTCTATCTCTTCTGCTTCTAGTACTTACATACTTCAGACCTAAGTCAATATACAATTTCGTGTACATGAAAGATATAAAAACAGCCAAAATAATTTTTGCAAAAAGTTAAAAAAGTTTGAGACCAACAATTAAACTTTATATTCGTTTTTTTATAAGCAGAAATTCACACGTAACAAAATATGTGTATATATTTTAAACCCCGATTTTTTCTCAATAAATTTACCTAAACTATCAAGCTAACCAGGCCACAAATAAGAATATTTCGAACAGATCGGTCCTATGTCCACTTCCTGGAAAATTCTTCCTTATCGGATGCCTACGTTATACACAGAACGCACCTTTGGTCAGTCAGTTAAGACAAACCCTTGTATACTGTATATATAGATAACGTTTTCCATCGAAAAATATGTAAATATTATTTTTTGTTTTTGATCTATTAATCACTCTGATGTTTTTTAGTTATTAACCGTCGTCAAGTTAAAAATAGCAGAAACTTTTAAAATAGCTAAAAGAAAAAGCTAAAGCTAAATTAAAATTTAAATTATTCTAGTTAAAGGACTAGCTGGAATATAGCTAAAATGGCTAGAGGTAAGAGAGAGTTATTTACAAACTTAACTAATGCCTCCTGTTAGACGATCAAACGATAACAGACCTAAAAACTTACGAAACATACTGTAAAACAATATTGAAAACTAAACAAAACAAATTGAGCATAATCAGTTTTATACTTTGTTCAATTTGGTATTTTTCCAACTAGTGAGATTTCAGTCACAAAAAAAATTTGCAGTAAATTAGTGTTTTATAAACACTATTTCTTTTTTCTAGTCAAATAAGCCATTGAGCTGTGAAAAGTTTCCATCGACCTTCCTTATTCAAAAAACTATATTGATGGTGCATGTTTGCAATAATAGGTTTTTCGCACTAATTGCTGCAAAAAAAAATGGTCGAAACGAAAATTGTATATTCTCCAACCCCTCACTTATAAAGTAGTGTGCTTGATGCTTTTTTAACGCTGTTTTCCCGGTAGGCTTATTCGATTCTATTGAATTAGATAATATTTAATGAAATACAAATGGAGTATTGGAAATGATAAAACCTGTATAATTTATGGCATTTATAAAAGAAAAAATTATAAATAATAATATAATAAATAATTTCCCCCATTTGAAATTGATCATTTATACGGTATAAATGTTGCTTAGCAGAATCCGAGGTTGGGATGGAAATTATATTATTATTTTATCCAAGCATATAACTTTTCTACAGCAGCAATTTAATGTCATTGTTTTACCCATCACGAGAAATGTTGACGTTGTATCGGAACCAAAATTGAAACATACGGCGATCTTTTGTAAACAAGATGGAATGTAAATATAATTTTGGTGTCTTTAATTCGTATTAAAATAGAGCAGAGTATAGTATCTTGGAAAATATCGAAAAGCAATAAAAAAATTGCTTAATATATACAAGTTTTTTGTATACCTTTCTGTTTAGATAATGGATAATTGTAGATATGCGTATGTCAAAAAAATATATAATCCAAATTGTTGAATTAAGTTGACATATACACTAGAGTGTTCGATATTTGCCAAATTGATATCTTTCCACCAGACCTCCTAATTCTTTAATTTATAGCTAAAGGCAAAAATCTGTTTTTTTTTTTTTATATTCATATTAAACCAAGCCATCAGCCCATATACATATGTAAATGTAACTAAATAGAAATTAATATACCATATCTATTATTTTCGTTTTAAATCCTGATTTCTGAACTATTTGAATACTTATAGCGGATTACTTGTATCATCTCGTTGCATAATGTCTGCCATCAATAGAATTCTTGAAAACTGTGGGATTGTAACATAAAAGTAAGGAAAATTTAAATTTGTTTTTGTTTTATAGCACTACAAAAAAGTCTCACCAAGAAATATAAAATTCCAATTAAATCTTCCAATGCCTACCAAGTTAGTGAAACCAATTTTTAGTGCGGATATTAACCTATATTACTACAACGTTCTATAACCTGTTTGTTACTGTTTCACTGATTTGATACGTTTCGTCGATTAAATGATTCCATATGCTTGATCGCCACCCTCTGATACTTTAATTTTTACGTTATAACACCATAAAGTTGAAAACACTTTTCTTATTTACTATTTATGTTCATTCTTCTTATTTTTATGTTATTTAGATTGTGTTTTATATCCTTTAGTCTTGTTTTCGTAATACGAGTCCTATACTTTTAATTATAAATTAGTGCATTAATGTTTTTTTTGTAGTCCACATATGTACCTAAATTAGGTGTAGTAAAAGGAAATCCATTATTTTTGCATAAGATTGAATGCTTTAATTTGTTCTTTTCATGGCCAGCTTTATTCAAATGATTCCAAACGGTTTTTGTGCAATATTTAGTTCTTGGGCCATCAAAACAGTGCTTACATGACGGTCGGACACGACAATGTCCATGGTTTTATCGACATTTTCGACAATTGGCCTTCCACGTCGTGAAGCATCTTTTACATCAATATTACCAGAATGAAAGCGAAATTGTGTATGATTGACTGTAACAGTATCACTTCCCTAAACTCTATTCCTATTTTCCGCCGTCTGGCTTGCGTTTTCGCCCTTATCGAAGAAAAACTGTAAAATATAGCGTATTTTCTCTTTGCTAGTGTTCATCTTTGACGCACGCTCAAACAAAACTGAATCAACCAACACAAAACTTTCAGAAAAGCTTTTTTAGTACGAAATGTCATCTTTCTAACGTCATTTAGTGGAACCCGAGTGAACTTACACAACGCGAGATACAGAAAAATATCCCCATCTATAGGAAAAATAATTTTTTTTATTTATTTTTATTTACCATATTTGTATGAAAAATAATTATGAATAATTACATTACATTAAAGGCAACTAGCAGCTGGGGCTATCGGCCTAAAAAAAATAATGTACTACTTTTTACTACACCTAATATATGAATATCTAATAGCCTATTTCCACCGGACGTTAAATGCATTTTAGCTTAAATGCATTTAAACATCGCATTTAAATGCGAAATTCCCATTTGTTTGTTGTTGTATAAAAGTGTGTTAACTCACTTTCGGTAATTTAACAGAAAATGTTATGTTAACAGTCGATGCTGTAAACATTTCGGACGTTTCGGTATATTTCTTGCCAAAGTCATGTATTTTCGGATTTAATGAGAGGCCAGACTTTTATTTTGCATGCTGAAATTTTTTCTGCAAAAGTTACTTTTTTGCATTAATATTGACATAAAAACATATATGAAGTAATCAGCGAAGATAATGCTTCTCCTCTTTAAAAAATAAAATAAAATAAAAATAAAAAACAAACTAAAAGCAATTGTGGAATAGAAAACGATGCCCTCAACATTAAAATATACGCGACTCTGGCAACTATCAGCTGATTGCGCAAAACAAATAATTATGTATACATAATTAATGCAAAACAAATATTTATGTATATATAATGTGCGCTTTGTAACCGGTTAAGCGATTTTTCGGCCGAGCTACTCCTCGAAATGTGGTTTTCTAGAAAAACAAAATAAATAATTACTTAAAAAAAAAACCAAACTGAAAATGGAAACAAAACGACGCAAGTGGAACCTTACGGAGGAGCAAAGTTTCCTGGATTGCTGGGAAGGAAAAGCTCAGGAATTGAGAGGTAGCCGAAAAAACTCTCATGTATACAAAGAAATGGCATTGTTGGCAAAGTTGTAAGCATGCAAAAAAGAATTTCCCTTTCAGCAGCGTCCGTCCGTGCAGCAATAATCTGCACTTGCAAATCATAATATTGTATAAATAGCAAAATAAAATGGATGCGGTCTCTTGAATTCATGATTTTAATAATTGTGACAAATTTTGAAAACTGCAAATGTAAACAAAAATCAGCTGTTTGAGTTAACTCACTTTCGGTGGAAACGTTTGACATTTCATTCACTTAACAGAGGCCTTAAATGCATTTAAGTGCTTGGTGGAAATAGGCTATAAGTCACAACTTGCCTGATGAGTTTTGCAAGGTCGTTTGAATGAAAAAGAGGCACGGCCTGTTGTGCAAAAAGAAGCCACCTATATTGGAAAAAAAACGCTTGAAACATAAGGGAGAAACTTGAAAGTTGAAATTTACGTGAAATATAAAAAACAGAAAACATGGACAAATTTACTTATTTCGATTTACTTAGGAATAAGAGCAGTGATATTGCTTCGAATTATTTCCGTGTGCAAAATAACGATAATACAAACACGCAGACCACAGTCTATGAACGGAATTTTAAAGTAATCTACAATAAACAAATTGTAATATTGAATCGAGTTTAATCGCCGTAAATTATAATGAATATTGAAAAGATATAAATAAGCAGTTTTAATGTAATAATATATTGATTATTTATTTATTGTTTTAAAGTTTTTGTTTTACCAGTGACCTGTTGAGTAGAATTTTTCTTTATATATTCCCTAAAGTTATGCATGAAGGATTAATCTGTACTTATTAAACCGTCTACTTTTGAGATCAGTTCCTCTGATCACTACGTAACCTAAATTTGCATGCAAAAATAAATCGATTTTATTTAAATCAGTTAAATAATATTCAAAAAAAAATTCTTTTATTATTTATGGTCTAAGTATTTTTAATAAATTCAAATTCGTTATTATAACAATCATAACAATTTATTTCTTCTAAGATCTATTATATTGAAGGATTAATCATAAGCAAAGTATAAGATTATGATCTTTAACAAATTATTATTCCATGGGCGGGAGGCGGCGTGTGTAGCGTGCTAATATTAGTGCCAATTATTTTATAATTTTAAAAAGCTAAGACAAAAGTTTCACCTTAATAAAGGAAGTCTTTTTGACGGCTGATTCTATACAAGAATAACAAAAGAATTGTAGTTGGTAAGAAAAAATATTTAATTTTTAAACGGTAATTCATTCAATATTAAGAACTCTGCTGTAGACTATAAAACATTTCATATTTTGCGGAAAAATATCAGCCAGAGCACAGTCACACGTAACCCTTTCACGAAAAAAAACGTTGATATTGCATAAACATAGATATGTTAAAGTGTATATATGCTATATCCAAAGGAAATTTTTGTATTAACTTATATCTCTTGCTTCATTAATGTCATGAATATGCTAAATATGTAATGTATTATGTGTATACAAGTTGGCTGAAAAATAACTATATATATATAATTGGCGCTTTGTAACCGCTTAAGCAATTTTCGGCCGAGATCCTCCTCCAATTTGTGGTCTTGCGTCTTGATGTTTTTCCAACAAATGGAGGGACCTACAGTTTATACTAAGCCGCCTCCGAACGGCTGATGGTTTCTTTTATGAGGAGCTTTATTTCATGTCCGAAATACACTCGTAGGGGTGGACATTCCCTTAATTTTTAAATTAATTTTCCATAACTTTTGGATGTTGGTGGCATCGGGATTTGAACCCGCGCCTTCCGAATGCCAGTATGCAATGCTAACCACCCGGCTACCGCGGCCACCAAATACAGTAACAAATATAACAGTATAATTACTTTTAGGAGTAAATAACAAGGATGATTGCAATCGGTGGTTGTTTCAGTAATTTTTTAATAATTTTTATAGCAATAATAAAAAACATGAAATTTATAAAGCGGTTGCAGCTGAAAATGTGAGTGAACGAGAATTCTTTCATATTTTTTTTTTAAATTTCGGACACTATGTTCCTTGTCTTCATTTCTTTAATATATGTACATCAATATTTTATGTATTCGACGTTAAAATATTATGATTCACGTATTGAAAAAACCAGTTTTTAATTCATATAATACTGCATGAATTCATGTAAATCTCAACATAACTTAAGTTACAACCATTCAAAAATTGTGAAAATATTTATGAAAATACATAAAGGTCAAATTTTACAGCGAGAAATAAAAACAGAAAACGTGTTGCGCGAGCGTGAACAACTCGTTATGATAATCCTTTCCTCTTCGCCTCTCCACAAGCTATATAAAATGTTATCATCTGCGAACTCAAGCAAGAAATGAATGAGGACACACTTTTCTAATTATCCGATTTTGAGTGACCATTTTTATTCGCTTTACGCATGCATTTGTATTGCATCAAAATAAAACATTGCAATTGTATTAAAAGACTTATTTCGAGACTTTTATTGCGTTTACATTCTTCCTTATCGCATCTTTCTTAAAGTCTTTCGACAAATTGGTTTCCTCCCTAAAACGCGCTAGTTGTATATCTTAGATGCTCCGATTCATGTGTCAACGTATGCTGAGACGTTCTATTAATCACTCGTTTAATACTAAGGCACGTTCGATTAATAATGAGGCAAGAGCTACTCATATTCTTAATAAGATGGTTCAAAAACTTCAAAGAACTTTTCCTCCTTAACCCTTAAATGCATAGCGTACCGTAAATGGTACGCGTATATATGTAGCTCTTAATATATCAATCAAATTAATATGCATCGTTCAAGTGGTTAAACGTCAATTTTTAAAAATATTTGAAATATGATTTTCAATCGTCTATAAAAAATAATTTGTTTAGTTTATTTAAATTGAGACCTATGCTGAATTGTTCGAATGATCGATTTTAGTCCATTCCAATTCTTCTATCGATAGACGAGCAAATGTGTTTTACCAAAGTTGGTCATTTCATGACATGGGTTTTAAATTAAATTGACACATCTGGTTTTATATACAAGTTTGAAGTCACATTGTTTTAAAATTTACATGGATAATTATTATACCATAATACTTTTATTGATTTATCTAAGAACCCAAGGTATCCACAGCATTGGGACCATTAATCGAAATTGTAAACTTCCGGATACAAAGATTATGATTTAAATGAATCGTATCTATTGTGTAAAAAAAGAATTAGGTGTATTTATATAGTGCACAATTTGAAAATTAACAAAAAATTAAGAAAGTAGGATATTTTTCAATGAGCCAAAAATATTATATTCGAGTTTCATTGAAATTAACAACAGGAAATCTAATATCGGTACTCATCCAATGCAATAAACTTGATAACCTATCGGTTGACAAACAGCAACTCTGTCTTCAATTAGTAAATTTTTATGCAAAATTTATTTTCAAATACTGAAGAACTGTAACGTCAGCTTTCTTGCAACAATACTCTTAAGATAAATTGTCAATGTAATTTATACAAAACGTTAACGGCACCTAAAGTCAATCAGCTATTGGTAACTAATTGAATTTATGCAACTTTTTATTTTCAAAGAAAAATACCGCCGCAGCAAATTTAATCAGTTTACCACTAAAACTCATACAACGTTGACGTCTGCGCCACTTAACGATGAGGTAATACAAATTTTCTTATTACCTGTTGTTTTAACTCATTTCTGATAAGGATATTTATTTCATTTCTAATAACCAGCGCTCTACTTTTTAAATGTATAGTTAACACCCTTTTTATAGAAAGGGGATGTCATTAATATTGGAGGAGTGAGTGATAAAATCAGTTTACTAAAGCCTTTACGAAACTTTTTAATATATGTATATGAATGAAAATAAAATGAAATTTTAGTCTGTTCTTAACATCCATAGATATTATTTAAAAAATTCTTATGCAAAACAAAAATATTTTGGCAAGCAAATTAAGCGACCGAAAAAGTTAAAAGAATAATAAACCGTTTTAATTTTAATCTTAATAAGTAAGCTTTTAAGCTAACATAACACCTATATATATATATGTATATTCATTTAATTATTTGGTTTAAACTTGAAGTATTGTATTAATTACTTAAGTTATTTTACAAATGAGGAACTGGATAGTCCCAAGAGAGCACCATACACTAGCAGTTATAAAAGTACAAAATATAATCATTATTTTCCGTAGGCTTATTACCTCCACAGTCTACGAAAATTGAAGATCTGAAGGAGTTGGTGAGCCAGTTCTTTAAGTGAGTTTAAAGTTCTTGTGTGTGGACATACGCAAAATGTTTCGTTCTAAAAGGTGTCGACGTAGTCTGAATTCGTTTAGTCAATACCGATTCTGCGTCGATGTGATATGGGCTTTATAGTGTCAACTGAAACTATTCCCCATAGTGATTAGAAGTTAGATCAATAAATAAAATCTCCAAAGGGAAAAGAGTCTACAAATATTTGGAAATAAATTAGTTGATGTTATTTCTTATGTCAAATTGAATTATCGTCGACATTCAAATATCTACTTCAAATTGATTAATTGAACAGTGAATTTAAACAAACATTTTTATAAGTTACCATATATACATATATCCTTTTCTCGATAAGAATTTCTTTTAGTTCTATACCACTTCTTGCCAAGCAGTTTTTTGAAAAACTTTAGGTATCATATTTCTGGATGCGAATTCGGATCTAGCGTTTTCAGCGGTAAATAAAAAAAATGCAAAATAAAAAAAACCAAAGAAAAATTACTTATAATCTACGACGTTTTAGATTAGAATTCTAAAGATTGAAGTATATGATCATTGTGCTTGCTTTAGATCTTAAATAAATTTGTTTAGTACCGAAAGGAAAAATTTACAATCATCGGGTCGGAAAACATATCCGTAGATATGCCACCTGCCCAAACTATATTTGACTTCTAAAAAGATAATAAAATCGTGATAAGTGATAATAAAATCGTGATAGGTAAATAAATATTTTTAACTATTAACTACAAAGTAGATGTGTTCACTTCTTTATGTAATGCAGTAAAAGTTTTTATGTTTAATTCTTTAGCTGTAGCTGTTATTTTGAATGTAACTATGAAATGTCGTAGTCTTCCAAGTTGTTCAATTATGGTTTGATAATAAAACATTATTTCAATTATTCACCTCACATACATATGTCCTAAGCTTTTTTGAGCTGACATTAGACCAATTTGTTTTAGCTGCTTTATAGGACGGTTTTACAAATGTTTGCTTACAAATAGTACGTACATACATATAAACATAAGTAATTATTGAAGTGCAGAAAACACTTTTTTGGAAATACAATTTAGTTATTACTATAAAACGATTGCGTTTTATTGGGTTCGAACTTAAGTTAGATATGCACATTGTTTAGTTTTCCGAAACGATAAGCCAGCAATTAAAATGTATGGCCATAAATTCATATGCTGTATGACATTTATAGGCACAAGGCAATATAAATTAAAGTACAAACAGATGTCCATATACACATATTCATGATATGAATATTGATACTTGATGCCTTTACAACAACATAAGGGTTGTTGCATATGCATCTATGTATACTGATGTTCTTATCATGAATATGTAAAGCAATAAAACTAAAACATAAGATAAGATTATCTATTCGTGGGTAATCTTCTAATGTAAAATATTTAACATACTTATGTACACATATGCATGCATGTAAATATTCATATTACAAATTTATATAAATAAACGCTCCACAGATTGTGGAGTCAGTTATACTTAAACCTAGTAATAGTGAAGTCTTCATTTTACTATAATTCCCGCCTCAACATTTGGTGACCCCTGGTAAGAATACGTTTTAAAAATATTTTTAATATTTTGAAAATAAAAATTTAAAAAAATAACAATAAAAATATTTTTAATACTTATTATTATTAACAACTTAAAATAAAAAAAAAAATAAGTAAAATAATAATAATTATTGCTAAAAATTAAAAAAAAAAACAAAATTTTCTAAAAATGGAAAAAGTAATTTTCGAACAGCAGGCCATTGGAAGTGAAATAGAGAGCTTACATAACGCGTTAGTAAGCCTCAAAGCAACTCCAGTGACCAGGGAACAGGTTAACGACTGGGGAAAACGTATAACTCACCTGTCCCACCAGCTGGAAAATAATGATCGGGAATTAGGGCAACCGTCGGCAACAATGTCACGGAACCCGTATTATACGGAAAAATATGCTCCAAAAGTTAGGGAGCTAATTAAATTGAGTCAGGAGATGTTAAAATCCCTGCATATAAAAAATATTGAAAAGTTAACTATGAAGGATTGTGAAAATAAGAATTCTGTTCTCCAAATAAAATTCGAATTCGCCGTAAGTGATTTGGAAGAAAACTTTGAACCTCTTCTTGCTGGAACAGGGAATCTAGAAGAAGTAAATAAGTGTTCAGATCTGGCGAAAGAATTGTTTTTAAAATATATTGAAGTTCACGCAGAAGATGAACTAACAAGTAAATTTAGGCAATTGAGGAAAAACTTAAACTCAATGCCAAATAAAAGTAAAAATGAATATAAAGTGGAAGAAAAAATAAGAGGAAGACCCCTCAATCTTCCACAAATTGATATTCCTTGTTTCGAAGGGGACTATACTAAATGGAATATGTTCAAGGAACTATTTCATGAATTAGTGGGTTCTGAAAATATATCCACAGTGCAAAAAATGTGCATTTTGAAATCAAAATTAAAAGGATATGCGTCCACATTAATTGAAAATCTTCCATCTTCGGAAGAAAATTACTCAGTCGCATGGAATTTGCTAAAAATCAACTTTGATTATAAGCGAGCTTTAACAAACATTTATTTCAAAAATTTAGTAGATGCTCCCTTTACAAATTCCACAGCTGCTAGTGTGAAAAAATTAAAAGAAGTTATTGAAGAAAGTATTCAAGCTCTAAAGGCGACAAATTTATCGTTGGAAGAAATACTTCAAGCGTTACTGAATTTTCTGCTTGTGAGAAAACTTGACGACTCTCTCAGAACAAAATATGAATCTTCTTTAAAAGACACCAAAGAATTACCGAGGCTAGATTCATTAACACAATTTCTCGGAAAAGAATTTTTTGCATTAGAAGCAAAACAAAGTGAATACAGAATACAAAAAGCTGTAGATATTCAAAAAAAAGGTAATATTTCAGTAGTACCAAATTGTATTATGAACTGCGGAATGCAGCACTATTTAAATCAGTGTAAGAAATTTCAAGGTTTATCCATAAAAGAAAGATGGAATATAATAAAAAACAAAAATATTTGTAAAAAATGTCTAAACGGTGGGCATGTGTTTAAAAACTGCAGCTACATAAACTGTCGGTTTTGCAATTTGGAGCATCATTGGTTACTCCATAAAGATATAAATGCAGTGGCTAGCACAGTGAGCAGTGTAAATTTAAAAGAAAACAAATATGTCCTCTTATCAACAGCCGTAATTAAAATAAAGGATTTTGAAGGGAAATTCATTAATGCAAGGGCATTAATAGATAATGGATCGCAAGTAAATTTAGTAACAAAGCAATTAAAAAATAGACTAAAAATAAAAGGAGAAAATAAAAAAAATATTATAGAAGGTATTGGGCAAAACATATCTAAAGCACAGGAGCGGATAATAATTGAAATAAAGTCGAAAGTATCCGAATATAAAACACACATTGAAGCATTAGTAGTGGAAAAAATTATTTCACCATTGCCATCTACTAAAATAGAACGTGGAGAAATTCCTACAAAAATAAAATTAGCTGATCCAGAATTTGATATGTATACCAAGCAAAATTGATATATTACTTGGAGCAGAACTTTATCACTCCTTATTGAAGAGTGGTCAAATAAAAATAAAAAATCAAGAATACAATCTTCAAAATAGTGTGCTAGGATGGCTAGCCGGAGGTAGAGCAGATATTAAATTATACTCAAATCATTGTGGAGTATTAGCCTACCATAGCGAAAGCTTGGATAATCAATTAAGGAAATTTTGGGAACTTGAAGAAATAGATACACAAAAAAGATATTTAACAGAGGATGAGAAAAATTGTGAATATCATTTTAACAAAAATTTCAAAATTTCAAAAGATAACAAGTTTTCCGTAGCATTGCCATTTAAAATTAATCCACTTCAACTAGGTAATTCGGAGTTAATAGCAACACCTAAATCTAGAGTTGCGCCAATCAAGATAGTTACATTGCCCAGATTAGAATTATGTGAAGCAGTGTTACTTACTGATCTGGTGAAGCAAGTTTTAAAAAGTCTAAAAGTTAAGTTTAACCAAGTTTTTTATTACACAGATTCCACCATAGTATTAAGCTGGCTACGTTTAGAGCCAGCTACTCTCAAAATATTTGTAGCCAACAGAGTCAGCCATATTCAGTCCAACAGCAAGGTCAAGGATTGGAATCATATAAAATCAGAGGAGAACCCTGCAGACATACTTTCCAGAGGAATAATGGGTAAGGAATTGTCTTAAAATAAATTTTGGTTTACAGGTCCGAAATTTTTAGAAGAAAATAACTTTAAAATAAAAGAAATTATGTTTGACGATGAAACCCCAGACACAAAAAACATTAAAAAAAGTCGGGGTAGTAATAAATAAAAATTCAATGTGGGAAAGAATAAACCACAAAAATAATTTTAACAACCATCAAAATATAATTGCCCAAATATATAAATTTACTCAAATTTGCAAGAAAAAGGAATCGAAACCTTGGGTAGAGTACAGAAAAAAAGCTCTAGATATAATTGTAAAAAACATACAAAGCAAACACTTTAAAGAAGAAATTAAAAACCTACAAAAAAATAAAGTAGTACCCTCGAATTCCAAGATAGCTACATTGTCTCCCTTCTTGGACAATGATGGTTTAATTCGAGTTGGAGGTAGAATAGAAAACAGTTTGCTTCCTTTTGAAGCAAAGCATCCTATTTTACTTCCATACGGAGATGAGCACCAGAATTGATGATAAAATGTCTTCACAGTAAACATCTACATGTAGGACCTCAAGGACTACTTGCAATTGTGAGGCTAAAATTCTGGCCATTGCGGGGTAAACAATTAACAACAAAAATCGTAAAGCAATGCTATAGGTGTTTTAAAGTAAATTCACGACCCCTAATACCCTGTTCCAATGATCCGAACGATTTAAATATAATAACTCCTGGTCATTTCATTATAGGCGAACCAATGGTAACAATTATTGATAATAATGACAATAAATGCTATCACGGGTTACGTGACCACTGGAAGGCAGTAGAAAAGAATACTCTAGAATTTTGGAAAATATGGTCCAATGAGTATTTATGTGAATTGCAAAAAAGGTTTAAGTGGAAAAACCAAGCAGAAAATATTAAAAAAGACACACTTGTACTTCTAAAAGAAGAAAACGTTTCTCCAATGAATTGGAGGAAGGGAAGAATCGAGAATGCGATTCTCGGTAAAGACGGAAAATGTAGAGTAGTAGACGTACGTACCAGCAATGGCATATCGACCAGAGCGATACACAATGTTTGTCCGTTTCCTACAGAAGAAAAAATTATTAAAGAAGAAACCGTAAACTTAAAGGAAAAAGATGTACAAAATAAAAATAGACAATCACATAGAATAAAAAATAAAAACTGTTTGTTAACAATTCTCTCTTTTTTGTTAATTTTGCCCAGTATTAGCACACAAAATATTTTTGTAGAAAAATTTAAAGATAAGTCAGGAATTTTATTTGAGTCGCGGGGAACAATCGGATTAACCAACACATCGTGGGATATAATAGTCCACGTAAATTTGAATGACTATTGGCGATACAAAAATACCGTTGATGAAGCTAAGGCAGCGTTGCAGAAAGTGAAGCGCCCCGCAGATGAATTCTACTATTCGGACAACATTAGACAATTAGAAGCGAAGTTTATAAGGATAGAAAGAAGGGATAAAATTATCCTACTAAATAAATCAGCGACGTTTAAAAAACTGAGAAGATCAGCTCCGTTATCATTTATGGGAAGCCTGATGCATGCCCTGTATGGAGTAATGGATGAAGAACATGCTGAGGAACTATCAGAAAAGGTTGAAAGAAGCTACCAAAATGAAAAATACTTGGCTGAACTTTTTAAAAACCAGTTTTCGATTGAAGATATGACTGTAGATGTAATGAGGCATCAAAATGAAATTATTTGAAACAATTTCAAATTATTGAACAATTCCATTTATATGTTCAAAGTTGCAATTAATAAGAACATAGATCAAAATATAATGACAAATATGGTAACATCGGCCTTAGTGGCTATGTCATCATATGAAGAGCTGCAACAAGATATTATAGGAATGATTTGGAATTCAAAAGGAAAATTCCTAGAAAATTTATTACCGCTACATAAATTTCAAGAGCAGATTAAGTTAATTAAAACTCACCTCAATCAGCATTTAATGCTTCCAGATATCGACCCAATCGAACTGGCCAAAATAGCAAAAATAACAACTCGTACAACGGAAGAGATGTTAATATTTGAAATAAAAATTCCGTTAATGAACAAAAATAACTTGCAATTATACTCTGTATTGACATACCCAATTAGTCATTCAGAATATTTTGTAAAAATCCAAACTACGTTCAAGCACATTATAATCGACGACAAGAAATCAATGTACTATGGTCTTGCTGATAACAATTTCGACCATTGCGAAAAAATGAAAAAATTAATTTTATGTTCACAAATACATCCACTGTACAACATCGGAAAAGATGCGGAGTGTGAAATACAGCTATTCATAAACAAAAAAGAATTATCTACAGATTGCGCACTAACCATCTTACCTCGAACCAATTATTGGAGTCAAACATCAAGAGTAAACTTACATGAGCAAGGTATTTTACGTTTAAAACCGAATTGCCATTTGAAAGCGGAGCATGTCAATATATGGGCTTACAATACGTACACAACAATTGCAGACTACCGAATACCAAAAGTGAATTTGACCCAACAATTACCAGGTTTTGAGAAACTACAAATAAAAGGGGAAATGTAGACGTTTAAAATAGGAAACATTCCAAGGTCGCGAGGTCTAATGGGGTTTCCGATCGATTTCGAATTTCATCATCTAATGCACTACACATCAAACGCCGGACCCTGGGCAATAATCATCATAATCATCATAGTCATCATACTGATAGCAAGGAAAATGTGGAGAATATCGTTAACACATATACCTAATATGATTGTTCTTCCGCGTTTAGCTTAGAAATAATAACATTTTGGTATTTATGTGTAACTAAATAATGTATAAGATTAAAAAAGGGCACAAAATGTACATATATAGATATCAATTATAACAAAAAAAAAAAAAAACAAAAAAAAAAAATAATTTAAATTTAACGGTTTAAAATTATATATAATCAGATACATTTTTAGAAGACTAAGCCTTTTAACGCGGGCAATATGTTTAGTTTTCCGAAACGATAAGCCAGCAATTAAAATGTATGGCCATAAATTCATATGCTGTATGACATTTATAGGCACAAGGCAATAGAAATTAAAGTACAAACAGATGTCCATATACACATATTCATGATATGGATATTGATACTTGATGCCTTTACAACAACATAAGGGTTGTTGCATATGCATCTATGTATACTGATGTTCTTATCATGAATATGTAAAGCAATAAAACTAAAACATAAGATAAGATTATCTATTCGTGGGTAATCTTCTAATGTAAAATATTTAACATACTTATGTACACATATGCATGCATGTAAATTTTCATATTACAAATTTATATAAATAAACGCTCCACAGATTGTGGAGCCAGTTATACTTTAAACCTAGTCAAGTGAAGTTTAATTTTAAATTTGTTCCCGCCCTAAACACACATACTATATCTATAAAATATGTACATACGAAGATTTATTTACATTCATATGTATATGTTACATTTATATATTGTTGTATATTGTATTGTACAATGCATGTTATACAATTTAGTATACTCATGCAAACATATATAACAAATTAAACTACTACTATACTTATATATGTGTACGTATTTAAAACACCACATTGTTGCGTATATATGGTATGTCCTCCTCTTCCATTCGCCCTGGGCCAGGTGCATTATATACATAGGCGTTTAGTCGTAGTAATATATAACACATAAATAAAAATCTAGTCATTTATATTGGGAGTATGCATTAATTCGTGGTTTTTTTTCGAAAATTAAGACTTTGTTGTGAAAAAATGGTCTTGATCAACTCCTAATACTTTTGCAAGTTCTTCTTGCGTCTGGCATGCATCTGCGTTGAGCAATGTCTCCAATCCTTCGTCTTGAAATTTTTTTGCCTGTCCGTCGTCTAAGTCGAAATTGCCACTTTTAAACCGTGCAAACCACTTTTGGTACGTTCGTTCGGCTAAAGCATGGTTCCCATAAACGTCCACTAAAATATGATGGCTGTCGGTAGCACTTTTCTTCATGTTAAAATAATGATGAAGAACTCCCCGCAAAAACACTTTTTCTGGTACAAATTTCGACATTTTCAAATGAATGAAACAAATTGTTGTATACGCTAAAACAAATGACATCTACTGAAAACGACGCGAAATGACAGTACCTTTGAAATGAGTATAGCCCCAGATGAACACGACGCGAAATAATACTAGAGAGCCCTCTCATAGAAAACCCCACGAATTAATGCATCCGTGTACACCCAATATATATGTATATATATGATATAAATATATATACCTATGCATGCATGCTTCTTTTCTTCGATGATATTTGTGTTTTTATACATATTTTTATATAAATATAGCCCATGACGAAATAATATACAGGTGAAGTAAGTAGAGTAGAAAGAGACTTTGACACTGCCTTAGCTCAACGTTGTATTTTCGAATTTGAAGAAAAAGGGGAGGAAAGAATCAAAAATTGGGAATTTCAGGGGTATTTATATAAATATTGAAAATAATAAATTATATTTTGAAAAATTTATATGTAAGTATGTATTTAAACATTATTTACATATATAATTGGCGCTTCATAACTGCTGAAGTGTTTTTCAGCCGAGCTCCTCTTCCTATTTATGATCTGCGTCTTGATGTTTTCCCAACATATGCAGAGACCTAGACTTAATTCTAAACTACCTCGAAAACATCTGACAAATTTGTATGAGAAGCTTTTATTTCATGTCAGAAACACAATTGAAGGGCGTGACATTCCCAGCCGAATGACGACCGCAATTAGAAAAGATTAAGTAAATTTTTTTAAATGCATTTTCAATAATTTTGAATGTTGGTCAGGCCAGAATTAAAACCCAGTGATAGTCTGGACTGCCCTGAATCCGAGATCGATCATGGAAGGTCGCGGCTATATTTGCCTCTTACACTAAACAGCTACAGATTTACCCACCAGCTGCTATAGATTACATAGAAAATAGAGAAGGAAATTACTTATTTATTTAAAGTAATTAGTTCTTGATGCAGAAATAAGACTTGGAAGATAAAAGCTGGTGGAATGAGTATTAAAATCTTTGCTCAAACATTGGTTTTGCGCGAACACAATAAAGGGGCCTAGATGAACTTAAAGGGATGATAAGACCTCTAATCAATTCAGTTTGAAATAATCTTCAAACATCTATTTACGACCATACGCGGTAAATAACAATTAACTTCCAACCAATAGATCTAAAGCAATATCAAGGTAACTATAAAATTATATTAAACTAAACAAAATCGCTGATCACCGATAGGTCAATAACAAATTTTCCCTTTCGCTGAAAACGCGACACTGGCCAATTATAAAATGCTAATAAATCCATTTGTTGTGAGTTTGTATTTAATAAAATGTATATTATATTCAGTTCTTAACGCATTATATTGTCCCTACTATAATTTTTTAAACAAAAAGTTTAAATAAAATCTTATTTACAACGGAATGTCGTTAAAACAAACATTGAAATACCTCCAATAATGCCTACTCTCCGCAGTGAACAAAAACTTTAAATTCTCCCTTTGTTCTATGATTTTTATTTAAATATGGGAATATAATTCTATAAAAGCTTGCTAAGGCAGCATGTGGGAAAGGGACAATTGCTTACTTACTTCACCTGTATATTATTTCATCATGAATATAGCCTACTTTACCATTTTCTTTTCCAATATTACAAGTTATCTGTGTTAATTGCTGAAGTTCTGTTACAGTTTTAATAATTTTCTAGGATTATTAAATTGCATTTCCGACAAATATTAGAACAGCGGTGTAACTTCGACTTCGTTTGTGGACTGCCTGCTTTTATACAATACAATACAATGGAAAGAGATTGAATGCACATTGAATTACAAACTATGCTATTAAAAACTGCACGTAATGAAATTTTAACTCATATACCATACATATGTGCATATGTACATATGTATGTGCATTTATTTCTAAAATATCAGTAAAAATAATACCTAATTTCATAATTATCTTAATTGTTTACTTAGGTATGTAGTTATTTATTTAGGTTTTGTACAATAAGCAGAATTTTTTGCATGTCCACATATACAATATGCTGTCCATTATTTACCAAACTGTTTCTTTTAGCAACGCCCCCTAATTGCTAAGTTTATATTTATACCCTAAAAGAAAATATTAGACCAAAATCAGCTTTTAATATTCGAGGAATTATTCAATTTTTTACAATTATTTTATTTCTCTTGAAAACGTATACGCGCTGCAAAAAAAAAAATCAGCTTGGTATATAACAGACATGCTAAAATACATATGTACGCACATATGGATGTTAACTGAAGCTCAAAATGGGTCAACTAAACATGCTTGCAACTAACCAACTAAAACTTTCTTTGTGAAATCTGTGGAAATTTGGTGACTGCTTCATGTATTTGCTCTGCTCTGTTGTTGTCACGGCTTGCAGTTCTAGCCAGAGAGGCATATCTAGTTACTTAGGTTATTATTTCTCATTTAAGGACGCTATAATAATAGGTCCATGATTATATTGTAGGAAAGTTAGTAGATAAAATGGAAATTTCTCATTACAAGTTCGATATTTTGCGTACGGTGTATGTGTAGCAGGATTTCAGTTATTAATGTCTAGTTTATAACTTAAAATGAAAAAAGAGAAATAACAGCTTTTTAAATTTAAATTAAACTTTGCCCTTGATTCTCCACATTTCCCATATAAACAACAAGGATTTTTTTCACTCTTCTCATTATTTCATTTATGTCGTGAAGAATACAATTTACAGCATTACATTCTACATTTTCTTGTAGAAAATATCTACATATGTATTGTACAAGTTAACACGAATGGGCGAATGCACCAGATGTTGGCGAAGAACAGATAATCCAGCGTACCATACCTGGAATATATTCTACCTTATGGTCGCGTTCTAAACTTTCTAGTAGATACCTGGGCAAATAAATATTTGATTGCATCGGGACCAAAACCATTTCGTTAGAAATGACATTTGATGTAGCATCTGTGGCCGGCACCAAGGTCAATGAAGGATAAGGCTCAACTTAGGCTATTTGAAATCGTGGATGAATCCACTGGGTTTGATTTTTCGTATTACCGAATTAAGTGGTTTTTGTGGTATAATTGGTGATGACACATTAAGAAAATTAAGCACGGAAATCGAAAGGAAAGAGGTAACTAAAATATTCCACTTAATGAGTGCATATCATGTAATGAGAAAGACAAATTAAGGAATTGCTACCAATTTGGGTAGTGCCGAAAAAACCAAAGGTAAATGAAGAAAAACAACACCGCTTGGTGATTGATTATAAGATACTGAACCCGGTAACAATAGTCGACACATATCATCTGCCTTATGTATACTCGATGCTTTGCAACCTCGGACAAGCTAGGTACTATACTACAATCATCATAACGGCAGGATTTCAACAAATACTCATGAAATCCTCAGAAATACCTAAGACGGCTTTCTCGACCATGAATGGCAAGTACGAACTTTGGAGGTTACAATTTGGCCTTAAGAATGGCCCCGAAATTTTTCAGCGAATGATCGATGTCATACTAAAACAGTATATTGGAAAAATTTGCTACGTTTACATCAATTACATCATTGTATTTGGTAAAGACAAGGACAACTTAATGTTGCTCGACGTTTTGAGGCAAATCTTAAAGTTAATTTAGAAAAAACTTGATTTTTCAAAACAGGGGTTGAATTTCTCGGATACAACATTACACCGAAAGGAATGTGAGCGGATTCTATAAAGGTGGATGCCGTAAAGCGAATTTCTGAGGTCATATTTGTATGGCACAAAGAAAACCAAAATATACGCAGATCATCAGCCTCTAACATTTTCCCTGAGATGCAGAAAATACAGTGCTAAACTGAAGCGCTGGAAATCTCGAATTGATGGCTATAACTGTGGAGTTATATACAAGCCAGGTAAATAAAACGTGGTTGCTGACACTCTTTCTCGCCTGAAAACGGAACAAAAGGATTATATGTATATACTATTTCCTGAGATATCGAGTGAGGATAATACAAAGGATTTTGGAAGATGTAACTGTCGGGGGCAGGGTATTCGAAATTATTGAGAACGAACACAAAAGAACTCATGAAAATGGGCTTCATACATTTGAATAGTATTATTTTCCGGCAATGTGGAATTAAATAAATTTGATAGACATCAATCCGATCCTTTCTTCAAGCCAACCCCGATTCCAAGCTATCCTTGCGATATTGTGCATATCGACACATTTGAGATCGAAAACGACGGAAGGCGATACTAATACAAAAAATTAAATTCATGAAATCCTGATAAACCTTATGCCTCCCGAACTCCACCCACTGGCTGAAGTATTAGGTGTAGTAAAAATAAACCCATTATTTTTTCCAATAGATGGTGTTATTTATCTGTATCTCGCGTTGTATAAGTTCAATCGGGTTCCGCTAGCTGGCATTAAAAAGATGCCAAAAAAAAAGCTTTTCTGAAAGTTTTGTGTTGGTTGATTCAGTTTTGTTTGAGCGTGTGTCAAAGATGGACACTAGCGAAGAGAAAATACACTATATTTTACAGCTTTTTTATAAGGGCGAAAATGCAAGCCAGACGGCTAAAACTGTGAATAGCGTTTATGGTCCTGATACTGTTACAGTCCATAGAGCACAATTTCGCTTTCATTCTGGTAATTTTGATGTAAAAGATGCCTCACGGCGCGGTAGGAAAACTGTCGATAAAATCATGGACATTGTCGAGTTCGACCGTCATGTCATCAAGCACTGTTTCGATTGCCCAAGAGTTAAAAATTACACAAAAAACCGTTTGGAACCATTTGAATAAGGCTGGATACGAAAAGAAAAAATTTAAGCCTTCAATTTCATGCAAAAATTATGGATTTCTTTTTACTTTCGTACTGACATTCGGAAGGCTCAAGTTTATATCCCGGTGCCACCAACATCTAAAAGTTATGGAAAATTAATTTAAATAAAAAATTAAGTTAAATTTTCTAATTGTACTCGTCCTTCAGTCCTCTCTCGACGAACGAAAACCAAGCTCTACAAGTCACTCATTATACCGGTCCTACTATATGGCGCAGAAGCGTAGACGATGTCAACATCTGATGAGTCGGCTCTAGGAGTCTTCGAGAGGAAAGTTCTGCATTGGCAACGGCGAATACCGCAGACGATGGAACGATGAGCTGTACGAGCTATACGACGATATTGACATAGTTCAGCGAATGAAGAGACAGCGGCTATGCTGGCTAGGCCATGTCGTCCGAATGGATTAAAACACTCCAGCTTTGAAAGTATTTGATGCAGTACCCGCTGGTGGAAGCAGAGGAAGGGAAAGACCTCCACTCCGTTGGAAAGATCAAGTGGAGAGTGACCTGGGTGCACTTGGCATTTCCAACTGGCGCCAAACAGCGAAAAGAAGAGATGAATGGCGCGCTATAATTGACTCGGCTATAATCGCGTAAGCGGTGCCAACGCCAATAAAGAAGAAGAAGAAGTCGTCCTTCGGCAGGAAATGTCCATCCCTCCTAGTGTATTTCGGACATGAAATAAAGGCTCTTCGTAAAAAAACCATAAGCCGTTCAGAGGCGGCTTAGCATAAACTCCATTCCGTCCATTTGTTGGAAAAACATTAAGACGCAAAACCACAAATTTGAGGAGGAGCTCGGCCGAAAATCGCTACAGCGTTTACAAAGCGCCAATCATGTATACATATATATATATTAAAAATTGAGGAAGCATTACGAAATTATGTCAACAAATTTTCGACATTCGCACTTAAAAACTTAAAAAAATAATAATACACTCAATTTAATTATTTAATTACAAACACTTAAATTAGGAATTTTGTTTTGCAATCAAATTAATTAATCAAGGAAACTGTTTATGATGTTTCTTTAAAAGTAATTGGTAAGCTAGAATAGGATTAAGTTAAAACTAGAAGATCAAAGCGCTCAATCAACTGTATCGGATCAGCCTGGAAGTGGCTCACCTGACGTTTTAGATTGGGATGAAGTCCTGCGGGGTCAAAACGAATTAGTGGCCAACAGCAACTTACAATATAAGGTAAACTACGAAATATTCAAAACAAAGATCCCAAGAGCTATTACAGGTTACAAATGGAATGGCAATAGCCACAAACGACATCGTGGGATGCAATCGCTCGGTAAAACTTTTATTACAGATCCAACATAAAATTATGATTCTTAAAGAAGATGTTAGCGAATTCATTTAAGCATACCAGATGGCCAAGGTAGTTGTAAATAAACACCAAAATATAAGACTTCAACCTTGTTATCACACCATGAATGTTGACTAGTTATTGTTGACGGTTCTTGGTTGGTTGATGTTAAGGGCTGCTGATCGCAATATGTCGGCTCTTGAATACGATACCCTTGTGGTATCATTTCTTTATTATTGGAGAATAGCAATTGGCGAAGTTTGTCGGGATGATTCCGAAACTTTCAATTCACAATTGGCTTAAAACCATAGTCACTTCAGTATGATCAAATGCTCGGATATTTATAAACCGACATGTAGTGTGTAGTGAATCGTTTGACTTCATCCGGCGGGGTATTCAGGGGGTTTTCAAGGATTTTCTGCACTGAAAAGAGGTTGCTTTGTTCGACAATGTTATTTCAAATATCCTCTGTCATTAAAAGTGAAAATAATTGAATTGGCGAATTTAATGCTAATATTTCCAGTGTCAAAGAATCATCGCCTCGAAACTTAACCCAATCGATGTCATCTTCGTTTTCGGACCACGTAAAAGAGTTCACAAATTCGACAATTTCTTCTTCCGTTCGAAAATCTCGAAATCTACGCACCATTTTTAAATAACTGCAAATAAATCATAACAGAAATGTGTCCACAGAATTTCATACTTGGTAAATTTCGAACTTTCAATACCTGGCGGTTCCGCAAAAGACCAATCAAATATTTGAAACATTTTTTATAATAATAGCACTCTTTCATTTGGTTAGCAGCCACAATTACTCCTACACACGAGGGCGATCATGACAATATTTTTTAAGATTCGATTCCGGCGAATTTATTGCAAAAAATATAATACTTTACTAAATACACACTTTCATAAAACTGGCTATTTTTGAGGTTCATCCACACTTCTGAACAAACAGCAGTCACATGAGGATGACTTCAACTTTCGTTCAATTCAAACGATAGTTCTTGCACCACCACACACTCGTTCGGTTGTAACGAAATACTTAAAGGAAATTTACTTAACGAAGATTCGATTTTAGTCAGATAAGAAAGACACAATATTCCTGGACAATTTCAACAGCAGCATATGGTCAGGTAAAACCCTTAAATATTTCTTCGGTTCTTAGTTCTACAGATGGAAAACGAGACGATAACCAAAGCTACTGGAAAACAATCTGCTTAGGCGTGCATCTGCTCCCGACCATGTGTCTGCTATAACGAACGAGAGCCTGACGGTAAATCTCAACCTTGTTCACGAAATGACGTCCGGGATAAGGCAAACTGGTTCGCAAAACCTGAAGCTCTAGGACTTATTTTGCTGGTGACCTTTATTTTGCTGATTTGAAGGACGTTAACAACAGGAGCAAAACTTCCTTAGCTGAATATGTTCTTGCTATAAAAAAAAGTCCTCCAAATCCCACTAAGCAGAACGTGCACCCAAAACCTGATTTGCAGGACGCAGATCTTTAGAAAGGGAAGAGTTAAAACGCCTCAGTCGCATTCGTTGCGACGCTCCCACGGTCACTCATTGTCGTGCTGCAGCATCAGCACCTTTTAATTTCACAACAAAATGTAACGGGATACATTTATACCTTCATTCTATAACTTACCCGTGGGAAACCAAAGTCACAGTCAGTCTCAGATAATGGTTATACGACAGGTTATACGACTTCTTCGCCGCTGCCACGAAACAACGATACTATAATGGACAATGATCACGGGCAGTCGAGTTCGAAGCGGGGCAGTCGAGTTCGGAACGGGGCTCAATCTAGTATTAAATAGAATTAGTTTAAATAACCTATTAGTGTTAAGTTAATAAAATTAATTTGTTAAAAGAACTTTACCTTGTATTATTGCTTCAGCTGATAGCTCAATTGTTTTTGATCGGCCGAGCTCCTCCTTTAAATTGTGGTTCGCGCCTTCTTTTCCAACAAATGGAAAGGGTCCTCCAAACGATTGATGAATTTATATGACGAGCTTTTATTTCATGTCAGAAATACTTTCGAATAGATCAATGTTTTCTGCTGGGGGAGCCGTAATTTGTAATGCTGTAATGCCCAAAGTGCCTTGCGTAATGAACAAATTAAATCTAGCCTCGGATCGCTGAAGGACACGACGTTACAAGAACTTGCTCTTCGAGAATAGCATCAACGGATCCGATTAGGCCTACGCGGTTTAACAAACCTCTTCGGCCTATTTGACCCACCAGAGGGAAAGGCGAAACTACCAGTCGGATGACGAGTGTGAGGCTACCCATCAATGTTGCTTCTTTCACAGCCCTCATATACTGTGGTGGAGTAGGAAGGTTCCCAAGAATGGTAAGTGTACAACCAAGCAATCAAAGGATGTCATGAGTGAATCTGTAACCGTAGAGGGAGGTTACTGATGCAATGGTCCTATCGATACCGCCTGATGGTGCAGTTACTAAAAATTTCAAAGCAACTTCAGCTGCATAAATTATACGCAACGAAATAGCGAAATAGCGGGGCACATTGCTCTAATAGAAGAACCTTCAGTTAAAGGAAAGAAAGTCTGATGCCAATCAATTGGTATTCTTGTAAAAAAACGAACATACATAGTTTCTTCTTACTAAATAAAGTGAAACCGACACTACCTGTAACACCGTAGGATGGAGGATAAGCATAACTGCGTACCTTTCTCATACTCTTCACCTGATAATTTCAATATGTTAATCTGCAACAATGGGAATAATCCCTACTTCGTCTAGAAGGAGGTTCACGACACAACACTAGTTTCAGATGCGTTCTTTGACCAGATCAGGGTCTGACATATATCGTTTGTACACTTCTTCTGAGACCGCCTCAGCATATCATTTACTCTCACATTGAGAACGTTCGTAATCTTTGCGTACAGAAACTGAAAGAAAACTATCAGCGTCATGCTCGTTAATTTTTTTTGGCTTCGTTAAAGAGCTTTCTGCCGCTTTTTGGAATATTTGAGATTTCTCTATGTTCCAGCATTTGGGTTTCTTTTTGGAACAATTAACGGGTATGATACCTCAACGCTTTTTAGTCCACACAGTTTTTCTTCTTTGATAGATTGCTTGACGTCTTTATACGTTAAGAGATAGCTCAGAACTGCCACTAGGGAAAGAGCACGCCTAGTGTAATGACAAATATATCAACACCGCTCTTCACGAAATCGTGACGACGATTGAGAATGATCTCGTCTTCAAAAAGTATACATTAAGCATTTTTCTCAATATCGAGGGAGCGTTTAATAATGACTTACTCCAGATTATCATGTATGTACATATTCCGAAAAATGGGACTTGAAGTGACCAAGTGAAATCTCTCTTAGAAAACAGGGTAACAATCACATTTTACAGTAACCAATTAGTGCAGAGTTTGTGGTCTAGATGTAAGTCGCTTAAAGACCGAATTGATACTCTTACCAGAAGGTATAAGATCCCTCTTTTTACTTAGATATTTATGTTAGACAGTAAACTCACTTGGAATCGAAATACAGTTATAAGGGAAGGCACTTGAAAATCTTTTTAAATTCATAACATTGTAAGCTCAAAAGTTATTCATTAATGATGCTAACCTAAGATGGAGAAGTCTACAGTTATAGGTCTTCTTACAGGACATATATTATTGAGCAGGTACGTAGAGAGATTGGGCTTGTCATTTAATTATTTTCGCAGCAGTTGCAGATGGGAAGAAGCACCGGAAACTTTAAGGCACTTTTCATGCGAATACCCCGCACTTTGGAGGAGTAGGCTGAAGTCTCTACGGGCGATAACCTTTAGAGCGAGCGGGGGTTAAGATGCGGCAACTGCTCAGTTTTAAAAACTCCACACATTTGTTAGGGCTCGCTTGAAGCCTAGGTGTGCCGATGGCTGGAAGCCACTTCAACCAACCAACCAAGTTTACTTTTATACGAGCAAAATTCCGTATTACTTATGTGGAAATTGTATAGTCTTAAAAGCGAAGTTTAAAATGATTATAAAAAGCTGCTTTCGTCTTCTAGGCTCTAAAATAAAAAAAGTGGGTATTAAGAAAAAAATTAAATTGTTAAATAACGGACATCTTAACGCGTGACCAATACAAGATAGAAAGACATACTTCGTACATAGGTCCATATTACAAAGCAAATTTTGCAAAACAATAATATATGATATTTTTGCTTTATAAACCTGTGTAAAAAAATATAGATCTTGAGGAAAGCAGAATTTTTCTTTCCTTTATCGAAGATGAAATCCTTTTTATACTGCTCATTTATGCATTTCTTTCCCATAAAATAGCAAAATTTTACAAAAGGTTTTTGGTTTTAATTTAATTTTACTTGATGGGGTGTTAAGGCGACCTTTTCTAACATAAATGCATTAATAAAATTTGTCTGCATGAGAAAAGTTCGCCATTCACGAAGAAACACCCTACATCGCTAATAAATAAAGCTGAGTTGCAAATGTACATATATATACATATTATTACTTTACCATATGCAACGACGTTAGCAAAAGCTTTTTGATTGAAGTTTCTAGTGATTTATGACCATGAAAAATATATAGGAATTTTTTTCTAACAAAAATTATAAGTCAATTTTTTTTAAATATTTATGAAATCTTTAACCTTTTCCACAAAATTATTCTTTCAATATCAGAGAAAGTACCAACCAGAGATCTGCAATGAGTACTGGCGGACTGGATTTCTTTAAATATTTATATATACTAATTTTCATTCATACTTATTTCAGTGCAGTCAAGCCCCATATCGAGCTTATCCTCAAGACCTACTCGTTGCACAATGTCGACTGTACTTGGGTTGACCTTAAGCCTCTGTTAGTATGTATTGTTTGCCTGAAGATGAATATTGAATAACTTAACCCGGGAACCATCTTCAAACCTTCCTACGCCGAGACCAATTGTACGTTTATTTTATCGAATTATTTATGATTAAAATATGCGTAGCATTCTGAGCAAGGTGTCGTTTTTTGTAATGGAAAGATATACATATAAAGTTTTCTTTTCTTCTTTTGAAGGGAATTATTTTGCAATTTACAGAAGAGTTATACTAAATACAATACATATATATAACCAAAAATATGTTAATTTTACGTAATAAATTTTTTCGTTTATTACCGAAAATACGTAAGTTTTACTCGCTTTCATATCTTTCACATATGCTGTGTTTTCAAATTTGTGTAAATGCATATAGGTATGTATATAAAAATACTTTCTGCAAACGCTGGTGGGGTTGGGAACTGTTGCAACATGGCACACTTGCGTAGTCACATTTTTATATTTTTATTTACTACCGCATCCATAATGGTAGTAAATAATACTCATAAGTTCATTGTTATTGTGCGTTTGCGTAGATCACACGACGAATCCTTATTCATATATAATGACTTGTAGTAGCAAAAAGGCAATTCATTGCATTTCTCTGGTTACAACTGGATTAAAAGCAAAAATTATTGCGTGATTACTACGAATATTGGTACATTTTAGGCAGTTAAAATTTAAATTAATAAAAACATACATATTTGCATATATGTGGTGCAAATATGTGTGTATGCGAGTGTAATTATATTCAAGTAATTAAAAAACGAGTTTTACATTCGTAGATAGATACATATATATAGAGTAGATTATAACTCAGCATAAAAATTTCATGGCTTTATACAAGTATATGATTAATATGTTTTTATATTTATAGTTTAATAGTAATACGTTAAGTTATGATAAAATTAAAACAATATTCATATTACAAAGCTATGGCATCGAACATCGATCTTTCGATATACCTATAGTTATAAAAAAGGCATACAAAGTTAATATTGCCATAATACGGTTTGTAAGCACTAAGTTTTTTTTGGATACATAAGCTTATGTAGTTTTTAAATTATATATGTGTGTACGTATAAGTTTTTTATATCTACATAAACTATAAGTTTATGCGAAAAAAAAACAATAATAATACCTTCGACATATCCAGGCAAAAGTATTCATGATACATGTATGTCATCATGGACAACCACATTCATCCACTACCATTTTTGGTAAATCTCTTTTAATGATACCATCGTCTCCATAATATATCAAAGACATGCTGGAAAACTTAACTGGTGCACAACATGGTTGCATGCCATTCAAAAGACCCATCTTACGGTATTCTTCGATAAAATGAGCGTGAAATGTTTGAAATGTATCAGGAGTTCGATAAGGGCCGGTGCAGTCACCGCGACAATAATTAGCGAAATAGCCACGCGGTGCAATTATCCAATCATCCCAGCCTAAGGCTTTGAAGGACACATAAAATGATTCCTTACAACATTGACCATGCATGGCCCCAACGCAGTCAACAGCACGCCGTCGCACACGTCTCAGACGCTTTGTTTCTGTGTGCAAAACCAAGAAAGGCCGATTAAAGCTTGTCTCTGATGAGTTTTCCCTTTTTAGTGTCACATCGTTGTGTCGTTGCAAATATGGCATATTATAGCTTTTTGTGGTCAATTCCGGTTTTGTATTTTGTACTAAAAGATGATGCTGAAATGAATTAGTCTTCAGTTTATAGTTTTCTACAATAGATGATGAATTCTTCTGAATATTACATTCAAAAATAGAATTACATTCATGTTTAAGTATTGGTCGCTTTTCTCGACTTACATCTTGCGCTTTTTGTTGCACTACATTATTAAGGTCACTACGTTGCTGTGTCCATTGAACTACAAGATCATTGCTATTTACTGAATGATATCGTTGAGCATATACTTGTCGTTTAACCTTTGTACGTAACGGTTTATTAAATAAGTGTAAAACATAATGGCGACCACAACCAGTACAATCTATAAGAAGGCGTAATTTTCCTATCGGCACTCGTCTATACCAGTCATGTACAGTTGGTGTTATGTCAAACTTTTTCCAGCCAAAATTAATTATGTCCACGTTGAATGTAGCGCAAAGTTGAAGCGGTTCATCACATCCCTTTGTATGAAGTAATTGTAATAATATTGTTTAGGAAAATATATATATTATGTAAATTATACATTAAATTATTACATATTGCAATAATATGTACATTATACAAAAGATTTGATTGGATTTTTAACTGGAAATTAATGCCAACTTTTATACCCTCCGATATTGACTGCATTATCAAATGAAGATTTCAAGTTCTGCGTTGCGGAACTATCATTAAGCATCACTCACAAGCTCAATTATTACCTTATAAAACATTTTCTTTACCCCCCTTACACACTGCTATTGATTAAAATTTTGGAGGAGACAACTATTTTTCCTAACAAAAATTAACGCCCGATTGTGAGGATTTTTGAAAAATTTGACCAGAAATTGTTAGACTTTTAATTAAATTGTGATCGAGAATGACAGTTTTATTTTAAATGTGCAGTAAATAGCACGAAAAAAGCGAATACACACACAAAAGTTTCCTGCTGAAAACGAATAGTTGCAGTCGCAGTGACGGTTACGAAGAAACGACAGCTAGCAAAACTGTTCGGCTACGTAGTGGCAGTTATTTTAAACGTGTAGCACGAATTAAGTGGCAGTCAGCATTCATGAAGCGCTGTAACTAATATATTGAATGTGCAGACCAAACGCGAACGAAGTGGCAGCGACTCGACGCAACAATCCAGAAGCAGAGAACGAAAGCAGAAGGGAAGGAGCGTGAGTAAATTTTCGATTTATACTCTCAGTAGATATGTATTGATATGTTTCCATGAATATTGCATTGTAGCTACTAATATCAGATTCAAATTATGCTCACATACGTTTTGAAATATTACGCCTTAGATCGTTTTTAGTAATTTTATGTTATATGCTCAGAATCATTGCTTTTTTAATGTTTAAGAGGGGTATTGTATTGGCGATGTTTTTGTAGTGTATTTTGCATCAAAGTGCAAATTAAACGTAATTTATAAGATGGACGCCGACGAAATTAGGGGAATGAAATGTTGAAAAAAAATTGAGACAGCTTAACTTGAGCGTACAGGTAGAAAAAAAGAATAGCAGTTGAGGTTACTTTAACAGTAGTAGATTAGTTGGGTGATCAAGAAGGTGATGAGAGTGAAAACAAATCCGAAAATTCGGTGTATGTACGTGTAGACGCAGAACGAAGTAATTTGATACAGCAAAGAGCATTTTTTCGTTGCGTGATATTAAAGACGGGGTATCATCGTTTTCGCGTGATGGTGCGTATACCTAATGTGTGCCATTGGGTTGAGGAATTTGAGGAAATTTCTGATACGGTCGGTTGGAATAGCTTACAAAAACTGGTGTATGCACGAACAGCTGCTAAAGGGAGCTGCGGAGTTGCTTGTGCGTAGTTTAAGTGGTATTCGAGACTGGGGTAACTTGAAACAAGCTGTGTGCTTCAGAGATCCATCGAGCATTGAGAAATAGACGCAAGGAAGCAAAAGAGGTTTATATGAATATTTGTATGCCTTGTTGAAAATGAGTAAGCCAATTAATTTGGATGAAAAAAGTACGATTGATTATTTCGTGGAGGGCTTACCAGAGTCGTGTGGAAATAAGAGTGTATTGTATCAAGCAATGAATATTAGAGAACTAAGAGATAATATTCGTGTGTATGAAAAAGTTCAGGGCACGTCAATATCATCAAATAAATTGAGTACACCTCAATTATTTTCAAATAAGAATTCGTAGGATAATGCACAAACCACTAGAAAATATTTTAAGTGCCATCCAGCAAAAGAGTGTCCAAATCCAGGTACCAGTAATGTAGCAAGAAATAGTAGCAGTAAAGAGTGCAAGAAAGACATGGTGGTAAAAAAGGAGAAAGTAAATATGTTAAGGAAACATACATACGCAACGTGGAAACATACGAATGTGGATTAATTATTAGTAACGTGACGGTAAACAATATTACATTTAGTCGTTGGTTGACACCGGTTGTGATTTGTGTATCATGAGGTGTGATACGTTGGTAATGCTAGGTGACATAGAACTTAGTGACGTGGAAGAAAATTTGCTTGGAATTGGTAAGTGTGGGCTTAAGTCAATAGGCAGCTTTTTGCCCAATAGGAATGTAGACAATGAATTGCTGAAGGTAACGGTTCATGTAGTATGGGAGCGCGATATTCCGCATTCGGCCATATTTGGTAATGATGTACTCAAAGATGTTGAGTTGGTTTTTAGGCAAGGAGCTGTAGAGTACAAAGTAAAGTAGATGCAGCAACATGTAGTGGGACTCAAGTTGTTGTATCAGCCCAGAGGAACGTGTATGATTATAGTAGTGATCGGTTTCGGAATGCAGGGAGCATATGAACGTGTCCAAAAGTACATCGGAAGTAAGGATCAAAGAGGGAGATACGGGATAATTTTCCGATGAAGTTAGTGGATGAAACTTTGGATAGGTTACAGGGTGCGAATGTGTTTACTACCCTTGATCTAAAGAACGGGTTCTATCACGTACCAATCGAACCTAACTCTCGGAAATATACATCTTTTGTGACACACAATGGACAATATGAGTTTTGTTTTGTTCCATTCGGAATTACCAACTCTCCAGCAGTATTTTGTCAATACATACGAGCAATATTTCAGGATATGCTAACAGACGAAACATACATAGACTACATAGTCATCCCGTCAAAGGATGAGAATGTGGGTTTCCAAAAGTTGGAAATGGTCTTGAAACGAGCTAGTGAATATGGGTTACGTATAAGGTGGAGAAAATGTCAGATACTGAGAAAGCAAATACATTTTTTAGGATATATCGTAGAAAAAGGAATAATCTTACCGTCTGAAGAGAAGACTGGAGCAATAAGCAACTTTCCTATTCTTAAGAACTGCAACGATTTTTAGTTTTGACATCTTTTTTTGACGTTTTGTGAGAAATTAAAATTGATGATGAGTTACTGGCAATCGAAGAATTGAAACTCGCTATGGTAAATACACCTGTTTTGCAAATTTTTGATCCCAGAGCGGAGACAGTGATACATGCGGACGCATCAATATTTGGTTTTGGTGCAGTTTTATTGCAAAAAGATGCAGAAGATCGCTTATAGCATCCAATAGAATTTATGAGTCTTCGCCAGCTGAAGAAAAGTAGAGTGCATTTGACTAAGAGGTTTTAGCGGTTATAAAAGCATTACAAAATGGCGTATCTACGTAAAAGATATAAAGTATAAACTAGTAAATTACTGTAACGCCTTTGCCATGACAGTTAAAAAACGTACCGGATAGAGTGATGAGGTGGGCTATGTACTTGCAGGAGTATGATTATGTTGTCGAACATCGATCAGGATCGCGTATGAGGCATGTGGACGCCTTTAGTCACGTACACTGCTTGTTAATTGAAGACTCGATAAAGTTTAAATTATGATAAGCACAGATGAAAGATGATTGGGTAAGGGCTATAAAAAAGATTTTAGAGACCGGATTTTATGAAAACTTTTATTTGAGAAATGATTTAGTGCATTTGAAGTGAAGGAGTTGTTAGTAATACCCGCAAGTATAGAGGACGAGATAAACGGTTGGCGCATAATCAAGGTCACTTTGCCGCAGGAGAAAAGTTATTATATACCCAATGCGAGTGAGAAAGTACAGAGTTATTAATACTTGTATGATACTAAGCGAGGCAAGAGCTTTTAGGGACATACCATATAGATCATGTCGGACCGTTAACGGAAACGCGGAGAAAATATAATTACATTTTGGCGATAGTATTGTAGATGGATTTTCGAAACACGAAGCGAATCGTAACAGATAGAGGGGTAGCTTTTACGTCAAATGTTTTAAAGAATACTGTGATAGTGAAAACATTCAACATTTATTGATTGCGAAAGGAGTACCACGGTGGAATGGGCAGGTGGAGCGCAAGCACCAAACTGTTATTCCAATGTTAGTGTCAGAATAATCCAACCCAGTGGTATACTCTAGTAGCGAAAGTGCAACAGATTCTAAACAACACCCCACATAGAAGTACGAAAACAACACCCTTCAAAATATTCACAGGTTTAAACATGCGAGTATCAGATTATCCAGATTTACGATTGATTTGAATGAACTAGAGATAGAGAATCTAAAAGTTGAGCGTAACAATATTGAAAAAATATAAAAAGAAAATTGTGAAACATTTAATAGACTCAGTTGGGGGAGGCATGAAGTTGAGGCCTAAGTATCTTGGTCCGTATAAAGTAGCCGCTAAACTTAACCACGCCAGGTATTCAGTAAAAAAGATAGGGAGTCAGGAAGGGACGAGTAAAACAATTACTCTAGCAGAAAATATGAAACGGTGGGGCTAGTTATTCGAGGACGAACAACAGATCAGGATGGTCAGTTGTGGGATGGTAGTAGAATATTACTAGTTAAAAGAAATATGATACAAAGCATCAGGTGGCAGCTTTGTGACAAACGAACAATAAAAGCGTCCATCATACACGTATTTTGATACATAAGTTAGTTGTAAGAGTGAAGAGCGACCGACAAGACGCTAAAGTGAACTTTTGTATTAAATTAAAAGGAATTAGATTAAAATGAGTTAATTTGTATACTTTTTAAGAAACTATATTTAACTAATACTAAAATGAAACGAATGAACTATGAACTTGTATAAATTAGTGGAGCTGTGTTATTTATTCCACATATATCTAAATCCCGACACATAAAATTTCACAATACAATATTTCAAATCAAAAACCAAAACAAATTAACATAATCCATACTTTACACAATCCTACCATGAAACAATCCAGACAGGAATCCCGACAAAGTGTAAAAAAATGTAAGAAATTGCGCTGTTCGTTTATTTGACCAGCAATAATTTTCAATGGGTTTATTTGAAATGTGGCTCAATTAATTTTAATATCTCAATATTTTTTCATGATAATTGGCGCTCTATTTTTTACAGAGTTTCTTAATGCAGTAAAGCAAAACAGTGCAGCCAAATTCTACTACATATCGATAAGTACTTAACTACCGCCAAATTGTTAATATATAATATTTTTCTTCTTCTTTACTGGCCTAGATACAGCTTATGTGTTTTAGCCGAGTTAGCAACATTGCACAATTTATTTTTTCTTTTCGCTGTTTGGGGCCAGATGGAAATATACAGCCACATCCCTCCAATGTTGTGGAGGTAAGAGGAGGAGGAAGAGGGAGAGGGAGAGGAAACTCTTCTTCTGCTTGTACTAGCGGTTACTGAATCAAAAGCTTTCAAAGCTGGATTATTGTTATCCATTCAGACCACATGACTTAGACAGCGCAGTCGCTGTTTGTTTGTTTTGATTCGCTTAACTATGTCAATGCCGACGTATCTCGTACAGCTCATCGTTCCAATGGCTGCGTTACTCGCCGTTCCCAGCCCTTAGAGGACCATAAGTGTTACGCAAAACCTTTCTTTCGAAAACTCCGAACGCCGGCTCATCAAATATTGTCATCGTCCATGTCTCGGCACCATATAGCAGGACGGGAAGAATGATCGACTTGAAGAGTTTGGCCTTCGTTTGTCGAGAGAGGACTTTACTTTTCAATTCCGTACTCAGCAGAGTTTTAAATTTAAATTACGCATTGCATTTGGTTCTCTTTATAAATAACAAGAATCTTTTTTCACGTTAAACATTAATTCATATGTACATACATACATCAATTGACCTTGTGTAACCGCTGCTTCGATTATCGGCCGAGCTCCTCCTTTAAATTGTGGTTTCGCGTCTTGTTTTTCTGAAAGGTTGATAGATTTTTATGACGAACTTTTATATCATGTCAGAAAAACTTTCGGAGAGGTCGACATTTTCTTCTGAGGAAGCCGTAATTTGTAATACAACAGCAACCATTAGCACTCGCACGTTAAGTTATAATGAAGCAAAAAACAGCTCGCAATGGTGTTTTTGCGCCAAATTCCTTAGCTTATGTTCCATTGAGACTTTTAATGCGCGATGAGGAATCATAATTTTCAATACCAAGAGAGTTTCGAACAAAACCCACCCCTCTTACGGCTTCACACGTTTCAGTCCCCATTGGTTGGTTTGCAGCCCAGTCCATCTCTGTAAGTAACAGCGACTTGCTGCGGCAGCAGGCTCTATCGCAGTCGACTGTTCCTTCCCCTTTGTTGCTTTCAGACTACCGAAAGGTCTCAACTAAGTAGGCGGTCAAAGGGCCAGGCGAAAAGAACAAATTAAATCTAGCTTCGGATGACTGCGTGCGGCATTAAAAAACCTTCAACGGATCCGATTAGGCCTATACGGCTTAACAAATCTCTTCGGCCTGGGGAAAGAGCTATACCCATACAGGGTAAGCTGCCCACAGCTATAAAAAACAGACTCCCTCTGAGGGAAAGGTGAAACTACCAGTCAGGTGATAGGTGTGGGATTTCTCATCAATGATGCTTCTGTCACAGCCCTCGTGGACTATGGTTGCGTAGCCAGACACGGCTTCATCGCAAGAAAGGTCCTCAAGAATGGTGAGTCTACAAACAAGCATTCAGAAGACGTCATGAGTGATACCGACACTACCCGTAACATCGTAGAATGGAGGATAAGCATAACTGCGTAGGTTTCTCATACTTCCTACACGATAGTACCAATATGTCAATCTGCAACAATGGGAATAATCCCACCTTTGCTACTTCGTCTAGGAAGGAGGTTCACGACACAACACTAGTTTCGTATGCATTCTTTGACCAGATCAGGGCCTGGCATGTATCGTTGGCACACTTCTTCTCAGACCACTTCAGTATATCATTTACTCTCACATTGCGAAAGTCCGTAAGGTCTGCGTACAGAAACTGAAAGAAGACTATCAGGCCTAAAACCAAAAAAAAAAAACAAACGTTGTGGCGTCATGCTCGTTAATTTCTTTTGGCTTCGTTAAAGAGCTTTCTGCCACTTTTCGAAAACTTTGAGATTTCTCTATGTTCCACCATTTGGGTTTCTTTTTTTTTGAACAATTAACGGGTATGATACCTCAATGTTTTTTTTGAATTTAGTCCACACAGTTTTCGTTCATTGATATAATCTTCGACGTCTATGTACGTCAACAGAGAGCTCAGAACTGCCTACTGGGGAAATAGTACGCCTAGTGTAATGGCAAATATATCAACACCGCTCTTCACGAAATTGTGACGATGATTGAGAAGGATCTCGTCTTCAAAAAGTATCGAGGGAGCTTTTAAGAGTGACTTACTCCAGATAATCATGAACGTATTCCGAGAAATGGGACTTGGGGTGACCGAGTGAGACTGGTGTAATTTCTCTTAGAAAACATCATAACAAGCCCTTTATAAAGTAAGCAATTGGCGCAGATGGTGGTCTGGAAGTAAGTTCCTCAGAGAATGATTTGATACTCTTACGAGAAGGTATAAAGTACATGCAGCAGTATATAGTAAATAGATCATCTCTTTGTGTCCTTCAAATGTCTGTTCCGGTCTTAGAGCCTTTTGTAAGTCACCGTATCTTTTCGCGCATAATTTTTGTTGGCAGCTTATTCAGCCCTTCATACTTATGCATCTCTGACACTTTGTTTTTATATCTGCAAATGAGTCTTGCCTTCCTCTTCAGCTCTCCGTATCTATAACACCCTGCTTGTGTTGTGGTCGATCGCAACGTTGCGAGGTAGGCAGCTTGTTTTCTCTCCACTGCGACACGGTAGTCTTCATCGTTCCAGCTGTTTTTGAAAACCAATAACTTCGTTTGCACCTGTAATTAAGGAACTTGAAATTCCGCACCACAGTTCCCTTATACCGAGTTGCTGATGAGTGCTCTCAGAGAGCAGGAGACCAGATCAAAAAGAAAACCGCTCGGTAAACTGTTGTGATTGCAGCTTTTTGATGTCGAACCTTGGCCGGGCTCCTTTATATGGCCACCGTAGTAAATGTCAGATGGACCTACTCGCGGTGATTTCAGCCTTTGTTCCTACGAGGACTTCATCCAGCTGTGAAGCGACATGTTCCCAAATAAGGGACCGGACATTCAAGGTTCATGCGTTCAAATCGAACTCTATAACCGAGTAAGTCGGAATAGCTCCAATGAAGCTTCCTCTCCTTTAGCCGTGACTCAAGGCTCTATATGGGTTAGATACCACATATTGCACAAGGATTGTTCACGCTTCGATCCCTGTAAATATATTAGACCCATTATTTTGGCATTAAATTGAAGTTTATGTTTAATAGTTAGATTTGTCCGATTTATGTCAGATAAGCATCGTTTTGCTCGATAGTTTTTTATAACTTTGATGACAATGTCATTATTCCTCTCACATAGAAATCCTTGTCCCGATTGGCAAAAAGTTTGAACGATTTCTAAGACTTATTTTGAGGTCAATTCTTTATCAACCAAGTCATTATATATGGTAATCACTTGGTGCGAGATCCGGACTATAAGGTGAGAGTATAAGACTCTCCCAATCAAACTCTCGGAGATTCTGGCAAATTACTATATAGGTAGTCTGGCGTTCTCGTGTACTGTCGATCAAATTTGGGCCCTTCGAGCTCATTTCTTCCCCCAGAAGGACGAATTAACAGTTTGGCCATATGGAAGCAAGGATTCCTTGCCCTTCCCTTTATTTGACATTGATCTAAGTGATCTACTTTTCATCCTCGGTTTCAAACTGATTTTGTGCAATGTTTAGCTTCTCGGAAATCAAAACACTACTCGCATGATGATCAGACTGGACGATTTTCATTATTTTACCCTTCTTTGACATGCACTCAGACACTACTGAGTACCTTTTTAGTACAAAATATCATCTTCTTAAGGCAGCCGCAAAAGCCGAGTGGTTAGTTCTGCGTACTAACATTCAGAAGGCCAAGGTTCGATTATGTTACCAAATATCCCAAATTATAGAAAACAAAATTTTCTGCAGAGAATATCAAGTCCCCGAGTGTATTTCTGACATGAAATAAAAAGCTTTAATAAAAACCCATCGCCCTTTCGGAGGCGGCTTAGAATAAACAGTTTGTTCGGAAAACATCAAGAAGCAAACAACAAAATGGATAATGGATATACAGGTTAGTAAGGTAAAAAGATTGTGGATGATCTTTTACTTGACCAATATATGCAAATTAAATTTTCCTTTGTAGAAAAGTTGCAACAAAAAATCTACCACGGACAATTAAATAATGAGAGCTGTTCTCATTATTCAACGAATATGGTGTTCTGAGTTTCTATTTATCGCAAAATTCCGATCGGAAACATCTGAAGTAATTTTTGAGAACGGATTTAATTCTTAATTTAATTTATTTAATTATTTACTCTTAATCAAACAAACAACCATGAGCTATTTAATAATGATTGAACTTAGTTCTAATAGCTAGAAATAAAACGTAATATCATAAAAATATTAACTATGCTTTTCTCTTTAAACATGAAAATAACGTTAATAGTTAAACATGAAAGTAACAAAATAATATTTAGTATTTACAAGATTTGAAATGTATATTTATATGAGAATGCAGATTAGCAATTATTTAGTTATGCAAAATAATTTAATTAAGCTCGATTTTAAAGCGAAACGTACTTCGATCGGCTTTGATCTTTTGTGGCAGATCGTTCCAAAGACGAACAGCAAAAACAAAAAATTGGCGTTCAGATACCAAGCAACTGTATTTCATACTAAGCAAAAGATGGATCGAATAGACCTAGTGAATTGAATTTGTTCTTCAAGAAAAACCTACTAGCTCCCTGCAGCTTTACTGCTTTTGCGTTAAAATTATTTTCCATAAATTTCAACAATTTACTGAAGTTAATGTGCCTAATGCTACTTCACGAAGCCATTAGAACGAATTGTAGAACGATTTCAATTTACTAGATCTCTCCGACTCCTATGCAAAGATTCTAGTTAAATACTTGTATTCTGTTATTAATAATAATTGGTTTTTGGGTTTTCATTTAAATGGAACTGTTTCAGACCATATATTTTTGGAAATGGTGAAAAAATTACAACAATAGTTTTGGACGGTAGAAGTTATAGCTGCTATTTCGGAAACCACCACGTTTCCTCATCAGACTTCTTTTTCCAGACACCTTTTGTTCGAATGGAATTCGAACTTGGGATGCCCACAGCACGAGCCAATGGTTATCCCATTAAGCTACATGTGTGCCGCTTCCACATATTGTTGTTTTTCACTTTTTTCCTTTTACCTACATATCCACGATCAAGTGCTCAGATATTCTGTAGCTGTAAACTTGACGCGATGTAGTTGTTTTTGCGAAGAATTTACCAACAAATATTTTAAAGCAACGCCTTTTTTATTATTGGAAAATTTCATTCGCACGGCAAGGCTCTTCCGTAATTCCTAGATGCTTTTTCAGGTCATTATTGTGTGAATTGTTTTTGGGTTTTCATTTAAATGGAACTGTTTCAGACCATATATTTTTGGAAATGGTGAAAAAATTACAACAATAGTTTTGGACGGTAGAAGTTATAGCTGCTATTTCGGAAACCACCACGTTTCCTCATCAGACTTCTTTTTCCAGACACCTTTTGTTCGAATGGAATTCGAACTTGGGATGCCCACAGCACGAGCCAATGGTTATCCCATTAAGCTACATGTGTGCCGCTTCCACATATTGTTGTTTTTCACTTTTTTCCTTTTACCTACATATCCACGATCAAGTGCTCAGATATTCTGTAGCTGTAAACTTGACGCGATGTAGTTGTTTTTGCGAAGAATTTACCAACAAATATTTTAAAGCAACGCCTTTTTTATTATTGGAAAATTTCATTCGCACGGCAAGGCTCTTCCGTAATTCCTAGATGCTTTTTCAGGTCATTATTGTGTGAATTGTTTTTGGGTTTTCATTTAAATGGAACTGTTTCAGACCATATATTTTTGGAAATGGTGAAAAAATTACAACAATAGTTTTGGACGGTAGAAGTTATAGCTGCTATTTCGGAAACCACCACGTTTCCTCATCAGACTTCTTTTTCCAGACACCTTTTGTTCGAATGGAATTCGAACTTGGGATGCCCACAGCACGAGCCAAAGGTGTCTGGAAAAAGAAGTCTGATGAGGTAACGTGGTGGTTTCCGAAATAGCAGCTATAACTTCTACCGTCCAAAACTATTGTTGTAATTTTTTCACCATTTCCAAAAATATATGGTCTGAAACAGTTCCATTTAAATGAAAACCCAAAAACAATTCACACAATAATGACCTGAAAAAGCATCTAGGAATTACGGAAGAGCCTTGCCGTGCGAATGAAATTTTCCAATAATAAAAAAGGCGTTGCTTTAAAATATTTGTTGGTAAATTCTTCGCAAAAACAACTACATCGCGTCAAGTTTACAGCTACAGAATATCTGAGCACTTGATCGTGGATATGTAGGTAAAAGGAAAAAAGTGAAAAACAACAATATGTGGAAGCGGCACACATGTAGCTTAATGGGATAACCATTGGCTCGTGCTGTGGGCATCCCAAGTTCGAATTCCATTCGAACAAAAGGTGTCTGGAAAAAGAAGTCTGATGAGGAAACGTGGTGGTTTCCGAAATAGCAGCTATAACTTCTACCGTCCAAAACTATTGTTGTAATTTTTTCACCATTTCCAAAAATATATGGTCTGAAACAGTTCCATTTAAATGAAAACCCAAAAACAATTCACACAATAATGACCTGAAAAAGCAATAATTGGTTTTGTTGTTGTTATATCGGCACCCCACGGCAGAGGTGCGTAAAATACGCCATTTCTCGGAGTGCAGTCATGACTATCGCTGGGAATACATTGTTAAAGCCCTCTTGAAGTCAAGAAGTACGCACAATGTGTACTCTTTGAGGGCGAGCCCTCACCCAATACTGGTGACAACATCGTGAAGAGTGGTGACTACAGATTTGCCTTAGGAGTAGGCATGCTGGTTGCCCAGAAGGTTATTTGGAGCTTTCTCTTCACGTATATAAACGTCGAGCATACTCTCTGAGATATTTAATAGAAAAGATGTAAGGCTTATTGGAATATCACTCGATTTCACCTAGTCTTGGAGATTTAGAGAGTTGGAAGGAGTTTATTGTCCATTCCACCCACCTGCGGCTTATGATGTTACTTATATCAGGTTCAGCGTTTATTGTATAGTCTTCTGAAAGAGGAATGAGGCGGGGGGTATTGAATAAATGATTGCTATGTAACAAAAAAATTGTTAACGAAATGCAGAACCAGAGAACAAAAAAAATGTAGATCAATACGGCATATTAATACCAGTTCTGAATATAAAGCGATGCTTAAAAGGAGAATATATGCAAACTTATTGCTCGTCCGCGAAAGAAGTATATACCTATGCCTATATACCTATGTGTATTCACAAGCAAACAAATCGCTTTAGCACTCAAGTTTATTTTTTGTTTAAAGCATTCGAGTAAATTTCTGAATTTATAGTAACCTTTTAATTATTATATAATAGTAGTTCATCTTATTTGTCATTAATTTTTACGACATTGTTAATATTAGTGTTGGATAGGGTGTCCTAATTGGTTTGTACTAAGCGTCTCGGGAAGAGTCTGCATCAAAAAACCTTGACAGAAAAGATGAACTACTGCCCAACATAATTTGCGAAATTTAAATGTTGGATATACTCCGGGTGGTACCCACAAAAGTGGCAGTAGCCCATCGCATTCGTCTGAAACAACAAACAGAGAACATTGGGAAAAGAATCTGTGGGGAAAGGGGCTACTGAAGGCGTGGTTAGTGGTTTCTTGGTACTGCGAACATGTCCCGAAGCTACAGCCGACACTTATAATATTTCATCAGAGGGAGGGTAGCTGTAATAACAATGGAGTTCATCGTATCATTGGTATTCGTACTCAATTCTTGAATCCGTGGGCGGTAACGGACGGACTAAAGCTCCGCAGCAAGGAAATCTATTCAATTGTACCTACCTGGGGGGCCGCGTATGGAACCAAGAGATACCGCCACCAGTCAGGATGGATAATACAATGTTCTTTGTCCACCCGTTGACAACGCCAAAGGATAGATGTGGTCGTATTCCATCCACTTAGTGATACCAACAGCAATAGTAGATGAAGGGGCATGTGATGTCAAGGATCTTAACTCTTCTCAAGAGTATAAGAACATGGGCTTCCTCAATAAAAAAAACATTTTAGATACGCATGGCATATATGTACACTAGCCGTTATAAGTATACGCTCCTTGAGTACTTCTTATAAATACATCAGAAAAAAGGCCAAAAATTTTTTTCAAAGCTCTTTTTTTTGTTTTAACTAATTAGGTACTTCAGTAGAGCATTTTTACGTAACATTTTTCTACGTATTATTTACAGTTAAAAAAATAAATTAAATTTTTGCCATAGAGATCAGAGTTATAGGCGCCAAAATTTTACGCTCATATATGAAAAGTTACTCAAAAATCGATATAATATAAAGGTTTGTCAAAAATAAAATACTTCTGTAACGAGTTGGGTATTCTCGACATTTAAGGACTTCCCTCAGTCTGTTTTGCATGGAATTAAGAAGCTTTGTAGCCTCTAATTAATTTTTCCCCATTCTTCCTTGATGACTTCTTTTAACATTGATATACGTATTATGTTATGTTTCCTTATATTTCGCTCCAACAACGCCCACAGATGTTCTATTGGATTCAAATCAGGTGATTGTGGTTGTGTTACGAGCTGTTTAGGGATGATATAAAGGAGCCAGAGGCAGAAAATTTACAAACTTATTTGCGAAGGCTATGCGTTTTTGTTGATTTATTAAAGATATATACTTCTTCTTTCGAGCGACACGTCCATGGTATCCTGCTATCTTTAAAATTCTTCGAGCGGTAGAATCAGTCATTAACGTTTTGCTGAACGTTTTAGACTACTTTGATTATAGACAGTTTTTCCTATTTTCCTTACTTACTTTTGGCCGTCTTGGTGAAGTTTTACAATAATTTTTCTTTCGCTAATGTCTATTTCTTTTCTTATCGGCATCGTTTTTAGGAAAATTATCGAAAAGGTAAAAATCTTTGTAAAGTGTTTACAATAACACTAGTCTATATAATAAAGGCTTTTTTAATAAAATACTTTTGACGTAAGCATTACTGGACTGACGCGACAAAATTACCGTTATCAGAAGTAGCATGGCAGACTGTGACCAATAAAAAATATGTAAAATTAGAGTTCTTTTGCTAATGTTTTTAAATTTTCAACAAACAAAAATTTCATTTTGATAGGAGCGTAGACTTATGACGGCTAGTGATCCGTATTGAAAGGACCCCAAAATCTTATATGTTGGAGCCCTTACAACAAATCAAGGAATCATATGTACATACGAACATATAAACATAGTTTGAGTTTGATAATGCATATGTACAATATACAATATATAAATAATATAATAATTTTAAGTTATAAACATGTAATTATATTATATATGTATGTACACATTTTATGAATTCCACTTTATGCATATTCGCTTAGCTATTTCAAGGCCAAACATGTTTAAACATGAATTCATATGATTATGCATATAGGTACATTCGCACACATATAGCTTAAAGAAAACTGTTCATAGTGATAAATTGTTTTTATAAAATAAAATTCTGCCTTCGAGCAGAATGGTATAAAAGGCGAGGAAAATTTTAAGGAATTTAAGTAGCCCGTGTGCCGTCGATAGGTATACTTGCCCGTGGGGGGAACACGTCATATTCCAGAGGGTTTTCCCCTCCACAGCCCATACGAGAAGTAGTGAGTGTTGTAGAAAAGTTGGATATTGTATTTATATTTATATTACTGTTTTTTAATCATAATTAATTTGTTGTAGCCTTAAAATAGCATGTTGTTATTTTACACTAGAAACCCTTGGGAAGGCTGAGCTAACCCCAGTCAAGTGGGAAAACTCCGTTACAACTGGCGCCCAAGCAGGGACTCTAAAGTAAGAAGAAGACATCAGACGAGATAAAGAGGCAGCCATTGTCAAGGTGACATTGGTGTGCTACCTCAATCGAGAGGAACTACTGAGGTACGCGGAAAAATTTAGGCTCGAGGAACACGAAACAGTGGAGGAGCTTTGCAAACGCTTTACGAGCTTCATCCAGGATTAGAAAGACGGTGAAAGCGTACAAAAAGGTTTGACGGAGCTGGCCCTCCGACATACTCGGCCAACTATAACACTAAATACAGCGACACCGAGAGAAGGCGTTGACTCTCCCTTACCAGAAAAGTATAACGGAGGAGCACGCTGCATTCTACTCGAAGAAGAACAAACGTACACGTATGTGCACACGATATCATCGTATGCTAACAGTATGGACCGAGTACGGAAATGGAGATTCGGGTACGAGTGTGTTAAGGATCCCTTAGGATTTATCAAGCGAGTGGAGGAGTTAGCGGACGGGTACGTCATTAACCGAAATTCGATCTCACGAGCGTTACCAGAATTATTGAAAGATAAGGCTCTCGTATGGTTCCGTAACAACAATCTGCACTGGCAGGAATGGGACGCTTTCAAAAGGGACTTCCTGAAGTTCTTCCTGAGCTCGAGCAACGTTCTAGTGCTACAGAGGCTTAGGGGACATGAGGACTACACAGCCGAAGAGAAACTTAGCCGAATCTACCGGAACTCTCGCCGGGAGTACCAGCTGTATGTAAAGAGGCATGAGTTCCGTAGTTTGGAGGATTTTCTAGATCTTGTTGAAGATTTCGAGATCATTTCCCCCAATAAACAGCCGTTAAGGAACAAGAAGACCGTAATCAATACCTGCATATAGATGAGAGACAAGATGAGCTGAGAAGGTCGAACACAACTTTCCACTGAGGTCACAGGACAAATACGTAAACCAAAGAACAGCATGCAGACGGTGTGGAAAATACGGGCATTTCGCAAACGGCTGTCGGAACACGAGTATAAAGAAGTTCTGTTGGAGATCCGGAAGTTGCGGCAGACTTGTGATTGCTGCCAGAAACAGTAGAGAAGCGGCCAGAGACCTTCATAAGCCCTATTTAAGCGTGCGCTCAACATGGCCCTACCCTAACCAAAAACCCCATCCTTTTGGGCACAAATTAATTATAATAAATATATACATACAATTTACAAAAAAAAAAATACAAATCCAAATTAATACACACATATACACAAACGAAAAACAAATTAACAACAAAGATAACTAAATATATGCATCATGTTGGAAAAAGGAACACGAACTTGTAGCAAGAGGTTGTCACCACAGCAACAACACCAAAACATCCATACTCCATCAACCAGATGCAGAATTTGAGAAACATCGCTAGCGCCAAGTACAGATTTAAAGGAACTTCAGCGTTGGAAGCAAACAAAAAGGCAGTAAGTTTTAAGCAATTATATACATACTTGTTGATCCTAAGAACAACATACATTCAAATCTGCAAGCATACATTTACATATACACGTATGCAAAAGCAGAAAACCAAAAAGTCTTTGCGCGATATTTTGGTACATTGAAATTCCTTTTATATGTACATATGTATGTATGCCAATAAACTTTGGTTTCCCAGCAAAGTAAAAATGTACAAAATACCATATACTTGCTTTTCCAAGAGCAATAAATTTCAGTAACGCGATCTTGAAGGTTGTTGACCTCAATTTCGAATTTAAGTACTTGCAAATTAAACATAGGTATATACAATACATACATACATACATATCCAAGAGAATTTATTACAACAATAGTGTTCCTTAGTTCACAGATTTCAAAATAGACACTCACCTGTGTCATTTCTCAACAAAAACAATTGTTCAAAAAAAAAAAAGAAAAAAAGTGCATCCATTCCCGCGATAACTTCATTAAAATACGTACATACTTATAAATATAAAATTTCGACGATAATCTGTCTCTTCTAGTATTTAAAGAGTAGCGTAAACGCACCAATTCCTTCTTGTGCTCTGTTTTTCTATTTTCTTTTGTGCTTTCTCAAGCACAGCTTAAGCATTGCAAGCAGTTCAAGAAACTGCCGATACCCTAACGGTATAAATTTATAAAAATTAACAACATTTGTACAAATTGTATTGCGTTGCACCATACCCTAACACGGTCTACATCGCTACACACATGCTTGACTTGCCAAAAAGGGCATACTACTCTTTTGCACTTAAGCTCAACTCATGGGTTTGACCGAATCACTAAAAGAAAAGCGTCTTTGACCTCCCCGAGTCAAGAAACACCCAAAAAGGCGCCATTGACCTCTCCGAGTCTAAATATACAAAGAAACATAACTTTGACCTCCCCATGTCAAAAAATGCAAAAAAAAGTGAAGATCACCTCAGATCATAATTCAAAATCAGTCAGCAGAAATAACATGCAATCGCACTGCCCAAATTATGAAAAGATCTGCTCATTGCATACTCTGATCACCCCTAGATCAGATGTTTCCCAAGGATGCATTACAAATAAGTTCTACAAGTCTCCTCTCGGCAGCATGGCACACATTCATGTCTGCATCATGAAAATATTAATAAATTTAAAATTAAAAAAAGCACTTTCGCTGCAGTTTACTTCCGACTTTTCAGCACAACTCAGCACTTCGTGCAGGGCGGCCCAGTATGTTTAGGCGTGCGCTCAACATGGCTCTACCCTAACCAAAAATCCCATCCTTTTGGGCACACCCTAATGTCGGTGTAAACTAAACAATCGACGAGATTTTTCTTACCAACCAACAGCAAGCGCGCACGGGGATAATATTTCAAATTAATTATAATATAGTATAATATAATAAATATAAACCTTCACCAAACAATTATACAAAAAGCGACTATTGATAAATAAAAAGTTTCTATTACTCGGCGGCAGCGGTAGCCGAGTGGTTAGCATTGCGTACTGACATTCGGAAGGAATAAAAAATTATGTTAAATTTTCTAATTGCGGTCGCCCCTCGGCAGGGAATGTTCACCCCCCCGAGTGTATTTCGGACATGAAATAAAGGCTCCCCGTAAAAAAAACATCAGCCGTTCGGAGGCGGCTTAGTATAAACTGTAGGTTCCTCCATTTGTTGGAAAAACATCAAGACGCAAAACCACAAATTGGAGGAGGAGCTCGGCCGAAAATCGCTTCAGCGGTTACAAAGTGCTATTTATATATATTATTATATTACTAAAACCAAATATACATAGGTAGCGACTTTAAGTAAACATTGTAAACAATAAATCGAAATGCGAGTGGTTTTATTTCGAAAAAGCTCGAAGAAGGTACCTCGCGTAAACAAGCCCCAAGAGGTGGAGTTCAGAACACCTCGAGAACGTCAACAACACTCAGACAAACGCAGTCCTGGAATCAAGCCAAAGTAACCGTGAATAGTGATGCCGCAATAGCAGCGATCGATACAGGAGCAACTAGGAGTCTTATGAGTAGTGATGGGTGATGGCCTATATCTCTCGTTTGGCCGTAGATGCAGAAGTGAAACTGGGAGACGAAGTGCACAAGAATGAGTTGCTTGTTCTACCAGAGCTGGTCGGCGAGGTGGTGATTGGGATGGACTACTTAGCAAAGGCAAGAGCAGAATTCAGATGTGGTGGAGATTCAATGAATCTGCGAGTCGAGAGAAGAAAAGAGGAGGCTAGTTTATGTACAACCATGGTAGCAGAAGACTTGGAGCATCGCACGACCACAGTAAGTCCGAGTCCAGTCATCGCACCATCAAGCTATAAAACGAGGCCGGCAATGGGCAACATAGAAGGGTTTGAGAAGATGGCAAGGGCGTCGAACATAATCCCCAAAACGACAGTTAGACGAAACCACAGGCCGACCAAGCAGATATACAGGGAGAGAAAGCAAAACAACTTACGACAGTCACTAATCAAGTCGGACATAGCACGGCAGCGTAAAGAGAAAGTGAACCGCAGAAGATACAAAGAGAATACGGCAAAAATTAAAGAAGCAACGGGTTACGTAAGAAATGAAGTCAAGAGGAGGAAAGCAAGACCACGAGCTGAATATCTACATATCTACCCGAGATTTTAATAAGCGATATCGAGACAGACGTACAACAACCACAACAAGGATAAATGAGACGGTCATTTAGGCCGAACAGGTCTGAGTAAGTCTCATTGTGGCATGTGAGGAGAGCGGAGGGGAGGTGTAAGGACCCTAAAATCTTAGATGTTGAAGTCTTTACAACAACACAAGAAATCATACGTACGTACATATAAACCTAATTGGCATTTGATATACATACAATACATATGTACATACAAACATATATATATATAAATAATATAACAATTTTAAGTTATAAACATGTAATTATATATGTACATATTTATTTATTTATTTATTTGTATGAAAAATAATTATGAATTACATTTACATTAAAGACAACTAGCAGCTAGGGCTATCGGCCTGACTTATTCATATGTACATACGTGTATATACGTACACATTTTATTAATTCCCCTTTATGCATATTCGCTTAGCTATTTCAAGGCCAAACATGTTTAAACATGAATTCAAATGAATATGCATATTCATACACACGCACACATAGCTTAAAGAAACTGGTCATAATGATATATTGCTTTTATTAAATAACATTCTGCCTGCGAGCAGAATGGTATAAAAGGCGAGGAAAATTTAAAGGAATTTAAGTAGCCCGTGTGCCGTCGATAGGTATACCATATTTGCCCGTGGGGTGAACAGCACCAGCATCAAATGTAGCGTCCCTGAGGGTTTTCTCCTCACGAACACTTAGTTATATTCCACTGAGGGTTTTCATCTCACTGAAAAGGAGGGTAGTAGAGGGTTTTCACCTCCATACGAGAAGTAGCGAGTGTTGTAGAGAAGTTGGACATTGTATATAAATTTATATTACTGTTTTTTTAATAATAATAAATTTGTTGCAGCCCCCAGTCAAGTGGGAAAACTCCGTTACAATATATTATCATACTTTGATATGGCGTTAGTTAAGGAGCCGAGTATATTCGGGGGAAGAACCTGCGCTCCTCTTTGGACCAGACCATGAATGTGCATAGTCTGCAAAAACAGAAAATTTATTAGGTGCTCGAGCATACAGAAGAAAACACTTATACAATTAATTATTGGAGCAGATACTAGCTCCCATTAAATAGCTGTGATTGGGTATATTCTATTATTTTAACTCTAGAGACTTTCTCCTTATAAACGTAGGTAACTCTCCAACCTTTATAAATGGGCATAGATGTTAAATCTTCGATGTAACTATCACATGGTAAATTTTGTGCTAAGATTGAACTCTTGAACTTCATGATACTACCGATGTAGCACACTACCTCGAATAAAACTTATTGGTACAAATATGTGACAGCCTTAGCTTCATAACAAAATATATTTACAGTACACAAAAAATTTATATTCATTGGAATATATACCATTTATTCAGTAATGTCAGATGATGATCAAGATATTTTGATTGAAAAAGTAATTGCGAGTAGTAATTTGGAAGACTTAAACGATTTCATGGAAATTACACTTTTCGCTTTAAAAAGCTTTAGTGTCAAAAGTTTTTAAAAGCTGCCAGTAGCGATGGAATCTTTATTGCACTCCGCGAAGTGGAAGACACGATTTAACTAAAAAAAAAATATATCATTGTACAAGAGCATACTCTTGTGATATTCATTGACGTGGCTCCTTTAAATAATGCAAACATCACTGCTTTTATCTCATTTGGTCATGATTGGAGGTGTTAAATTTATCCACAAAACCACTTGTTGCATCCTTTGTCTGCTACTGTGTGTGACTTTGCTAAACCAACATATCTTTCAACGGTAAACTTAAAGATAGTTTGCTACTCGGATGATCTTATCATTCCATCTTTGGACAAACATACCAACCGTCCATCACGGGTGACAGAACAATAGAATATCCAATTCAAATAAAGTGAGTCTCTTCACAAGGAAGAGCAAAATTCTCGAATTCATTTTCATAAGGGAAAGAATGGGCGGAAGGAGAGACCATCGGTAATTTTGATGATGAGTCTAAATGCAAGACAACTAATATTCAATGCAGAATTAAGCTCGTTGACTACAACATTGCCTTCCAAACAGAGATTGCTCGCCGTGGAACACACTTTGCCTGCTGTGGGCAAAAATACCCAAAGTAAACATTAAATAATTAGTACGGGTGAAAAGATTAAAGAAGAAATTACTTCGTAATTAAGTTTGAGGTATTAATTTCTGAATCGAGTTTACTTTTATTACAGTTTGTAATAACCACTACCACCAATAGCGTTCTACTAATAATTTAACCAATAGCGTTCTACTAATAATTTAACTGAACTTATAAGTTAAATTATTAGTAGAACGCTATTGGTGGTAGTGGAATGTACGTGAAGGAACACTTTTTCAGCATACTCTTATGAGTAGGTAATGAGGCAGATAAAAATAAAAATCCTATGCCGGATTAAATTTATTATTTGACATATTTTTAAATAGTTTATTGCAAGAAGCCCTACACTTCAAGTACATAAATATTTGATTATCTTTAAATATAATTGCTTATTTTGTAATCTGAATTTTATATAAAATATTTATAAGATTCTAAGGCAGTTGTAATCAATCACTGTTGCATTATTGGAAAGTATAGAAGAATAACCATCTTAAGAACGGTGTCGTATAATTTTTTCTCTTTCTTCTGGTATTGGAATCAGGCTGTCCTGAAATACGGTTGGAATTGAATCCGATTGCTTAATCATGTCTGATATCCTATCGAATTTATTTTGTAGAAATCTATGGTATGTTCGATTCCGATTATTCTATGAATTTGGTGCTCGGAATTTTGATTTAGAGGCAAATTCAGATAAGAAAATTCTGAAGTTCGCAGATTTAATTCTTTTTAAAGCATTTTTTGTGGTGGCCAGAAACGATTTTTTTATATATGGTTCAAGCAGTCTTCTGGGTAGCCAACAAACAACCGTTTACAGGCGAGCTAAAGTGGGAAAGCGAATTTCCTTGCGGCTGTGCGTAAGGCTTGGGAGCCACCATAGGAAAAATAGAAATAAGCCTCGGATGAGATACGCACATTTTGATGACGACCCTCGGAAAATGTTTTAATGATCACGATTTGAAGACTTGCTCCTGAAATGTTCGGTTCCTTAATTGGTAAGGTGCCGCTGCCCAGCTGGTTGATATCCTTGAAAGAATAAAGGCTGACATCATCGCTGTCCAAGGAGTGCTATGGACGAGACAAGGAACATTTCTTGTGAAATTTACAACAGCGGCATATAAAGTAGCCCAAATTTGGTATTAGATTAGTGGTGAGAAAGAGACTCCGTATAGGTGGATGAACATTTCGCCGAAATTTTCAGCATGTCGCTTTTTTGCGCCCACACCCCTACGAACGTTGAGCGCCAATAGGTGCTACTTCCTCTCGATGAACAAAAACCAAACACTACAAGTCGCTCATCGTACTCGTCCTACCATATGATGCGGAAACGTGGACGATATCGACATCCGATGAAGCGTCCCTTGGAGTCTTCGAGAGAAAAGTTTTGCGAATGATTTATGGACGATGGAACGATGAGTTGTACGAGTTACATGGTGACATTGTTATAGTTCAGCCAATGAAGCGACTGCGACTACGCTGGCTAGTCCATGTTGTCCGAATGAATAAAGGTACTCCACCTTGGAAAGTATTCAATGCAATATCTGCCGGGGGAAGCAAAGGGAGGGCAAGGCCACCACTCTGTTGGAAGATTAGAAGATTACTGTGGCTACGCAAAATTCTTCTCTGCAGCTTTTGCACTTTAGTTTCTTCTCCGTTTTTGTTTCAAACAGACCCGAAATCAAATTCCATTTATTCTATTCCCGATTCAGACATGGTTATAATATTTTATGTACACGTATGCTGCTCCTAGGAGGAGGAATCTGGAATTCAACAATTGGGCTAAGCTGTGTCCTCTATTTCATGTGTCCCGCTACAATATTCACAATAATTTAGTTTCTTATATTTTATTTGGGACAGGAATTAAACTAATCTTTTATTAAATAGTAATAATATTGCATTGGAAGGAGCGTCAATATAAATGTGGACCAACCGACATTGTGTGGAATATTAGATGAGCTATTTAACTTTCTGGAATACTGCCAATGTTCAGGGTGGATTTCTATTTACATCACCATCCACAAAAAATTGGAAGCCAAACATATTTTTTTGGCAAATCAAAAGTTCTTAGGGTGACAATGACAGTTGATGGAACCCACGAGAGATACAAATCTCTTGCAAAGGATTATGAAGTTTGAACGTTAAAATAGTAAGCCTTTTCATAATTAATTGTACGTAGCAATGCGACTACAAGAACTATCAGCATACTCATCTATCGGAGAGGAAATGCAAACTTAATACTAGGGGAGAATAATCTATTAATAAAAGATAAGGATATATTAATTAAGTATATATTTTGTAAAGGTGACAAAAGGGCTACCCTCTTCAACCGTGGCTCATAACTCCATTTGGAGAACCAAAGGCTAAAGATCATTATTCTAAAGACCGAATAGTTGATGAAAAAGCAATAGGCTTATTAAAACCAGTATTTCGTTCCCTTTGCAGTGAATGAAGACTACATTACGCATTATATTGTAAATTTTTGCTGTGCATTGCATAATACCCCTTTGCATTTTAATTTCAACGAAAACATTAATGAGCCATATCTGGATGCAAATGAAAATGTATATTCCAAAGATGACGACAATGATTAGATGATATGCCCAGCGATGAATCAATTAGAATAAAAGGTAGTTTTTTAGATATATTAAACCAAAAATAAAAACTAAAGGCTTATGTAACTTTTCTCATTTCAGTGTCAATTAACTTATGTGTGAAGCATTCGCTTTCAATGTTGGACCACTATTCAGTGCATCCAGTTGAGATAGTACACGTCCTGGTATCTAATTTATCTACCGCTATTTTTTCTATGACAGAATTATGTCGCTTCATTTCCTTTAATTTATATTTTTTCACTTTCATACAGCTTCCTAAGCCACCTGTTCTTGGAAATATTCTCTTCGCTTTTCCATAATTTCTTTGTATTGCTATTTGCATCATTACCTGTCATAGCATCCATTGCTTGGTAAGGCGTCATATTTGACGAAGATTCAATTTTAATAAGGGGCTGGGTATAAATTACATCGATATATTTTCTGTCGCAGTTACAGTTGAGCTTCCAAAGCTTTGAATTCCTTTTGAACTCTCTAATATATTCAGTGGCAGTAAAATACTAACCTCCTCTTCCAGTGATCTTAAAGATTCCAGACGTCTGTTTCGCATTTCTGACCATTTTTTTAGTTACAAGCGGGAAATCAGCCCACATCTTCAAGCAAAATGTGTACTTTAATAGCCGATAATAATTTACATATTTGTGATAATTTTTCATACCTTCTTCCAACCAGTTCTGTTCTGAATTCAAACGGATTCATTGATTACACCCAATATGTTTTTCTGCTGTGCTAAAGCTAGCGGTATTTTAACTTAAAAAAATATTAAGGCTAAGCTAAAATCTTCCCTTCAATATTCTGAAATACTCTTATTTAAAAAGTAAGAAAAAATAGGATTTGTACAAATTTTCATTATAACAGTGTTCATCTTATCAGCAGACAAGTATTTATTACCATGAATAGGATTTTTTCGAATGATTCGATACTTGGTCCCCTTCCCCGGGAGAAGAATAGTCTTTCTGTTAATCTAAGCAAACAGCCACCTTTGTACCGAATTTCATGTAAGTAAAACTATAAAAAAAGATTTTTTTGTGTTAACATTACCAGGCACGGTCCATGCGGATCTTTACAAATGGACATTCGATTTTTATGTATAAGACTACCTGTACCCCGCAAAGCTTCGCTGTCGCACATACTCATTGTGTGTATGAAATATGGTTAACTTGATATATTTTCGTCATATTTTTATTTACTCAGTGCTTGTGGGTATACAACGTGATTTGTGTTACCATAAGCCATGTGTGTCAACCCTAGAACATGCAACTTACAACTGTCCATGTGCGAAACAATCTGCATCTATTGTAATTGCAGACCACAAAATTTCAGAGATTGACTTTTAGCTATACTAATAGCTATTGCAAACACTAGTCGAACAGGGAACTGTAGTCGTTTGAAATGAATAGAAGTATCAGACTAAATGATGTCTTTATTTTGAAAGGTCCGGCCAAAATTGTTGCTTTCATTATGTTCCTCCAAGAATTCAAAAATATTGTTGGATAATTGACTACCTCATCTGCTTCTACAACGGGATTAAATGATAGGGATTTGAGGAATGAGGATGTCTTTAACTTTGAAAGGTCCGGTCAGAATTGTTGCTTCTATTATGTTCCTCCAAGAATTCAAAAATACTGTTGGATAGTTGACTGCCTCATCTGCTTCCACAACTGCGTCTACTAACTTATATGTGACACATTCGTTTTCAATGTTGACCCACTATTAAGTCCAGTCAGTTGAGATCGTAGACGTCTTAGTTTGGGAATACTCCATGAATCAAATCTTCTTTTTGTCCCGTACTGGACGCAACTTCTTTTTGTTTGTTTGTATATTTCCTTTGTTTTGCCTAATATTCCTTTCACTCCAAGTGATGGTAGTGATATCTGCCGGTAAGTAGATGTAGAATTTAAATCCTGTGAATGATGGCACGTTTGTATTCGGTGTATGCCTACATAGTGGTTTAAGTCTTCTAAAAGAGGTGCTTGTTCCACAAACAAATGTTAGGGAAACGGAACGCATTGCGCGGGCTTTCCGTAAACAGAGGTATCGCCTTTCAATTTATATCCAATGTATTTGGTGTTCTATGGTGACACGCGCTATACAACTCTGTCCCTTTGGGTAATGGGGCGGCGTGAAATGATTTGGTACAAATACACACTCTCCAGGGAGTTCTGAAGGCCAGCGCGTAGTCTGCGGCCTGGATCAAAAATGCGCGTCGGATCAGATTCCAGCAGTCTATGAAAGCGTGAGCACTTCTTTTGCCTAGACGTGCGTTGTTTTAGTCAAAACAAAAATATATATATACTAGCTTTTACCCGCGGCTTCGCTCGCATTAAATCCATCCAATAAGAGATCATTATAGTACAAACGGATCAATATAAAGAATATATTTTATTGCTTGTCTGAGATTATCTATTTGAAAAAATTACTACATGCAATGAAGTTTCAAATTTCAAAATATACTTTATTGAATCAATACAACAAATATTAAAATATATATGTCACTGTAAAGAAAATAAATAATTCGGAATGGTAACAATTGAAAATATAAAATGCAGATTATTAGTCAAGGATATTTCTATTAACTATATTGTACGTTTTTCCGTTGGGTGTAAATATTTGTAAATTCCGGGCATTAGACACACGCGAACAGGCTACATATAGTTGACCATGACAAAAGCATGACTTTTCTAAATGCACTCGTGCTACCTGTAATGTCTGTCCTTGTGCTTTGTTTATAGTTACGGCAAAGCTAAGTTTGACGGGAAACTGAACTCTTTTAAGTTGGAATGGAAGGTCAGTGGGAATAATTGGAATCCGAGGTATGATTACACTTTTTCCTTTACCGACACCTGTTAAAATAGTAGCCCCAAGTATATTCTGTCCCAATTTTGTTATCCGAAGTCGTGTTCCATTACATAGCAGAGGAGCATTTAAATTTCGCATAAGCATTACTGGTACATTTAGTTTCAACTGAAGCTTATGTGATGGTACACCCGACAATTCAAGTGAATTTAAAAACTCTACAGGATATGAGGTACTTAATTCTGTATCCATAATTGTATCCATTGATAAATATTCCACCATTTCCCCTTCCACCTCTTTTAAAATGTCATTGTTGATTCTATTAAGAACTTCATTTTTTGGTGCTAATATTGCTCTTGCGCACAGTCACTGATCACAACCCAAATTCTGTTGCAATTCGGGAAAAACATGAGCAATGAGATCCACATCATTTTCTACTAAATTACATAATTCTCTTGAAAGTGATACGCAACCTTCAGCATCAACATCTAAACGACCATCACCAATTTTCAATAACATTTCAGCATAAAGTCCTGAATCCACGTCATTATGAAGATGCACTCTCATATTTGTTTTTAGGCTCAGCTTTTCAACTTTCGACCATAAGTTCGATGATTTTAAGCATGCTTGAATTTCATCTGCTGGTGTTCCCCTCTGAATAACAGAAGAAATAACAATGAAGAAAAATTCAAAATAGCTGAAGGTTATATAGTGTTTAGTCTCCATAGTATAGTAAATTGGAAAGCTGAAAGTATAGTTTATGAAAGTATAGTGTACGAGAGACCCCCGGTGCCCCTGACGACGATGCAAAAAACCTCACTCTTCTAACACATCCGGTTACCGAGCAATAGGACGTTTTAAATTTCACCTAAAACGAAAATGTAATAGGCGCTCAACAAATAGATGACCAGGCCACCACCATACATGTACGTATGTATGCTTACATTATATGGTCACCATACATGTATGTATACTGTATACTGTATACTCCCATACACACATACCACACTACTCTCAATGCAGCTACATATGTGCCTATACCTATGTATAGTCCCACTCTCTCTCTCTCTCTGTGCATATGGGGCGTTACTTTATGCATGCGTATGTATATGCTCTATTGTGGCTATTGGACAAAAAAGTTTCTTTATTTTATTTAAAAAATTATTTTTTTTATTAAATAAAAATTAGCCTATGTTCATTCTGATACCTCCAAGAGTATGTGTACAAAGTTTCATGATGATCGGTTAAGTAGTTTTTGCGTGAAAGCGCAGCAAACAAACCGACTTTCGCATTTATAATATTAGTATAGATATGTATAAACATGTATAATAAGCATTGCCAGTGAAGGCAGAACGAGCTGTGTTTTTTTTTTTAATTTGCGAGGGCAGTTGAGGTCCATTAATTTATATAAGTGGTTTGGTTTCCAGTGATGGGGCTGAAGTTTGGATGGTACCACCGGGGAACCAACGAAGTCAGGTACCCACACTCTACCCAGAAACCGATAAGTATATTTTTGTTTGTCTCCTGTTTACAAACGTTTTTGTGGCGACAGTGTTCCTATCTCCATTGTTCCCTACTCATCCATCTAGCATCCCACACCCAGGCCCCAGTTATACAGTTTCATCCAAGCCAAAGCCAACTCGATAATAAAATCTCGCAGTCTCTGACTGATACTCACCGCGAGTGGACGTATTTTCAGACTGTGTTTCATTCTGTGCTTTATCAGCGCTCTGCTTCTTACTTAACACTATTCTTTTGTGTTCGTGACTTTAAATTTCAAACGATACACGTGTTTTCTCTTTGTGACTGCTTGCAGAAAATATTTCCCCGATGGCCCCTGGGCCACCAAATTTGGGGGACAATAGGTTCGCTATGCTTGCTGAACGTCCCCAAACTAAATGCAAAAAGACAACATATGAGCCTCTAATATTTCCTGAATTACCAAAAACTAAACAGGAAAATCCAAAATTCATCACTACAATTGATTCAACTAAACCATTATCAAGGTACTCATGTTTTGCAGTTCATAAAGCATTGGAAGCGGTAAGCACAGAAATAGTTTCCATTTCAATTTGTTGCTGCTCGTTAAAACCCCAACCATTGCACAAAAATTCTTAGCTACGAAGCGATTGAATGGAATATGCGAAGTAGAGGTAAAGTTTCATGATAATCTCAATTTTTCAAAAGGTACAATATATGCACCATGCCTAAATGATGTCCCTGAAAAAGAAATTCTAGAAAATTTGAAAAATCAAGGAGTGGTAGAAGTATACAAACTTAAAAAAAACGTGAATAATACCCTACAACATTCCGGAGTACAACTCCTCACATTTGACATGTATAAATTACCCGAATAAATAGAGGTTTCATGGCGCTCAGCCCGTGTAAAACCATATTCCCCAAATCCCATGAGATGTAAATCATGTCAACTTTTAGGGCACACCATTAAGAGGTGCAATAACAAAGCTGCTTGTGCCACTTGTAATTTCCCTCCCCACGGCTCAGAACAATGTTTACGCACTTTATGCCCAAATTGTGCCGGTGAACACCCATCATTTTCAAACACATGTCCAAGGTACATTCAAATAAAACAAATTCTCAAAATCGAAACTGAGAACAGATGTTCGATGCGAGAAGCTATCAAATTACACAAAACAGAAGTGCCAAGACTACCAAACATCTCTTTATCCCAAATGGTAAAGCAAAATCATCAAAATCATCAAAAAGGAAAACAAGAACTCTAACAATACCACAGCAGAAACCATTCATACACCTTCCGTACCCACAAGCACTCCTCTCCGAGTACCTCACCCTGAAACTGCTGAGAGCATTAACACTGCTCAAACATCTCTTACCCCAAATCCCAACGACGACTTACACCACCCACCAACCTCCTCTTTCGATTTTCAATCAATTGCCACCCTACAAAATAACAACACCATAATTCCTAACAACCAACCTCTCTCTTATAGTGCTCTCAATTCCATCTTCCAAAGCATTCTTAGCTACGCTAATAACTACACAAATCAAACAACTAATCTCTCCCATCAATTTATAAGCGAACTACAATCTCACCACACTGCAAACGCTTCTCTCAACAAGTCACAAACCAACTCAATAACAACTCAAGAGTACAGTCTACAAGATGATGATCAAACTATGCCAACCTCAGACGACGAAAAAATGTAATATATCTTTCTCTGTCCTTTGTTTCGTATTTTTACTGAATGTTTAACATACTACAGTGGCTTCTACAACAACTACACCGAACTTGAAATTCTCATTAAAGAAATCTCCCCACACTTCATTGCTTTACAAGAAACTCACCTTGCCGTAAATAAGGATGGCTCTGTACCAAATAAATATGTAAGTTATTTTCTCAATTTACCACAAAATACCACAAACAAACAAGGTATCGCTGGCTTAGTAAAAAAAGACGTTCCACATAAATACCTCCCAATCCATTCAAATATCGCTTCGTTAGCTATTCAGGTATCTATAGGATTTAAAGTCACGATTATTTGTCTGTATATACCTCCTCAACAAAGTTTTACGCTTGCTGAGCTTAGACATATCTTAACGTCAGTACCCAAACCCGTAGTCCTGGTCGGAGACTTAAATTCGTGGTCCGCATTATGGGGCTCCACATCAACCAACCAAAGAGGCTTGGTACTGGAAGATTTAATTCTTACTGAGAAATTAACATAATTCCTTCACCCACGTCGATCTATCTATCTGCTCTACCAATATTGCTCCGCAAGCAAATAGCCGAACACTCGACAGCTTATGTGGCAGCGACCATTACCCAATAGTCACAGAACTAGGCACGCCATCCTTTGAAAAGCTCTTCCCAAAACCAAAGTTTTTGACAGGAAAAGCTGCCCCAAAATTACTCAAAATACAATTTTGTTCTGTGATGAACTTCCGGTATCTCAAAACATTAATAAAGAGGTCGCTAATATCACTAAAATAATAAGATCGGCTGCGTACCTTTCAATTCCGCAAACTGCATACAGAGCTTACAAAAAAATTGTCCCATACTGGACAAGCGAGCTGAACAACTTAAGAAATTTAAAACAGGATAACTGGTGGCAATACAAATGGACTAGAACAGAAGCCAACCTGATCTTATTTAAAAAAGCAAATGCCATTTTCCGTAAAAAGTCTAAAGAAGCAAAACGAATGAGCTTCGAAAAACTTACTGCAGAAATAAATCCCTCTTCTAACCCTAAAAAGGTTTGGTCGGACATTAAAATGCTCACAGGTTCATATTCCCAAAACCATATAAATTCAATTAACAGCCCTACTGGACCTGTAGCTGACCCCAAGGCGATTGCCGAACTTTTTGCCTCCACTTGGTCTAGGTATTCTAGCGACTCAAACTTTACTTCAGCTTTTATTGCAAAGAAAAATGAAACATTAAATTGCACTTACAATCAGCCAAACTCCCCAGCTAAAATAATAGAATCAGAAATCACGTATCCAGAATTCGAAAGTACAATCTCTTCTCTATCTGGGAAAACTCCAGGCCACGATAGAATTTCGTATGATATGCTAAAAAACTTGCCTTGTGAGGTTAAATCGAGATTAATCAATGTGTACAATAATATTTTAACTACCGGAATTTATCCTCAAAACTGGAAAAACGCAACAGTTGCACCCATACCAAAGTCCACTAACCCATCATCAGAAGCTTTTGATTATAGACCGATTTCGCTTATATACTGCATGTTACTCGAAAAAATTATCTCGAAGCACATTATGTGGTATATTTCCAAACAACGCTTAATTAATCCACATCAGCTCGCCTTTAAGGAAGGGCATGGAACTTCCGACGCTCTCCTACTTTTTGAAAATTTCGTTTCATATGGCCTTCGATCGTGTCGGAGCTCACATAGCTCTGCGACAATTACAAAAATGGAAATTCGGTAATAAAATATACCATTTTATCAAGTCATTTCTCACCAATCGAAAATTCAAAGTAAAAGTAAATAACGCGTTTCCTAATTTACCCAACCAACAGAATGGAATCCCACAAGGATCCCCCCTTTCTGTTACGTTATTTACTATTGCTTTTGACGAAATCAGCCACATAATTTCCAAATATAAAAATATTTCACACATTATCTATGCGGATGACGTCCTACTCTATTCTAAAATAAGTAATTTAAAGACTGTTAAAAATAAATTTCTAAACATACTAACCGACATATCGAAATGGTCAATCTGCTCAGGAGCAAATCTTTCACTTAATAAATGTAAATATTTTCATATATGCCGTAAACAAAAATGTACCAATTTACATCTAGTTCATAATAATATCAAAATTGTAAACGTTCCTAGCTTACGTTTTCTTGGAATCGTTTTTGACATACGTTTTACATTTAAGGAACACTGCCTTAGCCTAAAAAAAGGCCTAGCTGTCAGATTAAATATTATTAAATACTTATCTTCTAAGCATTGTCTAATTCATCCAAATACTTTAATAATTGCTGTTAAGGCTTTAATTTTGTCAAAAATTGACTATGGTTTACCAATATACGGCCATTGTGCAAAGAACAACAAAAAAATGAGTATGCTAAAAATCTAGGAATAACCTCGCCACCCTCTTTAGTGGCTGCTGCCAATTCTCCACCTTGGCACTTATGCTACTCTTCATATCTTCTTGGCCTTTCAAACTTTAGTAAATCTACCGCAAATCCAATAGAATACCAGCGGCTTTTTGAGTAATACAGAAAACATTTCCGGAAAGAATGGCAAATGTACTATACCGATGGATCAAAGTCTAAGCACCACACGTCATTCGCGGTAGTTCAAGCTGATGGGACAACAGTAATCGCAGGGCACCTGCCAAATTACTGTTCAGTGTATACGGCGGAAGCAGTGACAATATACAATGCAATACTCTTAGCCACAAAATCTAACAACAAGACGATAATCTGCACAGACAGTATGTCAACGATCTCTGGAATTATGAATATGGCCAACAAGTCACCCCTAATATCTGAAATACGGACCAACCTAATAGAAAACCGCAAGAAAATCAAAATTATGTGGATTCCTGGTCACGCTGGCATTAACGGCAATGAGTTAGCGGATCAGAAAGCAAAAGCCGTTGCAAACGAACCGTTATTTACTTTTATATATATGGTGAAAGGGGATATTTTCCTACTCATCGATAACTACTTCAAAGACCAGAAAACAGACTCTTGGAACAGAGTGTAACACCAATATTCGAACATTAATAAAACTGGCTCAAAACCACACCTTCCGCCGATCTGGCGAACGAACGATATTATTGCCTTCACTCGACTTCGGATTGGGCACACCATTGCCACGCACTCGTACCTGCTGAATGGTTCAAGCACACCCCAATGCGTATACTGCACTTCACTATCGCTTACAGTTAAACATCTTCTAGATGAATGCACGAATTTCAGTGCTATTAGAAAAACAATTTTTGGCGACCAGCATGTTTCGGAATTGCTTAATGAACCTTCACATGAAAACATCCACAAGGTCGCTGATTTTTTGCGCAAAACCGGCCTTAGAAAGTTAATTTAATTTTAATTTTAAGTTATCTTACAAAAAAAATTTTTTCTTTACTAACATAGATTAATTTTAATCCATGTACTGACAGTAAAATGTACCATTTATTTATCTACTTTTGACTGGCTAATTTATTAATATTCTTAGACGATATAATTTTATTCGAGCAGTGAGCCGTAAGCCCTGGCAGCTAGTGCTTCTTTCTCTGTAAAATGATAATTGTATTATTATTTTCATTTATAATAAATAAATAAATAAATAAAATCTCGGCGTCGTATTGTTGTACACATACAGGAACACATTTTAACGACTAGATCCACACCATTTTTGGTAAGATTATAGCAACTTATCATTTCCGGCTTTAGTTTATCTCCAGTGTGGGCATCAATTGCTGCGTCATTGGGCATTGTTGACATTAATTAGGTTTCAGCACATTGGATACCAACATATAGGGATGGTGGAATCCAAATTTTGAGGAGCATAGTGGATTTCCTCTTGCGACTCGAAATTATGTGGTACTTTTCTTTTACTCTTCCCAGCTATACCAACCCTGGTTGTGCCGTTATCGAACAGCTGTTTTGCGATTTTTAAAGATGAAAACCAGTTGTCCATCGTAACATTGATGTATTTATTTAATATATTTATTGGACGCACGACTTTCACCACCACATCACTTCTTTCGTTACTTAAACGAAATGGTCCCTCGGGTAGTTGGCCAGCGTATATTGCTAAGTATATTTCCAAGTTGATATACATAGGTAGTGAACATCTACTAGTTTTGCTCTGATTTTTGTTGTCGTGCGATTTTGCTTTGTCTAAGTCAGAGTCGATCATTTCACTTGGTATTTCCCATAGTTTTTGCTCTCGTAAGTAGTTAGCGACCCACGGCATTGCGTTGGTTTCGGGTGGAGGAAAGCCATCGATGCCAGCGATGGCGAAAAATGAAATGGTGCCTATCGCGAATAGGACGGTGCGACCGGAAAGTGACGGAGAGAAAACTCAGCTGAAGATCAAGTTGTTGCTCCATTTTGGTAGTCGCCAGTGAGGAAGCCGAAGAAAAGGAAATCGGTTCGGTTCAGCGCTCAGGCCCCACTCATGCAGGTCAAATAGCATCCTCGACCGTGGAGACTCGGCGCGTGGTTGAAGAGACAGTGGAGTCTCAGAAACCGATGAACTTGTCGAAGTTGGGACTTCGACGGCAAAAAAGCGGGTATGTCGCTTTTCGCATTTAAAGGACGGGTGTCAAAGCTTATTTCTTCAGAGGCGGGGTGGATCTGTTCGTAAGGAAAGCTCTATTATGATATAGGTCAGTGAGGAAGAGATTAGGTAGTTGGGAGGAGTTAGCAAGAGAGTTGAAATTGGAATTTTTTCACACCAACTACGACGATCTCTTATTAGAGATGATGAGGAGGAGAATTTAAGTAGCGAATGAGTACATAGGTGCATATGTATTCAGGAGCCTTTATCGGAGAAGATGATGTTAGGTTTGATCAGGGCGAATCTTCTTCCGTTTTATCAGATCCTCTTAGGACTGTTGCTGTTGGGACGATTTCGCAACTAGTTGTTTGGGGTAGCCAACTAGAGGCGGTGAAGTCGTCGCTGGACGCGTTTGTCCATCCGCCGAGTCATAAGGCCAAGGGGTTGTTGGAATCGGGCTGGCTTATATCTCGGCTGGCGTAGATGTCACGGCGGTAGTGGAGCCGGACCATTCGGATAGTTTTAAGAAGGGTCGAACACCAGGGGCTTTAGTTGTATGCAGTTTGGGCATATATCTGCAGGACTGCCCGATGTGTGCAGCGAAGCTGATTGACCTTTTCAGGTCAGGGTTCGAAAGGGATAGTAAAGCTGACAAAAGAATAGGGATTCCTCGGTCGAGGGACAACAGGACAGGCGGTCTAGTAGGCGAGTTTGTGACCGTCCGTTTTCGTTAGTGACGGACGGTCACGACGAGCACCCATATTTGGATATTAGGATCCATGGATTTCATGTTGGGCTTTTTTGGATTCTGGTGCAATCAGAACAGTGATAGGTTGGCGAAAATTGAGTTAATATGGTATTATGGTGAGTTCTGTGGCGAAATTTTTGAGAGCCGCTCTTGCGGATGGAGGCAAGTCGGTTCTATTGGAAGGCCTCGTGGTTCGTTTTTTGGGCCAAGGCGGGTATTATCACTGATGTATCAATAATGAGTCGTTTTCTCGGCCGGAACCAGAACCGTTGGTGACAATAGTGGACCAGTACGAGTTAGGTGACAGACAATCTAGGGTATTAGGTCAATTAACAGCCTGGGCGTTCCCGGCTATGCTGGACCCAATTTATTGGGAATATATATATGTAATGTGCGCTTTGTAACTGCTGAAACGATTTTCGGCCGAGCTCCTCCTCCAATTTGTGTTTTGCGTCTTGATGTCTTTCCAACAAATGGAGGGACCTACAGTTTATACTAAGCCGCCTCCAAACGGCTGATGATGAACATTCCATGGCGAGGGCGACCGCAAATAGAAAATTCAACTTAATTTTTTATTTAAATTAATTTTCCATAACTTTTGGATGTTGGTGGCACCGGGATTTTAACCCGAGCCTTCCGAATGTCAGTACGCAAGGCTAACCACTCGACTACCGTGTCATAAGATCAGGATAAAAGTAGGAGTTGAATCTGTGAAACAGCGATATTACCCATACATACAGTCGCGTATGGACGAGGAGATTAATGATATGCTTGACAAGGGGGTAATAGAGAAATCACATAGTCTCCAGCAGTTATGATCAGGAAGAAAGACGGCACGTATTTTATATAGTTTTTTGAATAAATGTATCGAAAGGGCAGTTACCCCCTTACATACTTGTCGACGACCTTACATATGCTAAGGGCTGCGAAGTTCTTTTCCAGTCTTGACATTAAGTCCGCTTATTGGCAAATTCCGTTGGAGAATTATTCAAGGCTCTTCACAGCGTTTACGGTACCACGTAGAGGACTATTTCAGTTTGAGTGGATGCCATATGGTTAGTATAATGCACCGGCAATCTGGCAGAGGCTTATAGATTCCGTCATAGAACCAGAATTATAACCCAATGTGTTTGTGTATTTAGATGATATCATTCGCGTTACAAATAATTTTGAGAAATATTTAGAGGTCTTGAAGATATAGCCTATTTCCACCGGACGTTAACTGCATTTTAGCTTGAATGCATTTAAACATCGCATTTAAATGCGAAATTCCCATGTGTTTGTTGTTGTATAAAAGTGTGTTAACTCACTTTTCAAAGTGAGTTAACTCACTTTCGGTAATTTAACAGAAAATGTTATGTTAACAGTCGATGCTCTCACTACTAATGTAAACATTTCGGACGTTTCGGTATATTTCTTGCCAGAGTCGTGTATTTTCGGATTTAATGAGGGACCAGACTTTTATTTTGCATGCTGAAATTTTTTCTGCAAAAATTACTTTTTTGCATTAATATTGACATAAAAACATATAATAAGTAATTCGCGAAGATAATGCTTCTCCTCTTCAAAAAATTAAATTAAAAAAAAAAATAAAAAAAACAAACCAAAAGCAATTGTGGAATTTCAAACGATTCCCTCAACATAAAAATATACGCGACTCTGGCAACTATCAGCTGATTGCGCAAAACAAATAATTATGTATACAGAATTGGTGCAAAACAAATATTTATGTATCTATAATGCGCGCTTTGTAACCGGTTAAGCGATTTATTGGCCGAGCTACTCCTCGAATTGTGGTTTTCTAGAAAAACAAAATAAATATTTACTTAAAAAATAAACTATGGTAAACTGAAACTGGAAACAAAACGACGCAAGTGGAACCTTACGGAGGAGCAAAGTTTCCTGGATTGCTGGGAAGGAAGAGCTCTGGATTTGAAAGGTTGCCGAAAAAACTCTCATGTATACAAAAAATGGCGGTGGAGTTAACGTAATCGGGGATCGAAGTCACTGGCAGTTGTAAGCATGCAAAAAAGCAATTTCCTTTCAGCAGCGTCTGTCCGTGCAGCAATAATCTGTACTTGCAAATCATAATATTGTATAAATAGCAAAATAAAATAAATGCGGTCTCTTGAATTCATGATTTTAATACTTGTGACAAATTTTGCAAACTGCAAATGTAAACAAAAGTCAGCTGTTTGAGTTAACTCACCTTCGGTGGAAACGTTTGACATTTCATTCACTTAACAGAGGCCTTAAATGCATTTAAGTGCTTGGTGGAAATAGGCTATAAGATAGATTAGCGAGTGCAGGACTTACGTTAAATAGAGATAAATGCAATTTATGTCGTTCTGAAATGAAGTATTTTGGCTATGTGGCGGACAAGAACACGTCTACACCTAGACTTCGTGAAGGTAATGATGATGCTTCGGATTGAAGTGTCGAAAAATGTAAAGCATGTACGGTCATTTATAGGAACAGTAATGATAGGCCTTTCATAACCCAGACAAATGCGTCTGCTTTTGGAATAGGTACGGTGTTAACGCAGTGTTTGATGACGGTGAGAGTGTGATAGCTCAATTAAGTAGATCCTTGAACAAAGGAGAGCGAAATTTTTCAACAATTATTCACTTATTTGGTTCAATAAGTTGAAGAGTCCTTATGATAGGTTAGCGAGATGGGATTTGAAGCTTCAGCAATATGATATTGATATAGTTTCAAAAAGTATTATTGGCCAAGAATGAAGTCGGGCATTGCAAAATATGTTAGAGCGTGCAAAACTCGTCAGCAGGTCAAACTTGATGATTCACAGCCAGCAGGGGTATAATAGAGACGGCCAAGGCAGTCGAGCCTTGAGTGATGATTGTAGGTAGGTAGGTTACTGAAGTCGTCGTAAGGTAACCAGTATATTCTTACAGTATTATTGGGTTGCCCAAAAAGTAATTGCGGATTTTTCATATAGTCGGCTTTGACAATTTTTTTGAACGGCGGTGACTCTGTAATTGCATTCTTTCTTTTGTCAGTTATTAGCTGTCACTTTTAGCTTGCTTTAGAAAAAAAGCGCGCGAAATTTTGTTTACATTTGTTTGTTTGGCGTCAATTTTAATATGGAGCCCACAAAAGAGCATTTTCGTCATATTTTACTTTATTATTTCGGTAAAGGAAAAAACGCGGAGCAGGTTGCTAAAAAGTTACGATATGTGTATGGTGATAAAGCCTTAAAAGAAAGACAGTGTCAAAATGGGTTTCGCAAATTCCGTTCTGGAGATTTTTCACTTAAAGATGAGCCACGTTCAGGTCGGCCAAGTGAAGTTGACGATGACGATATCAAGGCTTTAATCGAATCGGATCGTCATGTAACTGAGCGTGAGATAGGAGAGAAATTAAATATACCAAAGTCAACCGTTCATTATCACATAAAGTCTTGGGCAACCCAATAGAATTAGTTTCCATGCTGCATTAGGACAGCGCAACATGAAGTGTTAGGAGCTACGCCATATTTTGTGAATTTCGGTGGGGAAATGACGTTAGAAGGCAGTAGGGACTTCAAAGACAGTTTAGGAAATCAGGTGAAACTAAATTGTCAGGGGCGAGCAAAAAGGCTTCAAGAAATTAGGGCAAACGTTAAGGCTTGTTTAGAGCAGGCGACTGAAAAGTTTGCGAAGCAGTACAATCTCAGGCGTCGAAATGTACAATACAGCCTAAAGAGTAAATTTGGAGGAAGAATTTTATTCTGTCAGATGCGGCGAAATTAGCCGCAAAATATATAAGGCCATTTATTTTTAGGAAGATAATTTCACTGTGGACATACACACTGACAGATGATTCATGCAAAGATAAAGGGACTCGGAACGTGAAGGAGTTTAGGCCATATAAGGATTAATAGGGCACGATAGGAAATTTCCTTCCCTAGACCAAAAGGCCGCAACAAAAACTTCTTTTGTGGTTGTTTGTATATTTCCTTTGTTTTGCCTAATATTACTTTCACTCCAAGCGTTCTTAGTGACATCTGCCGGCAAGTAGTTGTAGAATTTAAAGCCAGTGATGGCACGGTTGTAGTCGGTGTGTGCCTATTCAGTGGTTTAAGTCTCCAAAAAGAGGTGTTCCTTCCAGAACGGCTCCACCACTGACAAATGCATTTCGCTGGCATTCCGTAAACAGGGGTGTCACTTCGTATTCGTATATACGTACAAACTTATATTTTGGTTCACAGCAAAAAATGAAGGATATCACTAAATTACATAAGTAATCGGGTAAAGTAATCTGGCCGGAAGTCCGATCAATTGGCATTTTGCCGTTACCTTTCCACTAACAGGAAAAAATAAATCGGCCGTTGGTTCATTTTGCAGAATGGCTAACTTATTGGTGGTTTTTTACATGTCGCCGCAACGTTAAGTACTTTATGGAAGTATTGACCTCGTCCGCATACTTGAAATAAAAAAATATCCACTTCCAGAAAAAAAAATATAACAAAAAGAAATATTAAAACGATTTTGTCACAAAAAGTCACATATGTACAGAATTTAAATTAAATCAAACTATAAATGAATTTTTTTAGTTAAATTTTTGGAAGAGATCAGTTCCCGGTTCACTTCAAGTAAGGAAGTGTAGTCTTCCTTTTTAAATTAAACTTTTTAAGTTAAATTTTTAAAAGAGGTCAGTCCCTTATTCACTTCACGGATGGAAGAGTAGTCTCTTTGGTAAGCAAAATTCTAACATGCATTTAACATGAATTAATTTTAATATGCATATACATACACACACACATAGCATTAAGGAAAACTGTTCATAATAATAATTGTTTTATAAAATAACTTTCTGCCTGCATGCAGAATGATATAGAAGGCTAGGAAAAAATTGAAATATATTAAGTAGCTTATGAACCGTCGTTAGGTATACTTTCCCGTGGTATTAAAGCCACCGGAAAATATAGTATTGCTAATCAGTTTCACCTCACGAACGCTTAGTTTTTATTTCACTGAGGGTTTTTACCTCACTGAAAAGGGCTTATAGAGGGTTTTCACCTCACTGAAAAGGGCTAATAGACCTCCTTCTATACGAGAAGTAAAAAAGTGTCATAGTAGGGACTTAGATATTGTACATTTACGTATGTATATCTCTGATCATCATGAGCACTTATTTTCCGGGATGTTCCATCGTTTACGACCAAATCCCACGTATGGAAGGTGAGCGCATCTGTGATATTAGCAGCCTCGTATGTCGCAAACGAGTGGAGTTGGCGATAAAGTCATTCCTCGACACTGAAGGGCCGTTCAACAATATTCCTCCTGCATTTGTAATAGAGGCTCTCCAAGAATGGGCTCTTTAGCAGTCCATAGTGAATCTTGCAGAGTCTCTTCTGAGAAACAGGATATTCTTCTAAGGTATGGGCAGCGCCAGCATTAAAAGACACACCACAAGAGGCAGGAGTTTTATCGAGGAGGATGAGTCTTATCGCCACTGCTGAGGTGTCTAACAGCAAACACGCTGATTATGAACTTACACAGCTCAGGATGCGGTGTGTTGGCATACGCTGATGACTTTGCCCTAACAGCGGCCGGTAAACATATACAAACTTTAAGTGATCTCCTCCAAAATGCTCTTTACACTGTTAGGAACTGGACAGCACTTGGATAGCGAATGGAGCCGGAACATGGCAGAAAGGTCAAGGAAAGCTATAACTACACTTTACGCCCGCAAAACGGTGATAGGAAAACGATGGGGTCTATGACCGGATATCGTGTTCTGGATTTATACATTGGTAGTTAGACCAATCTCATTTTACGGCACCACCGTTTGGTGGCCTGCTCTCGATAAAAATACTTTCAGGAGCAAACTAGAGAGAGTTCAATGATCGGCTGATAACCTGGCAACAGGAGCACTTCCACCTACTCCCTCGAAAGCAACATCCTTGCTCTGGACCTATACGAGAAACTACAAGCGGGCTGCAATACAATCAGACTAAATGCGGCTCATCCTTGGAAGAATTGCAATATAGGACACACCAAAATATTAACTCTTGCAGAACTCTTGTAATCATGGCAGCTGCCGAGTGGTAGCTCAAATCTACGGAAGAAGTACTATCGGTTACAATATACTCCGACAGTCAAGCTGCCTTCAGATCTTTACAATGTAACGGTACCACGACAAATTGGCCATGAAATGCCGAAACAATCCTAAACAATTCTCAATTCAATCTAGTACTGCCGTTGTTTGTGTACCTGGGAAATCCCAGGTTACTTCATGGCGGACGAACGAGCAAGGGAAGGAACCCTTTTACCCACGATAAAACATGCACATGATGCTGGTTTACCTCTGTCCACGGCAAAGTACATGCTTAAAGTGGCTTTTGCCAGAGAAACTGACTCAAGATTGCTGAACGAGATCCCGTGTAACGTGACCAGACAGCTATGGTCCAAGCTGGATGCGAAAAAATCAAAACATCTTATCCGAAGAAGAGAAGAAGAACATCGAGTACTACCTCTGCCAATGTCCAGCATTGACATCAGCGGAACACATGCTCCTTGGGAAACATTTCTTCGAATGTCTCGCTGAGAGAGCCTCAGTGAATATTGGAAATCTCGTTGCCTTTATAAGGCAGACGAAATGGTTCTAACATCTGAGAAGGTGAAGGCAGGAGCCTCAGCGGTATCACCATGGGCCTATTGGCCTATGTGTGGTGGTAGCAGCAGTCGCATGTATAGCTCTCTTTGCAAACAATAAATTTGTTGTAGATCCGAAACAGCGTGTTATTATTTTAGGAAACCCTTGGCAAAGCTGAGCTAACCCCAAGCCAAGCGGGAAAACCTCGTTAAAACTGACGCCGGAGCAGGAGCTCTAAACCAGAAGAAAAAATCGTGGAAGAAGTTAAAGAGACAGCCATGGTCAAGGTGACATGGGTATACTACCTCAATCCAGAAGAACTATTAAGATATGCAGAAGAGTTCGAGTGAATAGTGGAAAGTCACAGTGAAGGAGAAGACGGCAGGAATGGTATGCTTTTAAAAAGCACTTCCTGTAAGTCTTCTATATGAGATCTGATTACGCGTGCAGCGGTTTAAAGACTACATTCTAGTGCTACAGGGGCTTATACTACCGGAACTCTCGCCGAGTATACCAGCTGTACGTGAACAGACAAGAGCTCCGTAGTCTGAAGGAGTTGCTGGATCTGGTTGAAGATTTCGAGAGCATCTCCTCCGGCAAAGTGAAACAGAGCGCTACCAGCAAATTTTGGCAAGAGTAACCGTGAATTGTGATGCCGTGATAGCAGCGATCGACACAGGAACGACTTGGAAGTCTTATAAGTAGTGAGATGGTGATAGGTGATGCCCGAATGGGAGAAGTAGTAAAAGCCGTAGAAGCAGAAGTGAAACTCGGAGATGAAGTGCACAAGAATGAATTGCTTGTCCTGCCTGAGCTGGTCGACGAAGTGGTGATCGGGATGGACTACTTAGCGAAGGCAAGAGCGGAATTGAGATGCGGAGGAGAGTCAACAAAGGAAAAGAGGAAGCTACTTTATGCACAATCATGCTGGGTGAAAAATTTGAGCATCGCACGACCACAGTAAGTCTGAGTCCAGATATCTACACGTAGCATTAACGAAAACTGCTCACATTAATAATTGCTTCTATAAAATAACATTCTGCCTGCATGAAGAATGATATAAAAGGCGAAGAAAAATTTAAATAAATTAAGTAGCTTGTGAACCGTCGTTAGGTATACTTGTCCGCGGTATTAACATTACCGGCAATGGTAGTGCTCCTGAGAGTTTTCACCTCACGACCGCGTAGTTTATATTTCACTGAGGGCTTTCACCTTACTGAAAAGGGCTTGTACAGGATTTTAACCCCAACAATATATTGTAAATTTACGTATATTTCTGTTTATAAATAATAAATTTGTTGTAGCTCTGAAATAGCGCATTACGATTTTAGGAAACCCTTGACAAAGCTAGTGTAACCCCAGCCAGCTCTTGATCTATTAAAAAGCCACCTATGTACCCAAATTAAGTAAATCGAATGATAAATACTATTTTTTCGAAAAACTCGGTACCTAGTTCACTTCAAGGAGGCAACTGAAGTCTCCCTATCAATATAAGCAAAAGCCACATAAGTAGCGAACTTGAAGTAAATCGAACCATTCATAAAATTTTTTGGAAATGGTTGGCCCGTGGTCTACTTCCCTAGGAGGAGAGTAATTTTCCTGGTAATCTAAGCAAAAAACAACCCATATACCGCATTTCAAGTAAATCAACCATGAGTACGATTTTTTCGAATAATTCGGTACATGGTCCACTTCACGAAAAGAAGAATGGTCTTTCTGACAATCTAAGCAAAAACCCATCTTTGTACGGAGTTTCAAGTAAATCGAACGGTGAATAAAGTTTCTTGGATGTCAGTCCCTGGTCTACTTCCTTAGGAGGAGAGTAGTCTTCCTGGTAATCTAAGCAAAAATCCACCTATATAAAGAATATCAAGTAAATCAACCATAATTCGGTACGTGGTCCATTTCACGGAGAGAAATGTAGTCTTCCTATTTATCTAAGCAAATAGCCACACATGTGCGCAATTTGAAGTAACGAACCCTGAATATAATTTCATGGAATTGGTGAGTCCCTGGTCCATTTGCCTAGGAGGAGAGTAGTCTTCCTGCTTATCTAAGCAAAGCCGACCTATGTAGTTAAATTCAAGTAAATGAAACCAGAAATAAATTTATGAAAGAAGTAAGGCCCTGTTTCACTTCCAGGAGAGAAGAGTAGTCTGCCGTAGCAGATAGTCGCATATGTACTGATTTTCAAGTAAATCAAAGTATGAATAAATTTTGTTGAAAAGGTCGTAAGTCGCAATATATATATGTATATAATTGGCGCTTTGTAAACGCCGAGCTCCTCCTTAAATTTACGGCCACCAGTGGTGTTATTAATCTGAACAAAAGCCACCTTTGGAAGAGGTTCACTTCCCGTGGAAAAAATTTTGCTAAATTAAGCAAACAGCCACATATACCTATATCGAATTTTAAGTAAATCGAACCATAAATAAACTTTTTTAGAATAGGTCAATCCCTTTTGCATTTCCTTAGGAGATGAGTAGGCTTCCTGTTAATCTAAATAAAATACCACTGATGTACTGAATTGTAAATCGAATGTAAATCGAACCATGAATACGATTTTTTCAAAAACCCGGTGCCTGGTCTACTTCCTGTTAATCTAAGCAAAAACCCCTTTATGCCCGAAATTTCAAGTAAATAGAACTATAGATAAAATTTGTCAATTACATTTTTAAAGGAGTAGTGTTCCTGTTAATCTAAATAAAAGGCCACTTATGTACCGAATTGCAAGTAGGTAAATCGAACCATGAATAGCATTGCTTCGAATATTTCGGTACCTGGCCCACTTTCCGGGGAGAAAAAAAATCTTTCTGATAATTTAAGCAAAGAACCTCGTTTGTACCGAAATTCAAGTAGCAGATTAGGTTCCCTGGTAATTTTAGCAAAAAGCCACCTTTCAAGTAAATCGACTGATAAATCCATTTTTTTATTTTGAATAATTGGGTCGTTGATCTACTTCCGGGGGAGAAAACTTGTATTCCTATTTATCTAAGCAAACAACCAGATATGTACGGGATCTCAAGTAAATCGAACCGTGAACAAGATTTCTTGGCAGTGGTCAGTTCCTGGCCCACTTCACGGCGTTAGGAGAAGTCTCCCTGTTAATCTAAGTTCCTGGTTCACTTCTCTAGGAGAAGTGTAGTTTTCCTTTATCTAAGCAAAAGATCACTTTCAACTAAACCGAACGAACGATTTATTCAAATAATTCGGTTTCTGGTTCAATTCCCGTGGAGAAGAGTAGTCTTCCTGTTAATCTAAGCAAAAGAAAACTGTAGATAAATGTATTTATGTATATATAATATTTAATTTATATGTTTATTAATAAAATTTATTTCACACTTCTTGTTTAAAAAAAAAAAAATTGTGCTATTTCAAAAAGCGAAAATATTTTAAATCAGAAATGAAAGTAATGAAAAAACAATATCAAACAAGTTGAAAATAACAAGTTAAAAATGTAAAAGTAGATTTCTATACTTACTCCCCTCTAGTGAAACGCATTTTACATTATAAAATGTAACTTTTTTTGTTTGGAGTTGGGTAGTGTACATGTGTTTCGTGGAGAACTGGTTGACATAATGTTTGCACCTTCATAAGGTGGTTGAAGATTAGACTTATGAATAACTTTAGCAAATACGTATTCAGAAGTACTTAAATTTTTTGGAATAAACCGTTTTTTATTTATTTTGATGTATCGATTGAAGAAGTGGGAAAGAAAATTTTCGATTTCGTCATTATAATTGTTATTGGAAACAATAAGTTCGCCCAAAAGTCTCAGTGTTTGTCCATAAACTTATTCAGCTGAAGAACATTTAAGATCTTCCTTAATCGTAATGTTCGTAAACCTAAAATAATCCTCGGTAAAATTTCAGACGAATGAACTGAATCATCTCATTAAATAACTTCGAGGTAAATTGTGTTCCTTGATCCACCGTTATATTGAGTGGAATACCGCAACGAGGAACATAATTTTGAATAAATGTAGTTTCAACAGAAATTGCTGAAATGTCTTTAAGTGGATTTAATATGTATCGATTCTCTTTTGAAACTGGAAGAGATCCTACTAGATCGTCCAGAACGAACATTATTCTTTTGAATTCGAGTTTTTGTGTTTTTGTAACTTTATTTTTTCGAAAGTTATTGATTAGATGATGTCCAACTATTAATTTCTTTACGCCTATTAGGCCAAAAATAACGTCGAGTTGTTCAAACACGGATGTGATAAAGAATGAATTTTTTCAAAAATAATTTTTCTCATTGAAATAGGAACTTATGGTCTAAAAGGTGTTTGTGTAACCTCACACTAAAAATTATGATTTACACGTAGAACAGGTAAATTATTATTATAGGCGGCTATTCGGAAGGCTAGGGTTCAAATCCTGGTGTCGTACTAACATCCAAAAAGTTATAGAAAATTATTTAAATACAAAATTATGCTAAATTTTCTATTTGCGGTCGCCACTCGGCAGGGAATGTCAACCCCTCCGAGTGTATTTCTGACGTGAAATAAAGCTTCTCATAAAAAGCCATCAGCCGTTCGGAGGTGGCTTAGTATAAACTGTAGGTCCCTCCAATTGTTGGAAAAATATTAAGATGCAAAATCACAAATTGGAGGAGGGGCTCGGCCGAAAATCGCTTCAGCGATAAAATAAATTTGTTGCCAAAAATTCCCTATCGAATGTTGAATAATTAATTTCAGTTGGAGTTAATTTTCGCGAAAAATATGCTAATGGTTCTAATGTGTTATTACACTTTTGTTGTAAAACAGCTCCAATAGCAAAGTTTGAAGCATCTATTGCAATTGATAATTGACCGTTTGGTCAAAATGTGTTAATAATGTTTTTTGTGCGAAAAGTTTTTAAATATTTTCAAACTTTTGTGGCTTCATCTGTCCAACTTAATTGTTTTAGTTTTTTTTAACTGTAAATGTTAACATTTCATGTAGAGGACTTATTTCTGCTGCTAACATTTAAATATACCTATTACCATAATTTACCATACATAAAAATTTGTGTAATTTGTTAATCAAGAGAGGTCTTTCAAACTCTTTGATTGTTTCAATACGTTCTAACGAAGATCTGAATCTTTCACTTGAAATTTCATAGCTAAGAAAATTTAATTTAATATATTGTAACTTTCAAGTCTTGTAAATACGGTTTTTAAATGTTCAATACGTTGGTCTTCTTTGTCACTAACTACAAGAATATCATCGATGTAAACAAATACGAAATATAATGTAGAAAATACTTCATTAATAAATCGTTGAAATGTTTGAGCACTGTTTCTAAGTCCAAAGGCATACACGTACGTACAAATTCAAAAATTCCGAAATGAGTGGTTATTGCTGTTTTGTTTATATCTTCCTTAGCCATTGGTATTTGATGATAAGAACGAACTAGGTAAATATTTGAAAATATTGTTTATCTTTTAAATCAATATTTAAATCGTGAACGTGAGGTAAATCTTCTATAATCACCCCATGGTCTCCAATCATTTGGTTTTTTTTGGGGAACTAAATCAAGAGGAGATGCAGGATGCGAATTTGATGGTGGACAAATACTAGTTTTAACTAATAACTCGAAGTTCTTGCTATCTTTAATTTAATAGGATCAAGACGACGAAGTTTAGAAAAAGGAAGAATCCCTTTTTCAAATTTTATGTTACTGAATTTTTAACTTTAAATATTTTCATTTTCTGAAATATTGTAAATTTAATTTTCAAACAAAGAAGAGTTGTGAAATAAATTTTATATAAAAAATAAAATATAAAAGCTTTTATTTAAATATATAGAAACAAACTTCTGTATAATTGGCGATCCTGCGAATCCAAACTTTTTAAAATAAGCTTTTAAATATATACATATACATATATGTATATAAGTGTTTGTGTGTAACAAAAATGTACATAACTGAATTTAAGGTTGTGCGATTTTCAAAATTTCTATGCGGAATTAACTATCATTAGCTACAAAAGAAGAATGAAACAATAATCTATCTTGCCCGCTTGCAATCGATATTGTCGCTATTTTTACTGTGGATAGATAACACATCACAATTCACAATTCAATTGCTAAATTTTCTGCTGTTCTTTGACAAGAAACAAAAAAGCACATTTGTAAAAGACAATTCAACTTCGATCCTGCTGTGATTCATTCATTGAAATTGAATCGAACAACCGAATTTTTAAAGACTAAAAGTATCAACTAACGCTTCTATCAACATCAATATCAACAATTTTCACATCAATAAAAATCACAGCAAGTTATTTATTTTAAAAATATACATATATACGAGCATTATCAATTTTATTTAATTTTATATCGCATTTCAAATCTTAATTTAATTTTTGTTTAAATATTTGTAAACTCCTTCTCCAAACATGCATAGATCACCCATACGCACACGGAATTTTACAACAACAGGAACACAAAATGAAACCACTAACTCTAATACAGATTTAAATACTACACAAAATTTAACACAAGACATTCATACACATAATTTAATACATCTTGAATATAATTTTAGATCGAATTCCAAATCGATTAAATTACCTCTGTTTTGGAATAAATGTCCTGAAGCATGGTTTTTACTTGCAGAAGGACAATTTGAAATTAACAACATTTGTAATGATAACATTCAATTTCAAAATGTTTTAATTGCTCTTCAACATGAAATTATTTTCAAAATTATCGATGTTATTAATCCTCCTCCGTTTTCGAATAAATACGAAACTATTAAGAAAGTTCTTTGTGAGAGATTTTCTCTTAGTGAAGAAAAGAGATTGGAACAATTATTTTCAAATACTGAACTTGTTGATAGTTCACCTTCAGACCTTTTTAGATATATGAAATCTTTAACTGGTTCAGATTCAATTGTTAATCATGAATTACTTTTGAAATTATGGATTCGTAAACTACCTCAACAAGTTCAAATTCATTTAACTTCTTCTAGTAATCAAAATATATATGAAATTATTATTTTGGCTGATAAAATTTTCGATTTAATTAATAAACCTCAAGTATATTCAATAACTTCAACTTTTAATAATAATATTTTAGAACAATGCATTAAAAATTTAACTGACTTAACAACTGGAATGTTTAAACAAAATTACAGCAGATATTAATGAATTACAAATTAGATCTAGATCTAGAGATAGGTATAGATCTAGATCAAGAAATTCATCAAGACCCAGGTATAATAATAATCAAAATAATATATGTTGGTATCATCAAAAATTTAAGAATAATGCCTTCAAATGTGTTCAACCGTGCAATTTTAAAATAAACACAAATATTTCAAATGCAAATTCTTTAAACTAAAACTTACACGTCGCCTTTTTATTTTCGATAAATTTAACAAATTAAATTTTTTGATTGATACAGGCGCAATCGTTTCAGTTTTACCTTCTTCAAAATTCAAATCATTTAAAAGAACTTCTGATCTTAAACTTTCAGCTACAAATGAATTTAACATAGAAAAATTTGGAACAAAACTTTGAAAACTTGATTTAGGTTTAAGAAGAGATTTCGAATTTCCATTTATTATTGCCGATATTTCAACTCCAATTATTGGTGCTAATTTTTTAGAAACATTTGGAATTTTAGTAGATATCAAATATAAAGAAATAACAGATTTAACAACAAAATTTAAAATTTCTGGATCTACTGGTTTTTGCGACATTTTCTCTCTTCGAATTCCCATTATTGAAAATAAATTTACGAATGTTTTAAATGCATTTCCATCTATTACTTGTGAACCAGATTACACTAAACAAGTGCAACACCATACGGTTCACAGAATTGAAACAAAAGGGATTCTTCCTTTTTCTAAACCTCGTCGTCTTGATCCTATTAAATTAAAGATAGCAAAAACTGAATTCGAATTTTTAGTTAAAACTGGTATTTGTCGACCATCAAATTCACATACCGCATCTACTCTTCATTTAGTTCCCAAAAAAGAACCAAATGATTGGGGACCATGTGGGGATTATAGAAGATTAAAATTTATATCTATTCCAGATCGATATCCGTTACCGCACATTCACGATTTAAATATTGATTTAAAAGATAATACAATATTTTCAAAAATTGATTTAGTTCGTGCATATCATCAAATACCAATGGCTGAGGAAGATATACTCAAAACAGCAATAACCACGCCTTTTGGAATGTTTGAATTTGTACGTATGCTTATAGGACTTAGAAACTGTGCTCAAACATTTCAACGATTTATTAATGAAGTATTTTCTGGATTAGATTTCGTATTTGTATACATCGATGATATTCTAGTAGTTAGTGATAATGAAGATCAACATATTGAACATTTAATATCAGTATTTAAATGACTTGAAAATTACAATTTAAATATTAAACCTGCAAAATGTATTTTTGGAACAAATAAATTAAATTTTCTTAGCTATGAAATTTCAGTGAAGGTATCAGACCTTCTTTAGAACGTTCTGAAACAATTTTAGAATTTGAAAAACCTCTGTCGATTAACAAATTACAAAAATTTGTAGGTATTGTAAATTATTGTCATAGGTATATTAAAATGTTAGCAGCAGAATTAAGTCCTCTGCACGAAATGTTAACATTTACAATTAAAAATAAACTTAAAGATTTAAAATGGACAAATGAAACCACACAAGCGTTTGAAAATGTTAAAAAACTTTTCGCACAAAAAACTTTATTAACACATTTTGACAAAAACGGTGAATTATCAATTGCAGTAGATGCTTCAAATGTTGCTATTAGAGCTGTTTTACAACAAAAGAGTAATAACACATTAGAACCGTTAGCATATTTTTCGCGAAAATTAACTCCAACTGAAATTACTTATTCAACATTCGATAGAGAACTTTTGGCAATATATAATTCAATTAAACACTTTAACACTTTAGAGTATTCACTGTTTACACTGATCATAAACCACTTACACATGTTCTAAATTCTAAAGTTAAATTAGACATTTAGAGTATATAGCCAAATTTACTAATGATATTAGATATATTTGTGGTAAAGATAACAAAAATGCTGTTACTCTTTCTCGTATCCCAGAAATTAATTCAATTACAAAAAAAGACATTAATTTCCAATACCTTTATGAAGAACAACAAAAAGACGAAATACTTAAAAAATATTATTTCAGATCTAAATGCTAATATTAATTTAAAAGAAATTAATGTACAATACCTATTATAAATCTCAATATTTGGTGTGATGTTGCACAAACACCTTTTAGACCATATGTCCCTAATTCAATGAGAAAATTTATTTTTGAAAAAATTAATTCCTTATCACATCCAAGTGTTCGAACAACTCGACGTCTCATTCAATCTAATATGCGTAAAGAAATTAATAGGTGGACATCATCTTGCATTAACTGTCAGAAATCTAAAGTTACTAAGAACATTAAAACTCCAATTCAAAAGATTAATATTCCTTCTGGACGATTTGAACATATTCATATGGATCTAGTAGGACCTCTTCCAGTTTCAAAAGAGAATCGATACATATTAACAATCATTGACATTCATACCCGTTGGCCGGAAGCATATCCACTTAAAGACATTTCAGCTGTTTCTGTTGCAACTACATTTATTCAAAATTATGTTCCGCGTTTCGGTATTCCACTCAACATAACGGTAGATCAAGGAACACAATTTACTTCAAAATTATTTAATGAATTAACGAAGTTATTAGGTTCTCATAAAATACACACTTCTCCATATCATCCACAGTCAAATGGAATGATTGAAAGATTTCATAGAACTATGAAAACAGCAATCAAATGATTCAGTTCATTGGTCTGAAATTTTACCATGGATTCTTTTCGGTTTACGAACAGCGATTAAAGAAGATTTAAAATGTTCTTCAGCTGAATTAGTTTATGGCCAAACACTGAGGCTTCCGGGTGAACTTATTGTTTCCAATAGTAATTATAATAGGGAAATCGAAAATACAAATGAAATTCTTTTTAAATTAAGAAAACATTTCTCACTTGTTCGATCGAAAGTAATACATCATAATAAAGAAAATAGTTTCATTCCCAAAAATTTAAGTACTTGTGAATACGTATTTGTTAAAGTTATTCGTAAGTCTAATCTTCAACCCCCTTAGGAAGGATCATTTAAAGTTATATCCAAACATAACAAAACTTTTGAAATACAATATGGAAATAAAATTAAAACATTATCAATAGATTTACTTAAACCTGCAAACATTATGTCAACTACTTCTTCACGAGACACAACTACACTGACAAACACCAAACAAAAAAAGTTACATTTAACCTTAATTAATATTTATAAATATGCGTTTCACTGGAGGGGGAGTAAATGTAGGAATCTACTTTAACATTTTTTACTTTACAATTAAGAATTTTTCAAATTTTATGTTACTGAATTTTTAGCTTCAAATATTTTCGTTTTCTGAAATATTGTAATTTTCATTTTCAAACAAAGAAGAGTTGTGAAATAAATTTTATATAAAAAAAAATATAAAAGCTTTTACTTAAAAACAATTATTAATTTAAATTCGAAATCTTTTCTTATACTTAAATCTATTTTTAAGAATTTTGTTCCAAATCATTTTATGTTAGATCCGTTTGCCGCCGAAAGTTTATTGCGCCTGTATCAACCAAAAAATTGAATTTGTTAAAAATTATAGGCTTATTAATATTTCCATTATCAGCCACCGTCATAATGAAACATTTTAGTTAAAAGAATTTGTATTTGAAATATATAATGAATAATAATTTTGTTTAAATTTAAAGTTAAAGTAGTTAAATCAGTTAAACTCTTAATGCAGTGCTCTAATATATTATTATTATTAGAAGTTGAAGCTATTGGAGATACTTGGGGTTTATTAATTAAATCGAAAATTTTATCAGCCAAAATAATAATTTCATCTTTATTTTGATTACTAGAAAAAGTTAAATGCATTTGAATTTGTTAAGGTAGTTTACGAATCAATAACTTAAAAAGTAATTCGTGACTAACTATTGAATCTGAACCAGTTAACGATTTTATAGATCTGAAAAGTTCTGAAGGTGAACGATCTCCAAATTCAGTAGTTGAAAATAATTGTTCCAATCTCTTTTCTTCACTAAGAGTAAGCCGCTCACAAAGTTTTTTTTAATTGTTTCGTTGTAATTAGAAAATTGAGGTGGTTAAATAACATCGATAATTTTCGAAATAGTTCAACGTTGAAGGGCAATTCAAACATTTTGAAACTTAACGTAATCTTTATAAATGTTGTTTTTCTCAAATCATACTTCAACAAGCAAAAACCATGTTTCGGGGCACTCATTCCGAAAACGAGGTAGTTTAATTGATTTGGAATTTTGTCTAATATTATCTTCAAGCTGTATTAAACTATTTGTATGAATCTCGTATGCTAAATTTTGTGTTTCATTTAAATCTGTATTATAATTTGTAATTTTGTTTTGTGTTTCTGTTGTTGTAAAATTACGTGCTCATATCTATGCGTGATTGAAAAAGGAGCTTAAAAATATTAAAAGAAATTTATGTAGTTAAATGAAAATAAGTATGTCAACTAATTGTTATCTCAACCGTTTAGAAAAATCCGGTAATCTCCAAAAAGCTTCAGAAGTTACCCACCGATTGACTTAAAAATTTGTTAGATTGTTTTTATGGTTCCTGGGAAGGTTTACAATAAAAAAAAATTTCGGGAAGTGGATCTGGGACTGACATATTCGAAAAAAGTTTACTTATGGCTGGATTTACTTCATTAACAGGACTCTTCTTCTCTCCGAGAAGTGGGTCAGATACTGCCCTATTCGAAAAAAATTTATTTATTTCTCGATTAACTTGAAATTTGGCATATAGGTGGCATTTTGTTTACATTAACAGGAAGACTATAATTCTCTCCGGGGAGTGAACCAGGGTTCGACATGTTGGAAAAAAGTTTATTTATTGGTCAGCTTACTTGAAATTCGGTGCATTGGTTGCCTTTTGGCAGAAACAGAAATACTACACTTCTCTCCTGGAAGTGGACAAGGGACTGACCTATTCAAAAAATCTTATTTATGGTTCAGTAAATGTATCCAAAAAAAGATTGACTTTCATATTTTTTAATTGAATTTATTTCACACTTCTGTTTGATAATTAAAATTATAATATTTCAAAAAATGAAAATGTTTGAAATCAAAAATTAAAAATAACATAAAAACAATATCAAACAACTTAAAAATAACAAGTTAAAAATGTAAAAGTAGATTCTACAGCCACTTATGTACTGAATTTCATGTAAATCGAACCATGAATACGATTTCTTCGAATAATCGGTATCTGGTTACTTGCCGAGGAAAAAGTAGGCTTCCAGTTAATCTAAGCAAAATACCACATAAGTATGGAAAGAAATTCAAGTAAATCGAACCATGAAATTTTTTTTGAACAATTCAGTCATTCTCCCACTTCCTGTGTAGTATTCCTGTTAATCTAGGCAAAGTGCCACTTATGTACTGAGTTTCAAGTAAATCGAACGACAAATACATATTTTTCCAATAATTCGGCCATTGATCTACTTCCCGGATAGATAAGTAGTCTTCCTATTTAGCTAAGCAAATAGCTACATTTGTCCCTAATTTCAAGTTAATCAAACTATAAATAAATTTTTTAAATTAAAATTTTGGAAGAGGGTCAGTTCCTGACCCACTTCACAGACGGAAGAAAAGTCTCCCTATTAATCTAAGCAAAAGGCGCCGGTGTAGTGAATTTCAAGTAAATCAAACCATAAATGAAATTTGTAAAAGAGGTAAGGGCCCTGGTTCTTTTCGCGCGATGAAGAGTAGTCTGCCTGTTAATCTAAGCAAAATACCACTTTTGTACCGGATTCCATGAAAATCGGACCATAAATACGATTTTTTCGAATAATTTAATACCTGGTTCTCTTTTCGGTTAGAAGAGTAATCTTTCTGTTAACCTAACGAAATTCAAGTAAATCGAACCATAAATAAATTTTATGTAATAGATCAGTCGCTTTTTCACTACCTTAGGAGAAAAGTATTCTTAATGTTATATATATGTATAATCGTGAAAAACATGGTACACTTGACAAGTAAACCCTATATCAAATGAAATAAGGAAAGCTTTCGAATTCAGAAAGTAATGCTCGGTTTTTCTTCTGGTTGTTGCTCAAGCATTTGACAAGGAGTGGCCTGATGGTCTCATTCATAAAATTAAACAATTATTACCAAACACGTTCCACAATGTCCTTGAATCCTGCTTATCCAACAGCCGATTCACAGTAAAAGTAAATGAATACATAACACAGGAGTATCCTATCACGACAGGTGTTCCGCAGGGTAATGTTCTTAGATCAATATTGTACATACTGTTCACCGCATATATTCCCACAAATGACAAAGTAATTACGTAAACATTTGCGGATGATACAGCTATACTAACAGGCCTATTCTGTCGAGGTAATAAAATTTACTTTGGTATTAAAATTTACCATTTAGTAAATTTTGTAACTATTTCGAATTCTCAGTTCATTGTCACTCTGTAAATTTTGTTACCCGCGAAATAAGAGGTAACAAACAATCTGCTATGAGGTGAAAACCCTCAGTGGAGTATAACTAAGTGTTCGTAAAACCCTCAGGGACACTACATTTACCGGTGGTGCTGATCACAAGAGCAAGTATATCTATCGACGACACAAAGGCTACTTAATTTCCTTCAAAGTTTCCTCGCCTTTCCTACTATTCTGTGCGCAGGTAGAATGTTATTTTATAATAACAATTCATCACTATGAACAGTTTTCTTTAAAGCTATGTGTGTGTATGGATATATGAATGTTAATATAAATTCATGTTTAAGCATGTTTCTTCTAGTGAAATCAAAGCGAATACGCATAAAGCCGAATTCATAAAATATGTATAAATATAATTACTTGTTATTGTTATTATATTTTCAATATATATGCATGTACGTGTGTATTCGAATTCATATTAGGTATGTAAATATAACATATATTTTCTGGTATTGTTGTAAGGGCTCCAACATCTAAGACTTTGGGGTCAAACCCGCCTGTGGAAAAGAAACAAGGCAGCATTCTTAAGAGCAACGTCAAGCCAGCAGCCCATTCCTACTGATGGGCTTTAAGTTTTAGTTTAGTTAAAGATTTTAATACTTATTATTAGGCTTCCGATGTTGAAACAGATTCAATAAATAAATATTAATGTTAAAAAAAGAAAACAATATATATAATTGGCGCTTTATAACCGCTGAATCGATTTTCGGCGGATGTCCTACTCCAATTTGTGGTTTTTGCGTCTTGATGTTTTTCTAGCAAATGAAGGGACCTACAATTTATATTAAGCTGCCTCCGAACGGCTGATGGTTTTTTTAGGGCAAGCTTTATTTCATGTCAGAAATACACTCGGAGGGCTTGACATTTCCTGCCGAGAGGCGACCGCAAATACAAAAGGTAGCATAATTTTTTATTTAAATTAATTTTCTATAACTTTGGATGTTAGAACGACACCAGGATTTGAACCCGAGCCTTCCGAATAGCAGTCCACAATGCGGCTACTGCGACCGCCATAAGTGGCTTTTAGCTAACAATAAAAGGAAGACTCCTCTTCTTCCCGCGAAGTGGATAAATGATTGAATTATTAGAAAAAAAATTCCTTATCATTCGATTGTCTTGTAATTCGGTACAAAGGTTGCTTTTCCGTTCGGTTAACTGGAATACTACTCTTCTCAGTGGGAAATGCACCAGATACCGATGTGTTCGAAAAAAACGTACTGATGGTTCGATTTACATGAAATTCAGTATATAAGTGATATTTTGGTTTTCTTAACATGAAGACTACTCTTCCGCGCTGGAGGTGTATCTGGCACTGACCAATTAGAATAATATTTATTTCAGGTTCCATTTATTTGAAATTAGATGCAAAAGTGGCTCTTTGCTTAGATTAATAAAGAAATTACTCTTCTAACTGGGAAATGAACCAGGTACCGAATTACTCGAAAAATCGTATTCAAGGTTCGATTTACTTGAAATTGGATACCTAATCGGTCTTTTGCTTAGATTGATTGGAAGTCTTTAGCTCCTTCCTTGAAATGGACTTACTTACTAATTTTATTGGCGTAGACACCACTTACGCGATTATAGCCGAGTTAACAACCAAGTACAGCCAGGTCCTTCTCTACCTGGTCCTTCCAAAGGAGTAGAGGTCTTCTTCTTCATCTACTTCCACCAGCGGGTACTGCATCGAAAACTTTCAGAGTTGGAGTATTTTTATCCATCCGGACCACATGGCTTAGAATTTATAACTGTCAACAGTGACGTGGAGATGATTGTTTGATTACAAGACTCAAAACTCAGGACGCGGTTGTTGAAGCTAGTAATGTCAATATCATCGGCGTACGCCAGCAGCTGTACACTCTTATAGAAGATTGTACCTTCTCTATTTAGCTCTGCAGCTCGTATTATTTTCTCCAGCAATAAATTAAAGAAGTCACACGATAAGGAATCACCCTGTCTGAAACCTGGTTTGGTATCTAACGGCTCGGAGAGGCTTTCCAAAGTTTTCGCTGCGCTTCTGGTGTTGTAGCATAAGTTAACATAGTTGTATAAGTTTTACGGGAATACCAAGTTCAGACATAGCTGCGTAGCGGCAGCTCCTTTTAGTACTGTGGAAGGCGGCTTTAAAATCGACGAAAAGGTGGTGTGTGTCGATCTCTTTTCCCGGGTCTTTTCCAATATTTGGCGCATGGTGAATATTTGGTCAATGGTTGATTTACCATGTCAAAAACCACACTGATAAGGTCCAATCAGTTTGTTAACGGTGGGCTTTAGTCTTTCACACAATACGCTTGATAGGACTTTATATGCGATGTTAAGGAGGCTTATAGCTTATTTCCACCAAGCACTTCACTGCATTTAAGGCCTCTGTTAAGTGAATGAAATGTCAAACGTTTCCACCGAAACTGAGTTAACTCAAACAGCTGATTTTTGTTAACATTTGCAGTTTGCAAAATTTGTCACAAGTATTAAACTCATGAATTCAAGAGACCGCATCCATTTTATTTTGCTATTTATACAATATTATGATTTGCAAGTGCAGATTATTGCTGCACGGACAGCCGCTGCTGAAAGAAAAATGCTTTTTAGCATGCTTACAACTTTGCCAACAATGCCATTTCTTCGTATACATGAGAGTTTTTTCGGCTACCTCTCAATTCCTGAGCTCTTCCTTGCCAGCAATCCACGAAACTTTGCTCCTCCGTAAGGTTCCACTTGCGTCGTTTTGTTTCCATTTTCAGTTTAGTTTATTTTTTTGTGTGTTTTTCTAGAAAACCACAATTCGAGGAGTAGCTCGGCCGAAAAATCCCTTAACCGGTTACAAAGCGCACATTATATATACATAAATATTTGTTTTGCGCCAATTATATAGGTATACATACATAATTATTTGTTTTGCGTATTCAGCTGATAGTTACCAGAGCGGCGTATATTTTTATGTTGAGGGGATCGTTTTCCATAATTGCTTTTTGTTTGTTTTTTATTTTTATTTTATTTTATTTTTTAAAGAGGAGAAGCATTCTCTTCGCCAATTACTTAATATATTTTTTTATGTCATTATTAATGCAAAAAAGTAACTTTTGCTGAAAAAATTTCAGCATGCAAAATAAAAGTCTGTCCCCTCATTAAATCCGACATTACATTAGTAGTGAGAGCATCGACTGTTAACATAACATTTTCTGTTAAATTACCGAAAGTGAGTTAACTCACTTTGAAAAGTGAGTTAACACACTTATATACAACAACAAACACATGGGAATTTCGCATTTAAATGCGATGTTTAAATGCATTTAAGCTAAAATGCAGTGAACGATGGTAATTGGCGCAGATTAACGGAGAGATTACTCTTCCCCTTAAAAATGACCAGGTACCGAATTATTCAAAAAAATCGTGCTAACGTTTCGATTTAATTGAATATCGGGACATAAGTCCTCTTTTACTTAGATTAGAAAGACTACTCTTCTCGCTGGCAAGTGAACCAGGGCCTTACCTCTACCGAAAATTTCATTTATGGTTTGATTTACTTGAAATTTACTACTTCGTTGGTTTCTACTTAGATTAATAGGAAGACTACTCTTCCTTCCGTGAAGTGGACCAGGTACCGAGTGGTTGGCATTTCCTGCTGACATTTAGAAGACCAGGGTTCAAAACCCGGTGCCCTCAACATCCAAAAGTTATGGAAAATTAATTTAAATAAAAAATTAAGTTAAATTTTCTAATTGCGATCGCCGCTCGGAATCTAATGCCCACCCCTTCGAGTGTATTTCGGAAATGAAATGAAGGCTACCCGTAAAAAAACCATCAGCCGTTCGGAGGAGGCTTAGCATAAACTGTAGGTCCCTCCATTTGCTTGAAAAACATCAAGACGCAAAACCCACAAATTGGAGTAGGACATCCGCCGAAAATCGCTTCAGCGGTTATAAGGCCCCAATTATATACAATATGATAGCCACCTATGTACCGATTTTTGAGTAAATGAAATGATTAATAAATTATTATTTAAATTAAATTCTTTGAAGAAGTAAGGCCCGGGTTCACTTCCCGGGGAGAAGAGTAGTCTACCTGTTCATCTAAACTACACACCACTTATGTAGAGAATTTCTAGTTAATTGGACCATGGATACGATTTTTTTGATAAGTTCAGTCTCTGGTTCACTACCCCAGGGAGAGGACTAGTCTTCTTGTTAACCTTAGTAAAAGACCACTTACGTACCGAAATTAAAGTAAATCGAGACATGAATAAGTATTTTTGGAATAGGGCAGTCCCTGATTCACTTCCCGGAACTAGTCTTCCTGTTAATCTAAGCAAGGTATCACTTATGTACCGAATTTCAAGTAATTCGATCCATGAATACGATTTTTTCGAATAGGTCAGGCCTTGGTTCACTTCCCGGGGAGAGGACTAGTCTTCCTGTTTATCTAAGAAAAAGAACTAATGTACTGAAAATCAAGTCCATTTCACAGAGGGAAGAGTAGTCTCCTTGTTAATGTAAGCAATCAAGCCATTAATACGTTTTTTTTTTTTGAAAAATTAGGTTCATGGTCAATCGGGCCATGAATGCGACTTTTTTGAATAATTCGATCATTATTCCATTTCCCAGAGAAAAGGATGGTCTATCTACTAATCTAAGCAAAAGCCCCCTATGTACCGAATTTTTAATCGTAGAAGCACCAGCGATTCAACCATAAAATACACCCTCAACATTCAGAAAAATTCAAGGTACTGTGCCACTCAACAACCATTTAAACACACTATCAACATTCAGAAAGATTCAATATTACTGTGCCACTTAACATTTAAATACACCATGAACATTCAGATAGATTCAAAGGTTTCCATGCTATAAACGCCAACCACTATCAAATTTAATAAACTAAATCACAATTTGAATAATTATTGAACTAAGGTACTTGATGAAATTTCAAGTGCTTTTGCACAAACAAAAAATTATTAAAAAAATTTTCAAAAAATAAAAGCGAGTTTGCGGAAAAGTTCATTTATCTATTAGCATTTGCGGTGTATTTAAAACGAAGTGTAAATCTTGTTAAAGACAGCAGCACTATCAATCTTTTTCAACCTTCGGTAATTTTCTGTAACATTAATTTTCAGTTAGATCTAATTCCAATCACTGGTTGAATTGAAGTTCATATAATGTTTCACTAGTACAGCACATTGTAGGAATTACCTTTTATAAATTATTAGAAAAAAACTAAAATTCGTGCATTTTTTTCATAGTAGATGTGACAGCTTTACTTAAATTAACATTCTTTATCTTTGCTGCTGCACATTATCACCTGTTATTGTTGTTAAACATTACCACTTGTTGTTGCTGTTGCACAATATCACTTGTTGTTGTTGTTGCACATTATCACTGTTTGTTGCTGTTGCACATCGTCGTTTCGTCGTGCCGCATTGGCATTAAGCTGTAACTTTTTTTAATATTTGAGAGGATATAACCTCTATGTTCACACAACAACTTTTATTGGATTTTTGCACACAAACTCACTTCCAAAATACTATAACAAAATCATGAAATTTTGATCAAACTAAATATCACGTATTACTTTCATTATCTGTAAATTCACGGCACATATCGGTATTCATCTCCTTTAGAAACAGTTGGGTAGCGAGCTTATCATCCACAGAAGCTTATACTCGTATAGCTGTATAATAAATTACTTAATAAAAACAATTATACCTATACCTATACATACATACAAAATATTAAGCTCTTTCTTCTGAATTGGGATTTCTATATTGGTGTGGCTGTTTTTGGTGATCTGTGTATCGCTTTGGGGTGAAATAAAAATTCTTTCGTTTTCTCTGTTCAGTATGCTTTCACACCAGATTGTGGCTTAACTAAAACACAATATACCATATACTCAGATAACACGAAAAATTGTATACGTTTAGTTGTGTCAGTGATGGAATTCGAAAACGATTTCAATAATGCCTCTGTTTCAGAGCATTCCAAACACTCTTTAGCAGTTGAACAAGAGGTGCTGAAGACGCTATGGGGTAAAACTAAATCTGCCTTTGATGGGATAGTGAGTACCGAGGACATCCCTCCAAAAGAAGTGGCAGCAATCAAAGAGAAGAACAAACTAGCGTACACTAGTTATGTTAGATGTATTTCAGCAATGGCCGACATGGCCGAAAAGTTAACCAAAACGGAAAAGGAAACTTGCCACCGTGTGATACGGATATTTTTAAAGATTATCTGTCCTGGCCGACGTTTAGGGACATGTTTAAGGCCATCTACATACTGAATGATAGTATTTCATCGGTTCAAAAACTCTTTTGCAAAGGATATAGTTAGCAAATGTCTATTAACAAATGAAGGCTTCTCAAAAGCCTGGAAAAATTTGTGTGAGAGATACGAAAATAAACGTATTCTCGTTAATACACAATTAAAAATTCTTTTCAGCCCTCATTCAGTTGAAATTGAATGCGTTAGTTCCTTAAAGAAATTACAAAGGGAAATTAAAAAGCCATCAAATTGACATCTCAAACTGGGACGCAATTATAACCTATCTGTGCCATTTCCAGACTAAAGGACGTGAAACTGGTGAAGACGTCAAAACCAAATGCCAATGACATCACGAATTCAACTCGTAAAACACTTGGTGCCTTCCAAGTAAGTGTAGCCAAGTCGAAATGTAAAATGTATCAATCAAATGAGCACACATTACGATATTGTCCCCGATTTCCGGATTAAACCACTGCCGAGAAACTTGAATACATCAAGAGCAAGAAATGTTGCTTGGATTGTCTTTCTACAGCACATACAGTGTCAAGATGCACAAGTTCATAGAATTGCAGAACTTGTCATTTAAGACATAATACGTTGCTTCATATTCCCGACTTTCAGCTAAGGGCAACAGCTCTCAGGGGCTGTCTAAACTTCTCAGACGACATTCTCTCAACATCAAGGCGGGCCCAATTAAAACCTAGTTCTGATAGGGCGATCGATCCGACAATACAGTAAGTAAACTCTTGCTTTGCTAGCATCAAAAAAGGTGTATTACTGGGAACAGCAAGAGCTCATATAAATAATAATATAACAATTTTCTCCGCTAGAGCATTGATCGACTCTGGATCTGGATCTACCAACTTGTAAAAGAATTGCCATGACTTAACAAGTGTTCCCAGACCCTAAGGCTAGGTCTGATCTGACAAACGCATTTCATGAATGAACAAATGGACTTCGTTCTTGAAGGAGATATACATCCCCAAATTATTCTGATCGGAACAAAGAAGAACGCCTCTTGCACGTTTTTGGATGGATAGTAGCAGGCAATGCTGATACGCCTCTTCCAACAACAAATTTAGTATCCTATTTCAGTAAAGTTTCCTTGGACAGACAACTTTCAACATTTTGGGAATTGGTGACCGTCCCGAGAAGAAAAGTATTGCGAAGAGTTATATAGGAAAACCACGAAGCGAGGAAAAGACGTCTTCTTACCGTTTAATTGTGATTTTCCAGGAATCGTTCAGCTTGGTCCATCGTTGAAAAGTGCCTTTTCACAGTTCTACAGGATTAAGACCTATGATGATCAAACTAAATTCCAAGGAATAGGATATCGTGACTGCGCAAACAAGCCAATAAGTCTATATGACAGTGACTTTCGGGGTAAATTGTGCTCCATACCTAGCTATACGGACATTAACACAGCCAGCTGAAGACCTTGAAAATACGAACCCTATAGCGGCACATATTGGATGAGTGCATAAGTTCGTGCCCGATTCCGCTGGATGCCGTACGAATCGTTTGAGAGTGGCGCTCGTGAAAGAAATATATACATATTATATATCGTTGGAAAGGTGACAGTCCGAATTGTAAATCAAGCATAAAAAAACTTCATTTTGATTTGAGTTGCTTAGTGAAAAGACGCATGGAAGATGAACAACGAAAAAGATCATATGCGTCATATTATGTTATACGAATTCCGCAAAGGAAGAACAGTGGGCGCTGCAACTAAAGATATTCGCGAAGTTTATTTGGACCGTGCTCCAGCACTCCACACAGTAAAGAAATGGTTCGCGAAATTTCGTTCTGGAGATTTTAACCTCGAAGATCAACCTCGCAGTGGACGGCCTTCTGAGCTTGATGACGATGTTCTAAGGACTTTAGTTGCGAATAACTCACGTATTTCGACGGAAGAGGTTGCCAGTGAATTGAACGTCAACAAATCAACTGCGTTTCGTCGTTTAAAAAAGGTTGGGTACACTTTGAAGCTCGATGCATGGGTGCCACATCAGTTGAGTGAAAAGAACAAAGTGGACCGTATGTCAACAGCAATTTCTTTGTTTCGACGGATCAAAACCGAAACTTTTTTGGATCGGCTCGTGACTGGTGATGAAAAATGGGTCCTGTACAACAATGTTCAACGCAAAAGAACATGGAAACAGGCACACGAAGGGGCGGAACCGATGTCGAAAGGTGGATTGCATCCGATGAAGGTACTGCTGTGCATTTGGTGGGATATCCGAGGCGTGATCTATTTTGAGCTCTTGCCAGCTGGAGAAACGATCACTGCCAACAAGTATTGTCAGTAATTGGTCGAATTGAAGAAAGCAATTGATGAAAAACGTCCGATTTTGGCCAATCGCAAAGGAGTTCTTTTCCATCATGACAACGCCAGGCCACATGTTGCAAAACCGACCCTGGCCAAACTGAAGGAGATGAATTGGGAAATCATGCCGCTTCTTCCATATTCACCCGACATTGCACCTTCTGATTATCATTTGTTTCGATCGCTGCAGAACAATTTGAATGGAAAAAAATTTAAAAATGTGGAAGACGTCAAAAACCACCTTGACAACTTTTTCAACGAGAAACCGCGCGATTTCTATGAATCAGGCATCCGTAAATTGGTTGAACGTTGGGAGTGGATTGCCGAACATGATGGCGAATACATAATTGATTAATAAAAGCGCTTTCTTCAAAAAATTTCAATTTTAGTTTGCACTTGAAATCGGGCACGAACTTATGCACTCCTCCAATATATTACGTAGATGCATGTACGTCGATGATGTTCTTGCTGGAGGCCATAGTATCGACTATGCCGCAATAGCAAGGAATGAAACCTCCCAATTCTTGGAGTCAGCCGGCCTTTCATTGAGAAAATGGACATCAATAGCGAAGCAGTATTGAAAGTTAGAAATATTTGCTGAAAAAGGATTTCGTGGAGTTCGAGGATACCAGCACCGTCAAGGCTTTAGGTATCCGCTGGAACACACGTTCCGACTATTTCTATTTCACAGTTAAACCAATAGAAAACTGTGAAAGTACAACAAAACGAGCGATACTTTCAGCTATCGCAAAACTTTTTGATCTCCTCGGTTGCCTTGAGCTTATAATTATTGTGGTAAAACTTCTTATGCAGGGCGTTTGGCTAGACTATATTGGATCAATGGCAAGCCCTGATTACCCTGAAATTAACCCTATAATAATTATATAAATATAAAGATAATATGAAAATTCAGTGATTCTGTGACGCCTCAGAAAAGGCCTATGCAGCGACGTTATATCTGCGAGTTCAAAACCGAGATGGCATATCTGTAAGTCTAGCAAAAACCAGAGTAGAGCCGGTTAAGACTATCTCCCTTCCACGCCTGGAACTTTGTGGGGCGGTCTTATTAGCAGAACTTGTAGAATCGGTAACACACAACTTGGACTTAAGGCAAATGAAAGTGAGTCCCTGGACTGACTCAACAAAAGTCTTAGCCTGGATCCACCGTGCTCATGGTCAACTTTCGTTGCACACAAGATAACGAAGATTGTACAAAAGGTAGGAATCCTAAGCTGGCGTCCCCATCTAAAGTATAATCCTCAATTTAGCCCTACATTTTCTAGATAAATATACGTATGTAGATAGTATATAAAATATAAATAAAATATATTTAATGTAAGAACTCACCCAAAGGATCCAAGTTTCGCAATTTTGTGTGCTCGGGTCCCATTAAAAATGTGCATTCTAAATGTCAGTCTAAATAAAGCCAAAATTTTTTTAGTTATAAAGTTACAAAAGAAACATATAATAAAACTAGCAGACACAGCCACACGCTGTTGTGGCATTCTGTATTTTGGAGAATTTCTATTCTTATTGATACTGCAAAGAATGACAAAAACCACTTATCAAGCATCATAAATATATTACCAAATAATAAAATTTTTTCATTATATTCCTCGCTACTCAAACCCCGTCACGAAAATGGCAATCGGATCTATGCTTGAACATATAGTATAGGTATATGGTAAAGGGTGGTTAAATTTTCAAGGGCCGATGTTGATTTTGAATAAAACACAAACTATTTAGGAAATTATTGAAATTTTATTATATTATGATATATTGGTATTACTCAATTATGTATGTAACAAAATATCGGCCAAATGAGCGCCGCGACCTCGGCGGCACAACTCCATACGATGGTCCAAATTTTCGATGACGCTGAGGCATAATGGAGTTTCTATGCCGTTAATGTGCCGAATTATCTCATCCTTTAGCTCTTGAATTGTTGCTGGCTTATCGACGTACACCTTTTCTTTCAAATAACCCCAGAGAAAAAAGTCCAACGGTGTCAAATCACATGATCTTGGGGGCCAATTGACATCGCCATTAAGTGAGATAACACGGCCATTGAATTTGTTGCGCAAAAGAGCCATTGTTTCGTTAGCTGTGTGGCAAGTGGCACCGTCCTGCTGAAACCACATATCGTCCACATCCATATCTTCCAATTGTGGCCATAAAAAATTCGTTATCATCTCACGATAGCGAACACCATTCACAGTAACTGCCTGACCGGCCTCATTTTGGAAAAAATACGGCCCGATGATGCCGCCAGCCCATAAACCGCACCAAAAAGTCACTCTTCGTGGGTGCATTGGTTTTTCGACAATCACTCTTGGATTCTCATTCGCCCAAATGCGGCAATTCTGTTTATTGACGAATCCACTGGGGTGAAAATGTGCCTCTTCACTGAAGATGATTTTCTTCGAAAATTTTCATAATAAGTCTGGATAACTTTAACACGTTGTTGGATTGTGTATCTCTCCATGGTTCAAATTCAGTAAGTCTGAAATAGAGAAATGTCAAATTAAATTCGGAAAAAAACTTGGCGTTTAGGTGTGGTTCACATTCAACATCGGCCCTTACAATTTAACCACCCTTTATATGGTAGCTTTTCACCCGTAGCACCAGAATTATAACATTGCGCAGCGAACATACTTACACACGATCTATGCTTGGCGTAAACAAATTTTGACCAAAAACTGGTGGAAAAAAGGTTGTGGAAAAATAGGTAAAAATTTAGGGTTATATGAATTTTGTAATGTCACATCATAAAAAATAAAAACATAAAAATTTGTGTCCCAAAAAAAAAAAAGAAAAAAAATAGGGGTGAGCCACCCTTATCACTTTGGGGTGTGAAAAACAGAGGTTATGTTATTCGCAGACCTACTGAATATGCACATAAAATTTCATTAAAATCGGAGGAGTACGTATATCGGGTCTAACACTGTGAAACGAGGATTTTGTGTATTAGTCCGGTTGTACCCTGCAAGGCTTCGCTGTGACACATCCTCATTGAATGTATGTACCGAATTTCAAGTAAGCTGAACCATAAACAAGATTTTTTCGAATAAGCCAGTCGCTGGTGCACATTCCGGAGAGAAGTGTAGTCCCTGGAAGCAACATCTGTAGCTATTAACAACGTGACAACAATTGGAATTTTCTATGGAACCATGTACTCTTATGCACATATGACCTTCTAAAGTCAAGTCACTAGACAAATCATTAGCTCTATTCCTTTTTCTATAGAAAACAATAGCCTTACAGTTTTTTTAACAGTATTTAAATAAACTTTTATTTATGATTTCATGAATGTTTCATCCTAAACTTAACAACAGACAAATAAATTAAAAAACTTAGTATCTTAAAATTATAGGTAATTAGAATATGAAGGTTGTATTTTGTATTAAAGTTTCAATTGGTCTGATGTCAATTGACACTAACTGTAAATAGTTAAGTTTTCTTCTCTTGTTTATCCAAGAATTTTTACAACAACGTCGCATCACTTGGTATAATCAGCAATTCGGAGTTATCAATATTACGTATCGATTTCACTAATTTCAAGATCAAGAAATTCAGTGAGTTGTACACGCAAAGCCAAATCGGAATTCACAATGAAAGCTTCCCGGCAACTCCAATATAAGTCATGCCTTGAAATTGTTCTTCAGTTGATTCTATATAATAATGATGTAAATGCCACGAGTATTTGTTGTTAGCGAGGAGAAAACGCTGCTCATGGAAGAGAACGCCAATTCGCCTGAATTTCTATTATTTGCATAGAATTAGCTAACCGTCGTACACCTGGTGGAAATGTAGCACTGGTTATAACAGTTTATTTATCAGAACTTATATCTAACAAAACCTTCTGAATTTGCGGTTCAACCTATATCCAACATACGATCTGCATTATTCAACAGAGTTATGGTGGAAACATCGATAATGTTAGCATCGATTGAATCATCATTTGCTACTGCCTTCTTCGTTATCACTGGATAACGTTATTTTACGGTTCACGTGTATGGTATAGTATTTTCTACTCATATATGTGGACTAGTCGTTGAAAGGCAATCGAAAAGGCACAATATGCATAAATGTACTTGTTTTTCTCGAAACGAGACAAACATTCGTTAAAACTTCTTCCTACCGACCATATATATATTCATATATAATCTATAAATGGCGCTTTGTAACCGCTGAAGCGATTTTTGGGCCGAGTTCCTCCTCCAATTTGTGGTTTTGCATCTTGATATTTCGATGGAGGGACCTACAGCTTATACTAAGCCTCCGAACGGCTGATGGTTTTTTATGAGGAGCTTTATTTCGTGTCCGAAAAACACTCGGAGGGCTTGGCATTCCCTGCCGGGGGACGACCGCAAATAGAAAAATTAACTTAATTTTGGATGTTGGTCGTACCAGGATTTGAACCCGAGCCTTCCGAATGTCAGTACGAAATGCTAACCACTCGTCTACCGCGGCTGCCGACCATGCTTCCCCAAAAATATAAAAAAAAAGATAAAATGGAGGGACACTGTGTCAGCAGGCGAAATTAAATGAAATGAAACAGGCTTCACCTAATATTTGATATTCGCATTTACGATATCATGGCAACAACGGGTAAGCCTAAAGAAAGCATTTAGAATTTTTATGCTTTCATAAAGTTCAATTAATAAAGACAAATGTGCCAGTATTACAAGCAAGAGTTTTTCCTTTAATTAAAAGTAAAAAATAAGTCACCGTAAGATGCGAACGCTTTCCCAATTTTATATGATTATTGAACTTGTCTATACATACCACATAAGATTCAAGCAAAGCAAAGCAGAGCGAGAAGGCAATGTAATTAATAATTATATGAACGTCAAGCAGAAGTAGGAATACAACCACTATTTGTACGATTGTCACGCCACTAAATTTTTATCTACAAAACTTTTCAAAGTTGGACATTTCTTACCGATCAGAGCAGTTATAATTGAATGGGTAAAAAACGTCGATGGAGGAATGTAAATAGTAGAATAAAAAAATACAGAAGTGAGTGACTCAAATGGAGAATTAAGCAAAACACCGCAGTGGTTAACCCAACGGAACAAAATAGGAATTAATTCTCCTAATACTTAAAAATTGTTATTACTATTGCAAATGTTTCCCTTTTTTAAGAATGTACAACTGTTTGAAAATTCAGTCTTCGCAACGAAACATCTACTAATGGGTGGAGGCTGATCGACTTCGCCGGGGCCCGAAATATGGTTGTGGCACAAAAAAATAGATCAAGCTGTGTGGCTGTCCCCTGATCGAAAAACCCACAACCACATCGATCATGTTGTGATAGAGACATGTCTTCAGTGTTCTTGACGTGCGAACACTCCAAGGATCAAACATCGACTAGGACCACAATCTTGTTGCAGCGAAGATACGCATGCACCTCTGTGTTTCGAAGAACGCCCGACAACAAACACAAGGAAAGTTCGACGTCGAAAAGCTGCAATCACAACAGACTGACTCTCTGAGAGAACTCATCAGCAACTCGGTATAAGAGAACTGCAGGACGGCATTTCAAGCTCCTTACATACAACTGCAAACGAAACTATTGAATGCGATGAACACTGCGGTGTCCCAGGGGAGAGAGAACAGATTTCTACCTCGCAACCTTGCGAACGATCACAACACCTGCGGGATGGAATAGATATCGAAAGCTGAATAGGGAAACAATACGCATTTTCCGACAAAAAAAGAAAGAAGCCGAAATTGCCTGAAGTGATTTAGTGGCTGATACCCAGAGTATAATGAATTTATGGAGGGAACACTTCTCCAGCCTGCTGAATGGAACTGAAAATTGAACACCTGAAGATGGTGAACCCGAAACCACCATGGAAAAGACGTTCCATTACCTGACTATGACGAGGTTCGAATAACGATTTACCGCCTAAGAAACAACAAAGCAGCTGGAACTGACGACTTACAGGAAGATGGCGATGAAGAGATGACAAAGTGCATGCATCAGAATATAATCGAATGAAAGCATGCCCGACGATTAGAACCCAAATGTGCTCTGCCCAATCCAAAACAGGGACCTACAGTTTACACTAAGCCGCCTCCGAACACGCGATAGATGAAGAGCTATTCATTTCATTTCAGAAAAACACTCAGAGGACTTTTCATTCCCTGCCGATGGGCGACCGCAATCAGGTTACATGTTTGCAGAATTATTGAAAAACCGAAACTCAAAGCCAAACAAAAACAACATCCGAAAATCAAACCATAAAGCAAAATTCGGCGAAAAAACATTCTCTACCCAAAAAGTATGCATCGTCGTTTAACCGCAGGGTAATGCAGTATTACAAACGAACGGATATGAAGAAGCGGAAGTGGTTAAGCGCAACCGTAAAGAGGGGAAAACACAGCGCAGCAAGTGGAAAGCGCCGCACAGTTGTTGTTTGTGTATGCAAAATGGGAAGGCATCGTTGCTACTTAAGCATAATGCCGGAGAAGGTCATGAGATATCAACAAGAACAACTACAACAACTATAACAACAGCAATCAACATGCAACGAAAGCGACTAGGTCAAATGAGATGACATGATAGGGCTAAAGCAATCAAAAGCAGAGAATATGAAAAGCGAAAATATAATTAAACGAAAAAATAGAAAATAAATGAAAGCAAAGGAAAAAGTGTAAAATAAAAATCTTCATACTCCTATTGTGGCGGTTACCATAAGGAAGTACGATGCTACGGCGAAGTGAGTCAGCGGCGTATGCTGTAGCCCTGAACTCTGACGTTGCACTTTCAACTCACTTGCTCGGCCGGTCAGACAACGAGCAGATGGTGTAAAATGTTGAAGGAAGAACAATGGAGCTGGGCTGGAACTGACATTTATGCGCTCACTTGAGTATGTTGTGATTTATGAAACTACAAAAACAAAAAAAAAACCGCAGAGAGTACTTGCGTGCAAGGCAAAATAACTGTTTTTTGGTTCCCTACATTTTTTAAGCTTTTTTTTGTTTTTTTTTTTTTGATGTCATGTTCAAAGGGTGTGTCTGTCTGGGCAGTGAGTGTTCGTGTTCTTTTACATATATATATACATATTGAAGTACATACAATACTTAATGTAATTTTCTACTGTAATCTGATTTAAAAGTTCTTCAATATTTCAAAAAAGTTGAAAGCCAAATATTGTAGAAAATGTTCTTCTGCATCGGAAAAGTAGTTCTTTTTTTAATATAACTGTTGGGTTGGGCGACTAAAGTGCCGACTGCTAATGAATAACACAGTTTCCCCGGCTATGGCAAACAGTACGCCCATGCCGTGGTAGGGAGGTATGTATCTAGCCAAGGTGTTACTTCATAGTTGGCTCCTCAATAGTGGAGCATCCAAGTATGAACTTGTGCCATGGTAGGGGCTACCTAAAAAGGGCTCAATCAAGGTGTCCTGCGACCCGTACCAAGAATCAGCTTGGCTGGTGGTACTTAAATAGACCAGTCTCGAACGTGGCTCAGACTCGGCGGTCCAAAAATTAGCACAAGCTCACAAAAGAATAAAGAAAAACAAGAGTTCCGAAAAGAGGGCAGTTTTTTTTAGTGTTGGAAAACGAAGGGTGCGATACTCAATAAATATTTTTCTGATGTGGCCGAATCCATATTATCGTTAATGTCCCGGATGAGGGTAAATCCGAGGGCCCAATCGATATGGGTAGAAGCTGTTTTGACATACGTGATGCAGGAAGTGCTATGAAGTACTCCAGGTCCGCCACCATCGTGCACGAATGCCGGCTCGTACCAGGCCAAGCCAAAATAAAAGCTTGTGATGACTAGAGATGAAGCCAGCCATACAAAACCGCTTTCGCTTGGGCGAGAATATTCAGGAGTCAACTTGGTAGCAATCAATTGATATGATATACCATCTAGGCCAAGGACAAGGGACTGAATCCCAGCACAGTCCGACCAGATGGGGCAGCTCATTAGAGCCTACAATACAAATCTGCAGAACATGGTGCGGAGTCGAAAAGATCACAATGCAGACCATACTTCTACTAACAAACAATCGTACCGCTGGTGAAAAGGTCGAACAATGAGATGCGTGAAGTCGATGAAGATCCTCAACCTCGACCTCGAGCGATGTCGATAGTGTTGGTCAAGCTTTTATTGAAATTTAAATGGAATGGCATGAGAACTCTAGTAGGAGTGTTCCGCCAGCTGATTGGGGGTATCATACTGGAGAAGTCACCTCGAGGAACATCTTCTATGCCGATGCAAGGCTTTGTTTGGGAAAAGATACGCAACTATCGGTAATGGTTTTCTCGACGATGTCTCGAATGTTGCACATATAAAACTTTTCGAATTGAGAACTGTATCAAGATCACTAGGTGATGCAGCGGAGATGTCTCCAATGTTCTTGACGTGCGTATACTCCGAGGACCCAATATCGACTCGGACCACTATCTTGTTGCAGCGAAGATATGTACGCGCCTCTGTATTTCGTAGAACGCAACTCGGTATACGTGAAGACGCCAATTATCGTGGGATAAGCTTCCTTAATATCGCCTATAAGATCCTGCCGAGCGTATTGTGTGAAAGACTGAAGCCCACGGCCAACAAACTGATTCCCGTAAAACAGTCCCTTCAGGATGGGGAAGGACTTCCCCAAACCGTTCGATACCAAACGAGGTTTCAGACAAGGAGATTTCTTATCATGTGACTTTTTTAACTTAACGCTGGAGAAAATAATACGAGCTGCAGAGCTAAATAGAGAAGATACAATCTTTTACGAGAGTGCACAGCTGCTGGCGTACGTCGGTTATTTCGACATTATTGGCCTCAAAAAACGCGCCGTGAGCTCTACTTTCTCCAGAATCAATAAAGAAGCAAAGCGAATGGCATTAACACTAACAACAATGTCAGTCTGGAAATCCAACGCAGAATTACTCTTGCCAACAGGTGCTTCTTTGGACTAAGTAGGCTATTGAATAGTCAAGTCCTCTCTCGACGAACGAAAACCAAACTCTACAAGTCTCTCATCGTTCCCGTCCTGCTATATGGTGCGAAAGCATGGACGATGACAACATATGATGAGCGGAGCGTTAGGAGTTTTCGAGAGAAAAGTTTTGCGTAAGATTTATGGTCCTTTTGAGTTGACAACGATGAATATCGCAGACGATGGAACGATGAGCTGTACGAGTTATACGACTACATTGGCATAGTTCAGCGAATCAACAAGCACCGGCTACGCTGGCTAGGCCATGTGGTCCGGATGGATACGAATACTCCAGTTTTGAAAGTTTTCGATGCAGTACCCGGTGGAAGCAGAAGAAGAGGAAGACCTCCACTCCGTTGGAAGGACCTGGCTGTACTTGGTATTTCCAATTGGCGTCACACAGCAAAAAGAAGAAATGAATGGCGCAATGCTGTTAAGTCGCCTATAATCGCGTAAGCGGTGTCTACGCCAGTAAAGTAAGTAAGTAAGTAAGACAACCCTTTAAGTTTATGACTGCTTCCAAACGCGTTTGCATCGATGAGACCAATTTTCGTGTAGTTTCTGCCCCAATATTCTTGAGCGATATGCTACGGATCATTGTCGTGCTGAAATGTAAATGACTCTGGCAATTTAAGTTTTTTTTTTAAATTAAGGGTTTGCGTCTAGCTAAATGAGAATGAAAGCTAGCTTCATGCAAAGCTCTCCGGACCGTTATCGGATGAATATCCTTTCCCAACTCTTCCTTAACTTCTGCTGCGATTTGTGTGGAAGATAATCTTGGGTTTCTTTTTACCTTTCTTAATATTTAAAGGTTTGTCCCTCTGTCTAGCATTTTTTTTGGAATTAAAAATATTTTCATAAGTGGTCAAAAAAAAAGTGTTAAAGTTGAACTATCATGCTGTGCCAATACTTTAGTTCATCACTGTAAGTATAGAGATGTACCTATTCTCCATTTTTTTTGGGCGGAAAGTCTCGAAAGTCCGCCAACAAATATAATGCGAAATTACAAAAGTTAACAATTTTTTCAATTACACTGCCTATTTATACAGCCTTCATATATATTTGTATAATATACTCGGTAAAAATTCTCGCCACCCAACATGATCAATCGAAAAGCAAATGCAATTCAATTCAATAAAATTATTTCAGTACGAAATGACTAGATACAACAAAATGACAAAGAAGGCAGAGCGACAAGGACATCGGTATACAAATGCATACCATCTATACGAGGGAAAGCACCCTATTCGCCTCTGTCCTGTTTTCCGGTCAAGAACCCCGGAATAGAGACTTCGCTTCTGTGCCAACTGTGCGATTTTCATACATGTGAGTGAATGCGACCACAACTCGCAGTCTACGAATCAGCCACCTGGAGAGACAAGCAAACCGTCTGGAGCGGAAACACGTCCTTTCCGCCCGAAGTCAGATAGATACTTGGACTTTCCCATCCTCTCTGCAACACGAAAAGCGACCGGCTGCAGTATGGGAAACTAGGACTTTACGACCACACCGAAATAGAAACCGCAATTTGGAAACCACGTCTTTCCGACAGCGACCTTCATCGCTCCATACAAATGACCGTACACTTAACACGCTACATAGTCAATGTCGAAGTGGGAGGCGATTACACACTTTTGGTTCAAGCGCTACGGCCAATACTTGTAGTGGCGCCAACGGTCGTCGTAAAGGTGAAGTTAGGAGTTCGCTGGCAATTAATACGTGCCTGGAAAAATGTCTGTGTGCCAACGACACTCATGCGCGAACTAAAGCTCCCAGAAGTGGACGTCGCGAATCGGATTGGTTGCTTATCATGCATCCGTGGCAAACACAGAAGCTGCAAACGTTTGACCGCACATGCCGTTGCGATAGAACTTGGACCAGAGATTGCCAACGTGTGTTTCCATATGAGTCTGGCTGATATCCAGTTTGACAGGTCAGGTCCAGTGCGGATTGTACTAGGTGGAGATCTTTACGCTGACATCATACTCCCAGGGATCTTGCTCACGTCCTTTGGACCACTTGTGGCTCAGAGCACAATATTCGGATGGGCGTCATCCGGAATGTGCAAGCCATGATCATAATAAGTTCATAAATACGGATTTCTTTTAAATTATATTAATTACACACTATGCCCATAATAACCCAAACATGTACAATATAGATATATACATAAATAAATAAAATTTCGCAAAAAAAATATTATGTAATTTATAACGAATTTTGAATAAAAATAAAAAATGAAAATAAAGCACTGAAATTTCACATCCATATTTTTTAAGCTTATCAAAGTTCATTTCTTTCCTTCTACAAACAGCAACAGGCTTCTCAACGAAATAATAAATCACAGTTAACATTGTAAATGGAAATGATGGTTGGTTCGAGATTGTATATGGGTCTTGCGTATCGCAAGGGGGCCTACATGTTTAGTCCTAAAGCCTAAATCAGCCTATCAATTAGTATGAGTATGATATGAAGCCAACCCCAGCCATCACGTCCATCAGACAACACAATAAGGGTGAAAGATATCTACAGAATCGAGCTAATAAAGAACTCCTTATATTAAACATACAATAATATTGTGTCTTATATTTTTCTACTGCATACACCAGCGCGCTCTGCTCACACGACGCGCCGTTGTTAATACTCCCTAAGTACCAAACCCCAAGTAAATCGACACATGAATATATATTTTTTGGAATAGGTCAGTCCCTGCTCCATTTCACTGCGGGAAGAGTAGTATTCGTGTTAGTCTAAGAAAATACGGCTTTCGTACATACATGCTAATCGGACCATGAATAAGATTTTTTCGAATAGGTCAAACTCTGGTCCAACTCCCAGAGAAAAGAGTAGTTTACCTACTAATCTGAGCAAACCCTCTATGAGCCAGATTTCAAGTAAATCGAACCATGAATAAATATTTTTGGAATAAGTCAGTCCCTCGTCCACTCCACGGAGAAAAGATTTGTCTTCCAATAAATGTTAGCAGAAAACACCTATGAACCGAATTTCATGTAAATCGAACTATGAATAAGATTTTTTGGAATAGCTCACTCCCTGATTCACCTATTGGAGGAAAAATTAGTCTTTCTTTTAGACTAAGCAGAAGCCACCTATATCAAGTAAATCGAACCATAAATAGATATTATTGCAATAGGTCAGCCCCTGGTCTACTCCACTGAGGAAATAGCAGTATTCCCTCTACTCTAAGCAGCAAGCAACTATGTACCAAACTTCAAGTAAATAGAAACATGCATACAATTTTTTCATAATTCGGTCATTGGTACACTTCCCAGAGTAAAGAGTAGTCAACCTGCTGATATAAGCAAAGGCCCCTTGTATACCAAATTTCTAATAAATCGAACCATTAATAAGATTATTTCGAATAATTAGGATCCTGGACTACTTACCGGGGAGAAGAATAGTCTTCGTGTTAATATAAGTAAAAGACGGTTTATATACTGAACTTCAAATCAATCCGATCATGAATAAGTTGAAATAGGTCAGTGCCTAGTCCACTCCCATTAATCCAAGCAGAAACCACCTATGCACCAAATTTCAAGAAAATCTAAGGGATAATAAAATTTTTCGAATCCCTGGTTCACTTCCAGTCCATTAAAGCAAAAGTCAATTATGTACCGAATTTCAAGTAAATCGAAAGATGAATAAAATTTTTTAGAATACATCAGTTCCTGGTTCACTTCTCCTGTAAAAAATAGTCTTTCTGCTGATAAAAGTAAAATACCACTTATGTACCGAAATTCTAGTAAATTGAACCATAAATACGTAACCATAAATAAAATTTTTCGAATAACTCAGTACCTGGTTTACTTCACTTGTAGTCTTCGTTTCAATCTAAGCAGAAGCCACCTGTGTACCGAAATCGAAGTAAAACGAATAATTATTACAATATTTTTGAATACCGCAGTCCGTGGTCCAATTCACGGAGAGAAATGTAGTCTTCCTGTTAATCTTAGTAAAAGACATCTTATGTACCGAAATTCAAGTAAATCCAACCATGAATACGATTATTTCGAAAAGGTCAAACTCTCGTCTTTATCCCAGAGAAAAGAGCAGTCTACATACTAGTCTAAGCAGAAGCCACCTATGATCAATTTCAAGTAAATCGAACCAATTAAAATTTTTTAGAATAGGTCAATCCCTGGTTCACTTAACGGCACCTATATTCCGAGTACCAAGTAAATGGAACATTAAATAAATATTTTTGGAATAAGTCAGTCCTGTTAGTCTAAGCAAAAGAACACTTATGTTCCGAAATTCAAGTAAAATGAACCTCAATAACGATTTTTTTCTATCCACTTCCTTGATCCACTTTCCAGAGAAAAGAGAAGTCTACTTGCTAATTTAAGCAAAAGCCCCCTCTGTGCCGCATTTCAAGTCAATTGTACCATTCATACGATTTTTCCTAGTAATTAGGTTCCCGGTCCACTTACTAGGGAGCAGAGTAGTCTTCGTGTTAATATAAGCAAACGACGACTTGTGTACTGAATTTCAAGTCAACTGGACCGGACGTATTCATTATCCGATTGACTTGAAATTCAGTACAAAGGTGGCCTTTTTCTGAGATTTACAGAAATACTTCTCTGCTCTCCTGGAAGTGGAACAGGAACCTAATTATTTGCAAAATCGTATTACTGGTTCGATTGACTTGAAATGTTGTACGTAGGTGTCTACTGCTAAGAATAATAGGCAGACTGCTCTCTCCTTAATTGACTTTTGCTTAGAATAGCAGGTAGACTACGCTTTTCTCTGGGAAGTGGATAAGATACCAAATTATGTTAATCTAAGCAAAATAACAAATGTATACCGAATTTCAAGTCAACCGCAATATAAACAAAATTTTTTCGAATAGGACAGTCCCTGGTTCACTTCCCGGAGAAAAGAGTAGTCTTGCAGTTAATATAACGAAAGAGGGCCATAATTCTAATAAACCGAACCCTTTTTTTCTAATTATTCGGTACCTGGTCCACTTCCAGGGGAACGGAGTAGTCTTCGTGTTAATCTAACGAAAACACCACTTGTGTACCCAATTTCATTTACATCGAACCATTAATACGAGTTTCTCGAATAATTCGGTACGTGGTCCACTTCTCGGGGAGAAGACTGGTATGCCTGTTAATCTAAGAAAAAGACCAAACATTTACCGAATTTCAAGTAAATCGAACAATAGATACATTTATTTCGATTAGGTCAGCCCCTGGCTTATTTCACAGGGAGAACAGTAGTTTTCCTGTCAATCTAAAAAAAATACCACTTGTGTATGTACCTAAATTCAAATAAATCTTGCCGTGAATGCTATTTTTTGGAATAGGTCAGTTCCTGGTGCACTTCATGGAAGTGTAAGCTTCTTATGAAGAGCCACTTAAGAATTTCAAGCAAATCGAAACATAAACACAAATTTTTCGGTTAGGACAGTACTTAGTTCATTTCTCGGTGTTCCTGTTAATCTAACCGAAATATCACTTCTGGGGAGAAGAGCAGTCTTCGTATTAACCTAAGAAAAGAACGACTTTTGTACTGAAATTCAAGTCAATAAGACCATGATTTTGATTTTTTCGAAGACGTCGATCTCTAGTCCACTTCTCAGAGTAGAAGTATCACTGCTAATCTAAGCAAAAGCAACCTATGTTCCAAATTTCAAGTAAATTGAACAATAAATGGATATAAATAGATAAATACAGCCTTGGCCAAAAGTATTAAGCACCCCACTAATTACTGATTTTTTTGTTTTAACAAGAGAAGTAATGAAGTTTTATTAATAAAACAGGGAAAATACAATGAATTAGTAATAATAACATTAATATTTAGTAGGTCCACCCTTAAATTTAATAACGGCAGCAATTCTCTTAGATGTGCTGGGTATAAGCTTTGCACATTCGTCCGCACTTATAGCGTACCGCTCGTTAATTAAAGGATTCTTTAAGGCAGTTTTTGATGTTATACTGTGTTCTTTAATCTTGCGTTTTAAAATAGCCCACATGAGCTCAATGGGGTTAAGATCTGGAGACTGTGAATTCCAATCTAACAAAACAATGTTATTATCTCTAAACCAACACATCGTAGTCGCTGATTTGTGACAAGGAGCATTGTCCTGCTGAAATTGAACCCCGTCTAAATTAGTATCACCGAAAATGCGCGTCAACGAAGGCAGAAGAACAGCTTCTAATACATATATGTACGTTTGACTGTCTATGCGACCCTCGCAAACGAACTTCACAGGTGTTCCAAATATCTGTAGAAAAGAAAAAATAATGCTATGGCTGTTAATACTTTAAGGCGAGCTTAACTAAGCTTACCTCGAAGTTTGATTCATCAGAACGCAAAACATTCCACCAATCTTCTTCCGTGAAATGTTGGTATCGGCGAGCCCATTCCAAACGATTTTTCCAATTCTTTACATAGAGCCATGAGTTCTTTCGGGCTTGACATCCTTTTAATCCTGCCTCCAGAAGTCTTCTCTGGCTGTTCGAGCACTAAGTGGTTTACAAAATTCATCCGAAAGTGCAGCTGCAAGGGCAGAAGAAGATATTTTGCGAGCCTTGAGAGACTCGCGTATAAGTATTCGAACTTCTCGTTTACTGGTTAGACGCTTTCTTCCACTTTTTGATTTTTTATTGTGGGATTTCGTCTCCACAAATCACCGGATAGCACATTGGACCGTGCGCCGCGAACATCCCACCAAATTGGCAATCTCAACCTGAGACTTCACTTCTTCACTTAGACTTATTCACTTTTTTAGGCATTTCGGTAAATATGAAGTGTTTTTATAAGATTGGTAACATTTCACAAAATGTAATTTACACTTTCGCTTTCAAATTTTAAATGCGAAAATATTTTATGAATTTCTTAAATATTACAAGTATAGCTTACCCAGAGTGCTATGACTTATAATATTACACAATTACAATTAACCAACAGTTAAACACCCATGTAAGCCATTTACAAAAAAAAGTGGTAACTTTGATAGCCACATTTGAGAATACTTGTATTTAATACTTTTGGCCAAGGCTGTACATAGTCTTTGCATTAGTTCCCGAGGAAAAAATTTGTCTAAGTGTTAATCTAAGCTAAATACGACTTACGTATGTACCGAAACTCAAAAAAAAACGCAGTCTTCTTGTTAATCTAAGCAGAATGATATTGATTAGTGTAGATAAAGATAAAAAAATAATACGTCTTGTTCGTTCATTTTAAGAAATTTATAAGTTTTTGCTGTGCTTTAGTTAGAATATCTGCTGGCATATTTTCAGTTGGCACCTGTTTATTATTTACATGGGTTTCTTTAGCATTCTGAACAATAAATTTAACTTTAACATCAATATATTTTGTTTTTGCAGAGTAGTTATTATTTAAAGCTAAATCTATCGCACCGCGATTATAACATTGCACCGATATCAGCCGCGGTGCATTTGGTATTAATTCCGCTCTTAAATATTTCAGGCATGTAGCTTTTTGAATAAAGTAGCTTGAAGAGGTAACTCCCTGTGCTACTTAACGGAGAGAAGAGTAGTTATCCTGCTCATCTAAGTAAAAGCCCACTTATCTACAAAAGTTCAGGTTAACAGAACCATAATTAAGATTAAACAAAGGGCCACATATGTACCGAATTTCAAAAAACGAATCCATAAAAGATATTTGTTAAATAGGTCAATCCCAGGTCCACTTCCCGGGCCTTCCTGTTAATCTAAGCAAAAAGACACCTATGTACCGAATTTCAAGTAAATCGAACCATAAAAAACTTTTTTCGAATAGGTCAGTCCCTGGTCCTCTTTCCGGTGAAAAGAAAAGTCTTCCTGCTAATCTGAGCAAAAAGTCATATACGTGTCGCCGTGTACGCCATTATGTCAGTCCATCATGTTTATAAAACATGAAACCAGTCCTCGAATGGGATGTAATGGGATGTAGTAAAGCTTCTGGGTATGCTGAACGAGGGTAAGACGAAATATCTCCTGTCATCACACAATCAGTCATCGCATTCGCGACTTGGCTCCCATGTCACTGTTGACAGTCATAACTTCGAGCTCGCAGATAATTTCGTCTATCTAGGAACCAGCATTAACACCAATAATAATGTCAGCCAGGAAATCCAACTCAGAATCACTCTGCCAACATGTGCTGCTTTGGACTAAGTAGGCAATTGAAAAGTAAAGTCCTCTCTAGGCGAACGAAAACCAAACTCTACAAGCCCCTCATCGTTCCTGTCCTGCTATACGAGTATGGTGCAGAAGCATGGACGATGACAACATCTGATGAGTCGGCGTTAGGTGTTTTCGAAAGAAAGGTTTTGCGTAAGATTTATGGTCCTTTGTATATTGGTAACGGTGAATATCGCAGACGATGGAACGATGAGCTGTACGAGTTATACGGCGACATTGACATAGTGGTTCGGATGGGTACGAATAGTCCAGCTTTGAAGGTTTTCGTTGCAATACCCGCCGGTGGAAGCAGATGAAGAGGAGGACCTCCACTTCATTGCAAAGGCCAGGTAGAGGAGCACCTGGCTCTAATTGGTATCTCCAATTCGCGCCAAACAGCAATCAGAAGAAACGAATAGCGCAAAGTTGTTAATGCGGCTATAATCGCGTAAGCGGTGTCTATGCTAGTAAAGTAAGTAAGTCGTCGAATTACGTTTGTCAAGATCATTGGACCAATCGGAGTCTCCAAGCCCCATCAGATGACCAGATGACTTTTTAAATGTTATTCCTCTGTGCATAATACCTTTCAGTTATCAAAAAACGCGCTTCAGCGCTATCCAATGACCTTTTAGTAGAATTTTCGTTATACCTGAGTAAATTAGTAGAAAAATTAATATTGGGGCGAGTTACCTGAGCAGCAAACTGCAAGCTACCAATCGCTTCTCTGTATGGAATATGTCGTATCTAATAGTGATCTTCATTGGGTTTTGTACATATTTCTTCGCTGATCTTTTGGTTCAAGTCCAAAGGAATTGATACCGCATTGGCCTTGCTCTTTCCAAAGCGTTCAATTAGTTCGCTAATGTATTGCGATTGATAGAACCACTGACTCCAAGAAGCGATGACGCTGCACCCAAATCCTTCATCCTGAAATGCTTTTTCAGTTCGTCCTTCAGCTGCAATTTACGCATTTGATAAAATAAGAATGTCATCGACCCATATGACAGCAATAAGGATTTGTCCATCTTCGATTAAATAGAATATGCATTGATGTTCCACAGATGACTGGATTGTTTCAGTCCGTATATTGGTCTGATCAGTCTGCAATATCGATCAGAACCGTCATCGAACAGATCCGGCTGTTGCATGTATATTTCTGTATCCAATTTATCATGCAGAAATGGAGTCACTGCATCTCACTGTGTGACTTGTAGATAAAACTGCACCGCAATGGCTATTAAAAATCTTATTGAAGTGTACCAAACTACAGGTGAAAAAGTTTCTTTGTAGTCGACGCCTGTCACTTGTGGAAACCCCTTCCCGATGAGTCCGGTCTTGTACATCACGATTCTTCCATCGGAATTTCGTTTGGTTGTGAACACCCATTTACAGTTTGCTGGCTTTTTTCCCTTTGCTAAATCAGCAAGTGTCCAATTTTAATTTTCCGCAAGCGAATCCATTTCTTCACCCATTGCTCTTTTCCATAGCTGACTTGCATTGCTCGGCAAAGTTTGTTTGACCGTCATTGGATCATTCTCAGTAGAAACAGCAAAAGCTTATTTCGGCTTTTGCTTGTTGGCGATTCGACTCGACGGAGCATGCCTACCAACTATAGTGTCATGTACACTCGTGTTGTCAGATTTTTCAGCGATTCATGAAGCATCCGAATCTTTAGCTTCATCATCCCTTGTTTCAAAATCGCTGCTCCCGTCATTTTCCTTCAACGATGTAATGGCATGGTTTGTTTCATAAATATCAGAGTCATTTGCCTTAACTGCATTCTCGTTCTCAGTGAATATTACATCTCTGCTAATAGTATTGTAATTTTTCTCGAAGCTTTGTTATATATTCGATATGCTTTTTGATCGTCCGCATAACCAATGAAAATGTATTCAGTCGCTTTGTCATCGAGTTTCTTCCGTTTTACATTTGCTACGTGTGGAAACGCTTTGCATCCAAACACCTTTAAAAATTTCAAGTCAGGTCTTTTACCACTCCACACTTCTTCGCCTCCTCTAAAAGGTACGTAACTCACAATTCCTGTAGCTGTGTTTAGTGCTCCAGTCCAGAAATTCTTTAATAAATTTGCGTCGATTAGCATGCACCCCCCAAGATCAAGAAATGTACGATTCATTCTTTCTGCTGTGCCATTTTGCTGCGGTGTGTGTGGCGTTGATGTTTGATGAATAATGCTGCATTATTTCTCAACGGATAGATAAACACTTTTCTAATGAAATCATCAATAAAAGATAAATAGCGACAACCACTCATTATTTGAAATTTAGTTCACAAACGTCCGATTGCACTAGGTCTAAGACACCACTGGCTCTTGTGCCTTTTTTGGGAAACGACGAACGACTTAGTTTCCCTTTAATACATGTTTCTTGCTTGCCTTTAATCGACTTACTATGTGCTCGCTTCCGTCCAAAAACTTCATGTTGTTGTAGCAAATATGACCAAGCCGGCGATGTCACAGTTGTAACTAACTGTCATTACACGTACTTATTTTTAGCTTTGCCATTTTCACCTTTTCTATTATTGTAAAAAAAAATCACTTTTTGGCACATCAAGTTTAAACATATCATCAATAAAACTGCCAGTTGTAACGATTTTATTTGTTCTTTTATCCACAACTTTATAGCCCATGTTATTGAAAATTACTTCATTGCCCTTCTTTACAATTGTACTTACTGAAATTAAGTTTGCACAAATGCCTGGAATACCTTCTGCTCAAATATAAACGAGACTGCTCAATAAAACAAAAACGGTTAATTATTCTTCAATATTTATTTTATCCCCTTCAAAATAGTCACCATTAGAGGCGATACACATATGCCACCTTTTTTTCCAATCTTCATAACACTTCTGGTAGGCCGCTTTAGGTATGGCTTTCAGTTCCTTCTTCGAATTCTCTTTTATGACTTCAATCGACTGAAAATGCTTTCCACGAAGCGGCAATTTGAGTTTAGGGAAAAGAAAAAAGTCACACGGTGGCATGTCGGGTGAATACGGTGCTTGCGGAACAATATTTACGTTGTTTTTGGTCAAATAATCGCGTACAAGACGAGACGTATGAGCTGGCGCATTATCATGATGTAGAAACCATGGCTTGTTGTCCCACAAATCCTTCCTTTTGAGACGAATATTCTCACGCAAACGCTTCAAAACGGATAAATAATATTCAGCATTAACGGATTGACCTTCTGGAAGGAATTCCGAGTGCACAACACCTTGGCTATCAAAGAAAACAGTGAGCATAACTTTGATTTTCGATCGACTTTGACGTGGTTTTTTGGGTTTCGGCTCATTTGGAAGGCGTCATTCAGATGATTGCTGGGCTGTTTCAACGTCGTATTCATAGACCCAAGTCTCGTCACCAGCTATGATGTGCTGGATGTCCGTATCACTCATTGTGAGCATTTCCTTGGCGACAGTTTTGCGTTCCTCTTTTTGAAGAAAATTCAACAATTTTGGAACAAGTCGAGCAGACACACGTCTCATGCCCAAAACATCGTGAATAATACTATGAGCGGATCCATTTGATATGTTGAGCTCACTAGCTATCTCTCTTTCAGTCACACGACGATTTTCCAACGCAATTTTCTTTACTTTTTCGACGTTTTCTTCGTTTATTGACGTTGCTGGACGACGATCATGGGGCAAGTTCTCCAGCGATGTACGGCCGTCCTTGAACGACTTATACCAATCAAAAATACGTGCACGTGATAGGCAAGACTCCCCATATGCCTTCTGCAACATTTTCATTGCGTCCGTCGCACTTATTCCATTGGAATAACAAAATTCCAAACAAACATCTTTGCTCAACGTTAATTTCCATAGTAAAATTCGAAAAACACACTCTAGGTTGACTTGTTTATAGTGCCGTAAAAAAAACTATGTGACAGATCGCGCTCAAATTTGACATATTACAGTCCTGGCAACCTAAGCAAAAAACGAGTATGGCCATATGTCTTGTCCTTGTCGAGTTATGGATAAAGTCTCCGTTTATATTTGAGCAGAAGTTATGCTGTACGTTTCCGAAGGTTACTTCACTAATTTGTCCGTTTGCGACAATAGTTTTATCAATATCGCCGACTTTAGTTACCTTCAAAACATTGTTTGCAACGGTCACTTCACTCATTACTGGCTTTGTTATGTTTTTCATTGATTTGTCGTTTTTTGACATATGCGTGGTCGCCCCACTATCAAAATACCAATCATTTGTCGACTTCTTGGCAATAAATATACTGAAAAGTCTTAGCTTTTCACACTTAAGTATTGGGCACTTTCTTTTAAAATGGGAGCCACCGCATTCAAAACACTTCCTTGTTTCGGCTTTAGCTTAACATGTTTTGACAGCTGTTTCAAACTCAACTTTTTGCAACAAAATATGTTTTACGTAATCAACAGTTAGCTTTTTTCCCTTTGCTTTGATGCTCATTACCATCGGTTTAAAATCTTCTAGTAATCCACAGCTATTTGATCATCAATTTTAAAGCCAGCTGACTGGATCTTCGAGTACAATAACAGACGTTGCATCACATAGCCTTGCAATGATTCGCAATCTTCTGATTTCAACGAAATCCATTGATTTAGTAACGCGACTTTTCTCACTGTGCATTTATCTTCAAACGCAAACACCAATGCATCCCAACTTTGTTCAGCTTTCCAAATGCGTGTATACAATAGAATCTACCAATGCTTTTAGGTATTTCGCCAGTTCATCTGGTTTGGATGTATCCGTAACTTCCACCTCACAGTAACTCCACAAGCCTGGCTCGTAAAAACAAATACCACTTATGTGCCGAATTTCTAGTAAATAGAACCATGAGTACGATATTTTTGGAATAGGACAGTGTCTAGTCCACTCCACGGAGCGACGAATAGTCTTCCAGTTAATGCAAGCAAAACACCACGTATGAACTCAATTTCCATTCAACCGAACCATAAATAAGTTTTTCGCAAGGGTTGGATCCTGGTCCACTTCCCGGGCAAAATGGTAGTTATCCTGTCCTTCTTCTTCTTTATTGGCATTGGCACCGCTTACGCGATTATAGCCAAATCAATTATAGCTCGCCATTCCTCTCTTCTTTTCGCTGTCTGGCGCCAGTTGGAAATACCAAGTGAGGCCAAGTCACTCTCCACATGATCCTTCCAACGGAGTCGAGGTCTTCCTCTTCCTCTGTTTCCACCAGCGGGTACTGCATCAAATACTTTAAAAGCTGAGTGTTTTCATCGTTCGCAAAACTCTTCTCTCGAAGACTCCTAGAACCGACTCATCAGATGTTGACAGCGTCCACGCTTCTGCGCCATATAGTAGGACAGGTATGATGAGCGACTTGCAGAGTTTGGTTTTCGTTCGCCGGGAGAGGATTTGACTTTTCAATTGCCTACTTAGTCCAAAGTAGCACCTGACATTGTTGTTAGTGTTAATGCTGGTCCCTAGATAGACCAAATTATCTACGATCTCGAAGTTATGACTGTCAACAGTGACATGGGAGCCAGGTCGCAAATGCGATGACTGTTTGTGTGATGACAAGAGATATTTCGTCTTACCCTCGTTCACTACCAGACCCATTTGCTTCGCTTCTTTATTAAGTCTGGAGAAAGTAGAGCTCAAGGCGCGGTTTTTGAGGCCAATAATGTCGATATCATCGGCGTACGCCAGTAGCTGTACACTCTTGTAAATGATTGTATCTTCTCTATTTAGCTCTGCAGCTCGTAATATTTTCTCCAGCATTAAATTAAAAGTCACACGATAAAAAATCACCTTGTCTGAAATCTCGTTTGGTATCGAACGGTTTGGAGAAGTCCTTCCCGATCCTGACGGAGCTTTTAGTGTTGCTTAACGTCAGTTTACATAGCCGTATAAGTTTTGCGGCGATTCCAAATTCAGATATAGCGGCGTAAAGGCAGCTCCTATTCGTGCCGTCGAAAGCGGCTTTAAAATCGACGAAAAGGTGGTGGGTGTCGATTCTCTTTTCACGAGTCCCTTTCAAGATTTGGCGCATGCTGAATATCTGGTCAATGGTTGACTTACCAGGTCTAAAGCCACACTGATAAGATCCAATCAGTTTGTTGACGGTGGGCTTTAGTCTTTGACACAATACGCTTGATAGGACCTTATATGCGATGTTAAGAAGACTTATTCCACTGTACTTGGCGCAGACTGTGGGATCGCCTTTTTTGTGGATTGCGCAGAGTACACTTAGGTTCCAACCGTCGGGCATGCTTTCAACCGTCCATCCTTTGCAAAGAAGCTGATGCATGCACCTGATAAGTTTTTTACCGCCGTATTTGAATAGCTCGGTCGGTAATCCATCGGTCCCTGCTGCTTTGTTGTTTTTTAAGCGGACGATTGCTATTCGGATTACTTCATAGTGGGGTAACAACTTTTCCATCGTCGTCAATTGGAGTTTCAGGTTCAGCATTTCGGGTGTTTCCTCTGTACTGCCATTCGGCAGGCTGGAGAAGTCATCCCTCCGTAATTCCAGTCTACTCTAGGCATCTGTCACTAGCTTACCTTCCTGGGTCCTACAAGAGTTTGCTCCGTTCTTGAAACCTTCTGTATGTCGCCGTCATTTTCGTAGAATTTTCGAGCATTACTCTTGACGGCCAGCTTCTCAAGCTCTTCATACTCACGCATCGCCTCTTTCTTTTTTTGCCTGCAGATGCGTCTTGCCTCCCTCTTCAGTTCTCGGTATCTATCCCACCCCGCACGTCGATCACAAGATTGCGAGGTAGGCTGTCTGCTTTCTCTCCACTGCGACACGACAGTCCTCATCGTATCAGCTGTTTTTGCGACCATTCCGAAATCCCACAGTTTCGTTTGCAGCTGTACGTAGGGAGTTTGAAATGCTTTCGTACCATAGATACCTTTTTTGCCCACCCTAGCGTTGAAGTCGCCAAGCTTAATTTTGACGTCGTGGCGGTGACAGCGCTCATAAGTGTGCTCGAGGGGCTCGTAAAAGGCATCTTTGGTCAAGTCATCCGTCTCTTCCGTCGGAGCGTGGGCGCAAATTAGAGTGGTGTTGAGAAATTTTGTTTTGATGCGGATTGTGGCGAGACGGTCATCCACCGGAGTGAATGCTAGTATTCAACGACGGAGTCTCTCTCTCACCACGAATCCGACACCAAATTTGCGCTCCTTTATGCGGCCGCTGTAGTAAATTTCACAAGGAACCACCTTCTTCCATCCTTGTCGCGTCCATCGCATTTCTTGGACGGCAGTGATGTCAACCTTTAACTTTGCGAGGACATCAACCAGCTGTGCAGCGGCATCTTCCTAATTAACGGGCCGGACATTCCAGGTGCATGCCCCAAAATCGTAATCCTTAAAACATTTGCAGGGATTGTCATCAAAAGAGGAGTCTCTTATCCGAGACTGAAATTGATTTTTCAATTGGTTGTTTTTTCATGTGGTGGGTTTCAAACCCTACGCACAACAGCATATTCTTCGCCTTCTCACTTTAGCTCGCCTCCAAACGGATGTTTGTTGGCTACCCAGGGGATACGTGGTCTAAGACCGGAAGTCGTGAACTGCTTGAACCATATGGAAAAGAATCGTTTCTGGCCACTCCCAGGTGAATGACAGTCAAAAACTTTCCTCACTTGCGTGAACTTCTGCACATGGCCTAATCCCTGTTCACATAAGCAAAAAACCACCTACGTGTATGCACCGAATTTCAAGTAAACTGAACCAAAAATAAGATTTTTTTGAATAGGTCAGTCCCTGGTTCACCTAGCGGAGAGAAGAATGGTCTTCCTGTTAATCTATGCAAAAACCCACATATCCACCGAATTTGAAGTAAATCGAACCATAACTACAGTTTTTCCGAATAGGTAAGTTCTTCGTACACTTCTTTTAGAGAAGAAAAATTTTACTGTCAGTCTAAGCAAAAAGCCGCATATGTAACAAATTTCAAGAAAATCGGCACAAAAACTCACCTATTTACCGAAATTTAAGTAAATCAAACGATATGTGCAAACAGGTGGGTAGTCGCTCCAAATAGGACGTTATTGATGAAAATAAAAAGAAAAACGATATTTGGTTTAGTTAATGTTGACTAGGTGTAATTTTTATAGTATTTATTAAATATTTATATATTTACACAAAAAAAAAGGTTATTTAGATGTAGACCGTAAGCGATCCGTTTTCCTTGATATAATAATAGAGAGTGATATTAACCGTATATAAAAACTAACCAAAGCTTTATACAAAGTTGAGTTTTTTATATTCTGTTCCGAATACTAGGGTGGTCTATAATATTAGGCCTAAACTTTTCGGCCACCTTGCGGTACGCAATGTAGAGAAATTCTGCTTACCATCCTTGTGCTGCAACTAATTTCTTCATTCATTGCTGACATTTTGCTTAAATATTTATATTAATTTAAATGTACGTGGGCTTAAACTCATTGCACTTTCTTATTATTTTTTTTTTAATTTCAATACATGTAATAAAATTTAACGTGTAATATTAATTGTTACAATTATAAATTGATTGCTTTTTTGGGTTATGGCGCCCGATAAAAACCACCCAAATATTGATGACTGTACCAGAAACTGCCCAAATGTGGCTGGTAGGGTGCCTGGAATAATGATGTCGAATAAAAGTGAGGGTCAGCCAATTTCACTAGTCAGAACGTTGAGTCTATGCTTTGTTCAAGAACTATTTTAGTTTGAAGCCCCAGTTCCCGAGATAAATTTCCTGTCACATATAGAATTACCGCTATACGTTTCACTAAGAAATCCAAATATTAAGTAAATACTCTAATTATGGCTCTCAAAATTCTCCAGGGGAATATAAATGGATACCACATTAATTATAACGAACTACGACTACTAATAAAGGAAAATAATTATAAAATCGTTGCCCTTCAAGAAACTCACCTCAAAGAATTTATGGAAAGAGAAGAGAATGCAAAACGGTATATCGCCTGGTTGGTAGCGGATAATGTGGAATTCACGCCTATTCAACTAAATACTCCCCTTCTCGCAATAGCAATACAAATTAAATCCCAGATAAATTTTACCTTAACAAATATATATTCACCACCAAACGAACAATTAGCTGAGGACAAATTACACGAACTCATATCTCACATCAATGAACCAATACTGCTAGTAGAAGATCTCCACGATTCAATAAGAAGGGTAAAATATTAACTAAATGTATTGAAAATAGTAACTTTATAGTCTTAAACGATAAAAGTTCAACTCACTGGTCAACACACCGTACATTTACACATATCGTTGTTACTCTTTGCACTCCAACACTTAATATTTCATCTAACTGGAAAGTTAGTAACGAGCTAAACGGTAGCGACCACCTTCCAATCAACTTAACTCTATTCAACTTGCCTTCTAATATAATTTATTATAATCCCAAAAAATTCATTTTGCAAAATGCAAGCCGGGACCAATATAAACTAGCGACTTAGAAAACATAAACCTTGCTAAGATAAATCCAAATAAAGCCGCCGTTATCTACACAAAAAAGTAAAGCAATGCGCATGCAAAACTATACTCATCTCACAGCCAAAAGTTAAAAGGAGATACGCAGCATGTTGGTGGAGCGACAAATTGACTGACTGAAGGAAAGCGAAACAGAACCCTTGGAAACTCCTAAAACAACATCCCACCAATGAAGATGTACTAAACTACAAAAAGCCGAATGCTAAATTTAAGCGCGAGGCAAAAGTGTCGAAACGTGTAGCTTTTGTGAATTTCACTAAAGATATAAATAACAACACTCCATCAAAAGTTCTATGGGACAAAGTAAATTTAATTTATGGACATCGACCACAATACCTTATTCACGCCATTGAAAGAGAAGATAAATTATAGTAGTTGAAACTTTTGCTAGAGTATGGTCAAATTATTCAAGAATTTCCAACTTCTCGAAAAAGCTTATTATATAGAAAGGTACTTCTCAATAGAAGAACTCGAATGCCTAGATTCCCTCAAAGGAAAACCACCTGCCCAAGATAATACCCCCTACGAAATCTTAAAGCAACTCCCTTTAGTTGGCAGAACCAGCTGTATGAACTATATAATCTAATTTTCGACACACATATTATACCGCAACAAAGGAAAATTGTCCTTACTGTACCCGTACCGAAAACCAAATAAACCAAAAAACTTGACCGAAGGATATAGACCTATATCTCTTATCTCCTGCCTGTCAAAGGCTATGGAAAAAACGTTATCGCGGAGACTTATGTGGTATCTACAAACAAACCAGCTATTTTCAAGAAATCAAACTGCCTTTAAGTCCGGGAGTAACACCGTGAACGCAGTACTTCGCTTAGACGAGCACATTGCAAACACTATATCCAGTTGAAAGCGCACGTCTCTCATATCCGTAGAAATGAAGAAGGCATTCGATAGAGTTGGCTTGCATTCCATTTTGACCAGCTTCTAGCTTGGAAGTTGGGCCCCAAAATAATAAAACATTAGAAATTTTCTGCTTAATCGAAAATTCAGTGTAAGAGCTAACCACACAGTAAAAGACCGTTGGCCATTGGAAAACGGGATACCCCAAGGCTCGCCATTAGCAGTCACTCTCTTTTTAATCGCTTACGATAGGCTTAGTCAAATAAGTAATGAACATAAATACTTTAAGCATGTTTTCTACGCAGACGATCTGTACATACGTGTATATGTCGAAAAAAAAAAATAAATATCTATAATTGAAACTAACTTTAACTGTCTCTTTGTAGAAATTAAGAACTGTTGTAAAATTAGCGGGGCTAAGATATCCATAACCAAATCAAATCATTTGCACAAATGCAACAAACAATCTTGTGAAAACTTTAGCTTGAAATTAGAAGATATATATTGGATGAGTGCATAAGTTCGTGCCCGATTCCGCTGGATGCCGTACGAATCGTTTGAGAGTGGCGCTCGTGAAAGAAATATGTACATATTATATATCGTTGGAAAGGTGACAGTCCGAACTGTAAATCAAGCATAAAATAACTTAATTTTGATTTGAGTTGCTTAGTGAAAAGACGCATGGAAGATGAACAACGAAAAAGATCATATGCGTCATATTATGTTATACGAATTCCGCAAAGGAAAAACAGTGGGCGCTGCAACTAAAGATATTCGCGAAGTTTATTTGGACCGTGCTCCAGCACTCCGCACAGTAAAGAAATGGTTCGCGAAATTTCGTTCTGGAGATTTTAACCTCGAAGATCAACCTCGCAGTGGACGGCCCTCTGAGCTTGATGACGATGTTCTAAGGACTTTAGTTGCGAATAACTCATGTATTTCGACGGAAGAGGTTGCCAGTGAATTGAACGTCAACAAATCAACTGCGTTTCGTCGTGTAAAAAAGGTTGGGTACACTTTGAAGCTCGATACATGGGTGCCACATCAGTTGAGTGAAAAGAACAAAGTGGACCGTATGTCAACAGCAATTTTTTTGCTTCGACGGATCAAAAACGAACCTTTTTTGGATCGGCTCGTGACTGGTGATGGAAAATGGGTCCTGCACAACAATGTTCAACGCAAAAGAACATGGAAACAGGCACACGAAGGGGCGGAACCGATGTCGAAAGGTGGATTGCATCCGATGAAGGTACTGCTGTGCATTTGGTGGGATATCCGAGGCGTGATCTATTTTGAGCTCTTGCCAGCTGGAGAAACGATCACTGCCAACAAGTATTGTCAGTAATTGGTCGAATTGAAGAAAGCAATTGATGAAAAACGTCCGATTTTGGCCAATCGCAAAGGAGTTCTTTTCCATCATGACAACGCCAGGCCACATGTTGCAAAACAGACCCTGGCCAAACTGAAGGAGATGAATTGGGAAATCATGCCGCATCCCCCATATTCACCCGACATTGCACCTTCTGATTATCATTTGTTTCGGTCGCTGCAGAACAATTTGAATGGAAAAAAATTTAAAAATGTGGAAGACGTCAAAAACCACCTTGACACCTTTTTCAACGAGAAACCGCGCGATTTCTATGAATCAGGCATCCGTAAATTGGTTGAACGTTGGTAGTGGATTGCCGAACATGATGGCGAATACATAATTGATTAATAAAAGCGCTTTCTTCAAAAAATTTCAAATTTAGTTTGCACTTGAAATCGGGCACGAACTTATGCACACATCCAATACATCAAAAATGTTACTTCACTTAAAATACTTGGTTTATACTTTAACAACGAATACAACTGGAACGACCAGACTAACTATCTGCAAAAATCACTATAAAATAAGATAAACATCATAAAGTGCCTAAGCAACACCAAATTAGAAAGCAATACAAGTTCACTCCTGAATATTGTGAAATCCATTATCCTCGCAAAAATTGATTATGGTCTGCCAATTTACGGCGAAACTTCGCAAGCAAACCTTTCCAAGATATCAAAATGATTGCTATACTGCCACACTACGCATCAGTATATACTGCAGAAGCAACTGCAATTCTCTCTGCTTGTAAAATTGCAAAACAAAATAAACAACAAATCAGAGATTTACTCTTATCAAATTCAAACAAAGTAAAGTTGATGTGGATTCCCAGTCACATCGGAATACATGGCAACTCCTTAGCAGACGCAGCAGCAAAACTTGCCACGAAATCGTCATTACAAATATCATCAGCTTCAACAGGAATGACCTAAAAAACGAAATATATAAAGTTAATCGGCAGCTCATGTCCCAACACTGGCAACATAAAAATCATCATATTAAATGCATTAACCCCAATCTGGTTCCTCCAATCTTCCCTGCAACAATTTCGAGGGGAAACACTGTAATATACACCCGCTTTCGACTTGGTCACACTCGCATTACCCACAGCAACCTTTTCCAAAATATCAATTTACGAAACAAGATTAGCCAATTCTGTAACAAAGAAATCCTTACCATCGAACACATCATTTCTAACTGTCTAGCATTGCACACAATATGGTAAAACAATCAGCACCAAATAGTACAATCAAAGAAATTTTTACCGGTTGACCTAAGCGGGGTTAGGTCGCCGAAAGGGTGACAGCCCATGGCCGGATAAAATCTGGGTCAACTCCGGTGCGTAAAACCGGCTGTCGGGAAGGCGAAAGGCTCCAAATCCATCGGCCCTGACGGAATAAGCATGCTGATGCTAAAACATCTCGGACCAGCGGGAGCAGATTATCTCACCAAGGTCCTCAATTTGTCTTTGACCACCCTAATTATACCAGATGTGTGGAAAAACGGTAGTGTGGTCCCGTTACTTAAACCGGGGAAACCAGCGAACAAAGGAGAGTCTTATCGGCCGATAACTCCCCTCTCCCCAGTAGCAAAGACTCTTGAGGCCTTGCTGCTGCCGACATTCACTCACCATCTGCGTCCAGCAGCGCATCAGCATGGCTTCCGAAAAGTCCACAGTACCACAACAGCACTTAACGCCATAAACACCCAGGTGGTCAATGGCCTGGCCAAAACCGACCCTGCGCGAGAACTGTCCTGGTAGCACTGGATTTGTCAAAAGCTTTTGACACTGTCAATCATTCAGTGCTACTCAGTGATATTGAGGAATCCTCATTACCGCCGGAGTTGCAGAGGTGGGTCATGGGCTACCTGAGTAGTCGACAATCATCGGTCATATTCCGAGGAGAAACATCTAAGTTGAGAAAAATTAAACAGGGGGTTCCGCAGGGTGGTATCCTCTCCCCGCTACTGTTTAATTTTTATATCTCGAAGCTCCCTCCTCCACCGGAAGGAGTTTCCTTAACCTCGTATGCCGATGATTGCTCGATATTGGCGTCTGGCCAGGATATTCATAGCCTATGTTCGAAAGCGAACGGCTACCTCGCCGATCCCTCCCGTTTCTTCACTGCACGACATCTGAAAATACAACCGACGAAATCCTCGGCTACCCTTTTCACCAGCTGGACGAAGGAGTACCGGCTAGAACTCGATGTGAAAGTTGGTGACCAAAAAATTCCAACTATAAACAACCCTAAGATTTTAGGGGTCACATTCGATAGCCTGCACTCCTTCACTCCGCATACGACCGCAATTGCCGCAAAACTCCAGGGCCGCAACAAAATACTCAAAGTGCTAGCCGGCAGCACCTGGGGTAAAGACAAAGAAACTTTGCTGGCAACCTACAAAGCAATTGGCCGGCCGGTCGTAAACTACGCTGCACCGATTTGGGCGCCGGGGACGAACGAGACGCAGTGGAGAAAATTACAGGCATGTCAAAACACCGCCCTTAGGACTGCGACAGGAAACCTCCTGATGTCACCGGAGCATCACTTGCGCAGCGAAGCATCTATGCTACGAGTTAAGGAGCATAATGCTTTGCTGTGCAAGGAGTTCCTGTTGAGATGCCACCGCAGGGAGCACCCCAGCAGGAATCTTTTGGAAGCCGAGCCTCCACCTAGGCACATCAGGAAGGGAGTACTTACTTACTTAAACAGCACCATACAGCGTCATGTGCAACAACCGCTGGACAGGACGGCGTACCGACAAGCGCTGAGCGCCATTCACCAGGAGTCAGTTAACACCTTCATAGACTCCCTTAACGTGAATGACGTACTCGGAGTAAAAGCACCACCAATCGCAGACAACGAGCTCGAGCTGCCTCGAGAGACCCGCGTGACCCTTGCACAGCTTAGATCTGGATACTGTAGTAGATTAAACTCCTACTTATCCAGACTCGACCCCAGCATACCCAATGTATGCCCTGCATGTGGAGAGTCCCCGCACGACACTCACCACCTCTTCACATGCCCCCTTAAACCAACTCATCTAACCCCCCCTCTCCCTTTGGTCCAATCCCGTCGAAACAGCACGTTTCCTGGACCTCCCCTTAGATGACCTCGGCGACATAGATTAATAATACCTGCCCTAAGCAGGATTAGCCAGCCGCTACAAAAATAACAACAACAATCAAAGAAAGTCTAACCGTAGTAAACGAAGAAAACATAAAAAAACTTGCATCATTCATAATCAAATCTAATTTGTACTTTGAAATTTAATGTAAATTCATTAATTATAATATGAAAAACTAATGGTCTAGTTGCTAGTGTTTATTTATTTTTTTTTGTGATTGTAATTTATTTCTTTCTCTATTTGAAAGAAAAAGAAAACTATCAGTGGAGTCGTCTGATATGTTTTGCTAATTTTTGACTTATGACCTAAAGTTAAATAAATTGTTAGAACTCTATCATATTAATTTTATAAATCTGTATTTTTTAGTAGTCTTGTGTCGATGTGTGGTGTTTTGGTATAACTCTTCACATAGCCTTCCAGTTCCCAAAATGCAGCAAGTTGTTTGTCTAATGTCACTTCGCTGTAGCAGAATACCTTATTGTTGGCCGTAGCAGCGGTGTCTGGACTGCTGCCAGTCAATATCCAAGCAAATACTGCTTCTTGTGCCAAAAGTGTGTTAAGCACATTTTTCTTGATACCTTCTAGAATAAATTGGGGATAAAGATCTCCGCCTAGAATAAGAACGACTTGTTCGTTTGCAAAAAAACGTTTATCTCCTAAAACTAAATCTGGAAATGCTTGCCTAGTCATTGCGCTTATTTGACAAGATGGCAAATTTCCAGTTAGCTGAGGCAATACCAAAAGATTAACGTTTACCAGGTGTGTTTGTTGAAGTGTGCCGGTTTTACTAGTAGATGTCGCTGGCAATATGTATAAATTTCTATGATTTGGCATGTATGTAATTTTTTTCTATTGACATTAACCTTCATTAACCTGCAAGTCACATTACGCCAAAATAATAGCATCATATTTGTTTACCTCAGTGAATATGTCGAGTTTCGTTCCAAGTAAATCGCATTTGCGGCATTCGTTGCTTTTCTTATTTCATCAAAAGAAAAAAGCAGCTGAAGCTCACCGTTTGCTGGAAGAAACTTAGGTGAACATGCTCCAGTGATTAGAACATGTGAGACATGGTTTCGTCAATTTAAAAGTGGAGATTTCGATTTGACAGACAATGAACATCCTGGTGCAGCGAAAAAGTTCGAAGACGAGGAATTGCATGTTGATCCAACCCAATCGCAACAAAAATTGGCAGAAACACTACATGTGACTCGAGGAGCAATTTGCCAACGTTTAAAAGCCATGGGAAAGATCCAGAAGTATGGAAAATGGGTGCCATACCAGCTGAACGATAGATAAAGGGAAAATCGAAAAACCGTTTGTGAAATGCTGCTTCAACGATTCGAAAGGAAATCTTTTCTGCATCGACTTATCACGGGGAACGAAAAATGGATTTATTTTGAGAACCCGAAGCGTAAGACAATGCTCTGTGTTTGGTGGGATCAGTGTGGTGTGGTGTTCAACGCGTTGTTAAAACCTGGTGAAACGGTGAACACGGATCGCTACCGACAACAAATGATCAATTTGAATCATGCGTTGATAGAAAAACGGTCAGAATGGGCCCGAAGACATGGCAAAGTTATCTTGCAACATGACAACGCGCCGTCTCATACCGCTAAACTGGTGAAAGACACATTAAAACACTTAATTGGGAAATATTATCGCACCCGCTGTACTCTCCAGACCGCGCCCCGTCCGAATATCACCTTTTCGCATCGATGGGACACTCCCTTGCAGAGCAGTGCTTCGCTAATTTTGAAGAAGTCGAAAAATGGCTCGTCGAATGGTTTGCCTCGAAAGAGAAAAAGTTTTTTTGGAATGGTATCCATAATTTGCCTGAGAGATGGGCGAAATGTTTAAAAACTAATGGTTAATACTTTGAATAAAAAAATTTTGAGATTCTTCTGAAAATTAAGTGTTTTCTTTATCGAAAAAACCGGCAAATTTCAACGATCGATTGGTGATATAATTATTAACGCCGGAAACTTGAGCACGAATTTTCTTAGTCGGCAAGTTTAGTTTGGTTTGAGATTTTCGGTTACAAACGTACATTCAGAGCCAGAATCTATTAGAGCTTTGGCTGTAAAATTAGTGCCATTGGGATGTATATTACTCGTGCTGTTCCCAACATAGTACCCCTAGTGATACTTGAGCTAACTGTTAATACTGATCCTTTTTTTTTCTTCTTCCAAAATCTCTGGCCAGCTGAGACTGTCGAGAAGTGGAAGGCAGATCTTCTGCTGGATCATGATTTCCTTTTGGTAAGGATGATTTCGATTGCTCCTTGACTATGTGTAAAAGAGAATTGTGCCTACCATGACAAGTGCTTGTATGGGCTGGTGCAATCAAAAATCAAATGAGCCGGCGATAAGCAATTGAGACAGCTTCCGATCTTTTTGATCACTTCCATCCTTCTGACAGGCTTAAGTTTGCGGAAGCTTGGACAATTGAACAATTTGTGCTCATTATTTTTCCATTTTTGGCAAGAGTGTTTATTTTGTTACACTTGCTTGAAATGTACCTATTTTGTTCCTAAATTGAGATGCAGCATTTTTGAATTAGTGTGGTTTCGCAGTTTTGTCTACGTCATTATTTCTGACTGCCCCAGAAATAGATTCCAAGGCATGGAATCTGTTTGTTAGAAAGTTGTCCACTTATTCCCATTTGGAGATCTCAGTCTTCTTTTCTACGGACTGTTCCCAAAGTCGCAGTGTAAGTCATGGAAGCTTCTTCGAGCAAAGACGGACCGCAGTCATTGTCCATTCATATGCACTGTCAATGTCATTGCCCTTCTATTGCTTTAAGCTCTATTAAAACATCTAGCTGATTGTTTACTAACACTCTTTTATTCTCGTACATATCGCACAAGTTTTGCAAAACCTTCATTAGTTAAAGAACTTTTCTGAACTATATCTCTGGCTTCACCCCTAGTCTTTTTTGTTAAATAATATAGTTTCTCGATTTGGAAGATGCGTTTGGATGAGATACATATAAATGGCCGTGAACATGTCACTAAATGTTGGCCAAGATAGATAATCGCCTTCATACACTTCTCTCATACACTAGTTCTCATTTGATAGGACATGTTGATTTTTCTCAAAATTGTCCAAAAACTCATGGCTTTTAGATGAGCAACGTAAGTAAGCGTGGTAGAATAACTTGTTCTTCTTTTTTACGTTACAGAAATTAACTTTTATTATAGGCTCTGATCCCATTATAAGCTCGTTATAAGCAGATGTAACCTCGTCATACATCGCTTTCAATTCTTCTTGCTGTAAATTCAAAAACTGGGTCGGTTAAGTGACCAAAAGTTTCCATTATATTAGATAATAAAATAATAACGATAAATGCTATATTCGCAATAAATTTGTAGCTAGACTTTATTTAACTTGATCGAAATATGCGTATATTTTAGGTAGTATCAAAAAATGCCCAACTTAGGATGCTCGCTAGATAAAAGATATGGAAAGTGATTTTGTGAAAGGTGGAAAATAGTGAAAAATATAAAGTGATGCAGAATAATAAAATTAAATGCAGTTGTTGTTACCGACGATTTAGCAAGTTGAGTTTAATTACAGATTAAATAAAGTGAGAAAGGACTTTTTTATTCGCGAAATTAATAGGAAGACTACACTTCTCTCCGGGACTGACCTATGCAAAAAAAAAAACTTATTAATGTTTCGAATTTTTGTTTGATTTTTAATTTACGGGAAGTGTATTGAAAAATTTCAAAATATTACATATTAATGGATGGTGGTCCAACCAATGCAAGTGTTTTGGTCCACTCATCGCAACCCACTCATATTTGCGAAAGAGTATTTATTTCATATTTCTATCAGCTGAGAGCGAGAATATTCACTCACTGTGATCACTCCCTAGTAGAATAATGACAGCGACACGTGCTGAATAACTTCTTATTTTGCAGTTTATTTTGTAACCGTAAATTTCATAAAATAAAATATTTTTATAGAACTTTTTAAAATTTATTAAGCTGAGCTATCACAATCATGACTACGTAAGTATTGTTTGCTGTTTTTTGTAGATTTTTACGTTTTTTATGTGCAATCTCTCATAGTTTTTAATGTGAAGCTGTAGGAACAATGAGAGAAAAGCCTAGAACAATCAAAGAAAATTTTTTTTCGTGTTTTTAAGATGAGATATTGTTTTACATTTTTTGAGGTATTTCTCATAGTTTTTGAGCTAACGAATTGAGAGCCATGAGGATTGGGAAAAAAGCTAAATTGGTGGAAAAATTGTGTTTCGTTGTCGTTGTTGATGTTTGTGATTGTTGCAAGATCTACCATTTGGCAAAGCACTAATATTTCAGGAGATTTTAGACAAATACTGCCTGTCATTCACCAACGGACGAGATTAATGCCTGCCTAAAATACTCAACGTTGTGGCGATATGTAGAAACCCTGAAATTAAGCACCAATATGCGTGTCAACTTGCAAAATGATCCATAGGCGGATTTATTTTCTCACGCCAGTTACTGGAAATTGGAAACGTCAAAATGCCAATAGATCAGATTTCAGGACGAGTTACATTACCCGTTAATTTCTGTAATTTAACGATGTCAACAGAAGAATTGATTCATATCCAAATCAATTCTAGGGATCATGGGTGGCTGAGTGAACGAGCTATCCTCGCCGTAACAAACAAGGATGTTTACGATCTCAACCATATGACTCAGTCCAACATTGCATCCGTCACAGATAAGTCAATTGACACCGTTGTGGAAGCAGATGAGACAGTCAATTATCCAACAGAATTTTTGAATTCTCTGGATTTTGGGGTACCACCGCAGGTATTAAATTTGAAAATCGGTGTGCCCATTATAATGTTACGTAATATTAATCAGCCGAAACTCTCAGTGAAAAATTACAGAAGAACGTAATAGAAGCAACAATTCTGGTTGGGCCTTTCAGAGGTGAAGACGTACTCATTCCTCCAATCCCCATCACTCCGTTTGTTACTTCCTTTCAATTCAAGCGACTACAGTTCCCTGTTCGATTTGCAATCACTATTAACAAAGCTCAGGGTTAATCTTTGGAACTGTGTGGTATACATTTAAATACGGATTGCTTCGCACATGAACAACTGTATGTTGCATGTTCCAGAGTTGGCAAACCAGATAACCTATTTATTTGCGTGGCCAATGGTAAAACCAAAAATGTTGTTTACCCACAAGTATTGAGTAAATATAGTTATAATAAAAAGGTATCCCATGATTATATAGAAAAATAGTGATATGATTTCTGATATATTTTTTCGTATAATCCTCGGTGATATATCCTTGGAGCACTTCTCGCTTAGTTAAATGTGTGTGTGGATTAATCGATCGCTGACTTTAATTTCCAAAGGTAGCTGGTGAAAAAAAATTTCTTCAATAACGGCGGCGAAGGACCATGTGTAAACAGGTGGGCAGCCACTCCAAATAGGACGTAACCAGATGTTTGTGATTGTTGAAAGTAAGAAGAAAAGCGATTATATATAAAAATCTTATGTGCGCATGGAAAAATTCAGTAATTTCCAAAAATCTCCTAGAGTTACCGACCGAATGACTTCAAATTTCATCAGATTGTTTCTATGATACCTGGAAAGGTTTATAAGAAAACAAATTTCAGGAAATGGACTGACCTATTCGAAAAAAAAAACTCTTATGTCCAAAATGTTACCAAACGAATGACTTGAATTTTCGTCAGATTGCTTCTATGATACTTGGGGAGGGTTTTACGAAAAAAATTTTCGGGAAGTGGACCATGGACTGACCTACTCTAAAAAAGTTTATTTTTAGTTCGGTTTACTAAAACAACGGTACATAGGTAACTTTTTGCCTAAGTTAACAGTTAGATTACACTTCTGTCCGGAAAGTGTACCAGGCACTATTCAATAAAAACTTATTTATGGATTGAATTACTTGAAACTCGGTACATAGGTGGCTTTTTGCTTAAATTAGCAGGAATACTCTTCTTCTCTTCAGGAAGTGGGCCAGGGACTGACCTATTCAAACAAAACTTATTTAAAGATCGAATTGCTTGAAAATTGGTACATAGGTGGCTTTTTGCTTAAATGAACAGGAAGACTACACTTCTCTCCGGGAAGTGGACCGAGTCGCGAATGCGATGACTGTTTGTTTGATGACATGGGATATTTTGTCTTGCCCTCATTCTCTAAGAGACCCATATGCTTCGTTTCCTTATCTAGTCTGGAGAAAACAGAACTAATGGAGTGGTTGTTGAGGTTAATAATATTAATATGATCGGCGTACGCCGCATTCGCATACGCATGCTCTATTAAGCTCTGCAGCTCGTATTATTTGCACCCGAAATAAGTTAAAAAAGTCACACGATTAGAAATCACCATGTTTGAAACCTCGTTTGGTATCGAACGGCTCGGGGAGGTCCTACCCGATCCTGACGGAACTTTTACTGTTGCTTAAAGTCAGTTTACATTGCCGTATTTTCCTAGTCTAAAGTCACAGTGATAAGGTCCAAACAGTTTGTTGACGGCAAGTTTTAGTCTCTCACACAACACACTCGATAGGGCCTTATAGCCGATATTAAGGAGGCTTATGACACGATAATTGCCGCAGATTGTGAGCAGAGCACCATTAAATTCCAATCGTCGGGCATGTTTTCCTCCGACAATATTCTGAAAAGTATCTGATGCATGCACCTTATCAGCTCTTCATCGCCATGCTTGAATAATTCTGCCGGGAGGCCGTCAGCTGCAGCCGCTTTGTTGTTTTTTAAGCGGACGATTGCTATTCTAACTTCTTCATAGTCAGGTAGTGGAACGTCTTTTCCATCGTCATCGGTTACAGTTTTTAGTTCACCATCTCTGGATGCTCCATTTTCACCTTCTCCTGCTCCGGCCAGCTGCTGTTCATACTCACGCATCTCAGCCTCTTCCTTTTTTTTTATCTGCAGATGCGACTTGCTTCCCTCTTAAGTTCGTGGTATCTACCTTATCCCTCACGTGTAGTGGTCGATCGCAACGCTATGAGGTAGGCTGTCTGCTTTCTCTCCCCTGCGACCCGACAGTCCTCATCGTACCAGCTGATTTTGCAGCCTTTACGAAATTCAATAGTTTCATTGGCAGCTGTATGTAGGGAGCTTGAAGTTCCGTCCCACAGTTCCCGTATACCGAGTTGCTATTGAGTGCACTAAGAGAGCAGGAGTGTGAGTCGAGTAAAAAATCATTCGGCAGTCTGTTGTGATTGCAGCTTTTCGACGTCGAACTTTCCATGTGTTTGTTGACGGGCGCTCTTCGAAACACAGAGGCGCGTGCGTAGCTTCGATGCAACAAGATAGTGGTCCGAGTCGATGTTGGATCCTCGGAGTGTGCGCACGTCAAGAACACTGGAGACATGTCTTCCATATATCACAACATGATCGATCTGGTTTTGTGTTTTTCGATCAGGGGACAGCCAAGTAGCTTAATGTATTTTTTTTGTGCTGGAATCTAGTACAACAGACAACCATATTTCGGACCCCGGTGAAGTCGATCAGCCTCAATGTTTCATCGTGGAGGCTAAATTTTCCGACAGTCGCACCACAGATACCTTCCTTGCGGCGCTCATAAAAAGCAACTTTGGTCAAATCGTCCTTCTCTTCCGTCGGGGCGGGGACGCAGAACACATCGTCAAAAAATTTCGCTTTTATGCGGCTTGTGGCGAGACGTTCATCCACCGGGGTGAATGCCAGTACTCGATGACGGAGTCTCTCTCCCACTACAAATCCGTTACCAAATTTGGGCTTGTCTATAGGGCCGCTTTAGCTTTCGTCCTTGTCCCTTCCATCGCATTTCTTGGACGGCGCTGATGTCAACCCTTTGTTTTACCAGCTGGGCAGCGGCGCCTTCCCAATTAAGAGCCCGGAAATTCCAGGTGCAAGCCTTCAAATCGTTATCCTTCATTCGCTTACGGGAGTCGTCAACAGAAATGAGGTATCTCATCCGAGGCGTTGTAAATTTCTTCACTGTAGTAAAATACCACTTATGAACCGAATTTCAAATGAATTCAACCATAAATAGATTATTTTCGAGTGGGTCAATCTCTGGTTCACTTCCCAAAGTAAAGAGTAGCCGTCCTGTTAATCTAAGCAAAATACCACATATGTCCCTAATTTTAATTAAATCGAACCATTAATACGATTATTTCGAATAATTCGGTATCTGGTCAGCTACCCGGGAAGAAGACTAGTATTCCTATATTCTAATCAAATACCACTTATATACCGAATTTCAAGTATATCGATTTTTTCCAATAATAATGCGGTACGTGGTATAATTCCTGGGAAGAGGATAAGTCTTCCCGTCAATCTTAACATCAGGCTATTTATGTACCGATTTTCAAGTAAATTGATTTAAGTAGAAAATTTTATGGAATATGTTAGTCCCAGGGCCACTTCTTAAAAGTGTAGTCTTCCTGTTAATTTAGACAAATGTGCCGAATTTCAAGCAAATGGAATGGTAAATACAAATTTTTCGAATAAAGTCCACCTATGTACCGAATTTCAGCAAAATCAAACCATGAATACAATTTTTTCGAAAAAGTCAGTCGTTGGTTCTCTTCCCGGTGAGAAGCGCAGTCTTCCTGATTATCTAGGCAAAAAATCACGAACTATAAATAACATTTATTCGATTAGGGCTGTCCCTGGATCACTTAGTAGTCTTCCTGTATATCTAAGCAAGAGACCACTTGTTAATCGAGTTTCTAGTAAATAGAACCATGAGTAGGATTTTTTTTTCAAATAGTTCGGTGCCTGGTTCACTTCCCAGGAAGAAAACTCGTGCTCCTGTTAATTTAAGAGAGGCGTACCGAATTTCAAGTAAATCAAACCAAGTATACGATTTTTTCAAATATGTCGGTCTCTGATTCTCTTCCCTGACAAAATAGTAGTCTTCGTGCTTTATTAAGCAAAAGCCACCTATGTTCCGAATTCCAAGTAATTCGAATGATAAATAAAAATGTTTTGAATAGTTCAGTCCCTAGTTCACTTCACGGATGGAAGAGTAGTCTACGTGCTAATCTAAGCAAAATACCACTTATATACTGAATTTCAAGTAATTCAAATGATAAATAAACGTTTTTCGAATAATTCAGACATTGATGAACTTTCCGGAGAGAAGAGTGATCTTCCTATTTATATAAGCTATCTATGTACCGAATTTTAAGATAATCCAACTAGAAATAAATTTTTTAAATTAAATTTTTGGAAGAGGTCAGTCTCAGGTCCACTTCCCGATGAGAAGAATAAAATTCCTGCTAATCTAAGCAAAGTACCACTTATGCACCGAATCTCAAGTAAATCGAACCAAGAATATTTTTTTTTGGAAAACGGTACCTAGTTCACTTCTCGTGACTAGTCTTCTCGATAATTTTAGCCAAAAACCGACCAAGTTTACAATTATGTATATTTATTAGACTTTTAAATTTGACCAAACAAAGACGCTTTAAAAAGTTTGCTGTTTTCTTTACAGTTATTTGACGACGAATGAACCAGCTTTCTAGGAATTTGAGTAGTTTCCACGGCCGCGGCCGCGGTAGCCGAGTGGTTAGCATTGCGTACTGACATTCGGAAGGCTCGGGTTCAAATCCCGGTGCCACCAACATCCAAAAGTTATGGAAAATTAATTTAGATAAAAAATTAAGTTAAATTTCCTAATTGCGGTTGCGGTTTAGTTTCCTTCTCCGTTTTGTTCCAGCCTTGGCGCTTCTTCCATTACGTACAGTACTTGAAATAAAAGGCGTTTTACACACTGCACTAGTATCTCCAACATCCACCGGCAGGAGGATTTAACAGTTAAAAATCCAATCTATCTCACTACTAGATCACTCTTCGGTAATTCAGCTGAGATCGTGTATAGTATCTTCATTGCGAAGGACTTTCTGAGCACTGATGAAACTAATACCATTATCGCTGGGAAATCTTACTGGGGTTCCTCTTCTGTTGACAAAATTACGAAGGCAGACCAAAAATGAATCTGGAAATCTTCTGCCACCTCCACTCCATATGAATTGTTTTACATGTGAACTATGCGTTTTTCAGGTCGGCGACCAATGGCTATCTCGAAAGAATCACAATAATCAACGCCTGTATAACTGAACGGACGGACGTATGGCGTGAGACGATCAGGCGGCAGTTGAACCATCATTGGCGTAACAGCCTTTGTGTTGTTGATTTTGCATGTTTGACAGGATCTTTTTACGGACTTTAATACTGAACGAACATGCGGAATCCAAAACTTTTGACAGATTCCATTAATAGTTGGACTCTCGTTTTGGTGATGTAACTTTCCATTCCAGTAGAAGATGACCAATCGGGTTAAATAATTTTGTTATGGCAATATATTATAACTGGACAACGGGCTGATGCAGGCAGACAGTATGCCGCGTCGATACGACCATTGATTTTAATTAAACCGTCCTTATTTATCTAAGAATAGAGTTAGAGCATATATTTTACTAGACTTGGCGACTTGTTGGTTAAAACGGCGCTGGACAAACTCTGATGCGAGATCTTCTTCTTGTACACTGACTTTCTCTTTCATCGACTTTCAGCTGACCTTTAAGACGAAATTCGTTACGTGAGTTGTATACAAAACGCAAAACCGAGCCCAAGTTTTTTAGAACCTTCAAATAAAAAGAAAAACTACTAATATATCTGTGACACAAGTAAAATGCGATTCTTTATTTTTCCTTTGGTATTTTAATTCGGCGTGAAATCAGCTGGCCATTATTTTTCAGGTAGTAGTAGAAACTCTGGACCTTTCAACCTTCTGCAATTCAGATGAAACTATGGTAATAGTTAACCCCTGGTGGTTTCAACAGCTACATTCAACGCTGTTGGTAACCGTCTTCACAGAGACGGTTCTGTAGAATACAATAGCTCGAATTGGTCATAGACGCGAGTTGTGGGTCTAATCCACAAGAAAACTGTTTTTGAGTCACTCCAAAAAACGACTCAATAGATAGCGAAATCATGGCATTCGTGTATCAATTTATTTAGTCGGCTACCCAGCACAGTTGTTTGAAGTTCCATACGTGGCACCATCATACCTTTAATTGGTGCGCACCGCGGTTTACCTGCGACGAAGACGATATCTTGTTTATCATCTTTGCATATTCGAAAAAACGCGACATCAGGGATGTTGAGTAACATCTTGGCACGGAAAATGATGAGACATTCTGGAAACAGCCCACCATGAGACCCATTTATGATTTAACTTATGCGGCAGTGGTTCATCCCAATTTATTTGACATAACTACAAGTAGATTGTGATATTAGGTAAGAAACCAAACGGGTCATAAATTGCCATGACGATACCCAAAACTTCACGTTTAGTTGGCGGACGCTTAGCGTTTAACACATCCGAGCAGTTTGATGATATTTGATATGGAATTCAAAGGAATTAGTAACTGCGTTCCCAAAACCCCAAAACTTTGTCTGCAGTAGGCTGACGCTCCATGTTGAGGACTCTTGAGAACTGATATTGACGTTTCTTCTTGACCGTTAAAAATAGCTTGTTAGACAAAATTCTTAGTTTGAAACCGGCAGCTGAATTTATAGCATATACATATTATTGATAACAAATTTTATGGATGTTTAGTTTTCCGAAACGATAAGCCAGCAATTAAAATGTATGGCCATAAATTCATATGCTGTATGACATTTATAGGCACAAGGCAATAGAAATTAAAGTACAAACAGATGTCCATATACACATATTCATGATATGAATATTGATACTTGATGCCTTTACAACAACATAAGGGTTGTTGCATATGCATCTATGTATACTGATGTTCTTATCATGAATATGTAAAGCAATAAAACTAAAACATAAGATAAGATTATCTATTCGTGGGTAATCTTCTAATGTAAAATATTTAATATGCTTATGTACACATATGCATCTTTGTATACTGATGTTCTTATCAGAAATATGTAAAGCAATAAAACTAAAACATAAGATAAGATTATCTATTCGTGGGAAATCTTCTAATGTAAAATATTTAACATACTTATGTACACATATGCATGCATGTAAATTTTCATATTTCAAATTTATATAAATAAACGCTCCACAGATTGCGGAGCCAGTTATACTTTAAACCTAGTCAAGTGAAGTTTTATTTTAAAGTTTGTTCCCGCCCTAAACATTTGTTGACCCCAGGTTAACGACTGGGAAAAACGTATAACTCACCTGTCCCACCAGCTGGAAAATAATGATCGGGAATTAGGGCAACCGTCGGCAACAATGTCACGGAACCCGTATTATACGGAAAAATATGCTCCAAAAGTTAGGGAGCTAATTAAATTGAGTCAGGAGATGTTAAAATCCCTGCAAATAAAAAATATTGAAAAGTTAACTATGAAGGATAGTGAAAATAAGAATTCTGTTCTCCAAATAAAATTCGAATTCGCCGTAAGTGATTTGGAAGAAAACTTTGAAGCTCTTCTTGCTGGAACAGGGAATCTAGAAGAAGTAAATAAGTGTTCAGATCTGGCGAAAGAATTGTTTTTAAAATATATTGAAGTTCATGCAGAAGATGAACTAACAAGTAAATTTAGGCAATTGAGGAAAAACTTAAACTCAATGCCAAATAAAAGTAAAAATGAATATAAAGTGGAAGAAAAAATAAGAGGAAGACCCCTCAATCTTCCACAAATTGATATTCCTTGTTTCGAATTGGACTATACTAAATGGAATATGTTCAATGAACTATTTCATGAATTAGTGGATTCTGAAAATATATCCACAGTGCAAAAAAATGTGCATTTTAAAATCAAAATTAATTGAAAATCTTCCATCTTCGGAAGAAAATTACTCAGTCGCATGGAATTTGCTAAAAATCAACTTTGATAATAAGCGAGCTTTAACAAACATTTATTTCAAAAATTTAGTAGATGCTCCCTTTACAAATTCCACAGCTGCTAGTGTGAAAAAATTAAAAGAAGTTATTGAAGAAAGTATTCAAGCTCTAAAAGCGACAAATTTATCGTTAGAAGAAATATTTCAAGCGTTACTGAATTTTCTGCTTGACGACTCTCTCAGAACAAAATATGAATCTTCTTTAAAAGACTCCAAAGAATTACCGAGGCTAGATTCATTAACACAATTTCTCGGCAAAGAATTTTTTGCATTGGAAGCAAAACAAAGTGAATACAGAATACAAAAAGCTGTAGATATTCAAAAAAAAGGTAATATTTCAGTAGTACCAAATTGTATTATGAACTGCGGAATGCAGCACTATTTAAATCAGTGTAAGAAATTTCAAGGTTTATCCATAAAAGAAAGATGGAATATAATAAAAAACAAAAATATTTGTAAAAAATGTCTAAACGGTGGGCATGTGTTTAAAAACTGCTGCTACATAAACTGTCGGTTTTGCAATTTGGAGCATCATTGGTTACTCCATAAAGATATAAATGCAGTGGCTAGCACAGTGAGCAGTGTAAATTTAAAAGAAAACAAATTTGTCCTTTTATCAACAGCCGTAATTAAAATAAAGGATTTTGAAGGGAAATTCATTAATGCAAGGGCATTAATAGATAATGGATCGCAAGTAAATTTAGTAACAAAGCAATTAAAAAATAGACTAAAAAAAAAGGAGAAAATAAAAAAAGCATTATAGAAGGTATTGGGCAAAACATATCTAAAGCACAGGAGCGGATAATAATTGAAATAAAGTCGAAAGTATCCGAATATGAAACACACATTGAAGCATTAGTAGTGGAAAAAATTATTTCACCATTGCCATCTACTAAAATAGAACGTGGAGAAATTCCTGCAAAAATAAAATTAGCTGATCCAAAATTTGATATACCAAGCAAAATGGATATATTACTTGGAGCAGAAATTTATCACTCCTTATTGAAGAGTGGTCAAATAAAAATAAAAAATCAAGAATACAATCTTCAAAATAGTGTGCTAGGATGGCTAGCCGGAGGTAGAGCAGATATTAAATTATACTCAAATCATTGTGGAGTATTAGCCTACCATAGCGAAAGCTTGGATAATCAATTAAGGAAATTTTGGGAACTTGAAGAAATAGATACACAGAAAAGATATTTAACAGAGGATGAGAAAAATTGTGAATATCATTTTAGCAAAAATTTCAAAATTTCAAAAGATAACAAGTTTTCCGTAGCATTGCCATTAAAAATTAATCCATTTCTACTAGGTAACTCGGAGTTAATAGCAAAACGGCGATTTTTTGCTTTAGAAAGGAAATTAGATAAAGATACACAATTAAAAGTACAATACAAAGAGTTTATGGACCAATATTTAAGCTTGGGCCACATGGAATTAATAAATACTGCCAATCAATTAAAACATAAATATTTTCTACCACATCATTGTGTGTTTCGGCCAGAAAGTAGCTCAACCAAATTACGTGTGGTTTTCGATGCGTCATGCAAAACAACAAATAATAATTCTCTCAATGAATTATTATATACAGGTCCAAGACTACAAGACGATATTTTTAACACATTGCCCAGATTAGAATTATGTGCAGCAGTGTTACTTACTGATCTGGTGAAGCAAGTTTTAAAAAGTCTAAAAGTTAAGTTTAACCAAGTTTTTTATTACACAGATTCCACCATAGTATTAAGCTGGCTACGTTTAGAGCCAGCTACTCTCAAAATATTTGTAGCCAACAGAGTCAGCCATATTCAGTCCAACAGCAAGGTCAAGGATTGGAATCATATAAAATCAGAGGAGAACCCTGCAGACATACTTTCCAGAGGAATAATGGGTAAGGAATTGTCTGAAAATAAATTTTGGTTTACAGGTCCGAAATTTTTAGAAGAAAATAACTTTAAAATAAAAGAAATTATGTTTGACGATGAAATCCAAGACATAAAAAACATTAAAAATTTCGGGGTAGTAATAAATAAAAATTTAATGTGGGAAAGAATAAACCACAATAATAATTTTAACCACCTTCAAAATATAATTGCTCAAATATATAAATTTACTCAAATTTGCAAGAAAAAGGAATCGAAACCTTGGGTACAGTACAGAAAAAAAGCTCTAGATATAATTGTAAAAAACATACAAAGCAAACACTTTAAAGCAGAAATTAAAAACCTAAAAAAAAATAAAGTAGTACCCTCGAATTCCAAGATAGCTACATTGTCTCCCTTCTTGGACAATGATGGTTTAATTCGAGTTGGAGGTAGAATAGAAAACAGTTTGCTTCCTTTTGAAGCAAAGCATCCTATTTTACTTCCATACGGAGATGAGCACCAGAATTGATGATAAAATGTCTTCACAGTAAACATCTACATGTAGGACCTCAAGGACTACTTGCAATTGTGAGGCTAAAATTCTGGCCATTGCGGGGTAAACAATTAACAACAAAAATCGTAAAGCAATGCTATAGGTGTTTTAAAGTAAATTCACGACCCCTAATACCCTGTTCCAATGATCCGAACGATTTAAATATAATAACTCCTGGTCATTTCATTATAGGCGAACCAATGGTAACAATTATTGATAATAATGACAATAAATGCTATCACGGGTTACGTGACCACTGGAAGGCAGTAGAAAAGAATACTCTAGAATTTTGGAAAATATGGTCCAATGAGTATTTATGTGAATTGCAAAAAAGGTTTAAGTGGAAAAACCAAGCAGAAAATATTAAAAAAGACACACTTGTACTTCTAAAAGAAGAAAACGTTTCTCCAATGAATTGGAGGAGGGGAAGAATCGAGAAGGCGATTCTCGGTAAAGACGGAAAATGTAGAGTAGTAGACGTACGTACCAGCAATGGCATATCGACCAGAGCGATACACAATGTTTGTCCGTTTCCTACAGAAGAAAAAATTATTAAAGAAGAAACCGTAAACTTAAAGGAAAAAGATGTACAAAATAAAAATAGATAATCACATAGAATAAAAAATAAAAACTGTTTGTTAACAATTCTCTCTTTTTTGTTAATTTTGCTCAATATTAGCACACAAAATATTTTTGTAGAAAAATTTAAAGATAAGTCAGGAATTTTATTTGAGTCGCGGGGAACAATCGGATTAACCAAGACATCGTGGGATATAATAGTCCACGTAAATTTGAATGACTATTGGCACTACAAAAACATCGTTGATGAAGGCAGCGTTGCAGAAAGTGAATCGCCCCGCAGATGAATTCTACTATTCGGACACCATTAGACAATTAGAAGCGAAGTTTATAAGGATAGAAAGAAGGGATAAAATTATCCTACTAAATAAATCAGCGACGTTTAAAAAACTGAGAAGATCAGCTCCGTTATCATTTATGGGAAGCCTGATGCATGCCCTGTATGGAGTAATGGATGAAGAACATGCTGAGGAACTATCAGAAAAGGTTGAAAGAAGCTACCAAAATGAAAAATACTTGGCTGAACTTTTTAAAAACCAGTTTTCGATTGAAGATATGACTGTAGATGTAATGAGGCATCAAAATGAAATTATTTGGAACAATTTCAAATTATTGAACAATTCCATTTATATGTTCAAAGTTGCAATTAATAAGAACATAGATCAAAATAAAATGACAAATGTGGTAACATCGGCCTTAGTGGCTATGTCATCATATGAAGAGCTGCAACAAGATATTATAGGAATAATTTGGAATTCAAAAGGAAAATTCCTAGAAAATTTATTACCGCTACATAAATTTCAAGAGCAGATTAAGTAAATTAAAACTCACCTCAATCAGCATTTAATGCTTCCAGATATCGACCCAATCGAACTGGCCAAAATAGCAAAAATAACAACTCGTACAACGGAAGAGATGTTAATATTTGAAATAAAAATTCCGTTAATGAACAAAAATAACTTGCAATTATACTCTGTATTGACATACCCAATTAGTCATTCAGAATATTTTGTAAAAATCCAAACTACGCTCAAGCACATTATAATCGACGACAATCAATGTACTATGGTCTTGCTGATAACAATTTCGACCATTGCGAAAAAATGAAAAAATTAATTTTATGTTCACAAATACATCCACTGTACAACATCGGAAAAGATGCGGAGTGTGAAATACAGCTATTCATAAACAAAAAAGAATTATCTACAGATTGCGCACTAACCATCTTACCTCGAACCAATTATTGGAGTCAGATGCATTCGGAAAATACATGGTTATTTTCAATTGCTGATAAAGTTTCGGCTGACATCATTTGCGACAACCAAACATCAAGCGTAAACTTACATGAGCAAGGTATTTTACGTTTAAAACCGAATTGCCATTTGAAAGCGGAGCATGTCAATATATGGGCTTACAATACGTACACAACAATTGCAGACTACCGAATACCAATAGTGAATTTGACCCAACAATTACCAGGTTTTGAGAAACTACAAATAAAAGGGGAAATGCAGACGTTTAAAATAGGAAACATTCCAAGGTCGCGAGGTCTAATGGGGTTTCCGATCGATTTCGAATTTCATCATCTTATGCACTACACATCAAACGCCGGATCCTGGGCAATAATCATCATAATCATCATAGTCATCATACTGATAGCAAGGAAAATGTGGAGAATATCGTTAACACATATACCTAATATGATTGTTCTTCCGCGTTTAGCTTAGAAATAATAACATTATGGTATTTATGTGTCAGTAACTAAATAATGTATAAGATTAAAAAAGGGCACAAAATGTACATATATAGATATCAATTATAACAAAAAAAAAAAAAAAACAAAAAAAAAAAAAAATAATTTAAATTTAACGGTTTAAAATTATATATAATCAGATACATTTTTAGAAGACTAAGCCTTTTAACGCGGGCAATATGTTTAGTTTTCCGAAACGATAAGCCAGTAATTAAAATGTATGGCCATAAATTCATATGCTGTATGACATTTATAGGCACAAGGCAATAGAAATTAAAGTACAAACAGATGTCCATATACACATATTCATGATATGGATATTGATACTTGATGCCTTTACAACAACATAAGGGTTGTTGCATATGCATCTATGTATACTGATGTTCTTATCATGAATATGTAAAGCAATAAAACTAAAACATAAGATAAGATTATCTCTTCGTGGGTAATCTTCTAATGTAAAATATTTAACATACTTATGTACACATATGCATGCATGTAAATTTTCATATTACAAATTTATATAAATAAACGCTCCACAGATTGTGGAGCCAGTTATACTTTAAACCTAGTCAAGTGAAGTTTAATTTTAAATTTGCTCCCGCCCTAAACACACATACTATATCTATAAAATATGTACATACGAAGATTTATTTACATTCATATGTATATGTTACATTTATATATTGTTGTATATTGTATTGTACAATGCATGTTATACAATTTAGTATACTCATGCAAACATATATAACAAATTAAACTACTACTATACTTATATATGTGTACGTATTTAAAACACCACATTGTTGCGTATATATGGTATGTCCTCCTCTTCCATTCGCCCTGGGCCAGGTGCATTATATACATAGGCGTTTAGTCGTAGTAATATATAACACATAAATAAAAATCTAGTCATTTATATTGGGAGTATGCATTAATTCGTGGTTTTTTTTTCGAAAATTAAGACTTTGTTGTGAAAAAATGGTCTTGATCAACTCCTAATACTTTTGCAAGTTCTTCTTGCGTCTGGCATGCATCTGCGTTGAGCAATGTCTCCAATCCTTCGTCTTGAAATTTTTTTGCCTGTCCGTCGTCTAAGTCGAAATTGCCACTTTTAAACCGTGCAAACCACTTTTGGTACGTTCGTTCGGCTAAAGCATGGTCCCCATAAACGTCCACTAAAATATGATGGCTTTCGGTAGCACTTTTCTTCATGTTAAAATAATGATGAAGAACTCCCCGCAAAAACACTTTTTCTGGTACAAATTTCGACATTTTCAAATGAATGAAACAAATTGTTGTATACGCTAAAACAAATGACATCTACTGAAAACGACGCGAAATGACAGTACCTTTGAAATGAGTATAGCCCCAGATGAACACGACGCGAAATAATACTAGAGAGCCCTCTCATAGAAAACCCCACGAATTAATGCATCCGTGTACACCCAATATATATGTATATATATGATATAAATATATATACCTATGCATGCATGCTTCTTTTCTTCGATGATATTTGTGTTTTTATACATATTTTTATATAAATATAGCCTATGACGAAATAATATACAGGTGAAGTAAGTAGAGTAGAAAGAGACTTTGACACTGCCTTAGCTCAACGTTGTATTTTCGAATTTGAAGAAAAAGGGGAGGAAAGAATCAAAAATTGGGAATTTCAGGGGTATTTATATAAATATTGAAAATAATAAATTATATTTTGAAAAATTTATATGTAAGTATGTATTTAAACATTATTTACATATATAATTGGCGCTTCATAACTGCTGAAGTGTTTTTCAGCCGAGCTCCTCTTCCTATTTATGATCTGCGTCTTGATGTTTTCCCAACATATGCAGAGACCTAGACTTAATTCTAAACTACCTCGAAAACATCTGACAAATTTGTATGAGAAGCTTTTATTTCATTGAAGGGCGTGACATTCCCAGCCGAATGACGACCGCAATTAGAAAAGATTAAGTAAATTTTTTTAAATGCATTTTCAATAATTTTGAATGTTGGTCAGGCCAGAATTAAAACCCAGTGATAGTCTGGACTGCCCTGAATCCGAGATCGATCATGGAAGGTCGCGGCTATATTTGCCTCTTACACTAAACAGCTACAGATTTACCCACCAGCTGCTATAGATTACATAGAAAATAGAGAAGGAAATTACTTATTTATTTAAAGTAATTAGTTCTTGATGCAGAAATAAGACTTGGAAGATAAAAGCTGGTGGAATGAGTATTAAAATCTTTGCTCAAACATTGGTTTTGCGCGAACACAATAAAGGGGCCTAGATGAACTTAAAGGGATGATAAGACCTCTAATCAATTCAGTTTGAAATAATCTTCAAACATCTATTTACGACCATACGCGGTAAATAACAATTAACTTCCAACCAATAGATCTAAAGCAATATCAAGGTAACTATAAAATTATATTAAACTAAACAAAATCGCTGATCACCGATAGGTCAATAACAAATTTTCCCTTTCGCTGAAAACGCGACACTGGCCAATTATAAAATGCTAATAAATCCATTTGTTGTGAGTTTGTATTTAATAAAATGTATATTATATTCAGTTCTTAACGCATTATATTGTCCCTACTATAATTTTTTAAACAAAAAGTTTAAATAAAATCTTATTTACAACGGAATGTCGTTAAAACAAACATTGAAATACCTCCAATAATGCCTACTCTCCTCAGTGAACAAAAACTTTAAATTCTCCCTTTGTTCTATGATTTTTATTTAAATATGGGAATATAATTCTATAAAAGCTTGCTAAGGCAGCATGTGGGAAAGGGACAATTGCTTACTTACTTCACCTGTATATTATTTCATCATGAATATAGCCTACTTTACCATTTTCTTTTCCAATATTACAAGCTATCTGTGTTAATTGCTGAAGTTCTGTTACAGTTTTAATAATTTTCTAGGATTATTAAATTGCATTTCCGACAAATATTAGAACAGCGGTGCAACTTCGACTTCGTTTGTGGACTGCCTGCTTTTATACAATACAATACAATGGAAAGAGATTGAATGCACATTGAATTACAAACTATGCTATTAAAAACTGCACGTAATGAAATTTTAACTCATATGCCATACATATGTGCATATGTACATATGTATGTGCATTTATTTCTAAAATATCAGTAAAAATAATACCTAATTTCATAATTATCTTAATTGTTTACTTAGGTATGTAGTTATTTATTTAGGTTTTGTACAATAAGCAGAATTTTTTGCATGTCCACATATACAATATGCTGTCCATTATTTACCAAACTGTTTCTTTTAGCAACGCCCCCTAATTGCTAAGTTTATATTTATACCCTAAAAGAAAATATTAGACCAAAATCAGCTTTTAATATTCGAGGAATTATTCAATTTTTTACAATTATTTTATTTCTCTTGAAAACGTATACGCGCTGCAAAAAAAAAAATCAGCTTGGTATATAACAGACATGCTAAAATACATATGTACGCACATATGGATGTTAACTGAAGCTCAAAATGGGTCAACTAAACATGCTTGCAACTAACCAACTAAAACTTTCTTTGTGAAATCTGTGGAAATTTGGTGACTGCTTCATGTATTTGCTCTGCTCTGTTGTTGTCACGGCTTGCAGTTCTAGCCAGAGAGGCATATCTAGTTACTTAGGTTATTATTTCTCATTTAAGGACGCTATAATAATAGGTCCATGATTATATTGTAGGAAAGTTAGTAGATAAAATGGAAATTTCTCATTACAAGTTCGATATTTTGCGTACGGTGTATGTGTAGCAGGATTTCAGTTATTAATGTCTAGTTTATAACTTAAAATGAAAAAAGAGAAATAGCAGCTTTTTAAATTTAAATTAAACTTTGCCCTTGATTCTCCACATTTCCCATATAAACAACAAGGATTTTTTTCACTCTTCTCATTATTTCATTTATGTCGTGAAGAATACAATTTACAGCATTACATTCTACATTTTCTTGTAGAAAATATCTACATATGTATTGTACAAGTTAACACGAATGGGCGAATGCACCAGATGTTGGCGAAGAACAGATAATCCAGCGTACCATACCTGGAATATATTCTACCTTATGGTCGCGTTCTAAACTTTCTAGTAGATACCTGGGCAAATAAATATTTGATTGCATCGGGACCAAAACCATTTCGTTAGAAATGACATTTGATGTAGCATCTGTGGCCGGCACCAAGGTCAATGAAGGATAAGGCTCAACTTAGGCTATTTGAAATCGTGGATGAATCCACTGGGTTTGATTTTTCGTATTACCGAATTAAGTGGTTTTTGTGGTATAATTGGTGATGACACATTAAGAAAATTAAGCACGGAAATCGAAAGGAAAGAGGTAACTAAAATATTCCACTTAATGAGTGCATATCATGTAATGAGAAAGACAAATTAAGGAATTGCTACCAATTTGGGTAGTGCCGAAAAAACCAAAGGTAAATGAAGAAAAACAACACCGCTTGGTGATTGATTATAAGATACTGAACCCGGTAACAATAGTCGACACATATCATCTGCCTTATGTATACTCGATGCTTTGCAACCTCGGACAAGCTAGGTACTATACTACAATCATCATAACGGCAGGATTTCAACAAATACTCATGAAATCCTCAGAAATACCTAAGACGGCTTTCTCGACCATGAATGGCAAGTACGAACTTTGGAGGTTACAATTTGGCCTTAAGAATGGCCCCGAAATTTTTCAGCGAATGATCGATGTCATACTAAAACAGTATATTGGAAAAATTTGCTACGTTTACATCAATTACATCATTGTATTTGGTAAAGACAAGGACAACTTAATGTTGCTCGACGTTTTGAGGCAAATCTTAAAGTTAATTTAGAAAAAACTTGATTTTTCAAAACAGAGGTTGAATTTCTCGGATACAACATTACACCGAAAGGAATGTGAGCGGATTCTATAAAGGTGGATGCCGTAAAGCGAATTTCTGAGGTCATATTTGTATGGCACAAAGAAAACCAAAATATACGCAGATCATCAGCCTCTAACATTTTCCCTGAGATGCAGAAAATACAGTGCTAAACTGAAGCGCTGGAAATCTCGAATTGATGGCTATAACTGTGGAGTTATATACAAGCCAGGTAAATAAAACGTGGTTGCTGACACTCTTTCTCGCCTGAAAACGGAACAAAACACCCTCACTTAGTCTGTTGTGGCTCAACTATCATCAGCATCGGAGGGTGGTCCTACGTTAAACTCTGCAAATGTGATCGGGTCAGAGACTGACACTGCCACCGAATGCACTATGCTCTCAGCTCAGTAGGATAATTCTGACCTCATTCCACATGTGGAAGTTCGTATCAATGATTTAGAAGCCAACTGATTTTTTGGGAAGGAGATAATCCTTGATGCCTTGAAGAACCTCATCAAGGCTACCGTGCACTGAACGCAATCCTGAGAGAATGCCTTCATCCAAGCGTAATAAACGGTATTAAAATTACTGCCACAAAAGGATTATATGTATATACTATTTCCTGAGATATCGAGTGAGGATAATACAAAGGATTTTGGAAGATGTAACTGTCGGGGGCAGGGTATTCGAAATTATTGAGAACGAACACAAAAGAACTCATGAAAATGGGCTTCATACATTTGAATAGTATTATTTTCCGGCAATGTGGAATTAAATAAATTTGATAGACATCAATCCGATCCTTTCTTCAAGCCAACCCCGATTCCAAGCTATCCTTGCGATATTGTGCATATCGACACATTTGAGATCGAAAACGACGGAAGGCGATACTAATACAAAAAATTAAATTCATGAAATCCTGATAAACCTTATGCCTCCCGAACTCCACCCACTGGCTGAAGTATTAGGTGTAGTAAAAATAAACCCATTATTTTTTCCAATAGATGGTGTTATTTATCTGTATCTCGCGTTGTATAAGTTCAATCGGGTTCCGCTAGCTGGCATTAAAAAGATGCCAAAAAAAAGCTTTTCTGAAAGTTTTGTGTTGGTTGATTCAGTTTTGTTTGAGCGTGTGTCAAAGATGGACACTAGCGAAGAGAAAATACACTATATTTTACAGCTTTTTTATAAGGGCGAAAATGCAAGCCAGACGGCTAAAACTGTGAATAGCGTTTATGGTCCTGATACTGTTACAGTCCATAGAGCACAATTTCGCTTTCATTCTGGTAATTTTGATGTAAAAGATGCCTCACGGCGCGGTAGGAAAACTGTCGATAAAATCATGGACATTGTCGAGTTCGACCGTCATGTCATCAAGCACTGTTTCGATTGCCCAAGAGTTAAAAATTACACAAAAAACCGTTTGGAACCATTTGAATAAGGCTGGATACGAAAAGAAAAAATTTAAGCCTTCAATTTCATGCAAAAATTATGGATTTCTTTTTACTTTCGTACTGACATTCGGAAGGCTCAAGTTTATATCCCGGTGCCACCAACATCTAAAAGTTATGGAAAATTAATTTAAATAAAAAATTAAGTTAAATTTTCTAATTGTACTCGTCCTTCAGTCCTCTCTCGACGAACGAAAACCAAGCTCTACAAGTCACTCATTATACCGGTCCTACTATATGGCGCAGAAGCGTAGACGATGTCAACATCTGATGAGTCGGCTCTAGGAGTCTTCGAGAGGAAAGTTCTGCATTGGCAACGGCGAATACCGCAGACGATGGAACGATGAGCTGTACGAGCTATACGACGATATTGACATAGTTCAGCGAATGAAGAGACAGCGGCTACGCTGGCTAGGCCATGCCGTCCGAATGGATTAAAACACTCCGAATGCATCTGACTCCAATAATTGGTTCGAGGTAAGATGGTTAGTGCGCAATCTGCAGATAATTCTTTTTTGTTTATGAATAGCTGTATTTCACACTCCGCATCCTTTCCGATGTTGTACAGTGGATGTATTTGTGAACATAAAATTAATTTTTTCATTTTTTCACAATGGTCGAAATTGTTATCAGCAAGACCATAGTACATTGATTTCTTGTCGTCGATTACAATGTGCTTGAACGTAGTTTGGATTTTTACAAAATATTCTGAATGACTAATTGGGTATGTCAATACAGAGTATAATTGCAAGTTATTTTTGTTCATTAACGGAATTTTTATTTCAAATATTAACATCTCTTCCGTTGTACGAGTTGTTATTTTTGCTATTTTGGCCAGTTCGATTGGGTCGATATCTGGAAGCATTAACTGCTGATTGAGGTGAGTTTTAATTAACTTAATCTGCTCTTGAAATTTATGTAGCGGTAATAAATTTTCTAGGAATTTTCCTTTTGAATTCCAAATCATTCCTATAATATCTTGTTGCAGCTCTTCATATGATGACATAGCCACTAAGGCCGATGTTACCACATTTGCCATTATATTTTGATGTATGTTCTTATTAATTGCATCTTTGAACATATAAATGGAATTGTTCAATAATTTGAAATTGTTCCAAATAATTTCATTTTGATGCCTCATTACATCTACAGTCATATCTTCAATCGAAGACTGGTTTTTAAAAAGTTCAGCCAAGTATTTTTCATTTTGGTAGCTTCTTTCAACCTTCTCTGATAGTTCCTCAGCATGTTCTTCATCCATTACTCCATACAGGGCATGCATCAGGCTTCCCATAAATGATAACGGAGCTGATCTTCTCAGTTTTTTAAACGTCGCTGATTTATTTAGTAGGATAATTTTATCCCTTCTTTCTATCCTTATAAACTTCGCTTCTAATTGTCTAATGGTGTCCGAATAGTAGAATTCATCTGCGGGGCGCTTCACCTTCTGCAACGCTGCCTTAGCTTCATCAACGGTGTTTTTGTATCGCCAATAGTCATTCAAATTTACGTGGACTATTATATCCCACGATGTCTTGGTTAATCCGATTGTTCCCCGCGACTCAAATAAAATTCCTGACTTATCTTTAAATTTTTCTACAAAAATATTTTGTGTGCTAATACTGGGCAAAATTAACAAAAAAGAGAGAATTGTTAACAAACAGTTTTTATTTTTTATTCTATGTGATTGTCTATTTTTATTTTGTACATCTTTTTCCTTTAAATTTACGGTTTCTTCTTTAATAATTTTTTCTTCTGTAGGAAACGGACAAACATTGTGTATCGCTCTGGTCGATATGCCATTGCTGGTACGTACGTCTACTACTCTACATTTTCCGTCTTTACCGAGAATCGCCTTCTCGATTCTTCCCCTCCTCCAATTCATTGGAGAAACGTTTTCTTCTTTTAGAAGTACAAGTGTGTCTTTTTTAATATTTTCTGCTTGGTTTTTCCACTTAAACCTTTTTTGCAATTCACATAAATACTCATTGGACCATATTTTCCAAAATTCTAGAGTATTCTTTTCTACTGCCTTCCAGTGGTCACGTAACCCGTGATAGCATTTATTGTCATTATTATCAATAATTGTTACCATTGGTTCGCCTATAATGAAATGACCAGGAGTTATTATATTTAAATCGTTCGGATCATTGGAACAGGGTATTAGGGGTCGTGAATTTACTTTAAAACGCTTTTTTACGATTTTTGGTGTTAATTGTTTACCCCGCAATGGCCAGAATTTTAGCCTCACAATTGCAAGTAGTCCTTGAGGTCCTACATGTAGATGTTTACTGTGAAGACATTTTATCATCAATTCTGTGTGCTCATCTCCGTATGGAAGTAAAATAGGATGCTCTGCTTCAAAAGGAAGCGAACTGTTTTCTATTCTACCTCCAACTCTTTTAATGTTGTTTATGTTTGGGATTTCATCGTCAAACATAATTTCTTTTATTTTAAAGTTATTTTCTTCTAAAAATTTCGGACCTGTAAACCAAAATTTATTTTCAGACAATTCCTTACCCATTATTCCTCTGGAAAGTATGTCTGCAGGATTTTCCTCTGATTTTATATGATTCCAATCCTTGACCTTGCTGTTGGACTGAATATGGCTGACTCTGTTGGCTACAAATATTTTGAGAGTAGCTGGCTCTAAACGTAGCCAGCTTAATACTATGGTGGAATCTGTGTAATAAAAAACTTGGTTAAACTTAACTTTTAGACTTTTTATATCTTTATCTAATTTCCTTTCTAAAGCAAAAAATCGCCGTTTTGCTATTAACTCCGAATTACCTAGTTGAAGTGGATTAATTTTAAATGGCAATGCTACGGAAAACTTGTTATCTTTTGAAATTTTGAAATTTTTGTTAAAATGATATTCACAATTTTTCTCATCCTCTGTTAAAACTCTTTTCTGTGTATCTATTGCTTCAAGTTCCCAAAATTTCCTTAATTGATTATCCAAGCTTTCGCTATGGTAGGCTAATACTCCACAATGATTTGAGTATAATTTAATATCTGCTCTACCTCCGGCTAGCCATCCTAGCACACTATTTTGAAGATTGTATTCTTGATTTTTTATTTTTATTTGACCACTCTTCAATAAAGAGTGATAAATTTCTGCTCCAAGTAATATATCAATTTTGCTTGGTATATCAAATTCTGGATCAGCTAATTTTATTTTTGTAGGAATTTCTCCACGTTCTATTTTAGTAGATGGCAATGGTGAAATAATTTTTTCCACTACTAATGCTTCAATGTGTGTTTCATATTCGGATACTTTCGACTTTATTTCAATTATTATCCGCTCCTGTGCTTTAGATATGTTTTGCCCAATACCTTCTATAATGCTTTTTTTATTTTCTCCTTTTTTTTAGTCTATTTTTTAATTGCTTTGTTACTAAATTTACTTGCGATCCATTATCTATTAATGCCCTTGCATTAATGAATTTCCCTTCAAAATCCTTTATTTTAATTACGGCTGTTGATAAAAGGGTATATTTGTTTTCTTTTAAATTTACACTGCTCACTGTGCTAGCCACTGCATTTATATCTTTATGGAGTAACCAATGATGCTCCAAATTGCAAAACCGACAGTTTATGTAGCTGCAGTTTTTAAACACATGCCCACCGTTTAGACATTTTTTACAAATATTTTTGTTTTTTATTATATTCCATCTTTCTTTTATGGATAAACCTTGAAATTTCTTACACTGATTTAAATAGTGCTGCATTCCGCAGTTCATAATACAATTTGGTGCTACTGAAATATTACCTTTTTTTGAATATTTACAGCTTTTTGTATTCTGTATTCACTTTGTTTTGCTTCTAATGCAAAAAATTCTTTTCCGAGAAATTGTGTTAATGAATCTAGCCTCGGTAATTCTTTGGAGTCTTTTAAAGAAGATTCATATTTTGTTCTGAGAGAGTCGTCAAGTTTTCTCACAAGCAGAAAATTCAGTAACGCTTGAAGTATTTCTTCTAACGATAAATTTGTCGCCTTTAGAGCTTGAATACTTTCTTCGATAACTTCTTTTAATTTTTTCACACTAGCAGCTGTGGAATTTGTAAAGGGAGCATCTACTAAATTTTTGAAATAAATGTTTGTTAAAGCTCGCTTATTATCAAAGTTGATTTTTAGCAAATTCCATGCGACTGAGTAATTTTCTTCCGAAGATGGAAGATTTTCAATTAATGTGGACGCATATCCTTTTAATTTTGATTTTAAAATGCACATTTTTTGCACTGTGGATATATTTTCAGAATCCACTAATTCATGAAATAGTTCCTTGAACATATTCCATTTAGTATAGTCCCCTTCGAAACAAGGAATATCAATTTGTGGAAGATTGAGGGGTCTTCCTCTTATTTTTTCTTCCACTTTATATTCATTTTTACTTTTATTTGGCATTGAGTTTAAGTTTTTCCTCAATTGCCTAAATTTACTTGTTAGTCCATCTTCTGCATGAACTTCAATATATTTTAAAAACAATTCTTTCGCCAGATCTGAACACTTATTTACTTCTTCTAGATTCCCTGTTCCAGCAAGAAGAGCTTCAAAGTTTTCTTCCAAATCACTTACGGCGAATTCGAATTTTATTTGGAGAACAGAATTCTTATTTTCACTATCCTTCATAGTTAACTTTTCAATATTTTTTATTTGCAGGGATTTTAACATCCCCTGACTCAATTTAATTAGCTCCCTAACTTTTGGAGCATATTTTTCCGTATAATACGGGTTCCGTGACATTGTTGCCGACGGTTGCCCTAATTCCCGATCATTACTTTCCAGCTGGTGGGACAGGTGAGTTATACGTTTTTCCCAGTCGTTAACCTGTTCCCTGGTGACTGGAGTTGCTTTGAGGCTTACTAACGCGTTATGTAAGCTCTCAATTTCACTTCCAATGGCCTGCTGTTCGAAAATTACTTGTTCCATTTTTAGAAAATTTTTTTTTTTAATTTTTAGCAATAATTATTATTATTTTACTTTTTTATTTTTTTTATTTTAAGTTGTTAATAATTAAAAATATTTTTATTGTTATTTTTTTAAATTTTTATTTTCAAAATATTAAAAATATTTTTTACCAGGGGTCACCAAATGTTGAGGCGGGAATTATAGTAAAATGAAGACTTCACTATTACTAGGTTTAAGTATAACTGACTCCACAATCTGTGGAGCGTTTATTTATATAAATTTGTAATATGAATATTTACATGCATGCATATGTGTACATAAGTATGTTAAATATTTTACATTAGAAGATTACCCACGAATAGATAATCTTATCTTATGTTTTAGTTTTATTGCTCATGATAAGAACATCAGTATACATAGATGCATATGTGTACTTAAGTATGTTAAATATTTTACATTAGAAGATTACCCACGAATGGATAATCTTATCTTATGTTTTAGTTTTATTGCTTTACACATTCATGATAAGAACATTAGTATACATAGATGCATATGCAACAACCCTTATGTTGTTGTAAAGGCATCAAGTGTCAATATTCATATCATGAATATGTGTATATGGACATCTGTTTGTACTTTAATTTTTATTGCCTTGTGCCTATAAATGTCATACAGCATTTGAATTTATGGCCATACATTTTAATTGCTGGCTTATCGTTTCGGAAAACTAAACAGTAATGTTCTTGAACTAATCGATGGAGCTGTTGTAGGGACTCAGACTCACGCACATGCAACACACGAGGCTGTATAACTTGATTTCGATTCAATTGCCCATATACAACCCGACCTAATTCTGTATCTATAGCTATTGGCTGATTTGGTCCGGCGTTGACTGTCTTCTTTGCCATTCCGAGAAACTTTTATTCAAACCTATTAGAACGATTTGCTAAACATTTGTGTAGCTCTCCAATGGCAACGAAATAAAGTTGTATGTTAAATGATTTCGTTGGCAAATTTAATGATTTTGGCACCGGCAAAGTTATTGGCAAAATCTTAAATAAGCTTGTTTGTTTGATCGATGAACAATTTAACACTCGTTCTGGACACGCAACAATTCAAGATGCATCCAATAGCAATTATACATTGTTTTCGCTGACGACAATTACTCAAACCATGGCCTTTACGTAAACATCCGAAGCAAAAATGGCTGTTTTTGACGAAACTCCATTTAGCTTGAAAATCGTTTGACAAAAATTGACTACAATAACCAATTTGTGATTTTGACCACATTTTACATAAACTAATTTTGCTTCAGGCTGTACAAGACGGGACGTGTAGCATTTGTGCCTATTGCATTCTGCCGGGTTACTGTTTTCGGCTGCGCTGCCGACGTTTACTGCATGACGTTACCTTGTATTGCATGGAGAGACACCTCTGACACTCCTATAAGGAAATATATTTAACAATTTCACTAAGGCATTCCCCAAAATGTTCCACTGTTGGAAACGGCTGCTCGTTGGCTCCACTAATATTGCTTCGACGCAGTCTACTTTCCTACTAAACACTCTAACAGCGTGGGATTCATCAGGTGATAAGCACACCTGACATACTTGAAAAATGCGACGATGTCAGAAAGGACACGATTGGAAAATTCGAGATTTTTTTTTCATTTAGAGGCGGAAATGCTTGCACCTTTTGAAGTTGGGCTTTAATTAGCAATTCAGGTCGACCAAAATTGAACTCTAACTCGGGATAAATTAATAACGACGTGACTGCTCTTTCAGCAGCACCTTGTAGTGCCTTATGTAGACGCATAGAGTTTTGCTTATAGTTAAACTGAAATTCCCGTATCGTGCCATTATAATTTGCTAAAAATAATGGCCTATTTTCTGAAAACCATCGAAATTTGGAAAAAGGCTGGCGGCGGATTTATCCATAAAAGCTAAAGATGCTTTATATACGTTGGTGTTTCTAATGTACGGTGAGGCAAATATGTTGACGAAACCGGCGGCTGTGTTGGTATGTGCGTTGGCGTTGGCGACTGCGATTGCGCAGACGGCGGCGGCTGCAGCGGCGATTCGTTGTCAGCATCGTTGGCGTAGCTGCTGACTGCAACTGTTTGTCTGTTGCTAACTGCATTATTACGGAGCTCCATAAAACACTCACGAAATGATGCAATTGTCGATACCAATAACGCGATCTGGTCCACAGGAACATTAAATGAATGACTTTCAGAAGCACCCACTCCATATCGCTTGTAGCTGCTGGCTAGCCTCTTTGCTGGGGGTCTTGTAAGAATCGCAATTCGTTATGAGAAAGCAAATTTGTAAACAAAGTTTGACGACAATACCAAATTAAATATTGTAAATCTCGACCAAATTTACAAATATGTACATATGTTTATTTGATAATTAAATTTGACCAGGTAAAGACGCGTTTTATGTTTTCTCATTTGACGACGAATGAACTAGCATTCTAAGAATTTGAATTGCTTCCATAGAGAAATACACGTACAGTGGCGGACTAAAGTCTATATACGACCCCTTTTTTTGGAATACCTACCGTCCCATAGTTTTTACAGGAAAAGTATTGATGTAGTCTTGCTTTGAATTTAATTGTAAGACAAAACCGAAAATTTCATATTTGTTCAACATTAACTTTCAATGTTATTAACAAGAAACTCAAAAAAGCCGTTGACAAAAGTGAACATACGTTTCATTAATTTGTTTCGTTTATTACTTCAGCTATTGTTTTCAGCGGTCAAGTACCGTTTTTTTTTTCTTTCTATACTTTTCTTGGTATTTGGCTTTATCTTTATTGTTTTCCATCATTTGAAAAAAGAAATACAATCGCGAAAATGTCGTCAGGAACGGAAATCCCGGTGGCTGTGCAAAAATTGATTATAAAACACAGAAATGATAAGAAAACGTTCGGCAAAATAGCTAAATTGTTAAATTTAAGAAAAGCGACGGTGCAAACAATTTATAAAAACTTGCAGAATCGGGCTCGTTCGAGAGTAAGCCGTGAAGTGGCCGTCCAAAGAAGCTTACCCATAGGGACATCTCTTTCATCCGTAATAAAGTAAGCCAAAATTCCAAGGTACATGCTACCAATTTGGCCCAGAAGCTAGCGAAATGATCCCAAATTGTTGTGCACTTACGCACAATAACAAGAACTCTTAACAACGAAGGATTCTACAGCAGAACTCCTCGCAAGAAGCCTCTCATAAGCGAGAAAAACCGCGCACATCGGTTGGAGTTCGCTAAAAAGCATCTAAAGAAGGATCATGAGTTCTGGAAAAGCGTGCTATTTACGGATGAGTCAAAATATAACATATTTGGATGCGATGGCAGAGCAAAAGTTTGGAGAAAACCCATTACTGCCATGGATCCCAGGCACCTTATTTCGACCTTAAAGCATGGTGGTGGGAGTCTCATGGATTGGAGAGCAGTTGCAGCGTCTGGGGTGGGTAAATTGGTCTTTATTGAAGGAAATATGGATCGCTTCGAGTATAAGACCATATTGGAAAATAATTTGAAGTTATCTGTGGACAAACTGTGCCTTGGCTCGAGCTGGATCTTTCTACAGGATAATGATCCTAAGCACACAGCGCAAATTGTAAAGGATTGGCTGCTGTATTATGCTCCGCGGCAGTTGCACTCATCACCACAAAGCCCGGAATTAAATATTACATAGCACGTATGGAAAATATTGGAGCGGAAAATTCGAAAACACCCTATAAGTAATTCATCAAAGCTCAGAGAGAAACTTCAAGAAGAGAGGCAAAACATTACAGGAGAAGAGCTGGAAAATTTGGTTTTTTTCAATGTTAGACGCTTGCAAGCGGTGATCGATGCGCATGGTGGCCCAACAAAATATTAACTTAGTTATTAAAATTAATATGGTTACCTAGAATAGCTAAGCAAAAAATCGTATGTTCACTTTTGTCAGTGCCATTTTTCCATTTTTTGTTAATAACTTTGAAAGTTAATGTTGAATAAATGAGAAATTTTAGTTTTTGTTATATACTTGAATTTAAAACAAAACTGCATCATTATTTTTTCTGTGAAAGCTATAGGACGGGTTGAATTCCCAAAAAATGGATCGTATGTAGACTTTAGTCCGCCACTGTACACATTTTTAAACTGTTATACAGAGTAACTGATCGAATTGAGCGACATGAGAGTAGTTTTAACTTGAATACCGCGTTTATATCGAGTTTTAAGTAAGTCGAATGATAAATACAAACCTTTCAAATAGATCACTCTTTGATCCACTACCAGAGAAAAAATAGCTTATCAAAGCAAAAGCCTCCTATGTACCGAAATTCAAGTAGTTCAAATAAGATATACAATTTTTTCGAATAATTCCCGGAGAGAAGAGCAAACTCCTACTAATATAAGCTGTGTATGTACCGAATTTCGAGTTAATCATACTAGAAATAAAATTTTTAATTTAAAATTTTTTAAGAGGTCAGCCCACTTCCCGAGGAGAAGAGTATAATTCCTGCTAATCTTAGTAAAAGACCACTTATGGTATGCACCGAATTTCAAGTAAATTGAACCATGAATAAAATTTTTTTGAATAGGTCAGCCTCTGGTTCACTTCCCAGCGAAAGGAGTATCTTATCTAAGCAACATCCTGCTATGAACCGAATTTCTAGTAAATCGATCCCTGAGTACCATTTTTTCGAATAATTCGGTACCTGGTCCATTTCCCGAGGAGAACTAATGTTGCTGTTAATCTAAACAAAAGCCTTAAATGTACCGAATTTCAAGTAAATTGAACCATGAATACTATTTTTGGAATAGGACAGTCCCTGGTTCACTTCCCGGAGAGAAGAGTGGTATACCTGCTAATCTAACTAAGCAAATAGAACCTATGTACCGAATTTTAAGTAAATCATTCGATAAAAATGATTTTTTCGAATAGGTCAGTTCCTGGTCCACTACACCGAGGGGAGTCTTTCTTTTAATTTTAGCAGAAGACCTGTATACCGAATTTCAAGATAATCCGACCATGAATACTATTTTTGGAATAGGACAGTCCCTGGTTCACTTCTCGGAGAGAAGAGTAGTATACCTGCTGGTCTTAGCAAATGTACCTAGTTTTAAGTAAATTATTCAATAAAATGAATTTTTCGTTTTTTTTGTGCCTTACTCACCTTCTGGAGAGAAGTGTAGTCCTTCTGTTAACTTAAACAAAAATACAGCTATGTATGTACCGAATGTAAAGTAATTCGATTGAATAGGTCAGTCAGGGGTCCACATCCCAAAGGAAAATAACGTCTTCCTGTTCAGCTTAGCAAAAAGCCACCCATGTACCAAATTTAAGGTAAATAAAGCCATAAATAAAATTTTGTTTGGTTAAGTCGGTCCCTGGTCCACTTACCTGCGGGAGATGAATAGTCTTCCTGTTAATCTAAGCCAAAAGTCACCTATGTGCCGAATTTCAAGTAAATCCAGCTATAAATCAACTTTTTTCGAGTAGGTTATTCCCTGGTCCACTTCCCGGAAAGAAGAAGGGTCTTCCTGTTAATCTAAGCAAAGAGCCACCTATGTACCGAATTTCAAGTAAATCTAGCTATAAATAAACCTTTTTACGAATAGGTTAGTCCCTGGTCCACTTCCCGGAAAAAAGAAGAGTCTTTCTGTTAATCTAAGCAAAAATCCACCTATGTACCAATTTGTTTCAAATAGATCAGGCCATAAATAAACTTTTTTTGAATAGGCCAGTACCTGTGTTGCGGCAGCGAAAAACGTCCGAAGGAATATCAACATAAATGAGTATAACAAACAAGCGGCTTATTGAGTCTTTACGATCAAAACAACAGCACAGTTTTAATATCTAAAATCAAATTATTTTAAATAAAGAACTATTTTAACAATTCAAAAGAGCTACTCTTCGGTTTCTTTCTTCAGACGTTCTGAACAAAAATTAATTGAAAAATTAAGTTTATGAAATGCTTATATGAACGCTTCGTAATAATTTGAAACTTTTTAACGAAATAAATTAAAGTCGTACTATACGTAAAAATTCAGTAATTTTTTCAAGTCAATCAAGGTTAACATAATTGTAAAATTTAAATATTTTAAATCTTAAGTTTAATCAGCAACATCACGCCCCCTTCGAATCGAACAAGATTCAAGAACTACATTTACCAGCTAATTTTGTAGCTGGCCTACGCAGAGTACCAGTAGTTGTTTTTATAATGGCTGAACGCACTTGACCATCTGGCGCCGGAAATATCTCTGTTACAATACCCCGCTTCAATTCTCCTTGACGCTCGTTTTCATCGCATACCAGCACCACGTCACCAATCTTGATAGGTTCTTCACGTTGGCACCATTTGCTCCCTTTTGTAAGGGTTGGAAGATATTCTAACACCCGCCTGCTCTAGTCAATAATTGATGTTTGAACGTCATTTGGACAACCAAAAATGAAATGATTTGGAGTTGCTGTCTATAGGCAGACAAGTCAACGGACGAGAATTTACCAGATTCTCCGCTTCTATAAATAAACTCTGTAGCTCTCTACTTGAGGTACCTTTGTCTTTAACGTAAAAGAAAGTGCTCTCTTTACGCAGTGCACTTCGACCAATCCTCTTTCTACCAACATCGAGTCCTCTTTGCTCTCTCCTACAAAATTTGTGCCTATTTGGCTTCGAATCCTAATGAGAACTCCACGTCTGTTTACAAAATTCTTAAGCATATTATAAAAGCATCCGCAAAAAAATCTCTAGCCAAATCTAAATGTATTGCCCGTACTGTAAGACATGTAAAAGGACAACCCCATCGTTTTTCTCGACGACGCCCCAAGGCTACGAAAAAATCCACACCTATGTTGTTGAAGACTGGAACAAAAGAAGTAAGTCGATTTCTAGATAATTGTCTCATAAGCAGTGGTTTTGGGTCGGCTTTTTTATTTTTACAATATTGACAATTTTTAGCAGCTGAGTTAACTATTCGACACAAGTTTGGAATCCAGAAAATCCTTCGAATATCACTTACGATTGATTCTGATGTTTATATTTCTCGTGATCCAGTCAGAGAATAACTGCTTGGTAAAATAATAGGTCTCTTCGTATTTAAGAGAACGCATTTCGCATTATCAATTCGGCCTGAAGGTCTCAAAACTCCCTCTTCACCAACCATTGGTGTTAGACTGAAAAAGTGGACTGTTCTTAGAAACAGTATCTCCATTCGACAAATCAGTTAGCTCATCAGGATATGTCCAGTTTAGGACAAGGCGGCAGATAAAATTTTCTATTTCATCTATGTACTACTCTACTAGTGTCAGTTGTAGACTTGAAATAGGATGCTTTCTTCCTTTCGTTATTTTTTTTACATTTACCATAAATTTCTGTACAGCTAATCTAACCCAAATCATAAACCTAAGTAATTTATAATAGTTAGAAACTTTTTCATAGTTTATTACTTTAGGATCAAGGTCGACGACAAATATGCTTTTTAATCGGCTCTCAATATCGTAAGACTGTTTAACACTATCGGAGAGGATTGGCCGAATCATTTTCGGCTCTTTTGAGAATTTTGACCCACTTATCCTTCCCCATATTTTGAATCAGACCAAAATGTTACGTTCTGTAGCTTTACGTTATGGCCACTTAATATAGTATCTTTTAGGCGAAGCTTTAATAGGGCTGCATCGTGATTTCCCAAAACAGCGAATACTACGCTTACGTTACCGTAAACAACTAAACGCCAGTACGCTACTGCGGCGTATATGAGTTCGCAAGCATCAACAAAGATGTGCAAGTCTATCTTGATAGTGTCCTTATGGAAATGCTCATGATAACAACGGGAAATTTTCAAATTTCTAGCCTGGTCTAAATCTTTATACCAATTGTACCACTTTGAAAAAATCTCCTCCGGTATTGGTGATTTCCAATCTAACTTCAAGCGCCATAAAGTTCTTAATTTAATTTTGGAATTTATGGTTAGTTTCGCAAGGTAGCCAAAAGGATCAAATATAGACATTGTAAGACCTCAGCTTTTGGCGGACGTCAAGCGCATGCAATGCATTCCCAGTACCTTTTCAGTCGACGATTCATTTAAATCAAAGTTCATCAATAAATCAATTTCATCATAAGCCCACAGCAATCCAGTTTCATATTGCGTACTAATTTGCTTAGTTGTTTCGAAAAGAATTGTTTGAGCCCTTTTATCGGCTTCGCTTATTACCGGCTGTAGTATATTGTCAATTGTCTATACGATAATACTCCGTCATTTGTTTTTGTATGTCCTTCATTGTGATTACGGCACAATCAATACGACATACTTCTCCATCAGGGCTTTCTTCATTAGAACCAAATAGTATACAGCCTAAATTAGGTCTGTGAATCAAAAAACATTCTTCAAGATTAATTTCATCTAACGGTCAAACTAAATTTATGTGTGACATGTGGCATGAATTATCATTTGATATTATGTATTTTGATTTAAAACTCTCGAAATTTAATGTCTGCGCTGGTAATTCAAGCTTTTTCGTGTACGTACGTTTCTCATTTGATAATTTGGTGTATTTCCCCTAACACCAGTAACTTCTAAATATAAATGTTGAGAAAGTTCACTTGTTTTTTACCTCCTATCCATCTAAGTGACAATAAATCCTGTGAATCTTTCAAATCGACAGCTTTGACAATACTTAACGATATCTTCGCACCATCATCGATATATGCCTTGACTTTGCATTTACTTCGGGGCACTTTTATTTCTATAGACAAAAATTTAAACAAAGTATTCTTATTAAATTTCCTTTCGGAAATGGTATGAACACTGCTGGTTTTATCTACCAGCTGTTTTCGAAAGTTTGTATATGTATTCGAAATTGGCTTTGAGTTGTACATTTGTAATCTTTTGTGGAATAACATGTGCTGCTATTGAAATAAACATTGCTATTTCTTGCAGACAATTAACAAAATTCCTCAGACTAGGATAAGATAAACTCAAGGAAAAAGCGTAGCGAGCCCATTCCTCCCGTTTGTTGATAGAAGGTTTATTCACCAATTCATCTAAAAGCGTCAGATTTGTAAAATATGCAGCAGCACCAGCATTCTCTAAAAAGGCTTACCGCTGCACTATATCGGTCAATTTTCCTCCGGAGATAGGTGGAAAGGCACGGGTTTTAGCTTTTTTATAGTTATTGATTGTGGCATAATTTTCGTTTGAGATTATTATTATATTTAAGAAATTACTGTAGGCAGAGGTTATGTTGGCAATAGATCGAGCGGTTGAAATATCGGCAGTGTTGACGTTGGCTAAGTTACCACTTTCTACATCGACGTTGGCAGAGAAAGTGTCGGCAGCGTTAGTACTGACAGAACTAGCAATAGCAGAAGTTGCCCTGGCATAGGCGGTATTGGCATGAATAACGTCGGCAGAATTGACGTTGGCAGAGCTGATACTGGCAAAATGGGGGTTGATAGAGGCTACGTCGACAGAATTGACGCTAAAATAGATTGTATGGCAATGGAATTCTCTCAATCTAACTTCTCTTTCTCAGACGCTGCTAATGAGCGTTGTAACTCTAAGAATTGCTTCTGCAAATTACTTATTGACTTATCTGTTTGTGAAGGCATGACGTCCATATCTCCCTCGCTGGCTGGTTCCATCTCAGTTCTTCCGTATGACGAATCCATCTGATTATTTGGTAATTGCTTTGGCGTATTCTGTATCTTGCTTCGAAGATTGTAGTGAATCATTGGATTTCTGTGTAGGTCAGTAGGTTGCGTTGAGATGAAGAATATTAAAAAATGTTGCGGCAGTGAAAAACGTCCGAAAGAATATCAACATAAGCGAGTATTACAAACAAGCGGCTTATTGAGCTTTTACAATCAAGTCAAAAGCATAGTTTTAATATCTAAAACCAAGTTATTTTAAAAAAATAACTATTTTATCAATTCAAGAGACTTGCTCTTCGATTTCTTTCTTCAAACGTTCTGTACAAAAATGAACGTATGGCCGAGCTTCATGCACAGATTACCAACTTGATGACAACAATGCAAAAGCAACAGGAAGAGTTTACACAGAGACTGACATCTGACGCGAAGGAAATCGATTTAGAATTATTTAAATCATTACCGAAATTTGAAGGCGATAAACCACAATACAGGTCATGGAGGTCACAAGTCTGGACATTCATGGAAGCTATTAAAGATTTTTACCAACATCCAAAATATTACAGTGCATTGGGAGTTGTCAGGACCAAAATTACTGGACCAGCCGCTGATGTTCCCACCAACCACAACACAAAGATGAATTTCTATTGGATAATCAATCACTAGATTATACACATATATATGCTGATCAACGTCCACTTTACGTTTTGCTAGACGAAATGAAGACACTAACACAAGGAAGGAAGACGTTAGAAGATTTTCATAGCGAGGTGTAAAAGGCATTAAATTTGACGCTATCTAAAATTGAGATGTCAAGAGACGCAATGCTGGCATGAAAGACTATGCTAATCAAGAAGCTGTGAGGACATTCATCCTTTGTTTAAATTCCAAATATACAAGTGGGACATTATACAGCCACAATTCGAGCAACTTTGAAGAAGCTTATGCAATAGCATCTACGATTCAGTACGAAAACCAAAATCATCAGTCTGACATGGAACCAACTTCATCGAGATTCAACAACAAATATCACGAATATAATCCACGATATGGTCCAAAGAATCATCCACATCGAGAAGAGAGATACCAAAATCAGTACAGACCGAACTCCAGTATGCAGAGAAATCAACATCACCAAGTAAAACAGCTACAACCATAACCTGCACCAATATCCATGGAAATGGATAACTCCAGTCAATACATGCAGACAACCAGGAATAATAACGCTGTAAGTACTCGTACTAATTATAATAATAAATATAAGAGAATTAGGGTAGACAGCCCGTAATATTGTTAGTGGACACAGGTTCTACTAATAATTATATAAACATTGAATGTAAGATAGGAAAATCAAAAAAAAAAAAAATAAAAGCTTTCAAAACAAAAACACTACATGGATATTCAGTTATAAAATCTAAAAAAAGTAATCACGATGTACGGACATCATTTAACGTTTTTTGAAATTAGTGAACTTAATGAATTTGATATGATTCTTGGAGAACAAGGATTACGCCAAATGAAGGCAGAAATAAATTTATTTGATTATAGTTTAAAGTATAAAATGAAAAAATCTATTTAAATAAAATATATGGAAAACATTACCTTTCACTACAAGAATACAGGCATCAATTAGGACCGTATCAGAAGATCCGATATGGACAAAGCAATATCCATACCCCATGTCTGATCACGATTTTGTCAGAAAAGAAATTGAAAAGTTATTAAATGATGGTATAATACAACCCAGTAGGAGTCCATTTAATTCACCTATATGGACAGTCGCAAAAAAGGGCACCGATGACAAAGGTAGACCCAATAGGCGAATGGTTGTTGATTTCCAAAAAATAAATGCTAATACAATTACTGACAGGTATCCTATCCCAAATGTCAACATGACTATTCAGAATTTAAGAAAGGCAAAGGTTATTTAAACAATAGATTTAGAGTCAGGTTTTCACCAGATATTAATTAAGAAAGTTGATCTAGAAAAGACAGCATTTTCTGTCAACAGTGCGAAGTATTAATTAGTTAGGATGCCATTCGGATTAAAAAATGCTCCATTCATTTTTCAACGATGCGTCGACGACATTCTTAGAGAATATAAAGGTAAATTCGCGTATGTTTATGTCGTCTATATAATATGTTAATATATTCTTCTACACCAGAATAACATATAGAACACCTTCGGATTATAATCAACGCTTTCCATAATGCAAATATGAAAATTTCTGACGAAAAATCATATTTCTTCCAAGATTCAGTCAAATACTTTGGACATATTATAAAACAAAATAGGATAACAGTAGATCCAAAAAAAATTTAAACAATAACAAATTACCCACAACCAAAAAATTTAAAAGAATTGAGATCTTTACTAGGACTTGCTAGTTATTAAAGACTTTGCAAAAACCATTAACTATTCATATAAGAGGAGAATTAGGTATGATAAAAAAGAATCAAAGTAATAAGATACTTGTGAACTTAGACACAGCAGCTGTAGAAGCTTTATAAAAAATAAAAAATGCATTACAAGAACAGGTTGAACTTTTCCAACCAGATTTCTCTAAACCTTTTAGTTTAACTACAGATGCAAGCAATGTTGCCATTGGTGCAGTTTTAGCACAAAATCGTCAACCAATTGCACTTATTTCATGCACATTAAATAAAACGGAGCAAAATTATAGTTCTAATGGGAAGGAATTATTAGCAATTGTATGGTCTTTACAAAAACTTAGGAATTATTTATATGGTGTAGCAGATTTAACTATCTACACCGACCATCAATCCTTAATATTTTCTATTTCCGAGAAAAATCCCAATACAAAATTGAAAAGGTGGAAAAATTTAATTGAGGAATATGGTGCTAATTTAGTCTATAAACAAATAAATAATACAACAAACTGTTCAGATCATTCCCAGCATAGTTCACCAAATGAAATTATTAAAAACGTTAAACAACCGCTCAATTCATTCAAATTCAAATAATCTAATTTCAAGACAATGAAAGGAATGAAGTAGTTACTCAAACAATATTTTGAATTTGCTATTTCCGAGAAAAATCCCAATACAAAATTGAAAAGGTGGAAAAATTTAAATGAGGAAAATGGTGCTAATTTAGTCTATAAACAAATAAATAATACAACAAGCTGTTCAGATCATTCCCAGCATAGTTCACCAAATGAAATTATTAAAAACGTTAAACAACCGCTCAATTCATTCAAAAATCAAATAATCTAATTTCAAGACAATGAAAGGAATGAAGTAATTACTCAAACAATATTTCCTAGTAGATTTGGGCACACAATATTTTATAAAGAAACGGTAGACTTATTAAGTAAGTCAAAAGAAATTATTAAACCAAACGTCACTAATGCGTTAAAAATAGATGAAGAAATAATATTCCATTTGTGAAGACCCCAAGTCTAAGCCCTGGAAGCCTTCACAGCAACAACAACAACAACAACAACAACAACAACACCAACAACAACAAGAGAAGTCATACACACATATATAGGTATTTATATATACAAAGTTAATGAACATACATACACAAATGCATTGAAGTACACATACTTATAATTAATTGAATATATATATATATATATATATATATATATATATATTAATATATATGTACATACATATATAGATATAGATATATACATGCGTATGTAGCTAAAATATGAATTTTAAATATTTAACCATTAAAGCTAGGCAAGCATCAAGCACTAGCACAGCAAGCCGTCGCTGTTAAGTAGGGCAAAGAAGAATAGGCGATAGGTCTACCAACAACGCAATGCGTAACTGTCCACCTGCAGGCAGGGTTTAGAATAAAAAGGGCAGCATCAGCGGTGATCAGACACTTCTGTTTGTGCTGCCGTAGCTAGTGTATACGGTGTGCCGTGAAAACGCTACCAATAGGAGTAGATAGAAATATATGGTGTGACGTGAAAACGCTGCCAGTAGAGTATATGGTGTGACGTGAAAACACTGCCAATAGAAGTATACGGTGTGTCGTGAAAACGCTGCCAGTACGATACAATTAAGGTACATGGTGTGACGTGAAAACGCTACCAATACGATACGATTAAGATACATATATGGTGTGACGTGAAAACGCTACCAGTAGGAAATTTAGAAATAAATAAAGTGTGTAATATTAGAACCACTCGTGTTGTCCTTTACTTTCCTCTTTTGAAACCAACATTATAGGAGAGACCCATAATCCGGCTGAGTGATAGCCCAGCTATAGACCGGAGAACCGGGTTCGTTACACATTTAAAAGAATAAATTATCACTACATTTCCAAACTATAAGGTTGTGTTAGCTCAACACCAATTGATAGACGTTATCTCTATAAACGAACAAAAAGAAGTTATCACTCAAATTCATAAACGTGCGCATAGAAATTACAAGAATAACACACAAGAAATTTTGTCATTTTTGGCCTAACATTAGAGAAATGTGTAAAAAAGAAGCAATATGTTGTGAAATATGTTTACAACATAAATACGAACGAAACCCAAATAAACAACCTAAAGGAAAAACTCCAATACCAACTCGAGTAGGAGAATATATACAAATGGACATATTCCATATAAACAATATGCTGTACCTTAGCTCAATATATAGGTACTATAAATATTGTTATTTACGAAAGCTAAACACAAAGATTGATTGCCATGAATCAATAGAAGAAATACTCACACAAGTTTACCCAAATGCTAAATATCTCATGACCGATAACGAAAGTATATTTAATGGAAACATAGTAAAATCTTTATACAATAGATAACAAATAATACATTCAGTTACTCCAGCACACCATTCAACTTCAAACGCTCAAGTAGAACGGTTACATAGTACAATTATAGAAATTTGCCAAAGTTTAGCAGCTGAAATTAAAGCCGCGCCTGGTGAAGAAATTTTCAACGCTGTTCGTGAATACAATACGACTATTCACTCTTCCACGGGACACAAACCTGAAGACGTATTTTTCAATAGAGAAAAACATACCGATATCAAGGATATTTTGGAGCAAAAACAAGATAAACTATTAGAATATCATAACAAAAGCACAAAAAATATATATAGAGAAAAACATACCGATATCAAAGATATTTTGGAGCAAAAACGAGATAAACTATTAGAATATTATAACAAAAGTAGAAAAAATATCAAATATAAAACAGGTGATATTATATGTAGCAAGACAGGTTGACAGCTTGCAACAAAATATAATAAACACAAAGTGAAAGAAGATCGCGGGGACACGATTTTAACAGTGAGAGGGAAAGTTCTACATAAAGATAGCATTTGGAAGCAAAGTACGCAATGCAAAGAATAGGATTCATAAACTTTTGCTTATTTATTTTATTGGTTTCATTTGAGTTTGCTGAAAGGATAACAAACCTTTCAGGTAGAAGATATATTTTAAACGAAACGGACGACGTATATACATATACCAACTTAGCCTACCTGTATCATATAGCAAACCTTTCGACAATATTAGCGCCTTATGAAATTATAATGAGAACAAGATACAGTAGCATACAATACCAGGAAGAAAGTATTCTCATTAATAAAATAGAAATACTGAAAACGGAACTGGTACCATCCGAGGATCGTATCAAACGTGCCCTTAATTTTTTAGGCTCAATTTTGAAAGTGTAACGAGTACGCCAGACCACGACGACCTAATATAAATAAAATCAGGTCTTAATCAGTTAATAGAATATAATAATCTACAAAGACAAATTAATTCACAGTTTGAGAAACTCTTAGAAACTCAAGATCCAGAATCCATAACAGAAACATTAATTGTTAGGGAAGTATATAAAGAATTAGAATCTATAACAAACACAATTCATTTTTCGAAAACAGGTAATTTTTATTCAGGAACTGTTAATTTCAATGATATTAAAGAAATCGTTAAACAGAATCATATGACATTCCAATAATAAATATTTTAGAATACTCCAATATCCATGTGTGTAATTTTAAAAGTGCCATTGTAACAATTTATAAATATCCAATAATAACCAACAAATGTAAAATGTATAATTTAATTCCATTAGCATTTAAACACGGAAAATATAAGCGCCCGCTTAAACCAACGTAAAATGTTCATGTAACTGCCGTGCGCGTGTGCCCCAGCAATTAAACCGCGGTCATTGTGTTATACATAGATTAGTTAAAATCAGTTAAGTGAAATTAACGTACTAAAAGAAGTTAATATTAAGTTAATTAAATAAAAAAATACCTGTGCTTGAATTGGAAAAAGAGAAGTGTGTGTTTTTATTAAAACCTTTGGGCCCGCTCGATAGCCGGCACCCCCTTAATTCCCTCACGTCCTTGGAGACTTGAACATTGGTCCTTCGAGGCTAAAGTTGAGCCAATCTATGGTGTATAGCCACAAGCAAATAAAAAAGTTAACATAAATACATACTAGAAAAAAAGTCTTCAAGACCCTGAAAAAAAAATTTTAGAAAAATTAAAATTTTTTACACAAAACCCTTCTCACCCCCGCACGAACGCAAAAAACAAAACAAAAAAAAAAAAACGAACTGTGTTGGGAATTGTGAACTATGATAAACTAGTGGTGCAAAAATATATTAATCGAAAACGATAAAAAAAATATTAAAATAAAAAATATTTAAAAAAAAAAATACATATATACATATATCAAAAAAAAGTGCATACTGTGCAAAGAAAATTTTTTTTTTTTAAATAAACACATATGTACATACACATACACCTGGAGCACAGTTCAGCAAGGAAACAGTAGCAATAGTGACGGCAAGTAAAATAAATTTTTGTGATACATATAGTATAATTGTTATATAAATCTTCTACGATTACAAAGAAAAGCGCGATATAATACAACACTGGAATACTTTTACGTGAGCTCAGCAAGTAAACTGCCAAAAGAAAGAATCTAAATCACAACGATCTAAAGAACTACGGCAACAATTACAGATTCCAGCAATACCAAGATACTTGCGATCATTAGTTGCAACCACAACCTCCCATACAAGAAGCGGATTCAAACAAAAAAAGGGATGTAAAGAAGCCACTAATTAGTAAGTAGCAAACTTTTTAAATTTCCTTAGAAAGACCCAAAACATATATGTTTATTGGCTTGTTTCCATTTTTTTTTTTAACTGCAAAGAGGTTTTTGTAAGACGGACTTTCATTCCCGTCAAAAACATTAAAAGCGGTTCTTCTTGCCGCTAATACATTTATTTAAATCCGGTAAATAAAATCTGTATTTTTCATATACAGTGCATATGCATGCATAGTAGGTACATATCGGTACAAATTTAACTACATACATACATCAAATTGCAGTTTCTTTAACACGTTTACGTCGGCACTGCAATTCATGTTTCGCGCCCATAGGCGGTTGCGCTGAAAGCTTTTTGTTCTATCAGTCGGGGCCGAACTAAATGTTTCAACGAAAGATTATCACACGGGAAAACGGTCCAATAAAACTTAAATAATAATGTTTATGTTATATCATTGAAATATTTACTTATGTTTTTGTTATAAGTACTATTGAATTAGTTATGTTTGGTGATGCACACTGATTGCCTTATTAACCTACTTACTCTACAGTAAATGTAAAGTTCAAGCCCTTTAAATGAGCGACTTGTCAACAACTTTGGTAGCGGTTCCCGAGTTGAACGAACTCGACAGCGCATCAAAAGCAAAGAATTGACATACATACATTGAGCGCATAAAAAACAAAGAGTGTCATAATAACAAGTGATCTTCTCACTATACCATTATCCGCCATTCCGCTTTGTGCGATATTCGCTTTCAATGTCGACAATAATGACAAGAGAAGCATATATTGTGTGTATGTTTATCTTCTAAGCATTGGGCACACACGCGCACCTAAATACTCTTTGCTCTGCTCATATTGTTTTTCAACATACGTGTATTGTTTTATGCGCTCTCTTCGTAGCGCGAGCAGCTGAGGTCAAAATATATGCTGACATATATATACACACATACGTAGGTATATACCAATATAGCTGTTATATCTGTTTATCATTGTCATATGCATACATACATATTTACATGTTCATGCTAAATTTTTAACAACAAGATACAAAGTCGTTTAAATAACCCAATAGGGAATTTTTCGGTCCGCTATTTTTAAACGAAATATATCATTTCGATATAATAATTAAATAATTTTATTTTTTTTCTAAATTTTATATAAATTATTTATTACATATTTATTACATTTTACTTTTATTAATACGTATATAACCCACGTTTATAAAAGTGAAAGTGTTTGTGATTTTTTTTTAATTTCTATTCGGAATAATTTCTTCCAGTGACTTAATTTTACAATTACATTAAATTAATAATAACAAAAAAAAAAAACAAAAAAACACAAACACAGCCACAAATTTTTTTCAAATTTTTCTGTGGCATAAAGTGCATTGTTTTACTACAATAAAGCACGAAGTGCGAACATTCGATATTCATATAAACTCTATTCGAGTTTCACGGTTTCATCTTGTGACTATTAAATACATTTTTTCTTTTTAAATGCCAATTGGGCATAGTCCTACCAAAGGTACTAAGGAACCCAAAATGTCTGATTCCGAAACAAGAAAGGGAACTTCCCTTAGCACAAAAAGAGAATCGTCACAAACGCGCAGATCTAAACAGATCGATCCTTCCACGCAACTTTTAATTTCATTAAGTGACAATGTGATTCGATACTGTTCTCGATTCAGTGATTCCCCTATTCAGGATCACACGGAGACGTATCTAAAAATTAAAGACAAATCACTAGATGAGTGCTGGGCAGAATTTAAAACGGTCTATAAAGAGGTTTGTTCAAAGCCCGACGAACGTCTGCCCGAAAACTTCAAAATTTCAGCAGACAATAAATACTTTACGTGCCATGACACGTATGAATTGACAAAGATGAGGATAGCAGACCAGATCGAATTAATTCGAGCAGCTACTCAGCCGAGTCCACCTTCCCGTGTGGAACGAATTTCAGAAGAAGCTTCCTCTTCGAATATATGCCTTAAAGTCCCAGCCTGCGACACAGAGACATTTTATGGGGGTTATGAAGAATAGCCAGCTTTCCGTGATATGTTCACAGCGGTCTACATAAACCACCCTAAGCTCTCCCGTGCGAAAAAATTTTATCATCTCCGTTACAAAACGGAAGGCAAAGCTGGCTCAATCGTCAAACAATATCCATTGAGCGATGATAATTTCGAGCTAGCATGGGAGGCATTACGGGCAAAATACGAAAACAAACGTATTCTAGTGGACAACCAAGTAAAAGTCCTACTCTCGCTGTCCAACGTACAGACCGAAAATAGCGAGCAATTACAAATACTACAAACAACCATAAATGACTGTCTGTCTGCCTTAAATTCCCAAGTCGTATCGACAGATAGTTGGGATCCAATATTAGTCTACATATGCTCCTCGAAACTGCCTGAAATCACATTATCCTTGTGGGAACAATCTCTTGCATGTTGAAAAGAGATGCCAGCGTGGTCCCAAATGAACGATTTCGTCACTTCTAGATATGAAGTAGTGGAGCGTCTTAACCGGCTTCATCCAAGCCAAAACAAACCAAAACCAGTCGCTACTCAAAACACCGCTCATAATAGATCCTTTAACAGGACACAATCATCTTGCAAAAACTGCTTATCACGGGGTCATCGCAGTAATGATTGTACGAGCAGGTTTGCATGTGCACAGTGTCAGTTACGGCATCATTCATTGCTGCACCGAAATGCAAAACCAAATGCTCAAACCGCCAGCAGCAGTTCTCATAACTCTACTGTGCAACTGCCTAGTCAACTTCTCCAGTTCGACAAGCACATACAAGCACCAATCCCAGCGAGCAACCGTGCGCCTCTAAGCATGCACACATACAATCATTACACGCGGGACACGATAGCAGAACTCTACTTCCAACTGCCATTGTTCTCACCAAGGAGAATTGTTCCAACTGAGAGCCTTAGTAGACCAAGGCTCACAAAGAACTTTCATTTCCTCGAAAGTTCAGAAAAGGTTGCGACTTCCAGTCGAACATTCCAAGTTCGAAATTTCCGGAATGGGTGGACATGTCGTCCAAAATTCGTCCAAACTTTGTTCCTTGACTCTGGTACGTATATCATCCAAAACCAAGCAACGGATCAATGCCCAAGCCATCGTGCTACAAAAGCTAACGAAGCATTTGCCTACTTTTACCTTAGGCCGTAATACCTGGCAACAGTTCAAAATCCTTGAACTTGCTGACCCAAATTGCCATATACCAGCTCAAACCGACATGGTAATCGGCAGTGACATACTTCCACAAATTCTCGTGGAAGGTGTACAAACGATTTGCGGCACAGTATTTCCCCAAAACACAATATTTGGTTGGATCCTTAGCGGTCCAGTAACCGAAAAAGTGGTGTCATTCTCGACACAAGTAGAAGAAATCCCAACTGATACACTTGGTGATCAATTGAGAAAATTCTGGGAAGAGGAAGAAATTCCTCCAATTCTACAAATTTCAAATGAGGATCAAGCTTGCGAAAACATATACAAGCAAACCACGACTCGTGCCCCAAACGGTCGGTACATTGGGCGGCTTCCATTCAAGGAAGATTTCCCCGCAAAACTCTCTTTAGGCCATTCCCGGTCTGCAGCGCTTCAACAATTTTTCAGTATAGAGCGCACGCTTAAGAAAAAAGGAGAGTTAAGCATAATGTACAACAACGTGTTGCAAGATTATTTTGACCTCGACCACATGAAGTTCACCTACCCGCGTGAAATAATCTCCAGTGGCAGCTATCCCTTATTCTACTTGCCACATCATGCCGTTGTAAGACCGGATAAAGTGACCACTAAAGTTCGAGTGGTATTTAACGCCACGAGAAAATCGAGCTCAGGCAACTCACTCAACGATCTCTTGTATACTTGTATCGGCGGAATCTCCTGTCACCCATTACTGCCTGAAAACTGTTACATTTGGGATCAAGTGTGCAGCATACCTTACCATCCGTACGTTGCATCAAATTGCAACTGATATCGAGGCAATATATCCACTGGCTGCACCAATAATACGATACCAAACATATGTCGATGACATTCTATCCGGTAGTCATGACATAGACAGTGCTTCTAAATCACTTTTTCAAGTGATCAACGCTCTGAAAACTGCTGATTTCGTCCTTAAAAAATTAATGGCAAATAACGCCACTATACTGCAACAATATCCCAAAGAGGATCTGCTCCATTCAAACTTTCTGAAATTCGAGAGTGCTTCTAAAACCAAAACTCTGGGTATCCAATGGAACGCTCTAACCGACAAGTTTACATATACAATTCTGCCAGCTACTTCAGCAAATGCGGTCACTAAGCGACAAATATTATCGTCGGTTGCAAAACTTTTTGACCCGGCAGGATGGCTGTCGCCAGTTATGATTCAAGCAAAAATTCTGTTGAAAGAACTCTGGCTAGACGGCACTGATTGGGATGAATGTGCTAAGCCCACAGCTTTGTCAAAATGGTACACCATTTGCGCAATGGAAATACCACGCTGGGTTAATTTCGCTCCGGGGCAGGACACCCAATCCACGGGTTTTGCGATGCTTCGGAGAAAGCTTATTGTGCAACAATTTACATCCGCACACATGCTAACAATGAAATTACGTCCACCCTGCTGGTTGCAAAGTTTAAACAGTAAGCTTACCACGCCAAGAGCTGTGTGGCTATATATTTCTATGGTCAGATTCCGAGATCGTATTGGCATGGCTTGAGAAGCCACCGTGCACATGGAAGACCTATGTATCAAACCGCACCTGTCAAATCCGAGAATATGTTCCAAACGGTACATGTCGTCATGTTGCAAGCGGAGATAATCCCTCAGATCTTGGTACACGCGGCTGCAAGCCGCAGGACTTAGCTGCCAATTCACTTTGATGGCATGGACCGAAGTGGCTCTCCTGCCACGCAGATTCCTGGCCAAATTCAAAGGCCCGCAGCGCTTCTCCGCCAGAAAGGCGTAAGGTAGAAGCATATCACGCGCTTGAAGATGAGCCCGACTATCTAGATCGGTATTCCTCATACCCACAAGCGATTCGCGAGACTGCATACATGTTCTGCTTCGTGGACAACGTTCGAAATAAGTCCAAGGGGCAACCATTAATCATCTTGCCACATCTGACACATAGTGAATGCCAAGCCGCAAAGAAGCGCATCATCGACATTATCAACAGCGCTATTTTCCTAGCGAAGAAGATGCTTTACGAGCTAAAACAGCCATCAACAAAAAGAGTAAACTACTCGTTCTGAATCCATTCTTGGATAAAGATGGACTGCTTCGTGTGAATGGTAGATTGGCACATTCCACACTGAGTTACAACGAAAGACACCCAATCATCATCCCAACTAAATCGAAGTTCTGCCAACTATATTTGAAGTTTATGCACGAACTGCTTCTTCATGCAGAGACACGTTTGTTGCTTCAAATGGTCAGACAAGAGTTCTTCATTCCGAAGCTCAAGCCTCTGATTAAAAAGTGCATTTTTCAATGTAAGGCATGTACGCTGTACAAGCAAAAGACACTCACGCAAATCATGGCCGCTCTACCCCCTGAGCGTTGCACATTCACACTCCCATTTTCTACAACGGGAGTAGACTTTGCAGGGCCATTTCAAATAAAACCTTCAGTCTTGAGGTCGAACACTTATTTCAAATGCTATGTTGCAGTCTTCGTCTGATTTGAAACGAAGGCCGTGCATCTTGAGCTATGTTCAGATCTGACAACTGAGGCATTTCGAACAGCGTTTGCACGTTTCGTCGGCCATCCAAATTTATGAGCGACAACGGCAAAACATTTATCGGCGCCCATCGCGCTATTCAACGCGACTTCGTTAAATTCCTTAACGAATGCTCTGCCAACATAGTCCAAAAATATGCTCCTCAAGTCATTAATTGGCACTACATTCCTCTTAGCGCACCCCACATGGGTGGCTTATGGGAATAAGCAGTTAAAAGCTTTAAAATACATCTCAAAAAAACCGCTGCATCTCATAAGTTCGCGTTTGAGGAATTTACGACCCTATTAGTGCGAATTGAGGCAGTTCTCAACTCGAGACCTCTGTCAGCTATTTCGCAAGACACCGCTGACCTCACTGCACTCACTCCTGGTCATTTTATCCGAGGTGCACCGCTTATGGCCATCCCCGAGCCAAACGCAATAGACCTTTCATTGACCAATCGATGGGAGAAGATTAAAGTCCTTCACCACGAATTCAGTCGACGCTGGAAGGAGTAATATCTCAAAGATCTTCAAAAAAGATACAAGTGGAAGAATCCACAGCGAGACCCTCAACCAGGCGACTTCGTAGTAGTCAAAGAAGACCCACTACCACCCACCGAGTGGCGACTCGGTCGAATTGAAAATATTCGCCGTGGACCGGATAACTACATTCGAGTTTTGGATGTACGTACTCAAAACGGGGTTATCACGCTCCCACTTGTCAAGTTGTGCTTCTTGCCTAGTGAGAACCCTCAGCTCACTGGATAGCATAACCACAAATAAAACAAAACTTCCATTTGTTTCAGGGCAAAACTATATATATATCCAGTTTCTCCTAATACTGTCCGAACAATTGATTGATCTTCTCGTTTCAGAAAATGGCAACAAAAACCGCCATACCCTTGGCCCCTACGGCAGAAACAGAAAACTGCCTCCAATGTAGGCTCTGCCAAAAGTACCACCCTCTGCGCATGTGTGGCGAATTCCGGGCGATGAAGCCGCAGCAACGACTAATAGTAGCCAGGGCGCAAGGCCACTGCATCAATTGTTTGGCGTTGACGCACACAACGGGCGAATGCGGCCGGATAAAATCCGGGTCAACTCCGGTGCGTAGAACCGGCTGTCGTGAGAGTTGCAGTACTGTCGAGGGAGTACTTGACCTAAACTGCACCATACAGCATCATGTACAACAACCGCTGGACAGGACGGCATACCGACAAGCGCTGAACGCCATTCACCAGGAGTCAGTCAACACCTTCTTAGACTCCCTTCCAGTGAATAGCGTACTCGAAGATAAACCACCACCAATTGCAGACAGTGAGCTCGAGCTGCCTCGAGAGACCCGAGTGACCTTGGCACAGCTTAGATCTGGATACTGTAGTAGGTTAAACTCCTACATATCCAGACTCGACCCCAGCATACCCAACGTATGCCCTGCATGTGGAGAGTCCCCGCACGACACTAACCACCTCTTCACATGCCCCCTTAAACCAACTCATCTAACCCCCCTTTCCCTTTGGTCCAACCCCGTCGAAACAGCACGTTTCCTGGACCTCCCATTAGATGACCTCAGCGACTTAGACTTATGATACCTGCCCTAAGCGGGGTTGGCTAGCCGCTACAAAAACAACAACAAAAACATTGGAAACGCTATCCGGGCCCTGCAAACGCTACAGAATGCGTTGGGCAACGCATCCCTGCAGGGCGGGGAGCATGTTTAAGCGCCCGCTTAAGCCAACGTAAAATTTTCATGTAACTGCCGTGCTCGTGGAATTACCCGTCTCTTCCCACTATTTCCATGTGCCCCATCACGAACCAATTTCCATATTCTTTTTGGCCTGAATTTCGTTAGCCGATCGACAGCTTAGCGGCGGCCGTTCGAGCTAACGAAAAATCAATCTTAAACCTACAGCCCTCGCTCGCGCACGCGCACGGCAGCAATTAAACCGCGGTCCTTGTGATATACATAGATTAGTTAAAAGCAGTTAAGTGAAATTGACGTACTAAAAGAAGTTAATATTAAGTTAATTAAATAAAAAAAATACCTGTGCTTGTATTTGTAAAAGGAGAGGTGTGTGTTTTTATTAAAACCTTTGGGCCGCTCGATAGCCGGCACCCCCTTAATTCCCTCAAGTCCTTGGCGACTTGAACAAAAATTGCTAAATGTAATAATAATTTCACAAATCTATCAGATTTTAAAAATTATATAGGAACTAATATTTGTAAGGTAGAACTAAAAGATAAATGTACAATTCCATTATTATTGAACCAAAAAGCTCAATGTAATGTGATACAAGAAAATAATAATCCTTTACAAATATTAGATCATGGTAGTATTATAGTTGATAGTGTTCATATATGGAATGGGCAGAAAATAAATGGTCCACACTTAATCCAATATGACCATAGCACCACCATTGATAATAAAACATACATAAACCTTGAACAAGAAGTAAAAGATATAATCCATGCTCATGAAAATGAAAAAATAGGTATATTGAATATATTATCTTCTGAAAAAAGTTATAAATTTAGTAATGTACAAAAAAATGTAGAAGTTTTTTATACCTATAGAAGAACATCCCTTTAAATTTATTTTATATCTTATTTTAATCAGTATAATATTAGTTTTAATCATATTCTCATGTGTAAAAATATATATGTATCTATCAGCAAGTACAAACAAATAACCAACGTATAAGAAATTTCGAAGAAGTCTTCAAAACGGAATTACGCCGACTTCAGTCATAGATGACTTGAAATGGGATATTTCATTTTTAACACAGGGGAGAGTTAACGACGTTAGTATAAATACTAGATACATACATATATACATAATCATTGGCTATACGGACAAACAACCTTTAACCTTTATGTTAACATAGTAACTAATAGCCTATTTCCACCAAGCACTTCACTGCATTTAAGGCCTCTGTTAAGTGAATGAAATGTCAAACGTTTCCACCGAAACTAAGTTAACTCAAACAGCTGATTTTTGTTTACATTTGCAGTTTAGTTTATTTTTTTTTAAGTAATTAAGTGTGTTTTTCTAGAAAACCACAATTCGAGGAGTAGCTCGGCCGAAAAATCCCTTAACCGGTTACAAAGCGCACATTATATATACATAAATATTTATTTTGTGTCAATTATATATACATACATAATTATTTGTTTTGCGCATTCAGCTGATAGTTACCAGAGTCGCGTATATTTTTATGTTGAGGGGATCGTTTTCTATTCCACAATTGCTTTTTGTTTGTTTTTTACTTTTATTTTATTTTATTTTTTAAAGAGGAGAAGCATTCTCTTCGCCAATTACTTAATATATTTTTTTATGTCAATATTAATGCAAAAAAGTAACTTTTGCAGAAAAAATTTCAGCATGCAATATAAAAGTCTGTCCCCTCATTAAATCCGAAAATACACGACTCTGGCAACAAGTATACCGAAACGTCCGAAATGTTTACATTAGTAGTGCGAGCATCGACTGTTAACATAACATTTTCTGTTAAATTACCGAAAGTGAGTTAACTCACTTTGAAAATTGAGTTAACACACTTTCATACACATAAGATAGAATACATAAACGAGGATATTATTTGATAAGTAACGAAGCAACATGTAAACATCTTTTCAAAATACGCTTATTTCTTACAAATATCTGTAAAATGTACCAAAACATCAAAACATCCTTATCTCTAACAAACAACCCAAATGTATTAAAACATTCTTATCTCTAACAAATAACCCAATTGTATCAAAACATCTTTTTCTCTAACAAATACCCAAATGTATCAAAACATCTTTATCAATAATAAGCAAAACAACATGATTGTACGTAGAGGTATAAATAGCAGTAAGGAAACTAAATGTAAGACAGTTATAATTCACTATTAATAAAGACTAGAGACACAAGTGCTCAATAAAATAAAAACTAATTTTTTTATTAAAATAGTGATTGTAATTATAACTCGCGCACGGGGTGATATAATCCAAACAAATTTAATTAAGTCAAATACTATATTTGTGATATATAAATATAAAACATACTTTTGTTATTAACCCGCGGCCGCGGTAGCCGAGTGATTAGCATTGCGTACTGACATTCGGAAGGCGCGGGCTCATATCCCGGTGCCATCAACATCCAAAAGTTACAGAAAATTAATTTAAATAAAAAATTAAGCTAAACTTTTTCTAATTGCGGTCGCCCCTCGGCAGGGAAAGTCCACCCCTACGATTGTATTTCGGACATGAAATAAAGTTCCTCATAAAAAAACCATCAGCCGTTCGGAGGCGGCTTAGTATAAACTGTAGGTCCCTCCATTTGTTGGAAAAACATCAAGACGCAAAAGCACAAATTGGAGGAGGAGCTCGGCCGAAAATCGCTTAAGCGGTTACAAAGCGCCAATTATATATAAAATCACAAACCATTTATGCAATAAAACGTCTGTATTGTAAAATTTAATCGAAACGCGAGGTGTTTTATTTGAAAGAATCACGAAAAGACCCTCGCGTAAACATAGTCCTTCGAGCCACCCTTGAAGTGGCACCTTAGTTAAACAGTCAACTAAAATAACACGTATTCGAAGTTAAAAACATTTGAAAGGAGAAGTATTTGAGAAATGTGAACTGAACACCAGAACCCAGCTTTAGTGTGTGGGTGAATTATAACGTGACATGAACGTATTTAAAAAAAAAAATAATAAATAAAATATAAAAAATTCGTGGAGCAAAAACAAAACAACATCTATATTTTCAAAAAAAAAAAAAAACAAATTTGTGGTGCAAAAAAAATGTAATATACACAGCTGTGACGGTGTCAACTAAAAAAATACACATGCATGTAATTCGTACAATTGTACAAAATACACAAAAAAAGGAGTTAAAGACCTTCAAATAAAAAAAGGTACTTTCATAAAATTTATACAACTCTACATCTACAACATAGATAAAGAGAAGGAAGACACCACAAGTCACCATACAACACAGCAAAACATCAGCCACTACAACAACTGCAATACAAAACAACAACAACAGTAACAAAACATACAGTGGGAAACAACATTGGCTCCAATAAAAGAGTAAAAATGGAACGTAAGATTTGAATAAGTTTAACAAATTTTCCAATTAAAAAATTATTCATACGTATCCTAAAAGTAAGGTAATTCAAATCTGCATACATACTTTTACGTATGTACATATGTATACCTATATAATAGGAGAAAACCAAAAATCACCCCCAATATTTTGGTACTTTGAAATACCTTGTATATGTACATAAGTACATATGCGAAAAACTTTTGTTTTCTCAACAAAAGTAAAAATTTGCAAGCTTAGAAAATATACTTGCTTTTTCCAATAGCAAGAATTTTAGTAACGCGATCTTGCAGGTTGTTGACCTCAATTTCGAACTTGAGTATTAGCAATTATGCATACATTTTTATATATCCAAGAAATTTTATTACAACACTTTTCCAAACAGTGCATAACAAAAACTATTAGCACTCTTCTGTGACAATCTCTCTTATGCTTTTCAGCATGAAATAGTTTAAATATTCTGACGCACTGAACTCTTACAATGTATGTAGTGCATTGGAGGATTAGCATTAGCACAAATTCCCTATTGTGCTCTGTTTTTCTATTTTCTTTTGTGCTTTCTCAAGCACAGCTTAAGCATTACAGCGAACACACAAGCGTTCATATACTGCAGCCGCTCAGTACATTGAAAGATCAATTGATCTACTTCGCTCTTCCCTAAGCTGAAGCATTGCATTTGAAAAATATACAGTGGCGGACTAAAGTCTACATACGACCCCTTTTTTTGGAATCCCTACCGTCCCATAGTTTTTACAGGAAAAGTATTGATGTAGTCTTGCTTTGAATTTAATTGTAAGACAAAACCGAAAATTTCATATTTGTTCAACATTAACTTTCAATGTTATTAACAAGAAACTCAAAAAAGCCGTTGACAAAAGTGAACATACGTTTCATTAATTTGTTTCGTTTATTACTTCAGCTATTGTTTTCAGCGGTCAAGTACCGTTTTTTTTTTCTTTCTATACTTTTCTTGGTATTTGGCTTTATCTTTATTGTTTTCCATCATTTGAAAAAAGAAATACAATCGCGAAAATGTCGTCAGGAACGGAAATCCCGGTGGCTGTGCAAAAATTGATTATAAAACACAGAAATGATAAGAAAACGTTCGGCAAAATAGCTAAATTGTTAAATTTAAGAAAAGCGACGGTGCAAACAATTTATAAAAACTTGCAGAATCGGGCTCGTTCGAGAGTAAGCCGTGAAGTGGCCGTCCAAAGAAGCTTACCCATAGGGACATCTCTTTCATCCGTAATAAAGTAAACCAAAATTCCAAGGTACATGCTACCAATTTGGCCCAGAAGCTAGCGAAATGATCCCAAATTGTTGTGCACTTACGCACAATAACAAGAACTCTTAACAACGAAGGATTCTACAGCAGAACTCCTCGCAAGAAGCCTCTCATAAGCGAGAAAAACCGCGCACATCGGTTGGAGTTCGCTAAAAAGCATCTAAAGAAGGATCATGAGTTCTGGAAAAGCGTGCTATTTACGGATGAGTCAAAATATAACATATTTGGATGCGATGGCAGAGCAAAAGTTTGGAGAAAACCCATTACTGCCATGGATCCCAGGCACCTTATTTCGACCTTAAAGCATGGTGGTGGGAGTGTCATGGATTGGAGAGCAGTTGCAGCGTCTGGGGTGGGTAAATTGGTCTTTATTGAAGGAAATATGGATCGCTTCGAGTATAAGACCATATTGGAAAATAATTTGAAGTTATCTGTGGACAAACTGTGCCTTGGCTCGAGCTGGATCTTTCTACAGGATAATGATCCTAAGCACACAGCGCAAATTGTAAAGGATTGGCTGCTGTATTATGCTCCGCGGCAGTTGCACTCATCACCACAAAGCCCGGAATTGAATATTACATAGCACGTATGGAAAATATTGGAGCGGAAAATTCGAAAACACCCTATAAGTAATGCATCAAAGTTCAGAGAGAAACTTCAAGAAGAGTGGCAAAACATTACAGGAGAAGAGCTGGAAAATTTGGTTTTTTTCAATGTTAGACGCTTGCAGGCGGTGATCGATGCGCATGGTGGCCCAACAAAATATTATCTTAGTTATTAAAATTAATATGATTACCTAGAATAGCTAAGCAAAAAATCGTATGTTCACTTTTGTCAGTGCCTTTTTTCCATTTTTTGTTAATAACTTTGAAAGTTAATGTTGAATAAATGAGAAATTTTAGTTTTTGTTATATACTTGAATTTAAAACAAAACTGCAACATTATTTTTTCTGTGAAAGCTATAGGACGGGTTGAATTCCCAAAAAATGGATCGTATGTAGACTTTAGTCCGCCACTGTACACAAATATACATACATATACTGCATTACCAATCCAGGGGTAAAAATTTCGGGTTCACAGCATATGAAGGTGGAACACCACTACTCCTAAGCGTAATATTACTACTTTTCCACTACAAAGTCAATAATCGTTTAAAACAAGAATTATAAAATAAAAATATTTAAAAAAATTTAAAATTATGTAATCCCGAAAGATCAAATCCCACTGCCAAGTATCTCTTCCAAGATACCCCCAAAGAAATCTCCAACTCAGCTTAAGGCACAACCCACAATTAATGCTGCTTCTCCTCATGTAGCAGCTAAAAGCAAACCACAATACCCGTGTGCGGAAATATTTCACTTAACATTTGATGGCTTCATAAGATATTGTGCCAGATTTACCTCTTCCCCCATAGAGGAATTTTCAGAAAATCTCCTGAAAATTAAAAATAGTTCTCTTGACGATTGGTATAAACAAATTCAAGACGCATACAACTTATTTTTTAGCCCGGTCCCGAAATGTTTTTAAAAAGAAAAAACAAATTAAACCGTTGCTTCAACTTTATTCAGCCATGCTTATAAAACCGTCTTCTTACATCAAAAGCCCTCTTCCTTATGTCTATATACATTTTGCACTTAAGCCTATTTATACTATTTCTTATTGTTTATTTAATATGAATTTCATCATTTGATGAAATTCTTTAACCTTGAATCTATTGGATTGATTTCATACCGAAATCTGTTTACAAATAGTGATTGGCAATATTTCGTTATTGCTTAGAGTTACTTTTCTATTAAACTATTATGTTTACTTTACAGTTAAGTGCTATGTGTGAGCGGTGGCATTAACTCCCCCACTTCTAAGTCGAAGCGTCCCGTCTTCGAATATAATGCTGTTAAGTGGTTGATTTGATTTGACAACCTCAATAAATTTTCTTCTTTTTCTTTAGAATTTTTTAATTGAATTTGAGAAGTAATGTATATAAAAAATTTATAAACAAAATAAACCAAACCAATAATGTCATTAACGTTATAATAGTAATTGACCACCAAATGGGGTTATTGTTTATTATTGTATATTTAAGTATATTGAAGTTGTTTAATCTCAAATCTACATTTTTTGTTTCAATATATTCTTTTATAAAAAATGTTTTAAATTTTCCTTCTTTTAAATGATTAATGATTTTTCCTGTTGGGTTTTCATATATTTTACTATCAATTGTTACATTATCTTGAAAAGTTACCAAATAAACTCCGTTTTTTATGTGATTATTAACTTTATGTTTTCCAGATACTACTATCGCTCCATCTTTCATAATTTTTATAGACTCATTTTTTTCATTAATTTTTGTACAATTAGCATGCTTATTATTTAACATATCAGACGAACATGTATTATTTGCTTTTATCATACAAAATGCATTATTCAATTCATTTTTACAAAATTTTACGGAATAAAATTTATCTTGGCATTTTATTATTTCATTTTCAATAAACAATTTTCCATCACTTTGTGCGACAGCTATTACTTTAAATAATTTACATATGTTTTTCACTTTTGGATACTTAATGTAAATAACTATTAAATTGTTTTTTTGTACAATTTTGAAATCTGATACATCCATAAGATCTGATATTGATACATTAACTTTTTCTTCGTTTATTATTTCTTTTATTTCTGCCATATCTAAAATTAATGGATTTAATATCCCTACTTTTGACAATGCAATTGTTTCTACTGTGTTTTCAAGTTCATTTATTATTAGTTTATTCCTTTGTCTTAAAACAGTTTTTTCATTAGAGCTACATTGTAATTGTTTTAATATTTGAGTTAATTCCATAATGGTCTTAAACAACTGTGATAATCAATTATATCCGATGTGATAATTGTAGCATACAACATCAATAATAAAATTTGTTTATGTGTCCCCATTGTTTATATAAAATTATAAAATTACACTTTAATATTATCCTTATGAATAATTCTGTTTTTGCTTTGTATTTTAACCCTATTTCCTAAATCCTCTATTACTACTTGTTTTTTATATTTGGGCTTTAATTTATTTCTTTCCCCATATATTTTTTCATATATAACTTCCCCTCTATGATAACTTTTTTGAATCCGTTTTTTATTATGGTGCTTCAACATTTTTTCCTGAGCATTTTTTAATATTTCTCTCATATTTCCATGTGCTTCTTTGTTAAATAAAACATTATAAGGTTTTTTATCTGTTACCGAATGTACTGTTCTGTTATACTGCTGAGCTGCCCTCATAATTGATTCAATTCTTCAAACATCGAGAAATCCCCACCAGTGTCGAATGAACCCTTTCTACTTGTCCATTGCTAGTACTATGACGTGGTGCACAATAATAAATTTGTATATTAAATCTTTCCATTAAAGATTTGAACTGTATCATACTAAACCCCGGTTCGTTATTTATAACTATACTTTTAACATCTGGAAATGTTTGCAAAAGTTCCAAAACCTTATCTTCTAAATTTAGTTTATCTTCAATACACTTGATAACCAAATATTTGGAATAAGAATCCAAACACGTAATAAACTTTAATTTTTGTGCAAAAAATATGTCAATATGGAGTTGTTCTCCTTCTTTTTCTGGTATTGGTGCTTCACCAATTTCGGATGCCTTTCATACTTATTACTATTACATATATTACAATTTCTCGCATATTGCTTCGATTGTTTTACCATTAACGGCCAATAATATTCTTGCCTAATTTGAGCCAAATTTTCTCTATAATTTCTATGTGCTCTATTATGCTTCTCTATTAGTCACATCATTAGCGAATAACTTTGTATAAAAAAATTTTATCGCTGGAAATGCTTCCCTTAACACATTTTTTATTTCATAAAGCACTTGAGGTGTGCAGTGTATTCCCGTAACTATTTTTGGATTTATATATTCTTTCAAAACACCAATTATATTTTGTGGTATGTCGTACTCGATTAAAAATCGCTTATTATTAAAATAAGAAATCGTCTCCAAGACTGTTATTCTTGATCCATCATTAATCAATATTTGCTGTTTAAAATGATTTAATGGTTTCTTTGTTTCGTGAATGTGATACTCATCACTACTTTCTGCTGAATGTTGAGTATTCGTTACTGAATCATCTGAACGATCTGACTCCTCAGAGCTAGTTATGTTATTTAGTATCTGTCTTGACAATGCATCAGCAACGACATTTGTTGCCCCTGGCTTATAAATAATTTTTGGTGAAAATTCTTCAATAAACGATCTCCATCTTTTAATTTTAATATTTGGATTCCTTTCAGAAACCGCAAATGACAAAGGTTGATGGTCAGTGTGAATTTCCAAATTACTAACACCGTATAGATAATTTCTTAATGTTTTTAATGCCCACACTATGGCAAATAATTCCTTTTCATTTGTTGCATAATTCATTTCTGTAGAAGTTAATGTTTTTGATATAAATATAATAGGCTTACCCTCCTGTGATAACATAGCTCCCAAAGCCACATTCGACGCATCAGTAGTTAGAACGAACTTCATATTATAATTAGGTTGCGTTAATTGCACCTGTTGAGACAATAAATTTTTCAATCTTTCACAAGCAGTTATGCCATTCTGATCAAGATCAACAAGTTTCTTCTTTGACAAGTATTGAGAAATCTTTCCATTTTCTCCCTGTAAATATTTAGTTAGTGGCTTCGATATTGCCGCATAATTTTCTATAAATTTCCTATAGTACCCTGTTAATCCCAAAAATCCTCTCAACTGTCGTAATGTCCTTGGTACTGGGTAATTCTAAATAGTTTCAATATTTTTGGATGAGTTTTAATAATATCCTTGGCTACTACATATCCCAAAAATTCAACTTCCTCTTGATAAAACTTTGATTTTTCAGACGATATTTTCATGTTTGCCCCCCTTAACATTTCAATTATCAAATTCAAATGTTTTTTGTGTTCTTTTAAACTTTTTGAAAAAATTATAACGTCATCAATATACACATGACAGAACTTTCCTATGTATTCTCTCAACACATTATCCATAGCTCGTTGAAAAATGCTCGGCGCATTCTTCAATCCAAACCGCATTCGTAAAAACTCGTATTTTCCATTATTAACCGAGAACGCCGTTTTTTCTATATCGTTTTCTTTCATTAATATCTGGTAAAATCCAGACTCCAAATCAATTGTTGAAAAATATTTTGACTTTCCCAAATTGTCAGTATTACTTCAGGGTTTGGCATCGGGTACCTATCCGATATTGTCTTCTCGTTAATTTTTTTGAAATCGATCACCAATCTCAATTTTGGACTTCCGTCGTCATTCATTCCTTTCTTTGGAACTACCCATACTGGAGAATTGTATGGGCTTTTACTTTCCCTGATTATTCCCTTTTGCAACAAATTTTGAATTTCCTCATTAACAAATCTATTCACTGACATTGGATAAGGATATTGCTTTGACCAAATTGGTCTATCCTCAGTTATTCGTATTTCCGCCTTTACATCAGTACGAAAGGGCAGATCTAAGTTTACATTCCTATGTATTTCCAAAATTTCCTCAATTGCTTCATTTTGCAATGTTTTTATCATTTTTCTTTCATCATTCAATGCTGATGGTCCTCCGATCTTTGAAACTTGATCGAGGTTGTTAATCAATAAATTATGTAACACATGTCCGCTTTCGGAAACATGCCCAATTTCTTTTTGGTTTATTTTATTCCCAAAATCAGCTTTTAGTAAGCGTTTTGTTTTTTTGTTGCCGGTATTATCGTCGGCGGGCGCTTTAAGATTTTTGAATACCAAGGGGTTTAAAATTTTTTTCTTTTATTTTTATTTTCACATTTTTCTTTTCCGTGGCCGGTATTTACATCGGCAGGCGCCTTAGGATTATCAAATCCCAAGGGGTTTAAATTGTTTAAATCATCCAGAAAATGTATTTTTTCTATCTGGCTATCACCATATATCAATACTCGATTTGGAATATCAATCTTGGCTCTGATTTTATTTAAGAAATTTATTCCAATTAAGAGATCACTCTCTAAATTATCAATTTCATAAAACCGTTCCTGAAACCCAAACAGATTGACGTTGTGGTAATATTGTATGATGGTCGAACCATTAATGGTCCTTACCCTCTTCTTAATTGCTAAAATATTTTTATTAGTATATATTCCCGCCCGTATATATGAACTGGTTGCCCCCGTGTCTATTAATATTCTAAATATTTGCCCCGTTTTTTTATCCGATTTAACAATATAGGGCAAATCGAGATTTACTCTAAAAAATGATTTTCATTTAAATTATTAATCCTTTGTACCTTCTGCTGGGGTTGAGAGCTGATTTGAGCACTATCATTTCCCCTTTTTGGTACGTTATTTGGTTGGTAATTTGTCTGATAAATACCCCTATTTACCCTTACCTGCGACTGGTTTGTTCGCCTTGGACTAGGGTTATTTAATATTTGTAAAGACTGATCCACGTCCATCGGCTCTGGACGATTTTGTGTAACTTCATTTATCTGTGGCGTCCTTATTGGATACCTTAAATTATTTTGAAAATTGTGAGCCCTCTGATTTCCCTGTGAAGGACCCCTTGAATTTATTATGTGACTATTTCTTGAAAAATGCAAAGCAAATTGTGCTCGCATTTGATTTGAATATATTTCTTGCGCCTTAGCAAGAGCGTTTGGCAAATCTTTTGGTGCCAGCGTAAACAGAATTTGATCCAATGGGGAATTAAGTCCCGTTATAAAAGTACGTAGGGCTGTATCCCTATTTTTAATATTCAATTCCTTTGTTATCGCAGAAGTCGTGCCATGAGTCATAATTGTTTTGTTAGTTAATAACGTTAATTTTTTATTTACCTCGTTATAAAATTCTATTAAGGTCCTGGAACCTTGTCTTAGTATACTCATCTTCTGTTCTATTATATGACAGGGTCTCTTATCGGCATATGCGAAGTCCAATCGACTCAAAATAGCGTCGAAGTTAAGAACAGTGCCATGATTTGTCAAGATATCATTGGCATCCTGCGTTAATTTATTACGAAGTATTGTTAAAGCTGCGAAGTATTTTTACTCCCCCTGGTATAAAGCGACATAGAGTTATTGGCGGCTTTACGCCAGCTAACGTAATTATTTATTTTTCCCTTAAATTCGGGAAGAGATTTTATGACATCTAAACTCTCATCACAATGAATGGTCGAGTCGATACTCTCAACCGAATATTCAGTTACATTATTATTAGAGCCTAAATTCCTAAGCTGGAGCCTAACTTGCTCCAATTCTGTTCGCAATGAAGCAATACTAGCTGCTATTAACCTATACACCACATCCATACTCATTGAATTATTACCGTTATTTGTCAAGGCCATTACGGAAAACTTTTTTGTTACTTCTTCCAGTTTTCTTTTACTTAAAACAAATTCTTTTATTTATTTATTTATTATTATTTTTTCCTTGGGCACTTGGAATGATTGTGATTGTCCCTACACTTATCACACCAATATAATCTTTGGTATCCTAACTTAGAGGTACTATTTCCCATTAGTATTTTAAATACATGAACTTATACTTAACTATATTTATTCCTGGTTGCTGCCTCGTCACCACCGCCGTTGATAATAATTTGTTTAATAATCCATTATCTGTTTTGAATTCGCGTGTGAGTGATTTCTGCGCTCTCAATGGGTTTATATTTTGCCAATTTTTTATAAACACGCAAATATTTAATTTTTTATTTTTGTTTGAATTGCTCAACACACCGTACGCTTTGTTGGTTGTTTACTGGTGAATTTTAATTTGTATTATTTTGTTTTTTATAAATTTCGTCAGCCGGAAATTCGCCTGCAGCTCATTCTCCTTCATTTAGTTGCCAAAAAATTTTTTATTTAAATTCAAGAGATTTTTTTACATCTCCTGGCAGGATCGCCACTTATTTTTTAGCCCGGTCGCGAAATGTTTTTAAAAAGAAAAAACAAATTAAACCGTTGCTTCAACTTTATTCAGCCATGCTAATAAAACCGTCTTCTTACATCCCTTATATCTATATACATTTTGCACTTAAGCCTATTTATACTATTTCTTATTGTTTATTTAATATGAATTTCATCATTTGATGAAATTCTTTAACCTTGAATCTATTGGATTGATTTCATACCGAAATCTGTTTAAAAATAGTGATTGGCAATATTTCGTTATTGCTTAGAGTTACTTTTCTATTAAACTATTATGTTTACTTTACAGTTAAGTGCTATGTGTGAGCGGTGGCATTAACTTACATGTCTTATTCCAAAAAGACAAAGAAGACCTCCCCGCGAATTTCCTTGCACTGGTGGAAGAAAATTATCAATTTAGCATTGATACTTATGAAATAACCAAAGCAAAAATTGCTGAACATTTAAAGTGAATTAAAGCAGTAAATCAACCAACGTCTAGTTCTCAATCAGAACCCAGACCCATAATAGTTGAACAACCGGAAGTATATCTCCAACTTCCGCCCTGTGACACTGAAACATTTTTTGGTGGATACGATGAGTGGCCATCTTTTCGGGACATGTTCACTGCCGTATATATAAACCACCCCCTGCTATCTCCAGCTCAAAAGCTATACCATCTCCGATAGAAGACAAGAGGCCAAGCAGGAGATATTGTTAAACGATTCGCTTTAACTAACGACAATTTCCAACTGGCCTGGGTTGCTCTCTATTCCCGATATGAAAACAAACGCCAATTAATCGAAAATCAGGTCACAACATTATTGAACTCACCCAAAGTTCGAAAGGAAACTAGTGAAGAGTTTACTGATTAGTATTCCACAAACACAAATTCTTTATCAGTGCTCGAAACTCTAAGCACAACCACTGATAGCTGGGACCCAATTCTGGTGGATATAAGCTCATCCGCATTACCATAACATTTTCCAATGCTATGGTAGCATTCTCTCGTATCCCAATGCCCAACATGGCAACAAATGAAAGAATTCCTCTACAGGCAATTCGAAATTAAATAATGCGTAAAACACAAGCTCGCGAAATATCCTACTTCGCATGACATAATTAAGCCTATTTTTTCTTCACAGAATAGCCCCCAATCGTGTAAATCGTGCCAAAAGAATCACCCACTCAAGCGTTGACTTGCCAACAAAGGCATAATTCTCTTTTGCACATAAGCCCAACTCATGGGTATGACCGAATCAGTAAAAGAAATGCACACTTGGCCTCCCCGAGTCAAGATACACACAAAAAGGTGCATTGAACCACCCCGAGTCAAAGAAATACAAATTTGACCTCTCCGAGTCAAAATACACAGAAAACTGTGATGATCATCACCCCAGATCATAACCCAAAATCGGTCAACAGAAAAAATATGCAATCGTGGTGCTCTACTCACGAGCTGATATACTCACTGCACACCCTGATTGCTCCAAAATCAGGTTCTTCCTAAAGACGCCAAACAAGTCTGTTTTATAATCCCCGTAGAACAGGCTCAAGACGGCAGCATGATACTCAGTCATGTCCGAACCACAGGAATAATTATAATTTTGCATTAAAAAGAACATTTTCCACTGCAGAAAACTTCCGATTTTCTCTTTGCAGGAAAAAAACAGTCACCCATTATATGCCATACACGGAGAACTCCGCTCCACAGTGCAAAATACTGCATAGAACATCCACGACATAAACACAGCGTTGTAACTTCAAAGCATACACAAGCCGATGAAACAGCGAAGCCGGATCCAGGAACAGGATCTAAATCTGGCTAAAAATCTAGAGATACTCAATACTGCACATTCGTGCAGGGGCCCCAGGATGTTTAAGCATGTGCTTTAAACAATGGTACGCACCGCATCTTTAGGATGCACGCTAATGCGCTTGCTGCAGTATATCTTATTGTATATAAGCAGTGGGAAACCAACTATCAGAGAGATTTCGAAACAAATAATCGCCGAGCGCGCACGGGGTGATATAATCCAAACAAATTTAATTAAGTTAATTACTATACTTGGTATATATAAATATAAAACATACTTTTGATATTAATAATCAAAAAACCATTTGTACAATAAAACACCTATATTGTAAAATTAAATCGAAACGCGAGGTGTTTTATTTAAAAGACTCACGAAGAGACCCTACCGTAAACAAGTAGAGTAATCTCAGCAAAAACCCACTTACACGTATGTACCGAATTTCAAGTAAATCGAACCAAGAAAATGAGTAGTCTTCCAGTTAGTTTATGCAAAACGCCCCTTTTATACCAAATTTCAAGTAAATTCGAATGATAAATACAAACTCTTCGAATAAATCGGTTATTGATCCACTTCCGGAAGGGAAGTTCCCGCAGGGAAGAGTAGTCTTCTTGTGAATGTAAGCAAAATAGTATTAACGTACCGAATTTCAAGTAAATCGAACCATGAATACGAATTTTTTGAATAATTCGGTCATTGATGCACTTTCCGGAAAGAACAGTAGTCCTCGTATTTATATAAGCAAATAGATACCTAGTTATGTAACAAATTTCAAGTAAATACACGTAAAACCAGAAATAATTTTTTCATATCAAATTTCGTAAGAGATCACTTCCTGCTCCACTTTCCAAGTAGTAGTAGTATTCCTGTTAACGTAAACAAAATACCACTTAGATATGTACCGAATTTCAAAGAAATCGAACAATAAAAAGTTTTTTTTCGGGGAGAAGAGTGGTCTTTCTGTTAACCTGAGCAATAGACAACTTATATACTGAGTTTCAAGTAAATCGAACTATGAGTATGATTTTTTTCCAATAATTTCGTACCTGGTCCACTTCCTGGGCAGAAGACTGGTCCACTCCACAGAGGGTAGAGTAGTCTTCCTATTAATCTTAGCAGAAGCGACCTATATACCGAATTTCAAGTAAATCGAATTACGAATGCAATTTTTGGAATAGGACAGTCACTGGTTCACTTCGTGGATATAAGATTAGTCTTCCTGTTAATCTAAGGAAAATACCACTTATGTACGGAATTTCCAGTAAAGCGGGTAATATACCTGCTGAGCAAAAACCCTCTTACGTACCGAATTTCCAGTAAATCGAAACATGAATAAACATTTTTGGAAAAAAGTAGTCACTGGTTCACTTCATGGAGAGAAAAGTGGTCTTTCTGTTAATCTGAGCAAAAGACAACTTATATACCGAGTTTCAAGTAAATCGAACCATGAATATGATTTTTCATAATAATACGGTATCTGGTCCATTTCCCGGCGGAGAAGAAGTTTTCCTGGTAATATAAGAAAAAATACCAATTATGTACCGAATTTCAAATAAATCCCAGTTCCTGGTTCCCTTCACGGGGAGAAGAATAGTCTTCCTGTTAATCTAAGCAAAATACCACTTCTGGTCTGAATTTTAAGTAAATTGAAAAATGAGTACGATTTTTTTGAATAATTCAGTAAATGGTTTAGTACCCGGGAAGAAGATTAGTGTTTCTGTTAATCCAAGCAAAAGACCCCTTATGTTCCAAATTTCAAGTAAATCAAGCCAAGAATACGATTTTTTCAAATAGACCGGTCTCTGATCCTCTTCCCAGAGAAAAGAGTAGTCTTCGTGCTAAAGTAAGCAAAAGGCACTTATGTACCAAATTTCAAGTAAATCGAATGATAAATACAAATTTTTCGAAAAGTCAGTCTCTGGTTCACTTCACGGTAGTTTACGTGCTAACCTAATTAAAAGACTTCTTATGTACCGAATTTTGGGTAAATACAAATTTTGTCGAAAAGGTCAGTCTCTGATTGTCTACCAGAGAAAAGAATAGCCTAGGTGCTAAGCCAGGTAAAAGCCTTTATATACCGAGTTTCAAGTAATTCAAATGATAAATACACGTTTTTCGAATAATTCGGTGATTGAGGCACTTCCCTGAGAAAAGAGTAATCTTCCTTTTTATACAGACAAATACCTACCTATGTACCGAATTTCGAAAATATCAAATTAGGATTGGTCCACTTCCCTGCTAATCTAAGCAAAATACCACTTATGTACCGAATTTCTAGTAAATCGAACCAAGAATGTTTTTTTTTTTGAAAACGGTACCTAGTCCACTTCTCGTGACTAGTCGTCTAGATAATTTTAGCCAAAAACCGATCAAATTTACAAATATGTATAATTATTAGACATTTAAATTTTACCAAACAAAGACGTTTTAAAAAATTTTATGTTTTCTCTAAAGTTATTTGACGACGAATGAACCAGCTTTCTAGGTAACTGAGTTGTTTCCATAAACAAATACATATTTTTAAAGTGTTATACAGAGTAAATGATCGAATTGAGCGACATGAGAGTAGTTTTAACTTGAATATTACAAACACATACTATATGTGAATTAGAGCAAATGTCTTTTAGTATCTGAATAAATATAGTTTAAAAAAACTAAAACAGACGCTTTTAAAGAATATTAAACTAAAAAGTGAAAAATAATTTGTGAAATAAACTTAAGACAATAGTATATAAAAAATACTTGTATAATTGAAAGAAAAGCGTGCGGCACTCGATATATGAAAATTATAACACAAAGCGCCTCGCGCTTTTCTCTCAATTATACAAGTATTTTTCATATAGGAACTATTGTCTTAAGTTTATTTTCAAAATTATTTTCAACCTTTTAGTTTAATATTCTTTGAAAGCGTGTTTTTAAGTCTTTTTAAACTATAATTAGTTTATTTTTTTTTGTATATCTTCCAGATGTTAAAATAACAGTTTTCGGCAATTAACAAAATACTCCAGGGTGATATGTAGAGTGCATGTTGACTAAATATTTTTGGAATATGTCAATCCCTGGTCCATCCACGGAAAGAGGCTTTATCTTCTAAATCGAATGATAACAATATCTTAATATAAGCTTCCTAAGTGCCTAATTTCGAGTTAATCAAACTAGAAATGAATTTTTTAAGTTAAACTTTTGAAAGAAGTCATTCCTTGAACCACTTTCCGTGGAGAATAATAGTCTTAAATTAACAATGTTTAGCAATAAAAAATAAAAATAAACAGTTACACTGAACCCAAAAAAAAAGAATATATGTACAACTGTGTGCGTAATAATAGCAGTGGCTAATGGAAATTTGAGTAGTAATTTTCTTACTTTTAAATAATACCCGTAAGTTAAATTTGCCAATGCCAGGATGCAGGTCCAAATACTACCACCCTGCATTTAAATAAATTTCTGATGTAGTTACCACATTCATGAAATCCCGTTACTTTTTGTTTTAGTCAGTAATATTTTTCTGTGATTTAAAATAGCAGTGTTTTTACTGGCCGTGTTATGTGAACGAATTCAGGTCAATCTTGAAAATTTAAATTAATTTCGAATGCTGGAAGAATTATTTGTGTAAATACATAGTTTTTAATTTATTAGAATATATTCCTTTTCAAAAATGGGCCTACATTTCTCTGGAGGAATAGCGTTTCATGCCTTCCTCACTACAGTCAACATTTTTTTCATATTTGATGGATTTTCTTTCCCTACCCTTTCCTTTACATCTGCTCAAAGAATCTCAATAGGATTAAGGTCAGTAGACTGAGCCGGTAAGTCCATGACCTTATCCCCATTTGAAGCAAACCAAGTTTTTGCCAAGTTGATGGTATGCTTAGGGTCGTTGTCTTCTTGATAGACCCATTTCAGCGGCATCTTACACTCAGCATGCGGTAGCATAGTCGATTCCATTATTTGGACATATTTTGGGCATCCTTGTTCTCCTTTATAAAATATATCGGACCTGTACCGCAGTAGGAGAAGCACCCCCACACACTGATTTTACTACTGCCATGTTTTATAGTCCGGAAAACGTATCTGGGGTCAAATGAAGTATTTTCTGGCCTTCGCACATATTGTCGACGTCCATAGGAACCAAAACAAAACAATTTTATTTCGTCGGACCATAAAATATTACGCCATTTCTGGACTTAACAATGCTTGTGTTTTTCATCAAATTTAATTCAATAAACTTGTTGGTTTTCCCTTCCGAAAATATTTTTTTAAGTAGTGTTTGTTTTTCAACAGTGCAGTACTTGGCGCGGCCCATTCTTCGTTCACATAACACGGCTTTTTTTACTGGCACTGCTATTTTAAATCACAGTAAAATATTACTGTCTAACACAAAAAGTAACGGGATTTCATGAATGTGGCAATTACATCAGAAATCAATTTAAATGCAGGGTGGTAGTATTTGGGCCTACATCCTGGGATTGGCAAATTTAAATTACGGATATTATTTAAAAGTAAGAAAATTATTACTTAAATTTCCATTAGCCACTGCTATTATTACGCGCACAGTTGTATGTATAGATGATGCCAAGCACGTCAAAAACAATCAGCTGTCAAAACCAAACTAAGAGTCGCATCGCACGGAAATGTGGCATGTTTGTCCAAATAGGTATGAACGCACTACAAAACACTATATCACTATTTTTTGCAGTAGCAGCACATTCTGGCAATCAAGAGGTTACTTTTCTTGAACTACTAGAACTTACTTTTGGAAAACGGAAGGTAAGAATTGTATAAATTTAATCAATTTCAAATTCAAATAAGGAGATTCGAATCTGCATGCATACATTTACGTATATGTAAAAGCAGAAAACGAAAGAAAATTACCCCATGATATTTTGGTACTTTGAAATACTTTGTATATGTTTATATGTATGCGAATAACTTTTGTTTTCTCAACAAAAGTAAAAAATACTAAGAAATAGAAAATATACTAGCTTTTTTCCAAGAACAAGAATTTCAGTAACGCGAACTTGAAGGTTGTTGACCTCAATTTCGAATATGAGTATTTACAAATTAAGCATATGTAAATACAGCCTCGGCCAAAAGTATTAGGCACCCCACTAAAATACAAGTATTCTGAAATGTGGCTATCCAAGTTACCACTTCTTTTTATAAATGTGTTACATGGCTGTTTAACTGTTGATTAAAAGAATAAATTGTGTAATTTTAAAAGTCATAGCACTCTGGGTAAGCTAAACTTAAAAATTGTCATTTTTAAGAAATTTATAAAATATTTTCGCATTTAAAATTTGAAAGTGAAAGTGTAAATTGCATTTTGTGAAAAGTTACCAATCTTATAAAAACAGTTCATATTTACCGAAATGACTAAAAAAAGTGAAATAAGTTGCAAGTTCCAAGTGAAGAAGGTAAGTCTCAGATTTAGATTGCCAATTTGGTGGGATGTTCGCGGTGTGCGGTCCAATGTGCTATCAGGCAATTTGTGGAGACGAAATCCCACAATAATAAATCAAAAAGTGGAAGAAAGTGTCTAACCAGTAAACGAGAAGACCGAATACTTATACCCGAGTCTTTCAAGAAAGAAGCCGTGGTTCTAAGAAAATAATAAGAAAAATGGTTTGGAATCGGCTCGCCGATACTAACATTTCACGGAAAAATCTTATGAAAACATTATTTTTTCTTTCCTACAGATATTTGGAACACCTGGTGTGACGTTCGTGAGGCGACGGGTTGGTGAAGAATATCATCCAGATTGCGTGGTAGCCACTGTTAAGCATGGAGGAGGCAGCATTATGATCTGGGGCTGCATGGCTGCAGATGGTGTCGGCGAAATGTTCGTTTGCGAGGGTCGCATGGACAGTCAAAAGTACATAAATGTTAGAAGCTGTTCTACTGCTTTCGTTAACGAGCATTTTCGGCGATACCAATTTAGACGGGGCTCAATTTCAGCAAGACAATGCTCCTTGTGACAAATCAGCGACTACCATGCCACTGTACATAAATGTTAGAAGCTGTTCTACTGCTTTCGTTAACGAGCATTTTCGGCGATACCAATTTAGACGGGGCTCAATTTCAGCAAGACAATGCTCCTTGTGACAAATCAGCGACTACCATGCGTTGGTTTAGAGATAATAACATTGTTTTGTTAGATTGGAATTCACAGTCTCCAGATCTTAACCCCATTGAGCACATGTTGGCTATTTTAAAACGCAAGATTAAGGAGCACAGTACACCATCAAAAACTGCCTTAAAGAATGCCTTAATTAACGTGTGGTACGTTATAAAAGCGGACGAATGTGCAATGCTTCTACCCAGCATGTCTAAGAGAATTGCTGCCGTTATTAAATCGAAGGGTGGACCTACTAAATATTAATGTTATTATCACTAATTCATTGGATTTTCACTGCTTTACTAATAAAACTTCATTACTTCACTTGTTAAAACAAAAAGTTCAGTAATTAGTGTGGTGCCTAATACTTTTGGCCAAGGCTGTATATACATACCTATTCACGAGAATTTATTACAACACTTTTCCCAATAGTATTCCCAAGTTCATAGGTCTTAAAATATACACTCTCCTGTGTCATTTCTCAACAAAAAACTGTTGTTCCCAAAAAATAGTGTATCCACTTCCGCAATCACTTAATTTTTGGATACGTACATACATAGTCAAAAATACCAAATTTTGGCGACAATTGCTCTTTTGTGGAATTCAAAGAGTAGTACAAATGTAGAAATTCCCTCTTATGCTCTGTTTTCCTATTTTCCTTTGTGCTTCTCAAGCACAGCTTCAGCATAGCTGCGAGCACTCATTCGCACATATGTATACTGCAGCAGCTCATTGCATTTTAAGTTCAATTGATCTACTTCGCTCTTCTCTAAGCTGAAGTATATGCACAAATATATATACATACATATGCAAGTAGTTCTCTCCTACCCCAAATTTCACGCAAAACTAATTACCCGAAACTAATTGCAAACTTATTCAAAAACAAGTAATATTGATTAAAACGATTTAGATAAATTTATATTACATAAAATTTCACAATGCCGAAAAATCAAAGCCCACGGCTGAGTATCTCATCCAAGATACCGCCAAAGAAATCTCCAATGCAACTTAAGGCACAACCCGCTACTAATACTGCTTCTCCCCATGTATCAGCTAAAAGCATAATGGAGCATCCAGCCTCAAAATGCAAAGCATACTTTCCGTGTGCCCAAATATATGATACATTCCCGATATGAAAAAAAGCGCCAATTATTGAACTTACACAAAGTTCGAAAAGAAACTAGGAAAGAGCTAATTGATTTGTATTCCACAATCACAAATTATTTCAATGCTCGAAACTCTCGTCACACCCACTGATAGCTGGGACCCTATTCTGGTAAATATATGCTCGTCCGTATTACCAGAAAATTCTCTAATGCTATGGTAGCAATCGCTCGCATCCCGAAAGCAATGCCCAACATGGCAACAAATGAAAGAATTCCTATACAGTCAATTCGAAATTAAAGAATGCGTTGAACAAAAACTCGTGAACTGTCCTACTTCGCATAGCGAAACTGAGCCTATTCTTTCTTCAAAGAATGGCCATAAATCGTACAAATTGTGTAAAGGAAAACACACGCTCAAGCATTGCAAGCAATACGGAAACTGCCGATACCCCAACGGCATAATTTTGTAAAAATTAACAACATTTGTACAAATTGACTTGCGTTGCACCATACCCTAAAACGGTGTACATCGCTACACACATACCTCTTCTGACGTAAAGTGCATAATACTTTTTCGCACGTAAATTTAATTCATGTGTATGACCGAATTAATAAAAGTAATGTGCGTAAACGGTACCAACGCCAATAAAGAAGAAGAATGCGCTCAACACCTCCTTTCTTTCCGAAACTTAAAATAACACTCACTTTTATTAACACAACTAAATTTATTTCACATTCTTCTTCTTCTTGAGTGGCGTTGGTACCGTTTACGCACATTCCTTTAATTAATTCGGTCATACACATGAGTTAGATTTACGTGGGAAAAAGTATTATGCGGTGCCACGTGAATAAAACTCACTTTTTTAACATAACTAAATTTATTTCACTATTTTAACTATTAGCACGTCCGAATCCGTAGGTGGTTGCGCGTTAACTCCTTCGTTCTTATTCTTTTTAGTACGCATCTAGTCTAGTCTAGTCTAGTATGTTTAATGTCCTATTCCTACATTCGACCAATCTGACCTATCGTTTAACCTCAAACGGTGGTTGCCTTCTCCAACTTTACCAACTTCGTAACACTTGTGTGGTTGAATTTTTGTTATATTGTAAGGTCCGAAAAATTGTGGCTTAAGTCATAATGTACTTCCGAGCTGAGTTCGTTTGATGGCTACTAGTTCTTTAATTTTATACTTTCTTGCTTCTGTCCGCTTACTGTTAAAACATCTTTTATTTTCTTCCTGAATTTTAGCAATATTCTCCTGTGCTTCTCTGCGAAATTCTTCTATTTCTTTTTCTATCTCTTCAATTGCCTCGTTCTCTATAATCTCATTTAATCGGTTTAACCCTCCCATTAACAATTTAAATGGCGTAATTTTTGTACTTCGAATGGGTGTCTTATTTAATGTTTGTAGCACCTCGCCATGTACTTATACCGACTTGCAAGAGTTTCAGAACACAGTTTAGTTACCATTGGCATTTCTACTCTATGAATGCGTTCAACCCGCCCTTTTCCTCTTGGCACACCTGTACCGATCAACAAATGTTGTTTACCGTCACTTTCACAATAATTCTTCAAGGAATTGGAAGTGAAAGCTGTACCCCTGTCCAAAATTAAACGCTTCTGGTTTCCGAACACTGAAGATTAGTTCTTCAACCTAGTTTTGAAAAGGAATCGACAATGACTAAAATGTAATCATATCGTTTGTTAGTTTTTTCTATTGGACCTAGTGGTCGATCCTCTTTACATATTGGTTCTAAATAACCTTTTTTTTACCACGTTTTTCATCTGCAACGATGCACCGTACACAATTCCTAACCACTTCTGCTGTTTTTGTTGCTAACTTTGGAATATGAAGAGATTTTTCAACCGTTCTTGTGTTTTTTTTTGCTGAAAAGTGTCCTTGGCTATGTGCGATTCGTTTGATTTCTTTTTCCATCTGAGTTGGTACTACCTAAAGATCCTGGTGGGATCTTTATGTAAAATGCCATGCGTAATGTAAAAATTTTCGAAACTGTCTTTCTCTAAAATTTTCATAGCCGCTCGGGCCCATTCATCTTCCCGCTGTTTTTATTGCAATCTAAATTTTAACGAACTCTCAATTAACAAACAATGCGCCCTACTTAAAGCATCGACATGCTGCATTCGACTACCGAACCTACATATATATTTTCTATTTCGTACGTAAAATCCTGAAGGAAAAGCGCCCGGCGGGACACTCGTACTATCACGTCACTTTTCCGTATTATAACGATTTTAAATTGTATGCCTAGCAAGTAAATACGCCACTTTTTCAGCGCCGACACCATCGCAAGAACTTCAAACTCGTAATAGTGATAACGCTCCTTTACCTGTGGAGTTTTTCTACTCATACACTGCATCGGGTATAATTTCCGATATTCACTATCTCTTTGTAAAAGAACTGCCCCGTAGCCATACATCGACGCATCTGTGTACTTCTATCACAGCCCTGAGGTTATATAAACGTAATACCGGTGAACATGCTAACGCATTATTCAAAAGTTGAAATGCTATTCTATGTTCCTCACCAAAAATGAATTTCATACCTTGTCTCCGTAGGTTAGATAATGGTTTTGCGCCATGAAATGGCGAAAATAAGACGTCAACCCTAAAAATATTTGTACGCATTTACGATCAGTAGGCTTTGGAAAATTTGTTATACATTTGTTTTTCCTTGTGATAGCCTAATTGTTCCATCCTCAACAATTTTTCCCAAGAAATTATCGTTCTCCATAAGAAATTTGCATTTCGCTCATTTTATACGACTATTGTAGCCTTGTGTCCAGTCTTTAGACTTTATCTAATTTAAGGATACCTCCATCTCTATCCTTGGAAGGATAATAAGGTCATCCATATACGTAACTACGGTACCATCCTCAATTAACTCTCTAAAAACTGCGATTATGTATCTTCAAAATACTACAGGTGAGTTGAATATTCCAAAGGGGATATAAAGAAACTCGTATTGACCTTGTTGAGTCACAAGCGAAGTGTACCTCCTCGACGTCTTTTCAAGAGGAACATGGAAAAATCCATATCTAAAGTAGTAAGTATGCTGGCACTCAAGAGCTTTTCTAAAACATCATCTATAAGAGGCATAGGAAAGTGATCCTTCATTAATTTTTCATTTAAACGCCTGCAATCACAGCATAGACGTTTGCTACTATCTTTCTTACGATTGAAGAAACATACTCTGATACATTTTGCTGAATAATTCCTGCCTTCAACTACTCTTTGATCTGCTTCTCTACTACGCATCTATTAACATACGACATTTGCCTAGGCCCTTGATAAACTGGTACATCGTCTATCAAAGATATTTTCATATTAGCTGGAAACTCTTTCTTTTGAATTTTCATGGTATGTACCTTATTTAGATGACTTAATTTCACATAAACTTCACATTTACCTACAGATTCGAAACTCATACACAAACTCTTAAACTCCTGCAAACAGTTAACTTTGTTATCAACAATCGGGTGCTTAATGACTTCGGTTATTTCTAACTTATTCTTCTGTTTAAACAAGACGTCCTCCTAAGTAACAATAAAATCCGTTTAAAACGTTATTACCAATAATGGCATCGTATATAATGTCAGAGTTTGTGACTACACGGATACAAAGCTTTTGCTACAATTACCCACAGTAATACCATAATTCTCACGCAACCTATCTTGTAATGTTAGTTTAGGCCCCGATGTTGACAAATGTAATGCTATTAATTTTTCTTTCAATTCGTTTATAGTAAAAGTAAATATTTAGTCACGGTCCATGCTGGTTAACTTTTTAAAGAATATGCACAAACTTAGTAATTTACTAAATACATGAAAGAAATTAAATAGTATATAAAATTAATTATTTGTAAGCTCAGTATTACTTCAGTAACAACAAAGTGTTTAGAGTGTACCAGTAATATCGAAATTCAAGCTTTCATACAAACATTATTTTAATTGATTCACTTTCCTATCTTACAAAAATATTCTTTAACTACTCTTCTCTTTTCAATAATATTTCAAGGAATTTTTATTTTACATTTACTTTTTCCTTTAATTTCATCTACTATCTTTCTTAACAAACGCTTAAAGGCGTGTACAAATATACTTGAGTAAATTAAATGTATAGAATATTAACATAAGTGTGTATGTAATTCATAAATCATACCTCAGGGTGGGGGAATTTTAAATAAAATTACCACCGAAACTCTCCTCTGCTCTTCCTGCTACTTCACCAAACTATGCTTAGCCTTCTTTACTCCTTTTTTTCGACAACTGCGCCGCTACTCCAGTTCTCTTCGTTCCTTACTTCCTCCGTACTCAATGCTGCACTGAATTCTCTTATTGTTCTTCTCTGCTACCTCCGTAGCGTCGCCACTGCGCTATCATTGCGCCTACTTATGCTGCAACCACCCATCTTACATAACTTCCGTCCATAGCAACCTATCTCATAAGAGCGCCATGTAAATGAAAAGTTGTCACTGCTTGCCCATGCCTTTACTGAAACCAGCGGCCACTTGATTTTTTTCGTAAAGCCGGCTCAGCTCATTTCTCGCTGTTATACAAGGTTGCCAGTATTGACTTTTTAAACTAATATGAAATAAACTAAGAAAATGCATAGTTTTTACAAAAGAATGTAAAACTAAATTCATAACTACCCATCTTACATACCTTCCGTCCATAGCAACCTATCTTATGAGAGCGCCGTACAAATGAAAAGTTGTCAGCGCTTGCCGATGCCGTTACTGACGGTTGTCCTGCAGAAAATACTCGCGTTTGTATATTCTATTACAGTTGGGTATTATGGCTGTGCGGTATGTAAGATGAGTAGTTCCAGCATATCGGGAGTAACGGTTTAACTGGACTTCAGGTCGTTTGATAAGCGTTTATTTTCGACTGAACGAATAAATTACGCACGAAATTTGTCGAACTGTGACAGTTCAATTAATGAATACCTATTTCTTCAAATTTTCGCCCACAAAATCGCAGAAAATTATCTTCAAAACTTAATGGCAAGGCGTTTGCACATACAAAAGTTATAGAATTTGCAAAGACATTTAAATTTCAAAAATAAATCACTTATTTACTATACTTTACTGGCGTAAACACCGCTCACGCGATTACAGCCGTGTTAACAGCATTGCACCATTCGTTTCTTCTTTTTGCTATGTGGCGCCAATTGGATATACCAAGTATAGATAGGTCCCTCTCTATCTGATCCTTCCAACGGAGTGGAGGTCTTCCTCTTCCTCTGCTTTAACCTGCGGGTTCAGCATCGAAAACTTTCAAAGCTGGAGTATTCGTATACATTCGGACCACATGGCCTAGCCAGCGTAGCCACTGCTTCTTGATTCACTGAACTATGCCAATGTCGTCGTTTAACTCGTACAGCTCATCGTTCCTTCGTCTGCGATATTTGCTTTCGTACCATATAGCAGAACGGGAACGATGAGAGACCTGTAGAGTTTGGTTTTCGTTCGTCGAGAGAGGACTTTACTTTTCAATTGCCTACTTAGTCCTGTAGCTCCTGTTGACAAGAGTGATTCTGCGCCGGATTTCAAGGCTGGCATTATTATTGGTGTTGATGCTGGTTTCTAGATAGACAAAATTGTCTACGACCTCGAAGTTATGACTGTCAACAGTGAAATGGGAGCCAAGTCGCTTCCTTACCCAGTCTGGAGAAAGCAGAACTCACGGTGCGGTTGTTGAGGCCAATAATGTCGATATCATCGGCGTACGCCAGCTGCTGTACACTCTTATAGAAGATTATACTTCTCTATTCAGCTCTGCAGCTCGTATTATTTTCTCCAGCATTAAATTAAAAAAGTCAAACGATAAGAAATAACCCTGTCTGAAACCTCGTTTGGTATCGAATGTCTCGGCGAGGTCCTTCCCGATCCTGACGGAGCTTTTAGTGCTGCTTAAGGTCAGTTTATACAGCCGTATAAATTTTTCGGGGATACTAAATTCAGACATGGCTGTATAGAGGCAGCTCCTATTCGTGCTGTCGAAGGCGGCTTTAAAATCGAATAAAACGTGGTTTGTGTCGATTCTCTTTTCACGGGTCCCTTCCAAGATTTGGCGCATGGTGAATATCTGGTCAATGGTTGACTTACCAGGTCTAAAGCCATACTGATAAGGTCCAATCAGGTTGTTGACGGTGGGCTTTAGTCTTTCACACAATACGTTCGACAGGACCTTATAGGCGATATTAAGGAGGCTTATTCCACGATAATTGGCACAGACTGTGGGATCCCCCTTTTTATGGATTGGGCAGAGCACACTTAAATTCCAATCGTCGGGCATGCTTTCGTCCGACCATATTTTGCAAAGAAGCTGATGCATGCACCTGATCGGTTCCTCGCAGCCGCATTTGAATAGCTCGGCCGGTAATCCATCGGCCCCTGCCACTTTGTTGTTTTTTAAGCGGACGATTGCTATTCGCACTTCTTCATAGTCGGGTAATGGGACGTCTTTTCCATCGTCGTCGATTGGGGTATCGGGTTCACTATCTCCGGTTGCTCCGTTTTCACTGCTATTCAGCAGGCTGAAGAAGTGTTCCCTCCACAAATTTAATATGCTCTGGGCATCGGTGGCTAGATCACCTCTTTGTGTCCTACAGGAGTCTGCTCCGGTCTTGAAACCTTCTGTAAGTCGTCGTATCTTCTCATAGAATTTTCGAGCATTAACCTTGTCGGCCAGCTGCTCAAGCTCTTCATATTCATGCATCTTGGCCTCTATCTTTTTTGTCTGTAGATGCGTCTTGCTTCCCTCCTCAGCTCTTGATATCTTCCCATCCCGCACGTGTTGTGGTCGATCGCAACGTTGAAGTATGTTTTCTCTCCACTGCGACACGGCAGTCTTCATCGTACCAACTGTTTTTGCGACCTTTATGAAATCCAATAGTTTCATTTGCAGCTATACATAGGGAGCTTGATATGCCGTCCCACAGTTCCCGTATGCCGTGTTGCTATTGAGTGCACTAAGAGAGCAGGAGTGTAAGTCGAGTAAAAAATCATTCGGCAGTCTGTTGTGATTGCAGCTTTTCGACGTCGAACTTTCCTTGCGTTCGTTGACGGGCGTTCTTCGAAACACAGAGGCGCGTGCATATCTTCGATGCAACAAGATAGTGGTCCGAGTCGATGTTGGGTCCTCGGAGTGTACGCACGTCAAGAGCACTGGAGACATGTCTTCCATCTATCACAACATGATCGATTTGGTTTTCTGTTTTTCGATCAGGGGACAGCCAAGTCTCCCGGAAGTCGACCAGCCTCAACCCATTAGGGGATGTTTCGTTGTGGAGGCTGAATTTTCCAGCTGTCGGACCAAAGATACCTTTTTTGCTCGCCCTGGCATTCAAAGCACGACTTTTACATCGTGTCGGGGGCAGCGCTCAAAAGTATGCTTCTCACATTCGTCCTTGTCCCGTCCATCGCACTTTTTTGACGGCGGTGATGTCAGCCTTTATTTCTTATGGGCAGCGGCACCTTCCCAATTAAGGGACCGGGCATTCCAGGTGCATGCCCTCAAATCGTGATCCTTAATTCGTTTGCAGGGGTCGTCAACATAAAGGGGTTATCTCATCCGAGGCGTTGCTAACTATTCCAGTGGAGCTGGTTTCTACGTGGCAGGTCCCAAACCCAGCGCACAACCTCCCTAGGCGAGTATGTTTAAAGATTTTACAAATTTGTATAGCGGGCCGCTTGCCTCAAGACCGACGCCCGCTCGAAGCCGCACGTCTGGTGAACAGACTCTTCAATTAAACTTCAGCGGACCCTTAAACCGAATAAATCGGAGTGGCTCCAATGAAGCTTCCTCTCTCATTAGCCGTGACCCAAGGCTCCACACGGGTTGGTTACCGCATCTTGCACAAGGGTTGATCACGTTTCAAGGGTGGGCGACGTTGACGCAAGAGTAAGAATTGAGTGTAGCCTCGCAACTGTAACAGCATACCCAGAAGCTTGACTACACCCCATTATACCCCAAGATCACGTACCGAATTTCAAGTAAATCGAACGATAAAAGTCATTTTTTTGAATAGGTCAGTCTCTGATCTAGAAATGAGAAATGAGTAATTTACCTGCTAGTCTAAGCAAAAGCCAACTTTAACTATATTTATTTCACATTAAGTAACTTTATTTCACAATGACTATTTGAACTATTAACACGTCCGAATCCATTGGTGGTTGCGTGTTAACTCCTTCGTTCTTATTCTTCCTAGTACGAGTCTAGTCTCTCATTCTTAGACCGTTCTATATTCACCACGATTAGTGTTATTTTTTAGCGAATAACGAAATAACTACCTATTTACCGAATATCAAGTAAATCAAATTTTAAATAAATTTTTCAAATTAAATTTTAAATAAATTTTTTAAATTAAATTTTTGGCAGAGGTTAGCCTTTGTCCACTTCCCGAGGAGAACAGTAGTCTTCATATTAATCTATTCAAAATACTACTTATGTAAGTACCGTATTGCATGTAAATTGAACCATGAATACGGTTATTACGAATAATAAGTTACCTGGTCCATTTCCCGGGGTAAGAACTAGTATCCCTCTGATCACTTATGTGCCGAAATTCAAGTGATCCGAACCATGAATCATGCACTTACGGAGAGAAGAGCAGTCTTACTGTTAATCTAAGCAAAAAACAACTAATGTACCGAATTTTTAGTAAAATGTACCATAAATAAATAAATTTTTTTCGAATGGGTTAGTCCCTGGTCCACTTCGCAGGGAGAAAAGTAAAGTTTCTACTAATCTAAGCCAAATACCACTTATGTATCGAATTTCTATTAAATCGAACGGTAAAACGGCGGCCGCGGTAGCCGAGTGGTTAGCATTGCGTCCTGCCATTGGAAGACTCGGGTTCATATCCTGGTGCCACCAACATCCAAAAGTTATGGAAAATTAATTTAAATTAAAAATTAAATTAAATTTTCTAATTGCGGTCGCCCCTCGGCAGGGAATGTCCATCCCTCCGAGTGTATTTCGGACATGAAATAAAGCTCCTCGTCAAAAAACCATCAGCCGTTCGGAGGCGGCTTAGTATAAACTGTAGGTCCCTCCATTTGTTGGAAAAACATCAAGACGCAAAACCACAAATTGGAGGAGGAGCTCGGCCGAAAATCGCTTCAGCGGTTACAAAGCGCCAATTATATATATATAAAACGACTTAAAATCAAAACATTTTGAAACAAATGTTATATACACTTTTTTCGAGCAAATCGGTCATTGATGCACTTCCCGTGGATAAGAGTAGTTTTCTTATTTATATAAGTAAATAACTTCCTATGTACCGAATATCAATATTTTTTTTCAGTTTCAGCATCCAGGGAGAGGAGTAGTTTTTTTGTTAGTTAATTGAACCATAAATAGATTTTTTGGAAGAGGCAGTCCCTGGTTCACTTCCCTCTGTTAATCTTAGCGAAATACCACTTATGTATGCATCGAAATTCACGTAAATCGAACCACTTGTTTAACGAAAATCAAGTCAAGCGCACCATGAATACCATTTTTTCGAATAGGTCTGTCGCTGATCGACTTCCCAGAGAAAAGAGTAGTCTATCCGCTAATCTAAGCAAAAAGAGGACTAAATACCCAATTTCAATTAAATCGAACCACGAATAACATTTTTGGAATGGATCAGTCCTTGGTCCATTTCACATAGGAAGAGTAGTCTTCCTATTCATCTAAGCATCCTAATGCACCGAATTTCAAATAAATGGAACAATAAAAATTTTTGGAATAGGTCATTCCTTGGTCCATTTCACGGAGGGAAGATTAGTCTTCCTGTGAATTTAAGCAAAAAGCCACCTATATACCGAATTTCAAGGAAATCAAATGGTCAACACAATTTTGTCGAATAATTTCGTCATTGATGCATTTCCTGGAGGGAGCAGCAATCTTCCTATTTTCATACGTAAATAGCTACGTATAAGCCGAATTTCAAGTAAATAAAACTATAAAAAAAATTTTTCAAACAAATTTTTTGGAGGAGGTCACTCCCTCATCCACTTCCTGCGGATAAGAGTAGTCCCAATGTTAATCTTATCAAAAGACGACTTATGAATTTCAAGTCAATCGGACCATGAATGTAATTTTTTAGAATATTACTGCACCTGGAACATTTCCCGAAGTGGGAACTAGTATTCCTCTTAATCTTAGAATAAATATTTTAAGAAGAGGTCAGTCACTGGTCCACTCCTAGGAGGGAAAGGCAGTCTTCTTATTAATCAAAGCCGAAGCCACCAATGTATCGAAGAAAATAAACTTGTATCATAAATACGTTTTTTAAATTAAATTTTTGGAAGAAGACTAGTGTTCCTTGTGATCTGAGCAAAATATTAATAGATAGATAATAGATCTTTTTCTTTATGTTAATCTAAGCAAAATACCATTTATGTACCGAATTTCAAGTATATTGAACCATAAAAAAATTGTATTCGAATAGAGTAGAGTAGAAGAGTAGTCTTTCTGTTAATCTATTGAAAAGACCACGTGTGGACCGAATTTCTCGTAAATTGAATCGTGAATACGATTTTTTCGAATAATACGGTACCTGGCCCGTTTCCCCGGATGAGAGCCAGTGCTGCTGTAAGTCTAAGCAAAAATGCCTAATGTACCGAGTTTCCAGTAAATCAAAAGATGACAAAATATTTTTTTTATGGGGAAGAGCAGTCTTCGTGCTGCGAGTGATTTAATAAAAACGTCTTGTGCTCTTGGCGGTCAAAACAGAATTAGCAAAACCATCGTTCTTTCTTTTCAAATGTGGTGATCACAGAGGGCCTTTTTCGTATGCAAAAAGTCGACTCCCTGCTATATCTTTAAACTTGGATTGCCATCTTTTTACTATTCTTACAGATGATGAAGTGCTTAGAATGTGACTTAAGGCTAAACTTCGTTCAGTTATGCCTGCTATTAGCCTTACCGTCTCCTATAATTCTGGTTAGCATTGCGTACTGACATTCGGAAGGCTCGGGCTCAAATCCTGGTGCTACCAACATCCAAAATTTATGAAAAATTAATTTGAATAAAAAATTAAGTAAAATTTTTTAACTGCGGTCGCCCCTCGGCAGGGAATGCATTTCGGACATGAAAATAGCTTCAGCGGTTACAAAGCGCTAATTATATATATTTATATAAGAACAAACAATTGAGTTTTTCTTATCTATTCTATACTCGCACCAAGGTTTTAATTTGTAATTGACCAGGTACCTTCATAAGGGTTTTACGTCTGTTGATGGCTTCACGCCATAATTTTTATATATCGAGCACCCCACGCTTTTCTCTCAATTATACAAGTATTTTTTATATACTGTTGTCTTAAATTTATTTCCAAAATTAATTTCAACTTTTTAGTTTAATATTCTTTAAAAGCGTGTTCTTTTAGTTTTTTTAAACTATATTTATTTTCAACTTTGTAGTTTAATATTCTTTAAAAGCGGTTTTTTTAATTGTTTTTTTAAACTATATTTATTTTTTTTTGTAATTCTTCTAGTTTTTGGTAAAATAATCATTTAGCTGTGACGAGATCCCAATATGAAATATTTAAAATGCGAATCGCTGCATACATCGTCGCGTTGCAATTAACAAAATACTCCAAGAAACAGGGTGATATGTAGAGTGCATTCAGCTTTTAAAAGAAACTGCATGTAGATGTCGTAAAGTTGAAATGAATTAGTCCAAAGGAGAAGTTAGAAACTGACAGATAGACATGCTAGTGAAGGTAATAAAAGCGTGTTAAAAGTAACACATTAGATTGTTTTCTTGTAACTTTATGAACAGTATTGTTTACAGCATGTTCTCCAGTGTTTTGTCCATCTTATATTTTCTTCAGAATCAGCCATTTTTACAATCATTGGACTTAAGCTTTCATTAACAGCTTCGGCCTTACCATTTGCTTGGTCCCTAAAATTTAATTGTAAAGCTAAGACTGCTTCCTATGACGCTGTTGTTCTATTTGGGTACAATTGGACAAACTTTGTAAACACATCTATAACTACAAATACTTGTTTGTGATTTGAAGACTTGCCGTGAATCGGTCCGTAATGGTCAACATGTACCATTTCAAATGGTATATTTCCCTTTGGTATCATGCGTAAAAGTCCCTCTTTTTCCCACTTATGTTTGTGAAAGCTACGCATTTTAGGCAATTCTGGATGTGAATGGTTGCTTTTGGTTTTATACCCAGAAACCAGTAGTTTTTCGCTATAGTTTGCACAACTTTATCCACACCCAGGTGCCCCATTTCATCATGATACTTATATAAAACATGTGATTCATAGGTTCTGGGACAAAAAACCATAATTCTTTGTCTTTCATTTTGTAAACTATTCCATTTCTCATCTCATAGTAGGGGTTTTTTAAGCTCTTGTGCTATGTTTTAACCCAGGGGCTTTCTTTAAGCTTCTGCTCTATGTTCCAACCTGTAGTCATAATTTTGTAATTCTAACGCCCTCCTCGCTATTCTTGGGTTCATGTCTTTTTTGTTGAGTGTTATAGTCAGAGAATTGCAATCAGTAACTCTTCTAAATTTTATACCTTGTAGGTATACCCTAAATCTTTTAAATGCGTATACGTATATTATTGCTTAAGTTTCTAATTCAAAACTATGGTATTTACACTCGGCGCCCGTAGTTCGCTTCGAACAATTAAATATTGGGTGTAGTTTTCCATCTTTTTTTCTTTGTAATGTGAAGACCCCAAGTCTAAGGCCTTGAAGCCTTCACAGCAACAACAACAATACCAACGACAACAACAAGAGAAGTTACACACACACATATATACATATAATCAATGAACATACATATACACACATACATTAAAGTACACATACTTATAGAATTAGTTAAATATATATAGATATATATATGGTATATTAATATATACATACATATATATAGATATAGATATACTATATACCTATGAAGCTAAAAAATGAATTTTAAATATTTAATCGTTTCAGTTAGACAAGCACCAATCACTAGCATAGTCAGCTGTCGCTGTTAAGTAGGGCAAAGGAGAATAGGCGATAGGCCTACCAACTACGCAACGCGTGACTGTCCACCTGCAGGCAGATTTTAGTATAAAAAGGGCAGCATCAGCAGTGATAAATCACTTCTGTTTGTGCTGTCGTAGCTAGTGTATATGGTGCGTCGTGAAAACGCTACCAATAGGAGTAGATAGAAATATATGGTGTGACGTGAAAACGCTGCCAGTAGAGAACATGGTGTGACGTGTAAACGCTGCCAGTAGAGTATATGGTGTGACGTGAAAACGCTGCCAATAGAGGTATACGGTGTGTCGTGAAAACGCTGCCAGTGCGATACGATTAAGGTATATGGTATGTCGTGAAAACGCTACCAGTAGAAAATTTAGAAATAAAGATAAGTGTGTAACATTAGAGCCACTCGTGTTGTCCTTTACTTTTCTCTTTCAGAATCAGAATTATAAGAGAGACCCATAATCCGGCTGAGTGATAGCCCAGCTATAGACCGGAGAACCGGGTTCGTTATAGTAATAGTATTGTGCCGATTGTAGATTGTTAGCAGAGGTGACTTTTTAAGTTTTTCTTTGAGATTGTCAAAACATTCTAATTCTGTTTCCACAAATTGAAAGTTTTTATCTTTCTGTATAAGGTCGTGGAGAGGCTTAGCTCTAATTGAAAAATACTTGATGAACCTCCGGAAATTTGAACATAGTTCAAGAAAACTTTGAACTTTGAGTTCTTAATTGTTTTGCACAATTTTCAAAAGAGTTTTCTTTAATATAGCTAATTGTTCTTTTACGCTTGATGTTGCTATCACAATATCGTCTAGGTAAATTATTACTTCTCCACTTCGAATCATGTCCGCAAGTATTTTATTTATACACTTTTGAAAAGTTGACGGTACATATTTAATCCCAAACGGCATTCTCAAAAACTCGAACTGTTCCAAAGGTGAAGTAAAAGAAGTGTATATAACAGCATCTTTATTGATAAAAACTTGAAAGAAAACAGTTTTTAAGACCTAACTTTATAAACACTATTGTGTTAGCTAACCTGTCCAGTAAAATATCAATAAGAGGCATTAGGTAATTGTCTTTGATAGTTGCTTTCTTCAATTTTATATAGTCAACGCGCAGCCGAAGTTCTCTCGTTTTCTTTTCAACCAAAACAATCGGTGATAAAAAAATCTGACTCACTCGGTCTTATGCACCCTTTTTCTGGGTATTAAGGTTTGCTTGGCTAAACTAGCTTTGCTTCCTGACTCAACTGAGCATTATACGATCATACAAATATTAGTGTGCACATACATATAATTTAAAATAACTTAAAAAGTGTCTTTAGTTCTTTTTTTGTATTTGTTCAGTCCACCGCAAAGTGGCCTTGTTCACTGCAAGCATAACAGGATTCAGCTTCTCGTCTTGACTTTCTGAATTCTTTTACATAGTGACCCGTACAGTTACAATTTTAACACCTCTTGCCGGTGGTCGGTCGGATAAACTTATCGGCTTAAACGCTTTGATGACGTCACTCGCTGATGTGAAGTTTTGCATACGGTCCTGATTTTGGAGCTGCCCATCGGGAATCCCTTCGACGAGGTAGTCAGTCAAGTATAAAAAATACTTGTATAATTGAGGGAAAAGCTTGAGGCGCTCGATATATGAAAATTATGGCACAAAGCGCTCCACGCTTATCTCTCAATTATACAAGTATTTTTTATATTTTTATACTATTGTCTTAAGTTTGTTTCCAAAATTATTTTCTACTTTGTAGTTTGATATTCTTTAAAAGTGTGTTTTTTTAGTTTTTTTATACTATATTTATTTTATATATTTTTCAAATTAACTCTATTTTGATTTTATTTATTTATTTTTCTTAGACCTTTTTAATAATATTTCAAAGATAATGACGTACGGGATTTTGGATAACCTAATTTAAACAATAGTCATAAACAATTTGGTGCCGTTTTTATGGTCGAAAGGGAGTTTTTTCCTCAAATGCTTCCAAATTTCACAAAAATTAAAATTTTTCAAAATGTGTACATCATTTTCTAGCTATTCTCATGTAGATAAACAAAAAATTTTTAGTTTGTTATTTTTTATAGTAAGCTAAAAGGCCTGGTTTGTTTGTATGAATTGAATATTTTGTTATACAACAAAGAAGAATGGTAGAAGTGACAGCTGTTTCGGAGATCACCACATCTCCTCATCAGACTTTTTAGGAGAAAAATAACTTTTCAAAAATGTCCATAGTTCCGCAATCTTAAAATATTTGTTTGTTTTAAATTAAATAGCTTTCTATTTAAATATGAGACAAATAAGATATCAAAACATTATAATTTCATTACAGTTTCATTAAACTTATTTATTATATTTCATCTGATTTTGATGTGGGATTTGTTTTCAGCTTCTCCTTCGGGATAATTCATTTCAACTTGGCGACGTCTACATGTAGTTTGTCCGAAATACTGAATGCACTCTACATATCACCCTGTTTCTTAGAGTATTTTCTTAATTGCAAAGCCACTATGTATGCACCGACTCGCATCTTTAATATGTATGTATTTCATATTGGGATCGTGAAGATAAGAAAAGCGTGTTAAAAACAACACTTTTCAATTCAATTGCTTTTCAACATTGTTCGTTGCGCGAGCTGAGGTCAAAATATTCGTTGACATAAATACACACACATACATATGTGCGTATATACCAATATAGCCGTGTATATTCAAACAGCTGTTGTATCTGTTCGCGATTGTCATATGCATACGTACATATCTACATGCCCATGCTAAAGTTTGACAACGAGATACCAGGTCGTTTAACTAACCCAATAGGGTATCTTTCTGCCCGCATTAAAAAATGAAATATGTCATTTGAATATAATAATTAAATGATTTTAATTTTTAACAAATCATATATAAATTATTTATTACATTTACTTTCATTACACACGTATATAAAAGTGAAAGTGTTTGTGATTTTTTTATATTCCTTTTCGGCATATTTTTTTCCTGTTATTGGTATAAGCTCTACTCGAGTTTCACGGGCTTCATCTTGCGAATTTTAAATACATTTTTTTAAATGCCAATTTGTGATAGTCCTACCAAAGGCACAAAGGATACAAAAATGTCCAATTGAGAAATAAGAAAGGGAACTTAACTCGAAGCAATAAGCACTAAAAGGGAATCGTCACAAACGCGCAGATCTTAACAGATCGAACCTTCCGCAAAACTTTTATTTTCATTAAGTGACAATGTGATACTGTTCACGATTCAGTGATACCCCCATTCAAGATCACTCGGAAACATATCTAAAAATTAAAGGCAAATCACTATATGAGTGTTGGACAGAATTCAAAACGGTATATAAAGAGGTTTGTTCAAAGCCGGACAATTGTCTGCTCGAAACCTGCAAAATTTCAGCAGAAAATAAATACTTGACGTGTAATGACACATATATAATTGGCGCTTTGTAAACGCTGAAGTGATTTTCGGCCGAGCTCCTCCTCCAATTAGTGGCTTTGCGTCTTGATATTTTTCAAACAAATGGAGGGACCTACAGTTTATACTAAGCCGCCTCCGAACGGCTGAAGGGGGTTTTACGAGGAGCCTTTATTTCATGCCCGAAATACACTCGGAGGAGTGGACATTCCCTGCCGGGGGGCCATCGCAATTAGAAAATTTTACTTAATTTTTTATTTAAATTAATTTTCCATAACTTTTTTTTGGATGTTGGTGGCACAGGGATATGAACCCGAGCCTTCCGAATGTCAGTAAGCAATGCTAACCACTCGGCTACCGCGGCCACGACACGTATGAACCAAAATGAGGATAGCAGACCAGCTCGAATTAATCCGAGCAGCTACTCAGCTGAGTCCACCTTCCGGTATGGAACGAATTTCAAAAGAAGCTTCCTCATCAAACATATGCCTTAAAGTCCCAGCCTGCGATACAGAGACATTATATGGGAGTTATGAAGAATGGTCAGCTTTTCGTGGTATGCCCACAGCGGTCTACATAAACCACCCTAAGCTCTCCTGTTCACAAAAATTGTAGCATCCCCGGTACAAAACGGAAGGCAAAGCTGACTCAATCGAGCTAACATGGGAGACATTCTGGCAAAACTTGAAAACAAACCTATTCTCGTAGACGACCAAGTAAAAGTCCTACCCTCGCTGTCCACCGTACAGACCGAAAATAGCGAGCAATTACAAAGACTACAAACAACAATAAACGTTTTGGGAAGTAGAATCCACCCCACAAAATCTGTTTATCATGTCATCGCAGCACTAATTCTAAGAGAAGGTTTGCATGTGCACATTGTCAGTTACGGCATCATTTCTTGCTGCACTTAAATGTAAAACCAAATGCTCAAACCGCCAGCAGCAGTTTTCATAACGCTGCTGTGGAACATCTAACTACCAAGTCAACTTCTCCAGTTCGACAATCGCATACTAGCTGCAACCCAAGCGAGCAACCGTGCTGCTCTAAGCAAGCACACATTCAATCATTACGTGTGGGACACGATGGCAGAACTCTCCTTCCAACTGCCATTGTCGCAGTGGAACACCAAGGAAAATTTGTCCAACTCAGAGCCTTAATTGACCAATGCTCACAAAGAACTTTCATTTCCTCGAAAGTTCAGAAAAGGTTGCGACTTCCAGTCGAACATTCCAAGTTCGCAATTTCCGGAATGGGTGGACATGTCGTCCAAAATTCGTCCAAACTTTGTTCCTTGACTCTGGTACGTATATCATCCAAAACCAAGCAACGGATCAATGCCCAAGCCATCGTGCTACAAAAGCTAACGAAGCATTTGCCTACTTTTACCTTAGGCCGTAATACCTGGCAACAGTTCAAAATCCTTGAACTTTCTGACCCAAATTGCCATATACCAGCTCAAACCGACATGGTAATCGGCAGTGACATACTTCCACAAATTCTCGTGGAAGGTGTACAAACAATTTGCGACACAGTACTTGCGCAAAACACAATATTTGGTTGGGTCCTTACCGGTCCAGTAACCGAAAAAGTGGTGTCATTCTCGACACAAGTAGAAGAAATCTCAACTGATGCACTTGGTGATCAATTGAGAAAATTCTGGGAAGAGGAAGAAATTCCTCCAATTCCACAAATTTCAAATGAGGATCAAGCTTGCGAAAACATATACAAGCAAACCACGACTCGTGCCCCAAACAGTCGGTACATTGGGCGGCTTCCATTCAAGGAAGATTTCCCCGCCATTCCCGGTCTGCAGCGCTTCAACAATTTTTCAGTATAGAGCGCACGCTTAAAAAAAAGGAGAGTTAAGCATAATGTACAACAACGTGTTGCAAGATTATCTTGACCTCGATCCAATGGAACGCTCTAACAGACAAGTTTACTTATACAATTCTGTCAGCTACTTCAGCATATGCGGTCACTGTGCGACAAATTTTATCGTCGGTTGCAAAACTTTTTGCCCCGGCAGGATGGTTGTCGCCGGTTATGATTCAAGCAAAAAAATGTTGCAAAAACTCTGGCTAGACGGCACTGATTGGGATGAATGTGCTAAGCCCACAGCTTTGTCCAAATGGCACACTTTTGCAGAAAATCTGCCCGCCGTTTGTGCAATTAAAATACCACGCTGATTTAATTTCGCTCCGGGGCAGGACACCCAAATCCACGGGTTTTGCGATGCTTCGGAGAAAGCGTATTGGGCAACAATTTACATACGAACATACACGTATGCTAACAATGAAATAACGTCCACCTTTCTGGTGGCAGAAGTAAAGGTAGCACCGTTGAAAATGGTGTGCTTACCACGCTTAGAGCTTTGTGGCCCTTTACTATTAGCAAAACTGGTTGCAACCATTCAAAAACAAAAACTCAGTCTACAAGCATGCAACATATTTCTTTGGTCAGATTTCGAAATCGTATTGGCATGACTCGAGAAGCCACTATGCACATGGAAGACCTATGTATCAAACCGCACCTCTCAAAATCCGAGAATATGTTCCAAGTGGTACATGGCGTCATGTTGCAAGCGGAGATAGTCTCTCTGATCTCGGTACACTCGGCTTCAAGCCGCAGGACTTAGCTGCCAATTCACTTTGATATCACCAAATATCACCCTCCGTGCATGTGTGGTGCATTCACAGCGATGAAGCCGCCACAACGCCTAAAAGCAGCTAGGGCGCAAGGCTATTGTATGAATTGCCTGGCGTTGACGCACATGACGGCGAATGTGATTCGTCGAGCTGCTGTAAACGCTGCCGCAAAGAGCATCACACGCTGATGCACCAAGGTGCATCCGCAGAGCGCAATACGGCGTCGCCTGCTCCAGGCAAAGCACCTAGCACAATAACGTGCGCCCCTACCAAGAAAAGGCGCGGCTGCCCCAGACATCGTGAAGCGGCAGCGACTCCAGTTCCGGCACCAGTGGGGCGTCCCTGCAGGGCGGGGAGTAAGTTTAAGCGCCTGCTTAAACCATCATAAATTTTTATGTAACTGCCGTGCGAGTGGAACTCTCGTTTGTTCACATTATTTCCGTATGTCCCATCACGCGCCAATTGCTGGGCCTGAAATTCGTTAGCCGATCGATCTAAAACCTATAGCCCTCGCTCGCGAACGTGGATCTAAAACCGCGGATACTGTACATAAATTTAATCAAAACTGTTTTTAAATCAATGTTTTAATTAAAATTGATATGTAAAATACTTTAAAGTGAGAAATAATTAAAAAATGTTTTGAAATAATCTTAAAAAAGTGCGTTTATTATGAAAACGTTGGACCCGCTCGATAGCCGGCACTCTCTTACTTCATCAAGTCCTCATCGACTTGAAAATTGCAAACAGTTTAAGAAATTGCCGATACCCGAACGGTATAAATTTATAAAATCTGACAACATTTAAACAAATTGTTTTGCGTTGCGCCATACACCGGTGTACATCACAACACACATGCTTGCATTGCCAGAGATGCATAACACGGGTTTGACCGAATAAATAAAAGAAAGGTTTTCTTGACCTCCCCGCGTCAAGATAAACACAAACAGGCACACTTGACCACCCCGAGTATAGGCACATAGAAAAATCAGATTTTTCCCAAACACTCAGTACAAATAAGTTCTACAAGTCCCGTAGAACAGGCTCCTATCGGTAGCATGACACACATTCATTCATGCAAATCGAATTTGAATCCAAAGAATCCCCGCCGTCACACACTTTCATTCATTCAAATCGAATTTGAATCCAAAGAAATCCCGCCGTCGTCCAGAACGCAATAGCAACAGAAATAGCGTAAAGAACGAGCGAGGGAAACCACACTATATACGGCCCCCACACATCCAACGGGTCTAATTCAGCACTTCGTGCAGAGCGGCCCAAAATGTTTAAGCGTGCGCTTAACAGAGCATCAACGTCGCCAAACCCCGTACATTTTGTGCGCACTCTGATGCAGGCACATTGCAGCAAATATTATATAAGTAGCGAAATGCATGCAAAAGGGGACATTTCAAAACCATCTGTGAACAAGCGCTCACGGGGCGAACATATTTAAAATAAAATTAATAATATATCTACATATATATATAAAACATTTGTGGTCAAATTGACTTTGCCACGTATACAATCAATTTAAAAATTTTGTAATAAGTATTTAAATAGGTAAATAAAACCCTTGCACTAATAAATCGAATACGCGAGTCGTTTATTTTAAAGGACATTCGGAGAGAGCCTCGCGTAAACAACGGTCATTGCTGCACTTCCCGGAGAGAGTCTTCCTGTCAATCTAAGCAAAATACCACTTATGTACAGAATACCAAGTAATTCAAACGAAAAAAAGATTTTTTTGCATAGGTCTGATCTACTTCCCAGAGGAAAAAATAGTCTATTTGCTAATCTAAACAAAATCCACCTATGTAATATCTTTTTTAGATTAAGTTTTTGGAAGAGGTCAGTCCCTGGTTCACTTTCCGCCAAGTCTTCCTGTTAATCTAAGCAAAAGACCACTTATGAACCGAATTTCAAGTAAATCGAAACATGAATTCCTGATCCATTTCACAGAGGCAAGGGTTGTCTTCGACTCTTGTACTGAATTTCACGTCTATCGGACCGTGAATAAGACTTTTTTGAATAGGTCAGTCTCTTGTCCAATTCCCAGAAAAAAGAGAAGTCTAAGTGTGTAATCTAAGCAACAACCACTTGTGTACCGAATTTCAAGTAAAAAAAAAATGTTTGTCGTATGTCAGTACCTGGTTTACTTTCCGAGGAAAAGATTGGCCTTCTAGTTAATCTAAGAAAAATACCACTTATATACTGAATTTCAAGAAAATTAAACAATAAACAGATCTTTTCGAATAGGTCATTCCCTGGGTGAAATCCCGGGGAGAAAAGAAGTACTTCTGTTAATCTCAGCAAAATAGTATCAGGGCCACTTCTCAGAGAAAAGAGTAGTCTTCCTGCAAAATACCACTTATATACCGAATTTCAAGTAAATGAATTGATATATACAAACTTTTCAAATAATTCGGTAATTGATGCACTTCCCATGGAGAAGAGTAGTCTTCTTATTTATAATAGCTACCTGAGTCGCGATTTTCAAGTAAATCAAACTATAAATAAATTTTTTGATTTTAATTTTTGGAAGAAGTCAGTTCTAGTAACCGTGCTATATTTTCAAAAGTAGTGATCATAGAGAGCATTATTCTAATGCAACGAGTCTACTCGGTGCTATATTTTAAAATTGGAATCGTCAAGTCACTACTATTCTAACAAATAATGAAGTACTAAGACTATGTCTTAAGGCTAAATTCGTAAAGTACGTGCAAACGTATTTCTGCTATTAGCCTTACCTGCTCCGACAATAAATAAAACTTTTTTTTTCGAACAGGTAAGTCCCTGGCTCACTTCCTGAAGAAAAGAATAGTCCTTCTGTTAATCTGAGCAAAAGACATCTTATATACCGAATTTCTAGTAAATCGAACCATGAACATGATCTTTTTGAATAATGCGGTACCTAGTCCGTTTCCTGTGGTGAGAACTAATATTCCTGTAAATCTAAGCAAACCACCACTTATATTCCGAAATTCAGATAATTCGATCTATGAATCCACTTTTTATTCGATACTGTCATTGATGCACTTCCCAGAGAGAAGAGCTGTCTTCCTGTTAATCTAAGCAAAAGACCAGTTATGCACCGAATTTCAAGTAAATTGAACCATAAACAGATTTTTTTCGAACAACTCAGTCCCTGGTTCAGTTACCCGGGAGAAGAGTAGTATTTCTGTTAATCTGAGCAAAGGACCACTTATGTACTGTATTTCAAGTAAATCGGGCGATTAAAATTTTTTTTTTGAAAACGTGAAGAAAAGAGTAGTTTACCTTCTAATTTAAGCGAAAGCCCACTTTGTAACGAATTCCAAGCAAATCGAAATATGAATAAATATTATTGGAAGAGGTCAGTTCCTGGTCCATTTTTCAGAGGGAATGGTAGTCTTCCTATTAATCTAAGTGAAATCCACCTACATATATACCGAATTTTAAGTAAATCAACTGATAAATTCTGTTTCTTAAATAAATTAATAAATATTTTTGGAACAGTTCAGTTCTTGGTACACTCCACGGAGGGAAGGGTTGTCTTCCTTTTAATCTAAGAAGAAGCCACCTATGTACATATGTAAATGAAATGATAAAGTAGTTTTTTTAATTAATTTTTGAAAGCGGACAGTCCATGTTCCACTTCCCGAAGAAAAGAATAGTTTTCCTGTAATTCTAAGCAAAATACCACTTTTGTAGCGCAATGCAAGTAAATCAAACGATAAAAAAGATTTATTTGAATATGTCAGTCTCTCAACTAATTCCTAGAGAAAAAAATAGTCCACCTGCATGTTTAAGCAGAAGCACTCAATGCACTGCAATTCAAGTAAATTGAAACAAAAATAAATATTTCTTGAATAGAGCAATCCCTGGTCCATTCGACGGAGGGTAATGTAGTCTTCCTATTAATTTTAGCAGAAGTCGCCTATGTACCGAGCTTCAAGTAAATCACATGATAAACAAATTTTTTAAATTAAATTCGAATAGCTCAGTCTCCCCCCTCTCAGTAAAAGCCCCATATGTACCGAACTTCGAGCAAATCGAAACATGAATAAATGTTTTTGAAATTGATCAGTTCCTGGTACACTCCACGAAGGGAATGGTAGTCTTCTTATTAATCTAATCAGAATCCACCTATATACCGGATTTCCTTAAGCAAAAGACCATTTGAGTCGTATAATATATTTTCGAATAGGTCAGTCTCTTATCCACTTTCCAGAGAAAAGAGTAGTCTACGTGTTAATATAAGCGAAAGCCCTCTATGTACTGAAATTCAAGCAAATCAAAACATGAATATACATTTTTGGAATAGCTCAGTTCCTGGTCCACTCCACGGAAAATAGGGTAGTCTTCCTATTAATTTAAGCAGAAGCCACCTATGTACGAATTTCAAGTAAATCAAACTATAAATAAATTTTATAAATTAAATTTTTGGAAGAAGTTATTCCCTGTTCCACTTCCCGAGGAGAAGGGTAAGTATCCTGCTAAGCTAAACAAAAGACCACTTAAGTACCGAATTTGAAGCAAATCGAACCATGAATAAATTTTGGTCTTTCCAACGGAGTGGAGGTCTTTATCTTCCTCTGCTTCCACCGTCGGTTACTACATCGAAAACTTTTAAAGCTGGAGTATTGTTATCCATCCGGACCACATGACCTAGCCAGCGCAGCCACTGTTTCTTCATCCGCTGAATTATGTCAATGTCGCAGTATATCTATTGTCTGCAATATTCGCCGTTGCGAATCCGCAAAGGAACATAAATCTTACACAAAACCTTTCCCTCGAAAACTCCTCATGCCGGCGCATCAGATGTTGTCATCGTCCATGCTTTCGCACCATATAGCAGGATGGGAATTATAAGGGACTTGTAAAGTTTAATTTTCGTTCGTCGAGAGAGGATTTTACTTTTCAATTGCCCATTCAGTCCAAAGCAGCACCTGTTGGCAAAAGTGATTCTCGAAGTTATGACTGTGAACATTGACGTGGGAGCCCAGTCACGAATGCGATGACTGTTTGTTTGATAACAGGAGATATTTCGTCTTGCTCTCATTCACTACTAGACCCATATCCTTCGCTTTCTTATCCTGTCTGCAGAAAGCAGAACTCACGGCGCGGTTGTTAAGACTGTCAATTGTTAATAATGTCAATATTATCGGCGTCTGTTAGCTGCTGTACACTCTTACAGAATATTGTACCATCTCTATTCAGCTTTGCCGCTCGTATTATTTTCTTCAGCAGTAAGTTAAAAAAGTCACACTGTAAAGGGTCATCTTGTCGGAAACCTCGTTTGGTATCGAACGGCATGGAGAGATCCTTCCCGATCCTGATGGAGCTTTTAGTACTGCTTAAGGTCAGTGTGTATAGCCGTATAAGTTTTGCGGGGATACCAAATTCAGGCATAGTGGCGTAGAAGCAGCTCCTTTTCGTTCTGTCGAAGCCTGCTTTACAATCGAAGGTGGTGTGTGTCGATCTTTTTACAAGGGTATTTTATAAGATTTTGCGCATGCTAAATATCTTGTCAATGGTGTAAAGCCACACTGATAAGGTCCAATCAGTTTGTTGATGGTGGGCTTTAGTCTTTCACACAATACGATTGATAGGACCTGAAATGCCATTTTAAAAAGGCTTATCCCACGATAATTGTCGCAGACTATGGGATCGCCTTTTTTTGGATTGGGCAAAGTACACTTAGGTTCTAATCGTCAGGAATGCTTTCATCTGACCATATCTGTATAGCTCGACCGGTAATCCATCGGTCCCCACCGCTTTGTAGGTTTTAAGCGGGCGTTTGCTATTCGCACTTCTTCACAGTCGGGTAATGAAACGTCTTTCCCATCGTCATCAATTGGAGGTTCGGGTTCACCTTATCCGGTTGTTTAATTTTCACTTCCATTCAGCAGACTACTCTGGGCATCCGTCTCTAGTTCACCCCTCTGCGTCCTACAAGAGTTTGCTCCGGTCTTGAAACCTTCCGGAAGTCGCCGTATCTTTTCGTAGAATTTTCGAGCATTACCCTAGTCGGCAAACTTCTCAAGCTCCTCGTTCTTACGCATTTCGGTCTCTTTCTTTTTTTCTCAGCAAATGCGTCTTGTTATCCCACTTGTTGCGGTCGATCGCAAGGTTGCGACCTTATCGTACACGCTGTTTCTGCGACCTTTGCGAAATACAATAGCTGTACGCAGAGAGCTTAAAATGCCGTACCACAGTTCCCGTATACCCATACCGATACACAGAAGCGCGGGCATATTTTTGCTGCGACACGATAGTGATCCACATCGATGTTAGGACCTCAGAAAAAACACACATCTAAAACACTGGATACATGTCTTCCGTCTATAACAACATGATCGATCTGGTTGAAAGTTTTTCGATCTGGAGACAGCCCAGTAGCTTGGTGAATTTTCTTATGCCGGAATCCAGACAGCCATATTGCGATCAGACTAAACCCGCTTGGGGATGTTTCGTGTTTGACATCGTGGCAAGGCAGCGCTTATAAGTGCGTTCGAGGTGCTCGTAAAAGACATCTTTGGTCAAGTCATCCCTCTCTTCCGTCGTGGCGTGGGCGCAAATTTGCGTGGTTTCGGTTTGTTTTGATACGAGTTGTGGCGAGACGTTCATCCATCGGAGTGAATGTCAGTGTCTCTTTCCCACCACGAATCCGACACCAAATTTGCGCTCCTTTTTATAGCCGCTGTATTAACTTTCACAAGGACCCATCTTCTTCCGCCCTTATCCCGTCCATAGCATTTTTTGACGGCGGTGATATCAACCTTTAACTTTATGAGGACATCAACCAGCTTTGCAGCGGCACCTAATTAAGTGACCGGACATTCCAGTTGCATGCCACAAAATCGTAATACTTAAAACATTTGCGGGACTCGTCATCAAAAAAGGGGTCTCTCATCCGAGGCTTATTGATATTTTTCATGGAATTTTGGTTTTCATGTGGAGGGTCCCAAACCCTCAACCAAATGGGGTTGTGTTGACTACCCAGGGGGTACGTGGTCTAAGATCGGAAGCCGTGAACTGCTTGAACCATATGCAAGGTTAACGGCAGTCAAAAGCTTTCCTCACTTCCGTGAACTTCTACACATGGCCCCATCCCCCTGTCTTGCCGTTAATTTAACAAAAGACCACCTATGTACCGAATTTCAAACAAATCCAAACGTGAATAAATATTTCTGGAAAAGGTCAGTTCCCGGACCACTCCACGGAGGGAAGGGTAATCCTCCTACTAATCTAAGAAGGAGCCACCTATGTACTGAATTCAAGAAAATTAAACTATTAGCACATTTTAAAATTAAATAAATTTAATTTAAATAATTTAATTTAGTAAATAAATACAATTTTTGGAAAAGGTCAGTCCCTGGTCCATTTCGCGAGGAGAAGGGAAGTTTTCTTGTTAATCTTAGCAAAATATCACTTTTTTACAGAATTTCTAGTAAATCGAACAATGATTACGATTTCCTCGCATACTGCGGTACCTGCTCCACTTCCCGGGAAGAAGACTGGTGTTCCTGTATATCTAAGCAAAATACCTAACGTGTACATAATTTCAAGAAAATCGAACCATTAATACATATTTTTTCGAATAGTGCAGTTCCTGGTTCACTTCCCGGAGAGAAGAGTGACTTCCTGCTAAACTAAGCAAAATACCATTTTTGCACCGAATTTCAAGTAAATTCAACCATTAAAACGATTTTTTCGAATAAGTCGGTGCCTGGTCCACGGCTATGGAGAAGACTAGTCTTCCTGAAGTATTTCTGTTAATGATAAGAACAATTTTCCCAGGGGGAAGAGTCATTCTCCTGTTAATCTAAGCAAAATACCACTTATGGACCGAATTTAAATAAATCGATAATAAAATATTTGGAAAAGGCATACCTGCAAATCTGCGCAACAAGCTCCTCTGTATATATTTGCTCGTTTGACTGCAATTGCAATGAATAAAATTTGTTGGAATTGGTTGGTCCCAGGTCAACTCAACAGAGGGTTGAGGAGTCTTCGTGTTAACCTAAATAAAAAGCCACTTTTGTACCGAATTTCAGGTAAATCGGGAACTTAATACGATAGTCTACCGGCTATTCTAAGCAACAAGCACCTATGTACCGAAATTCAAGTTAATCAAACAATAAATACGATTTTTCGAAAAGGTCGGTCCCTTGTTCTCTTCCCACAGAAAAGAGTGGTCTACCTGCTAATCTAAGCAAAAAGCACGTATGTACCGATTTCAGTCAGTCAGTTCTTATTCCATTTCGCAGAGGGAAGAATAATATTGCTAATAATTAAGCAAAATGCCAATTTAGTCCCGAGTTTCAAGTAAATCGGAGTAGTCTTTCTATTAATCTAAGCAAATACCAAATATGTACCGAAATTCAAGTAAATCGAATAATGAATACAGTTTTGCGAAAAGGTCAATCCCTGATTGACTTCCGTGAGAGAAGAGTGGTATTCCAGGTAGTCTGGGTGTAAAACCACCTATGTACCGAGTTGCAAGTAAATCCAATAATGTCTAACATTTTTTGGAATAGGTCAGTCCCTGGTCTACTTTATGGAGGAAACGGTAGTCTTCTGTTAATCTAAGCAAAATACTACTTATTTACGGATTTTCAAGTAAATCGAATGATTAATACAAATTTTTCAAGAAGTTCGGCCCCTGGTTCTCTTCCCGGGGAGAAGAGTAGAATACCTGCTAATCTACCTTAATACAATTTATTGGAATAGGTTAGTCTCTGATCTACTTCCCTGAGAAAAGAATAGTCTACCTGCTAATCTAAGCAACAAGCACTTTGTTGAAGACATGGTCATATTTTAAATATTTAAAAATGAATTTATATATATGTACAAACTTACCTTTATAATTATTTATATGTATTTTGTATATCTATACCCTATACTCACCTCGAATTTACTCCCTTTCGTAATGCTTACCTGAAAAAGTACATGCGTTAACACTAAAGTGTAAAATTTAAAAGTGCTAAAAAAAATAATAATTATAATTATAAATCAAAGAGCAACCTTTCCTTTTACACTATATATATATGTACATACAAATGTACACATTTTTTTTATGTGGAGAAAATTTGCCACCACAGGTTGATTCGTGTATGATTTGTTAGAAAAATTTCGTTGACAAAGACAAGATTTTAGTGACAGTATGCTCCCACCGGTTTCACAAATCGTGTCTTCTAATTTGGCTAAAATGAAATTCTACAGACAATGTCGCACCAAATGTCACAGTCGGGAAATTAATCAAAATTCGGGCGTGTAAACTTGGTCTCGTAATGCGCCCTAAACAATTCAATCTGTTCATAGTAGAGATTTAGAGTTCCCTACAGAGGTACAAAGTAACCAACAGATGCTGCAAATTTACTTGTTACTAATGCGAAAGAGACGAATAATGACAACATTGACGAAGATAACAGGATTCCCAATATTGTTTCTGCAGTAATTTCGGGTAGGCACGCTACAAAATTTAATAATTTAATGAAGCAATTCAACCCCAGTTTGGCCCGGTAGAGTCGTTTAATTAATATCTAACTGGGACATCAAAATTAACGGTTCTCCAAAACTTTCTGTTACAAGTTACAACTTTCAAGTTACAGATACGTGTACGTTGTGTGGTAAATAGAATTTGCTTTGCGAACACATTCAAAGCTTGTTCTTGAATGAAGCAAATGATTGGTACTGGCGATATCGCCGTACCGTAGAACGGTGTTACCTAGCCATCATTTTGTGAAGCGCTGCGCACAAACTTTCAGCAGCACAAGTCGGATTTCGAAATAAAGGAGATAGTTCTCAGTCGAAAACAAGGACAATACGAGTGTTTTGACAACTTTAGTAACACGGTCATTAAACTAGCTGAACCTTTGCAGACACCGTTTCCAGAATCCGAATAGAATTTTTGCAACACAATTTGCGACCTTGAATACGACAATAGTTACTTTAGGTGCAAATAAATTCTTTAGCTGAATTAAGTAGGCCCTGCCTCAAAGGTGAAAGTCTGGCAAACGAAATTAATAGACCTACAAACTCAGTGGCAAATACAAATTTACGACAGCAATCACGTCGTAGATATGTCATTAGCAAGCCCAGAAATTGAATTAGAAATCGATGAAATATCGAAGCAATCAGCTAAAACCAAGCAAGTATGCTGGAATTGTAGACGTGAAGTGTAGTACGACCGAAATGTTGTCATTGCAATCCGGAAAACTCAATAGCGAGCGAGGATCTGAGGAAGAGTCCTCGAGTCGATTCAAAACCTTAAATGAAAATTAGTTGCTCCTACGCACAGACAGTTTAAATGGATATGCTCCGATTATTCACAAAATATGAACTTCGACTTAAAAATTATAACCGAATTAGAAAGAAAATATTTAACACAGGCAATAAAAGCTCCGATTATAGACGTTCGTCTGAACGTTTTAAACATTTCTGAAAAACAGTTAAGACAAATCGTAAGATTTTGAATAGAGTAGTTTGTTCTATTGAACATAAGTCCTTTGATATAAGACCATACGCTAAAGTTACAATATTAGATTCCGAGCAGTTAAGGTTTGCTAGACAGCGGAGCACAAGTCTCTTCTTTAGGTTCTTCTTTAGCAAATGTTGTGTGTAAACAAAAATAACAACGTAAGTATACCATTCCGATTTGTACAAAGGATGACAAGAGAAAAATCGTCATGATGATGCCGACTTGAGCGTTCAATTTGAAATCAAGAATGAGAAAATTAAATTTTGAAAAATTAAAAGTTACGGTGGGAGTCGATTAAATTTAAAATAGTGCCACTTGTTTTCTCTGAAATTTCCTTAGAGCCCAAAACTGATGAGAACAGTATCATCCTAAGAAGTGAACAACAGCGCAAGCTAGATTTGATGAAAAATAAATTTCCAAGCTTCGAAAGAGAAGGACTTGGAAAAACTTCTTTAATGGAGTATCTAATAGAGCTTGAACTAAATGTCCGTCTGACAAAACAACCTTTTGGCAAATCCCTTTAGCAGAAACCTCCCAAGATTACACAGATTTCACTGTCCCAAATCGTCCGTCTTATAGATATCGTGTAATACTTTTTGGCTTATGCAATGCCCCGCAAGCTCTTTGTCGCTTAATAGGCCGCGTAATCCCACCACAATTGACTCAGGTTTTCGTATAGTCAAACGATTTTTTAATAGTGTCCGAAACTTTTGACGATTATACGTATGTTCTGTGTCCGAGAAGTTAAATGCCTTGGGTTCAGTTGGATATGGTACGCTTCGCACCGACACAGACAATATATCTGCCGTCTCGAACTATCCCATTCCAGTGTGAAACAGCTGAGAAGATTTCTCGGTATGGCCGATTAGTACCGTCGTTTTGTGGATAATTTAGCAGAAGTAACTACACCTCCAACGAATTTGTTGAAGAAAAGTAAGAACTTTTCCGGGAGCGATGAGGCACAGAAATCATTAGATACGTTAAAGCAAATGTTATATATGGCACCTATGTTAGCTAGCCCAAACTATGAAATGCTATTAATAATTCAATGCGATGCTAATAGGCTTGGTGTAGGTGCTGTGTCACCTCAAGAGAACGATAACGGTATTGAAGTCCCGATAGCTCACTACTCACAAAAATTTAATAAGGCCCAAACCAATTATAGTGTGACAAAGTTCGAATGCCTTGTTGGGATCTTATGTCTTAAGAAATTTAGAGCTTATGTGGAGGGACAGGTCTTTAATATCCTTACAGACCACGATAGCTTACAGACTAATTTGTCAAACAGATTAGCTCGATGGTCCCTCAAACTTCAAGGTTATAGATTCAAAATTGAACACCGAAAAGGAACTCTGAATATTCTCCCCGATAGCTTGTCGCGCCAAAATTTCGATGAAATCGCTAGCCTTAAAGCCCGACCGTTGGTTGACTTGTAGTCGTCAGAGTTTTTATCCGAAGAGTATAAGAAACTAATACGTCACGGTCAGGAAAATAGAGAGAGTGTTCCCGACCTACAAATATTAGGAAGTCACATTTATTAACGCACTGAAAATCCCTACGGTGATCCTGATCGTGAAACATCTTATTGGAAACTCTGGATACCAAAAACGTACTGTCATTGAAAATACCCATTGTCAGCCTAATAAATGTCATGGTGGTATAGCAAAAAGACACTGTTATCCAATATGATATCTGTCGGCAACGTGAATCGTCAAATATAACGCTACGACTTCCTATGATTACTCAGTACAATGTCTAACCACCTTTTCTGAAGCTTTATATCAACCTAATAGGCTCATATCCAAGCTATAAAGAGGAAAATATAGGTATACTAATTGTATTGGATTACAAATTTTAATACAAATCCGAGTTTCCGAGAGTTATTCAGCCTCTTGGGAACACCTGAAGTTGTTAGTGATAATGACAAACAATTTAAATCCCAACAATTCAATGCTCTCTGAACAGAACGTGGAGGTGGGCATGTTTTCATCGTTTTTTATAGTCCACAAGCGAATGCGAGTGAAAGGCTTAACCGGTCCGCAATAGCTGGAATCAGGACAAAACGATCAAACGCATTAGGATAGACATTTGATTGACATTGCTGAAGCGCTGAGAAGCTCATATCATCAGTCTATTGGATGCCTTATCTCGCAATTTTCTGTGAAGAAACTGGTATCTCACGCAGATGAGCACGAACTATTACGAAAACTGAAAGCACTCGATGACAAAATTCTTACTGATATACCTAAATTGGAGCGTTCGGCGTCGCGTTTTCTAACGCCAATGAGTGGCAACGCGTGCTATCCCAAAATAAGAGCGCAAGCGTTTTGGCGTTTTCTCTTTCTCTTCATGTTCGTAGTATTTTAAGAACATTTAATAAATTAATTGCATTTATTTCAAACAAGATACTACGAACTTAATCGGTAAAAGTGTGCCTCCACTACTTAAATTAATTTTTCTGTGTATATTTATATTTTTTTTGCAAAAGACAACTTTTATCCTATTTGCTTATTCCCCTTCGTCAGCTTTTCTCCTTTCTTTCACAATATTATCTTTCACAGTTAACTTCATCATATAACGCACTGTGAAAATTGAAAATTCCATTTGCTCAACGTTGACGCTGCGTTACTGTGGGATGTCCCATACAAATTGAATGGCATGAGGATTTTTGACAGTTGTTTAGCACTCAACGCTCCAATTTAGGGATAGCAGTTAGTCGCAATGAGAGATTAATAGTACGACCAAAAACTTCAATGTAAGTGATATATTTTTTTGACGAAATTTCACACAAAGTGATGCAGCAAAGAAATTTTGCGCGAATATTGCCCATAAACTCATTATAGCAAAAGTCATAAACTTAAAAGGAAATTTCATGTACGAGCTTGAGCCTAAATAGGAAACGAGCTATTTACCATCGTTAAGATATACCTACAAGAGGCGATATAGAATTTACACCGCACCAACATTCAAGGTGGGTGGGTGTGTACCGTGGGTACATGTTAAACTAATTCTTATATTGCTTTTATATCCTTTCATTTCTATTACTTTTGGTTTGATCCTATTATTCTTTAAAAAAATGTCACCCGTGAAAGACACTAAACTCAGCCAAGGGCATATGAATCAGTTTATCGAATCAACGATCAAACAATGAAATTTCAACTTGAATATCAATGCGATTTCCGTAAACTCCTTAATTTTCTGAATCAAACCGCCGAGCAGTGAAGACCACCCGGAGCATTAAATAATAGTTATATTGAAAATTACAAACCCGTCTAAAAGAAAAAATAAGTACTTAAAAGAAATTTTACTACCGATATCGCATCTTTCGAAGTACATCATCAACGAAACAAAGTTTTTGGACGGAAAATAGCGGACAGCGATATTGAATTTAACCGAAACATAGTGTTTATAAGAGATTAACCTCGTGTTCCCAAGTTAAAAAAAATGGGGCCCTTGTACGATCATAGAGGCCAAGGTGGTTCGGCTTCGTCGACTTTAAAGCCGCCTTCGACAGCACGAAAAGGAGTTGCCTCTATGCCGCTATGTCCGAATTTAGTATCCCCGCAAAACATATACGGTTGTGTAAACTGACGCTAGACAACACCAAAGCCGCAGTCAGAATTGGGAAGGACTTCTCCGAGCCGTTCGGTACCAAACGAGGTTTCAGACATGGTGACTCTTTATCAAGTGATCTCTTCAATTTGACGCTGAAGAGAATAATAAGAGCTGTAGAGCAGAATAGAGAAGGTACAATCTTTTATCAGAGTGTACAACTACTGGCGTACGCCGCTGATATTGATATCATAAGCCTTAACAGCCGCGCCATTAGTTCTGCTCTCTCCAGTCTTGATAGAGAGCAAAGCGAATGAGTCTGGTAGTGAATGAGGACAAGACGAAAGATCTCCGGTCATCAAACAAACAGTCATTGCATTCGCGACTTGGCTTCTATGTCACTGTTGACAGTCACAACTTCGAGGTCGTCTATCTAGAAACCAGCACCAACACCAATAATAATGTCAGCCTTGAAATCCAACATAGAATCACTCTTGCCAACAGGTGCAACTTTGGACTAAGTAGGCGATTGGAAAGTAAAGTCTTCTCTCGGCCAAAGAAAACCAAACTCTACAAGTCGCTCATCATACCCTTCCTGCTATATTGTGCGAAAGCATGGACGATGTCAACATCTGATGCGTCGGCTCTAGGAGTTTTTGAGAGAAAAGTTTTGCGTAAGATTTATGGTTCTTCTGCGCATTGGCAGCGTCGAATACCGCAGACGATGGAACAATGAGCAATATGAGCTATATGATGATATTGACATAGTTCAGCGAATAAAGAGACAGGGGCTACGTTGGCTAGGTCTTGTCGTCCGAATGGATGAAACCACTCCAGCTTTGAAAATATTCGATGCAGTGCCCGCTGGTGGAAACAGAGGAAGAGGAAGACCTCCACTCCGTTGGAAGGATCAGGTGGAAAGTGACCTGGCTTTACTTGGTATTTCCAACTGGAGCCAGACAGCGAAAAGAAGAAATGAATGGCGCGCTAATAATGATTCGGCTATAATCGAGTAAGCGGTGCCAACGCCAGTAAAGAAGAAGTTTATATATTCCTCTTATATATTCCGAAATGGTTCACTAACCCCTCCTAACAGGCCCGGACATATATACATACACACATATTATAAAGTGTTTTTTGGATTCCGGCCATTCCCACTCCTTCCCTGTTGGCAAGTGGGCAACAATATACGAAGTGTGATCAGAAAATATCCGTTATATTCCAATTTCGTGAGGTACGTATGTTCGATTTTCCCTTTTTTTCTCTTATGTCCGTTATATATGTTGGCAATATCAGCAAGAGGCAAAGCGCTACAATGAAGTGGATAGTCGATAAGCGCCGGCCAAGTGCCAAAAGACAAGGCACTTAATAATGTGAAGTGCAGTGAGTGACCCAAGGTTGCGCTGGTATTGGGTAGTGCCACAAGAAGAAGCGTAACCGCACGGATTTAGGAGCGCCGGCCGTAGGGCCAAAAAGTCGAGGCGCGAGTACTGAACGCCAGCACTAGGTGTCACACAATCAGGTATCAGTGCGAAAGTAGGCTCAGAATATTTTTTAAAATTAAGAGCTCCGGACGTAGGGCTTCGAAACAAGGCGCGAGTGCTGCACGCTGGCACTAGGTGCCACTGAATAAGGCTTCAGTGCGGTTTTAGATAGTTTTGAAAATCTTAGTATAGAGCGCCGGCTGTTAAGCCATAAGGTAAAGCGCGAGTACTGCTCGCCGGCAAATAGTGCCACAAGTTCAGGCGGCAGTGCCATTAAGCACCAAGGCCACCACCAAAGGCCCGTCGTTTGCGGCAAGGCTTACGGATCGAACTTCAGTAAGCTCAAAGCTCTATCCATACTCTCAATCCATTTCTTCACAATAATGTAATTATGAGAGTAAGGGAAAGGCTAGCGCTGACGATCCTCAGCCATCCTATCGTATGATTGCCAATTTTCGCGTCTTCTCGTTAAGTTCTCACGCTTGATTTCATAAGGAAATCAACTCATGCTGAGACTTAGGAGATCGGACAATTGGGTAGTATGGTAACAATGGTGCGCTCACCCCCGGAAAGAACTGACATATCTAGCCCTCTACCTACCCTGAAGTAGATTTCCTGTATACAAGATATGGGTGCAATTTGTTTATTTTGCTACAAGGGCAATGCAATTAGCGATTTATCGACGTTAAGGTTCTTGTGTGCGTTTACCACTCTCCGATATTCTTAAATCAATTAAATCTCTCACCACGGGACATTTTCTAATCGGAAATCCGCTACTCGCGATCGCTGAACCTGAAGTCAGCGGAAAACCGATGACAATCATCAACCAATTGCAAAAATTGAAAAGACTTAATCACAAATTCTGCCGGCGATGGAAGGTGGTGTGTTTAAATGAACTGCTTAAGAGCGTAAAGGGCAGTTTCCTCACCGAAACTTAAAGGCTGATGATTTCGTAGTTGTCAAGAAGACAACCTACTCCGAACGGGTGGCGACTTGGCTGAGTTGTTAGGTTTTTTCTTCGGCAAAGATATCGAGTCAGTCTTGTTGATCTACTTACGATGCGAGGTCGTAAAAAACCAGTAAACAACAACTGAAGGAACAATACCGGTGCCCCGTATGCAACCGCAATCACCGGTTGCTGTTCTGCCGACAGCTGCGTTTACTGGAGCCACCGGAGAGACTGAGGGCTGTCTTCCACCATCGGCATTGCGCCAATGGCTTGTCCCCGCACCACATGACCAACAACTGTCCGTAGACTAGGCACCGCGAGGAACCGCGGCACCACAATCTACTGCATCTGTGGGAAACATATAAATGTGAGGAAGATGGGTCGCCGGCCTTAGACGCGATAGACGACCAACGGAAGAGACGACACCGTCTTTATTGTGCCAAAGCATTACCGGATGACTCCAACGATGACGAGGTCCTTGAGAGTGACGCCAGCGATGATGAAGAGTTGCAACAACCCCCGATGACACCTTCAACACACAAAACCCCTCGATATATAGACCGCCTCTGTCGAGTATTCCGTCAGTGGTCCAGCGGCCCCCCTTCCCAGCAGAAGAGAGAAGCGCATCAAGCAACAGAAGCTGCGCCAGTTGGTGAGAGACGCCTGAGAGCGGATCAGAGGACCCGCTCAAAGCACTACGGGCATGTCTATCCTTTTGCCAACAGTGAGAGTGAGAGTGTTGTTAAGTGGCCGAGGACATCATGTACGTGCCCTGATTGACCCAAGCCAAGCAACGTCAACTATAGCAAGAACTCTTGCTAGACGAATACACCTCTTGCCACGCGAATGTGCTGAAACGATCAAACTGACGCTCAAAGGTTGGCGTGATCACCTGAGCCTAAATGCCAGTACGCAGTTGGGACACAAGGGTCGCCGACGAATTCGACAACTTTCGGTTGGCAGATCCAACGTTCTACAAGTTCCGTGCGGTGTCGCTGATTCTTGGAACCGATGTATACGGCATGATATTACGGTCAGGAGTTATGCCAGCAACCCCAACTCGACCGGCTGCCCGGAATACCATATTCGGATAGGTGATCTCCAGCTATTCACCATACTAGACGGCAGCGATGGAGGCATAACATTTTTTTTATATTGTAAGGCATAGAATGAAATGTAAATTTTAAAATGTAAATTCGTATACATGAATTGTAATTTTTGTAAATTGTAAAATTATTTTTTGCAGTGTTGCTGCAAGGCGGGCGGCATATTTATGTGTGCAACCCTGGGCAGCAGCCACAACATTCACCAAAAGATGTCGCTACTGATTTCTTTGTTTGTGTGACTCTTCAAATTTACGAGAAGAGAGTCCTGTTAGCCCCGTTTTAGATTTCCACCTTCTGTGGAAGTCTTTGAAAGACCATTCATGATGGTCTTACCTCCTCTTTTTTGTCCAACAGTCGCAGCAGCAACATCTTGGTGAGTGTATTTATGTTTATTTGATATTTATATGTATGTATGGACATATATTTCACAAAGTTTTTATTGAATAAAATGAATTAGCTTCTTATCATTTGAGAATTTCGCAGAAGGAGTGTCAGACTTTTACAGATTTCTGAAGGACTGGCACCTCCCTCGTTCCCCGTTGCCGGAATTCCGGCTCCCAATTAGCCCCGAAACGAAACACACTATTTTCTTCGACTGGAATGGCGTGGTGCATCATTAATTTTTGCAAAAGGCCGTACGGTCAATAAAGAATATTACCTAGAAGTTGTGCGCCGTTTGCGCGAAGCAATTCGTCAAAAACGTACAGAGTTGTGGAAAAAAATAATGGATTTTGCACAATGATAACGCACCAGCTCATACATCGATGCTTGCGCGTGAGTTTTTGGCCAAAAACAAAACCGTTATCATACCTCAACCACGGTATTCTCCGGACTTTTTCTCGCCGACTTTCTCCTCTTCCCAAAACTGAAGACACCGATGAAAGGAAAGCGTTTTGCTTCGAAACAGGAGCTATTGGCGATACCAAAAAACGCGTTTCAGAAGTGTTTCGACGATTGGAAAAAACGCTGGCATAAGTGTATTACATCTGAAGGGGACAAGATAGTTATTGATGAATAAATAAATACTTTTTGAAAAAATTTAAAATAACGGTTGTTTTCTGAATACATACGCATACAAATATACAAAAATGAGCTAAGCTTGGGTATCTTAGCATACAAAAATGGTATACTCCCCACCCAGTGTACATAGGTATATACCTACACGTATGTATACCTATATATTGCTGTACTCAGATGCGCTGAGACAGTACAGTGTGCTAAATAAAAAGCCGCCCCTTAATTAATTAAATTAAAAAGAAATAATAACAAAAAAAACAAATTTTATAGGTATATATATTATAAATTGATAAAATTAAATATAAAAGCAAATAATTATTATTTTAAATCACAAAATTAAAAACAAAAAATAAATCTAATATATAAAATTCTCGTGTTACAGTGTTTGACACGATACTCCTCCGAAACGGTTTGACCGATATTAATGAAATTTTATGTTATGAAAATAACATAACATCTGTTTTTCACACCACGAAGAGGACCTCGGACTGATCTATTCGAAAAATTTGAATTAATAGTTCGCTTAACTTTAATTTTATACATACACGTAGGTAGCTTAGTTCAGCAGGAACATTACTTATGTTTCCAGTACCTAGAACCGATCTATTCAAAAATTAATTTGTATGGATTGGATTAATATATAAATTTTTTTGGAAGTTTCAGACTAAGGGTCACCGAGGAAATATTTGATTGACTTGGTCTATTACATAACCCGGCATCATTCGTTATGCAGACTAGATATATTGTATCCTAGTGAGAGAAAAAATACATAACTCTCAGAACGAAACATATGGTTAATTTTTAGTACATAAACGATCGTGCTTAATGAGAAAACCTTATGTTGAAAGCAATTAACAGTTTTTTTCTGAATTGATAACTGCTGGACCGAAATAAAATTCAGCTTTATTAAAGACATCACGGGGATTGATCACTAGAAATTTAATTGTTGATAGCCTATCGTTTAGATTTACATGCAGAAACTGGTTCTTAATAATGTTATTTATAGTCCAAATTGCTTGAATTTTTTTATTTTCGTTCGTATGGGCTGCTTGAACTTTTCTTATCTGAAACCGTTTAGCTTAATTTAAGTAATTTTATGAGAACTGCCCATGTTCGTGTGTTGAGAAACTATCTTTGTTGTTTGTTCTTGCTTGCCTACTACCATATTGATTTCAACTGATCGAGATCATTCAATAATTCACATTCAGATTTGAACTATCTATATATATTTTATTATCATTCTTAACTTAGTATAAAGGCATGTAATTAAGGCGAGGTGAAGTTCACTGGGTCTGCTAGTATATATATACAGCCAAGGTCACGCATATAGCACAAAATGTATCATACGAGAAAATGCAACTTTTCTGACGAGAAAGACGATATTTTCCTGAATAAAAAAAATGTATAATAGTTACTTATGTTATCTAGTTTACATTCCGTTTCTTATATTCTCGTTATCTTAGCAACTATATTTTTTGCGTCAGTTTATCTGGCCTAGCTATTAGTTTTTGGTGATCACGCAAATAGCACAGTCATCGGTTACATCTAGCAAGTAAAAAGATACTTCATTACATTCAAATACATTTGAAGTTAAATTCTGTCAAAATTTACGCAGATTAAAGTAAAATGGGTAGCGGTAAATACTGTACTCCTGAAAAGAGAAGCTTTATTTATAAAATGACTAACACAAGAAAATGCAGTTTTATTGAATTGTTCTCGTAAAATGGTACTTAATGCCCACAAACTGGTTCAGGAGAGTGAAGATTATCCATCTCAAAGCAAATCCAAGACACCTGCACCACGCAAGACAACGATTTTTGAAGACAAGTATTATGGACCGATAAAACTAAAATATATAGAATGGGTCCAGATGGAAAAAACACATTTCATCGTTTAAGAGGTCAAAATTTGAATCCTAGGTACACCAAAAAACCATAAAACGTTCAGGCGGTAATATCATGATTTGTGAAGCATTTTCCTGGCATGGGGTAAGTCCAAATGTGCGAATAAATTGAAAAATAGACAAATATCTATCTGGACATTTTAAAGAATGAAATGGAACCATTCGTATTCAACTCCATGCCACTAAATTTGACTTTTATGTAGGATAATGTTCCTAAGCATATCGCGAAGGTCACAAAAGATTGGCTTAAAAAGAAAATATTCGTGTTTTGGATTGGCCAGCGCAAAGCCGAAACCTTGGAACGCAAATGTTAAGCTGTTATTAAAAATCGTGGATATAGTACGAAATACTAATAGATGAGACCTACTTAAAATTAATTATGGTTTGTGCTCTGGCATATTTAAAATTATAATTACAGGTTTTGCAATATGTGCTATTTGCATGACCAGGGCATTTCATTAGGAAGCTTAAACTTTGAATTATTTTAAGTTTTCATTAAATTATTATTAAGTTTTTGTATAAAGGTTGTATTAAATAATAACCAAGTGAATACATCGTTACAATATTTTCATATTTGAAGCACATATGTCGCTTTGTTTCATTGTTATGTCTCGGAAGAAAAGTTGTGTTATTTGCATGACCATGGCTGTACATATAATCACAATGACAGAGGACAAAGTAGAGAATTCGGCAACTTGAACTCAGTCTAAATCCCAAACCGAAGAGGAGGAGCTCTCACTACTTCATAAAAAAATTCCTCTTCGAGCATTCTCGGTGCTAAATGATGGAGCACTAGCGAAGAGTCTTATTCAGAGGCAGCCCTAAAATCATCAAAAAATTTCATGGATAATCTGGAAAATCACATGGTCCGAGAGGCGTGCACAGAAGCATATGAAGCCGCAAGCAGCAATACATTGCTGACAAAAATCCGAGTTACTCAGCAAATTCCTGCAAAATACGGATTACTCACACACACACATAGACCCACTACGATGATGCCACCCCCAACACAGCCCTACTAGTACAGCTATCTCAATGTACCTGCATGTGACACAGGAGCCTTCTATGGAAGATATGAAGGCAGAACACAAGAGGAAAAGCTGCCCTACTTTTAAAAAATTCCGCCCTCAATGATCTCAACTTTACTCTCGCATGGGATGATCTCAAGTTCCGCTATGAAAATCGTAGAATAGTCGTTCAGGATCCAACCAGCTTACTCGGAATGCGGAGAAAGAATGCAAGATATCCAAGCTACAATCAACAACTGCCTCTCGACCCTCAAAGCAATTGGAGTAGCCACAGAAATCTGGGACCCGATATTGATATACCTATTGTCCTCAAGGGTCTCAGACGAGCACTCGCGCGTGCAAACAGTCACTAAACTCATAAAAAAATTCACCCCGATGGTCGGATATGGACCAATTTCTTACAACAAGGTACGAAGTTGTAGAACGGCCTGGCAAATATGACCCGAATAAAATAAAACCACCCCAACTATTCTAAGTTTACTAATTTATTTGCTCTACCGGTATCAAAACCCCACCAGGAAAAACAGCGAAAGCCTCTAACAAAATATGCACGTTAACAATTTGTTCCCCCGATCTTAAAAAAAAATCACATCTCCCGCATATCACACGCACATCTGATGATTCGGAAGCGGTTGAACATTTCTTACACTTCTTAAGGTATGTCGTGGTTATCACACCAAATAGCTAAATTGTCTAGATCGTTTTGTAACAAACGACAAACGCGTTTTATCGAATCAGGTATATGACTTAAAAAGTTTTACATCATAGGCATATAACAATATATTTGAATGCTTTGTTACCGAAGATATATCGTTTATAAATAATAAAAACAGAATCGGGTCGAGATGAGACATTAATTAATTGTGATAAAGCGTCTTTAAACGGTACACGTTGTGTTTTATTGCAGAGAGATACGAGGAAACCCATTGGAGAAATCTTGGTTGAAAGCCCTGAAGATCTAGTTTATGGATGAGAATTGCATGATTAACCCTATTGAATGCTTTACTGAAGTCGGTGCAGATAATCTCAATTTGCTTATTATCTCTAAAGGCTTGAGAGATACTCGTATGTCACACAAACTCAAGAAAATTTGTAAGTGTTTGTTTAAGCGTAAACGAAACGAAATGCGAGATTTCTATTCAACATATCAGCAAGCGCGCACGGGGTTAAAATATTTAAGATTAATTTTGTTTGCTTAAAAAATACATGCATATGTACATATATAGGTATATATACATAGAGACATTTATATCACAAACAATTTCTAATACACAAATAGAAAGCAAAACTACAAAGACTTTGTTATTAATAATAAATAAACATTTTGTAATAAAATAAAACATTGTACAAGATAAATTGAAAACGCGAGTGACTTTTATTTCAATAACTTCGAAGAATGTACCTCGCGTGAACATGGTCCTTCGAGGCTAAAATTGAGCATACTTATGGTGTACAGCCACCATTAAACAAAAAAAAAAAAAAAATAAAAAAAAACTAACAAAACTAAAATAAAACTCAAACTTTTGTTTCAATATATGAAATATTGAAGTGATACTAAGGAGAAAATCAATTGAATGTACATATAAACATAATAAAATTAATCAAAACTGAATGTGCGCTTTCGAACTCATATAACAAAAAAAAAACCAAGTGTATAACATTAAAACTATTTACAAAGGGGGTATCTGTGCAGTGCAAACGAAATATAAGCTACTAGCATAAACTTAAATAAAAGCAATCAAGACAAAAACAGAAAAAAACAAAATTATTTACCAACATTCTATACAAAAAATTGCACAAAAGCAACAACAACAAATTCAGCAACAGCTTCAAGATGCACTTTTTATAAATTAAAACAAAAATAACAAGGAAAGCTTAATTAACATCAAAAATAACAATACAATCAACATTAATCATAACCAAACAACATAATCAACATTGGCTCAAGATCTGAAGATAACAGCAGAAGGAAAGTGGCCAGTTTTTATCCAAAGAAGACCCATCGGCTCATACCATAAAATCAAAGGATGCAAAGGAACCTATCTACAAATAGTTCATATATTTATATGTTTTTTGTAAACCCAAAAAATATACAGCCCAAATATACATATGTAACAAATCACTTTTGTTTGCCCAACAAAAATAAAAATTTGCAAACATACAAAATAAACTTGCTTTTTACAATAGCAAGAAATTTAGTAACGCGATCTTGAAGGTTGTTGACCTCAATTTCGAATTTGTTGGTTTGCAAATTAAGCATATGTACATACATACATTTTTGCATATCCAAGAGAATTTATTACAACAATAGTGTTCCCAAGTTCACAGATTTGAAAATAGACACTCTCCTGTGTCATTTCTCAGCAAAAACAATTGTTCAAAAAAAATAGTGCATCCATTCCCGCGATCACTTCATTAAAATACATACTTACAAATACCAAATTTCGACGATAATCTTTTTTTTCTGGAGTAGCGTAAACGCACAAATTCCTTCTTGTGCTCTGCTTTTCTATTTTCTTTTGTGCTTTCTCAAGCACAGCTTCAGCATAACAGCGAACACTCAACCGCACATATACTGCAGCCGCTGAGTGCATTAAAATATCAATTGATCTACTTCGCTCTTCTCTAAGCCTAAGCATGACATTGGAAGTATATGTACAAACATACACACATATACACTGCATCCCAACCCAGCAGTAAACACTTTTGGGTCACTATATATTCAAGTAGTTCTCAACTACACCCAATTTCCAGCAACACTAGTTCCCCGAGGCTAAGTGTAAACTTGTTTAAAAACAAGAATTATAAATTAAAAGATTTAAATAAATTTAAATAACTTAATATTTCAAAATGCCGAAAAATCTAAATCCAAAATCTCCAACTCAGCTTAAGGCACAACCCGAGACTAATGCTGCTTCTCTCCATGTAGCAGCTGAAAGCAAAATGGACCATCAAGCCTCGAAATGCAAACCTCACTACCCGTGTGCGCAAATATTTAACGCAACAACTGATGGCTTAATAAGATATTGTGCCAGATTTACCTCTTCCCCCATAGAGGAATTTTCAGAAAATCTCCTGAAAATTAAAAATAATTCATATAACAAAAAAAAAAACCAAGTGTATAACAGTAAAACTATTTACAAAGGGGGTATTTGTGCAGTGCAAACGAAATATAAGCTACTAGCATAAACTTAAATAAAAGCAATCAAGACAAAAACAGAAAAAAACAAAATTATTTACCAACATTCTATACAAAAAATTGCACAAAACCAACAACAACAAATTCAGCAACAGCTTCAAAGATGCACTTTTTATAAATTAAAACAAAAATAACAAGGAAAGCTTCTTAATTAACATCAAAAATAACAATACAATCAACATTAATCATAACCAAACAACATAATCAACATTGGCTCAAGATCTGAAGATAACAGCAGAAGGAAAGTGGCCAGTTTTTATCCAAAGAAGACCCATCGGCTCATACCATAAAATCAAAGGATGCAAAGGAACCTATCTACAAATAGTTCATATATTTATATGTTTTTTGTAAACCCAAAAAATATACAGCCCAAATATGCATATGTAACAAATCACTTTTGTTTGCCCAACAAAAATAAAAATTTGCAAACATACAAAATAAACTTGCTTTTTACAATAGCAAGAAATTTAGTAACGCGATCTTGAAGGTTGTTGACCTCAATTTCGAATTTGTTGGTTTGCAAATTAAGCATATGTACATACATACATTTTTGCATATCCAAGAGAATTTATTACAACAATAGTGTTCCCAAGTTCACAGATTTGAAAATAGACACTCTCCTGTGTCATTTCTCAGCAAAAACAATTGTTCAAAAAAAAAAAGAAAAAAAATGCATCCATTCCCGCGATAACTTCATTAAAATACGTACATACTTATAAATACGAAATTTCGACGATAATCTGTCTCTTCTAGTATTTAAAGAGTAGCGTAAACGCACCAATTCCTTCTTGTGCTCTGTTTTTCTATTTTCTTTTGTGCTTTCTCAAGCACAGCTTAAGCATTACAGCATAAACATAAGAGCACATATACTGCAGCCGCTCAATCGCAAATTCTTTATTAGTGCTCGAAACTCTCGCCACACCCACTGATAGCTGGGACCCAATTCTGGTGAATATATGCTCATCTGCATTACCAGAAAGTTCACTAATGCTATGGGAACAATCTCTTGTATCCCGAAAGCAGTGCCCAACATGGCAACAAATGAAAGAATTCCTTTACAGGCAATTTGAAATTAAAGAATGGATGAACACAAGCTCGCGAAATCTCCTAACATAACTAAGCCTATTCTTTATCCACAGAATAGACACCAATCTTGTAAAATGTGCCAAAAGAATCACACACTCAAGCATTGCAAGCAGTTCAAGAAACTGCCGATACCCTAACGGTATAAATTTATAAAAATTAACAACATTTGTACAAATTGTATTGCGTTGCACCATACCCTAACACGGTCTACATCGCTACACACATGCTTGACTTGCCAAAAAGGGCATACTACTCTTTTGCACTTAAGCCCAACTCATGGGTTTGACCGAATCACTAAAAGAAGTGTGCCCTTGACCTCCCTGTCTCAAGATAAACACAAACAGGCACACTTGACCACCCCGAGTCAAGACATACAGAGAAATCCGATTTTGACCTTTCCGAGTCGAAATACACAGAAAACTGGGATGATCAACCCAGATCATAATTTTCAATCGGTCATCAGAAATAACATGCAATCGCACTGCTCAAATCATTGCATGCTCTGATCACCCCCAGATCAGACGTTTCCCAAGGACGCATTACAAATAAGTTCTACAAGTCCCGTAGAACAGGCTCCAATCGGCAGCATGACACTCATTCATGTCTATATATATATAATTGGCGCTTTGTAACCGCTAAAGCGATTTCGGCCGAGCTCCTCCTCCAATTTGTGGTTTTGCGTCTGGATATTTTTCCAACAAATTGAGGGACCTACAGTTTATAATAAGCCGCCTCCGAACGGCTGATGGTTTTTTTACGAGGAGCCTTTGATTTCATGTCCGAAATACATTCGGAGGGGTGGACATTCCCTGCCGAGGGGCGACCGCAATTAGAAAATTTAACTTAATTTTTTATTTAAATTAATTTTCCATAACTTTTGTATGTTGCTGGCACTGGGATATGAACTCGAGCCTTCCGAATGTCAGTACGCAATGCTAACCACTCAGCTATCGCGGCCACCATGTCTGCGTGTTCAAAATATTAATAAACAGAATATTAAGAAAAAATACTTTCCGCTGCAGTATACTTCCGACTTTTTCTTTCCAGGACACGGACAGCCACATCGGGTCACGGTTTCTCACACCAAGAGAACCTGTCGTAGTTCTGAAGAGAAATGCAACAGCAGAAATAATATACGGAACCACAGGAGGGACCAACACCATCCACGGCCTCCACGAAAACGGGTTTAATGCAGCACTTCGCGCAGGGTGGCTCAGTATGTTTAAGCGTGTGCTTAAAACAATAACACCACCTCCTTTGTGCGCACCTTAATGTAGCTGCTGCAGCAAATATTATATAAGCCATGCTTGCCAAACGAAATGCGAGATTTCTATTCAACATATCGGCAAGCGCGCACGGGGTTAAAATATTTAAGATTAATTTTGTTTGCTTAAAAAATATATTCATATGTACATATATATATATATACATAGAGACATTTATATCACAAACAATTTCTAATACACAAATAGAAAGCAAAACTACAAAGACTTTGTTAATAATAAATAAACATTTTGTAATAAAATAAAACATTGTACAAGATAAATTGAAAACGCGAGTGACTTTTATTTCAATAGCTTCGAAGAAGGTACCTCGCGTGAACAGTGTTGATTTTCCTTTATAAAATCCGTGTTGGGAATTGGATAGTAGTGAGGAGATCGAAAGCGTTACCTGACTAGTAATGATTGCCTCAAAAAGCTTTGGTATAGCGGATATTTGTGCAATACCTCTATAACTCTCAATATTAGACCTATAACCACTCTTATGTAAGGGTGCTATAAAAGAATGTTTCCATATTGTAGGGAACACACCTTGTTCGAGAGGGGCACTAAAAAGTTGAGTTAAAGGTAAATAAAGATTTTTCGCAAAACTTTTTAGAAAGCGGGTAGGAATCACATCTGGAACATAGCTAAAGGAATGTTTTAGATTCATCAAACGATATAATATATCTTCCTCAGAAATAGTTGGTGAGTTAATTATTTTTGTTGAACGTAAGTAATGCTGACAGATGGACCAGCCACTTCGAGAGTTAGTTGAATAATTTGATTTATAAAATTGGGCGAACATATTAGAAATATTTAGACTATTACATTATATAGTAGATTTGTATTTTATGGCGGACGGAAAGGTAGAAGGCTTACGTTTGGAGTTAACAAAATCGTAGGATAGCTTTGGATTGTGTAAAATATTTTTCTTAGCTTTAGTTATGTAATCATTATAACATTTTTTGTCAAGCTCAAGAAATTTTCGACGAAGGGACGAGTATTTTAGGTAATGTAAGTGTAAGCCACTTTTCTTGAAAGTCTTAAACGTTTTTGACCTTCCTTTGTAAGCCACGAATTCATGTGATTTATTTCAAGCCCAGGCTTTTAAGGTACACACTCAAAAAGAGAAATAATGGTCCTGTTAAAATGTAAAACACTTGCTTCAATATTATCAGTGTCACTTGGCCAGGTAAATTTAAGGAGCTCCTAATTCAATTTTTTCAAATTAGCTTTCGCAAATTGAATTGAAAACTAAAGCTAAGCGTAGAGTTATCAGCCACATGTTTACTTCAGATTTCAAATGATATCTCTAAAGCAGGGTGATACACCTCCTCTGGCAGAACAAGAGGATCACTTCCAATAACAGAATATTCAGAAGCATCATCCACAAAACACCATCAACAAAAAACACCAAAAACTCATTTACACAAGATCGATTACAAATTGGAGTAACATTACCGTTAACGGGTTTGCATGAAACACATGGCAAATTAAAGCCACCCAAAACAATCAAGGAATGAGATTGTGTTACCAACGAGGTAACATTTTTGAATAATCAGGCATGCATGATATGTCCTATCAGGGAGGTATAGGTATAAGATAGATAGCGCTATATATGTATAGCTACTAGCGGAAAGCACTCGTATGCATTTAGATTCCATGGAATCTAAACCAGGAACAATAACTTCTTCAAAAGGAATGGAAGAATGAGCGGTGAGTAGAGCCCCACCTCCGATTGTGTTTAATCGATCAGTTCAAAAAATTTGATACTCACTATTGAAAATATCATTATCAAACACATGGGGTTTGCTATTAATACCTCGAACATTTTGATAATATGAACTTATAGAGAAATCTTTGTTTAGTTTTTTGACTTCCTGTTTTTGTGAAGAAATTTAGCAATATTTTCTTCATTGATCTTAATACCTAATTCGCGCACAAATGCTCCGGGAGGCCAGAATGTAATATCAAGAAGTTGATTAAAGCATTCAAATGAAGTATCGATATTTGAAATAAAACTTGCTCACTGTTACGTCATCATCGGTATCTTTAGCAAATCTGAAAATGAAAACAGATTTTTTTGGGGGGACAACAACCAGTTTTTGTAAAATGGTTGCTGGTGGTGGAGCAGCCAGATCAGTACCACATTGAGGCTCAGGAACGTTTAATTGAGCGGTAGTCTGCCTTCTAGATGTTGAAGGCTTCTCTATACGGGGACAAGGTGGCGACAGATTTTTTATATCAATATTAGAAGGATGCGGAGGGATTCTTTTTTGAGAAGAATGATTTGAGCCAATATCGTCGGACGGACACATAGCTCTTGTACGTTTAGAAGTACGCTTAGCATCTTCTTGAGATTCGTCCAAACACTTAAAAGACTGGAACATACTCTCATAACGTTTGAACTTTTCTGTTAATGTGGCTAGTTCACGACCTATTTCAATAAATCCATTACGTGTCTGGCGAAACAGTTTAAATAAATCTACTTCAGTCGATCTACATGATGGACACCACCACTTTTGCCATCGCTAGTAGCGTCAATCCAGCACGTTTTTGATGAGTCAGACTCAACATTAATAGCACAGTTGGGAAATGAACAAGACATAATTAAAAACAATAAAATTAAAAAAATAAATAAAAAATAATAATAATTAATTTAAGGTTTAAATACTAAAATTGAAAAATAATTAAATAAAGAAATATACAAATAATCACAATTATAAGCAAGAAAAAATTACAGGCAAAATGAAAAAGAAACAGTTTTAAAGGTCAAAAAAATTTAAGCATAAGTTTAAGCGCTATGTAGCGAACAGTTTTAAATGCACTGATTTTGGGACTTAAAAAAAATACGCAACAGTTGTGTTTACAAAGAATATAAACAAAAGCAAAATAAAAATCAAATGAATATATACATTTACAACAGCAAAAATAATAGAAGGAATGACTCGGCAAAACAAAATATTAAAATTTAATGCAAAAATAAAAGCAATAATGAATTGATAAATTTCAATTTAACTTCACGATCACTTGGGTCGCATCTTAAATCACTCATAACTCCATTTTTTTTAATAAAATATGTAAACCGAAAGAAATTTCCAATGAAATTCTAAGAGCGTATCGGTAAAACAACTTCACAGCTCAAAACTTTTATGTATAATTTAAAGTAACAGATTATAATCTTGGAGATTATATTTCATTACCCCTAGCAGATTCTAATTGCTTTTCGCCGGCTAAAATAGATATGGTCATTGACAGCGATATTATCCCGAAAATACTCACTCCAGGACTCAAAAACAGCGGAAACTCCTCCGAATATATTTCGAAGTCCACTCACAAATCGACTGAATAGTGCAAGACTCCAAACTTATAGACGATGGCCGATTTACCACACTCCCAAAAATATGCTCGAACCCGTCTCACATTGTCATGGAAATCCTCACCAGTAAACTTGCTCAACGAGAACATCCGAAAGTTTTCATAAAAAACGTCTCACTCCCGAGACTGGAAACCCCCATAAGCAGGTCTCACTCCCGAGTCTGGAAGCACCCCACAAAAAATTTCTCACCCCTGAGACTAAACAGATTGCATACACGCCTGGAGACATTGCTAGCCAATCAGTTCCTTCTCCAAAAAGATCAAGCAATCCACGTACCTACTCTGTACGCATCCACCTGCCCACGATGCAAAAGTTCTTGTTACGTGGCTGCCTTTTGGGATAAGTCTCTGTGGTGGGGTGGCATGCTTGCGATCCCAAGCTAGCTCGTCGTTTGGCGAGGTTCTTGCCACGAAGAGGGCCGGCTCCGACTGACAGGACAGTTACCCTACTTCACTTTTCCGTATCTTTCTTCGTACACCCATGTACCACAACTCCTTCCCCAGATCAAACGGCATGATTTACAAATTATGGTTATAGTGGCTGAAGGCAAGGCGAAAGTGGCAAGAACCTCCGCAGACGACGAGCTAGTTTGGGATCGCAAGCATGCCACCCCACCACAGAGACTTATCCCAAAAGGCAGCCACGTAACATTCTCACGAAGACAAAGAAATCTCAAAAAAAGCTGAGCTTCAACATTTCTCCAAAATGGCAACATCATCCCATGAAGAAAGGTATGTTGAAGACATGAACATATTTTAAACACTTAAAAATGAATTTACATATATGTACAAACTTACCTTTATAATTACTTATATATATTTGGTGTATCCATACCCTATACTCACCTCGAATGTACCTCCTTTTGCAATACTTACCTGCAACCCTACATCCGTTAACGAAAATGAAAATTTCAAAAAAATATGTCCGTAATGTTGGTACATTCGCCCGCATTCGCTTGAAAATTAAAGTGCGAAATTTAAAAGTGCTAAGAAAAAATAGTAATTATAATTAGTATAAATTAAAAAATCTGCGTTTATTTTATAATTTTAATTTATATACATAAATAGAGTATAATATTCTTTATTGCAATTATGCACACCTATATATGCACCGATTTTTATGTAAATCGAACCATGAAAACAATTTTTCGAAAAGGTCATTTACGGGTTCACTTCTCAGGGAGCAGAGTAGTCTTCCTGTTAATACCTATGTGCAAAATACCACTTGTGTACCCAATTTCGTAAATCGGACCAATAATACGGTTTTTTCGAGAAATTCGGCACCTGGTCTTCCCGTGAATCGAAGAAAAAATTCACCTATGTACCGAATTTCAAGTAAATCGAACCATAAGTAACATTTTTCGTATAGGTCGGTCCCTGGTCACTTCCTGGAGAGAAGAGTAGTCTGCCTCTTTATCTAAGCAAAATCCATCTATGCCCCGAATTTCAAGTAAATCGAATTACAAATACAATTTATTTGAATAGGTAAATATTTGGACCATTTCCCAGAGAAAAGAGTAGTCTAAGTAAGTAGTAAGTATCAAACATCAAGTAAATAGAACCATAAATACAACTTTTTGGAATAGGTCAATCCCTGGTCACTTTAATGGACGGAAGAGTGGTATTCCTATTTACTTTAGTAAAAACCTCCATATATACCGAATTTCAAACAAACAGAACCATAAATATAATGTTGTCGAATGGTGAATACAAATTTTTCGAATAATTCGGTCGGTGATCCACTTCCCCGGACCCCAAAATCGGACGTTTTGGAACCCCTAAAATATTTATCAACGCAATATAATAATAGAATAATTAAACGTATACATATATTTCAATTTCCACATACAATATAAACATATAAAACATACATATATAATTAACTTCACATATACTGGCGTAGGACCCCTGACAATTTCACTGAATTGGCCTAACCATCAGTGTCTGACGAGAGCACGGGCAACGATAGCACCTTAAATAGGGCAGGAAGCCGACATCATGACATGACTGCATGTCCCTGTCCCTCTTGCCCGCACTTTCAGCGGACAACTGACTTCATCCTATGGTCGAAACCTATGCATCGGAAACAGCCTGGCATTGGGTTGTCCGATCGCACTCAGAAGGAAAACCACTTAATATAACAACGCTCGTCAAGAGTGATCTCCATATGAATCAGTTGAACCACTGGTTCACTTCCACAACTAAACCCATTGCCTTGAATTGCGGCAACAGACCGCGTGCGAATAATCGTCACGCCGCTTTTTACGGTCTTCACCTCATGTATAATGACTCCAAGTTTAGGGCACAACTCCTTAACTACCTTCTGAACCACCTTCTTTGAGGTTTTAGAATGATCCTTGCTAATTACAACAACCGACCATGTCTCTACCGGCTTGCACGGAGTGCAGGCACTGCGGCACTGGCGCCAACACTTGCCCAGCCGGCAAAGCCACATCGGACCGCCTGTGAAGTCCCTGGCATTCTTGGCGATTGCAGTCATCAAGAGTACCTCGTATTCCATGCGGAGCTCCATCAGACTCTTCGCAGTCATCACAGGGGCCTCAGCGTCAAGCACAACATCATTAAACTTACCGGAAATAGCCAGCAGCGCATCAATACGGGGATCACCTTTGTTTGTCCCATTGCTGACCTCTTTTCCACTATCAGATTTCAAAGCCCTACGGGAAGTAGCACCACCGGACGCTTTTAAACTTTTAAACAGAGCGGTTGACTCCTCCAAACCAGGCAACCCCTTCAACAAAATCACCACCTCCTCAACCGCTCCACTCTTCGCCGAATCCTCGACTGACCCTTCAGGAGCAGCCAAGCTATTCGACTCCGAAGCCTTAGCCCGCCTTCTGCGTGGCATCCTCAAGTGCGACTCCCTAGCGGTTTGCCGATACGCCGCCTCCTTGAGGTATTCCTGGCCTGACTCAACTAATCTCCTATTCGTCAGCAACAAGTCCAATCGCAGCTAAAGAAAAGAGTGCCTTGACTGGCACTCACTTCTTGACAGCGGGAAATTCAGTTAGGGGCAACAGCATTCGCCAATAAATACAATGCGACGCTTTATTAAAGTTTTGTCAGTGACTTTACATACAAGCGCAACAGAACGAGCGCAACCTTAATCCCTACGATACCGAAAAAAGACCTGAAATCAACTCTGAACTAGGTCGCGAAACAGTCGGAACAGTTCCGAAATCAGTCTCGAAAACGTTTCAAAACAGTCCCGAAGTTAGCCCCGAAAACGTCCCGAACACTACCTAACAGGGTACAAATCCGGTGCAGATATACCAAGCACGGTAGAAATGTACCGACGCACATTTCGCACAGTATGTACCTACCCTAAACAGATAGCTTATAACTAAACCAGATTGACCAATCAGAGAACGCAGTATAGCACCAATAAGCAGTCAAACCAGACCGACAGGGGAGGTAGGTAGACCCACGAACAGCATGCAGGCCAAAAATAGAATTATGCTGGAAGTGTGGACGTTGTGGAGTACGTTTCCGAAATTGTTGCCCGGATCTACAGGGACCAGATCAGGGGCCTCATCAGTATCGAGGGGTGAGGTCCACAACGCCCCCTCGAGAGCAACAGCGGCAGTAAGCCAGACGCAGGGCCGGATCCTGGCAATGAACGGCGAGAACGTAGTAAGAGCAAACGATACCGGAGCAAGGAGGAGTTTTGCGAGCGAAGAGGTGGCGAAGAGACTGGGTACGGAAAGAACGAGACACGTAAAGACACGAGTGGTAATGGGAGATGGAAGGGGGAAAGACGTCGAAGAAGCGGTAGAAGCAGATATGAAGTGGGAAACGAAGTGCACCGCAGCGAGTTACTTGCTGCTCGGTGCTCGGACTACCTCGCGAAGGCCAACACGGAGTTAAGATGCGGCGGAGAGTCATTGAAACTAAGGGTAGACAGAAGAGAAGAGGAAATAGTTTCATGCACGGCCATAGTTGAGAAGGCAGCAAACTACTACAACTATGAAGAATTGCGAGGAGAAAAAAACAAAACCTGTTAACGGTTATAATTAGTTAAAGAAGATTCATGTGCGCAATAAGATTTTTACTGTTATACAGAAAATGTGTGAAAAAGAAAATGAGTCATTTTTTTTCGGTGGTGAGCGCTGCTGGTACATAGAGGACGCGCATATGTTGAGAATATAATTACATACATGTATGCTAAAATTTTACTATGTTCTACATTTGTTTTTTAGCGAATTGTATTTGAAACTAAAAATGAATATACTCCATAATACACGTATAATCCACTGTAGGTACTCCGGGACTATTTTTGGGTTAGTCTCAAAATTAGTTTCATGTATGTAATCCAAGCATTACTCGGGTGTCATGCAGGGAGGGATTATGTAATCCAGCCCTAGGACATCGCAATGTAAATAGGTCCATATTTTTTGTATGGATCTTAGTTAATTCCGCATTACTCCTTTGTCCGCGTGGAGTATACCTATATTTCACGCGCGAAAGGAGTAGTCGCAGTGTTTGCAGGGTATATGGTACATATTATATGTACATACAAACAAGTGAAAAAATATATATATAATATATAATGATAATTGTATTATTGTTTTTCATTTATAATAAATAAATAAATAAATATATATACATACAAACGAGTGAAAACATACACACATCCAAACAAGTGGAAAAACTTAAACAAAAGAAATTTAAATATTCCTACAGTAATTTACTGGAGAAATAATAAATTGCCATAGACAATTATGCACGGAAAAAGCACAGTTTCCAGAGCAATGGGAACCGGGTCTGGTGACGGTGAGTATCGCTGCAGAGAGTGAGAGGAGGGTGTAAGGACCTTAAAATCCGAGGTTTTGGAATCCCTACAATATTTATAAACGCAATATAAAAATAGAATAATACAATGTACACATATGGTATGTATATGTCATATATTTCAATTTCTATATACAACATGAAGCATATAAAACATACATATGTATTGTATATAATTGAATTTTATAAAGATAAACATGTAAAACATATATACGAAATTGAATTTTAAATATAGTATAACATAAACATATGAAACACACACACATCTTATATGAAAAAATCTTATGTCTCTTTGGAAAATTTAGTATTCTCCAAAAATCTCCAAAAGTTATCGTCCGATTGTTTCTTTGGTTCCTGGGAAGGTTTACAAAAAAAAAAAAAATTTCGGCAAATCACCGGGGACTGACATATTCAGAAACAACTTATTATTTCCATTTGTAACGGGTGTTCTTCAAAAGTTACTGACCAATTGACTTGAAATTTCGTCAGATTGCTTCTATGATACCTGAGATGGTTCTCACGAAATTTACGGGAAGTGGACCAGGACTGACTATTCAAAAAAAGTTTATTTATTGCTCGCTATTCTTGAAATTCGGTACATAGGTAGCTTTTTGCTTACATTAACATCCGGGATGTGACCCACAGATTGACCTATTCGAAAGATTTATATTTATCGTTAGATTTAGTTAAAATTTAGTGAATGGGTGGCTTCTTGCTAAGATGAGCAGGAAAACGTCTCTTTTCTCCTCGAAGTGGACCGGGGACCGACCTAATCTAAAAGTAGGGCTACGCCTCTATCCGGGAAGTAGACTAATGTCAATGGTAAGCCCAAAAATGTTGTATTCCCACAATTATTGAGTAAATAAAAATATGATAAAAATATATCCCATTATTAATTTTTGAAACCTTCAGCGAAGCGTTGCAGGGTACAGCTAGTTTTATATATTACTAGCAGACCCATCGGATATAGCCTCGCCTTAATTACATGCGTTTATATTACATTTACAGTGATAATAAATTATATGTAGACAGTTCAAATCTGAATGTTGATTATTTGAATGAACTCAATATGGTAGTAGGCAAGCAAGAACAAACAACAAAGATGGTTTGTCAACACACGAATATGGGCAGTTCTCATAAAATTACTTAAATTAAATTAAGCGGTTTCAGAGAAGAAAAGTTTAAGCAGCCCATACGAACGAAAATAAAAAAAATTCAAGCAAATTGAACTATAAATAAGATTATTAAGAACTAGTTTCTGCATGTTAATCTAAACGATAAGTTACCAACAATTAAATTTCAAGTGAATCGAATCGTGACTAAGATAATCTCGCATGAATCAGTCCCCGAAATTTTTTAATAAAGTTGAATTTTATTTTGGTCCAGCCGTTATCAATTCAGGAAAAGCTATAAATTCCTTTCAACATAAGGGTTTCTCATTGAGAGAGATCGCATATGTACTAAAAATTAACCATATGTTTCGTTCTGAGAGTTATGTATTTTTTCTCTCACTAGGATACAATATGTCTATTCTGCATAATTCATTGAGATGATAATTGTCATAGCGCACGCTATGGTATTGCTCGGCTTTTACGCACGTAAATGCAAGGAAATGGATCCCGAATATGCACGGGCGTCGGCTTAAGTCAACGAATGATGCTATCTATCGAGTTATGTTATGGACCAAGCCAATCAAATATCTGCTCGGTGACCCTTGGGCTACTTCCGAAAATTTTTATATATTAACCCAAACCATAGAAATGATTTTTTCGAATAGATCGGACCTGGAAACAAAAGTAATATTCCTGCTAAACTAAGCAAAAGGCTATCTATGTATCAAATTTCAAGTAAATTGAACTATAAATTAAAATATTTCGAATAGATCAGTGTTAAATCCTCTTTCCGGTGTGAAAAATAGATGTTATGTTATTAAATATTTCATTAAAATCGGTCAAACCGATTCGGAGCAGTATCGTGTCTAACACTGTGACACGAGAATTCTATATATTAGATTAGATATGTATACATATACACAATAAAAATAGCTGAGTTTTATAAACATGTACAAACATGAATTGATTTGTACATGAAAATACATACATATGTATACGTAGCATAAGCGAAAACTGTTTTGCTTGTGGGCGCAAAGTAGGTATACTTAACTTGCCCGTGGTATTAACACCACCGGCATATGCAGTGTTCCTGAGGGTTTTTACCTCACGAACGTCTAGTTTATATTTCACTAAGAGCTTTCACTTCACTGAAAAGGGCTAGTATAGGGTTTTTATCTCACAGTCTATGTGAGAAAGCAGACATACATATGTATAATAGATATATATGGTAGACCTTGTATGTTTACATATATTTCTTTATATAAATAATCAATTTTGTTGTGGCTTCGAAATAGCGTGTTGTTACTTTAGTAAACACTTGGTTTGGCTGAGCTAATACTTTGGAATTGTACATAACATTCTCCCTTTACGTGTATAGACTGCCAGCTGTTTTCCAGCATCTTAGAAAACACCGCTGTAGAAGCATTGTTGCTAGCGGAACATTATAATCACACCCTTCGTTAATTTTTCACTGATGCAGTGGTATAAGCTGCTTATAATTTTCTAAATATAATATTTTCGAATAAAACATACGTACGGTCATCGGTGTTTGCAGATAGTACCGTTGTAATTGTTAAACCGTGAAGGAACTAGTGCTACTTTATCCATGCCACCGGCGGCACCACAGCCATTAGTGATGAATCAGCAGAGTCCAGAGGCAATAGTTCACACACATACGGATAATGATTTGAATCAGGTTATACTTGCGATAGCGTTGGTATTGGTTAAAGATGCAGTAGGACTTTCTATAAGTGGTCGCGTTTTGCTGCACTTTTGTTCACAAGTAAATTTTGTATTTGATCACATCGCACAAGCACAGCGTATCGCTGGCGCACGTTAAGCAACGCATCTCTACCTCTATCAAGTCACGCTTCATCGATTTAGAAGTGCCACTTGATTTCTATGTTATATCCAACCAAGCATTCCATCCTGAATCCGAAATTGACATCTCGCCGTGAAATCATGCCAAAAATACACCATTCCCGGATGAAAGATTCAACCAATCCCGCCGAATTTTTTTATTACTTGGAACTAAAACCTTTGTTGGCATATTATGTTGTTGTCTGACCAGCTGATACCTACACTCCAGAGCAACGCAAATGTGAAGAACTCTTCTACAACTCAGTTCGTCGAGAAAGCAATGGTAGAATTTTAGTTCGTGTTCCATTCAAAGATGATCCCAGTTTACTTGCCTGTTCGAACGCCGATTGAATCACACACCAGATTTTAAGCAGCAATATGGTAAATTCATGCTAGAGTACGAACGTTTTGGTCATATGAGCTTGGTGAGTACTCCGAATATGAACATACCACAATATTATATACTCCACCCCTGCGTATTTAAGCCTAAAAATACCTCAACGAAGTTACGGGTAGTCTTGGATGCCTCTTGCCGGACAACATTCCAACGATCAATGAATGATTTGTTGATGGTCTGACCGGACACACAACCCGGTATTCAATTACTTCTGATATTGTCAGTTTTTGTTGATGATCAAGATAGAAGGTTTCAATATATACTCTGGCGAAACAAACCAAGTGAACCACTTCGCACTACTACTACTGCTCCATATCTTGCGTTACGTGGTTTGTTCTATTTCGCTGACTAATACTCGGATAAGTTAAAACTGGATGCCGAAGCAATAAAATAGGCAATTTATGTAGATGAAAAACAGTTACCGAAACAATGCGTCGTGGCAGATTTGAGCATTCAATCTATTGTGATTCATCTTTTTGTGGACTGACTCACATAGTGTACTATATAGAATTCAACAGCATTCTGTCACTTTATCAACGTTCGTTGGAGATCGAGTTTGTGAAATTCAAGAGGACACTTCCAGATGCCATTGGAAATATGTTCTAACATACTTTAGCCAACCCGATCTATTATCAAGGGGATGCTCGGTAGGTAAACTAAGCCAGTCTACATGGTTCGCTGGTCCAGAATATTTGCTAGAATAGCAAGACGTGTGGCCAACACGTGAAAAACATTGGAGGTCGCTTAGAGTTGGCTAGCTTTGAAGACACCTAGAAACATCCCACATTACTCCCAGGTAAAGACGATTTCGTTCGCACATATTTGGAGCTTCTTCATCATCAGTACTACCATACGGGTCCAAAGGCGCTAGTTTTTTTTAGTCCGGCTACGATTTTGGATTGTTAATGCTCGAAATTTAGCACTCCGCATTATTCGCTCATGTGTGGACTATGTTCGCTATAGACCAATTTTAGAGAAACAAATAATGAGTCTTCTATCTATGGAGCGTCTTGCACCGTCGAGAAAATTCTCATGATGTGGTGTAAACTTTTGTTGTCCGGTCAACACGTATCCACGTATTCGCGAGAATGTGCCCTACAAATAAAGTTGGAATAGCTATCTTTGAGTGCGGACGTGTTTTGTTGAGCTCTACATTTGCATAATTTTTTCATATTCTATTCATCTAAATTATGCGCCTGAAAATATCGCCATGTGTTTGCGTTCACAAAGTCGATCGTATTCAAAGTAAAATGGAATGTGCAAAATGTAAAGAATTATATCATTTAAATTGTGTCGGTATCTCTCCAGCTGATTTGACTGCTTTCGCTAATTCGGGTAACATCAATGTTTGTGGTTTGTGTGCTGACGTTTCACGAGATGAGAGTACGACTTCGCATAGCTCAGCTCTCCCTATTTCGGCTGTCATTCCTGTGCATCAGCAAGATCAACAAAAAGCTTCGTGCGGAGCATAAGTGCGCGGTCGCAATGATTCATGCTCTTCAATGTGACAAAAACAGTCTAATAGAAAAGGTAGATTCTCTTAACTCACACATAAAAATTTACACAATCTTGTTGATAATGAGATAATCACAACGCTTGGCTTGCTTCAATCGGACGTCAAACAACTTTAGTGGTTGTGAATATACTGTACAACTTCAGCTACTTCTTGTTCTCTGCTTTTGCCTACGCTTACACTCACGCTTTCATCTGTATCTTCCTCTCATAACTCTCATGACGACTATGCTGTCTCTTCAGACGCTGCTCCTACGACTGCATACTCTGCTGCAATCTCATCAAAGACAAATTCAAGTTATGCGTCAGTTGCTGCTCTGCCTTTAGTAATTTCTACACCTGCTATTATTACGACGCCCACTGTTTCTCACACTTCTTCTACACGTATTTGCTCTTCGTCAGTTGCTCAGATGACCAATAACAAGTAATAATCTTGCTGCTGTCGTACAGAACACAAATTCTTCCAAATCTAAGAATATAGTTGTTGGCCGTATTGCTCTGAACATGATGTTGCTTATGCGACTAAGAAGTGACTGCATATTTCATCTTTAAGCCATATACAGTGGTACCTCGACATACGAGTGCCCCAACATACGAGTTTTTCGAGATACGAGCCGACGAGCAAGTGAGTTTTTGCTTTTAGTTACGAGCGAAATTCGAGATACGAGTCCGGTTCGGTTTGGAGGAGATTGTATCTCTGGGGAAATCCACGGGCGTAGAGGTGGAGGAGAGAGATGTGAACGAGCTTATCGAGGAGCACACCCAGGAACTGACGACCGAGGAGATAGAAGAGTTACAGTCACAGCAGAATACTGAGGTTATTCAAGAAATTGGTTTTGAGGAGTCAGAAAAAGTTGCAACAGGTCGTGCATCTGACCTTTTAAATGACACTTGCCTAACTAATTTCCGGAACATTCTGAGAGGGAGGAAGAAACAAACCTCCTTGGACATGTTTTTTTCTAAACGGCCTACAGGTAAAAGCGAGAAAAATGTAGGGAAAAAGGCAAAGGCCAGTGAGGATATCTAATTTATTTCTTTTCAAAACCACGTAACAAAAATAACTGGGGTGACATTTTGGAGGTTGGAACGGATTAATGGTAGTTCAATTGTTTTGTATGGGGAAATTTGCTTCGAGATACGAGTAATTCAAGATACGAACAAGGTTGCGGAAGGAATTAAACTCGTATGTCGAGGTACCACTGTATTACTGCTGGTGATGTTATTTCCTATGTAACTAAACATTTTTATATTGAATGCAAATTTATGTCTTGTCTGCATTAATCGAGAAAGGTACTTCCGTTAATGATTTAAATAGACTTAACTTTAAACAAGAACTATCTTCAAGTTATTATAATGCGCTTTTAGGCGTGAGTTTGTGGCCTTTAAGCATAAGTATTCTACCACTTCGTTTTTTAGTAGAAAGAATAGTTTGTACTGTAAAGCATATCTAAATGGTAATTCATCTAATATTAAGAAAATTAAAAATTCGTTAAGTATTTATTATCGAAGCATCTTGGGAATGCGTACCAAGGATGTGTTTCTGTATAGCTCGCGCTGTGAATATGATAGATTCCTTATTGTTCAATCGTGATTGAATAGTGAGATTTTTGATGAAGAATTTTTTACCCTTATTCATATGGGAACTGTGGGACGGCATTTCGAGCTCCCTACGTACAGCTGCAAATGAAACCATTGGATTTCTTAAAGGTCGCAAATGCAGCTGGTACGATGAAGACTGCCGTGTCACATTGGAGAGAAAACTTCTCCAGCCTGCAGAATAGCAGTGAAAATGAAGTAACCGGAGATAGTGAACCCGAAACCCCAATCGACGACGATGGAAAAGACGTTCCACTATCTGACCATGAAGAAGTTAAAATAGCAATCGCTCGCTTAAAAAACAACAAAGCGGCTGGAGCTGACGGCCTACCGGCAGAACTATTCAAACATGGCGATGAAGAGCTGACAAGGTGCATGCATCAGCTTCTTTGCAGAATATGGTCGGACGAAAGCATGCCCGACGATTGGAATTTAAGTGTGCTCTGTCCAACCCATAAAAAAGGGGACAGTCTGCGCCAATTATCGTGTGAAAGACTAAAGCCCACCGTCAACAAACTGATTGGACCTTATCAGTGTGGTTTTAGACCTGATAAGTCAACCATTGACCAAATATTCACCATGGGCCAAATCTTGGAAAAGACCCGTGAAAAGAGAATCGACACCCACCACCTCTTCGTTGATTTTACAGCCGCCTTCGACAGCACGAATAGCAGCTGCCTTTACGCCGCTATGTCTGAATTTGATATCCCCGCAAAACTTATACGGCTATGTAAACTTACGTTAAGCAACAATAAAAGCTCCGTCAGGATCTGGAAGGACCTCTCCGAGCCGTTCGATACCAAAGGAGGTTTCAGACAAGGTGACTCTTTATCGTGTGACTTTTTTAATTTAATGCTGGAGAAAGTAATACGAGCTGCAGAGCTGAATAGAGAATGTACAATCTTCTATAAGAGTGTACAGCTGCTGGCGTACGCCGTTGATATCGGCATTATTGGCCTCAACAACCGCGCCGTGAGTTCTGCTTTCTCCAGACTTGATAATGAAGCGAAGGATATGGGTCTGGTAGTGAACGAGGGCGAGACGAAATATCTCCTGTCATCACACAAACAGTCATCGCATTCGCAACTTGACTCCCATGTCACTGTTGACAGTCATAACTTTGAGGTCGTAGATAATTTCGTCTATCTAGGAATCAACAGCAACACCAATAATAATAACAGCCATGAAATCCACCGCAGAATCACTCTTGCCAATAGGTGCTACATTGGACTAAGTAGGCAATTGAAAAGTAAAGTCCTCTCCCTGCGAAAAAACCAAACTCTACAAGTCCTGCTATATGGTGCGGAAGCATGGACGATGACAACATCTGATGAGTCGGCGTTAGGAGTTTTCGAGAGAAAAGTTTTGCGTAAGATTTATGGTCCTCTTCGAGTTGGCAACGGGGAATATCGCAGACGATGGAACGATGAGCTGTACGAGTTATACGACGACATTGGCATAGTTCAGCGAATCAAGAAGCAGCGGCTACGCTGGCTAGATCATGTGGTCCGGATGGATACGAATACTCCAGCTTTGAAAGTTTTCGATGCAGTACCCGCCGGTGGAAACAGAGGAGGAGGAACACCTCCACTCCGTTGGAAGCACCACGTAGAGAACGACCTGGCTGTACTTGGTATTTCCAATTGGCGCCACACAGCAAAAAAAAGAAGCGAATGGCGTACCATTGTTAACTCGCCTATAATCGCGTAAGCGGTGTCTAGGCCAGTAAAGTAAGTAAGTAATTTATACTTTACATATCGTAAAGATAGAGATGCAATTTTTTTTTTTTTTTTTTATTTACAATCTGTCGGTTGACAATAAGTAAATTATACTATAACTTTTACATTGATGCATTAAGTGCAATTTGTCCTAAAATTAAGGTATATAATATTTTTTTATTTTTATTTTTTATTTTATTTTTTTTTTATTATTTTTTTTTTTAGGATCTGAATGGCAAGTCTAGAGGGTGCAGTCTTTGTAGTCTTCGTACTTCCTCGCTATTGTCTAGCAAGTTGATAGCTTGTGTGCTTGGATGGTTGTTAAGTTTTTCGATATACCATATCTTCTGCTGAACTCTTTTATTTCTATAACCATGGGTGTTTTTAGATCTTTATGTAAATGAATGTTTTTTATGTACCAAGGTGCATTCGCTATTAATCGGAGTGATTTTAATTGAAATCTTTCTATCACATCTATACTGGTTCTACTCGCTGTACACCAGATTTGAATGCCGTAAGTCCACACTGGTTTCAACATCGTTTATAAAGAAGAAGTTTATTTTCAAGGCTAAGTTTAGCTTTGAAGCCAAGCAACCAATACATTTTTCTGGTTTTGATCTTGAGCTGCTTTCTTTTGACTCTAATATGTTCACGCCAAGTCAATCTTTTATCTAAATGCAGTCCGAGATACTTAGCACTATTCGATCTAGGAATTACTTTTTGTTTGAGGCTGAGGTTTGGACACTCTTCTTTCCTAAGTGTGAAGGCGACATGGACAGATTTTGAAGCGTTTACTGAAATGTTCCATTTGGTAAGCCAGTTTTGTAGTTCATTCATTTGCCTTTGTACAATTTCTGCAGCCTCGATTGCAGAGAAGGATGAAGAAAGTATTGCAGTGTCGTCTGCGTAAGTAGCAACAGTTATATTGATGTCCTCTATTATTGGAATATCTGCAGTATAAATCGTGTAAAGTGTTGGACCCAATACTCTACCTTGTGGAACTCCAGCATTTACCTCGTATATGTCTGAAACTGAATCTTGTATTTTAACGTAGTAATGTCTGTAACTTAGGTAAGATCTTTGAAAGAGATAGAATGGGGTGGGAAGAATCTTTTTAATTTTATATAGCAGTCCTGAATGCCAGACTCTGTCAAATGCTTGCTATATATCGAGAAATATTGCGCAACATATCTTTTTTTCCTCCAAACTGCTAAGTATTGTTTTAACTAAACGATGGCATTGCTCCGGAGTGCCATGCATCTGCCTAAAGCCGAATTGATGATCTGGAATAATCGACTGTCTTTCTAACTCTGGCAGTAATCTTCGAAGAAATATTCTTTCTAGTATTTTCGGGAATATTGTCAGTAGACTTATTGACCTGTACGATGATAACTCATTTTCAGGTTTCTGTGGCTTTGGTACCATGATTATTTCAGCACATTTCCACTGGGTAGGGAAGTGGCTAAGCCTAAAGCTACAATTGAAAATCATCACTAAAAACAATAAATATTTTTTTGGAAGTTGCTTAATTATCAAAGCATCAATATTATCATAACCAGGAGACATTGTACTTTTCATTCTAGAAATTTCAGCCTGAACTTCTGAGATTTTAACGAAGAGCATGGTGTTATCCATTGGACACGGGGAGTCGATAAAAACTTCAACACTCCGCCGATGGCTGTCACTGTTAATATCGAATGGTTGAAATGTGGTTTTAAGATGATTGGCAAAAGCGTGTGCTTTACTTTCATTTGATCTACACCATGAGTTGTTAACATCTCTTATGGGGATTTGTCGTAATGTTGGTCTTTTTAAGTATTTTGTGGCCTTCCAAATGTTATATTCATCGTCTTTCTTTGGATCAACATTTTTAAGATATTCCCCGATCGACTCTTCTTTCATTTCAGCTAATTTATGTTTAAGTTCCTTGATTGCTTTGTTAAGTGCTGTTTTGTCATGTGGATTTCTGCTGCTTTGCCAAATTCTTCGAAGCCTTCTCTTGTTTTTTACCAGCTCGGATACTGCATCAGTATATGGTAGCTTATTTCTATATGGTTGAAAAGTTTTGTTGTGAATGTGAGATGAAGCTAAAAAGGCGGCTTTATGTACTTTGTTGGTGAAGTTCTCCACAGCATCATCTAAGTCTCTATTTGAGTTTATCTCCATGTTGAGATTTATATGAGATTCTAACCAGTCTTGGAATAATTTTATGTTAGATTTTTTATTTCAAATACGTAGTTTCCGAGTAGTGAGTATTGTTGGTATATTAAAATTTATAATTAGAGCGGAATGGTCTGAGCTGAGGTCGTCATTACGAGTTATTTTGAGAACATTTGAATCAATGCCAGAGTATACTGCAAAATCAATCACATCAGGAGTTTTGTTAGGATCTGTAGGCCAGTAAGTGGGTCCGCCTGTGGATAGAACGCTAAAGTTATTTTCTGTAATACATTTATATAATTCGCGACCCTTAGGATTAGTTAGACGAGAGCCCCACCAAGGGTGTTTGGCATTGAAATCCCCACCAGCCAGAAATCTGGAGCCCAATTGATCAAAAAATGTATTAAATGCTTGCTTGTTTAAGTTGAAACGAGGAGGTAGATACAGTGCTGTTATGACAATTCCACCACTGACACTTGTAATTTCGACAGACGCTGCTTGAATTGAAGGTAACGATACCGATCCCAGTACTTTGTATTTTAAAGTAGTTACCGCCATGTGCTTTACCATCAGGATGATTACAAGTAATGACATCAAACCCAATTATTTTAAAATAAGACTTGTTGGTAAAGTGTGCCTCGGATATCATGAGTACGTGTAGGTATATCTATGTTTTTGGTTAAGATAAAATGTTCAATTTCTAATAAATGGTTACTAAGTCCATTTGCATTCCATGTAGCCCTTTTTAGACTTAATTGCATAACTTAGATATAAGGGAGGTCAACATTGTCATCAGTGCTGAGGTCAGCTCAACTTGTTTAGAAATCAGTGCTTCTAACTTTTCTAAGTTGTTTTGGCTATTTGTGGAAGAGCTTGCTTGTCCTTTTGTGATATCTGCATACGTGTAGGTGGCATTATTATTGTAAAATGTTGGACCGGAGTTCGAAGGATTCACTGTATTCGATCGCGAGTTGTTAGGAGCCGACCTAAATGAATCTCTTTTAGAGACTAGTTCCTGATAAACTTGACAGCCCTTATAATTGGCTGTATGATTCTGCAAGCAGTGTACACATTTGGGTTGAGTATCAAGAAGTTTTTCGCATAGAGCTGACGGATGGTCTAGTCCGCACTTCACACATCTAAAGGGTTTTTTACAATACCGTTTGGTATGTCCAAACTCCTGACAACGGTGACATTGCACTAAATCATTAAATTTTCGAGGTGGCGCAATTTTGATTACTGCATTACATAAACGATTGATATTAAACACACTTTTGTTGTTTGTTGATGGCTCAAGATCAACAAAAAACAGTGACATGGGCATTTTTGTTGCTTTACTTTTTGCTTTTACAATATTTCTCACAGTATGGCCCTTCTCCGCTAAGCCTAGTTTGATATCAATTGTTGGTGTAGAATAATGAATGTTTTTAATGACAATTTTGTACGGTTTATCTTCCTTTAACTGATAAGTGTAGAAAACAAAGTTTTTATCGTCTAAAAATGCCACTAGTTTCCTGTAAGAATCGCTGTTAATAGGCATCACTCGGGCTTGCCCATCTCTGCCTGATTTGTATGTAAAGTTTTCTCTACCAATTATGGCTGAGAAACTGGTGAACATTTTATTTATGTCATTAACATCTGGTATGAAGATCGGTGGTGGTTTTTGAGAGATACTCTCATCAGCCGCTGATTCTCGTTCAATTCTATTATTGTTCGAATTAGAGATGTCGTCTTGTTCGCTCGTGTCTAGGTCAGAGAAGCGGTTTGACGTATTTGGTATATTGTTTGATTTTTGTTGTTTTTTTTTTGTAGAATTGGAGACTCAGTATTTTTCGGCTTAAGTGCTTTCTGTTGGTACGTGTTTTGCCAGCCTCCTGTCATCACACATACCGCCCGATTCAGCGTCCTCGTAACCCATAAGATTGAGATTTGCTTTTACTTGTTTTTTTTCGTTTTTAGTTCACACGATTATTTGTTTACAAAAATGCAAATTCAATTATAATGCAGCGATTGATATGAATTTGACCACACTCACTGAATTCACGATTGGAACTGAGAGATGTAATTAAAACAAATTTTTTAAGAGGTGTAGGTGCTTTAATTGCAATTAATCGTATTTTTCAATCTTCTGTTGTTGCCTTTGATAATGATAGCTCTATTCTCTATCAACTCTGGGTCTGTGCCAATGGGAAGTTAGGTAATCTTTTTGCTTGTGTTTCCTATATCCCACCCTCCAGCTCGGAAAAAATCTATGAAAATAACGAAGATGGTTAAATCTTTTAAATAAAAAAATTTTAACACCCTAACTTTAATAATGGTCATGAAATTCACTTTATGACAGCATGTTTAGTGCAAATCTAATTCAAGTTAATTCTTTTCCGAATAAGATTTATAATCTCTTAGATCTTATTTTTGTAGATGAAAATTTATTCTTTGATATGCATCATAACCCTTAGTTTAAAGTTTCCTAATTTCATCTCCGTTTCAGGCAGCAATACCACGAATCGTCATAATTTTCGTAACGCCGACTTTGCCACTTTGAATCTAGGTATTCCGGAAATCGATTTGAAATCAGCTTTTTTCTCTAAAAATGTGTGCTGTGAAACTTTCTTATCCAAACTGAATGATCAAATTTTTAGCTGTCTTTTCTTAGGAACAAATTTTATAACTTATTTAAGGTCATTAATGATCACATACACAAGGTGAAATGTATTCATTATATGAATACTTTCAACGTGCTCGTTTAGTTTCTTTATACGCAATATATTTACCGATTTTAGAAAGAGTTAAAAATGAACCCAAAAGCCTTTTGGAAATATATCCTCTCTAAAAGAGATTGTTCCAACATTCCCTCTTGCATGTCTTACTGTGATAGGAGTTCTGAATGCACTTTGGATACTGTAAAACTCTTTGCCGAATTTTTCAAATCTTACTATAGCGAGAATTTTGACATTTCCGTCTGTAATGACTTCGAAATTTCGCAGTTTTTAAATTTCGATAGTCTTTCAGTCACTGAATTAGATGTTTTGACTGTGATTGCCACGTTACAACTCTCTTTGTGTAGCGATTTGGACAAACTTTCTTTAAAAAGTGCAGTTCGTCTATTTCCGCTCCCTTAAAATACATTTTTAATCTTTCATTGTCGTCTGGCGTTTTCATTAATCGTTGGAAAATTGCTTCTATCTCTCCGTTATTATCGACTTATTCGAAACTTCTCGAGAAAGTGGTAAAGGATAAATTGTTTTTTGGCGTAAAAGGCTCAGTTAGCCGGCGTAAAAATGATTTCTGCACTGTCACTAACCTTTCTTTCTCGTTATTGCATTGCATCTTTTAAGAAGGATACCAAGTTGATGTCGTATGTCGTGTATACCGATTTTTCCAAAGCCTTTGATAATGTCCCACATAGAATTTTATTACGTAAGCTAGAGTGCCTAGGTTTCCACTCCTCTTTTCTATCTTCCCTTAGATTATATATCTCCGATATACTCTCTTTTGTTGAATTACATAATACGAGATCTTATGCCTTTGAGGCCACCTCTAGGGTACCTCAAGGTAGCGTTCTCGGTCCTTTATTATTTTTGCTTTTTATAAATGACATTGGGTCTTGCTTTAGGAATTCAAACTAAAGCAGACGACCTAAAATTATTTAAATGCATTCAATGTTTTTCGGATGGTTTAATTTTACAGTTTTGGATCTTGATGTGTTGTTTGATGTGAGATTTACCTTCATTAATCACATCAACTGCATCATTCCTAAAGCTTATTCTAACCTTGCTTTTTTACGGCGGTATGATGGTGATTTCAAATGCGTAAAATTTTATATAACTCTTTAGTTCGTTCAAAGCTGGAGTATGCTAGCTTAATTTAGAATCCAATTTATTCTACGCAATCCTTTATTACATTATCTTGCTCTTCGACGATCTATCCACTCATTACTATTTATTTATAACATCATCAATGGTTTAGTAGACTGTCCAGAGCTGCTTGAGCAAATCATCTTTGATGTTCCTTATAGAACTTTGCGCTCTCATTATCCGTTCTATTAAGATGTAATTAAAGCCAATTATCGTAATTACGATCCTATTGTTAAAACACCCTCTGAATTTATTAGAATCTCTAGAAGCCTTGATCTTGATTTCTCATTCCCGATATCTCGTTTTGGCTCTCTTCTAAATGCTTTTATTCTCAGTATACATAAGTTTTTAATTAATTTGTACTTCTAGTCTGTAAGATTTCTAAATCAGTGACTTAATAAATCAGTTGAATTGGTAAAAAAGTTACATTGCCATTTTTATATCTCTTGCATCGAAAGCATGTTGAAGTGGTGTCTGATTTATCATCCGATGCCTTCGTTGCGTCCATGAAGCGCTTAGTTGCCAGACGTGTGCATTAACTTTCATGTAATCGCACCCAGGGCTCCCCATTTTGTATGTGGGAGTCAGCGGTCAAGAGCGTGAAAGGGCTACTCAATCGAACCTTAATGAGCTCCCGAAGAGTTCACAACGGTTACTACGGAGGTAGAGGCGATTTTAAACTCTCGTCCTTTACGTTCACTCTCCGAATTACCCGGCTGTACTTCATTACACAACATATTTGGCATCGGTAGTCGCAAGAATATATTAGAGAACTTCAAGTACGTAACAAATAGACCAAGCCATCAACTAATATAACATAGGGTTAAATGGCCGTCGTGCACGAGCAACGCACCGCTCCCAATGTTGGATGTTGGGTCGTATTGAATCAGTTATACCAGGACAAAAGAAGAGGTGTAATTCGCGGCCCTATTCAGCTTTGCTGCCAGTCTCTTGAATGTTGGCAAACAGTTTCAACGAAAGTGGGAGGTTGAGTCAAACGCATAAATGAATAATTACATATAGTTACACATTTAGCTACCACATCATCAGCCATACCAACGATGAATCCAATTCCATCACCAACAACAACAAATGTAATTAATCCAATATTCAAGACAACAGATATTGGATACAATAATTCGACACCCAACCAATAATAATAAAATATTTACGTATACAATAATTCGACACCCAACCAATAATAATAAAATATTTACGTATACAATAATTCGACACCCAACCAATAATAATAAAATATTTACGTATACAATAATTCGGCATACATACTTACGTATAACATAATTTGGCATTGAACTGATAGTACAAACTACATACTTACGTACAATAGAATTTGACACCTAAAGTGTGGTCAACGAACATAAACAGTACTGAATCTAAATTTATTGGACACCAAGTGTCATCAAAGAAATCAGACACTAAATAACTATAAATTTAATAATGTTTTGTAAACAATGAATGAAATTCTAAAGTGATCAAATTATGATTGATCAAAGAAAGTATAAAAGAGATTGTTCGATATTCAGAAAGGGAGTTCTGAACATGAGTTGCTACTGAACAGTTAAGTACGTTTAAAAGGACAACGCTCTGGATTAAAGGACAATTCTACAGAAGAGAATAAAGATCCTGCCTAACTTCTAAACACCCATTTAAGTATCCTCTTTTTGACATAAAAGTTTATTTCTTTCCTTTGCAGCTCTTTAATAAACCACGATTTGTAAAAGAAAACCAAATCTTTTTATTTTAATCAAACGGGAGTTTTTGAATAGAATTTGCAGTGTAGAAATCTACTACATTGTAAAAACCTATTATTGGCGCACTCGGTAAACCACATAAAGCAAGGAAGTTCTTATTTCAGTGAAATAAGAAAAGAATCCGGTAAAACAAGTAAAATAGAGTTTACTTGTGTATATCGAGAAATTTTTATGAAACCTTATCACATACCAAAAAGGAAACAATAAAAGGATACGATAGAAAAAATGGCGACATCAGAGCAGTGTGTACAACAAGGACCAGTAGGAAACATGGAGATCAAATTTGACCCGCTAAGATTCATTAATAGAATGGGTGAGTATAACGGTGAAAGTACTGCAGAATTAGTACAATTTGTGAACAAAGTGGAGTTGTTATTACATAGCATGAATAACTATTCTATACAATCGCAAAAGTTTATCGTGCTACAAATTCGGGATAAAATAGTGGGTAAAGCAAATACTACACTATTAAAATATAGCATAGATACAACGAATTGGAATGAAATCAAAAGAGTTTTAATAGAAAATTTTAGCGAAAGAAATACGTTCTTACAATTACACGAAAAAGCGGAAAAAGTAATTCATAAAAATATTACACAAACTTATAACGAATTATCGAATATATTAACGCGGATGAATAATAAGTATCATTTATCAACGGAAAGATCGATAGATAGGACTCCGGAAAGTAACGAAGAATCAATTTTAAATTTATTTAAAGAAAAAATACCAATTAATGCAGCGAGCATTATAATATCACGGAACATAAAAACATTATTTGAAGCATATCGGTTGTTGGAACAAAACAACTGGACCAGATTCGATAACAAATATAAAAACTTTAAAAATAATAATACAAGTTTTAACAAAGTGAATTATGTTCAAACAAAAGGAAGTGATCAACAATTTAATGACTATGCAGGAAATAAGAGGCAAAATTTTCAGTATAATGTGCAAAGAAATAATACACAACAAAATACAAATCCTAATAATAATTTTCAACATAACGTGCAACGTGATAATTTTCAACATAACGTGCAACGTGATAATTTTCAACATAATGATTATCAACAGAATTTCCAAACGCGAACACAATTTTCAAGGGCAAATAATAATACCAGACAATCAAGAAGACAACCAATTGAACCAATGGAAGTGGATAATGTGTTAATAGAAAATTTTCCGAAAACAGCCTCGGAGGACGAAATATACCCATGATGGAAGTAACAATAGGAGGAGTGAAAGTGAAATTACTAATAGATTCAGGCGCGGAAGTTTCAGTTATAAAACCAGGAATTTTTCCAAGAGTGTTAGAAAGAAGATTTAGAACACCAAAGAATGTTATAACCGGAAGACAACAGGAAATAGTAGACAGATACATTTCGACTTGGTTACCTAGTGAATTTAACGACAATAAAAAACAAACAATAACATTTTTAGTAACGAACGTTTTTAACTATAGAAAATACGACGGGATATTAGGGAATGACGTTATGATTCCGTTAGGAATAGAAATTTCGTACAAAACAAATACTTTGAATGTAAATGGACAGAAAATAAAATTTAAAAATCTAGAGGAGAATAGAAAAAAAATTTTAATAGTGAAAATAAAAAAGTAAAAATGGAAAATCATTACGAAAATATTAAAGATTTATGTAATGAAGAAAATATTAAAGATTTTTACGTAAAAGATTCTAACGAATATATTAATGAAATATTAGAAAAAGGAGAATTAAAAGCAATAGAAAACAAAGATATTTTTAATAAATTGAAAAATAAAGAAATGAATTTAGAAGAAAATAGGTCCTTAGAAAATTTAATTAATAAAAACAAGATACAGATATCCAGAAATACATAAAAATGAAATTAGGAATCAAATTACGGAAATGGAAAAAAATGGAATAATACAAAAAAGTTGTTCACCATATAATGCACCATTATGGATAGTTCCAAAGAAAATGGATAATTCAGGAAAGCAAAAATGGAGAATAGTTATTGATTATCGTCGATTAAATGAAATTACAATTGAAGATAAATTTCCTATACCTAATATAGAAAGTATTTTCGATAAACTGGGAAAAGCTCAATATTTCACAACACTAGATTTGGCGAAAGGATTTCGTCAAATTTTAGTAAACCCAAAAGATAGACACAAAACGGCATTTTCAACGGAATACGGACATTATGAATATGTACGAATGCCTTTTGGATTGAAAAATGCTCCAGCCACTTTTCAAAGAATGATGAATCATGTTTTAAAACCATTTATAAATAAAATTTGTGTAGTATATCTCGATGATATATTAATTTTTAGTACAAGTTTACAGGAACACATAATTTCAATTCAAAAAATATTTAACAAATTGAGAGAATATAATTTAAAGATTCAAATTGATAAATGTTCATTTTTCAGGAAGCAAACAGATTTTTTAGGACACATCATCACAAGTGAAGGATTAAAACCAAACCCGAAGAAAATAGAAATAATAGAAAAAATCAAATTACCAACCACGGTCAAGGAAATTAAATCATTTTTGAGAATTACAGGATATTACAGAAAATTTATAAAGGATTACAGTCGAATCGCACACCCAATGGTAAAATATTTAAAGAAAGACAGGAAAATTGATATAAATGATATCAATTATATCAATGCTTTTGAAAAATTAAAGCAACTATTAATCGATTACCCAATTTTAAAATACCCGAATTTTGAAAAACAATTTGTCTTAACGACTGATGCAAGTACATTCGCAATTGGTGCTGTACTATCACAAGACGGGCATCCTATTTGTTATGCAAGTAGAACACTTTGTGACAGTGAAAAAAACTATTCAACCATAGAAAAAGAATTACTAGCAGTAGTATGGGCGTGTAAATATTTTCGACCATATTTGTATGGCAAACGTTTCAAATTACAAACAGATCATAAACCATTAATTTGGTTAGCCAATCTAAAACAAGAAAATAGTAAATTTACTAGATGAAAACTAGCTCTTAACGAGTATGTATTTGATATTGAGTATATTAAAGGTAAAGAAAATAACGTTGCAGATTTTTTAAGTAGATTACAAATAAATGAATTAGAAGAAATGGAAATAGATGAAACACAAAATAATGTCGAATCAACTTGTGCAACTATTCATAGCGCAGATGAAGATACAAATGACCACATTTGGGTATCAGAAAAAACAATAAATTTATTTAAAACTCAAATAATTATTACAGAAAATAAAATAAAAGGAAAAGATATTTTTGAAACATCAATTTTTAAAAATCGACGAATTTTTATTTATGAAAATATGATAAATGAAAATTTTGGAGAAATTTTAAAAAATCTAAATTTAAAAAACTTTACAGTGTATTGTCCAAATGAAGAGAAATATATACAATTTCAAAGACATTTTATAAAAGAACTCGGAAACTCGAATATAAAAGCACTTAAAAGCAATATACTTTTAGATGATATCAAGGATGAAGAACAAGCCTTCGAGATCATAGAAAAGGAACATTTAAGGCTTAACCATCGCGGTATAGACGAAAATTTTAAAGAATTAAAAGATAAAATTTACATTCCAAAATTAAAACAATTAATTACAAGATTTATAAATAATTGCGAAATATGTCAATCAGCAAAACATGATAGACATGAAGAAAAAATTAAATTTGAAAAAACAGAAATACCAAATTCAACTAATGAAATAATACACGGAGATTTATACATAGCTGAAAGACAAATATTTTTTACATTCATTGATAAATTTAGCAAACACTTGCTTGTAGTACCAGTAACTGATAGAAACAGTCAAACTTTTATTGAAACTTTAAATTACAGACATTCAATTTTTGGAAAACAACAAAAATATGTTTTTGATAACGAATTTAACAACTCATACATGCGAGAATATTTTAATAATGAAGAAATAAATGTACACTTTACATCACCATTAATAAAAACGGGTAATAGTGATATAGAGAGAGTACATGGCACTATAAACGAACATTTAAGACTATTAAAATCTCAAAATAATAAAGAAACAATTACCAAAAGAATAATAAAATCGGTACAATATTATAATAATAGTATTCATTCAACAACAAATTAAAAGCCAATTGATTTTATCTCAAATAAAATATCAAACACAGATTTTATTAAGATAAAAGAACAAATAGAAAAGAAACAAAGTATATCAATAAACAATCAAAATATGAAAAGAAAAAGTTTACCAGAGATAAATAAAGAAGATATATTCGTAAAAGTTGATAAAATACGAAAAAGTGATCCAAAATATAAAAAAATAAAAGTACAATTAAAAGACAGTAAAATATTTGATAAAAGAAATAGACACATAAACCCACAAAGAATTAAAAGAATACATAAATATTCAAAATAAATTCTTCTTATCTTTTACTTTCAGTTTTAATTTTACTTTTATCAACTTCAGTTGAAACTGGACGTAATACAGGATTTTAGCAAGGTATATCTTATTATAGATTTAACAGACTATGAGAATATAATAACAAATCTAAATACTGCAATAGAAAATTTTAATAATACTTTTCAAAATAACAAATCAACAACAAATTTACTTTTCACATTAAAAATAGCACAAAGTAAATTAATATCAATTAAACCTTTGAGAATTAGACAGAAAAGAGCATTAGCAAATTTTGTAGGAAAAGGTTTAAACGTTTTATTTGGTACAATGGACGATGACGATAGACAAGAATTAAACGAACATTTAAAAATAATAGAAGAAAACGACCACAAATTAATAGATGCTCATAACAAACAAATAAATATTAATTTAGAATTACAACAAAACATTGACTTATTATCGGAAAAAATTAATGAAAATATAAAAGCTTATAATTCAATACTAAATAATGTGAATATAACACAGAAAAAAGATTTAGAAGCAATAGAACTAATACATTTACAATTTGATATAAATTACTTAATTAATGAAATAGAAAAAATTCAAGATCTAATAGCATTTTCAAGAATAGGAATACTAGGCAGAAATATATTAACAAATAGGGAAATTAAGAAGTTTGAAATTAATAATAAAAAGTTGAAATATATAAAAAGCAATGTATTAGATATAAATAAAAATTTAATAATAGTAATAATGATACCACAATTTTGTAAAGAAGATTATTTTGAAATTGAAATTTTACCAGTTCCAAACAAATTTAATAAAGAAATAAATATTGATAAACAACGTTATATTACAGATACAGAAAAAGTTTATGATTATATAGATGAAATAATTTTTAAAGAAAGATTAACCTTAAGTAATAAATGCATTCAAAGTATATTTAAAAGTAAATTCAAATTTTGTACAAGCAGAACAAACAATGAAACAGAAATTAAAGAAATCGAGAAAGGAATTGTATTTACCAAAAGTTTAGAAAAAACCAAAATTAAACATGATTGTAACAAAATACAATATGAAATACAAGGAAATAATATAAAAGAATTTAAAAATTGTTCAATAAGTATTAATGAAAACAATTTTGAAAACATTGATAATATATTTTATAATTTAGTAATTTTGCCATTTTACGAAGAAATGAATGTCACTTCAAATATAAATAGTTTAGAAGAAGTTCACTTGAAAAATATAGAAAATACAAAACAAATCAAAGAATTAAAATATAAGCATACAACAAATGAAAATTATTCAATTTCACTAACAATTATAATTACAATTATTTTAATATTTTTACTAACAAAATATTGTATAAAATATAAGAAATTATGTAAAAGACTGTTAAGGAAAGAAACGTCGAACCCTAGTATTGAACTTCCAAACATTGAACTTCAGGAGCAGTTCAAACTTAAGAAGGGGGGAGTTACACATTTAGCTACCACATCATCAGCCATACCAACGATGAATCCAATTCCATCACCAACAACAACAAATGTAATTAATCCAATATTCAAGACAACAGATATTGGATACAATAATTCGACACCCAACCAATAATAATAAAATATTTACGTATACAATAATTTGACACCCAACCAATAATAATAAAATATTTACGTATACAATAATTCGACACCCAACCAATAATAATAAAATATTTACGTATACAATAATTCGGCATACATACTTACGTATAACATAATTTGGCATTGAACTGATAGTACAAACTACATACTTACGTACAATAGAATTTGACACCTAAAGTGTGGTCAACGAACATAAACAGTACTGAATCTAAATTTATTGGACACCAAGTGTCATCAAAGAAATCAGACACTAAATAACTATAAATTTAATAATGTTTTGTAAACAATGAATGAAATTCTAAAGTGATCAAATTATGATTGATCAAAGAAAGTATAAAAGAGATTGTTCGATATTCAGAAAGGGAGTTCTGAACATGAGTTACTACTGAACAGTTAAGTACGTTTAAAAGGACAACGCTCTGGATTAAAGGACAATTCTACAGAAGAGAATAAGGATCCTGCCTAACTTCTAAACACCCATTTAAGTATCCTCTTTTTCACATAAAAGTTTATTTCTTTCCTTTGCAGCTCTTTAATAAACCACGATTTGTAAAAGAAAACCAAATCTTTTTATTTTAATCAAACGGGTGTTTTTGAATAGAATTTGCAGTGTAGAAATCTACTACATTGTAAAAACCTATTATTATATGCTTTTATTATCCTCTTTCTATTCTATTTCTGTGCTTTATTTGTCATAGCTACATATTTAAAGCCAATGGCTTGAATTAATAAAACAGTTGAATTTGGACATCAAAACCATTGGGCGTTTAATTTCAAGTTTCTCACACCCGCAAAAATTATTAAGTTCACTCTTGAATAAACATCAGTTAATAATCGAATTTCAAATAAATCGAACCCTGAACACGCCTTTTTCAAATAATTTGGTACCTAGGCCACTTACCCGAGAGAAGAGTAGACTTCCTGTGATTCGAGCAAAAACACCATCTATGAACTGAAATTCAAGTAAATGAATCCATAAATACGATGTTTTCGAAAAGGTCAGGCTCTGGTTTACTAACCGGGGAAAATAGTAGTCTTCCTATCAAAAATAAATCTAACCATAAATAAAAATATTTTGAACAGGTTAGTTTCTTGACCATTTCCCAGAAAGAAGAGTAGCCTCATATGAATTGGTTTTCAAGTAAATCGAACCATGAATACGATTGTTTCTAATACACCACCGAGAAAGGAAAAGTGTCTTAGTTTTAACCTAAGCAAAGGGCTACATACGTAGGCTGCTATATATAGGTCTGGCTTAGGCAACACCAAGTGTTGCCAGGTGCAATCTGACATTTCTATTGGAAAGTTTGACATTTTTTAGCATAACATCATTCAGAACGTTTTGTCATTTAATCGTGAATTGTTTTATTTACAGGGAATTAAAAAATTCATCTCGGCCAAAAAATGGAATTAACTCGTGAAGTTGCGATCATTTTTCACAACTTTCGACGTGGATTATCACGACAAGAGGGCATCGATGAACTAAAATCTTTGTATGGCTATGAAGCACCATCCTATAGCACTCTGAAAAACTGGTACAACGAATTCAATCGTGGCCGACGCTCGCTCAAAGACGAATTCCATGAAGGTCGTCCAAAAACAGCCGTTGTGCCAGAAAACATCGATGCCGTATGTGAACTAATAATGCAAGACCGTCATGTAACATACCTTCAGATAGAGGAATGCCTATGAATTTCACCCACCAGCATACATTCGATATTGCATGAACACCTGGCCGTAAAAAAGGTTTGTTCTCGTTGGATCCCGCACAATTTGACAATCGCTCAAAAAAAAGCTCGTGCGGATTGGTGTAAAGAAATGCTGAAAAAATACGATCGCGGTGCTTCAAAAGACGTTTATAAGATCGTCACAGGTGACGAATCATGGATCTATGCGTATGAGCCCGAAACAAAACAGCAATCGACCGTGTGGGTCTTCCAAGACGAGCCAAGTCCAAAAAAAAAAAATTAAAAAAAAAATCATTTTCGTTTTCAAAACATCGAACCAAGACCACGACTTCGAAACCAGGCCCACTTACCAGAGAGAAAGGAAAGGAAAAAGGAAAGTTGTCTTACTGTAAATCTATGCAAAAAGCCACCTATGCACCGAATTTCAAATAAATCAAACGATAAACACGATTTTTTCGAATAGTATAGTGTCTGATCCATTTCTGGGGTCTACCTGCCAACCTAAGGAATGAAGCGATATTCATAGACCATGAGTGCAATTTTTGAAAAATATTAGCCCATACTTTACTTCCCGGTGAAAAAAATACTAATCCTGTAAAGCGAAGAAGAAAGCCACCTATGTAATGAATTTCCAGTGAATGAAGCCATGGATACGATTTTTTCGAATAGGCCATTCTCAGATTCACTGCGAAGAAGTCATGTTATCAGTCTATAAAGTAAATACAAAAATTTCGAATAGGACATTTCTGAACCACCTCCTATTAATCTAAGCAAACCAAAACCAATATACTGAATTTCAAATAAATGGATTCATAAATTCGACTTTTTGGAATAGGTTCTGGTTCACACCACGGACGGAAGAGTAGTTTTCCTGTTAATCTAGGCAAGAGTTTTGAACCGAATTTCAGATAAATCGGACAATGATTACGACTTAAAATTTAACGTAATAAATGTTGTTAATTTCAAATTGTCCTTCAACAAGCAAAAACCATGCTTCAGAACATTCATTCCAAAACGGAGGTAATTTAATTGATTAGAAATTCGATTTAAAATAATTTTCAAGCTGTATTAACTTATGTGTATGAGTGTCTTGTGTTAAATTTTGTGTTGTATTTACCAGGTGTGTTAGTTGAAATTTCGATAAAGAAAACACTTAATTTTCAGAGGAATCTCAAAATGTTTTTTATTCAAAGTATTGACCATTGGTTTCCACACATTTCGCCCATCTCTCAGGCAAATTATGGATACCATTCCAAAAAAACTTTTTCTCTTTCGAGGCAAACCATTCGACGAGCCATTTTTCGACTTCTTCAAAATTAGCGAAGCACTGCTCTGCAAGGGAGTGTCCCATCGATGCGAAAAGGTGATAGTCGGACGGGGCGAGGTCTGGAGAGTACGGCGGGTGCGATATTTCCCAATTAAGTGTTTTAATGTGTCTTTCACCAGTTTAGCGGTATGAGACGGCATGTTGTCATGTTGCAAGATAACTTTGCCATGTCTTCGGGCCCATTCCGACCGTTTTTCGATCAACGCATGATTCAAATTGATCATTTGTTGTCGGTAGCGATTCGTATTCACCGTTTCACCAGGTTTTAACAACTCGTAGTACACCACACCACACTGGTCCCACCAAACACAGAGCATTGTCTTACGGCCAAAGCGATTTGGCCTTGCAGTTGATGGGCCAGCTTCACCAGGGGAAAGCCATAATTTTTTTCGCTACGGGTTCTCAAAATAAATTCATTTTTCGTCCCCTGTGACAATTCGATGCAGAAAAGATTTCCTTTCGAATCGTTGAAGCAGCATTTCACAAACGGTTTTTCGATTTTCCATTTGTCTATCGTTCAGCTTGTGTGGCACCCATTTTCCATACTTCTGGATCTTTCCCATGGCTTTTAAACGTTGGCAAATTGCTCCCCGAGTCACATGTAGTGTTTCTGCCAATTTTTGTTGCGATTGGGTTGGATCAACATCCAATTCCTCGTCTTCGAACTTTTTCGCTGCACCAGGATGTTCATTGTCTGTCAAATCGAAATCTCCACTTTTAAATTGACGAAACCATGTCTCACATGTTCTAATCACTGGAGCATGTTCACCATAAGTTTCTACCAGCAACCGGTGAGCTTCAGCTGTTTTTTTCTTTTGATGAAATAAGAAAAGCAACGAATGCCGCAAATGCGATTTACTTGGAACGAAACTCGACATATTCACTGAGGTAAACAAATATGACGCTATTATTTTGGCGGAATGTGACTTGCGTATTTTTGTAGAATAGAAATTTATACATATTGCTAGCGACATCTACTAGTAAAACCGGCAAACTTCAACTGGTATACCATTTAAGCGAATTGCAAGACATGATTGCGGTTGTAAAGTAAATGTAACGTGTTTACACTTTTGTTCATTAACTTTAATTCTCCAGTTTTTTAGCCATTTTTCGATGAGGAGTAAATGATCACTAATCGTTTTTGCTGCTCTTTTAGGGCATTTACTCGTATCACGGCATAAAATAGCTGTGTCATCCGCAAAGGAAGATGTCTGCACTTTTCGGTTTAATGGGATCTCTACAGTGTATATAATATGTAAAATAGGCCCAAGGACGCTACCCTGCGGAACACCAGCTTTTACCGGATACTCCTCACAGATAAACTCAGATTGTTTAATTGTAAATTGTCTGTTAGTCATATATGACTTAAATATCATACGTGTATAAAATTGAATAGGCAAAGCTTGATGTATTTTGTACAGTAAACCTTTATGCCAGACTTTGTCGAACGCTTGTGCTACGACAAAAAATATTGCACGCAATACTTCTTGAGCTCGAATGCCTTCCTGATTTCATTAGTTATTCGGTTAACTTGTTCAATAGTACTATGCTTTTCACGAAACCGAATTGGTGATCTGGTATCCCATTGTTACGGTGGAGAAAGGGATATATTTTTGATAGCAGAATTTTTTCAAATAATTTGGAAAGACTGGGTAGTAGGCTTATTGGTATGTAAGAAGACGCCTGTGTATGGTCTTTGCCGGGTTTGGCTATCATTAATATATGCGACTTTTTCCACGCGTTTGGATGGTATTTTAGTTTTAGAATGGCATTAAAGATTTCAGAGAGCAATGCTTGTGCAACTCTTGGTAGCTCCAATACCATTTTTGGTGTACTAAGGTCGTGGCTTGGAGATTTCTTCGGATTCAGTTTCTGTATCGCGTTTACCCCTTCTAGTATTGTTATTTTAATTGCCACCAGATTTTCCTGGCCGTTAACAACAACTTCCGGCAAAATAAAATTATTAGTTGCGTCATTTGGCTGGAATACATTACTTAAATGCTTTGCAAAGCAATTTGCCTTTTCTTCGTTACTACGTATCCAGTTACCATTTGGGTCCCTAATTGGCATATTCAGTTCTATTGGAGGCTTAAATTTCTTTTGTGCTTTCCAGAGTGAGTATTTTTTGGCTGAATTTGACCATTGTTTTTCTATATTTGCCTTGGAATTGTGATCTTCTGCTTGTTTCAGTGCACTTTTCAGCTTTCTCTCTGCTGCTTTCAACAATAACTTATTCTTATTCTTATTCTTAGGGATATTCTTGCCATTCTCCAAACAAACGGCGCTTATTCTCTGCTAATTCTTCTATTTCTGTTTTTTTTTTATGATTTTTGGGCACGTAATAGGCTTTTTACTTTTTGGAGTTGCTATGGTTGCCGCAGAAACAAGGACATTATTGAGCTCATTAATGTAGTCATCAATATCCTTTTCACAATACAATATTGGGTTCATGTTAATATGACTACTCGTATATTTTTTGTATTTTAGCCAGTTTGTTTCTCTGTTTGTTAGTCTCGATTCTTGTGCAACAATGTTCGGACGCTCGTAAATTTTTATTAGAACTGGTGAGTAGTCTGAAGACAACTCAGCAACTGTCACAGCTGATACAAGTTGCCTGTCGATTTTTCTTGAGACAGCAAAGTCTATTAAGTCAGGTATTTTCTTCCGATCGGTAGGCCAGTATGTTGGTTGACCTGGGGAAATACAATCTAAATTGTTACGCTTGTTTATAATGGTATTTTATAGCTGACGGCCTTTGGGGTTTATTAGATGGGATCCCCAGTATTCATGCTTTGCATTGTAGTCTCCTTCTGCTATAAATCTATCACCAAGATTATCAAAAAATTCCTTGAATTGATTTTCTGTGATCTTAAATTTTGGAGGGCAATAAATGGTTGAGAGACTCAGCTCTTTGCCATAATTATTCAAAATATAAAAATTGTATGTATATGCACAAGTGCACGGACGTGTTTTTTGATCTGCTCCGTAATTTCACTTAAAGTCTAAGAAAACGTACATATTAATTCGTTTAAACTTATACACCGACTGTAGTGGGTGTATAGCCACTTAAGTTGGCAATAAGCAAATAAAATAATAAATGATATAAAAAAAAAAAAACAAAATAAAATAAAAAAAAAATAAATAAATAAACAGAGAAACGAAAACGATAAGTAACAAGTGAACCGGCGATGTAATGAGCGATCAACGCTCAAATCAGAAAGAGCGTCGGCATTCAGTCGCGACGACAGAGCGAAATGCTTATTTCACTGTTGTTGCGAGCAAATCACCACCTAACAGCAGTGCAAAGGCAAGCAGTTCAACTCTAAAGGCGCCAACGCAGACCTTAACAACAACAGAAGAATTCAAAGAGTGAAAAAACTCTCTTCCCAACAGAAAAACAAACAGCTATGCAGTCAAGCAGCACAGCAGCAGCAGCAACTCCAGTGCGGACGACTAATACTGAGCAAGGTGAGACAGCCAAAATGAAAAAAGGGTCGGCAGTGCAGACAGGCATTGATCGGTACATAAATGTGGTAAACAAAAAGAGGAAATCTAGTCCTCCCAAAAAAATGATTATTGCCAAGAAGTTTAATACCGTTGGCTCCACTATCGATGCTGATGGTAATGCACTAAAAGGGAACAGATTCTCAGATTCACTGCGAAGAAGTCATGTTATCAGTCTATAAAGTAAATACAAAAATTTCGAATAGGACATTTCTGAACCACCTCCTATTAATCTAAGCAAACCACAACCAATATACTGAATTTCAAATAAATGGATTCATAAATTCGACTTTTTGGAATTGGTTCTGGTTCACACCACGGACGGAAGAGTAGTTTTCCTGTTAATCTAGGCAAGAGTTTTGAACCGAATTTCAGATAAATCGGACAATGATTACGACTTAAAATTTAGCGTAATAAATGTTGTTAATTTCAAATTGTCCTTCAACAAGCAAAAACCATGCTTCAGAACATTCATTCCAAAACGGAGGTAATTTAATTGATTAGAAATTCGATTTAAAATAATTTTCAAGCTGTATTAACTTATGTGTATGAGTGTCTTGTGTTAAATTTTGTGTTGTATTTACCAGGTGTGTTAGTTGAAATTTCGATAAAGAAAACACTTAATTTTCAGAGGAATCTCAAAATGTTTTTTATTCAAAGTATTGACCATTGGTTTCCACACATTTCGCCCATCTCTCAGGCAAATTATGGATACCATTCCAAAAAAACTTTTTCTCTTTCGAGGCAAACCATTCGACGAGCCATTTTTCGACTTCTTCAAAATTAGCGAAGCACTGCTCTGCAAGGGAGTGTCCCATCGATGCGAAAAGGTGATAGTCGGACGGGGCGAGGTCTGGAGAGTACGGCGGGTGCGATATTTCCCAATTAAGTGTTTTAATGTGTCTTTCACCAGTTTAGCGGTTTGAGACGGCATGTTGTCATGTTGCAAGATAACTTTGCCATGTCTTCGGGCCCATTCCGACCGTTTTTCGATCAACGCATGATTCAAATTGATCATTTGTTGTCGGTAGCGATTCGTATTCACCGTTTCACCAGGTTTTAACAACTCGTAGTACACCACACCACACTGGTCCCACCAAACACAGAGCATTGTCTTACGGCCAAAGCGATTTGGCCTTGCAGTTGATGGGCCAGCTTCACCAGGGGAAAGCCATAATTTTTTTCGCTACGGGTTCTCAAAATAAATTCATTTTTCGTCCCCTGTGACAATTCGATGCAGAAAAGATTTCCTTTCGAATCGTTGAAGCAGCATTTCACAAACGGTTTTTCGATTTTCCATTTGTCTATCGTTCAGCTTGTGTGGCACCCATTTTCCATACTTCTGGATCTTTCCCATGGCTTTTAAACGTTGGCAAATTGCTCCCCGAGTCACATGTAGTGTTTCTGCCAATTTTTGTTGCGATTGGGTTGGATCAACATCCAATTCCTCGTCTTCGAACTTTTTCGCTGCACCAGGATGTTCATTGTCTGTCAAATCAAAATCTCCACTTTTAAATTGACGAAACCATGTCTCACATGTTCTAATCACTGGAGCATTTTCACCATAAGTCTCTACCAGCAACCGGTGAGCTTCAGCTGTTTTTTTCTTTTGATGAAATAAGAAAAGCAACGAATGCCGCAAATGCGATTTACTTGGAACGAAACTCGACATATTCACTGAGGTAAACAAATATGACGCTATTATTTTGGCGGAATGTGACTTGCGTATTTTTGTAGAATAGAAATTTATACATATTGCTAGCGACATCTACTAGTAAAACCGGCAAACTTCAACTGGTATACCATTTAAGCGAATTGCAAGACATGATTGCGGTTGTAAAGTAAATGTAACGTGTTTACACTTTTGTTCATTAACTTTAATTCTCCAGTTTTTTAGCCATTTTTCGATGAGGAGTAAATGATCACTAATCGTTTTTGCTGCTCTTTTAGGGCATTTACTCGTATCACGGCATAAAATAGCTGTGTCATCCGCAAAGGAAGATGTCTGCACTTTTCGGTTTAATGGGATCTCTACAGTGTATATAATATGTAAAATAGGCCCAAGGACGCTACCCTGCGGAACACCAGCTTTTACCGGATACTCCTCACAGATAAACTCAGATTGTTTAATTGTAAATTGTCTGTTAGTCATATATGACTTAAGTATCATACGTGTATAAAATTGAATAGGCAAAGCTTGATGTATTTTGTACAGTAAACCTTTATGCCAGACTTTGTCGAACGCTTGTGCTACGTCAAAAAATATTGCACGCAATACTCCTTGAGCTCGAATGCCTTCCTGATTTCATTAGTTATTCGGTTAACTTGTTCAATAGTACTATGCTTTTCACGAAACCGAATTGGTGATCTGGTATCCCATTGTTACGGTGGAGAAAGGGATATATTTTTGATAGCAGAATTTTTTCAAATAATTTGGAAAGACTGGGTAGTAGGCTTATTGGTCTGTAAGAAGACGCCTGTGTATGGACTTTGCCGTGTTTGGCTATCATTAATATATGCGACTTTTTCCACGCGTTTGGACGGTATTTTAGTTTTAGAATGGCATTAAAGATTTCAGAGAGCAATGCTTGTGCAACTCTTGGTAGCTCCAATACCATTTTTGGTGTACTAAGGTCGTGGCTTGGAGATTTCTTCGGATTCAGTTTCTGTATCGCGTTTACCCCTTCTAGTATTGTTATTTTAATTGCCACCAGATTTTCCTGGCCGTTAACAACAACTTCCGGCAAAATAAAATTATTAGTTGCGTCATTTGGCTGGAATACATTACTTAAATGCTTTGCAAAGCAATTTGCCTTTTCTTCGTTACTACGTATCCAGTTACCATTTGGGTCCCTAATTGGCATATTCAGTTCTATTGGAGGCTTAAATTTCTTTTGTGCTTTCCAGAGTGAGTATTTTTTGGCAGAATTTGACCATTGTTTTTCTATATTTGCCTTGGAATTGTGATCTTCTGCTTGTTTCAGTGCACTTTTCAGCTTTCTCTCTGCTGCTTTCAACAATAACTTATTCTTATTCTTATTCTTAGGGATATTCTTGCCATTCTCCAAACAAACGGCGCTTATTCTCTGCTAATTCTTCTATTTCTGTTTTTTTTTTATGATTTTTGGGCACGTAATAGGCTTTTTACTTTTTGGAGTTGCTATGGTTGCCGCAGAAACAAGGACATTATTGAGCTCATTAATGTAGTCATCAATATCCTTTTCACAATACAATATTGGGTTCATGTTAATATGACTACTCGTATATTTTTTGTATTTTAGCCAGTTTGTTTCTCTGTTTGTTAGTCTCGATTCTTGTGCAACAATGTTCGGACGCTCGTAAATTTTTATTAGAACTGGTGAGTAGTCTGAAGACAACTCAGCAACTGTCACAGCTGATACAAGTTGCCTGTCGATTTTTCTTGAGACAGCAAAGTCTATTAAGTCAGGTATTTTCTTCCGATCGGTAGGCCAGTATGTTGGTTGACCTGGGGAAATACAATCTAAATTGTTACGCTTGTTTATAATGGTATTTTATAGCTGACGGCCTTTGGGGTTTATTAGATGGGATCCCCAGTATTCATGCTTTGCATTGTAGTCTCCTTCTGCTATAAATCTATCACCAAGATTATCAAAAAATTCCTTGAATTGATTTTCTGTGATCTTAAATTTTGGAGGGCAATAAATGGTTGAGAGACTCAGCTCTTTGCCATAATTATTCAAAATATAAAAATTGTATGTATATGCACAAGTGCACGGACGTGTTTTTTGATCTGCTCCGTAATTTCACTTAAAGTCTAAGAAAACGTACATATTAATTCGTTTAAACTTATACACCGACTGTAGTGGGTGTATAGCCACTTAAGTTGGCAATAAGCAAATAAAATAATAAATGATATAAAAAAAAAAAACAAAATAAAATAAAAAAAAAATAAATAAATAAACAGAGAAACGAAAACGATAAGTAACAAGTGAACCGGCGATGTAATGAGCGATCAACGCTCAAATCAGAAAGAGCGTCGGCATTCAGTCGCGACGACAGAGCGAAATGCTTATTTCACTGTTGTTGCGAGCAAATCACCACCTAACAGCAGTGCAAAGGCAAGCAGTTCAACTCTAAAGGCGCCAACGCAGACCTTAACAACAACAGAAGAATTCAAAGAGTGAAAAAACTCTCTTCCCAACAGAAAAACAAACAGCTATGCAGTCAAGCAGCACAGCAGCAGCAGCAACTCCAGTGCGGACGACTAATACTGAGCAAGGTGAGACAGCCAAAATGAAAAAAGGGTCGGCAGTGCAGACAGGCATTGATCGGTACATAAATGTGGTAAACAAAAAGAGGAAATCTAGTCCTCCCAAAAAAATGATTATTGCCAAGAAGTTTAATACCGTTGGCTCCACTATCGATGCTGATGGTAATGCACTAAAAGGGAACAGATTCTCAGATTCACTGCGAAGAAGTCATGTTATCAGTCTATAAAGTAAATACAAAAATTTCGAATAGGACATTTCTGAACCACCTCCTATTAATCTAAGCAAACCACAACCAATATACTGAATTTCAAATAAATGGATTCATAAATTCGACTTTTTGGAATTGGTTCTGGTTCACACCACGGACGGAAGAGTAGTTTTCCTGTTAATCTAGGCAAGAGTTTTGAACCGAATTTCAGATAAATCGGACAATGATTACGACTTAAAATTTAGCGTAATAAATGTTGTTAATTTCAAATTGTCCTTCAACAAGCAAAAACCATGCTTCAGAACATTCATTCCAAAACGGAGGTAATTTAATTGATTAGAAATTCGATTTAAAATAATTTTCAAGCTGTATTAACTTATGTGTATGAGTGTCTTGTGTTAAATTTTGTGTTGTATTTACCAGGTGTGTTAGTTGAAATTTCGATAAAGAAAACACTTAATTTTCAGAGGAATCTCAAAATGTTTTTTATTCAAAGTATTGACCATTGGTTTCCACACATTTCGCCCATCTCTCAGACAAATTATGGATACCATTCCAAAAAAACTTTTTCTCTTTCGAGGCAAACCATTCGACGAGCCATTTTTCGACTTCTTCAAAATTAGCGAAGCACTGCTCTGCAAGGGAGTGTCCCATCGATGCGAAAAGGTGATAGTCGGACGGGGCGAGGTCTGGAGAGTACGGCGGGTGCGATATTTCCCAATTAAGTGTTTTAATGTGTCTTTCACCAGTTTAGCGGTTTGAGACGGCATGTTGTCATGTTGCAAGATAACTTTGCCATGTCTTCGGGCCCATTCCGACCGTTTTTCGATCAACGCATGATTCAAATTGATCATTTGTTGTCGGTAGCGATTCGTATTCACCGTTTCACCAGGTTTTAACAACTCGTAGTACACCACACCACACTGGTCCCACCAAACACAGAGCATTGTCTTACGGCCAAAGCGATTTGGCCTTGCAGTTGATGGGCCAGCTTCACCAGGGGAAAGCCATAATTTTTTTCGCTACGGGTTCTCAAAATAAATTCATTTTTCGTCCCCTGTGACAATTCGATGCAGAAAAGATTTCCTTTCGAATCGTTGAAGCAGCATTTCACAAACGGTTTTTCGATTTTCCATTTGTCTATCGTTCAGCTTGTGTGGCACCCATTTTCCATACTTCTGGATCTTTCCCATGGCTTTTAAACGTTGGCAAATTGCTCCCCGAGTCACATGTAGTGTTTCTGCCAATTTTTGTTGCGATTGGGTTGGATCAACATCCAATTCCTCGTCTTCGAACTTTTTCGCTGCACCAGGATGTTCATTGTCTGTCAAATCAAAATCTCCACTTTTAAATTGACGAAACCATGTCTCACATGTTCTAATCACTGGAGCATTTTCACCATAAGTCTCTACCAGCAACCGGTGAGCTTCAGCTGTTTTTTTCTTTTGATGAAATAAGAAAAGCAACGAATGCCGCAAATGCGATTTACTTGGAACGAAACTCGACATATTCACTGAGGTAAACAAATATGACGCTATTATTTTGGCGGAATGTGACTTGCGTATTTTTGTAGAATAGAAATTTATACATATTGCTAGCGACATCTACTAGTAAAACCGGCAAACTTCAACTGGTATACCATTTAAGCGAATTGCAAGACATGATTGCGGTTGTAAAGTAAATGTAACGTGTTTACACTTTTGTTCATTAACTTTAATTCTCCAGTTTTTTAGCCATTTTTCGATGAGGAGTAAATGATCACTAATCGTTTTTGCTGCTCTTTTAGGGCATTTACTCGTATCACGGCATAAAATAGCTGTGTCATCCGCAAAGGAAGATGTCTGCACTTTTCGGTTTAATGGGATCTCTACAGTGTATATAATATGTAAAATAGGCCCAAGGACGCTACCCTGCGGAACACCAGCTTTTACCGGATACTCCTCACAGATAAACTCAGATTGTTTAATTGTAAATTGTCTGTTAGTCATATATGACTTAAGTATCATACGTGTATAAAATTGAATAGGCAAAGCTTGATGTATTTTGTACAGTAAACCTTTATGCCAGACTTTGTCGAACGCTTGTGCTACGTCAAAAAATATTGCACGCAATACTCCTTGAGCTCGAATGCCTTCCTGATTTCATTAGTTATTCGGTTAACTTGTTCAATAGTACTATGCTTTTCACGAAACCGAATTGGTGATCTGGTATCCCATTGTTACGGTGGAGAAAGGGATATATTTTTGATAGCAGAATTTTTTCAAATAATTTGGAAAGACTGGGTAGTAGGCTTATTGGTCTGTAAGAAGACGCCTGTGTATGGACTTTGCCGTGTTTGGCTATCATTAATATATGCGACTTTTTCCACGCGTTTGGACGGTATTTTAGTTTTAGAATGGCATTAAAGATTTCAGAGAGCAATGCTTGTGCAACTCTTGGTAGCTCCAATACCATTTTTGGTGTACTAAGGTCGTGGCTTGGAGATTTCTTCGGATTCAGTTTCTGTATCGCGTTTACCCCTTCTAGTATTGTTATTTTAATTGCCACCAGATTTTCCTGGCCGTTAACAACAACTTCCGGCAAAATAAAATTATTAGTTGCGTCATTTGGCTGGAATACATTACTTAAATGCTTTGCAAAGCAATTTGCCTTTTCTTCGTTACTACGTATCCAGTTACCATTTGGGTCCCTAATTGGCATATTCAGTTCTATTGGAGGCTTAAATTTCTTTTGTGCTTTCCAGAGTGAGTATTTTTTGGCAGAATTTGACCATTGTTTTTCTATATTTGCCTTGGAATTGTGATCTTCTGCTTGTTTCAGTGCACTTTTCAGCTTTCTCTCTGCTGCTTTCAACAATAACTTATTCTTATTCTTATTCTTAGGGATATTCTTGCCATTCTCCAAACAAACGGCGCTTATTCTCTGCTAATTCTTCTATTTCTGTTTTTTTTTATGATTTTTGGGCACGTAATAGGCTTTTTACTTTTTGGAGTTGCTATGGTTGCCGCAGAAACAAGGACATTATTGAGCTCATTAATGTAGTCATCAATATCCTTTTCACAATACAATATTGGGTTCATGTTAATATGACTACTCGTATATTTTTTGTATTTTAGCCAGTTTGTTTCTCTGTTTGTTAGTCTCGATTCTTGTGCAACAATGTTCGGACGCTCGTAAATTTTTATTAGAACTGGTGAGTAGTCTGAAGACAACTCAGCAACTGTCACAGCTGATACAAGTTGCCTGTCGATTTTTCTTGAGACAGCAAAGTCTATTAAGTCAAGTATTTTCTTCCGATCGGTAGGCCAGTATGTTGGTTGACCTGGGGAAATACAATCTAAATTGTTACGCTTGTTTATAATGGTATTTTATAGCTGACGGCCTTTGGGGTTTATTAGATGGGATCCCCAGTATTCATGCTTTGCATTGTAGTCTCCTTCTGCTATAAATCTATCACCACGATTATCAAAAAATTCCTTGAATTGATTTTCTGTGATCTTAAATTTTGGAGGGCAATAAATGGTTGAGAGACTCAGCTCTTTGCCATAATTATTCAAAATATAAAAATTGTATGTATATGCACAAGTGCACGGACGTGTTTTTTGATCGGCTCCGTAATTTCAGTTAAAGTCTAAGAAAACGTACATATTAATTCGTTTAAACTTATACACCGACTGTAGTGGGTGTATAGCTACTTAAGTTGGCAATAAGCAAATAAAATAATAAATAATATAAAAAAAAAAACAAAAAAAAATAAAAAAAAATAAATAAATAAACGGAGAAACGAAAACGATAAGTAACAAGTGAACCGGCGATGTAATGAGCGATCAACGCTCAAATCAGAAAGAGCGTCGGCATTCAGTCGCGACGACAGAGCGAAATGCTTATTTCACTGTTGTTGCGAGCAAATCACCACCTAACAGCAGTGCAAAGGCAAGCAGTTCAACTCTAAAGGCGCCAACGCAGACCTTAGCAACAACAGAGAAATCAAAGAGTGAAAAAACTCTCTTCCCAACAGAAAAACAAACAGCTATGCAGTCAAGCAGCACAGCAGCAGCAGCAACTCCAGTGCGGACGACTAATACTGAGCAAGGTGAGACAGCCAAAATGAAAAAAAGTGTCGGCAGTGCAGACAGGCATTGATCGGTACATAAATGTGGTAAACAAAAAGAGGAAATCTAGTCCTCCCAAAAAAGTGATTATTGCCAAGAAGTTTAATACCGTTGGCTCCACTATCGATGCTGATGGTAATGCACTAAAAGGGAACAGATTTGCCCCGTTAAATGAGAAAGAGCATATAACAGACCCGAAGGGTATTTCCACAGTCGCCAGTACTAAACCTCCACCAATCTACTTGCGGGAGCGCAGCTCCAATTCGCTAGTTACGAACATAGCTAAGATAATAGGTACCAACAATTTTCACATTGTACCTCTTAAAAAAGGTATCATAGACGAGACAAAAATACAAGTACACAGTGAAAAAGACTTTCGTGAAGTCGTTGTGTTTCTCTCTGCAAACAACAAGAATTATTACTCTTACCAGTTGAAGAGTGCGAAAGGTCTGATTGTTGTAATTAAGGGAATTGAAGCGACTGTTGACTCAGGTGACATAAAAGAAGCTCTAGAGGAGCAAGGGTTTGAAATTATGGCGGTTGTTAACATAATTAACAGAAATAAAGTGCCGCAGCCTATGTTTAAAGTGTTCTTATCGCCAAGCTTAGCTCAACTTAAGAAAAACGAAACGCATCCAATTTACGGTTTAAAATACCTTTTACACCGAAGAATCACGGTGGAAGAAGCGCTTAAGCGTAATGGTCCCGTACAATGCACAAACTGTCAGGAATTTGGTCACACAAAATCCTATTGTACTTTACGTACCGTTTGCGTAGCATGTGGTGATCTTCACCATTCTACCAAATGCCCCTTGAATAAAACGGAGGCAACACAAAAAAAGTGTAGCAACTGCGGTGGCAATCACACCGCTAATTATAGAGGATGTCCGGTTTACAAAGATTTAAAATCTAAACTTTCTCAGGGTATACAAGCCAAACCCAGCTCAAATATTGGTCAAATGTCCTATGCCAACGTAGTAAAAGCCAATGTACAGGCCCCACCAGTCACCCCATCCAGTACTGGAGTTGAGACCATGATTCTTAATCTAACCCAGTGCATGACACAATTTATGTCAACCATGCAAAGTATGGTTCAAGACCTAATAAAGGCGCAAAACCAAATGCTCCAAACCCTGTTGACCAAAAAATGAGTGAACTCAGGATTTGCTTATGGAATGCTAATGGTGTAAACCAGCATAAATTAGCACTCAAATTATTTTTACAGACCCACGAAATTGATGTTATGCTTATATCTGAAACACATCTCACCCAGAAGTATAATTTTTACATCCCTGGGTTTAAGCTGTACAACACTAATCACCCAGATGGCAAAGCACATGGTGGCACAGCTATACTCATAAGGAACCGTTTAAAGCATAACTTTCTTAATTCTTTTTCAACAAATTGGTTGCAGTCAACCTCGATCACACTTAAAAATAGGGGGGTTGACCTTACTTTAGCTGCAATTTACTGTCCGCCACGTTTCGTAATAACAGAAAAACAATTTAGCGACTTTTTTATGACTCTAGGAGATAGGTTCCTAGCTGGAGGTGATTACAATGCGAAGCATACTCATTGGGGATCGAGGCTAATTAACCCGAAAGGTCGTCAGTTATATAACACAATCATAAGTACAAAAAATAGTTACGATTTTATCTCCCCAAGACAACCAACTTACTGGCCTACGGACTCAAGGAAATTACCTGATCTGATTGACTTTGCAGTCACTAAAAACGTAGATAGGAGTTTAGTATTTGCTGAAACCTGTGCTGACTTATCTTCTGATCATTCCTCAATAATCATTAAGTTGAACGAACAACCAATCGAAAGTGAGCATGCTTTTCGACTTACTACATCAAGAACTAACTGGCTTAAATATAAAAAATACATTAGCAGTCATATACAGACCAATCCGCAAGTAGAGGGAGGAACTGACGTTGAAAATGAGTTACTTGTATTTAACAGTATACTAGCAACAGCAGCAACTATAGCCACACCAGAGCAGAATACAAAAGCAAAGGCATTGATAACTAATAGTGGAATAGAATTATTGGTCCGAAATAAGCGACGTTTGCGTCGCGAATGGCAAGCCTGCCGATCTCCCGATGCAAAAATTCGTCTTAAGGTGGCAGGAAACAAACTAAAAAAGGCATTAGTATACGAAGAAGAAAGAAATATCAAACATCTTATCACGTCTTTGTCTCCCAACGTTTCTAATAAAAAATCTCTATGGAAAGCTAGCATAAACCTTAAGCCGCCAGTAAGCACTGAAGTACCGTTGAGAATTCGTAATGGTTCATGGGCAAGAACGGATGAAGAGAAGGCGTCTTGTTTCGCAGAGCACCTCAGCACAGTATTTCAACCAAATACTGCTACATATAGTGCACCTTTGTCACCGACCCATACTGCTCCTAGATACACTGTTACTTGCGGAGCATCTGTGTCTGAACTAAAAAACACTATTGCCGCCTTAAATCCAAAAAAATCTCCAGGAGACGATCATTTCTCACCAAAAATGCTAAAAGAATTGCCAAGCATTGCTCTCGTTTTTCTTGCAAAGCTTTTCAGTGCCATTTTGATGCTAGGATATTATCCACAACTCTGGAAAAAGTCGCAGATAATTATGGTAGTTAAACCAGGTAAAGACGCAACCCTGCCGTCCTCATATAGACCAATCAGCCTGTTGCCTTGCCTATCAAAACTTTTCGAAAAAGTGCTGCTATCAAAAATTACTCCTTTTCTCCATCAAAATGATATTATTCCTACACATCAATTTGGTTTTCGGGAAAAACACGGCACAATTGAACAAGTGAATCGTATAACAAACGAAATAAGGAAAGCTTTCGAAATGCGAGAGTATTGCTCGGCTGTTTTTCTTGATGTGGCGCAAGCATTTGACAAAGTGTGGTATGATGGCCTCATTCATAAAATTAAAAAATCATTACCTAATACGTTCCACAATATCCTTGAATCCTACTTATCCAACAGGCGATTCACAGTAAAAGTAAAAGATTACATAACAGAAGAGTGTCCGATTACGGCAGGTGTTCCGCAGGGTAGTGTTCTTGGACCAATATTGTACATACTGTTTACCGCAGATATCCCTACAAGTGTCGAAGTAATTACGTCAACATTTGCGGATGATACTGCTATACTAAGTCGACATAAATGTCCCATTACAGCCACAGAAGTGTTACAGCAGCATCTTAAACAAATTGAAGAATGGCTAGCGAAATGGCGTATAAAAGTTAATGAAAACAAGTGCAAACACATAACTTTTACATTAAGGCCAAAAACGTGTCCTACTGTTAAGCTCAACAATGTATCAATACCGCAAGCTGACGAAATTACATACCTCAGAATCCACTTGGACAGGCGCTTAACCTGGAGACGACACATTGCAGCTAAAAAGCTGCAGCTTAAACTCAAATCTGCTAGTTTACATTGGCTTTTAAACAAGAAATCTGGACTAAGCCTTAACAACAAAGTCCTCTTATATAATGCAATAATAAAACCGATATGGATGTAGTTATGGATCCAGTTATGGGGCACAGCTTGCGCGACGAATATAGATATAATTCAAAGATTCCAATCGAAAACGTTAAGAGTAATAACGAGCGCACCATGGTACATGCGTAATGAAAATATTCATAGAGATCTAAATATACCTACCATCAAGGAAGAAATTGAAATCGCAGCAAAAAAATAATTAATAAAACTGCGTAACCATCCGAACCCTTTGGCTAACACCTTGGCCCATGCAACAAGTCAAACCCGCCTGCGGAGAAGAGACAAAGCAGCCTTCTAAAGAGCAACGTCAAGCCAGCAGCTCATTCGTACTAATGGGCTTTATGTTTTAATTTAGTTTAAGATTTTATTACTTATTGTTAGGCTTCCGAAGTCGAAGTAGATTCAATAAATAAATATTAATGTTTAAAAAAAAAATTATTCAAAGTTACAGAGGTAGCTTGTAGACAATTGGTGGCGTAAGGCTGTAAGACGCAGTGTTTAAGGCGGTTTCTTAGAAGTATTCCAATGCCGCCGTGCGGTTTGCCATCAGAGTGGTTAGTGGGGTAGAATATGAACCCAGGTATATAAAAGTTATATTTATCCGTCAAGTACGTTTCAGATAATAGCATTACGTCTATAGCATACTCTGTTAAAAGTCGTGCCAATTCTAATTTATGTTGGTTCACACAGTTTGCATTCCAAAAACAAATGTTTAGCACGCTCATTTTTATTACATGAAGATTTGTAGCATGTTATTCTGGGCTTTAATCAAGTCTTTGATCATTCTTTGCATAGTTGACATGTAGTGTCATGCACTGCGTAATGTTTGAAATCATCGATTCTATACCTCCATTAGATTGGTTCTGTGGAATATTATCTGAATCATTCTTCAGTACATTAGCATAAGATAATTCATTTGGATTCATATAACGCACGTTTCGAACAGTTTTATCCGTAGCTTTTTCTACAAATTGGGTTTGAGGTGTATTTACCATTTGACTTCGGTGAGTTTTTTCATGGTGGCATCATCTATCTTTGACGTGCATTCAGACGTGGGATGTAGGTCCCCACATGCTACGCAACTCTGCGCAGTGTGAAGTAGGATTTAGTATGGCCGAATACTTGGCAGTTGGTGCATGGCACTTGGCCGTTTTTTTTTGTGTGGCTCGTCCACTATTACCCTACGATGTAGCAAATATTTTAATTTGTATATAGGATGGGTTTCGTTTTTCTTTAACTGACTTGCATTGGGCTCTAGTTCTACCTTAAACATTGGCTGGGGTACTTTGCTTCTATTAAGTATATTTTACTGAAACCATTTTCTTCAGGAGCCTCTTTTATTTCGTCTGACTTGCCTGATGATTCGATACCTTTAATTACATCTGTTAGGCCTTTCGAGCTCTTCAGCTGATATGAGTAATAATTTTTATTGCTAGACGATAGAAAGCTTACTATTTGCATGAAGCTTTTTCACTGTAAGTTTGGATTTTTGTTTCATCGCGGTACCTTTTTTTAAAGTCACAAGTTATTAGTTCCGCCTACTTTGGTAATATTATTAACTAACGTGCTGTGGTAGTACCCTTTACGCTGTCCTCACTTAATAAAGTAAATCGGTTGCTACTGGAGGTTCTCTGGATTTTTACGTTTGTTCCACTCATTTGCACTTTTTAATTGTTGGTGTTATTAATAGGACTTGAGTTCCTCTTGACATTTATGTATCGATCTAGACCTGTCTGTATTTTTGTGTTCTTTTTTATTTCATTGGGCTTACCGCTTGCATGTTCCTTTTCATTTGTATTGGTGGGCGATTTCCTGCTGGGTGTTTGCTTACCTTTGTTTTCTTGTTTTTCTGCCGACTTCGCCGTCTGTTTAGCGCTAGTTGAGTACTGCTGAGAGTCTTCTGCTTCATGTTGCTTTCTTTTGCCGTTGTTTGTGTTGGCGTTATTTGCTCGAAATAGGAAAAATAGGCATTTGAGAGCCTTCGATCCGGCGGGTTTGACCGCGAGTTTATTAATGTTGTTCTTCAGATTACACTAAAGGCACTCGCTTACTTATGTTGAATTTTTCACTGTATGTTTTGTTTTATTTTATTTTTATGAACAGCTCTCTGAAGCAAATTGAATAAATAATAGTTTTTGAATAGGTATAGTTTCTTGCCACATTCCAGAGGAAAGTGTACTCTTCCTGTTAATCTAAGCAAATGGCCACCTAGGTACCGAATTTAAAGTATGTCGAAAGATAAAAAAGAATTTTTCGAATAGGTCAGTAGCTTGTCCACTTTCCGAAGACAAGTGTAGCCATCCTGTTAACCTTAGTAAAGAGTCTCTTATGTACCGAATTGCAAGTAAATTGAATAAATATAAGTTTTTGAAAACGTCAGTGTCTTCCCACTTTCCGGAGGGAAATGTATTTTTCCTGTTAATATAGGCAAAAAAGCCACCTATGTACCAAATTTCCAGTAAATCAACCAATAGCTAAGATTTCTTGAATGTGTCAGTCCCTGGTCCACTTTTAGGAGAGAAGTGTAGTCCTCCTGTTAGTCTAAGCAAAAAGCCACCATAGTACCGATTTTCAAGTAAATCGAAAGAAAAGTAAGATTTTTTGAACAGGCAGTCTCTGGTCCAATTCCCGGAGAGAAGAATATTCCTAATGTTAATCTGAGCAAAATGGCACCTATGTGCCGGATTTCAAGTAAATCGAACAGTAGATAAGATTTTTTTGAGTGAGTTAGCAACTGATCCAATACCCGGATGGAAGAAGAATCTACCTATTATTCTGTGCAAAATGCCACCTATGTACCGAATTTCATGTAAATCGAACCATAAATAACATTTTTCGGAATAGGTCAGTGCCTTCCCACCTTCCGGAGAGTAGTGTTCTCTTCCTGTTAATCTAAACAACAGGCCTCCTATGTACCATAGTTGAAGTAAATTTAAAGATGAATAATATTTTTTCGAACAGGTCAGTCGCTTGTGTCCTTTTCGTAGAAATGTGCAGTCTTCCTGTTAACCTAAGCAAAAAGCCACTTATGTATCGAGCTTCAAGTAACTCGAACAATAACTAAGAACTTTTTGAATGTTTCAGTCCCAGATCCATTTTTCGGAGAGAAGTATAAAATTCCTGTTAATCTGAGCAAAATGCCACCAATGTACCGAATTTCTAGTAAATGGAACCATAAATAAGGTTTTCTGAATGCATTATTCGATGGTCCAATTCCCGGAGATAAGAAGAGTCTTTATTATAAACTGAACCCATGTATCGAAATTCAAGTTAATTGAACAATAACTAAGACTTTTTTGAATGTGTCAGTGCCTGGTCCACTATTCAGAATGAGGTGTAGTCTTCCTGTTAACCTAAGCAGGAAGCCACCTGTGTACCGATTATCAAGATAATCGAAGGATAAATAAGATTTTTTTAACACATCAGTGTCTGGTGTACCTTCCGGAGAAAAGTGTACTTTTCTGTTAACCTCAGCAAAAAGCCACCTACTAACCCAATTTCTAGTAATTCGAACCATAAATAAGATTTTTTTGAATAGGTCACTGCGTTCCCACTTTCCAGATGGAAGTGTACTCTTCCTGTTAATCTGAGCAACAGTCCACCTATGTACCGATTTCCAAGTTAATCGAAGGATAGGTAAGATTTTTTCGACTAGGTCAGTCACTGGTCCACTTTCCGGAAAGAAGTGTACACGTTCTGTTAACCTAAGCAAAGGGCCACCCACGTACCTCATTTAAAGTAACTCGAGCTATATATAAGACCTTTTAATAGTTCTGTCCCTGGTCCAGTTCCCGAAAAGGAGAAAAGTCTTTCTGTTAGTCTAAGCAAAATGCCACCTATGTACCGAATTTCAAGTAAACCGAGCCATAAATAAATCATTTTTGAATAGGTCAGTGCCTTCCCACTTTCCGGAGTGAAGTGTACTCTTCCAGTTAATCAAAACAAAGGTCCACCTATGTACCGAATTACAAGTAAATCGAACCATGAATAAGGTTTTTAAAATACATTACTCGATGGTCCGATTCCCGGAGATATGAAGAGTCTTCCCTATTATCTGAGCAAAGTGCCACCTATGTACCGAATTTCAAGTAAATTGAATAATAACTAAGAATTTTTTAAATGGGTCAGTCCTTGGTCCACTTTTCGGAATGAGGTGTAGTCTTCCTGTAAATTTAAGCGAAAAGCCAACTATGTACCGATCTTCAAGTTAATCGAAGATTAAACAAGATTTTTTTTTAATAGATCGGTCCCTGGTCTACTTTCCGGAAAGAAATGTAGTCTTCATGTCAATGTAGGCAAAAAGCCAATTTTGTACCGAATTTCAAATAAATCGAAAGATAAAAAAGATTATTTCGAATAGGAAAGTCGCTGGTCCACTTTCCAGAAAAAAGTGTTATCTTTTAAATCGAACCATAACCCTGATCCAATTCCCCCAGACACAAAGATTATACCTGTACCGAATTTCAAGTAAATTAAACAAACTTGGTCCACTTCCCGGAGAGAAGAAGAGTCTTCCTATTCACCTAAGCAAAATGCCAATTATTTACAGAAATTCAACTAAATCGAACCTTCCTTCCTTCCCGAGCCTTCCCAATTTGCGGTGAGAAGTGGAGTCTTCCTTATAATCTGAGCAAAGTGCCGCCTATGTACCGAAATTCAAGTAAATTGAACAATAACTATTTTGAATGGGTCAGTGCGTTCCCACTTTCCGGAGGGAAGTGTATTCTTCCTGTTAATCTAAGCAGCAGGCCAATTATGTACCGATTTACAAGTTAATCGAAGGATAGATAAGATGTTTTCGAATAGGTCAGTCGCTGGTCCACTTTCCGGAGAAAAATGTTGTCTTCCTGTTATCCTCAGCAAAGTGCTGCCTATGTACCGAATTTCAAGTAAATTGATTGATAACTAAGATTTTTTTTGAATGGGTCAGTCGCTGGTCCACTTTCTGGAGAGATGTGCAGTCTTCTTGTTAACCTAAGCAAAAAGCCACCTTTGTATCGAATTTCACGTAATTCGAACAATAAAAAAGATTTTTTCGAATAGGTTAGACGCTGGTCCACATTCTGAAGAAAAGTGTGCTTTTTCTGTTAACCTCTTCAAAAAGCCACAAATTAACCAAATTTAAAGTAATTAGAAACCTAAATATGATTTTTTTGAATTGGTCAGTGCGTTCCCACTTTCCGGAGGGAAGTGTAGTGTTCTTGTTAACTTAGGCAAAACGCCACAAAAACTAAGAATTTTCGAAATGGAGAAGTCCCAGATCGACTTTTCGGAGAGAAGTGCAGTATTCCTGTTAATCTGAGCAAAATTCCACCTATGCTGCAAGTAAGTCGAACCATAAACTAGATTTTTTTTAATAGGTAAGTTCCTGGTCCGATTCCCGGAGAGAATTGTAGTCTTCCTGGCAATCTAAGAAAAATGCCATCTATGATTCGAATTTCAAGTTAATTGATCCATAAATAAACTTTTTTTCGAATAGGTCAGTCCTTGGTCCGTTTTCCGTAGTGAATTGCAGTCTTCCTGTTAATCTAAGAAAAAGCTACCAATGTACCGAATTTAAAGTAAACCTATCATTGAATTAAATTTTTTCGAATAGGTGAGTCCCTGGTCCACTTCACGGAGAGAATTGCAGTCTTCTGTTGATCTAAGATAAACGCCACCTACTCGTATGTTGTGAACTTCAAGTAAATCTTCCTGTTAATCTAAGAAAGATGCCTTCGATGTGCCGAATTCTAAGTCAATTGAGGAAGTAATAAACTTACCTATGTACCTAGTAAATCCATTTATAAATCAACTTTATTGGTACAGGTCAGTTCCGGAGTTATTCTAAGCGAAAGGCCACCCGTGAATCGAATTTCTAGTAAATCGAACTATAAATAAGATTTTTTGTTAATAGGTCAGTCTCTGGTCTACTTTCCCTAAAGAAGTGTAGTCTTTCTGTTAATCTTAGCAAAGGGCCAACTACAGCCTTGGCCAAAAGTTTTAGGCACCCCGCTAATTACTGAATTTTTTTTGTTAGCAAGTGCTGCGTACAGGCTTTGCACATTCGTCTGCACTTTTAGCGTACCACTCGTTAATTAAGGAATTCTTTAAGGCAGTTTTTGATGTTATACTGTATTCCTTAATCTTGAGTTTTAAAATAGCCCACATGTGCTCAATGAGATAATGATATGGAAACTGTGCAGGCCAATCTAACAAAACAATGTTGTTATATCTAAACCAACGCATCGTAGTCGCTGATTTGTGACAAGGAGCATTGTCTTGCTGGAATTGAATCCCGTCTAAATTAGTATAGTCGAAAATGCACGTTAACGAAGGCAGAAGAACGGCTTCTAATACATTTATGTACTTTTGACTGACCATGCGACCCTCGCAAACTCCAGATTATAATGCTGCCTGTTCCATGCCTAGCAGTGGGTACCAGGCAATCTGGATGATATTCTTCCCCAACCCGTCGCCTCACGAACGTCCCACCAGGTGTTCCAAATATCTGTAGAAAAGAAAAATAATGTTTTCATAAGATTTGTATTATGTCTTCAAAATTGCTCTAGGATAAGAAGCTATGGATGTTAATATTGGATGAGTGCATAAGTTCGTGCCCGATTCCGCTGGATGCCGTACGAATCGTTTGAGAGAGGCGCTCGTGAAAGAAATATATACATATATATCGTTGGAAAGGTGACAGTCCGAACTGTAAATCAAGCATAAAATAACTTCATTTTGATTTGAGTTGCTTAGTGAAAAGACGCATGGAAGATGAACAACGAAAAAGATCATATGCGTCATATTATGTTATACGAATTCCGCAAAGGAAAAACAGTGGGCGCTGCAACTAAAGATATTCGCGAAGTTTATTTGGACCGTGTTCCAGCACTCCGCACAGTAAAGAAATGGTTCGCGAAATTTCGTTCTGGAGATTTTAACCTCGAAGATCAACCTCGCAGTGGACGGCCTTCTGAGCTTGATGACGATGTTCTAAGGACTTTAGTTGCGAATAACTCACGTATTTCGACGGAAGAGGTTGCCAGTGAATGGAACGTCAACAAATCAACTGCGTTTCGTCGTTTAAAAAAGGTTGGGTACACTTTGAAGCTCGATACATGGGTGCCACATCAGTTGAGTGAAAAGAACAAAGTGGACCGTATGTCAACAGCAATTTCTTTGCTTCGACGGATCAAAAACGATCCTTTTTTGGATCGGCTCGTCACTGGTGATGAAAAATGGGTCCTGTACAACAATGTTCAACGCAAAAGAACATGGAAACAGGCACACGAAGGGGCGGAACCGATGTCGAAAGGTGGATTGCATCCGATGAAGGTACTGCTGTGCATTTGGTGGGATATCCGAGGCGTGATCTATTTTGAGCTCTTGCCAGCTGGAGAAACGATCACTGCCAACAAGTATTGTCAGCAATTGGTCGAATTGAAGAAAGCAATTGATGAGAAACGTCCGATTTTGGCCAACCGCAAAGGAGTTCTTTTACATCATGACAACGCCAGGCCACATGTTGCAAAACCGACCCTGGCCAAACTGAAGGAGATGAATTGGGAAATCATGCCGCATCCCCCATATTCACCCGACATTGCACCTTCTGATTATCATTTGTTTCGATCGCTGCAGAACAATTTGAATGGAAAAAAATTTAAAAATGTGGAAGACGTCAAAAACCACCTTGACACCTTTTTCAACGAGAAACCGCGCGATTTCTATGAATCAGGCATCCGTAAATTGGTTGAACGTTGGGAGTGGATTGCCGAACATGATGGCGAATACATAATTGATTAATAAAAGCGCTTTCTTCAAAAAATTTCAATTTTAGTTTGCACTTGAAATCGGGCACGAACTTATGCACTCATCCAATACTTTTAGACGATCTTAACTAAGCTTACCTCGAAGTTTGATTCATCAGACCACAAAACATTCCACCAATCTTCTTCCGTGAAATGTTGGTATCGCCGAGCCCATTCCAAACGATTCATATTCTTTTCTGAGAGCCACGGCTTCTTTCGGGCTTTACATTCTTTTAAACCTGCTTCCAGAAGTCTTTTTCTAGCTGTTCAAGCACTAACTGTTTTACTAAATTCATCCGAAAAGGCAGCTGCAAGGGCAGAAGAAAATTTTTTGAGAAACTCGCGTATAAGTACTCGGTATTCTCGTTTACTGGTTAGACGCTTTCTTCCACTTTTTAATTTACCTTCTTCACTTAGAACTTGAATTCTTACTCTATCATTGTAACTAATTTCACTTTTTTTAGGCATTTTGGTAAATGTGAATTGTTTTTATAAGATTGGTAACTTTTCACTAAATGTAATTTTCACTTTCACTTTCAAATTTTAAATGCGAAAATATTTTATGAATTTCTAAAAAATTATAATTTTTAGGTTTAGATTACCCAGAGTGCTATGACTTTTAATATCACACAATTTATTTGTTTAATCAACAGTTAAACACCCATGTAAGACATTTACAAAAAAAAGTGATAACTTTGATAGCCACAATTGAGAATACTTGTATTTTAGTGGGGTACCTAATACTTTGGCCAAGGCTGTATGTATCAAATTTCCAGTAAACCGAACTATAAATAAAACTTTTCTGAATAGCTCAGTCCCTAGTCTACTTTTCGGAAAGAATTGTAGTATTCCTGTATATCTTAGAAAAATGCCACCTGTGTACCTTATTTCAAGTAAATAAACTTTCATCGAATAGGCTAGTCCCTGGTCCACTTTTCGGAGACAAGAGTAGTTAATTTAAGCAAAAGAACACCTATGTACAAAATTTCAAGTAAGTCGAACCACAAATAACATTTTTGTTTTAACACGTCACTCCTTGGTCTGAATTCCAAAAAGAACTGTAGCTTCCTGATCTTCTAAGCAAAAAGCTACCTATGTACCGATGGGTAAGTTCCTGGTCCAATTCTCGGAGAGAAATTTAGTCTTCCTGGCAATCTAAGAAAATGCCATATGTATTCCGAAATTCAAGTTAAATGACAAATAAAAAAACCTCATTTCGAATAAAAATGCCACCAATGTACCGACTTTAAACTAAATCGTTCCTTAAATAAAATTTTTTTGAAAAGGTCAGGCCTTGGTCCTTTTTCCGGAGAGAATTGTAGTCTTCCTGTTAATCTAAGAAAAATGCCACATACTCGTATGTAGTGAACTTCAAGTAAATTGAACAGCAATCAAACTTTTTTCGAATAGGTTAGTCTCTAGTCCACTTCCCGGAGCTAATTGTAGAGTTCCTGTTAATCTAAAAAAAAATGCCACCCACCTATGTACCGGATTTCAAGCAAATCGAGAAGTGTAGTTTTCTGTTAATCTAAGCAAAAGGCCACTTATGTACCGAATTTTAAGTAAGTTGAGCAATAAATAAACTTCTTTCGAATAAATCAGTCCCTGGTCCACTTTCCTGAGAAAATTGTATTATTCCTGTTAATCTAAGAAAAATGCCACCAATGTACCGGATCTCAAGTCAATCGAGAAGCGTAGTCTTCCTGTTAATTTAAGAAAAATTCCACTTTTGTACCGAACAATAAATACAAACTTTTCGAGTAGGTGAGTTCATGGTCCACTTCCTTGGGAGAAGATTAGTTTTCCTGCTCATCTAAAGAAAAATCCACCTATGTATCGAGTTTCAAGTAAATCGAGGAATAAATAAACTTTTTCTGAAAAGGTCATACCTTGGTTCACTTCCCTGTTAATCTAAGAAAAATACCACCTATGTAGTGAACTTCAAGTAAATCGAACAGTAAACAAACTTTTTTCGAATAGGTCAGTCCCTGGTCCACTTTCCGGAAAGAAGTGTAGTCTTCCTGTTAATCTAAGCAAAAGGCCGTCTATGTACCGAATTTCAAGTAAATTGAGTAATAAATAAACTTCTTTCGAATAGGTAATTCCTTGGTCCACTTCCCGCAGAGAATTTCAGTCTTTCTGTTAATTTAGGCAAAACGCAACCTTTGTACCGAATTTCAAGTAAATCGAGAAATAAATAAGCTTTTTTTTCGAATAGGTCATATCCTGGTCCACTTCCCGGAGAATTGTAGTCTTCCTGTTAATCTAAGAAAAATACCACCTATGTACTGCTTCAAGTAAATCGAGCAGTAAATAAACTTTATTCGAATAGGTCAGTCCCTGGTCCATTTCCCGGAGAGAATTGAAGTCTTCCTGTTAATCTCAGAAAAAAGCCATCTTCTCCTATGTAGTGAACTTCAAGTAAATAGAGCAATAATTAAACTCTTTTCGAATAGGTCAGTTCCTGGTCCACTTTCCGGAAAGAAGTGTAGTCTTCATGTTAGTCTAAGCGAAAGCCCGTCTATGTACCGAATTTCGAGGAAAGCGAACCATAAATAAGAATTTTTTTTTATATGTCAGTCCCTGGTCAACTTTCCAGAAAGAACTGTGGTCTTCCTGTTAATCTAGGCAAAAGGCCACTTATGTAGCGAGTTTTAAGTAAATTGAGCTATAAATGAACTTCTTTCGAATAGGTCATTCCCTGGTCCACTTCCCGCAGAGAATTGCAGTCTTCCTGTTAATCTAGGCAAAACGCAACCTTTGTACCGAATTTCAAGTGAATCGAGGAATAAATAATTTTTTTTTTTGAAAAGGTCAACCCCTGGTCCACTTCCCGGAGCGAGTTTTAATATTCTTGTTAATATAAGAAAAATGCCACCTACTCGTATGAAGTGAACTTTAAGTAAATCGAACAGTAAATAAACTTTTTTCGAATAGGTTAGTCTCTGGCCCACTTCCCGGAGCTAATTTCAGTATTCCTGTTAATCTAAGAAAAATACCACCTACGAACCGAATCGAGTAAATCGAGCAATAAATACAATAAATACAAAGGAGCGTAGTCTTCATGCTCATCTAAGCAAAAAGCCACTTATGTACCGAATTTCAAATAAATCGAACCATAATTCTGCTTTTTTCGAATAGGTTAGTCCCTGGTCCACTTCCCGGAGAGAATTGTAGTCTTCCTGTTAATCTTAGCAAAATGCCACCTATGTACAAAATTTTAAGTAAATTAATCATTAAATACAATTTTTTCGAATAGGTCAGTCCCTGGTGCACTTCCCGGAGGGAAATGTAGTCTTCCTGTTAAGCTTAGCAAAATGCAATCGATGTACAGAATTTCAAGTAAATCGAACCACAAACAAGTTTTTTTAATAAATAAGCTTTTATTTATTGATTGATTCACCTAAAATTTCTTACACAGGTGGCATTTTACGTAGATGAAGTGGACCAGGGACTGTGTACTGGGTTGGATATATGTAAATATGTATGAATATGCAAAATCTTTTCTAAATACCTCATTTTCTTCCTTCGAAAAATGTCTACAAAAATATCAAAAAAAAATTAATAAAATATTTTTAATCTTCACCGTGAACCGATGTACGTTAATTTCATTTTTTAAACGCTACTGTGAATTTAATGCAATTTTCCTTTCAATTGGCTCTTTTCTTGTGTACAATCTACTACATTTACTGCGTATAAATATCTTCAGATAAGATAAAGAAAAACAGAGAAAAAGAAGAATAAGAAAGGATAGGTTCCGTGGCAGGGGATCGATTTCAATCGCGATATACTAAGACAGATTAATTTGAACCGCCAAACGACCAAGTCAGCAAACTAATAAATCGTGATAAATTAAAGGTTACTTGCTTTTTTTTAATACCAGCGGTCTGTTAACATCATAATCGACAGAAAAAAAGTTAAAACAATTGTGATAAAACTAAACTTTTTTATATATTGAGTTTTTTTCGGGAGAAAAGAAAGTGAGTGCAAATTTGTTCGAATTTACAACATGTTCAAGGACATCAATTCTGCCTCTACACATCGGAGAACTACAAACATTCTTATCATCATGGAAATCCACACTTCTACGAGCAACTCATCCCAATTCTGAATGGATGCTTCCTAATAAATTGCTGTTTTGTACGGAATACACATACATATATATATTGGACTCCCTGGTCTACTTTCCGGAAAGCAGTGTAGTTTTCCTATTAATCTAAGCAAAAGACCACCAATGTACCGAATTAAAACTTAATCAGTCATTAAGTACAATTTTTTCGAATAGGTCAGTCTCTGGTCCACTTCCCGGAGCTAATTGTAGTCTTCCTGTTAATCTAAAAAAAATGCCACCTATGTACCAAATGGAGTAAATGGAGCAATAAACACAATAAATATAAAGAAGCGTAGTCTTCATGCTCATCTAAGCAAAAACCGCTTTTTACACAATTTCAAGTAAATCTGAAGTACTGAACTTCAAGTAAATCGAGCAATAAATAAACTATTTTTTCGAAAAGGTTAGTCACATGTCCACTTCCCGGAGCTAATTGTAGTCTTCCTGTTAATCCAAGAAAAATGCCACCAATGTACCGAATCGAGTAAATCGAGCAAAAAATACAAGTTTTTCGAAAAGGTCAGTCCCTGGTCCAACTCCCGGAGGGAAGAAGAGTCTTCCTGCTCATCTAAGCAAAAAGCCACCTATGTACCGAATTTCAAGTAAATCGAACCATAAATTATATTTTTTTTTAACAGGTCTGTCCCTTTTCTGCCTTTTTAGAAAGAAGCGTAGTCTTCATGCTCATCTGAGCAAAAAACCATCTATATGCACAATTTCAAGCAAATCAGACCACAAAATTTTGTTTTTATTGGTTAGTACCTGGTCAAATTCCCAGAGAGAAGTGTAGTCTTCCTGTCAATCTAAGAAAAATACCACCTATGTACCGAATCTCAACTAAATCGAACTATAAATAAGAATTTTCTTAATATGTCCGTCGCTGGCCTAGTTTCCGGAAAGCAGTGTAGTTTTCCTATTAATCTAAGCAAAATGCCACCAATGTACCGAATTTAAACTTAATCGATCATTAAATACAATTTTTTCGAATAGGCCAGTCTCTGGTCCACTTACAGGAGAAAATTTAAGTATTCCTGCCTTTCTAAGAAAATAAAATAAATTGAAATTTTTTTAATAATACCCGGAGCTAATTGCAGTATTCCTGTTAATCTAAGAAAATTGTCACTTATTCGTTTGTAATACACTTCAATCAAATCGAGCAATAAATAAACTTGTTTCGAATCGGTCAGTCCCTGGTACAATTCCCGGAGGGATTTGTAGTCTTCCTGTTAATCTAGAAACTTCAAGTAAATCGAAAAGTGTAGTCTTCTTGTTAATCTAAGCAAAAGGCAGCCCGTGTACCGATTCTCAAATAAATCGAACTAAATAATGGATTTTTTTTTAATATGTCCGTCCCTGGTATACTTTCTTGAAAGCAGTGAGTTTTTCCTGTTAATCTAAGCAAAAGGCCACCGGTGTACCGAATTTCAAGTAAATTGAGCAATAAATAAACTTTTATCGAATAGGTCAGTCCCTGACACACTTCCCGGAGAGAATTGCAGCCTTCCTGTTAATCTAAGAAAAATGCCACTTATTCGTATGTTGTGAACTTAAAGTAAGTCGAGCAATAAATAAATTTTTTTCGAATAGCTCAGTCACTGGTCAACTTCCCGGATGGATTTGTAGTCTTCCTGTTAATCTAAGAAAATTGCCACCTACACGGTGTGTCCCAAAAATAACCGAACTTTATATTTAAATCATACAACATACAGCGCCATCTATTGAAAATTTGCAACATTAAAAAGAAACATTCATCCTCTTTCAAACGCACCTGACTTCATGTAAGTCGGAAGACAGATGTAAAAGTGACAGCCATTTCAATAAAACCAAAAGTGTGCTAATGGTTCAAAAATAAAATGGAACAAAGAGCAAATATAAAATTTTGTGTCAAACTTGAAAAAAAAATTTGCTGAGACATACGAACTAATGAAAAAAGTTTATTGTGATGATTGTATGTGTCGTACGCAAGTTTATACGTGGTTTACACGATTTAAAAATGGTCGTGAGGATTTAAATGACGACCCTAGAGCAGGACGTCCAGAAACTAGTAATCGTGCTGAACTGGTGGAAAAAGTCCGTGAAATCATTGGTATCGATGCAAATTTTACTACGAGAATGTTGGCTGAAGAATTGAATACGAGTAAAAACACTATTTGGAGATTTTTAACTGAAGATTTGGGGAAAAGAAAGGTCTGTGCGCGAATTGTTCCACATGAATTAAATGACGACCAAAAAATCGCTCGCGTGGAGCATTGCAAAGACATTATTGAAACTGCTGAAAACGATCCAGACTTCCTTGATTCGATCGTAACTGGTGATGAGACATGGTGCTTTAAATATGACCCTGAAACTAAGCGTCAATCTGCTGAATGGAAGTCCAAAACCAAAAAATTGCGTTTTCAGAAGTCTCGAATCAAGACAATGTTGATTACTTTTTATGATTCAAAGGGTATTGTCCACGAGGAATTTATTCCAGAAGGTCAAACTGTTAATAGAAAATACTATTTAAGCGTTTTACATCGTTTGTGGAAAAGAATCGGTCGTGTTAGACCAGAATATCCAGCAGGAAATCAGCTGTTTTTATTGCACGATAATGCATCGCCTCACAAGACGAACGAATTTTTAATGAAAAAAGGGATTTCTCTCATCGACCATCCTACGTATTCGCCTGATCTATCACCATGTGATTATTTTTTACTTCCAAAACTGAAAACCAAGATGAAGGGAGCATTTTATGACGATATCCCAGCCAATCAAGCAGCCGTAACCGAGGTACTGAAGAACATTTCTATAAATGACATAAAAAAAACTATGCATGCCCTGGTTGATCGTTCCAAACGTTGTTTTGAGTCAAATGGAACCTGTTTTGAATAAATAATAACTTTCAAAGATAATATAATGTGTATTTTATTTTATATCCAAAAAGTTCGGTTATTTTTGGGACACACCGTGTATGTACTGAACTTCAACTAAATCGAGAAGTGTAGTCTTCATGTTAATCTACACAAAAGGCCACCTATGTACCGAATTTTAAGTATATTGAGTAATAAATAAACTTTTTTCGAATAGGTCAGTCCTTGGTCAACTTTCCGAAAAGAAGTGTAGTTTTCCTGTTAATCTAAGCAAAAGGCCACCTATGTACCGAATATCAAGTAAATCGGACTATAAATAAGATTTTTTTAATATGTCCGTCCCTGGTCTACTTTCCGGAAAGCAGTGTAGTTTTCCTATGAATCTAAGCAAAAGGCCACCTACACGTATGTGCCGAATTTAAACATAATCGATCATTAAATACAATTCTTTCGAATAGGTCAGTCTCTGGTCCACTTCCCGGAGCTAATTGTAGTCTTCCTGCTAATCTAAAAAAAATGCCACCTATGCGTACAGCTGCAAACGAAACCATTGGATTTCGGAAAGGTCGGAAAAACAGCTGGTACGATGAGGACTGCCGTGTCGCAGTGGAGAGAAAACAGACTGCCTACCTCGCAACCTTGCGATAGACCACAACACGTGCGGGGTGGGATAGATACCGAGAACTGAAGAGGGAAGCAAGGCGCGTCTGCAGAGAAAAAAAGAAAGAGGCAGAGATGCGCGAGTATGAGGAGCTTGAGAAGCTGGCCGACAAGGGTAACTCTCGAAAATTCTATGAAAAGATACGGCGACTTACAGAAGGTTTCAAGACCGGAGCAAACTCTTGTAGGACCCAGGGAGGTGAGCTAGTGACAGATGCCCAGACTATACTCGATTTAAGGAGGGAGCACTTCTCCAGCCTGCTGAATGGCAGTGAACAGGAAACACGCGGAGATGGTGAACCGGAAACTCCAATTGATGACGATGGAAAAGTTGTTCCGTTACCCGACTATGAAGAAGTGCGAATAGCAATCGTCCGCTTAAAAAACAACAAAGCCGCAGGGGCCGATGGATTACCGGCCGAGCTATTATATATTATAAAGGGTGGTTAAATTGTAAGGGCCGATGTTGAATGTGAACCACACCTAAACGCCAAGTTTTTTTCCGAATTTAATTTGACATTTCTCTATTTCAGACTTACTCAATTTGAACCATTGAGAGATACACAATCCAACAACGTGTTAAAGTTATCCAGACTTATTATGAAAATTTTCGAAGAAAATCACCTTCAGTGATGAGGCACATTTTCACCTCAGTGGATTCGTCAATAAACAGAATTGCCGCATTTGGGCGAATGAGAATGCAAGAGTGATTGTCGAAAAACCAATGCACCCACAAAGAGTGACTGTTTGGTGCGGTTTATGGGCTGGCGGCATCATCGGGCCGTATTTTTTCCAAAATGAGGTCAGGTCCGGTCAGGCAGTTACTGTGAATGGTGTTCGCTATCGTGAGATGATAACGAATTTTTTATGGCCACAATTGGAAGATATGGATGTGGACTCCATCGTATGGAGGTGTGCCGCCGAGGTCGCGGCGCTCATTTGGCCGATATTTTGTTACATACATAATTGAGTAATACCAATATATCATAATAAAATAAAATTTCAATAATTTCCTAAATAGATTGTGTTTTATTCAAAATCAACATCGGCCCTTGAAAATTTAACCACCCTTTACTATACGGCGGCGAACAACTGATCAGGTGAATGCATCAGCTTCTTTGCAAAATATGGTCGGATGAAAGCATGCCCGACGATTGGAATTTAAGTGTGCTCTGCCCGATCCACAAAAAGGCGATCCCACAGTCTGCGCCAATTACCGTGGAATAAGCCTTCTTATGGTAATATCGCATATAAGGTCCTATCAAGCGTATTGTGTGAAAGACTAAAGCCCACCGTCAACAAACTGATTTAGACCTGATAAGTCAACCATTAACCAAATATTCACCATGCGCCAAATCTTGGAAAAGACCCGTGAAAAGAGAATCGACACCCACCACCTTTTCGGCAATTTTAAAGCCGCTTTCGACAGCACGATTAGGAGCTGCCTTTACGCCGCTATGTCTGAATTTGGAATCCCCGCAAAACTTATATGGCTAAGTAAACTGACGTTAAGCAACACTAAAAGCTCCGTCAGGATCGGGAAGGACCTCTCCGAGCCGTTCGATACCAAACGAGGTTTCAGACAGGGTGATTCCTTATCGTGTGACCTTTTTAATTTAATGCTGGAGAAAATAAATAGCTAAATAGGGAAGGTGCAATCCTCTATAAGAGTGTACAGCTGCTGGCGTACGCCGACGATATCGACATTTTTGGCCTCAACAACCGCGCCGTGAGTTCTGCTTTCTCCAGACTTGTTAAAGAAGCGAAACGAATGGGTCTGGTAGTGAATGAGGGCAAGACGAAATATCTCCTGTCATCAAACAAACAGTCATCGCATTCGCGACTCGGCTCCCACGTCACTGTTGACAGTCATAACTTCGAGGTCGTAGATAATTTCGTTTATCTAGGAACCAGCATTAATACCAACAAAAATGTCAGCCTTGAAATCCAACGCGGAATCACTCTTGCCAACAGGTGCTACTTGGGTTGAGAAGGCAATTGAAAAGTAAAGTCCTCTCTCGACGAACGAAAACCAAGCTCTACAGGTCGCTCATTATACCGATCCTACTATATGGCGCAGAAGCGTGGACGATGTCAACATCTGATGAGTCGGCTCTAGGAGTCTTCGAGAGAAAAGTTCTGCGAACGATTTATGGTCCTTTGCACATTAACAACGGCGAATACCGCAGACGATGGAACGATGAGCTGTACGAGCTATACGATGATATTGACATAGTTCAGCGAATGAAGAGACAGCGGCTACGCTGGATAGGCCATGTCGTCCGAATGGATGAAAACACTCCAGCTTTGAAAGTATTTGATGCAGTACCCGCTGGTGGAAGCAGAGGAAGAGGAAGACCTCCACTCCGTTGGAAAGATCAAGTGGAGAGTGACCTCGGTGCTCTTGGCATTTCCAACTGGCGCCAAACAGCGAAAAGAAGAGACGAATGGCGCGCTGTAATTGATTCGGCTATAATCGCGTAAGCGGTGCTAACGCCAATAAAGAAGAAGAAGATGTACGGGATCGAGTAAATCGAGCAATAAATACAAGTTTTTTCGAATAGGACAGTCCTGGGTCCAATTCCCGGAGGTAAGAAGAGTCTTCCTGCTCATATAAGCAGAGAGTCACCTCTGCACCGAATTTCAAGTAAATTGAGCAATAAATAAACTTTTTTTTTCGAAAAGTTCAATACCTAGTCCACTTCCCGAAGAGAATTGCAGTCTTTCTGTTAATCTAAGAAAAACGCCACCTATATAGGTACTCTACTCCAAGTAAATCGAGAAGTGTGGTCTTCATGTTAACCTAAGCGAAAGGCAACCTATGATCCGATTCTCTAGTAAATAGAGCTATAAATAAGATTTTTTTTATATGACTTTCCCTGGTCTGCTTTCCAGAAAAAAGTATAGTCTTCCTGTTAATTTAAGCAGAACGCCACCTATGTATTGAATTTAAAGTATATTGAGCAATAAATAAACGTTTTTCGAATAAGTCCCTGGTCCACTTCCCTAAGAGAATAGAAGTCTTCCTGTTTATCTAATGAAATAAAATAAAATAGATTTTTTTTAATATGACTAGGGACTGTCATACTACTAGTCTTCATGCTCATTTAAGAAAAAAGCCGCCTTTGTACACAATTTCAACTAAATCGGACCAAAAACTAGGTTTTCTTGATAGGCCAGTCCCTGGTCCACCTCCCGGTGAGATTTGTAGCCTTTCTGATAATCTAAGAAAAATGCCACCTTTGCAATAAAGTTCAAGTAAATCGAGAAGTGTAGTCTTCATATTAATCTAAGCAAAAGGCAACCTATGATCCACCTCCCGTAGAGATTTGTAGCTTTTCTGATAATCTAAGAAAAATGCCACCTTTGCAATGAACTTCAAGTAAATCGAGAAGTGTAGTCTTCATATTAATCTAAGCAAAAGGCAACCTATGATCATAATCTCAAGTAAACCGAGTTATAAATAAAATTTTTTGTATACGTCTGTCCCTGGTCTACTTTCCGGAAAGAAGTCTAGTTTTCCTGTTAATATAAGCAAAAGGCCACCTATGTACCGAATTTCAAGTAAATTGAGCAATAAATAAACTTCTTTCGAATTGGTCAGTCCCTAGTCAAATTCCCGGAGGGATTTGTAGTCTTCCTTTTAATCTAAGAAAAATGCCACCTTTGTATTGAACTTCAAGTAAATCGAGAAGTGCAGTCTTCTTGTTAATCTAAGCAAAAGTCAACTCATGTACCGAACTTCAAGTAAATCGAACTATAAATAAGATTTTGTTTAAATGCCAGCCCCTGGTCTACTTTCCGGAAAGAAGTCTAGTTTTCCTGTTAATATAAGCAAAAGGCCACCTATGTACCGAATTTCAAGTAAATTGAGCAATAAATAAACTTTTTTCGAATAGGTCACTCCCTGGTACACTTCGCGGAGAGAAATGCAGTCTTCCTGTTATTCTAAGAAAAATACCACTTATTCGTATGTAGCGAATTTCAAATAAATCGAGCAATAAATAAACTTCTGGTCCACTTCCCGGAGCGAATTTTAGTATTCCTGTTAATCTAAGAATAAAGCCACCTACCGAGCAATAAATACAATTTTTTCGAGTAGGTCAGTCCCTGGTTCAATTCCCGGAGAGAAAAAGGGTGTTCCCGCTCATCTAAGGAAAAAGCCACTTATGTACCGAATTTCAAGCAAATCGAACCATAAACTAGTTTTTTTTTAATAGTCTTCATGCTCATCTAAGAAAAAATACACCTTTGTACACATGTTCAAGTAAATCGGACCATAAACGAGATTTTATTAATAGGTTAGTACCTGGTCCAATTCACGGAGAGAAGTATAGTATTCCTGTCAATCTGAGCAAAAGGCCACCTAAGTACCGAATTTTAAGTAAATCGAGCAATAAATAAACTTTTTTCGAGTAGGTCAGTCCCTGGTCCACTTCCCGAAAAGTTGTAGTCTGCCTGATATTCTGAGCAAAATGCAGGCTATATACCGAATTTCAAGTAAATTTAACTATAAATATGATTCCTTGGACTGCCTTCCAGAGGGAACTGGAGTTTTTCTGCTTATCTAAGTAAAAGGCCACCTATGTATCGAATTTCAAGTAAATTGGCCAATAAATAAAATTTTTTTTCGAATAGGTCAATCCCTGGTCCACTTTCCAGAGCGAATTGTAGTCTTCCTGTCAATATGAGCAAAAGACCACGCAATTACCGAATTTCAAATAAATCGAGCAAAAAAAAACTTTTTTCGAATAGGTCAGTCCCTGGTCCACTTCCCGAAAAGTTGTAGTCTGCCTGATATTCTGAGCAAAATGCAGTCTATATACCGACATTCAAGTAAATCGAGGAATAAATCAACTTTTTTCGAAAAGGTCAGACCCTGGTCCACTTCCCGGAAAGTTGTAGTCTTCCTGTTATTCTGAGCAAAACACAGTCTATATACCGAATTTCAAGTAAATCGAATCATAACTAAGATTCCTTGGTCTGCCTTCCAGAGGGAACTGGAGTTTTTCTGCTTATCTAAGGAAACGGCCACCTACGTGTATGTATCAAATTTCTAGTAAATTGGACTATAAATAAGATTTCCCTTAATAGGGCAGGCCCAAGTCTACTTTCCGGAAAAATGTGTAGTCTTCCTGTAAATTTTAGAAAAATGCCACCTATGCACCGAACTTCAAGTAAATTAACCAATAAATAAACTTTTTTCGAATAGGTCAGTCCCTAGTCCAATTCCCGGAGAAAATTGCAGTCTTCCTGTTAGTCTAAGCAAAATTCCACCAACGCACCGAATTTAAACTAAATCGATCATTAAATACAATTTTTTCGAATAGGTCAGTCTCTGGTCCATTTCCCGGAGCGAATTGCAGTCTTCCTGTCAATCTGAGCAAAAGGCCACGTATGTAACGAATTTCAAGTAAATCGGACTATAAATAAGATTTCTCTTAATAGGGCCTTGGTCTACTTTCCGGAAAGATGTGTAGTTTTCTGTAAATCTAATAAAAATGCCACCTATGCACCGAACTTCAAGTAAATTAACCAATAAATAAGTTTTTTTTCGAAAAGGTCAGGCCCTGGTCCACTTCCCGGAGAGCTGTAGTCTTCCTGTTATTTTGAACAAAATGCAGTCTATATACCGAATTTCAAGTAAATCGAACCATAGATAAAATTCCTTGGTCTGCAGAGGGAACTGGAGTTTTTCTACTTATCTAAGTAAAAAGCCACGAATGTATCGAAATTCAAGTAAATCGAACTATTAATAAGATTTTTCTTAATAGGTCAGGCCCTGGTCTACTTCCCGAAAAGAAGTGTAGTCTTACTGTAAATCTAAGAAAAATACCACCTATGTACCGAATTTCAAGTAAATTGAGCAGAGAGAATTGTAGAATTCCGGTTAACCTAAGAAAAATGCTACCTATTTACCGAGCAATAAATCCAAGGTTTCCGAGTAGATGAAGAGAAGAAAAGTCTTCATGCTCATCTAAGCAAACAGCCACGTATGTACTGACCTTCAAGTAAATCGAGAAGTGTAGTCTTCCTGTTAAATCGAACTATAAATAAAATTTTTTTTAATATGTAAGTCCCTGGTCTACTTTCCGGAAAGAAGTGTAGTATTCCTGTTAAGCTAAGCAAAATTCCACCAACGTACCGAATTTAAACTAAATCGATCATTAAATACAATTTTTCGAATAGGTCAGTCTCTGGTTCATTTCACGCAGCGAATTGTAGCCTTCCTGTTTATCTAAGCAAAATGCCACATTCTCTTATGTAGTGAACTTCAAATAAGTCGAGCAATAAATAAACTTCTTTCGAATAGATCAGTCTCTGGTCCACTTCCCGGAGCGAATTTTAGTATTATTGTTAATCTAAGAATAAAGCCACCTACCGAGCAATAAACACAATTTTTTCGAGTAGGTCAGTCCCTGGACCAATTCCCGGAGAGAAAAAGAGTGTTCCCGCTCATGTAAGGAAAAAGCCACTTATGTACCGAGTTTCAAGCAAATCGAACCATAAACTAGTTTATTTTAATAGGTCAGTCCCTGGTCTGCCTTCCAGAACGAAGCGTAGTCTTCATGCTCATCTAAGAAAAAATACACCTTTGTACACATTTTCAAGTAAATCGGACCATAAACGAGATTTTATTAATAGATTAGTACCTGGTCTGCTTTCCAGAGAGAAGTATGGTCTTCCTGTTAATCTGAGCAAAAGGCCACCTAAGTACCGAATTTTAAGTAAATCGGGAAATAAAAAAACTTTTTTCGAGTAGGTCAGTCCCTAGTCCACTTCCCGAAGATAAGAAGAGTCATCCTGTTAATCTAGGCAAAAGGCAGCCTTTGTACCGAATTTCAAGTAATTCAGACTATAAATTAGATTTTTCTTTTCTAAGAAAAATACCACCTATGTACCGAATTTCAAGTAAATCAACAAATAAATAATTTTTTTTTTCGAATAGGTCAGTCCCTGGTCCAATTCTCGGAGAAAATTGCAGTCTTCCTGTTAGTCTAAGCAAAATGCCACCAACGCACCGAATTTAAACTAAATCAATCATTAAATACAATTTTTTCGAATAGGTCAGTCTCTGGTTCATTTCCCGGAGCAAACTGTGGCACTTTGCAGTGGCATATAAGTTTAGTAAAACAATGTTTATTTTTTATAAGTTAAATAAAACAATGTTTATTTTTTATAAGTTAAATAATACAATATTTATTTTTTGATATTATTATATTTAATTATTAAGAAGTATTAGAAGTAATACTAATGAGTGGTACTTAACGACTAAACTCGTTGTCAACTTGTAGAGTTATTATAAGCAAGAAGTTAATGCATTGCACATGTTACTGCAACGTGAGTAGCAGTTGAGTTGCAGACATAGCGTCAGCAAATTCGTCCGAACTGTCTGTTGAACTAATTATGCTAGTAGAGGTGTGCGTGGGAAAGCGCTAGGCGCAGCGAAAAATATTTATTTCGCTTGAAATTTTTGGGTCGTTAACTCCTCCCCCTTTAAATAGCTCAGTGTCCTCACTGAGGTCAAGGGCATCAGGTTGATGTTTGAAGTATTTGATATTCCCTCCTGCTTCCTGGATGTTTCATCTGAAATCTTTTCATTCTTGTCGATAACTGTTGTTACCGGAAATGTCTTAGTTCGTCTTTGGAAAATGATTTTAAATGCCATTATAATTAAAGGTAACATTACGAGTCCAGATAGACTGGAAACACTAAGCTGGTATTTAGCTTCCAAAGCCTTTATTTCTTTAGTGTTCACACTGTGTAATTCCTTTAGCATTTTTAGTGAGAGAATTTCTTCAAAATTAAGGGATATGTTCCCTCGCAGTATTATGGCAGGTAAAGGCTTAGCCCTAGAAATTTGTCTACTTTCGTAAGTTCGTTCGTTGGCTTTAATTGTGGCATTATGAAATTCTATCAGAAATGTTCCCTCCAGATTAACTAGCGTTTCTTCTGTTTCTATAGTCCCATTATAGGCATTCAGTAGGAGTATGCCAGGGTAAATTTCTTCTGTTCGTGGTACATATATGTTGTGCGTTTGTCATTGTGCAAGCGGAAGATTGTTCATGAAGTAATTTTGGCAAACATGCGCTGTTTGAAATATTTTTAAAGTTTCCTTCTTTACAAGTTGACACGTCGTTGAGCGTTTTTCATGTATTTATAATTTCTAATACAGAATTCTTACATACTATTACGTTATTATTTGGAATCTTAATTATGGAATCGTTCTTTCTTACTGCTTTTACTATTAATTTTTTACAATTTTCTTCATTTGTTTTAGGCAAGCTAATAATATAAATCAAAGTTAATCCATTTGATGCTATTTTAATATCTCCATACTCAATGGCTTCTAAAAGATTTACATAGATAATTTTTTGTTCGTCAAAAAATTCTCTAGTTATTCTTAATTCTAAATCTGACAATATGAATGAATTGATAACTCCGGCTTTCGACCATCGAATTGCATAATCTACATTTATTATTTCTTCTTTTATTATTTTAAGTTTTCTTTCTAATGATTTTGATAATTCATTCCTAATTTCATCATTGGATTTAATAATATTTGTAATTTCATTAGTTCTATTTATTAATTCATTGATTCTTTCTTTAACTAATCTACTAATAACTACTTGTTGGTTGTTGTTTCCTAGAACATCATTAATTTTGTCGGAAATAATTTGGAAATCATCGTGATCGGGTGATCCAGCAACCCATTTCCATATGGTTCCGATTTCGTTAATAGCTCTTTTGGTTCGGGTAGGTTTTAGTCTTCGTATGACGGCTTCAATATGTTGGATTTCGTGAATTAGGTAAGGGTAACTTTCGTCTCTTTCTGTAATGTCTTCTATTAGGGTCCTTTTCATTTCGTTAAGTATCGGTTCGTATTGTTCTAAGTTTATTACATGAATTATCCTGAATGTCGATGTTTGTAGTTTAGCTGTCCCAGTTTCTACTGTCCCTATTTGTGCGTTAGTGTAGTCAAGAATCTGAATCTCTCCATAGCAAAGAGTAGTAAAATATCTGAAAAATGGTTAAGACTTTAAGTGACTTTTATGAATTATTTTTCCGGACTTAGTTAGAACTGTGTTTCCCTGGTCTTTTTTAATAATTCCTTCTTGGTAGCGAGGGGAGAGCTTGTTTCCAAGCCGCTTTTTTATTCTGGCATAAATGATTTGTCCTTCCTGAAATTCTTTAAATAGCTTCCTGTTTTGGTTATGAAATTCTAAATCCTTCTCTTGTTTATCTATTAGATTTTTTTCAACTTCCTGTCGTTCGTGTTCCAATTGGGTCGGTTCGGTTGTTACTGTCCTACTAAAAATTACTTCTACAGGTTTCCTATTTATTGTCGAGTGTATGGAATAATTGTATTTGAAAATGGATCTATTCAGCAGATCGTCAAATGAGTCGTGTATCTTGTCTGCCTTGACGCAGCGAATAATTTCTGATAAAGTCGAATGAAAACGTTCTATCTGTCCGTTCACCGTACTCATGTAAGGCGGAGCTCTAAATATTTCTATATTATATTGATTCTGTAGCATGTGGATTATTGGAGCAGAATTGAGAGACTTTTCATTATCTTAATGATTCTTTAATGTCCTGGGTAGCCCTAGAATTTACTATTCGTGCCATTGCGTATTTGGAAAATTTATCTATTGCAGTTAGTATTACCTTTTTGCTTGTATGATACAGGTCAATGTGGACAATATGACCTGGGTACATAGGAATCGGAGTGGCTTGAAGGATAGTATTTTCCGGATGTTTTTCGTATTTGTTTAATTTGCATACCTTGAATTGTTTTACTATTTTGTTTATTTTTGCACTCATCCGTGGAAAGTAGAATTTTTCCAACAACTGAATCTTATTTTCTTTTGCGTTTCTATGGGCGCGACTATGCTCTTCAAGGATTTCATTTGCTTGATCTATCTCATTAAAAAAATCTGTGACTGTTTTACGGGAATATTTTATTTTAAATTGTGAAAAGTGAATGGGATATAGTTCTTGAATTTTTCCAAGGATGCTGTCCTCTGTTTTTATGACGTTTTTTACCGAGGGATTTAGACATTTTTTTAGAGTGCTTATTAGTTTGTCGTTGTCATACACGTTTTCTGTTATCGTGTGTCGGTGATATGTGGGAAAAATTATGTTGAAATTGTAAGAGGCGTGCTCTCCTTTTGCAAGGATTATTTGGTTTTTGAAGGAATTTATCGGAGTGTCTGTAAATGGTATCAAATTTTGAGAAGAACTCTTATCGCTGTGTTGTGTGGCAGTCATGGAGTTAACCTGAATATCCTGTGCTGGTCTTGATAGTGCGTCTGCGACTACATTGGAACTTCCTGGCTTATACTTAATTTCATAATTGTATTCCTCCAATATTGCCTTCCACCTTTTGAGTTTACTATTAGTATTTTTATTACTAAATGCGTAAGTTAACAGCTGGTGGTCAGTGTAGATTTTTATAGAAGCTGATCCGTAAAGGTAGTTTCTTAATGATTTGAGAGCCCATATTATAGCGAGCATCTCCTTCTCGTTAGTGGCATAGTGCTCTTCGGTTTTACTCAAGGTTCTTGATATGAATATTATTGGTTTTTTATCATGTTCTAAAGCAGCGCCTAAGGCATAACTGGATGCGTCAGTGGTCAAATGGAAATTCTTTTTGTAATCTGGGTACTGTAGCATGACTTCGGTGGATGTAAGTGTTTTTTTTATTTTATCAATTGCTTCGATGGCTTCAGGGTTCAGTGTAATCGGAATTTTAGCTGAAAGGTTTTTGGACATTCGTCCCTCTTCCCCTCTCAAAAGAGCGGTGAGTGGTTTCGCCAGCTTCGCATAATCCCTAATGAACCGTCTATAAAAGCCCGACATTCCGAGGAATGGTCTTAGGTCTTTTAAAGTTTTTGGGAGAGGAAAATTTTTTATTACTTCTACCTTTTTGGGATTAGTTTTTATCCCTTCTGAGGATACGATGAATCCTAAATATTCAACCTCATTTTTGAGGAACTCACACTTATCAATTTGAACCTTCATGTTCGCTTTTTCTAATGTTCCCAAAACATTTTCTATGTTTTTTAAATGTGTTTCCTCATCCTCACCAAAAATTATAATGTCGTCTATGTAAACATAGCAACATATTCCAATGTGTTCCCTTAGAATGTTGTCTAAGATTCTCTGGAAAATTGCCGGAGCATTTTTAAGCCCGAACGGCAGTCGAGTGAACTTTGCATTATTAATCGAAAATGCAGTTTTTGGCATGTCATTTTCATTAAGTGGAATTTGATGAAATCCACTTTTAAGGTCTATGACCGTGAAGAATTTTTGGTTTTTCCTTTGTGCTAGGACTTCATTTATTTCCGGGATCGGGTATCGATCGGGGATGGTTACTGAATTAATTTTTCTATAGTCTATGACCATACGATATTTTTTCTCGTTCGAAGCATCAAGTTTTTTTGGTACAATCCACACCGGTGAATTATACGGCGATTCTGATTGTCTAATGATTCCTTGATTTAATAATTCCTTTCCTTGTTTTTCTACCTCGTCTTTCATTGCTATAGGATATGGATAGTATCTTGAGTAGATGGGTGTGTCAGTTGATGTCCTTATGTCCGCTTTTATTGTAGTAGTGTACGTGAGTTTTTCATTGGGTTCCATGAATAAATTTGTATATTTTGCGCATAGTGTGCGAAGTTTTTCTGCCTGAGAGTCTGATAAGTGGTTAGTACGGATTTCGAGTGCGTTGACAGATTGGGAAATCTGCTGTAGAATTTTGACTTTAATAGATTTTTTTATTAACATAAAATTGTTTGCGGTGTGAATAACTGCGTCTAATAATTTCAAACTATCATTGCCGAGTATGCCATTAAAAGATTTCAACTGTGGCAAAAGAAAAAATTTAAGATCTATTTTAGTTCCAAAAAGCTTAAGGTTTGTATGGTGTGTTATAGGAATTTTACCTCCAACTGAGTCTGCGTAAAAGTGGTTTTCGTTAGGAATTGGGTTTTTACTAGGGAAGGTTGAATATAATTTTTATTCGAACCTGTATCTATTAAGAATCTTAAAATCTTACCCTCACTTGTTTTACATTGAAAGTAAGGAAGTGAGGATTGCGTTAGCTTAAAAAATGAATGTCGGAATAAGCTGTTTCGTTGTTTTCTTCTTTCTCTGCATTAGAGTATTCTTGGATATATTCTTCCAGAATTTGTAACTCTTGATCCTGGGTGTTCATTTCCAAATAGTCTTCATCGTTAAGTTGATGTTCTTTATCATTGTTTACGCTATCAATTTGATTTATTCTTTGCAATTTGGGTGTTGGATGATGAAACTGACTTGAAATCGGAGCCTGTCTTCTTATTGGTAGTCTCATGTTTTGCGGTCTATTTGCGTAGTTAATTGCTCTGGTATGTAAGGATCCGTCAACATCCATTGGAGTTGGTTTCTTTGGTTGCAAAGGTCTGGGTGGTGGCGCAGAGTACTGTTGTTGGGCTGGAATGTTATTTTGTTGCCTAAAGAATTGTTGTTGTATTGGAATGTTATTTTGTGGTCTAAAGTAATGTTGTTGATATTGTTGCTGTGATGGTATAAAATTATTTTGTCTTTGGAATGGTGAGTTAAATTGTGGATGACCAAAGCTATTGCTACCTGAAATTTGTTGTCTTTGGTGGTTTCGATGAAGTAACTGAGGATGGAATGGTGTCTGGTGGGTGTTATTTTGTGGATTTCTTCTTGGCAGAGTTGGTTCTCCATTTTAATGCATAAATGGAGTGCTTCTGGTAAGTCATTTGGCTCGCGCATGCCTAAAAGTTTGGACAAATCACCTTTTAAACCTCCTATAAACGTATCTAGAGCTTTGTTTCGATACGTTTTGGTCAAAAGTTGGAGAGCTTCTATTCCAATGTTCATGCAGCCTATATGGTTTAGTATGAGAGTCAAATGTGAATAAACTTCTTGGTAGAATTGGTGAACTGATTTGTTTCCTTGGGTTAATATGGACATTTGGTATTCCAAAGTGCTTAAATCGCGTTTGTCCGCGTAATGTGTGATGAGGCATTCTGATATGGCCTCCCAATTTAATGGTGTAGTATAGGATTCTAGAGATGTATCCGCATTTCCTATTATTTTGTTGCGTACAACGTTAAGAATAGCAAAATATTTTTTGCATCGTATAAGACCATGATGCGATCGACACTCTTTCTCCAGGAGGCAAATTCTCTCGGGTCTCCTGAAAATTCCCTAAGACACCTAACAACGTCCGGGACTTTGTCCAAGTCTGTAAGGTTTTGTCTGTGAGCATCGTCTATTCCCTGATCTGAAAATGTCCTTGAAGTCGGATGCACTAATCTAGGAACTATTGTCGCACATTCTGAAATGCAGATCCTGCGTACGGCTTGACTGATTGCTATTTCAATTTCTGGGGTTATTGCTGGTGGATTGGGGTTTGGGTTAGGAGGCTGGTTATTGTTAATAACCGGAGGTCGTATTAAATTATTGGTATTCATGATGTTCTAATGATGTTCTAAAAATATTCTAATTATAAAAATTGTATCTTATTTGTATCAAATAATTATTTTTTATTTTTTTATTTTTTTAGTATTTTCAGAATTTTGATTCTTATTTTCTAATTATTACCATATAGTTGTTAGTTTTTAAGCTATAATTATTTTGCTTTGTAAACAGTACACTTACAATAATAATAAAAACTCCATTTTCTGCTGCTTCTGTAATGTTGTTGAAGTGTTGAATAGATTGATGTACCTATAGATGGCGTTGTCGTTTTAGTTTTTCCCGTTTTCCTTACGTTAAAGTATCTCGCTGTTATTTCTAATTTATAGAGTTTGTTGTTGCTTTTTAACTTATTTTTATTTCGTTGTTGCTTTATAGAGTTTGTTGTTGCTTTTTAACTTATTTTTATTTCGTTGTTGCTTTATAGAGTTTGTTGTTGCTTTTTAACTTATTTTTATTTCTGGGTTTTCATTTAAATGGAACTGTTTCAGACCATATATTTTTTGGAAATAGTGAAAAAATTACAACAATAGTTTTGGACGGTAGAAGTTATAGCTGCTATTTCGGAAACCACCACGTTTCCTCATCAGACTTCTTTTTCCAGACACCTTTTGTTCGAATGGAATTCGAACTTGGGATGCCCACAGCACGAGCCAATGGTTATCCCATTAAGCTACATGTGTCCCGCTTTCACATATTGTTGTTTTTCACTTTTTTCCTTTTACCTACATATCCACGATCAAGTGCTCAGATATTCTGTAGCTGTAAACTTGACGCGATGTAGTTGTTTTTGCGAAGAATTTACCAACAAATATTTTAAAGCAACGCCTTTTTTATTATTGGAAAATTTCATTCGCACGGCAAGGCTCTTCCGTAATTCCTAGATGCTTTTTCAGGTCATTATTGTGTTGAATTGTTTTTGGGTTTTCATTTAAATGGAACTGTTTCAGACCATATATTTTTTGGAAATAGTGAAAAAATTACAACAATAGTTTTGGACGGTAGAAGTTATAGCTGCTATTTCGGAAACCACCACGTTTCCTCATCAGACTTCTTTTTCCAGACACCTTTTGTTCGAATGGAATTCGAACTTGGGATGCCCACAGCACGAGCCAATGGTTATCCCATTAAGCTACATGTGTCCCGCTTTCACATATTGTTGTTTTTCACTTTTTTCCTTTTACCTACATATCCACGATCAAGTGCTCTTATTTTTATTTCGTTGTTGCTTTATAGAGTTTGTTGTTGCTTTTTAACTTATTTTTATTTCGTTGTTGCTTTATAGAGTTTGTTGTTGCTTTTTAACTTATTTTTATTTCGTTGTTGCTTTATAGAGTTTATTGTTGCTTTTTAACTTATTTTTATTTCGTTGTTGCTTTATAGAGTTTATTGTTGCTTTTTAACTTATTTTTATTTCGTTGTTGCTTTATAGAGTTTATTGTTGCTTTTTAACTTATTTTTATTTCGTTGTTGCTTTATAGAGTTCGTTGTTGCTTTTTAACTTATTTTTATTTCGTTGTTGCTTTAAAGAGTTTGTTGTTGCTTTTTAATTTGTTTTTAGAGTATTTCACTTAAATTATTTCATTATTGATTTTTATTTTGAATTTTTTTATTTTCTTAAGTTAATGCCGGTAGGGATCGACGCTTCTTCCTCTTTTATCCTTAGCGGTGACTCGAGGAGCCTTCGATACTGCGGAAAAAATACTTCCCGATCCGGTTTGTTCTATCAAACGATCGAACACAATAAGACACTTTACGCGTAGTTCAGCACAATCTCTTTCACTGTATCGCGTAAGCCCTTATTTCCGTCGGGCGCCAGTTAAATAAAACAATGTTTATTTTTTATAAGTTAAATAAAACAATGTTTATTTTTTATAAGTTAAATAAAACAATATTTATTTTTTTATATTATTTTATTTAATTATTAAGAAGTTTTAGAAGTAATACTAATGAGTGGTACTTAACGACTAAACTCGTTGTCAACTTGTAGAGTTATTATAAGCAAGAAGTTAATGCATTGCACATGTTACTGCAACGTGAGTAGCAGTTGAGTTGCAGACATAGCGTCAGCAAATTCGTCCGAACTGTCTGTTGAACTAATTATGCTAGTAGAGGTGTGCGTGGGAAAGCGCTAGGCGCAGCGAAAAATATTTATTTCGCTTGAAATTTTTGGGTCGTTAACTTATACATATAATATTTTGAACTATTTGTGTGTGATAAGAAATGTATCTTATGTTTGGCTATAAATGTCACACAGTAAACTGATTTAGGTATAAGTGTATATACGTATGTGTATATGTAAATATTTGTAACTTATGTGTGTTTAGGTTTATAGCATTGCCTTGAGAATGAACTGGTATGTATACACGTATATATATGCATCAAGTTATTATTAGTTCTCAAAATATCAATGCATTGTAGAAATGTATATATGTATTCATGAGCACTAAAACAAAAAAATATGTTTAATGATAATTAAACTTCTTGCGGCCAGCAATAGACGTATGTATTTAACTAATTCTAATTATGGATTTTTTTCTTTTTGTTTCTTGCTAACTTAAATATAATTAATTGAGTGGACTGTATTCAAAAATATGTTCAAATTATTTTACAGTTGATCATCTTGCGGGTGGCTATTATTTTTAGGTGATTCGAAATGAATCCTTTCATTGGGCTCTTTTTTCCGAAAGAATTTTATGTATAACATTAATAAAATAATTATAATTAATATGCATAATATTAAGGATGTTGGTATGACCTGTAACATGATGGAAGTCAAATAATCTTAATTTCAATCGCTGCTTTTTAAATTAATCTAAATTGTGTTGTAAATTGCTGAGTTCTTGTTGATGGTCGATTGTTGTGGAGTGGAAATACTTAATATTTTCATCTTCTATGATATCAATGGTTGTTATCCAAGTTGTTTGTGAATCGAAGTATGCTTCAGATGACGTAATTGATGAAGATGTTAGAAATCCTCCGTTGTATCTCAAACTGCACCCCGGATTCAAAGAAAGAATGCCTTGAGGTGCTAAATTTATCCATTCGCAGCTGATTGTCCGTAGCTCACGATGACTCTCACTGTTTGGTTTAGCATAAAAATCCATGCATTTGGCTTATTCAATTCAACCCAAAACTCGTCGCTTTGAATTTGTTGAAGCTTACAATTGGCTTACAATTTATTTAGTTGCGCTCGATTGAGTAAGAAGTATGCATCAAATTCGAAATTGAAAATTATAAACTCTGATTTAAGCTTAGCTACTAGAGGCGGCTTAGTATAAACTGTAGGTCCCTCCATTTGTTGGAAAAACATCAAGACGCAAAACCACAAATTGGAGGAGGAGCTCGGCCGAAAATCGCTTCAGCGGTTACAAAGCGCCAATTATATTATACTAGAGTCATATTTCTTTTACTTAGTGGTACGGCGATTCGTCTGAAGACTTCTGACATTTGGGATTGTAATAAAGGTATTTCTGTGTTAATTACTAACTTGTTTTCTACAATATATCCTTTTGCAGTCATAGTCTTAAATACTTCTTTTAATTCATTATCTCCTTCGCCAGGTAATTTCAAATTCGATGGAAGTTTGAGCTTTAACTTTTGAATTTCTTTAACAAGTTGAGAAGGTTTAATTAGGGATGGATCATCAATCAGCATATTTATTACTGATGTCTGTGTGTTCTCACACTCATTTAAAATTAATTGTAACTGCATTGTGATTAACTGAAATGACGTGGAGAATCTAAAAATGTCAATCGCTTTCACCATTATTTTATTATCAATTTTCATAAATTGACTGTTGACATCTGTTGTAGTTTTTCTGAGGACGTTGGGTGTACCGTCGATGAATGATGTTTGTTTTTTAATCATGCCTTCAATGTCATTTTAGTTTTCAAATAAGTTTTTCATGTCCAACTCCATTATTTCTCTATCATCGCTATCCATTAGTCCGAAGAGTAAGTGATAAAGTGAGCCTATGATTTCTAACGGCGCTCTTTTGACCCTTTTTGTGTGCACAAGAAGGTGGTTACTTGATTTTAGTAGTTCATATTTACTATTCAAATTTTTTGCTATTATCTCCCATTGTTCGGTGAAGTAAATAATTTTTGGACGTAACTCCTTTATTTATTTTAAGTAAATTGGTATACTTTCAATTTCTTTGAAATAAGGTTCCAGATTATAGTATATTATTAAGTTCCAACGAGACGCTACAACATCTACTTTTCCATAAGGGTCCAAGTACACAGTTGTACTATTTGAAATGGCGGTTTGCGTGATGTAATTTGCACTAGCTGATCCTTCTCCTTTAATATTACTCACTTTTGCTATAATGACCATAAATAGTAGTAACATTGCAACTACTGACTGAGTAGGTCTATTTAAATTATAATTGCAATATTTTATGAAAGTTTAGTTAGCTCTAACTTCTTCATTTTGAGTATTCTTTTCGACATCTTGAATACAATGTAATGGGCACAATTTGTGTATTGATCTTTTTATAGTTTCATCACTTGGTTTTATTGTAGCTACGCGAGCTTTATCAACCGTACCTTTGTGTACTTGTTTTACTTCGCCCAAAGGCCATCTTGAAGGCGCTGTGTTTTCATTTTTTTTTTATCACAATTTGACCTTCTTTTATATTCACATGATCGGCTTTCCATTTTTTCCGCTTTTGTAATGTAACAAGATATTCATCTTTTCATTTTTTCCAGAAGTCTCTCTTTAACTTTTGAATCATTTTCCAGCGGTCTAAAGCCCCGATCATTTCCACATTTCGTGTAACTTCTGGGATATCTAATAGTGGTCTGCCAATAAGAAAATGTCCAAGCGTGAGAACATTGTTATACTCTATTTCCGATCCTAGTGTACCATATACAAAAGTGGTGAATTCAGTACTGCTTCTATTTGGCATAACAATGTGGACATTTCTTCCAAAGTCAATTTGGTTTCACCAATGACTCTTCTTAGGTGGTGTTTTACTGATTTTACACCTGTTTCCCAAATACCTCCGAAATAAGGACTTGCCGGCGGAATAAAATGCCATTTGATCTTTTCGTTTGCTAATATCGGTGCTATAGAGCAATTATTTTTAAAGGCATTTCAACCCACCGCCTACTCGCATAACACCTTCGCCATCGATGAATGGATACAAGTTTGACAACTTATTTATATTTTCTTTTTTGAACAATTTCTGAAATTCATTTTCGAACTCTTTGTGTTGATGTTGCTTGATGATTTCTATTTCTGCTGCTTTTAATTCTTCTGATGTTAAATAACGCGGATAGAATTTAGGTTTATGCAATTTATTTTTAAAACGCAATATATTCGCTACAATTCTAATTAGTCTTTGATAACTGGAATAATTTTCTATAAGAGAGTCTAAAGCATGGTCTTTATTAATTTTACTCACTGCTGTTACCGCGCATATTGTTTTCTTATTGATTGATTGTGGCCACTTGTCTTCTGATTTTGTCAACCAGTCTGGACCATTCCACCATAATTTTTGTATTTGTAATTTATCGGGTGGAATTCCTCACGATGCTACGTCTGCTGGATTATCTTTAGAAACTATAATACATGATTCCATTTTGCACTTGGAATCAAATTATTAATGTCGTTGACACTAGTTCTAATAAATTTGTCTTTACATTGAATGTTTTCCACCCAACATAAAGTAATCGTAGAATCGCTTCATGTGTAGATTTTCGTTCTTTGCTTGATCGTAATTAATATTCGATGGTTTAGTTTTGATAATAGGTGAGCTGCACAAAGCTCTAATTTAGGCAAGGTTTTTCTACTTTTTATTAGATTTACTTTACTTCTCGCTGCTGCTATGGTTATTCGCTCATTACATTTAATGTACACCACTGCTGCGTATGCTTTTTCTGATGCATCTGCAAAACCATGCAGCTCTATATCTTCCATTTGAAAAGTTTGCATCAATCTAGGGATTTGTATATTATGTAGTGCACTTATATTTTTTGTAAATTTAAACCATTCCGTTTTCAACTCATCTGATAATTCTTCATCCCAAGTCAGCTTCTGTGTCCAAAGATTTTGTACAAATAGGTTTAATGCTATGGTTATTGGAGATAGCCACCCAAGTAGATCGAATATAGTGGCTAAATTAGACAATATTTGTCGTTTTGTGATTTTCTGGTTTTCTTTTAATTCAATTTCGAACTTAAATTCATCGTTTTTAGGATCCCATTTAAGTCTTACCGTTTTCACGACTTCATCACTTATTATGTAATTTTCTTCACTACACTGTGGTACATTATCTTTTAGTATTGAAGAATTATTTGTGAGCCACTTTCTTAATTGAAAACCAAACTTCATTAATTGTTGCTCCATGTTTTGTTTTATTTCACAATACTCTTGTACACTGTCTGCTCCGGTCATGAGGTCATCCATATAGAAATCCTCCTCGATAACTTTTTTTTATAAGTTCTTCGTTGCAGTCTTCAGGGATTTTAACTAGGCTTCGAACTGCCAAAAATGATGCTGATGCTGTTCCATAAGTAACAGTATTTAACCTGAACACTGTTAGTGCCTTTTTGCTGTCATTCCGCCACAGTATGTTTTGGTACTGTTGATCTTCCTTGTGTACTCTAATTTGACGGAACATTTTTTCGACGTCTGCTGTCACCACGAATTTCCATAATCTCCATTTTAAAATTATGTTGTGACGGTTAAGTTCGTGAACGCCACTAACGGCGACTACATTAACTGGGCAGCACCGCCCAAGCATACTTGATTTGTCAATACTGTCATTATGACTCTTTCTCTTTTCTTTTGTACTCCTGACGAATAAATACATATTCTTATAAAACTTTAAAATTCCAAATAAAATCGTGATTTATTTAAGCAATCCGAGTATAAAGGACACGAAACGCCTTACTGGTGACCTTGACAAAACAAAAACTGCACGGTAAGAAAATATGAACGACGAAGAGCACCCACCTGTTCCTCTGGGTAACTTAGAGCCAGTTCACGCAGCGATAGCGTTAACAACGCGGGTGGACACTCTCGACCAAGGAAAAGTTAAACTTCCTGATTTCGTCGAAGAACAGACTGACTTATGGTTCTGGTAAGTCGAAGCAGCCTTCGAAGCAGCAGGAATTATCTTCGACAAAAAAACGGTACTTCACCATAATCGGACAACTACCCACACGTGTCATGTACAAGCTAGCAGATTTTCGCATTAATCCACTAGCACGAAACGAAATGTACGAAAGTCTAAAGGCCCGGATTATAAACGAGTATGCCGACAGTACACAAACTAAACTTACAAAATTACTTAGTGATCTCTCGCTCGGCGACCGTAAGCCGTCACAGTTGTTGGCCGAGATGCGTACAAGAGCAGCAGCAACACCAGTAACGGATGAACTCTTGAAGCAGTTGTAGCTACGAAACCTTCCGGAACAAATACGAGCGATATTATCTGCAGACGAGCACATAACCTTAATTAACGCAGCAACAATGGCTGACCGTATTATGGAAGCTAACAGAAGCAGCAATACATATTAACATGCAATACATCAAAACTCACAGCTGACTGCAACCGCACGATCAACCAACGATATCGAAACAAGTAAAATGGAAGAAATCAAACGTCAAGTTGAAGCGCTTAGTCGAAACGTCCGTGAGATGAAACAACCTTATCGTGAAAGCCATCGTCGACAAACACCAACACGATCAAGCGCTCGAAAATTCAGACCACCATGCAAATTTGACCGCAACGCCGCTGATACACATCATGACCAAAAAAACTAGAAATGCCAGCTCCAGCTACGAGAGGCACTTGTCAGCTCGGCAACGGTAACAATAGCCCCCGTATTTTTATCCGAAATCTCACTGACGACCAACTATTTCTTATCGGCTCCGGTGCGGACATCTCAGTAATTCCAGCGAATCCATCCAACTGCAAGTGTAGCCCTTCAGTGATTCAGCCGATTTATGCAGCGAATGAAACACAAATACGAACATACGGGCAGAAAACTATAAAATTAAATTTTGGCCTCCGACGACCGTTTGTGTGGACATTTTGCGTAGCAGACGTAAAAACGCCAATAATTGGGGCGAATTTTTTGACGCACTATGACCACTATGACCTGCGGCCGCGGTAGCCGAGTGGTTAGCATTGCGTCCTGCCATTCGGAAGACTCGGGTTCATATCCCGGTGCCACCAACATCCAAAAGTTATGGAAAATTAATTTAAAATAAAAAATTAAATTAAATTTTCTAATTGCGGTCGCCCCTCGGCAGTGAATGTCCATCCCTTCGAGTGTATTTCGGACATGAAATAAAGCTCCTCGTAAAAAAACCGTCAGCCTTTCGGAGGCGGCTTAGTAAAAACTGTAGGTCCCTCCATTTGTTGGAAAAACATCAAGACGCAAAACCACAAATTGGAGGAGGAGCTCGGCCGAAAATCGCTTCAGCGGTTACAAAGCGCCAATTATATATATATATGACCTGCTAGTAGATTTAAAAAACCGACTACTGATCGATAAAACAACAAAACTCCACGCAAATAGCATAACCCGATTCGAAAGCAACGTAGGCATCAAACTCGTTACTGACTCGCATAAATACTCAAGCTTACTCTCCGTATTCAAAGAGATATTCGCACCATCACGAAATAACCCAATCCCGAAAATCACCACATTTCATCATATTATCATTCACGGTCCACCAGTGCGTGCCAAGCCACGCCGGCTTACGCCCGGAAAATTGAAGTTCGCCAAAGCAGAATTCGAATATCTCATCGCAAGGGGTATTTGCCAGCTATCTAAGAGTCCATGGGAGTCACAACTTCACATGGCTCCAAAAAAAGACAAAACGTGGAGACCTTGTAGAGATTTCAGGGCATTAAGCGCAATAACCGAAAAAGATAGGAATCCGATTCCAAATATTCAAACATTTAATCAAACATTTGCAGACAAAAGCATTTTCTCAACGATCGATTTGGAAAGAGCCTACCACCAAATACCTATGCACCCTGATGACATCGAAAAAACAGCCATAACAACACCTTTGGGCCTATTCGAATTTCGTTACATGACATTTGGTTTATGTAACGCCGGCCAAACATTCCAACGACACATCGATAGCGTCCTTAGAGGACTCGATTTCGTCATATCATACCTTGACGATATCTGCGTAGCGTCGAGCAATGAAACAATTAATGCCGCAAAATGTGTTTTCGGCCAATCTACTGTAAAGTATCTTGGCCATTTGGTCACTCCAAACGGAATATTGCCACTACCAGAAAAAGTTCAAGCAATAAGGACCTACAAGGAACCCACAATCGCAAAGGATCTACGACGTTTCGTCGCAATGATAAATTTTTATCGAAGGTTCATACAAGGAGCCACTCATACTCAAAGTATTCTACAAGCTTTAATACCAGGCAACATCAAAAACGAAAAACGAGTCAATCAGTGGACAGACGAATCACGCGCTGCATTCAACGATTTTAAAACAAAGCTGGCTAACGCAACTCTACTCGCACATCCACAAGTAAACGTGCCACTTACACTATCTGTCGACGCATCGGATAATTGTATCGGGGGCGCTCTACATCATTTTTTCGCTAAAATTGACTGAATCCCAACGTAACTGGAGTACTTATTGGAGAGAGCTTTTCGCTATTTACAAAAACGTTAAATATTTCAGTGATCAACTCGAAGGCAGAACATTCATAATTTACACCGACCACAAACCGATTACATTCGCTGAACAGAAGTCTGATAAAGCAGGCCCAAGACATCTTCGTTATTTAAATTACATCAGCCAATTTACGATCGATATACGGTTTGTAAAAGGAAATGAAAATATAGTTCCCGATTTTCTATCACGACTAAACACAATTAAACATGACGCCATCGACTATGACGTCATTGCATCAAAGCAGCGAGCCGATACAGAACTCAACGACAGCCGGTTCTACGTACCGGAGTTGACCCGGATTTTATCCGGCCAAGGGCTGTCACCCTTTCGGCGACCTAACCCCGTTTAGGTCAACAGGTATAATTAGTTTAAGTGCGCCATCGGAGCAATACCTCGCAGCTGGGTTGCTTCAAATCCTTCTAATCAGGGCTGGTGTAGAAACCAATCCTGGTCCGACGGACTATTTCTGCTGCGTGTGCACCAAAAGACTCCACCACTCCTCCATCTCGGTTAGGTGCAACCAGTGCAATGGTTGGAGTCATCTTAAGGTCTGCTCAGGCCTTAAGACACATAGGGAGTGGACCACACGTTATGTGGCCCCATGTTGCCAGCGCCCAAGTGCGCCCCCAGCCTCCACGGCAGTGCCTTCAGCACACTTACCCACTTTGGGTAACCCGCAGACCTCCACGGTCTCCCGGAGCTCCCCGCAACATGACTCCCACCAACCCTCCCCCCTTCCCCCCACAACCAGCTCCTCATCCTCCTCCCGTGCGAGGGCTACCCAGCAGCTCTTATTCCCCCGCACAGTCTGTTCCGTGTGTCAGGCCTTAGTACGTCGGAATGTGACCTCAGTCAGATGCAATTCTTGCTCCGGCTGGTGTCATTTTCGGACGTGCTGGGGCCTGCGCACCACCCGTGAGTGGAGTGATGCGTACGTTGCCCCTTGCTGTAGGCGTCTGCCCCCGCCTGTTAATACGACAACACCGCCAATCAACACCAACGTGCGGAACCAACCTCAGCGGGTATTACAGCAGCAACACACGTCATCCACGCACCACTCCCTCACCCCCCGTATCACGAACGTTCCCCCGAGACGGACCCGACTCCTTCAATTCAACTGCAACGGACTCCAGGGGAAGATTGACGAGATAGTCGACTACATGAGCCGGGAGCATCTGTCAATTGCTGCGATCCAGGAAACTAAGCTGACCGGCCGCTCGGATCTTCTGAGTCGGGCCGGATACAACATAATCCGCAAGGATCGCGAGCGAGACCACGGAGGGGGTTTGGCGTTCATCCTGCACAACACCGTGCAGTATCGTCTCATCGACGGCGGCATCGACCGCAGGGATACTACCCTAGAATGTCAGGGCATAGCTATCCGGTCAGGCGATGCCGAGCTCGAAATATTTAATATATACATTCCTCCCGTTACAAGTTGCCCAGTTGGATATAGCCTTGATATAGGTGCGCTACTCAGAGGCGAAAACCGTTTGGTTTTGGGCGACTTTAACGCGCACCACGATCTTTGGCATTCTAGCCTGTCAAATGACCGTAGAGGAATGGAGCTGGCGGAACAGATAGACGATTCGACATTCTGCACAATGAACGACAACACCCCCACCAGAGTTGTGGGTAATTGCCAAAGCTCGCCTGACATAACAATTGCGAGTGCTGGTCTGATAAACAGTATAGGTTGGCGACCTGTACTGACACTAGCATCGGACCACTTACCCATACACATCTCGATTGACAGACCTCCCGACTTTGTTTCCGCGGACCACCGGACCTTCGTTAACTTCAAAAAAGCTAATTGGACCGGCTTCACGGAATTCACTGAGAACGCCTTCAGTGCTCTCTCCACTCCAACAGACGTCACCTCTGGTGAACGATCATTCCGCAGGATAGTTGTGACCGCTGCCGCCCGCTTCATCCCGGCAGGCCGAATTGCGGAAATCCGCCCTAACTTCCCGTCCGAAGCGGCGGCTTTAGCAGCAAGGCGCGACATCCTCCGTAACTCCGATCCCGGGAATCCCTTAATCAGAGATTTAAATGCGGAGATTCGGACTGTTGTAAACAATCACAAGCGGAAAAAGTGGGAGGAGCACCTAAGGTCCTGCAATCTCTCCTCTGGGGCAACCAAGCTCTGGGATACAGTCAAGTCGCTGTCTAGCCCGACGAGACGCGATGACCGGGTGGAAATTTCATTCGGTGATCGCGCCTCGTCGGACCCGAAGAGATGCGCGAGCTATTTTAGCCGGCTTTTTACACTGCATCCTTCGGTAGACAAAGCGAAAAGACGTGTAACCCGTCGTATGCGCAAACTGCCAAACACAAGCGCGGCGCTTGATTTCTCCAGAGAAGAGGATCAGGGGGTTATCGGGAAGGCGAAAGCCTCCAAATCCATCGGCCCTGACGGAATAAGCATGCTGATGCTAAAACATCTCGGACCAGCGGGAGCAGAATACCTCACTAAGGTCCTCAATTTGTCTTTGACCACCCTAATCATACCAGATTTGTGGAAGACCGGTAGGGTGGTCCCGCTACTCAAACCGGGGAAACCAGCCAACAAAGGAGAGTCTTATCGGCCGATAACTCTCCTCTCCCCAGTAGCGAAGACGCTTGAGGCCTTACTGCTCCCGAGTTTTACTCACCATCTGCGTCCAGCAGCACATCAGCATGGCTTCCGAAAAGTGCACAGTACCACAACAGCACTTAACGCCATAAACACCCAGGTGATCAATGGCCTGAACCAAAACCGACCCTGTGCGAGAACTGTCCTGGTAGCACTGGACTTGTCAAAAGCTTTTGACACTGTCAATCATTCAGTGCTACTCAGTGACATTGAGGAATCCTCATTACCGCCGGGGTTGCAGAGGTGGGTCATGGGCTACCTGAGTGGTCGTCAATCATCGGTCATATTCCGAGGTGAAACATCTAAATTGAGGAAAATTAAACAGGGGGCTCCGCAGGGTGGTGTCCTCTCCCCGCTACTGTTTAATTTTTACATTTCGAAGCTCCCTCCTCCACCGGAAGGAGTCTCACTAACCTCGTATGCCGATGATTGTTCGATATTGGCGTCCGGCCAGGATATTGATAGCCTATGTTCGAAAGTGAACGGTTACCTCGCTGATCTCTCCCGTTTCTTCACTGCACGACAATTAAAAATCCAACCGACGAAATCCTCGGCTACCCTCTTCACCAGCTGGACGAAGGAGTACCGGCTAGAACTCGATGTGAAAGTTGATGACGTAAAAATTCCAACTGTAAACAACCCTAAGATTTTAGGGGTCACATTCGATAGCCTGTACTCCTTCACTCCGCATACGACCGCAATTGCCGCAAAACTCCAGGGCCGCAACAAAATACTCAAAGCGCTAGCCGGCAGCGCATGGGGTAAAGATAAAGAAACCTTGCTGGCAACCTACAAAGCAATTGGCCGGCCGGTCGTAAATTACGCTGCACCGATTTGGGCGCCGGGGACGAACGAGACGCAGTGGAGGAAACTACAAGCCTGCCAGAATACCGCCCTTAGGACTGCGACAGGAAACCTCCTGATGTCACCTGAACACCACTTGCACAGCGAAGCATCTATGCTACGAGTTAAGGAGCATAATGCTTTGCTGTGCAAGCAGTTCCTGTTGGGATGCCACCGCGCGGAGCACCCCAGCAGGCACCTCCTAGAAGCGGAGCCTCCGCCTAGGCACATCAGGAAGGGAGTACTTGACTACGACAGCACTATACAGCACCATGTTCAACAACCGCTGGACAGGACGGCTTACCGACAGGCACTGAACGCCATTCACCAGGAGTCAGTTAACACCTTCCTAGACCCCCTCCCAGTGAATGGTGTACTCGGATCCAAACCACCACCCATCGCAGACAGTGAGCTCGAGCTGCCTCGAGAGACCCGCGTGACTCTGGCACAACTCAGATCTGGATACTGTAGCAGGTTAAACTCCTACATATCCAGACTCGACCCCAGCATACCCAACGTATGCCCTGCATGTGGAGAGTCCCCGCACGATACTAACCACCTCTTCACATGCCCCCTTAAACCGACCCATCTAACCCCCCTCTCCCTTTGGTCCAACCCTGTCGAAACAGCACGTTTCCTGGACCTCCCGTTAGATGACCCCGGCGACTTAGACTGATTACACCTGCCCTAAGCGGGGTTAGCGAACCGCTACAACAACAACACAGAACTCAAGTCCATCATTGAAGGGAATAACCAATTTGGTATAACGCTGGTTGAAATACCTTTAATTAACTCGGAACAACAAATTTATTGTCAAGTAATAAACAACAAATGCAAGCCTATTATTCCGATGTCATACCGCAAGGATATTTTCAATGCTGTCCTCAACATTTCACATCCCGGCATTCGTGCTACATCGAGGCTCAGGCTCATCAAGGAAAGATTTGTCTGGCCAAATATACATCACGACGTTGCAGCTTGGACAAGAGAGTGCATTCCTTGCCAAAAATCGAAAATTCTGCGACACAATAGAAACACGATTGAAAAATACGACACAACAGAATCGCGTTTCGATCACAGAAACGTCGACATTGTCGGTCCATTACCATCAGGGAAGATCGTTCGTATAAATTAAATATAAGACGGGCCCTAAAACACTTCCTTGTGCAACACCGGCAAATATTTCATAGGACTCGGTGGTGTAACTTTTTTGCCTAATACGAAATTTTCTGCCAATAAGAAAGCTTTCTAAGACATCATAAATTTTTACGGGAAGCGCAACTTTCAGCTGGTATAATAGAGCATCTAACCAAACTTTATCAAATGCCTGCGCAACATCGACGAACACTGCAGTACAATATTGCTTGTTTTCGAACGCTGATCTTATGTGTGCTACGATTCTATGCACCTGCTCTATCGTGCTGTGTTTTTCTCTAAACCCGAATTGGTGGCATGGTATGGTCTGTTTCCATTCCAAAATCGGTAATATTTTTTTTGATAAAAGTTTTTCGAAGATTTTTGAGAATACCGTAATTAAGCTAATAGGCCTATAGGAGCCCACCAAAGATAGATCTTTAGCTGGTTTAGGGATCATAATAATCTCCGAGAGCTTCCAGGATTTAGGAAAATAGTGTAGTCTCAATATACTATTAAATATACAATGCATGTGTTTAATTGCCACATTTGGAGGCTCTGTAATCATATCACCCGTTATCCTGTCGTATTTTCTTTATAGTAGTAGTGAACTTCAAGTAAATCGAGCAATAAATAAACTTCTTTCGAATAGGTCAGTCCCTGGTCAACTTCCCGGAGAGAATTGTAGTATTCCTGTTAATCTAAGAAAAATGCCGCCTATGTGCCAAGCGATAAATACAAGTTTTTCGAGTAAGTCAGTCCCTGGTTCGATTCCCGAAGAGAAGAAGAGTCATCCTGTTAAGCTAGGCAAAAGGCAACTTTTTTACCGAATTTCAAGTAAATCGAGGAATAACTAAACTTTTTTTCGAATAGGTCATTCCCTGGTCCACTTCCCGAAACAAGCGTAGTCTTCATGCTAATCTAAGAAACATACACCTTTGTACACAATTTCAATTAAATCGGACTATAAACGAGATTTTATTAAAAGGTTAGTACGTGGTCCAATTCCCGGAAAGAAGAAGACTGTTCCCGCTCATCCAAGGAAAAAGCCACCTATGTACCGAATTTCAAGTAAATCAAACCGTAAACTACATTATTTTTTAATAGGACAGTCCCTGGTCTGCCTTCCAGAAACAAGCGTAGTCTTCATGCGCATCTAAGAAACATACACCCTTGTACACAATTTCAACTAAATCGGACTATAAACGAGCTTTTTTTAATAGGTTAGTACATGGTCCAATTCCCGGAGAGCGATATAGTCTTCCTGTCCTGTCAATCTGAGCAAAAGGCCACCTAAGTACCGAATTTAAACTAAATCGATAATTAAATACAATTTTTTCGAATAGGTCAGTCTCTGGCCCACTTCACGGAGAGAATTGTAATCTTCCTGTTAATCTAAGAAAAACGCCACCTCTGTACCGAATTTCACGTAAATCGAGCAATAAATAAACTTTTTTAGAATAGCTAAGTCTCTGGTCCACTTCTCGAAGAGAAGAAGAGTCATCCTGTTAATCTAGGCAAAAGGCAACCTTCGTACCGAATTTCAAGTAAACCGAACCATAAACTAGATTTTCTTTAATAGGTCAGTCCTTGGTCTGACTTGCAGAAGGGAGTGTAGTCTTCCTGCTCATCCACGTTAAGGGCCACCTACGTACTAATCTTCAAGTAGATCGAGCAAAATGAGCAAAATGCAATCTATATGCCGAATTTAAAGTAAATCGAACCATAAATAAGATTCCTCGGTCTGCCTTCTAGAGGGAACTGTAGTCTTTCTGTTCATATAAGCAAAAAGCCACCTGTGTACCGAACTGCAAATAAATCAAGCAATAAATACAAGTTTTTCGAGTATGTCGGTCCCTGGTCCAATTCCCGGAGAGAAGAAGAGTCTTCCTGTTCAGCTAAGCAAAAAGCCACCTACGTACCGAATTTCAAGTAAACCGGTGAATAAATAAACCTTTTTCGAAAGGTCAGAACCTGGTCCACTTCCCGAGATGTTGTGGTTGTCTTGTTATTCTGAGCAAAATGCAGTCTATATAACGAATTTCAAGTAAGCCGAACTAAAAATAAGATTCCATTTTCTGCTTTCTAGAGGGAACTGGCGTTTTTCTGTTTATCCATGTAAAAAGCTACCTATGTACCGAATTTCAAGTAAATCGAAGCATAAACTAGATTTTTTTTAATAGGTCAGTCCTTGGTCTGCCTTCCTGAAAGGAGTGTAGTCTTCCTGCTCATCTACGTAAAAACCCACCTATGTACCGAATTTTAAGTAAATCGAGAAGTGTAGTCTTCCTGTTATTCTGAGCAAAATGCAATCGATGTACCGAATTTCAACTAAATCGAAATATAAGTAAGCTTTTTTCGATTAGGTGAGCCACTGGTCCACTTCCCGGAGGGAAATGTTATCTTTCTGTTAATCTAAGCAAAATACCACCTTTGTACTTAGTTTTAAGCAAATCGAGAAGTGTAGTCTTACTGTTAATCTAAGCAAATGGATACCTATGTACCGAATTTCAAGTAAATCGAACTATAAATAGTCATCTAGACAAAAGGCCACCTATGTACCGAATTTCAAGTAAATTGAGCAATAAATAAACTTTTTTCGAATAGGTCATTCCCTGGCCCACTTCCCGGAGAGAATGAGAGTTTTCCTGCTAATCTAAGGAAAAAGCCATCTATAAACCGAATTTCAAGTAAATCGAGCTGTAAATTAGATTTTTAATAAGTCAGTCCCTGGTCTACCTTCCAGAAAGAAGCGTAGTCTTCATGCTCATCTCAGCAAAAAGCCAGCTATGTAGACAGTTTCAAGTAAATCGGACCATGAGCTACATTTAATTAATAGGAGAGTCCCTGGTCGAGTTCCCGGAGAGAAGTAAAGTCTTCCTGTTAATCTAAGCAAAAAGTCACTTATGTTGTAAGGACCCCAAAATTGTAGATGTTGGAGCCCTTACAACAATACAAGAAAATATATGTATGTTCATGTGAACCTAATATGAATCCGAATACACATGTACATGTATACATATATAATAATAATATTTTATGCTTTTTCAGGTCATTGTTATGTTGAATTGTTTTTGGGTTTTAGTTTTAAATGGAACTGTGTGGGCATCCCAAGTTCGAATTCCATTCGAACAAAAGGTGTCTGGAAAAAGAAGTCTGATGAGGAAACGTGGTGGTTTCCGAAATAGCAGCTATAACTTCTACCTTCCAAAACTATTGTTGTAATTTTTTCACTATTTCCAAAAAATATATGGTCTGAAACAGTTCCATTTAAAACGAAAACCCAATAATATTTTATGTTTAAGAAGTATTTATAAATATACATACATACATATATATAAATAATATTTTAAATAAACCAAGTATTTATAGATATACACATTTTGTGAATTCCACTTTATGCGTATTCGCTTTGCTTTCACTAGAAGAAACATGTTCAAACATGAATATATATAAACATGTATATATACATACACACACATAGCTTTAAGGAACTATTCATAGTGATCAATTGTTATTACAAAATAACATTCTGCCTGCGCGCAGAATTGTATAAAAGGCGAGGCGATTTAAAGTAAATTAAATAGCATTTGTGTTGTCTTGGCGATAGGTATACATGCCGTGGGATCAACACCACCGGCAAACGTAGTACACCTGAGGGCTTTCACCTCACTGGAACGAGGGCTAGTAGAGGGTTTTTACCTCCACAGCTCATACGAAAGAAGTAGTATCTGTGTTATCATTAGGCATACTTGCCAGTGGGATCAACACCACCGGCAAACGTAGTGTACCTGAGGGTTTTCACCTCACGAACACTTATTTTATACTCCACTGAGGGTTTCATTACCTGACTGGAGCGAGGGCTAGTAGAGGGTTTTCACCTCCACAGCGCGTACGAAGAAGTAGATACTTGTCATAGAACTATAAAGTAATATATTAGAAACCGTGTATATATACTCGTACATTAGGGTGTCCCTTAAAATTCAACTTAAATATATTTTTATGCATACCTTCTAAAAAGTTTCGTATGGACCTAATATAGTCTAGAAATAAATATTAGCCCGATTTATAAACGATAACCCGTGCCGACTTGAGTTTTTAACTTGTCCATACAAGTTGCGCGGGAGCAGCGCGGCGACCTGTTACTGCGAGTTTCAATTGTGATTTCATAAGTGATTTCTAACATTTTTAGTGCGTTGTTGTTTATTTTGTGAAAATGTCTGTGGAATTACGAAGTGATAAACAAAATATTTTCCTTATCGGACTGCCAGGCCACCAGATAAATGGTGCAAAATTACCATCTAATCGACAAGTTCTCACCGTTTTATTTTACAATATTCGTGAAGTCAAGCTGACTGTTAGTGAAAGTGCGAATCTTGTTATAAGAGAGTGCATTATATTTTGGGAAAAAGCCAGAATTCCTACGAAGGCAATGCTTAAGTGGAAGAAGAGGAAAGAAAGGTAAAATAAAAAGAGAGTTATTGGCTGTTGCATCTACTTCTTCGATAGATAACTTGGAATGTCTTGAGAATTCGGATGAGGAACAGATTTCGAACTCTGAACTTAGTACTCAGATTCCTTGCCCTGAAAAAAGTTTTAAAAGAGGCACGAAAAGTTTAATAACTCCTAAACTGGTAGCAGCTTTAGATCGATGCCAATTAAGCATAAGGGACTCAGTTTACATTCTCCATGCGGTTGTAGAAGCGCTTGGTCTGAACAGCGATGATTTCCCTATAAACAAATCCTCGATTCAGCGAGTTCGTACTCAAGCGAGAAAATCCAGGGCAGAAGCAATAAAAACTGACTTCCAGAATAATTTGCCTGACGTAGTCACAGTTCATTGGGATGGAAAACTATTACCTGGATTGCATGTACGAAGTTCAAAAGAAGAACGCTTGCCAATTATTGCTTCATTTGACGATAGAGAACAGCAGTACCGAAATTAGAGAGTTCTTCTGGAAAACATCAAGCTAAAGCTATTTCAACTGCTCTCTTTGACTGGATCCTAAAGTACAGATAATGTGCTGCGATACAACAGCTTCCAATACTGGCCGTTTCAGTGGAGCTTGTGCTATTTTGGAGCAGACTTTAGAAAGGGAATTGCTGCTTTTTGCTTGTCGTCATCATGTTTATGAGTTGGAGCTGTTTTTGAAACCAAGGTAAAACATATTACAAGTAGCCCAGATATTCCAATTTTCAGAAAGTTAAGAGATAATTAGCAAAATATTAACACTGATAACATTGAGTCACCTCTAAATTTCGTGAAAGCACATATTGCTAAGACAAACATTACATCTTTGTTAAGTTTTTATAAGACTGAACTGGAAAAATCTTTTGTTAGAGACGATTACCGCGAATTGGTTGAACTATGCGTTGTGTTCTTAGGAGGAGACACAGAGAATAAACTAAAATTCAGGCCCCACGGAGCTTTGCATCAAGCGCGATGGATGGCGAGAGCAATCTATTCTATAAAAATATGTTTGCTTCAATCGCAACTTAAAATTACTGCAAAGGACAAAAATGCTCTACAAGATGTTTGTTTATTCATCGTCACCTTGTATACCAAACCTTGTCTCGAATATACAATGGCAGTTAAAGCACCAAGACTTGTCCTTTTTGAAAGCTCTAAAAGAATATGAAAAAGTAGACGCGACAAGTTCCAAGGCATCCATAAGCAAGTTTATTCATCATTTATGGTATTTGTGTGAAGAAACAGTCATATTATCACTCTTTGATTGAAGTTGATACCAAAACCAAGACAAAAATGATTAATAATTAAATCAGAGACAAAAGTTCAGATTCCTCTAAACGCTATGTCCCATCGAAGGAAGAAATTACGCAAAATTTGTTTGGTAAGTACTTAATATTTTCTTGTTTCTTTTTCAAAATTTTGTGGTTTAGTTTTTGCTTATTTTGATGGTTTTTTCTTTATTTCAGATATGACGCTGGATGACTTTGTGACTCAAAGAAGCAAACGATTTCTATATCGACTACAGATCGACGACAGTTTTCTTCGGGAAGACGTATCTTCGTGGGGTGACAATCCTGCTTTTTTGAAAGCTAGAAGACGATTAGGTCGTTTGAAGGTCGTAAATGACACTGCTGAAAGAGCTGTTAAATTAATGCAAGATTTTAATGGTCTTATCACGGCTGAAGAAGAGCAAAAACAGTCTTTGTTGCGTTGTGTTCAGGAACACAGAAATCTGTATCCAGACTGTAAAAAAACTACACTGAAGAGAAGTTACCCTAATTCATTATTATTATAATTTGTATATAAATAAAAGTTTGTATTGATATTTTTTTAGTTTTACACATATTTACTTTATTTGTTGCATTTTAATTAGTTTTGGATCAAACCAAAATGTCAGACCAAAACACCATTTTTTTTTAAACTTTAGAGCTCGGTCGGCACGGGTTGCAATCATGCTACAGATATGAAATTTCATATTTAAGTATATTTTAGCATTTATAAAAAAATTGGATGGTATGCGTTTCGAAATCCTAAAAAAATTTTTTTTTGCCATATAAGGGACAGCCTATACCTAATAAATTTGCTGTAACGAACACAGCGTGTTATTACTTTAGGAAACCCTTGGCAAAGCTGAGCTTACCCCAGCCAAGTGGAAAACTCCGTTACAATGTACTGAATTTTAAGTAAACAGAGCAATAAACAACTTTTTTCGAATAGGTCAGTCCCTGGTCCATTTCCCCAAGAGAAAAAGAGGCATCCTGATAAGCTAGACAAAAAGCAACCTTCGTACCGGATTTTCTTAATAGGTCGGTCTCTGGTCCAATTCCTGGAGCGAGGTAGAGTCTTCCTGTCAATCTGAGCAAGAGGCCACATATGTACCGAATTTCAAATAAATCGAGCAATAAAAAAACTTTTTTCGAATAGGTCAGTCCTTGGTCCACTTCCCGAAGAGAAAAAAAGTCATCCCGTTAATCTAGGCCGATTTTCAATTAAACAAATAAATAAACCTTTTTCGAAAAGTAATACCCTGGTCCACTTCCCGAGGAGTTGTGGTTTTTCTGTTATTCTGCGCAAAGTGCAGTCTATATACCGAATTTGAAGTAAATCGAACTGTAAATAAGATTCCGTTTTCTGCCTTCCAGAGCGAATTGGAGTTTTTCTGCTTATCTACGTAAAACGCCAATCATATTTATTCCATTTTCTGCGTTCTGTTTTGCTAACGAAAAAGCCAACTATATACCGAATTTCAAGTAAATCGAGACGTAAATTAGATTTTTTTTAATACGTCAGTCCCTGGTCTGCCTTCCAGAAAGAAGCGTAGTCTTCCCGCTCATCTAAGCAAAAAGCCAGCATTGTACACAATTTCAAGTAAATCGGACCATGAGCTACATTTGATTAATCGGTCAGTCCTTGATCCAATTCCCGGAGAAAAGAAGAGCCTTACTGCTAATCTAAGGAAAAAGCCACCCATATACCGAAATTCAAGTAAATCGAGAAGTGTAGTCTTCTTGTTAGTCTAAGCAAAATGCAATCAATGTACCGAATTTTAAGTAAATCGATCATTAAATACAATTTTTCAAATAGGCCAGTCCCTGGTTCACTTCCCGTAGCGATTTGTAGTATTCCTGTTAATCTAAGAAAAATGCCACCTATTTACCGAAATTCAAGTAAATCGAGCCATAAATTAGATTCTCTTAATAGGTTAGTCCCTGGTCCACTTCCCGAAGAGAAATGTAGTTCCGAATTTCAACTAAAACGATCATTAAATGCAGTTTTTTCGAATAGTTCAGTCCCTGGTCTACTTTTAGGAAAGAAGTGTAGCCATTCTGTTAATCTAAGCAAAAGTCCACCTACCATATGTACCGAATTTCAAGTAAATTGAGCAATAAATAAACTTTCTACGAATGGGCCAGTCCCTGGTCAACTTCCCAGAGAGTTGTGGTTTTCGTCTTATTCTGAACAAAATGCAGTCTATATACTGAATTTCAAGTAAATCGAACTGTAAATAAGATTCCATTTTCTGCCTTCCAGATGGAACTGGAGTTTTTCTGCTTTCCTAAGTAAAAAGTTACATACACGTATGTTCAAGTAAATCGAACCATAAACTAGACTTTCGCGCAATAAATAAACTTCTTTCGAATAGGCCAGTCGCTGGTCCACTTCCCGAAGAGAATTGTAGTCTTCCTGTAAATCTAAGTAAAATGCCAACTATGTACCGAAATTCAAGTAAATCGAGCAATAAATACAATTTTTCGAGTAGGCCAGTCCCTGGTCCAATTCCCGGAGAGAAGAAATCTGCTACTCTGAGCAGAAGGCCACCTATGTACCGAATTTCAAGTAAATGAGCACTAAATAAACTTTTTTCGAATAGCTCAGTCCCTGGTCCACTTCCCGAAGAGAATTGTGGTCTTCCTGTTAATCTAAGCAAAATGTCACTTATGTACCGAATTATAAGTAAATCGATCATTAAATACAATTTTTCAAACAGGCCAGTCCATAGTTCAATTCCCGGAGCGAATTGTAGTAATCCCGTTTATCTGAGAACAAAGCTACCTATGTACCTAATTTCAAGTAAATTGAACCATAAATCAGATTTTCTTAATAGGTCAGTCCCTGGTTAACTTTCAAGAAAATTGAGCACTAAATAAATTTTTTCGAAAAGGTTAGTACCTGGTCCACTTTCTGGAGAGAATTGCAGTCTTCATGTTAATCTAAGAAAAATGCCACCTGTGTACTCAACTTCTAATAAATCGAGCAATAAATAAACTTTCTTCGAATAGGTTAGTCCCTGGTCTACTTCCCGGAGAGTTGTAGTCTTCCTGTTATTCTGAGCAAAATGCAATTGATGTACAGAATTTCAAGTAAACCGCACCATAACTAAGATTCCTTAGTCTGCCTTCCAGAGGGAGCTAGAATTTTTCTGCTTGATTTAGGAAAAAGCCACCTATGTACCGCACTTCAAGTAAATCAAGCACATTGAGCAAAATGAAATCTATATGCCGAATTTCAGGTAAATGGAACCATAAATAGGATTCCTTGGTCTGCCTTATAGAGGGAACTATAGTCTTTCTGCTCATATAAGCCATCTATGTACAGAACTTCAAGTAAATAAAGCAATAAAAGCAAGTTTTTCGAGTAGGTCAGTCCCTGGTCCAATTCCTGGAGGGAAGAAGAGTTTACTTGCTCATCTAATCAAAAAGCACCTATGTACCAAATTTCAGTAAAACGAACTATAAATAAGAATTTTTTTTAATATGTCTGCCCCTGGTCTGTCTTGAAGAAAGAAGCGTATTCTTCATGCTCATCTTAGCAAAAAGCCACCTATGTACACAATTTCAAGTAAATCGGACCATAAATTAGATTTTCTTAATAGGTCAGTCCCTGGTCCAATTCCCGGAGAGAATTGCAGTCTTCCTGTTAGTGTAAGCAAAATGCCACCAATGTACCGATATTAAGCTAAAGCGATCATTAAATAAGCTTTTTTCGATTAGGTCAGTCTTTGGTACACTTCGCGGAGATAATTGTAGTCTTGCTGTTAATCTATAATAATTGCCACCTATGTACCAAATTTCAAGTAAATCGAGCAATAAATTCAAGTTTTTCGAGTAGATCAGTCCCTGATCCTTTTCCAGAAGAGAAGTGAAGTCTTCCTGTCAATCTGAGCAGAAGGCCACCTATGTACCGAATTTCAAGTAAATGAGCAGTAAATAAACTTATTCAATAGGTCAGTCCCTGGTCCACTTCCCGGAGAGATATATAGTCATTCTATTAATTCAAGAAAAATCCCACCCACTCGTATGTAGTGAACTTCAAGTAAATCGAGGAATAAATAAACTTTTTTTTGAATAGGTCAGTCCTTGGTCCACTTCACGAAGAGAAGAAGAGTCATCTTTTTGAGCTAAGCAAAAAGCAACTTTTGTACCGAATTTCAAGTAAATCGAGGAATAAATAAACTGATGGACGGAAAACGTTGTACCTTTTGTAACTTTGGCTGGAGGAGCAACTTCCCGTAGAAATGTTGTCTTCCTGTTATTCTGAGCAACATGTAGTCTATATACCCAATTTCAATTAAACCGAACCATAAGTAAGATTCCTTGGCCTGCGTTCCAAAGGGAGCTAGAGTTTTTCTGCTTGACTTAGTAAAAAGCCACCTATGTACCGAATTTCACGTAAATCGAACACTAAACTACATTTTTTTTAATAGGTCAGTCCATGGTCTGCCTTCCAGAAAGAGGTGTAGTTGTAAATGAAATCAAAGGCTCCAATTTTAAACGTATATTTCTTCGAATTCAAATTTCACTTAAACTTTACTTCGGTGCGGTGCCGTGCCGTGCCGTGTTAAAATATTAATATGATTTCCTCAGCTGTTCATAGTTCAATGAATCGAATTCTACGAATCGTTATTCGAAAGGCCCAACTATAAAGCTAATACATACATACATGTCAAAAAAAAAGACAAATGAGAGGATTCGAAAAGCAAAGTCACACAAATTAAGACATATGTCGAATTGAGCAAAATTGGAGAATTCGAAATTAACTACACGTATGTTTACTGAAAAAATTCGAACACATATTATTCTAAAAGCTAGAACAGCTGTTGCTGGTTATTGATGGCGGTATTCACAAGCGGCTTGATAGCATATCTCGCCAACATTCTACCTCCAGGTGAATCTTTACTGGGATTCACATATTTTTAAAGCGGCTAGCTTTGCTGCTGGCCTCCGTAAATCTCCAATAGATGTTTAAACAACCGCTGAACGAACTTGGTCATCTTTTGCGGTGAAAATTTCTTTAATTTTACTTTTGACCCTTTGACTTCTTGGTAGATTTGGTTCACATATTATAACCAACTGCCCTGGATGTAGTGGCTTAACATATTCTCTTCATTTTGGTCGACAAATAAGAGAAGACAAATACTCTTTAGTCCACCTTTTCCAAATGCGGTCTTTTAAGGCCTGCGAAATTCTCCACTGCTTTCTCATACATAACTTTCCTTCGTCGAGACTAGGGGTTTGCGATGAATTTAGGCACCCCAATAAAAAGTGGAGTTATTGGTTCTTCGTCGTGAGGTGAGACTGGAATATCTGTAAGCGGACGGCTGTTAATGATATTTTCGGCCTCGATTAACGCAGATCGGAAAGTTTCTATCCGAGGGGCCTCTTCCTTTAGCACTCGTTGTAAGAGCCGTTTTACGCACTGTACCAACCTTTCCCATTTTATTCCCATTATATTAAATACCCATTATACTCCTCGCTGTGTGTAGTCTTGTTCGATACGCTTAAAATCGAATAGTCTGTCTTCAATGTTTAGCAGTTTTTGATCACCAACAAAGTTGGTTCCGTTGTCACTCCGGATTCGTATAGGCGTGCCTCGACGATTAATGAAATTTCTAAGGCAAACTATAAACGCATCAGTCGATAGGTCCTCGGCTACCTCCAGATGATTGGCTCTGACGGTTAGACAAGTAAATAACGCAACCCAGCGTTTCTCTCGACGGCGACCAACTGAATGAAAAACGGACCACAGTAATCGACTCCGGTATAGGTGAACGGTCGAACGTAAGGTGTGAGACGGTCGACTGGTAACTGACCCATCATCGGCGTACTTGGCCTGGCTTTCTTAATGATGCATTCTGTGCAATGTTTTTTGACCGGCGCGAGCACAGCACGGATATGTGGTACCCAGAACTTTTGCCGAATCTCATTAATCGTAAGGTAGTCATTCTAATGATGAAATTTTTTACTCCAATGTGAGACTAAGAGGTGAGACACATGATGTTGTTGTGGCATAATGATTGGATGATGTGCCGATAATGGAAGGCAATATGCTGCATCGATGCGGCCGTTAACTTTCATCACTCCATCGGTATCTAAAAACGGTGTAAGTGGATATAAGGGGCTCGATTTGCGCACCTTAGGTTTTGTACGTAGCCCTTCTAATTCGCCAGGAAGGGCTTCTTCCTGAACGCGATGACATACGACTGTTTCCGCATCAGTGGTCTCAGATGCTGTAATTTCTCCAGAACGACTAATACCGTTTTTGGCATGGTAGATGAATCGCAACATCCAACTCGTTACCCTAAGTAATTTGAAAAAATTCGAAAATTTTGAAAAATTAAGGTTTTCTTCTCTTCAGCAGTACTCTCTGTTGACGTGATTGGCCCATCCTCTTTTGGCCACTCGGACTCAGGATATTGCAAAAAATTAAGACCTCTGAGCCATCGGCTGTATGAATCGGGTACCTTCATGGGTTCTGTTCGTGTGGCATCGTCAACAGCATTCAATGACGTAGGCAACCACCTCCACTGGGACGGTTTTTTGGTTGAAATGATTTCAGCAATTCTACCAGCAACGAATTGTTTGTATTCTCTGGTCGTCGAACGAATCCAAAGCAATACTGTCTTCGAATCACTCCATAACACGATGCAATGTATGTGGTACTCGTGATATTCCATAATGGATTTCTGAAGACGACTGCCAATCACTGCAGCTTGAAGTTCTAATCGAGGAATCGTCATACCCTTCAAAGGTGCACAACGCGATTTAGCAGCGACAAATGCGACAGCAATGGCTTCTTCTTTGCATATGCGTAAATAGCGACGGCTGCAAAAGCGCTGAAACTTGCATCCACGAATACATGTAACTTTACATCGTCTGCTGTTGGAAGCATCGAAGAATAGCGACGTGGGATGGAAAGGCTTGTTACCTTTTGGAAACTCTTCCACCATGACGTCCATTGTGCTACGAGTTGCTCTGGGATTGGGTCATCCCAATCAATCTGTCGTTTCCATAAAGACTGTAAAAGAATCTTCATGCATATGGTGATGTTGGCTAAAAATCCGAACGGATCGTATATGGCCATCATGATCCCTTAAAGCTCCCGCTTTGTCGGCGGATTTACGCAATCGAGAGTGTTAGATGCTATCTTCTGGAATTTAACGTGGAACTCAAAGCAATCGGTGAAGGTATTCCTATACATACTAAGCACCTTGTTGACTGTGGACTTTCTCTCCATGTCTATTACGTTCTTTGTAAAATTATGGTCATCATTCAACTTCGCTTGAAGGCTTTTGTTGTTCGATACGAAATTGCGTAATTTAAATCCTGCGGCAGCATTAATGGCAATCGCTTCTGTGGAGACTTCCTCGGCTTCTTCAACGCTCGTGAAACTGATTACTAAGTCATCCACATACATATTGTTGATGACGGCAGACGATCCACGGGGCATATGGACTTTAAACTTCAAGGCGTTATGATTTTTCACGTATTCTGCACAGTAAGGCGAGCATATAGCTCCAAAAATCATCGAGGACATGACGTAGGTCTGTATCGGCTTGGAGGGATTCTCATCTCGCCGTAGGAAGCGTTGAGAGTTCTGGTCGTCAGGTTTGATTGCTACCTGCGAGAACATTTCTTGGATATCAGCAGCGACGGCTGCAACCCTTTGACGAAACTTTAAAACTATTTTTATCAAGGATTGGGCATGTTCAGTATCCTTGAGCAACTCTGAGTTCTGCGAAACGTTCGACGTAGCAGCGGAGCTTGTCCGGTTTGTGGGGGTTCACAACCCCAAAATGTGGTAGATACCAAGTAGAAGAAGTCTTTAGCGTCTTCATCCGGCTTCAATAACCTGGCGTACCCTTTCTCAACATACTTTTGTATATCACGTTTATAGCTAGCGGCATAATTTTCATCTTTCAGCATGCGGCTTTCAAGCTTCTGCAGGTGTCGTACCTAGGAGGCAGCTTGATTTCATCTTTTCTCCATATCAAACCAACTTCATACCTGTGACCAAGAAACTTCGTCGACTCCTCTAAAATTACTCTTGCTCGACAATTTTCTTCCGACTCCAACACGACATCGGTACCACGGACACCAAACCCCATTACTGAAAAGTATTCGTTTACCATATTATGCAAGACAGCTATTGGCTGTTCTGGTCCTGCATCGACTACCTCTTTCGCAACACCCTGTTGTCTATCCCTTTCAAAATGATTGGCTTGGCGTTCACATAACTGGCAACCGGTAACGATAACAAATGTGTACATTTACTCTTATCAAACGATTGTTGTGGCAGGTTTAATGACTTTATGGTGTGGACGTTTCTTATATTGAATTCTGTGGAATCACCTCCAATATTGACATAAACCTTACGAGAACTTTCTTTAGTTTTACTTTCATCGTACCATTGTAATGTTAATGGAACGTTTGGACCAAGCAAACCTAATTTCATGGCTATATTCTCCTCAAGAAGTGTTATGGACGATCCTTCATCGAACATGGCATGAGCACATATGCTTCAATTCGGTCTTGACAACGTAATTGCCAAAATCTTAAATAAAGCTGCCTGGTTTTCAAATAAACAATTAAGTACGCGTTGGCAATTCTGTATGTTTGGAGGACTTGTTTCTTGATGCAGCAATGTGTGGTGCATACGTTTGCACCCGTTGACTGAGCATGTCTTACTTTGACGGCAGTTTGAAAGGCTATGTCCTTTGCGTAAACACCCAAAACACAAATGATTGTTTTTCACGAAACTCCATTTTGATTGAATATTGCGGGACGAAAATGTAGAACATTCGGACAGCTTGGGTAGATGGCCGCACTCTAAGCAATTTGTCTTTTGCTCGGACTGTACATCGTTATTATGAAGAACTCGAAAAGTTGAACTTCCACTTTGGCGAGTAGGATTGCGTTGCGGCGCAGCTGACGACGAGTGTGCTACGCTCGCTTGGATGTTGCACAACGACAAATCAGATACACCGGGCAATAGTGACACAAACTTCGCGATATCGCTTAACCACTCACCAAAATCTTCCACTGTTGGAAATGGCATTATATTGACGGCTCGCTGGCTCCATTCGTACTGTTTAGATGAAGACAACTTACTCACCAAACTTTCTAATAGCGTGGGGTTCATCAAATGATGTCCACACCAAGCAGACTTAAAAAACGCGACGATGTGTCTTACTCTAGTTGAAAAGTCTAGAATCTGATCGAGCTGGCTCTCACTGATGGACGGAAAACGATGTACCTTTTGTAACTGTGCCTTGATGAGCAACTCCGGACGGCCAAAGTTGAACTTCAACTCTTTAATAACCCGTAGCACATCTTCAGGGTAAATTAGCAAAGACGTAACAGCATGTTTGGCAGTACCATGTAAAGCTTTATGCTGGCGCATAAGGTTCTGTCTATGGCTGTATTGAAATTCATTGGTGATGCCGTTACAATTAGCCAAAAATAACGGCCAATCCTCCGGATTTCCATCGAACGATGGCAATGGAAACAATTTTGCAGCTGAATTGTCCATAAAGGTCAATTGGTTGTCAGCGTTTGCATCATACGTGGCGGCATTTGGGTCGATGTAAATTGTGGATGTAGTTCCGTTGGCGCAGGCGATTGCGTTGACGTTCGTATAGGCGGCTCGACGTTGTCCGAAGCGGCAGCGTTGACAGAGCTGTCGATGACTTGTGGCCTACTACGCAAAGCGTCATTTGTCATTTCGCAATTCCGTTACGCATTCCCGAAGTGCAGTTATGCTTGAAACCAGAAGATACATCTGTTCACACGGTACAGCTACGTGTTGCACTGGCGTTGAATCTTCTTCCATGTCGACTACCGTTGAACTGTACTCCGTTTCACAAATTGACTTTGAACTGCTCCCAATATTCGTTCTTTGGACTGCCGCTTCCTCAACAGACTCCTTGTTCTTTCCGATTATTTATTCTAGCTTTGGCTCTAGTTGGCATTGAATGCAATTAACTTACTCCGGAAATCAATATTTTAAACGAAAATTTGAATGAAATCAAAGGCAGCTGCTCCAATTTTAAAAGTATATTTCTTCGAATTCAAATTTCACTTAAACTTTACTTCGGTTCGGTACCGTGCCGTGCCGTGTTAAAATATTGATATGATTTCCTCGGCTGTTAATAGTTCAATGAATCGAATTCTACGAATCGTTATTCGAAAGGCCCAACTACAAAGCTAATACATACATATAAAAAAAAAGACAAATGAGAGGATTCGAAAAGCAAAATTACACAAATTAATACAAATGGTATATCGAAATGAGCTAAATGAGAGAATTCGAAATTAACTATGTTTACTGAACAAATTCGAACATATATTATTCTTAAAGCTAGAACAGCTGTTGCTGGTTATTGATGGCGGTATTCACAACCGGCTTGATAGCATATCTCGCCAACAGTAGTCTTTATGCTCATCTGCGTAAAAAGCCACCTATGTACCGCACTCACAAGTAAATCGAGCACATTGAGCAAAATGCAATCTATATGCCGAATTTCAAGTAAATCGAACCATAAATAAGATTCCTTGGTCTGCCTTCCAGAGAACTGTAGACTTTCTGCCCATATAAGCAAAAAGGCACCTATGTACAGAACCTCAAGTAAATCAAGCAATAAATGCAAGTTTTTTTATGTACCGAATTTCAAGTAAATCGAACCATAAATAAGATTCTTTTTTGGTATGTCTGTCTTGAAGAAAGACGCGTATTCTTCATGCTCATCTAAGCAAAAAGCCACCTATGTACACAGTTTCAATTAAATCGGACCATAAACTAGATTTTCTTAATAGGTCAGTCCCTAGTCCACTTCCTGGAGAGAATTGTAGTCTTCATGTTAGTGTAAGCAAAACGCCACCAATGTACTGATATTAAACTAAAGCGATCATTAAATACAATTCTTCGAATAGGTCAGTCTCTTGTCAACTTCCCATAGATAATTGTAGTCTTCCTGTTAATCTAAGAAAAATGCCACCTATCTACCGAATTTCAAGTATATCGAGCAATAAATTCAAGTTTTTCGAGTTGATCAGTCCCTGGTCCTTTCCCAGAAGAGAATAAGAGTCATCCTGTTAATCTAGGCAAAAGCCACCTATGCACCGAATTTCAAGTAAATTGAGCAATAAATAAACTTATTGGAATAGGTCAGTCCCTAGTTTTCTTTCCAGAGAGAAGTGCAGTCTTACTGTTATTCCAAGCAAAATGCCACCTATGTACCGAATTGAAACTAAATCGATCATTAAATAAACTTTTTTTGAATAGGTCAGTACCTGATCCACTTCACGAAAAGAAGAAGAGTCATCATTTTGATCTAGGCAAAGGCAACATTTGTACCGAATTTCAAGTAAATCGAGCAACAAATAAACTTTTTTGGAATAGGTCAGTCCCGGGTCTGCCTTCTACGAAGAAGTGTAGTCTTCCTGCTCATTTGCGTAAAAAGCCACCTATGTATCGAATTTTAAGTAAATCATTCAATAAATAAACTTTTTCGAATAGGTCAGTCCCTGGTCCACTTTCCGGACAGAATTGCAGTCTTTCTGTTAAACTAAGAAAGATGCCACCTGTGTACTGAACTTCTAATAAATCGAGCAATAAATAAACTTTTCTCGAATAGGTCAGTCCCTGGTCCACTTCGCGGAGAGTTGTTGTCTTCCTGTTGTTCTGAGCAAAATGCAAATCGGTGTACCAAATTTCAAGTAAATTGAAATATAGATAAACCTCTTTCGAATAGTTCAGTATATGGCCCACTTTCCAGAGGGAATTGTAGTCTTCCTGTTAATTTAAGAAAAATGCCAACTATGTACCGAACTTCAAGTAAATCAAGCAATTAATACAAGTTTTTCGAGTAGGTCGAGTAGTAGAGAGAAGAAGAGTCTTCTTGCTCATCTAAGCAAAAAGCCACCTATGTACCGAATTTTAAGTAAATCGAACCATAAATAAGATTTTCTTAATAGGTCAGCTACTGGTCCAATTCCTGTAGAGAAAAGTAGTCTTCCCGTTAATCTGCGTAAAATGCCTCCTATGTTCCGCACTTCAAGTAAATCGGGCACACTGAGCAAAATGTAATCTAAATGCCGAATTTCAAGTAAGTCGAAAAAAGTAGTCTACCTGTTGATCTGAAACAAATGACACTAATTTACCGATTTTCAAGTAAATTGAGCAATAAATAAACTTTTGCGAATAGGCCAGTTTTTGGTCCAGTGCCCGTAGAGTAGTAGTTTTCCCGTTATTCTGAGCAAAACGCAATCGATGTACCGAAATGTAAATCGAACCAAAAATAAGCTTTTCCAAATAGGTCAGGCGTTGGTCGACTTCGCGGAAATAATTATACTCTTCCTGCTTATCCTCGTAAAAAGCCACATATGTATCGAATTTTAAGAAAATCGATCAATAAATAAACTTTTTTCGAATAGGTCAGTCCCTGGTCCACTTCCCGGAGAGAATTGTAGTCTCCGTGTTAATCTAAGAAAAATTCCACTTACTCAGGTCAGTCCCTGGTCCACTTACTGGTTCGAATTGTAGTATTCCTGTTAATCTAAGAAAAATGAAACCTGTGTACAGAACTTCAATGAAATTAAACAAAAAATAAACTTTTTTTCGAACAGGTCAGTCCCTGGTCCAATTCCCGGAGAGAATTGTAGTCTTCCTGCTTATCTACGTAAAACGCCATCTATGTACCGAGTTATTTCAAGTAGTTTTTTTTTTAAATGGTCAGCCCCTGGTCTACGTAAAAAAATATCTGTGTACCGAATTATTTCAGGTAAATCGAACAATAAACTAGATGTTTTTTAATTGGTCAGTCGCTGGTCTGCTTCCCAGGAAAGGCAGTATTCCTGCCTATCTACTTAAAAAGCAACCTATGTATGGAATTTTAAGTCAGTCGAGCAATAGATACACTTTTTTCGAACACTTCCTGGAGAGAATTGTAGTATTCCTGTTAATCTAAGCAAAATGTATCCTGTGTTCCGAATTTAAAGTAATTCGAACCTTAAATAAGATTTTTTCGAATAGGTCAGGCCCTGGTCGACTTCCCGGAAAGAAGTGTAGTCTTCCTGATTATCTATGTAAAACGCCATCTATGTACCGAATTATTTCAAGTAAATCGAACAATAAACAAAATGTTTTTTAATTGATCAGCCTCTGGTCTGCCCTCCATGAAGAAGTGTAGCCTTCCTGCTTATGCACGTAAAACGCCATCTATGTACGGAATTAATTCAAGTAAATCGAACAATAAGCTAGATTTTTCAGGCCCTGGACTTTCTTCCACCTATGTACCGAATTATTTCAAGTAAATCGAACCACAAACTAGATTTTTTTTAATTGGTCAGTCCTTGGTCTGCCTTCCAGGAAGAAGTGTAGTCTTCCTGCTCATTTGCGTAAAAAGCCACATATGTGTGGAATTTTAAGTCAATCGAGTAATAAATTGTTGAAATAATATCTGAACAACCCTTTAATAATTACTTTCTAAATGCAAATATGAATAACTTGCCTTAAAGTTACAACTCTGTGAATTAGTAATGGCTGAAATATAACTTACTTCCGTTTTAGCGTTTATAAAGGTTGGTCGTTTTATTTTACGCTGCGCAAGAAACTTTATAATCTAATAGGTTATGGGCCGCTTGTCACGAAATAAAGTCGGCATCGTGAAGAACTAAACGTAATTGAGCTGTATAGCGACCTTTATACGCGGATCAATCAGTTATAGAAAGATTATAATTGATTTGTTTCATCATGTCAGCAACGGCATTAACTTTTCCGTTTGAAAAGTTAAATGGTCGTGAAAATTTCGACACCTGGAAGCGACACGCGAAATCGTATTTGGTTATTAAAAATTGCTGGAAAGTAGTCGAAAATGGGCTACCGCAATCACCAAGTGAGAAAGAAAAAGACAGTGATGAACGCGCATTAGCTGAAATTACCTTAATGATAGAGCCTAACAATTTCTCGCATAATGCCACGGTTACGTCTGCACATATGGCGTGGAAGGCGATACTTGAAGCATATAAAGACAATGGATTAACGCGAAAGGTAGAATTGCTTAAGCAATTAGTCCAGTGCAAGCTTTCAGATTTCGGATCGATGCAGGAATATGTGAATTCGGTGGTAATGACGTCACTGAAAGTACAAAACGCAGGACTGAATATTTATGAAGAACTTTCTGCTTCATTGTTGTTAGCAGGGTTACCTGATGATTTTCGTGCGTTAGTGTTGGCCGTAGAAAATTCCAAAGAAAAGCTGACAATTGACAATATTAAAACGCTTTTATTACACGATGTGAAATTCGATAATAAATGTTCGGAAAATGCACTTTGTTCGAAAGAGAAGAATAAATCGAAGCAATTTCGATGTCATGGATGCAAGCAGTATGGCCAGTATTTGCCCTAACAAATCTAGTAAAGAGAACAACACTGTCAACAGAAACAACAAAGTTCTTTTTGCTTCTCTTCTTTCACATGACATTCGTAACAATGATTGGTTCATTGACTCGGGCGCAACTTCGCATATGACAATGAATAATAATATTATTGAAAATCAAGTGCCGGTTCAAAATAAACAAATACTAATTGCGAATAATAAAACAATTCCTGTACGTGCTAAAGGTGATGTGAACATAGTAATATCATCGTAACAAGATTGATGCAGTTGTAAAGGACGTCGAATACGTTCCAGACATTTGTGTAAATTTACTATCGGTTCGGCAAATGACCAAAAATGGCAATAAAATTGTGTTTGAAAATGATTGTTGTAAAATCTTGGACAATAAGAAGAATTTAATTGGCACTGCAAGTGTTGTTAATGACTTATATCGCTTAAATTGTGAGACTTTAAGTTGCGCGGATAACAAAAACAAAGCGATGGTAGTGCGTGATGATTACGATTTATGGCACAGGCGAAATCATCTGTTGGTATAGAATTCGACAAATGTAATAGCGATAAGTGTATTGTGTGTATAAAAGGAAAACAAACTCGTATAGTACGTAAAGAAGCGGGTACACGAGCAAGAAAGTTTTTAGAACTAATTTATTCAGACGTATTGGACCGTTTCCAGTAAAATCTTTTTCAGGATCGCGATTTTTAGTAACATTTATAGACGATTATTCTCATAAAATATTTTTGGTGTCAATTAAGAACAAAAATGAAGTATTTGAAGAATTTGTGAGGTTTAAGAAATTGGTAGAAAATCAGTGTGGCCACAAAATAAAAATTTTTCGTTCAGACAATGGGACTGAGTATACCAACATAAAATTTAAAAAATTTTTGTCTGACAATGGTATAGTACATCAAACTACGTCGCCGTATACACCTGAAGCGAATGGTGTGGCAGAAAGGTTTAATCGAACAATTATTGAGAAAGTGCGTTGCATGTTAATAGATTCGGGTCTTAGTAGAAAATTTTGGGCTGAAGCCGCAAATACTGCTGCATATTTATTGAACCTTGTTCCGTTCGGGTCAAACGTGAAAAGCCAAGAAGAAATGTGGACAGATAAGAAAACTAATTTGAAGTATTTAAAAGTATTCGGAACATAGTGCACGTACCGCGAGAAAAACGTAGAAAGCTAGACGATAAATCTATAGAATGTATTATGCTTGGATATTGTTCATCCTCAAAGGCATATCGTTTGTTCAACCCAAATACTCAAAAAATTGTAATAAGTCGTCATGTTGTGTTTATTGAATCGAAAAATGGTAGTAAAGAAAATGAACTTTTTAACGAAATAGAACCGTATAGTATATTAAACAACTTCTTCAATTCAGAAGAAGAAGAATGCTTAGAATTATCAGACGTTAAAGAAGAGCGCGTAATAACTGAGCAGCAGAGCGTAAACAACAACAATAATTCATCAGATATTAATCCTATCGAGTACAGTGATTCGTCAGAAAATGAAGAGTTTGAAAGCGCAAATGATTCCGATAAAGCTGAAGAAGGTCAAATCGTTTTAAGGCGTTCAAAGAGAATTGCAGGTAAACAAGGTGGTTATAATTTTTGTGTTTCAGATTTTGTTTCTGATGATCCGCAAACCCTTGAAGAAGCAATTAGCAGCGAGTATGCAGACGATTGGAGAAAAGCCGTTAACGAAGAAATGAGGTCGCTTAGCGAAAATAAAACTTGGTTTTTGACAAGCTTACCTCCAGGTCAAAAGACCATCAAGTCTAAGTGGGTATTTAAGACAAAAGTTGATGCAAATGGTCGTAAAGCCAGATTAGTCATTAAATAAACATTTGCTCCAGTAGTTAGGCACACATCCCTTCGATTTTTGTTGGCATTATCGGCAAAGTATAATTTGTATATACATCAGATGGATGCTGTTACTGCATTCCTTAATGCTGAATTAAAAGATGAAATATATATGAGTCAGCCGGAGGGGTTCGACGACAAATCTGGTCGTGTATGTAAACTACAAAAATCCTTGTATGGATTGAAACAATCAAGTCGTTTGTGGAACGAAAATTTTAATCAAGTTCTCATAAGCATTGGTTTAGTTCGCAGTGAGGTTGATCCATGCGTATATTATCGTATATCAGGCAACGACATGTTATTTGTAGCTGTTTATGTAGATGATGTTTTGCTATTTTCGAAAAATATGAACGAATTAAAGAATCTGAAAACAGAGTTATCATCGCGATTTAAAATGAAAGATATTGGAGAGGTTGCATCAGTACTTGGTATGCGTGTTACGCGAAATAAATCAATAGGAACGATCGAAATCGATCAATCTCAATATATTGAAAATATGCTAAAACGCTTTGGCATGAATGACTGTAACCCAGCAACGACACCATTGGACCCAAATCAAAATCTCAACTTAAGTATGTGTCCAAACAACGAAGATGAAAAACGTGAGATGGCTAAGGTGCCATACATGCAAGCAGTTGGGTGTTTACTGTTCGCAGCACAAGTTACACGCCCTGACATCAGTTTCGCCGTGAACGTATTGAGTCGTTTTTCAACAAATCCCGGTAGGGCGCATTGGATTGCAATTAAAAGGCTCATGCGTTACTTAAAGGGTACAATTCATAGTCGTATTATATACAACGAGAAAGCAACTGATATCACTGGTTTTTGTGATGCAGACTGGGGTAGCGACGTAGATGAAAGGCGTTCTACAACAGGCTACGTATTAAAGCTCCAGGGTGGCCCAATTTCATGGTGCACTCGTCGACAACGAACTGTAGCTTTATCATCGACTGAAGCTGAATTTATGTCTATGACTGCAGCAATTCAAGAAGCAACGTGGCTCCAACGATTGAAAAATGAACTAACTCCAAATATTGCGAAAACAATTTTACTATATTGTGACAACAAAAGTGCTATACAGGTTGCTACGAATAATTCATATTCACCTCGTACTAAGCATGTCGACATCAAAAATAAGTTCATCCGTGAGAAGCTTGAAGGTGGTACGATAAAATTGGCGTACGTGCCAACGAATGGCATGCTGGCAGATATTTTGACGAAAACTGTTCCGAAAGTTAAACACAGCTATCTATCTATGTTTCTTGGTTTATCCAATATTGATTAGTATGTAATATAATATGTAATATCTAATAGCTTTGTCATAAATTGATTCGAATTTTCTTGAAGTATAAATAATAAGTCAAGTGTTGTTCAGGAAGACAACCCTTTAATAATTACTTTCTAAATGCAAATATGTATAACTTAACATAACTTAAGGATACTACTCTGTGAATTAGTAATAACTGAAATATAACTTACTTCCGTTTTAACGTTTACAAAGGTTGGTCGTTTTATTTTACGCTGCGCAAGAAACTTTATAATCTAATATAAATAAACTTTTTTCGAATGAGTCAGTCCCGGGTCAACTACCCATAGAACAATACACACGAACAATAAATAAGCTTTTCTTTAATAGGTCAGGCCCTATTCGACTTCCCGGAAAGAGGTGTAGTCTTCCTGCTCATCTACGTAAAAGCCATCTACACGTATGTACCGAATTATTTCAAGTAAATCAAACAATAAACTAGATTTTTTTTAATTGGTCAGTCCCTGGTCTGCCTTCCAGGAAGAAGTGTAGTCTTCCTGCTCATCTACGTAACAAGCCACCTATGTATCGGATTTTAAGTCAATCGAGCAATAAGTAAACTATTTTCGATCAGATCAGTCCCTGGTCCACTTCGCGGAGAGAATTGTAATATTCCTGTTAATCTAAGCAAAATGTAACCTATGTACCGAATTTAAAGTAAATCGACCTTAATAAGGTTTTTTCGAATAGGCCAGGCCCTGGGCGACTTCCCGGAAAGAAGTGTAGGCTTCCTGCTTATCTACGTAAACCGCCATCTATGTACGGAATTATTTCAAGTAAATCGAACAATAGGCTAGATTTTTTATAATTGGGCAGTCCCTGGTCTTTCTTCCATCAAGAAGTGTAGTCATCCTGCTCTTCTATGTAAAAAGTGCCTGGTCCACTTCCCGGAGAGAATGGTACTCTTCCTGTTATTCTGAGCAAACTGCAATTGATGTACCGGATTTCAAGTAAATCGAAACATATATAGGTTTTTGAGAACTGGTCGGTCCCTGGCCCATTTCCCAGAGAGAACTGTAGTCTTCCTGTTATTCTACGATAAATGCTACCCAATGCTGAACTTCAAGTAAATCGATCAATAAATAAACTTTTTTGAGTCGGTCAGTTCCTGTGAGAGTTGCAGTCTTCCTGTTATTCTGAGCAACAAGCAATCGAGTTACCGAATATCAAGTAAATCTAACCATATAAAGGCTTTTTTAGAATTTAACAGTCCCTGGTCCACTTTCCGGAGAGAAATGTAGTCTCGTATCGAAAATTAAATAAATCGATAAATAATTAAAATTTTTTTGGTTAGGTCAGGCCCTGGTCGACTTCCCGGAAAGTCGTGTAGTCTTCCTGCTCATCTACGTAGAAATACACCTATGTACCGAATTAATTCAAGTAAATCGAAAAGTAAACTAGATTTTTTTAAATTGGTCAGTCCCTGGTCTGCCTTCCATCAAGAAGTGTAGTCATCCTGCTCTTCTATGTAAAAAGTCCCTGGTCTACTTCCCGGAGAGAATTGTGTTCGTCCCGTTATTCTGATCAAAGTGCAATCGATGTACCGAATTTTAGGCAAATACATCACTTAATACAGTTTTTTCGAATAGGCCAGTTCCTGGTCCACTTCCCAGAGAGAATTGTAGGATTCCTGTTAATCTAAGAAAAATGCCATCTATGTACCGAATTGCAAGTAAATCGTGAAGTATAGTCTTCTAAGCAAAAGAGAACCTATGTACCAAACTTCACGTAAATCCATCCATAGATCAACTTTTTTGGTATAGGTCATTCCCAGTCCCTGATCCACTCTACAGAGGGCAATGCAGTTTTCCTTTTGTTCCAATCAAACTGCCACCCATGTATCGAATTTCAAGCAAATCGAACTATGAACAAGATTTTTTAAATAGGTCAGTCCCTGGTCTACTTTCTAATATACGAAAAATGCCATCTATGTACCGAAATGCAAGTAAATTGACCAAAAAATAAATTTTTTCGAGTAGGCCAGTCCATGGTCCACTTCCCAGAGAGAATTGAAGCCTTTCGGTCAACCTTAGCAAAATGCCGAAATAAATATACCATAAATCGATCATTAAATACACTTTTTTCGAATAGGTCAGTCCCTGGTCCACTTCCCGGAGAGATTTGCAGTCCTCCTGTTAATCTAAGAAAAATGCAGAATTAAATGTAAATTGATTATTACATAAAGTTTTTTTTGAATTGGTCTTCTTGTTAATGTAAGAAAAATTCCACCTTTGTACCGAATATCGATAAATCCATCCATAAGTCAACTTTTTTGGTATATGTCATTGCAGTCCCTGATGCACTTTGCTGATTGAAGTGCAGTTTTTCTGATATTCTAAGCAAAAGGCCACCTTTGTGCCGAATTTCAATTCAAACGAGCAATAAATACACTTTTTTTCGAACAGGTCAGTCCCTGGTACACTTCGCGTAGAGAATCGAAATCTTCCTGTTAATCTTAGAAAAATACCACTTACTCAGGTCAGTCCCTGGTCCAATTCCCGGAAAGAATTGTAGTCTTCCTGCTTATCTACGCAAAACGCCATCTATGTACGGAATTATTTCAAGTAAATCGAACAATAAGCTAGATTTTTTATAATTGGGTAGTCCCTGGAAATTCTTCCACCTATGTACCGCATGATTTCAAGTAAATCGAACAATAAACTAATTTTTTTTTAATTGGTCGGTCCCTGGTCTGCCCTTCAGGAAGAAGTGTAGTCTTCCTGCTAATTTAAGAAAAACGCCACCTATGTACCGGATTTCAAGTAAATTGACCAATAAATAAATTTTTTTCGAATAGGCCAGTCCCTGGTCCACTTCCCGGAGAGAATTGTAGTCTTCCTGTTATTCTGAGCAAACTGCACTCGATGTACCGAATTTTAAGTAAATCGATCATTAACTACAATTTTCCAATATGTCCGTCCCTGGTTTACTTCGCGTAGAGAATTGTAGTCTTCTGCTTATCTAAGAGAAGTGCCACCTATGTACCGAATTACAAGTAAACCGAGAAGTGCAGTCTTTATGTTAATCTAAGCAAAAGAGAACCTATGTTCCGAATTTCACGTAAATCCATCCACAAATCAACTTTTTTGGTATAGGTCATTCCCAGTCCCTGATCCACTATCCGGAAGGAAGTGCAGTCTTATTGTTATTCTAAGCAAAAGGCCGCCCATATGTCGAATTTCAAGTGAATTGAATAATAAAAAATTTCACTTCCCGGAGAGAATTGTGGTCTTTCTGTTAAAAAAATGCCACCTATTTACCGAATTTTAAGTAAATCGATCATTAAATAAAATTTTACCAGAAGGTCAGTCCCTAGTCTACTTTCCGTAAAGAAGTTTAGGCTACCTGTTAATCTAAACAAAATGCCACCTATTTACCGAATTTAAAGTAAATCGATCTTTAAATGCCATATTTTCCAACAGGTCAGTCTCTGGTCCACTTCCCGGAGAATTGTAGTCTTCCTGTTAATCTAAGCAAAATGCCACCTATTTAAAGAATTTAAAAAAAATAAATCATTAAATAAAATTTTTTCCTATAGGTCAGTCCATGGTCCACTTCCCGGATAGAATTGTAGTGTTCCTGTTAATCTAAAAAAATGCTACCTATGTACTGAACTTCAAGTAAATCGAGCAATAAATGAACTTCTTTCGAATAGGTCAGTCCCTGGTTGAGTTCCAGTCTTCCTTTATTCTGAGCAAAATCAAACCATAAATAAGGTTTTTTCGAATAGGTCTGACCGCGGTTCACTTCTTGAAGAGAATTGGTGTCTTCCTGTTAATTTAACATAAATGCCACTTATGTACTGAACTTCAAATAAATCAAGCAATAAATAAGTTTTTTTAGAATAAGTGTGTCTCTGGTCCAATTGCCGGAAAGAATTACAGTGTTCCTGTTAATCTAAGATAAATGCCACCTATGTACTGAACTTTAAGTAAATCGAGCAAAAAATAAACTTTATTCGAATAGGTAAGTCCCTGGTACAGTTGTGAGAATTTTAGACTTCCTGTTAATCTAAGAAAACAGTAACCTATGGTATGTACCGAAATTGAAGAGAATTGACCAATAAATAAACTTTTTTCGAATAGGCCAGTCCCTGGACCACTTCCAGGAGAGAATTGCACTCTTCAGGTTAATCTAAGCAAAATGCCAGCAATGTACAGAATTTAAAGTAAATCGATCATTAAATGCCATATTTTCCAACCGGTCAGTCTCTGGTCCACTTCCCGGAGATAAATGTAGTATACCTGTTAATCTAAGCAAAATGCCACCTATGCACCGAATTTTAAGTAAATCTATCATTGAATAAAAATTTTTCCAATTGGTCAGACTCTGGTCCACTTCCCGGAGCGAATTGTAATCTTCCTGTTAATCTAAGAAAAATGCCACCTATGTACCACAATTCAAGTAAATTGAGCAATAAATAAACCTTGTTCGAATAGGTCAAAACCTGGTCCACATCCTGAAGGGAAGTGTAGTCTTTATGTTATTCTGAGCAAAATCGATTTACAGACCTTCAAAAAAATCGAAACATATACCATATAAGCTTTTTTTAGAACTGGTCATTCCCTGGTCCACTTCCGGAGATAATTGTAGTATACCTGTTAATCTAAGCAAAATGCCACCTATGCACCGAATTTTAAGTAAATCTATCATTGAATAAAATTTTTTCCAATAGGTCAGACTCTGGTCCACTTCCGAATTGTAATCTTCCTTTTAATCTGAGAAAAATGCCACTTACGTACCGAATTTCAAGTAAATTGACTAATAAACAAACTTACTTATGAATAGGTCAGTTCCTGGTTAACTTCCCTGTGAGAACTTTAGTTTTCCTTTTAATCTAAGAAAAATACCACCTATGTACCGAAGTTCAAGTAAATTGAACATTAAATAAGCATTTTTCGAGTAGATCAGTCCCTGGTCCACTTCCCGGAGAGATGTGTGGTCTTCATGTTATTCTGAGCAAAATGCAATCGATGTACCGAACTTCAAAAAAATCGAAAAATACATAAGCTTTTTTTAGAACTGGTCAGTCCCTGGTCCACTTCCGGAGAGAATTGTAGTGTTCCTGTTAATCTAAGATAAATGCCACCAATGTACTGAACTTCAAATAAATCGAGCAATAAATAAATTTTTTTAGAATAAGTCTATCTCTGGTCCAATTGCCGGAGAGACTTGTAGTATTCCTGTTAATTTTAAGTAACTTGAGCTATAAATAAGCTTTTTTTGAAAAGGTCAAACCCTGGTCTACATCCTGAAGAGAAGTGTAGTCTTCATGTTATTCTGAGCAAAATGCAACCGATGTACCGAACTTCAATTAAATCGAAACATATATAAGCTTTTTTAGAACTGGCAGTCCCTGGTCCACTTCCCGGAGAGAATTGTAGTGTTCCTGTTAATCAAAGATAAATGCCACCTATGTACTGAACTTCAAGTAAATCGAGCAATAAATAAACTTTTTTCGAATAGGTCAGTCCCTGTGGGAACTGTAGTATTCCTGTTATTCTGAGCAAAATGCAATTGATGTACCGATTTTCAAGTAAGTCGAACTATACATAAGCATTTTTTGAATAAATCAGTCCTGGTCTACTTCCCGGAGAGAATTGCAGTCTTCCTGTTAATCTAAGCAGAATGCCAGCAATATACCGAATTTATAGTAAGTCGATCATTAAAAACAATTTTTTTGAATACGTCAATCTCTGGACCACTTCCCGGAGAGAAGTGTCGTCTTCCTGTTAATCTAAGCAAAATGCAATCTATGTACCCAATTTTATTAAATGGATCATTAAATGCAAATTTTTCCCATAGGTCAGTCTCTGGTCCACTTCCCGGAGAGAATTGTAGTCTTCCTGTTAATCTAAGCAAAATGCCACCTATGTACCGAATTTCAAGTAAATCGAAACATATATAAGCTTTTCTAGAAATGCTCAGTCCCTGGTCAACTTCCCGGAGAGAATTGTAGTCTCCTGCTCATCTAAGCAAAATGTCAACTATGTACAGAAGTTTATTAAACCGATCATTAAATGCAAATTTTTCCAATAGGTCAGTCTCTGGTCCACTTCCCATAGAGAACCGTAGTGTTCCTATTAATCTAAGAAAGCTGCCACCTATGTACATAACTTCAAATAAATTGGGCAATTAATAACCTTTTTTCGAAAAGGTCAATCCCTGGTCCACTTGCCGTAGCGAATTTTAGTACTGAACTTCAAGTAAATCGAGCAATAAATAAACCTTTACGAAAAGGTGAGTCCCTGGTCCACTTCCTGGAGCGAATTGTAGTCTACCTGGTAATCTGAGCGAAATGCCACCTATGTATCAAATTTCAAGTAAATTGCCCAATAAACAAACTTTTTTATGAATAGGTCAGTCCCTGGTCCACTTCCCGTAGCGAATTGTAGTACTGGACTTCAACTTAATCGAGTAACAAACAAACTTTTTCGAATAGGTCAGTCCCTGGTCCACTTCCCGGAGCGAATTGTAGCCTACTTGTTTATCTGAGAAAAATGCCACTTATGTACCAAATTTCAAGTAAATTCACCAATAAACAAACTTTCTTATGAATAGGTCAAGTTCCTATGTCACCTCCCTGTGAAAATTGTAGTCTTCCTGTTAATCTAAACAAAAAGCCACCTATCTACCGAACTTTAAGTAAATCGATCATTAAATACAATATTTTCCCATAGGTCAGTCCCTGGTCCACTTCCCGGAGAGAATTGTAGTATTCCGGTTAATCTAAGATAAATGTCACCTATGTACATAATTTGAAGTGAATTGACTAATGAATAAACTTTCTTTCGAATAGATCAGTCCCTGCACCACTTCCCAGAGAGAATTACAGTCTACCTGTTAATCTAAGCAAAATGCCAGCATTGTACCGAATTTAAAGTAAATCGATCCTTAAATACAATTTTTTCGAAAAGGTCAGTATTGAAGACATGAGCATAGACCTCATCGAGTTTTAAAATTAAGATACATATATACAAGAAATCATATTCATCCTGAATTGCTTAACCTAATAATGAAACACTGAATTACTTTCCAATACTTACCCTTATACTTACCCACCATGAATTTACTCCTAATTAAAGTACTTACCAGCAACCCTACTTCCGTTACTACTCTAAAGGAGAAATCAAAACAAAATGTATAAATATGTATGTATGTATTAGTAATTTTTACTGTTAGTTAAATAATTTTCGCTCGCTCGAACTGCCGGTTGTGTTATAAATAAATTATAAATATATAAATAAATTATAGAGAAATCATAAAAACCCCTGTAAAATTAAAGTTTCAAATAATAAAAATAAATTAAATTTTGTGAAAACTGTTTAATGAAAAAACAAAGTATTTTTAGTTAAAACGGAAAACAATAAATAAATACAGCAAGTAGCTGATATTTATACATGGTGCCGAAACCCGCTTATCGGAGCGAACTGTAAAAAAAAAAACAAAAAAAAAAGATATTTTATTTTAAAAAACTAAATTAAATAAATTTTAAAAAACTTTAACGCAATCGAATTAAAAAAAACGTAAAGCGAGCGAAAAGTCGGGTTGTCAGAACACGGGCGTTGGAAAAAAGTGAGTGCTTGTGACCAAATAAAACAAAAAAACGGAAAATATATATATATACTAGCTTTTACCCGCGGCTTCGCTCGCATTAAATCCATCCAATAAGAGATCATTATAGTACAAACGGATCAATATAAAGAATATATTTTATTGCTTGTCTGAGATTATCTATTTGAAAAAATTACTACATGCAATGAAGTTTCAAATTTCAAAATATACTTTATTGAATCAATACAACAAATATTAAAATATATATGTCACTGTAAAGAAAATAAATAATTCGGAATGGTAACAATTGAAAATATAAAATTCAGATTATTAGTCAAGGATATTTCTATTAACTATATTGTACGTTTTTCCGTTGGGTGTAAATATTTGTAAATTCCGGGCATTAGACACACGTGAACAGGCTACATATAGTTGACATATAGTTGACCATGAGAAAAGCATGACTTTTCTAAATGCACTCGTGCTACCTGTAATGTCTGTCCTTGTGCTTTGTTTATAGTTACGGCAAAGCTAAGTTTGACGGGAAACTGAACTCTTTTAAATTGGAATGGAAGGTCAGTGGGAATAATTAGAATCCGAGTTATGATTACACTTTTTCCTTTACCGACACCTGTTAAAATAGTAGCACCAAGTATATTCTGTCCCAATTTCGTTATCCGAAGTCGTGTTCCATTACATAGCAGAGGAGCATTTAAATTTCGCATAAGCATTACTGGTACATTTAGTTTCAACTGAAGCTTATGTGATGGTACACCCGACAATTCAAGGGAATTTAAAAACTCTACAGGATATGAGGTACTTAATTCTGTATCCATAATTGTATCCATTGATAAATATTCCACCATTTCCCCTTCCACCTCTTTTAAAATGTCATTGTTGATTCTATTAAGAACTTCATTTTTTGGTGCTAATATTGCTCTTGCGCACAGTCACTGATCACAACCCAAATTCTGTTGCAATTCGGGAAAAACATGAGCAATGAGATCCACATCATTTTCTACTAAATTACAATATTCTCTTGAAAGTGATACGAAACCTTCAGCATCAACATCTAAACGACCATCACCAATTTTCAATAACATTTCAGCATAAAGTCCTGAATCCACGTCATTATGAAGATGCACTCTCATATTTGTTTTTAGGCTCAGCTTTTCAACTCTCGACCATAAGCTCGATGATTTTAAGCATGCTTGAATTTCATCTGCTGGTGTTCCCCTCTGAATAACTGGAAGGGTTTGACGAAAATCACCAGCCAGTAAAACTACCATTCCTCCCATTATATCTGTACTCTCCCGCAGGTCCTGAAGAGTCCGGTTTAAAGCTTCTATAGCCTTTTTGTGAGACATTGTACATTCATCCCACACTAAAAGCTTACATTCTCGCAGCATCCTACCTCGAGAACTATTTTTACTGAAATTACAGATGGGCGGATCTTCATGTGCAAGGTTCAATGGTAATTTCAAAACGGAATGTGCCGTACGGCCGCCGTTTAAAAGCGTCGCGGCAATACCCGACGAAGCTACTGCAACTGCTATTTTTCTGTTTTTTCTGATGTACATTAATAATAAGTTGAGCAAAAACGTCTTTCCGGTTCCACCTGGTGCATCGAGAAAGAAGAGTCCACCTTTACCGTATTCCATTCTACGTAAAACTTGATGGAGAACATGAGCCTGCTCTGGAAGTAACAAAGGGATTAATTCCTCTACTTGTCGCTGCAGTGCTATGAAATCATAATCTAACTCTCGAGCAATTTCATTGTTGAAATCATCATTATTATCTCTTTGAGGGCTTTGCATCCCAAAATCATCTAATTTTTTTCCAACCATTGTGAAAACCTTGTTTTCAATTAGAATTAGCGTTTGGTTGTAAATATGTTCATTGAAAGTCATATCTGTATGTACTTGCTGAAGTCGATGTAAAATATCTTTAGCTTTTACCCGCTAGATGGCGTTAACGTAGCGCTCAGCAAATAGATGACCAGGCCACCACCATACATGTACGGATGTATGCTCACATTTTATGGTCACCATACATGTAGATATGTATGCCGTATACTGTATACTCCCATACACACATACCACACTACTCTCAATGCAGCTACATATGTGCCTATACCTATGTATAGTCCCACTCTCTCTCTTGTATGCTTACATTTTATGGCCACCATACATGTAGATATGTATGCTGTATACTGTATACTCCCATACACACATACAATACTACTCTCAATGCAGCTACATATGTGCCTATACCTATGTATAGTCCCACTCTCTCTCTCTCTCTCTCTCTCTCTGTGCACATGGGGCGTTACTTTATGCATGCGTATGTATATGCTCTATTGTGGCTATTGGACAGAAAAGTTTCTTTATTTTATTTAAAAAATAATTTTTTTTATTAAATAAAAAGTAGCCTATGTTCATTCTGATACCTCCAAGAGTATGTGTACAAAGTTTCATGATGATCGGTTAAGTAGTTTTTGCGTGAAAGCGCAGCAAACGAAACGGCTTTCGCATTTATAATATTAGTATAGATAGTATTGATATAAAAGGAAAAGTGAGGTGTGAAAATACATTCCAAATTAAAAACAAATAAACAAAAATACATACACAAGTGCTCTGTGGTACAAAATAACAAAATTAATAAATTAAAACCATAATAAGAAAATTAAAACAAAAAAAAAATAAAAATGAAAATTGTGGAAAAAATATATATTTTTTATATATATACTAATATACATATAAAAAACAAAACCAAAAAAGTGGGTGGAAAATAAAATACATACACGTAGTGATTGAAGGTGCTGTGCTACGAAATAACAAAAACATAAAAGGCAGTGGAAAAAAAATATAAACGAAAATTTTATATATTATATACACGTATATATACATGCGTGCATACATACACAAATACATACATGTGGTGACAGAAAACCTCAAAAAAAGTGAAAAAAAGAAAACACCAAAATAAAATTTAGTATACATATATAAATATATGAAAATGTAGATACAAATATACAAAAAACCTTAAAAAGCGGTGACACAAAACATAAATAAAAAACAGTAGTGAAAAAAATACATACATAGCTACATACATAAAAAAAAAACGAAAAAAGAAAAAAAAGAATTAAATAAAATTTAAAAATAAAAAAAGCACACGTATCACACACATACAGCACATACCTACAGCAGCAGTCCAAAACACTCAGAACAAAAAGCTGCAGAGGACACCAGCAAAACCTCAACAACACGGTAACAGCACTACACAGAAGTCAACACGTCACCCCCCCTAAAAGAAAAAGTGGTTTGTAAAAAACTCCGAATGTCAAAGTAAGTCCCACCCATTCTTACTCATATTTGTTTAGCGGATTTTGCTAGTGCTGTGTATGAAACTCTTTTGTCATACACATACATAATCTCAAAAATTAAATTATAATTCTTATGGAAAGTTCGAGCAAAATCTCAAAATCCGCCAAACAAAAATTTAATCACAATATATAATAATATATAGCAGGTCCCCAAAATCGGTAAATGAAAATCCCCTACTTTTCATTTACCGAATATAACAGCGCTCATATATAATATATTAACACGTATATATGAAAAACTCGCGCTTTCCCCATAAAAGGTATATATTTAATACAAAAAACCGCTTATTATTATATATCCCCTTACGTATATAAACTCCCCTTTTTATATACGCCAACTGGTCCAAAAAGACATTCGAAAAGCACCAGTTGGCCCTCTCATACATGCTCCCAAATATATATATGTATACTCTCTGTATATACACCCCAACTGGACCGAAACTCATTCCCACGGGCCCATAACCGGACCAGTGTAAGCACATTACACTGCCCAAAGTCACCACCGCATAGCAAGTCACCGCTACCCAACCGTGGTACATGTATATACATACACATATATACATACACATGTATACATACACATATATACATACAGTGGTTTTTTCAATTCAGGCAATTTCCACTTCTTCGCTATTTACAATAGCAAGCGGACAAAGGCACGTATGTACATAAGTATACATACGTACATATTCGTGAAAGCTAAGCTAAGCACCTAGCATACAAACAAGGTATCACAAAAACCCAATATACATTTATACATTGCTGTGCTCAGACGCGCTGAGACAGTACAATACAAAACATAAAAGCTACCCCCTAAATAAATTAATTAAAAATAATGTATACTTACATATATATAAATATAAATAAATATTTTATAATAAAATTTTATAAAACAAAACCTCACAATTAAGGACCATTAAAAACCCGCTATTAGAAGAGATGGCTACGGATATACTGGAACAACCCCAACCCCTCCAAACTCAATTGGAAGCCCGCGACTCCCAAAAACACTCAACAATGGCTCACACAGAATTTTTATTCCACTTGATTAATTTGGATAAATTCTGCGAAAAGTGGAAAAGCATCGAAGAATCAATTTACTCAAAAGCGGCGTTGATGGTATATAAGGAGAGGTTAGACAGACTTATAGCCCTGGCAGATGCAGCAAATGATAACCTGCAGCTGAGTAACACCGTGGATGAAAAAACCCAAACGATATGTGCAGAACGTTATGACACCTCCAGAGCCAACGCGATGCTAATGAGGACTCGGATAAATGAGTTACTCCTTCAACTCGCCTCAAAACTCGAACCCGTAGCATCAAGGCCCCACGCGCACTCCCTAGCGCAATCCCAATCTCAACCTTCTCAGAACCTTAAACCTGTCTGTACCATATTCCACGGAAAAGATAAAGAATGGCCGTCGTTCAAGGATTATTTCACGGCACAAAATTCTAAATTATGGCTAAGGCAAAAAATGCTGCAATTAAAAATGAGAACAAGAGGAGAAGCGGCGCAAATAATTCACGAATTCTCATTAAATGAGTCCAACTTTAACCCTGCCTGGCAAGCACTCACAGCCAGATACGAGATCTCTCATACAAAAATCATTTCTTCCGAAAGCTCGGAACTCCAACTTCCAGAAGCAACACCCGAACTTCCAATCTCTGCATGGAATTTCGAAATTAAAGCTTCTATTGCTCACATTTAGCCGCAGCTATTATCTTGCAAATTGTGCAGCTCTCATCACTCAATGATAAAGTGCGCAGAATTCAAAAAGCTATCCGTCCCCGATCGGATCAAGTTCACGAAGAAAAATAATTATTGCATGACTTGTTTGGCCTATTCTCACTCCAAGAGAGATTGCAAAAGCAACTTCACTTGCTTATATTGTAAAAAGCGCCACCACTCACTTCTCCACTCGAGGCAACCCCAAAGGCCAAGTGAATCAACCCCCCATCGAAATAATGCCACAGCCTAAGTGGCAAGTCCTGTACCTCTAAACATATGTACAGTATCATTCAACTCAAAATATTCAACCCACCCAAAGGGTACTCATCACGTTACAAATAGCAGAAATACAGTATTGCTACCCACAGCCTACGTGCCCATCCTCCACAAAGAAAAAATAATTAGAATACGTGCCCTAATAGATCAAGGCTCCCAGAAAACTTTTGTATCGTCTCGAATGCATAAGTCCCTTGATCTACTAACACCTAAGACTCATTACAACATTTTTGGAATCGACGGAGTACCAGTTGGAAACTCAAATGAAACACCCACTCTAACAATACTCTCTTCAAATAAGGAAAAGAGGATCGCAACTCCCGCTGTAATACTACCCCAAATAACACACTCTCTACCGTCGTTGAAGCATATGGACCCTAAAGAATACTGCTCACTTCCCCTAGCAGATCCCGATTGCTTCGCACCAACCAAAATCGAAATGGTGATTGGCAGCGACATTCTTCCCCAAATTCTTCTCCCAGGTTTCAAGACCTGCGGAAGCTTAATAGCCCAAAACTCCATCTTTGGGTGGATATTAAGCGGCCCAATAGCACCAGAAACTAATATTTCACTCACTCCACCTCGTTCTTACACGGATACAGAACTTCCGAATTTTGACCCGGCAGGATGGCCATCGGCCAAGATGAAATCCCCAAAAATCTCAACTCAGCAGCATTGGATAGAAAAACCACTCCGCGGTCACAAACACAACTCATTGCACAATGACAACTCTTTTCATAAGCATAATCCCCCAAATACGAAAATTAAAAACTCACTCACCAGAAAGCCTCTCAAAAGCTACCTCATTCCCGAGACTGTGCCCTTTCTAGAAAAAAGTCCACTCCTCGTGACTAAAACTCCGTCGAACAGAAGTTCTGAAGTCAGAAAAGAAGATTGGATTCCCTACCGTTCTAATTCCTCACGTAATAGTGTGGTTCATCGTCCCATTCATCGGATCGGCAGAGTTATAAGGAAAACGAAAAAGCCAAGAATGAAGACGGACGTCAGAAATTTCCCGATGCTGCAACAGATCCACACGTCGAATTGCTTTCAGCGCAGAAATCCCTCCGCATTTTGGAAACTCTTATATAAAGGAGGACCTTCCAGATCTTCAAGAATAGCAACAATAAGCTACCACTCGTGTCCACATCCAACTACTCAACCATTCCAGGTTCACAGAGTAGTGACAACCGAACATCATTCACTTCGATGGAAAAATCCAAAATGGCTACCCAAGTCATCCGAGTCCTGTCCAAAAATCGTATCAAATGGCTACTCTTATCCGGTGCAAATAAAAACTCAGAATGCCCGAAATAGACGGCCCAATACTCCCAATGATGGACATACTCAATCCCAACGAGTAACATGTTGGCAACGTGGACATCCGCATCTCTGGCGGAACTGTCACATCCGCAGAACTAGCTCTAACACTCTCACTCTCTATGGGGAGTCTTTCTCTCTCTCTATCTCTCTTTCTCTCTCTATCTCCCTCTCTCTCTCTCACAGTTACCAATTTTTTCTCTCATTATCCCATTACATCGATACATTCACAGTAATTCATATACTAATAATGTGTTTCGATGAAAATTCTCTTTGCAGACCCTATTATACAGCCGGACCTTAAACTTCCACCTTCCATTAAGCAATCAGAAGCTTTCCAAGACGTCATGACGCCGCAGGCCCGCCGGCATGTTGAAGACATGAGCAAGGACCTCATTGAATTCTAAATTTTTAAAAATATATATATATAAAAACCCTAATTAACTAAAAATGAAATATTGAATTACCCTTATACTTACCCACCATGAATCTACTCCAAAATACTTACCAGCAACCCTACTTCCGTTACTACTCTAAAGGAGAAATCAAAACAAAATGTATAAATATGTATGTATTAGTAAATTTTAGTATTAGTCAAAATAATAATTTTCGCTCGCTCGAACTGCCGGTTGTGTTATAAATAAATTATAAATATATAAATAAATTATAGATAAATCATAAAAACCCCTGTGAAATTAAAGATTCAAATTCTAAATTAAAATAAAATTTGTGAAAACTGTTAAAAAAAAAAACAAAGTGTTTTTAGTTAAAACGGAAAACAATAAATAAATACAGCAAGTAGCTGATATTTAGACATCCAGTTAATCTAAGCAAAATGCCCCCTATGTACCGAATTTTAAGTGAATTGAGCAATAAATACAGTTTTTCGAATAGGTGAGTCCATGGTTCACTTCCAAGAGAGAATTGTAGCCTTCCTGTTAATCTAACAAAATGCCGCCTATATATGTACCGAATTTCAAGGAAATCGATCATTAAATACATACAATTTTTTCGTATAGGTCAGCCCTGGTCCGCTTCCCGGAGAAAACTGTAGTCTTCCTGGTAATCTAAGCAAAATGACCCCTATGTACCGAATTTTAAGTTTTTTAAGCAATAAATAAACTTTTCTCGAATAGGTGAGTCCTTGGTTTACTTTCAGGAGAGAATTGTAGTCTTCCTGTTAATTTATGAAAAATGCCGCCTATGTATGTACCGAATTTCAAGTAAATCGATCATTAAACACAGTTTTTTCGATAAGGTCAGCTCTGATCCACTTCCCCGAGAGAACTGCATTCTTCCTTCTAATCTAAGAAATATGCCACTTATGGCCCGATTTCAAGTAAATTGAGCAATAAATAAACTTTTCTCGAATAAGTGAATCACTGGTCTACTTCCCGGGCAGAACTGTAGCCTTCCTGTTAATCTAAGCAAATTTCCACCTATGTACCGCAATTTAAGTAAATCGATCATTAAATACGACTTTTTCAAATAGGTCAGTCCATGGTCCACCTCCGGGGAGAATTGTAATCTTCCTGTTAATCTAAGAAAATTGCCACTTATGAGTGCACTGAACTTCAAGTAAATCGAGCAATAGAGGGAATTGTAGTCTTCCTTGAAATCTAAACAATATGTACCGAATTTTAAGTAAATCGATCATTAATAAAATTTTTTTCGAATAGGTCAGTCCCTGGTCCACTTCCCGGAGAAACCTGAAGTCTTCCTGTTAACCTAAGCAAAATTTTACCTATGTACTGAACTTCAAGCAAGTTAAGCAATAAATAAACTTTTTTCGAGTAAGTCAGTCCCTGGGAGAATTGCAGTCTTCCTGATATTCTGAGCAAAATGCCACCTATGTATTTTAAAACGAACTGACTAAGTCAACTGTCCAATTTATTCTAATATCTTTTTAAAATTTTTACAACGACGCTCTCTTAAATTTAAGTCAATACAAAAATACATAAAACATAATTATATGGAATTGGTGGCGATAAATATGCATGTGTATATTTTACAGTTCACATTAAATATATTGAACATACATGCATATACATATATAAGCAAGCGTTATATTGATACATTTACATACATATATAAATATGTATATACTTACAATAGGGTGCGCTGAAGCTGTCAAAGCACAAAATACATTAAGGTGTTACATTTACAAGAAGACAATAATATTACTTACTATAATTCGGCCATCCTGACCATTGAGATCTCCTGATATCTTTTATTTTCATCCATGCGTTCCCTTAAGCCACGGTCGAATATTACCTATCGCCCAAACACCTTTATATGGTACTCTGGACTTTTGAAATCCATTAACGCCTTCGAGTACATATCTATCATTATGCAAAACTTTTATTATTTTATAAGGGCCCTTAAACTTTGGAATCAGTTTCTTGGAAATATCTGCATGTGAATCAAAGTTCTTTACCATAACATAATTACCCTCCTCGTATATGTGTGGTTTCTGTCTCTTTTTATCCACATACTCTTTGTTATACCTCTGTACTTGTTTCTCACACTCTCTTGCCTTTTGTCTAATTTCTTCATGTGTTTTCACCATCGAATCTTGTATGCTTTCACTCATTTTTTCTTTTAAAGAGCCTTCCATTTTACCTCTCTGTTTTATTCCGAAGAGCTTCACACTAGGATATTCCTTAATGGTACGATAAATAGTATTGTTCAGTGCATACTCCACATTATCAACAATATCGTCCCAATACCGACCTTTTTCAATATCAGTCAATTTTGAAATCATTGGACCTAAAGACCTATTCACTCTTTCTACCTGTCCATTTGCCTGTGGTGAACCTGTTGCAATTTTTATGTGTTTTATATTTGTTTCTTCTACAAACTGTTGAAAGTCATTTGATGTAAAGCAAATACCCCTGTCAGAAACAATATATTTTGGGTGGCTGTATGACCTGAAATATTTTTTCAATGCTTTGATCACCTCCTTTGTGTTTGTAGTTTTTGTAGGGTACAACCTAACAAACTTCGTACTTGCGTCAATTATAACCAAAATATGTTTATTTGCTCGTGAGTTATCCACCAGGCCAAAATGATCAATATGAATTACTTCAAATGGACCATAACTTTTTGATACATTGTGTAAGAACCCTTCCTCTCAACCTTGTTTTGCATAATATACTATGCACTTTAAGCAATTTTGAATATGAATGGCTATTTTCTTTCTCATTGACGGAAACCAATAGTTCTTTGAAATAAGATCCATAGTCTTATCAATACCCGTATGTCCCATTTCATCAAGATACGAGCCCTGACCACTATTAATTCGCACGGCTGGTGTTTTTACGCATATGCAATGTTTAGCACACAATATATATGAAGATAATGCAGATAACACATACAAACATATATTTTTTTGAAAGATAATTTTATTCTCTATTTGATAGAAAAAAAATTTTTGTTGTTGTTTGGCGTACAACAACAACAGCATTTATTTACATACACTATTCTTATTATTGTTTACAAACACAGTCTCCGACTGATACTCACAGCGAGTGGACGTATTTTCAGACTGTGTTTCTTTCTGTGCTTTATCAGCGCTCTGCTTCTTACTTAACACTATTCTTTTGTGTTCGTGACTTTAAATTTCAAACGATACACGTGTTTTTCTCTTTGTGAGTGCTTGCAGAAAATATTTCCCCAATGGCCCCTGGGCCACCAAATTTGGGGGACAATAGGTTCGCTACGCTTGCTGTACGTCCCCAAACCAAACGCAAAAGGACATCATATAAGCCTCTAATATTCCCTGAATTACCAAAAACTAAACAGGAAAATCCAAAATTCATTACAATATCAACAATTGACTCAACTAAGCCATTATCAAAGTACTCATGTTTTGCAGTTCATAAAGCATTGGAAGCGGTAAGCAAAGAAATAGTTTCCATTTCCGAACTACGGGATGGTAATTTGTTGTTGCTCGTTAAAATCCCAACCATTGCACAAAATTTCTTAGCTACGAAGCGATTGAATGGAATTTGCGAAGTAGAGGTAAAGTTTCATGATAATCTCAATTTTTCAAAAGGTACAATATATGCACCATGCCTAAACGATGTCCCTGAAAAAGAAATTCTAGAAAACTTGAAAAATCAAGGAGTGGTAGGAGTGTACAAATTTAAAAAAAATGTGAATAATACCCTACAACATTCCGGAGTACAACTCCTCACATTTGATATGTATAAATTACCCGAAAAAATAGAGGTTTCATGGCGCTCAGCCCGTGTAAAACCATATTTCCCAAATCCCATGAGATGTAAATCATGTCAACTTTTAGGGCACACCATTAAGAGGTGCAATAACAAAGCTGCTTGTGCCACTTGTAATTTCCCTCCCCACGGCTCAGAACAATGTTTACGCACTTTATGCGCAAATTGTGCCGGTGAGCACCCATCATTTTCGAACACATGTCCAAGGTACATTCAAACAAAACAAATTCTCAAAATCAAAACTGAGAACAGATGTTCGATGCGAGAAGCTATTAAATTACACAAAGCACAAGTGCCAAGTCTACCAAACATCTCTTTCTCCCAAATGGTAAAGCAAAATCATCAAAATCAACAAAAAGAAAACAAGAACTCTAACAATACCACAGCAGAAACCATTCATACACCTTCCGTACCCACAAGCTCTCCTCCCCAAGTATCACCCTGAAACTGCTGAGAGCATTAACACTGCTCAAACATCTCTTACTCCAAGTCCCAACGACGACTTACATCCCCCACCAACCTCCTCTTTCGATTTTCAATCAAATGCCACCCCACAAAATAACAACACCATAATTCCTAACAACCAACCTCTCTCTTATAGTGCTCTCAATTCCACCTTCCAAAGCATTCTTAGCTACGCTAGCAACTACACAAATCAAACAACTAATCTCTCCCATCAATTTATAAGCGAACTACAATCTCACCACACTGCTAACGCTTCTCTCAACAAGTCACAAACCAACTCAATAGCAACTCAAGAGTACAGTCTACAAGATGATGATCAAACTATGCCAACCTCAGACGACGAAAAAATGTAATCCATTTTTCTCTGTCCTTTGATTCATGTTTTTACTAAATGTTTAACATACTACAGTGGAATATAAATGGCTTCTACAACAACTACACCGAACTTGAAATTCTCATTAAAGAAATCTCCCCACACTTCATTGCTTTACAAGAAACTCACCTTGCCGTAAATAAAGTTGGCTCTGTGCCAAATAAATATGTAAGTTATTTTCTCAATTTACCACAAAATACCACAAACAAACAAGGTATCGCTGTCTTAGTAAAAAAAGACATTCCACATAAATACCTCCCAATCCATTCAAATATCGCTTCGTTAGCTATTCAGGTATCTATAGGATTTAAAGTCACGATTATTTGTCTGTATATACCTCCTCAACAAAGTTTTACGCTTGCTGAGCTTAGACATATTTTATCGTCAGTACCTAAACCCGTAATCCTGGTCGGAGATGTAAATTCGTGGTCCACATTATGGGGCTCCACATCAACCAACCAAAGAGGCTTGGCACTGGAAGATTTAATTCTTACTGAGAACTTAACCATATTGAACGATGGTTCTCCAACGCATTTTTCGACCCATAATTCCTTCACCCACGTCGATCTATCTATCTGCTCTACCAATATTGCTCCAAAAGCAAATAGCCGAACACTCGACAGCTTATGTGGTAGTGACCATTACCCAATAGTCACAGAACTAGCCACGCCATCCTTTGAAAAGATCTTCCCAAAACCAAAGTTTTTGACAGGAAAAGCTGACTGGCCCAAATTTACTCAAAATACAATTTTGTTCTGTGATGAACTCCCGGTATCTCAAAACATTAATAAAGAGGTCGCTAATATCACTAAAATAATAAGGTCGGCTGCACACCTTTCAATTCCGCAAACTGCTTACAGACCTTACAAAAAAATTGTCCCATACTGGACAAGCGAGCTGAACAACTTAAGAAATTTAAAACAGGATAACTGGAGGCAATACAAAAGGACTAGAACAGAAGCCAACCTGATCTTATATAAATAAGCAAATGCCATTTTTCGTAAAAAGTCTAAAGAAGCAAAACGAATGAGCTTCGAAAAACTTACTGCAGAAATAAATCCCTCTTCTAACCCTAAAAAGGTTTGGTCGGACATTAAAATGCTCACAGGTTCATATTCCCAAAACCATATAAATTCAATTAACAGCCCTACTGGACCTGTAGCTGACCCCAAGGCGATTGCCGAACTTTTTGCCTCCACTTGGTCTAGGTATTCTAGCGACTCAAACTTTACTTCAGCTTTTATGGCAAAGAAAAATGAAACACTAAGTTGCACTTACAACCAGCCAAACTCCCCAGCTAAAATAATAGAATCAGAAATCACGTATCCAGAATTCGAAAGTACAATCTCTTCACTATCTGGAAAAACTCCAGGCCACGATAGAATTTCGTATGATATGCTAAAAAACTTGCCTTGTGAGGTTAAATCGAGATTAATCAATGTGTACAATAATATTTTAACTACCGGAATTTATCCTCAAAACTGGAAAAACGCAACAGTTGCACCCATACCAAAGTCCACTAAGCCATCATCAGAAGCCTTAGATTATAGACCGATTTCGCTCATATGCTGCATGAGCAAGTTACTCGAAAAAATTATCTCGAAGCGCATTATGTGGTATATTTCCAAACAACGTTTAATTAGTCCACATCAGCTCGCCTTTAAGGAAGGGCAGGGAACTTCCGACGCTCTCCTACTTTTTGAAAATTTCGTTTCATATGGTTTATCCTCCCGCAATCATATATCTACGCTCAGTCTGGATTTTGAAAAGGCTTTCGATCGTGTCGGAGCTCACATAGCTCTGCGACAATTAGAAAAATGGAAATTCGGTAATAAAATATACCATTTTATCAAGTCATTTCTCACCAATCGAAAATTCAAAGTAAAAGTAAATAACGCGTTTTCTAATTTACACAACCAACAGAATAGAATCCCACAAGGATCCCCCCTTTCTGTTACGTTATTTACTATTGCTTTTGACGAAATTAGCCACATAATTTCCAAACATAAAAATATTTCACACATTATCTATGCGGATGACGTCCTACTCTATTCTAAAATAAGTAATTTAAATACTGTTAAAAATAAATTTCTAAACATACTAACCGACATATCGAAATGGTCAATCTGCTCAGGAGCAAATCTTTCACTTAATAAATGTAAATATTTTCATATATGCCGTAAACAAAAATGTACCGATTTACATCTAGTTCATAATAATATCAAAATTGTAAACGTTCCTAGCTTACATTTTCTTGGAATCGTTTTTGACAAACGTTTTACATTTAAGGAACACTGTCTTAGCCTAAAAAAAAAGCCTAGCTGTCAGGTTAAATATTATTAAATACTTATCTTCTAAGCATTGTCTAATTCATCCAAATACTTTAATAATTGCTGTTAAGGCTTTAATTTTGTCGAAAATTGACTATGGTTTACCAATATACGGCCATTGTGCAAAAAGCAACATAAAAATGATTTTTTCCACGTATCATGCTGCTGTTCGAAGGAGCATTCGTGCATTTCCAACATCCCCGATTCAATGCATCTTGGCGGAGGCTGGAATGCCTACCTTACAGGAGAGAATAGAATACACTACCATGAGGCTTATGCCAAAAGTCTTCCTCTGCAGAAATAGTATACTACATGACACTATCACAACAATGTGGAACGCTAACAAAGTACCAAATCGTAAGCCAACGCTATTTAGAGTGCTTGAGTATGCTAAAAATCTAGGAATAACCTCGCCACCCTCTTTAGTGGCTGCTGCCAATTCTCCACCTTGGCACTTATGCTACTCTTCATTTCTTCTCGGCCTTTCAAACTTTAGTAAATCAACCACAAGTCCAATAGAATACCAGCGGCTTTTTGAGGAATACAGAGCACCTTTCCGGAACGAATGGCAAATGACAAGACGATAATCTGCACAGACAGTATGTCAACGATCTCTGGAATTATGAATATGGCCAACAAGTCACCCCTAATATCTGAAATACGGACCAACCTAATAGAAAACCGCAAGAAAATCAAAATTATGTGGATTCCTGGTCACGCTGGCATTAACGGCAATGAGTTAGCGGATCATAAAGCAAAAGCCGTTGCAAACGAACCGTTATCTACTTTTATATATATGGTGAAAGGGGACATTTTCCTACTCATCGATAACTACTTCGAAGACCAGAAAACAGACTCTTGGAACAGAGTGCAACACCAATATTCGAACATTAATAAAACTGGCTCAAAACCACACCTTCCGCCGATCTGCCGAACGAACGATATTATTGCCTTCAATCGACTTCGGATTGGACACACCATTGCCACGCACTCGTACCTGCTGAATGGTTCAAGCGCACCCCACTGCGTATACTGCACTTCACCATCGCTTACAGTTAAACATCTTCTAGATGAATGCACGAATTTCAGTGCTATTAGGAAAACAATATTGGGGAACCAGCCCGTTTCGGAATTGCTTAAGGAACCTTCACATGAAAACATCCACAAGGTAGCTGATTTTTTGCGCAAAACCGGCCTTAGAAAGCTAATTTAATTTTAATTTTAAGTTATCTTACATAAAAATTCTTTCTTTACTAACATAGATTAATTTTAATCCATGTACTGACAGTAAAATTTACCATTTATTTTCTACTTTTGACTGGCTAATTTATTAATATTCTTAGACGATATAATTTTATTAGAGCACTGAGCCGTAAGCCCTGGCAGCTAGTGCTTCTTTCTCTGTAAAATGATAATTGTATTATTATTTTTCATTTATAATAAATAAATAAAATGTTTACAAACACTTGACCACTTGAATTTAGATTTATCGCTAAATATGATGGTATTCCATTGCCTTTGAGTCCAAGACTAAGCTGAGAACATCTACCATCATATTGATGGAGAGCTTGAGGGTTACATAAAGCAAGCATAAAGCAAATCATATAACGGCTTGGCTATGATCGAAACATTCTTCACAATCCTTCGAAAATACGAGCAAAGTCCCAAGAAACTTTGTACGGAATGAAGTTTTGTTGGTACTGGAAAATTTCGTATAGCTTCAAGTCCCTTTTCATCTGCCTTAATACCATTTTTTGAAATTGTATATCCTAAAAATTTTACACTAGACTGAAAAAATTCGCATTTATCGAATCTTAAGTGCTCATCTTTACTTTCAGTTGCTATCATAATGTCGCCCATATATATTATTACACAGTTTTCCCTAACTATATCTGTAAAAATTTTGTTCACGAAACGCTGAAACGTGGATGGAACATTTCTAATTCCAAATGGCATTCTCAAGAACTCATATTGCCCTAACGGAGTTATAAACGAAGTAAATTTTATTAAGTCTGGGTGCATAAAAACATGAGAAAATCCATTTTTCAAATCCAATTTTGAAAAAAACTCTTTTCCGGCTAATCTATCTATTAAATCATCTATCAGAGGGATTGGATAATTGTCTTTAGCTATTACCTTATTCAAAGTACGATAATCAATACACATCCTAATATCCCCAGTCTTCTTTCGCACTAAAACAATAGGTGATACGAATTCTGATTCACTGTGCCTTATAATACCTTTTTCTATACCTAATTTGAGGCTCAAGAGGACGCACCGATTTAATATAATTATTTTCAAATAATTTATAAAGTTTCTTATTATTTTCTTGACTTAAATTACGGCCAACGTTAATGTCCAACTTCTCATCAAACTTCTTCTTGTGTTATTTGTAATAGATATTTGCCGTAAAAATCAATATTTTCGTTTTCTACATTTACATTATTTCAACATAAATTCACGTAATTCTTTAAAATTTTGCAACTTATTATATCATCATTTTCTGTTTTATCAGTTTTAATTAACTCAAATTTTTCACTTTCAAAATTTTCTGTTTCTAAACTATTACTTTCATTACTAAACCTTTCGCATTAGCTTCTGAACTTGCAAATATATATACAAACTTTATGTTTTTTCTATCTTTTGGATTATCATATACATTTACTAACTTATATTTACACATTTTCAAAAAATATCTTCCTAAAACAGCCTCATAGTCCATTGTCTGATCTGCTACAATCACAAAATAAACCATATACTTTTTTCCATTTATTGTTACAAAACAAGAAAATTTTCCAAACGTTTGAACTTTTGTGTTATTTAAACAAAAATACTCTGAATTCATTTTAGAAATTAAATTAAAATTAACTTTTTAAGGAACACTAGATTTTCGAATAAGGACTTCCGGTGTCTATTAGGCATTCTAAAGAAAAACGTAAATTACCTAAATATCTTAAATTAAAACTAAAATTTCTTACATATTCGTTATCCTATACGTAGTGTACAGCTTTTTTGCGCTCAGGACATGCACCAACACGATGTTCCATACTGCCACAAGCATAGCACGCATCTTTTTCCCTAATAGGTTTGCAACAATTTGATGCAAAGTGAACCATGGAGTTGCAATTATAGCATCGCACAATTGTTTTTGCTGTCGTTGTTTTTGCCGTCACTGCTTTCTGTTGAACTTTGGAAAATGCTTGCAGAACTTGTATTTTGCTAGAAAAACATTGTAAATATCCCTGCATACGTAACTGTTCATCTGCAATACCTTGTAAATATTATGTACTTAACCAACTCTTGCTCTTCAAGTGGTAACGGATTTGCTAGCATCACCTTGTCGTTATAATATTCGTGGAAACTCTCATTATATTTCCACATACGCTCCTCAAATTTCTTTCGCAGACCAAGCTTACTCTCTTTCGCACCAAATGCTTCGTTTATTTCAGTAATCAATTGTTCAAAGCTTTCTGACACAAAATTTGGCTTGGAGTACAGCCACTGTTGCGCTTTACCTTTCAATTTGCCTCTCGTTGTACATACACGTAAGCAGCGTCAAAATCTGTAGTTGCGCCGGCGCCGCAGTCTCCACAACACTCACCACACACTTTACATGAAATTTTAGGGGTTGAATTTTCGTCATCGCACTTGATTTCTTCCGCATAAATTTCAGCGATGTCTTGCAGCCCAGTAGGAAAATCGAAACAACTACCTTACCTCGTTCAGCAACAGGTACTTCACTAATTCGCAACGCAAGTGTGGTTTTACAGCCCGACGTAGGCAATTTTAATTGCTTCAAACACTCACGCAACTGTATCACCGAATAATCAGTGGCACAAATTGAAGACTCCAATATTATTTATTTTATTTCTGCTATTTTCACTTCATATAAAGTACTTATCTTTTCTATTCTTATTTTTCTTTTCAATGTCACTTCTTTCAATTTCACTTTTTATTACTCTATTTTGTCACTGTTATTTACCTTATTATTTTTCATATCCAAATCCTGTCCTTTTAAATTCTTTCTATTTTATATATCACTCCTTTTAATTTTAATATACACTCAGTTTTTCACACAATTTTTGTATGTTTTTTTTTTTTTAAATTTGACTGATTTTATGCTCGACCCCACTTCTTAGCTCTAAAACGACCTGACTGTCCAATTTATTCTAATTTCTTTTTCAAATTTTTACAACGACGTTCTCTTAAATTTAAGTTTCAGTCATCGACTGATATTCGTTGCGTACGGTTGTGTCGACTGTGTATTGAGTGACCCTCTTTCGTTTATCTTTTTCGTTCGCATAATGCACTTAATTCTATTTCTATTTTTTTTTTTTTTGTGATGAAAAATAGACTTTTATTGGTGTTAATAAAAGAAAATAAACAATGCCTCCCAGGCGCCCCCCTCTTGGGGATAACAGGTTTGCCCTGCTATCTTCAAGCTCAAAACCCAAAAAGAAAAAAGAAAAAACTAAACACATTATATTAGAAGATTTTCCCAATTTAAAAACAGTGAAAAAGACAACCCCAAATATTTGGTAGTTAGTGCGGTGAATACAGCTAAGCCCTTGAGTAAATTTTCTTGTTTTGCGGTACATAAAGCTTTAAAAAATATAAGCTCGGAAATCATTAATATATCTGAACTGAGAGATGGCAGTTTGTTGCTATTCGTAAAATATACTAATATTGCCGAAAAGTTCATAGCAACAAAATCATTATTCGGAATCTGCGAAATAAAATGTGACTACCACAAAAATCTTAATTGTGTAAAAGGTACAGTTTACGCACCATGCCTAAACGAAGTACCAGATAAAGAAATCATAGAGAATTTGAAAGAACAGGGTGTTGTAAACATTTTTAAATTCCCTAAATATAATAACAACATACCAACTCCAAGCGGTGTTATTCTTCTTACCTTTGACATGTACCGCCTACCCGAAAAAATTGAAATCTCATGGTATACTACAAAGGTAAGACCATATTATGACAATCCTATGAGATGTAAGTCTTGTCAACTTCTTGGACACACGACCAAACGATGCAATAAAAATGCCCCTGTTTGTGACGAATGTGCACTCCCACCCCACTCTCCTTCGCCTTGTTCACGAAAATTTTGCGCAAATTGCTCAGGTAGTCATCCAGCCTCCAGCAAGTCATGTCCCAAGTATATACAAATGAAAGAAATAATTACAATAAAAACAGACAACAAATGTTCCATGCGTGAAGCAATGCGAATGTACAAAATGCAAATCCCTCCCACCCTTAAAGAAACTTCAACCACTACTTCTTATGCTAACATAACAAAACAAAAATCTAACAATATTCAAGAAAACAACAAACTTAACAACGCCGATCAAACTAACTACAACAATAACAATATACCAGTCAAACAAACAAATGAAAACGAAAAAGGAATCGAAGAAAACAACACCACAGTGCCTATGCTCAACGCAACAATGTCAACATCAGTCGATGACTCATCTACACATACAATGTTGTCCGCACTACTCTCTCACCTTACTTCTACAGCATTAGACCCCTCCCAACTTACATCTCCTTCAACGGAGTCCCCAATGATAGAGTGAATAATGCAAATTTTGCAATGGAATATGAACGGTCTATTCAATAATTACCCAGATTTAAATATACTAATTAACGAATATTTTCCAGAAATTGTAGCAATACAAGAAACTCATCTACCCTTTAATAAAACCTTTTACCCTCATAATAAATATTATAGTTACTTCCACAACAATAGACAAAATACTTCGTGTAAACAAGGGATAGCTCTCTTTATTAAAAAAACAATAAGCCACAAACGTATCCAAATCAGCTCAAACATCTCATGTTTAGCTCTCGAGATAGACATTGGTTTTAAAATTACAATTATTAATTGCTACATTCCCCCCCACCAAAACTTTAATGTCAGAGATATTTCGAATATATTAAACTGCATCGTCACCCCTATCCTAGTAGTAGGTGACTTTAATGCATGGAGTCCCTTATGGGGTTCCACAAATACAAACAGACGAGGTGAAATATTGGAAGACGTAATACTATTACATGACCTTATTGTACTTAGCGATGGTGCGCCAACGCATTTTTCGACCCATGGAACATTCACTCATCCCGATCTTGTTCTAGCTTCAGCTACATTAGCCCCTAAACTTTCCACTCATACCATCGATGATCTCCACAACAGTGACCATTTTCCCATCATAACTACCCTTTCTATCCCTAAAACCTATAATGTGAAACCCAGACCCAAGTTCCTTACAGATAAGGCAGATTGGTCAACCTTTTCATCCCTTTCCACATCTCTGTCTAATAAAAAACAAACTTCCCAAAATGTAAATGCCGAAACTTCTGCGATAAAATCGATTATTCTCTCTGCCGCGCACTTATCTATTCCTCAGTCTAGCTCCAAAAAATTTTCATCAAAACTTCCTTATTGGTCCAACAACCTAAATTATCTAAGAAACAACAAAAAGCAAATGTGGTCTAAATTTAAGCAAAATAGGACTGATACCAACCTAATAAATTATAAAAAAGCCAATGCCGTATTTAGAAAGGAGCTAAAATCAGCTAAACGTAAATCGTTCGAAAAAATCACGGAGAATATAAATCCGTCCTCGAGTCCAAAGAAAATATGGTCAGATATAAAATATCTGACATCCGGTACTCAACGATTTAGTATACATCATATCCAGACAGTAGAAGGTCCATTTACTCATCGTAAATTTTTTATTTCTGCTAATAAACATCATTCACAAATATATCACCTATACTAGCTGTACCCTGCAACGCATCGCTGTCGCATATACTCATTGATGGTATGAAAAATGAATCGTGGGATATGTTTTTATCATAACTTAATTAACTCATTACTTGTGGGAATACAACATTTTTGGTTTATCCATTAACTTTGGTGCTGGAGAGAGGAATAGTCCGACTATTTGAATATGACAGATCGCGTTCCATATCTCGAAGAGAAGAAAAGTTTTCCTGCTCATCTAAGCAAGAACCCACCTGTTCGCCGAATTTCAAGTAAATAAAATTTGTTTGAATAAATCAGTCCATCTTGGTCCCCTTCCCGGAGAGAAGTGTAGTCTTCCTGTAAATCTCAGCAAAAAGACACCTATGTACCGAGTTTCGAGAAATGCGATCCATAAATATATATTTTTTTTTTTTGAATAAGTCAGTCCCCGGTCCACTTCCGGGAGAGAAGTATGGTCTCCCTGTTAATCTAAGCAAGAAGCGACCTAGGTATGTACCAAATTTCAAGTTAATCCAGCCATAAATAAAATTTGTTTGAATAAATCAGTCCCTCCTGATACACTTACCGAAGAGAAGAAGAGTCTTCCTGTTAATCTTGGCAAAAAGCCACCTATGTACCGAATTTCAATAATTAATTTAAATCGCACCTTAAATAACATTTTTTTGTATAGGACAGTCCCTGGTCCACTTTCCGGAGAGAGTTGTAGTCTTCCTGTACCGAATTTCAAGTAAATCGAACTACAAATAAGATTTTTTCGAATAGGTCAGTCCCCGGTCCACTTCACGAAATTTTATTTCTTGTAATTTCAAGTGATTCGGTCGGTATCTTTTGGAGATTTTTTGGAAGGAGGCATATCAAATATAAATTATTTTTTCACTAATCACGAACTAAACAAACACTAACTAAGTAAACACTCTGCACAAAACACGATATACGAATTTGTTTCGTGTATCAGTTGTCAAAAGCAAACTCAGTAGATTAGGTAACAGACAATTTTTTTTTTTAAATTTGATATGGCTTGAAGTCAAATCCTTTTAAGCCGTACTTAAAATTTGGATATTAAAAATAATAAAACACTGTTGGTAACGCAATTTTTGTTTGACTGATGTAATGACGTGGAAACTGATGCATTTTATCTCGCGTGCCGAAACTAATACAAAAGAAACGCGAGTTTCGGAACGCGACATTAAACTCCTCCAACTATGTATTCTGTGCTCCAACGCACACACGCACATTGTTTTGATAGATATGATCTTTGACGTTAGGAACACACCTACATTGCTTAGACAACAGTGAGTGCTTGTAATTTAATATGAACTTTATACCATAGCAATAAAGCTCAAATTGACTACGTGTTAGTTACAAATCATTTGTATGGGAAAAAGAAAAGGGCTATTTTTAGGGTTTTTCCAGCAAATAATTCTAATTTTTCTCGCGGTAAGAACCATCCCTGAACTTCAACGAACATTTTAAAAAAAGATTTGGCCAAATTGGTCCAGGCGTTGTTGAGTTATGCGCTTACCAACACATTTTGCGATTCATTTTTATATTATAGATAATGGTATACCCCAAGGCTCACCATTATCGGTCACTCTTTTTATAATAGCTTTTAACAAAGTGACCTCCTTAATCTCTTCCAGTCCGTCCATTCACCATTTTGCTTATGCTGATGATGTAATTGTCTTTACCAAAAATAAAGACTTACAACAAGTGAAGCAAATATTTCTTAAAGTTCTAAACGCAATGAGCAGATGGTCTGAAGAATCTGGAGCCAATATCTCCACAAGCAAATGTACCACCTTTCACATCTGCAGAAAACACCAATGCTCCTTTCCATCCCTCTCCTTTCGTAACATTGAAATCCCTCACACTAATTGCTTAAAAATATTAGGTTTAGTATTTGATAAAAGTATGTCATTTAAAGAACATTGTTAATATATTAGACTAAGCTTATGTACTAGACTTAACATTATAAAATTTATGTCTTCTAAGTACTCCTTATGTCATACAAATACACTTGTAAATATAACCAAGGCATTACTACTATCAAAAATAGACTATGGACTTTCGATACACGGGCATTGCGCAAAAAGCCATATCAAACTTCTTTATGCACCTTATCATGCGGCAGCTAGAAGCTGTATTCGAGCCTTCGCAACTTCACCAATCATACCTATCTTATCGGAAGCCGGTTTACCTAATATTGCCCAAAGAACTGCCAAAAATACGATGGCGCTTATACCTAAGTTACTAAATATCCGGAACAAATTGTTGTTGGCACAAGTAAAGAACGCTCTTAGTAACTTAAACACTAACAAAAGACGATCTACCATAATCCGCGCTCTAACGATAGCAAAAGAACTACATATCGTTGCAACTCCATCATTGGTCGAAACAGCGGCATTTCCATCCTGCTTTAAGCTTACATCATCGTTTATTAATACTTTGCAACATCACCTTAAGAATGCAACCAGCAATAGTGAATATCACCAACTACATAACGAAATTCTAGATCACCACAAAATAGGTTGGGATGTACTATATACAGACGGATCCAAATCAGACACCGGTACTGTATTTGCTGTGACAAACATACTAGGTGCTACCATCGCTGCATACTCTCTTCCATCATACTACTCTGCATTTACAGCCGAAGCCGCATTTACAGCTAGAAGCAGTACTCTTTTCATCACAACATAATAGGAAAACCCTTATTTGCTCTGACAGCAAATCCGCCATTGAAGCTGTCCTCAGCCAATCAAACGAAACCCCCATTATAATAAAGATCAGAAACGTTCTGTTCCAAAACTCCAATGAAATAAAAATAATGTGGGTACCAGCGCACATAGGAATTCAAGGCAATGAAATAGCTGATAAAAGAGCTAAACAAGCTTGTGCTGAACCACTATACGTATCGGGACACTTCACCGATAACGATATTAAAAATTTAGCTAACCAAGTTCTCAGTGACAAATTCATTAACGAGTGGAGTAGCTACAACCATCATTACAAATATTTTAATACGTCAGGGACAAGGCCAGTCTACTCTTCATACCCTTTTTCCAAGAATATAAGAACATTTGTGCGTCTTCGCATTGGGCATACACTAGCTACTCATGAACATCTTTTGAAAGGCCTACCTAAACCAAGTTGTCCGCATTGTGGTTGTACTGAATTCAATGTTATCCATATCCTCGACAACTGCCCAAACTCACAAGTAATAAGAAGTGGAATATTCAACAACTCCAAGCCATCTGATCATCTTAAAATCCCTAGTGACCGTAACATTAAACTAATTGCAAAATTTGTATCTCTTTGTAAAATAACCATATAATATAAAAAAAAAAAAAAAAAAAAAAAAAAAAAAAAAAAAAAAAAATTATTATCCAATATAAAATATTATTGATATTTTTGTAGTATTTTTATTATTATCAAATAAGCTAGAAATAATTTATAATTTTGATACTTTAATAACCTTACATTGTATAACACTTTAACATTAGTTTAGAGATAAGCCGAAGGCCCTGGCAGCCAGTGCTTTAGTTTGTAAGTGAAATAATTATTAATAATTGTTTCTCTTTTAAATAAATAAAAAATAAAAATTTAAGTTTATACAAAAATACATAAACTGTATTTCTATAGAATCCTTTTCTAAGCATAATTATATGGAATTGGTGACGACAAATATGCATGTGTATATTTTACAATTCACATTAAATATATTGAACATACATGCATGTACATATACAAGCAAGCGTTATAGTGATACATTAACATACATATATAAATACATATGTATATACTTACAATAAAGCTGTCGAAGCACAAAATACATTAAAGTGTTACATTTACAAGAACACAATAATATTAGTTACTATAGTATGTACCTAATTTCAAGCAAATCGATCATTAAAAACAGGTTTTTCGAATAGGTCAGTCCTTGGTCCGCTTCCCGGTGGAACCTGTAGTCTTCCTGTTTTTCTAAGCAACCACCTATGTACCGAATTTTAAGTAAATAAATCATTAAATACAATTTTTTCCAATAGGCCTGTTCCTGGTCCACTTGTCGCAGAGAAATGCAGTATTTCTGTTAATCTATGCAAAATGGCAACTTGAAGAATTGTAGTATTTTTGTTAATCTAAGAAAAATGCCACTTATGTAACGAATTGCGAGTAGATCGTTGAATAAAAAAAATTTATTTCGAATAGATCAGTTCCTGGTCCACTTCCCGAGAAAATTGTAGTCTTTCTGTTAATCTAAGAAAAATGCCACCTATGTATGTACTGAACTTCAAGTGAATCAATCATTAAATACAATTTTTTCGAATATGTCAGTCCCTAGCTCAATTACCGGAGAGAATTGTAGCCTTCCTGTTAATCTTAGAAAAATGCCACCTACGTGTATGTACGTGTATGTAGCGAATTTCAAGCAAATCGATCATTAAATAGAGTTTTTTCGAATAGGTCAGTCCTTGGTTCGCTTCCCAGGCAGAATTGTAATTTTCCTGTTAATCTAAGCAAAATGCTACCTGTGTACCGAATTTTAAGTAATTCGATCATTAAATGCAATTTTCTCGAATAGGTCAGTCCCTGGTCAACTTCCCGGGGAGAATTGTAGTCTTCCTGTTAATCTAACAAGATATCCACCTATGAGTGCACAGAACTTCAAGTAAATCGAGCAATAGATAAACTCTCTTCGAATAGGTCAGCCACTGGTCCACTTCCCGGAGAGAATTGTATTCTTCCTTGAAATCTAAGCAAACTGCCACCTATGTACCGAATATTAAGTAAATCGATCATAAAATAATTTTTTTTCGAATAGGTCAGTCCCTGGTCCACTTCCTGGAGGAAACTGAAGTCTTCCTATTAACCTTTGCAGAATGTTACCTATGTTCCAAACTTCAAGTAAAATAAGCAATAAATAAAATTTTTTCGAGTAGGTCAGTCCCTGGGAGAGTTGCAGTTTTCCTGTTATTCTGAGCAAAATACTACCTATGTATGTACTGAATTGCAAGGAAATCGATCAATAAATACAGTTTTTTCGAAAAGGTCAGTCCTTGGTCCACTTCCCGGGGTGAATTGTAGTCTTCCTGTAATTCTAGAAAAAATGCCGCCTATGTATGTACCGAATTTCAAACAAATCGATCATTAAATATTGTTTTTTCGATGAGGTCAGCACTGGCCCACTTCCCGGAGGAAACTGTAGTCTTCCTCTTAATCTAAGCAAAATACCACCTATGTACCGTCTTCCTGTTAATCTAGGAAAAATGCAGCCAGTGTATATACCGAATTTCAAGCAAATCGATCATTAAATACAGTTTTTTCGATAAGGTCAACCATGGTCCACTTCCCGGAGAGAACTGTAGCCTTCCTGTTAATCTAAGAAAAATGCCACCTATGTATGTACCTAATTTCAAGGAAATCAATCATTAAATACAGTTTTTTCGATAAGGTCAGCCATAGTCCACTTCCCGGAGAGAACTGTAGTTTTCCTGTTAATCTAAGAAAATTGCCACCTATGTATGTACTGAACTTCAATTAAATCGAGCAATAAATAAACTTTTCTCGAATAGGTGAGTCCCTGGTCCACTTCCCGGAGATAATTGTAGTCTTCCTATTAATCTTTGCAAAATGCCACCTATGTACCGAATTTTAAGTAAATCGATCATTAAATAAAAATTTTTTTAGTAGGTCAGTTCCTGATCCACGTTTGGAAGAGAAATGCAGTCTTCCTGTTAATCTACGCAAAAGCCACTTACACGTATGTACCAAATTTCAAGTAAATTAAGCAATAAATAAACTTTTTTCGAGTAGGTCAGCCCTTAGAGAGATTGTAGTCTTCCTGTTATTCTGAGCAAATGTATGTATGTACCGAATTGCAAGCAAATGGATTATTAAATGCAGTTTTTTTTCGAAAGGGTCAGCCCTGGTCCACTTTCCGGAGAAAACTGTAACCTTCCTGTTAATCTAAGCAAAATGCCACCTATGTACCGAAAATCAAGTAAATTGAGCAATAAATAAACTTAATTCATATAGGTCAGTCCCTGGTCCACTTCTTGGAGAGAAGTGTGGTCTTCATGTTATTCTGAGCATTATGCAATCGATGTACCGAACTTCAAGTAAATCGATACATACATAAGCCTTTTAGAACTGGGCAGGCCCTGGTCCACTTCACGGAGAGAAATGCAGTGTTCCTGCTAATCTAAGAAAAATGCCACCTATGTATTGAACTTTAAGTAAATGAGCAATAAATAAACGTTATTCGAATAGGTAAGTCCCTGGTCCACTTCCCGTAGAGAATTGTAGTTTTCCTATTAATCTAAGAAACTGTCACCTATGTACCAAATTTCAAGTAAATTGAGCAATAAATAAACTTTTTTCGAAAATGTCAGTTCCTGGTCCACTCCCTGTAGCGAATTGTAGTACTGAACTTCAAGTAATTCGAGCAATAGATAAACTTTTTTCGAATAGGTCAGTCCCTGTGAGATTTGTAGTCTTTCTGTTAATCTAAGAAAAATGCTACCTATGTACCGAATTTTAAGTAAATCGATCACTAAATGCCATTTTTTTCTATAGGTCAGAGTCTGGTTCGCTTCCCGGAGCGAACTGTAGTCTTCCTGTTAATCTGAGCAAAATGCCACCTATGTACCGAATTTGAAGTAAATTGAGCAATAAATAAACTTTTTTCAAAAAGGTCAATCCCTGGTCCATTTCCCGTAGCGAATTGCAGTAATCCTGTTAATTTAAGCAAAATGCCACCTATGTACCGAATTTTAAGTAAATCGATCTTTGAATAAAATTTTTCCAATAGGTCAGTCCCTGGTCCACTTCCCGGAGAGAATTGCAGTGTTCCTGTTAATCTAAGAAAAATGCCACCTATGTACCGAATTTGGAGTGAATTGACCAATAAATAAATTTTCTTTCGAATAGGTCAGTCCCTGGACCACTTCCCGTAGAGAATTATAGACTTAATGTTAATATAAGCAAAATATCACCTATGTACGGAACTTTAGGTAAATCGATCATTAAATGCAAAATTTTCCAATAGGTCAGTCTCTGGTCCACTTCCCGAAGAAAATTGTAGTGTTCCTGTTAATCTAAGAAAAATGCCACCTATGCACTGAACTTCAAGTAAACCGAGCAAAAAAGAAACTTTATTCGAATAGGTAAGTCTGGTCCAGTTCCCGGAGAGAACTGTAGTGTTCCTGTTAATCTAAGAAAAATGCCACCTATGTAGTGCTAAGAAGTGCGAATAGCAATTGTTCAAGTATCTTTGAACATGTTTATTTGTAAGCTGATAGGGAAAACTGATTAAAATATAAAAATATAAATACAATATAAACATAAAAATGCACTCAAGTGCATACACATACACACATACACACATATATGTATATTAGGTCTATGTTATCTAAACTCATTTGTATGCACATGAGTTAGGCACATAAATTATACACATCAATTATACACATAAATTAAGCACTTGAGTGTGAAAAATGTTCCTCACACAAACCAATGTAATTAGTCAATAAGGATAAATTTAAGAAATTGTATATAAAGAGAAAATTTAATAAACTAGAATTAGAATGAATTAATTCTCCCACAAAGCAAATCTTTGAATTCCCCCCACCAGCGGTAAGGAATTTTAGACACTACTTTGTGGCCGAAACATTTTTTGGTCCATACGAGCCTTAAAAGAGCTCAGCAAAGGTATTATAAGTCTCTAAAGAAAAAGAGCATTACCAAACAAAATTAATTTATATAAGTCGAGAGAGTAAGTCTGTTCGCATTAAAACAATAAAATAAGCCGTATTAGTGAAAACTATACGCACAAAATAATAAATTGTAATCCAAAAGAATAATCAACAGCTGTGAGTCGAGGCACAGCAAGGTCAACCAGGCGACCAAATCAATTTCCTCCAACGGTTCTTTTGGAGAAATAAATCAATTTATATTAAATTAAATAAAAACAATATACAATTTTTTTCAATGGCTACAAAACAAAAACTGTTAGAAGAACAGAAAACTTTGGCAGAGCAGTTCAACACGTGGCTGAGAAAATTAGAAGGCCGAAAAACACGTGCAACAGAAGAAGCGAAGAAAAATATTACCAGCATTAGAGAAAAGTTTATCTCAAACCATCACCAATTAATAAAGCTGGGTGTGGAGAATGAGTCATATTTTACTTCAAATTATTATAATGACTGGATGCGCAAAATTGACGTCAGCCTAGAAAAATATAACGCAGAATGCGAAGAAGTCGCAGAAGCTAGCACTTCAAAAAATAATAATATGACAGAAGGTCATCAGATTATAAAAAAAGAACTTGAAGATCAAATATCACGATTCAAAAAGTACGCTTCAAGAAGTAAAGAAGAAATTAAGAACGAAGTGTCAGAAATATTTCTTCAAACTTTAGAAAAGGAATACAAATCCCTTGAAAAGTTATATGAAGAATATTCATCAACAAGCAGAGACATGCAATACTTAATGGATGAATGTGAAGGCGAAATGCACCACATAAGAATGGCAGTTTCTAAACATAACAGAAAACAGTCACAGACGCCAAGTGCTTTTTGTAACCTTAAAGTAGAGGATATAAAAATTTCGCCATTTTATGGAGACTTGTCGCAATGGCCTACGTTTAAGGACATATTCAATAGTCTCATACATGAAAACTCTCAATTTTCTACAGATACGAAAATCGTAGATTACTTTTTACGTCTCAGTTTGACAAAATCTTAGATTTACCAACGATAAAAAGTGAATCAACAACAAGCCTGAAAGGCTGTCTAGAAATATCAAGAGAGTGCATTTTTGCAATAAAAGGCTTAGGAATCAATCTTTCTGAAGCTGAACCTTTTTTAGCAAGAATTATAGTAAGAAAGCTTGATAAAGAGGGGCTACGCTTATATGAGCAAAGCGTAAAGAAGACTAGAGTAATTCTAACTCTTGAAGATGTCTTCAACTTTTTAGAGCCGCAATATCTTGCTTTAGAAGCTGTATCTGGTAAAACTTTAAGTGGAAATAAATTCCAAAAAAGAGAAAAAAGTTTTACAAACAACTATGTCAATAGTACAAGAAATGTTGAGCAAGTATCCTGCGCGTATTGTAAAATACCAGGACACAAAATTACATACTGCAAATTTCTAACAACGACACAAAGACGAGAATTTGTAACAAAAGCCAAACTATGTTTCGTTTGTATGAAACACTATTATAGCCCAAAGTGCAACATTCCTGAAAAAAAGTTAAATGTGGTTTTAAACACCACTTTTTGTTGCATGATGAATATAAACTGAAAGAAATCGAAAAATCGAAAACACTGGTAACAAGTCGAAAATCACCAGCAGTGCTTTTAGCTACAGCTCAAGTAAGGATAAAGTCAGCTACTGGCGAACATATTTTACTTCGAGCTCTTGTTGACCAGGGATCACAAAAGACAACGATTTCCGAAAAAGCTAGTCAGCTACTTAATCTACCTCGAATGAAATCAAAAACTGAAATATACGGTCTTGGAGAGACCAAAGCTGGCGTTTCTCAGAAAAAGATAAAAATACAGATACAGCCAAGATTTATAAGCAATTACTCAGTGACAGCGGAAGCCTTGATTTTGTCATCGTTAACAAGTGTACAGCCAGAAAGGTCGTTCAACCAAGATATCGAAGAATGGAAAAACTATGTTTTAGCCGACCCTTTGTACAACAAGTCAGACAGAATAGATGTCGTAATAGGCAGCGACATATTTGGTGACATCTTAGAAGAAGGCGTTGTAAAAAGAGGTGGCATTCTAGGACAATTAACGAAACTAGGCTGGATACTTTCAGGAGCTGTGACAGCAACCGCTGGTAATAAACAAATTTTGTCAACAGTAACAAGATTAGAGAAGTTTTGGGAACTGGAAGAAGTCCCAACTGAAGCGGAATCATCCACCGAAGACGAGTTGTGTCTAAAAATTTACGAAGACACTACTAAATTAGACGAAGACGGAAGGATCACTGTTAAGATACCTTTCAAAGAAGACTGCGAACTAGGAGAATCCAGAAAGCAGGCTGTGGCACGTTTTCTCTCATTGGAAAAAAGGATGGCACAAAACGTTAACTTGAAAAATGAATATGTCAAATTCATTGACGAATACCAAAAGCTGGGACATATGGTAAGAGTATTTAATGAACAAGATTGCAAATACTATCTTCCCCATCAAGCTGTTATTCGTGAAAGTCGTAAACTGAGAGTAGTATTCGACGCATCAGCCAAAACATCGAATGGAAGAAGTCTTAACGACGTGATGTACACGGGGCCTAAATTGCAAAGGGATATATTTGACATAATCTTAAAATGGAGATTATGGAAATTTGTGGTGACAGCAGACGTCGAAAAAATGTTCCGTCAAATTAAAGTACACAAAGAAGATCAACAGTACCAAAACATACTGTGGCGCAATGACAGCAAAAAGCCATTAACAGTGTTCAGGCTTAATACAGTAACTTATGGAACGGCATCAGCACCATTTTTAGCAGTACGAAGCCTATTTAAGATCGCTGAAGACTGCAACGAAGAGTTAATAAAAAAAGTTATTGAGGAAGATTTTTATAGGGATGACCTCATGACCGGAGCAGATAGTGTACAAGAGTGTAGTGAAATTAAACAAAAAATCGAACAACATTTAACGAAGTTTGGTTTTCATTTAGGAAAGTGGCTCACAAATAATTCTTCAATACTTAAAGATAATGTGCAACAGTGCAGTGAAGAAAATTACATAATAAATAGTGATGAAGCCGTGAAAACGGTAGGACTTAAATGAGATCCTAAAAGAGATGAATTTAAGTTCGATATTGACTTAAAAGATAATCAGAAAATCACAAAACGACAAATATTGTCTAATTTAGCCACTATATTCGATCCACTTGGGTGGATATCTCCAATAACTATTGTCTTAAAACTATTTGTGCAAAATCTTTGGACACAGAAGCCATCTTGGGATAAAGAATTATCAGATGAGTTGAAAACGGAATGGTTTAAATTTACAAAAAATATAAGTGCACTACATAATATACAAATCCCTAGATGGATGCAAACTTTCAAAATGATAAAAATAGAGCTGCATGGTTTTGCAGATGCATCAGAAAAAGCATACGCGGCAGTGGTGTATATTAAATATGATGAACAAATAAACATAGTGGCAGCAAAAAGCAAAGTTAATCTGATGAAAAATAGAAAAACCTTGCCAGAACTAGAGCTTTGCGCAGCTCACTTATTGTCAAAATTAATACATCGAATATTAATTACGATCAAGCAAAGAGCGAAAGTGTACACGTGGAGTGATTCTACGATCACTTTATGTTGAATAGAAAACAACAAAAGTAAAGACAAATTTATTCGAACTAGAGTCAACGACATTAAAGATTTGATTCCAAGTGCAAAATGGAATCATGTGGTTTCTAAAGAAAATCCAGCAGACATAGCATCAAGAGGAATTTCACCCAATGAACTACAATACAAATGCAAAAATTGTGGTGGAATGGTCCAGACTGGTTGAGAGCATCAGAAGACAAGTGACAATCAACCAGCGAGAAGACAACATGTGCGGTAACTGGAGTGAGTAAAATTAATAAAGATCATCCTTTAGATTCGCTTACAGAAAAATATTCCAGTTTTCAAAAACTAATTAGAATTTTTGCATATGTATTGCGATTTAAAAATAAATTGCAAAAACTTAAGTTCTATCCGCAATGTTTAACATCACGAGAATTAAAAGCTGCAGAAATAGAAATTATCAAGCGACAACAACACAAAGAGTTTGAAAATGAATTTGAAAAATTGTTAAAAAAGGCAAATTTAAAGCAACATAGTAAGTTAGCAAACTTGTATCCATTCATCGATAGCGAAGGTGTGTTGCGAGTAGGTGGTAGGCTGAAGAACTCAAACATCTCATATGAACAAAAACATCCAGCAATTATTAACAAATCTCACTTATCATGGTTAATTGTTATGGATGCACATAATAAAACATTACATGGTGGCAATCAATTAATGGAAGCAACAATAAGAAGAAAGTACTGGGTAATAAATCTTAAAAAAGGAGTTAAAAAATGTATTCGACATTGCGTAAAATGCAAAAGATATCGACAAGAAACTTCGCAACAAAAAATGGGAAATTTACCTGAGATGCGAGTTTCACAGTCTTCACCTTTTACACATACCGGTGTCGACTACGCTGGACCATTACTTATAAAGTGCTCCAAAAATAAAGATATCAAAGCTCACAAAGGATACATTGCGATATTTGTGTGTATGGCAACTAAAGCTATACATCTAGAAGTTGTGTCAGATCTAACGACAGAAGCCTTCTTAGCAGCATTAAGAAGATTTTTTGCTAGAAGAGGAAAAAGTTCACATATGTATTCAGATAATGGTACAAATTTCATTGGAGCAAATCGAAGTATAGAATCTCAATATAAAAACGCTCTCAAAAACAATTGCTCTATAGCACCGATATTAGCAACCGAATAGATTGAATGGCATTTTATTCCGCCAGCAAGTCCTCACTTCGGAGGTATTTGGGAAGCAGGGGTAAAATCAGTAAAATACCACCTAAAAAGAGTCATTGGTGAAACCAAACTGACTTTCGAAGAAATGTTCACGTTATTATACCAAATAGAAGCAGTACTGAATTCACGACCATTGTATACACTAGGGTCAGAAATAGAATATAACAATGTGCTGACACCTGGACATTTTCTTATTGGCAGACCGCTATTAGATATCCCAGAAGTTACACAAGATATGGAACAGGTAGGGACTTTAGACCGTTGGAAATTTATTCAAAAGTTAAAGAGAGACTTCTGGAATAAATGGAAGGATGAATATCTTGTAACATTACAAAGACGAAATAAATGGAAAGTCGATCAGTTAAATATAAAAGAAGGCCAAATAGTGATTATAAAATATGAAAACACACCCCCATCAAGATGGACGTTGGCCAAAGTAATACAAGTACACAAAGGTACGGATGATAAAGTTCGCGTTGCTACAATAAAAACAAGTGATGGAACTATGAAAAGATCAATACACAAGTTGTGTCCATTACATTGTATTCAAGATGTCGAAGATTATACTGAAAATGAAAAAGTTAGAGCCAACTATACTTTCATCAAATCCTGCACTAATGATTTAAATAGACCTACTCGGCCAACAGTTGAAATATTACTGCTATTATTGATAATTATAGCAAAAATAATTATTATAAAGGGAGAAGCATCAGCAAGTGAAAATTATATTTTGCAAACCACACTTTCAAATAATACAGCTATGTACTTGGACTCCTACGGAAGAGTAGATATCGTAGCGTCTCGTTGGAACTTAATAATATATTATAATCTGGAACCTTACTTCAGAGAAATTGAAAGTATACCAATTTACTTAAAGCAAATGAGGGACTTATGTCCAAAAATGATTTACTTTTCAGAACAATGTGAGATAATAACAAAAAAACTAAATAATAAATATGAGCTATTAAAATCCAATAATCAACTTCTTGTGTACACAAAAAGAACTAAAAGAGCGCCGTTATCACTAACTATTTGGACTAATGGACAGTCATGATAGAGAAATGACGGAACTGAACATGAAAAACTTACTTGAAAACCAAAATGACATTGAAAGCATGATTAAAATCCAATAATCAACTTTTTGTGTACACAAAAAGAACTAAAAGAGCGCCGTTATCACTTACTATTGTATTTGGACTAATGGACAGTGATGATAGAGAAATGATGGAACTGAACATGAAAAACTTACTTGAAAACCAAAATGACATTGAAAGCATGATTAAAAAACAAATCACTCATCGACGGTACACTCAACGTGCTCAGAAAAACTACAACAGATGTCAATAACCAATTTATTAAAATTGATAATCAAATAAATAGCATCCAAAATTTAATGACAAATGCTATTGACGTCTTCAGATTCTCCACGACATTTCAATTAATCACAATGCAACTACAAACAATACTAAATGAATGTGAGAATACATAGACAGCAGTAATAAATATGCTGATTGATGTTAATCACCAGCGAATAAATCCATCCCTAATTAAACCTTCTCAGCTTGTTAAAGAAATTCAAAATATAAAGCTTAAACTTCCATCGAAATTGAATTTACCTGGCGAAGGAGAAAATGAATTGAAAGAAGTATTAAAAACTATGACTGCAAAAGAAATAATTGTAGACAACAAGTTAGTAATTAACACCGAAATACCCTTACTACAAGCCCAAATGTCAGAAGTCTTCAGACTAATCGCGGTACCACTAAATAAAGGAAATATGACTGTAGTTGCTAAACTTAAATCCGAGTTGATAATCTTTAATTTCGAATTTGATGCTTACCTTTTATTTAATCAAGCGCAATTAAATAGATGTCGAAAAACCAATTGCGAAGTATATGCTGTTAAACATACGAACACCACCAATTGCAAGTTTCAACAAATTCACAACGGCGAATTTTGGGTCGAATTGCATAAGCCCAATACACGGATCTTTAAGCTGAACAATATAGTGAGAGTCAGCGTGAGCTGTGGACAATCCATAGCGAGGTGGATAAATTTAGCACCTCAAGGCATTCTTTCTATGAATCCGGGTTGCAGTTTGAGATACAATGGGGGGTTTCTAACATCTTCATCAATCACGACATCCGAAACCTTCTTTGACCCACAAACAGCTTGGATAACAACCATTGATGTCATAAAAGATGAAAATATCAAGCCTTTCCACTCCTCAACAATCAACCATCAACAAGAACTCCGCAATTTACAACAAAACTTAGATGAATTCAAAAAGCAACTACTAAATTTAAGAGGATTAGACTTCCATCATGTGACAGGTCATACATCTTTAATATTAAGCATATTAATCATAATTACTTTTTTAATATTATACATTAAATTCATTCGAAAGAAAGAACCAAATGTAAAAATTCACTTTGACTCACCTATAAATAATAGTCGTTTGCAAGACGTTCAACTGTAAAACAATTTGAACATATTTTATTACAGTCCACTAAATATTATTTTCTTTTCTCTCGGCAATATGTTCAAGTATCTTTGAACATGTTTATTTGTAAGCTGATAGGAAAAACTGATTAAAATATAAAAATATAAATACAACATAAACATAATAATGCACTCAAGTGCATACACATACACACATACACACATACACACATATATGTATATTAGGTCTATGTTATCTAAACTCATTTGTATGCACATGAGTTAGGCACATAAATTATACACATCAATTATACACATAAATTAAGCACTTGAGTGTGAAAAATGTTCCTCACACAAACCAATGTAATGAGTCAATAAGGATAAATTTAAGAAATTGTATATAAAGAGAAAATTTAATAAACTAGAATTAGAATGAATTAATTCTCCCACAAAGCAAATCTTTGAATTCCCCCCACCAGCGGTAAGGAACTTTAGACACTACTTTGTGGCCGAAATAGCAAAAAAACAACAAAGCGGCAGGGGCCGATGGATTACCGGTAGGGGCCGAAAGATTACCGTCCGAGCTATTCAAATACGGCGGTGAAGAAATGATCAGGTGCTCTGCCCGATCCACAAAAAAGGCGATCCTACAGTCTACGCCAATTACCGTGGAATAAGCCTTCTTATGGTAATATCGCATATAAGGTCCTATCAAGCGTACTGTGTGACAGACTAAAGCCCACCGTCAACAAACTGATTGGACCTTATCAGTGTGGTTTTAGACCTGATAAGTCAACCATTGACCAAATATTCACCATGGGCCAAATCTTGGAAAAGACCCGTGAAAAGAGAATCGACACCCACCACCTTTTCGTCGATTTTAAAGCCGCTTTCGACAGCACGAATAGGAGCTGCCTTTACGCCGCTATGTCTGAATTTGGAATCCCCGCAAAACTTATATGGCTAAGTAAACTGACGTTAAGCAACACTAAAAGCTCCGTCAGGATCGGGAAGGACCACTCCGAGCCGTTCGATACCAAACGAGGTTTCAGACAGGGTGATTCCTTATCGTGTGACTTTTTTAATTTAATGCTGGAGAAAATAAATAGCTAAATAGAGAAGGTACAATCCTCTATAAGAGTGTACAGCTGCTTGCGTACGCCGACGATATCGACATTATTGGCCTCAACAACCGCGCCGTGAGTTCCGCTTTCTCCAGACTTGATAAAGAAGCGAAACGAATGGATCTGGTAGTGAATGAGGGCAAGACGAAATATCTCCTGTCATCAAACAAACAGTCATCGGATTCGCGACTCGGCTCCCACGTCACTGTTGACAGTCATAACTTCGAGGTCGTAGATAAATTCGTCTATCTAGGAACCAGCATTAATACCAACAAAACTGTCAGCCTTGAAATCCAACGCAGACTCTCTCTTGCCAACAGGTGCTACTTTGGGCTGAGTAGGCAATTGAAAAGTAAAGTCCTCTCTCGAAGAACGAAAACCAAACTCTACAAGTCGCTCATTATACCGGTCCTACTATATGGCGCAGAAGCGTGGACGATGTCAACATCTGATGAGTCGGCTCTAGGAGTCTTCGAGAGAAAAGTTCTGCGAACGATTTATGGCCCTTTGCACATTAGCAACGGCGAATACCGCACACGATGGAACGATGAGCTGTACGAGCTATACGATGATATTGACATAGTTCAGCGAATGAAGAGACAGCGGCTACGCTGGCTAGGCCATGTCGTCTGAATGGATGAAAACACTCAAGCTTTGAAAGTATTTGATGCAGTACACGCTGGTGGAAGCAGAGGAAGAATAAGACTTCCACTCCGTTGGAAAGATCAAGTGGAGAGCGACCTGGGTGCACTTGGCATTTCCAACTGGCGCCAAACAGCGAAGAGAAGAGATCGCGTAAGCGGTGCCATCGCCAATAAAGAAGAAGAAGATGTAGTGAACTTAATATAAATCGAGCAATAACTAAACTTTTTTCAAATAGGTCAGTCCCTGGTCCACTTTTCGGAGCGAATTGTAGTGTTCCGGTTAATCTAAGTTTAATGCAACCTATGTACCTACGTGTAAGTTCAAGTGAATTGAGCGATAAATAAACGTTTTTCGAAAAGGTCAGTCCCTTGTCCACTTCCCGTAGCGAATTGTAGTACTGAACTTCAAGTAAATTGAGCAGTAAATAAACTTTTTGAATAGGTCAGTCCCTGGTCCACTTCCCGGAGCGAATTGTAGTCTGCCTGTTAATCTGAGAAAAATGCCACCTATGTGCCAAATTGTAGTGAGCTTCAAATAAATCGAGCAATGAAAAAAAATTTTTTCGAACTGGTCCTAGTCCACTTCCCGGAGAGAATTGGAATATTCCGGTAAATCTAAGCAAACTGCCACCTATGTACCGAATTTTAAGTAAATCGATCATTGAGTAAATTTTTTTCCAATAGGTCAGTCCCTGCTCCACTTCCTGTAGAGAATTGTAGTCTTCCTGTTAATCTAAGAAAATGTCACCTAAGTACCGAAATTCAAATAAATTGAGCAATAAATAAACTTTTTTCGAATAGGTCAGTCCCTGGTCGACTTCCCGTAGCGAACTGTAGTACTGAACTTCAAGTAAATCGAGCAAAATTAATTTATATTTTCGAATAGGTTAACTTCACGGAGCGAATTGTAGTCTACCTGTTAATCTGAGAAAAATGCCACCTAGGTATGTAACGAGTTTCAAGTAAATTGAGCACTAAATAAACTTTTTTCGAATAAAATGCAAATTTTTCCAACAGGTCAATCTTTCGTCCACTTAACGGAGAGAATTGTAGAGTTTCTGTTAATCTAAGCAAAATGCCACCTATCTACCGAACTTTAAGTAAATCGATCATTAAATGCAAATTTTTCCAATTTGAATTGAATTGTAGTACTGAATTTCAAGTAAATCGAGCAATAAATTAACTTTTTCGAATAGGACAGACCCTGGTCCACTTCCCTTAAAGAATTGTAGTCTTCCAGTTAATCTGAGTAAAATGCCATCTATGTGCCGATTCAAGTAAAGTGATCATTAAATACAATATTTTCCCATAGGTCAGTCTTTGGGTAACTTCCAGGAGCGAATTGCAGTCTAGCTGTTAATCTGAGAAAAATGCCACCTATGTACCGAATTTCAAGTAAATTGACCAATAAGCAAATTTTTTTATGAACAGGTCAGTCCCTGGTCCACTTCCCGTAGCGAATTTTAGTACTGAACTTCAAGAAAATCGAGCACTAAATAAAGTTTTTCGAGTAGGTCAGTCCCTGTGAGAATTGTAGTCTTCCTGTTAATCTAAGAAAAATGCTACCTATGTACCGAATTTTAAGTCATTAAATGCCATTTTTTCCAATAGGTTAGAGTTTGGTCCGCTTCCCGAAACGAATTGTAGTATTCCTGTTAATCTAAGAAAAATGCCACCTATGTACCGAAATTCAAGTAAATTGCGCAATAAATAAACTTTTTTCGAAAAGGTCAGTCCCTAGTCCAATTCCCGTAGCAAATTGTAGTACTGAACCTCAAGTAAATCGAGCAGGAAATAAACTTTTTCGAATAGGTCAGTCCCTGGTCCACTTCCCTTAAAGAATTGTAGTATTCCTGTTAATCAAAAAAAGAAAATGCCACCTATGTACCGAATTTCAAGTAAATTGAGCAATAAATAAATTTTTTTTAAATGCAATCGATGTACTGAAATTCGAGTAAATCGAAACATAAATATGCTTCTTTCAAATAGGTCAGTCCATGGTCCACTTCCCGGAAAGAACAACAGATGTCAATAACCAATTTATTAAAATTGATAATCAAATAAATAGCTTCCAAAATTTAATGACAAATGCTATTGACGTCTTCAGATTCTCCACGACATTTCAATTAATCACAATGCAACTACAAACAATACTAAATGAATGTGAGAATACACAGACAGCAGTAATAAATATGCTGATTGATGTTAATCACCAGCGAATAAATCCATCCCTAATTAAACCTTCTCAGCTTGTTAAAGAAATTCAAAATATAAAGCTTAAACTTCCATCGAAATTGAATTTACCTGGCGAAGGAGAAAATGAATTGAAAGAAGTATTAAAAACTATGACTGCAAAAGAAATAATTGTAGACAACAAGTTAGTAATTAACACCGAAATACCCTTACTACAAGCCCAAATGTCAGAAGTCTTCAGTCTAATCGCGGTACCACTAAATAAAGGAAATATGACTGTAGTTGCTAAACTTAAATCCGAGTTGATAATCTTTAATTTCGAATTTGATGCTTACCTTTTATTTAATCAAGCGCAATTAAATAGATGTCGAAAAACCAATTGCGAAGTATATGCTGTTAAACATACGAACACCAACAATTGCAAGTTTCAACAAATTCACAACGGCGAATTTTGGGTCGAATTGCATAAGCCCAATACACGGATCTTTAAGCTGAACAATATAGTGAGAGTCAGCGTGAGCTGTGGACAATCCATAGCGAGGTGGATAAATTTAGCACCTCAAGGCATTCTTTCTATGAATCCGGGTTGCAGTTTGAGATACAATGGGGGGTTTCTAACATCTTCATCAATCACGACATCCGAAACCTTCTTTGACCCACAAACAGCTTGGATAACAACCATTGATGTCATAAAAGATGAAAATATCAAGCCTTTCCACTCCTCAACAATCAACCATCAACAAGAACTCCGCAATTTACAACAAAACTTAGATGAATTCAAAAAGCAACTACTAAATTTAAGAGGATTAGACTTCCATCATGTGACAGGTCATACATCTTTAATATTAAGCATATTAATCATAATTACTTTTTTAATATTATACATTAAATTCATTCGAAAGAAAGAACCAAATGTAAAAATTCACTTTGAATCACCTATAAATAACAGTCGTCTGCAAGACGTTCAATTGTAAAACAATTTGAACATATTTTATTACAGTCCACTAAATATTATTTTCTTTTCTCTCGGCAATATGTTCAAGTATCTTTGAACATGTTTATTTGTAAGCTGATAGGAAAAACTGATTAAAATATAAAAATATAAATACAATATAAACATAAAAATGCATTCAAGTGCATACACATACACACATACACACATACACACATATATGTATATTAGGTCTATGTTATCTAAACTCATTTGTATGCACATGAGTTAGGCACATAAATTATACACATAAATTAAGCACTTGAGTGTGAAAAATGTTCCTCACACAAACCAATGTAATGAGTCAATAAGGATAAATTTAAGAAATTGTATATAAAGAGAAAATTTAATAAACTAGAATTAGAATGAATTAATTCTCCCACAAAGCAAATCTTTGAATTCCCCCCACCAGCGGTAAGGAACTTTAGACACTACTTTGTGGCCGAAATAGCAAAAAAACAACAAAGCGGCAGGGGCCGATGGATTACCGGCAGGGGCCGAAAGATTACCGGCCGAGCTATTCAAACACGGCGGTGAAGAAATGATCAGGTGCTCTGCCCGATCCACAAAAAAGGCGATCCTACAGTCTACGCCAATTACCGTGGAATAAGCCTTCTTATGGTAATATCGCATATAAGGTCCTATCAAGCGTACTGTGTGACAGACTAAAGCCCACCGTCAACAAACTGATTGGACCTTATCAGTGTGGTTTTAGACCTGATAAGTCAACCATTGACCAAATATTCACCATGGGCCAAATCTTGGAAAAGACCCGTGAAAAGAGAATCGACACCCACCACCTTTTCGTCGATTTTAAAGCCGCTTTCGACAGCACGAATAGGAGCTGCCTTTACGCCGCTATGTCTGAATTTGGAATCCCCGCAAAACTTATATGGCTAAGTAAACTGACGTTAAGCAACACTAAAAGCTCCGTCAGGATCGGGAAGGACCACTCTGAGCCGTTCGATACCAAACGAGGTTTCAGACAGGGTGATTCCTTATCGTGTGACTTTTTTAATTTAATGCTGGAGAAAATAAATAGCTAAATAGAGAAGGTACAATCCTCTATAAGAGTGTACAGCTGCTTGCGTACGCCGACGATATCGACATTATTGGCCTCAACAACCGCGCCGTGAGTTCCGCTTTCTCCAGACTTGATAAAGAAGCGAAACGAATGGATCTGGTAGTGAATGAGGGCAAGACGAAATATCTCCTGTCATCAAACAAACAGTCATCGGATTCGCGACTCGGCTCCCACGTCACTGTTGACAGTCATAACTTCGAGGTCGTAGATAAATTCGTCTATCTAGGAACCAGCATTAATACCAACAAAACTGTCAGCCTTGAAATCCAACGCAGACTCTCTCTTGCCAACAGGTGCTACTTTGGGCTGAGTAGGCAATTGAAAAGTAAAGTCCTCTCTCGAAGAACGAAAACCAAACTCTACAAGTCGCTCATTATACCGGTCTTACTATATGGCGCAGAAGCGTGGACGATGTCAACATCTGATGAGTCGGCTCTAGGAGTCTTCGAGAGAAAAGTTCTGCGAACGATTTATGGCCCTTTGCACATTAGCAACGGCGAATACCGCACACGATGGAACGATGAGCTGTACGAGCTATACGATGATATTGACATAGTTCAGCGAATGAAGAGACAGCGGCTACGCTGGCTAGGCCATGTCGTCTGAATGGATGAAAACACTCAAGCTTTGAAAGTATTTGATGCAGTACACGCTGGTGGAAGCAGAGGAAGAATAAGACTTCCACTCCGTTGGAAAGATCAAGTGGAGAGCGACCTGGGTGCACTTGGCATTTCCAACTGGCGCCAAACAGCGAAGAGAAGAGATCGCGTAAGCGGTGCCATCGCCAATAAAGAAGAAGAAGATGTAGTGAACTTAATATAAATCGAGCAATAACTAAACTTTTTTCAAATAGGTCAGTCCCTGGTCCACTTTTCGGAGCGAATTGTAGTGTTCCGGTTAATCTAAGTTTAATGCAACCTATGTACCTACGTGTAAGTTCAAGTGAATTGAGCGATAAATAAACGTTTTTCGAAAAGGTCAGTCCCTTGTCCACTTCCCGTAGCGAATTGTAGTACTGAACTTCAAGTAAATTGAGCAGTAAATAAACTTTTTGAATAGGTCAGTCCCTGGTCCACTTCCCGGAGCGAATTGTAGTCTGCCTGTTAATCTGAGAAAAATGCCACCTATGTGCCAAATTTTAAGTGAATCGATCATTAAATACAATTTTTTCGAATAGGTCGGTATCTGGACCACTTCCCGTAGAGAATTGTAGACTTCCTGCTAATCTAATAATAGAAATGCTATCTATTCGTATGTAGTGAGCTTCAAATAAATCGAGCAATGAAAAAAAATTTTTTCGAACTGGTCCTAGTCCACTTCCCGGAGAGAATTGGAATATTCCGGTAAATCTAAGCAAACTGCCACCTATGTACCGAATTTTAAGTAAATCGATCATTAAGTAAATTTTTTTCCAATAGGTCAGTCCCTGCTCCACTTCCTGTAGAGAATTGTAGTCTTCCTGTTAATCTAAGAAAATGTCACCTAAGTACCAAAATTCAAATAAATTGAGCAATAAATAAACTTTTTTCGAATAGGTCAGTCCCTGGTCGACTTCCCGTAGCGAACTGTAGTACTGAACTTCAAGTAAATCGAGCAATAAATTAATTTTTTCGAATAGGTTAACTTCACGGAGCGAATTGTAGTCTACCTGTTAATCTGAGAAAAATGCCACCTAGGTATGTAACGAGTTTCAAGTAAATTGAGCAATAAATAAACTTTTTTCGAATAAAATGCAAATTTTTCCAACAGGTCAATCTTTCGTCCACTTAACGGAGAGAATTGTAGAGTTTCTGTTAATCTAAGCAAAATGCCACCTATCTACCGAACTTTAAGTAAATCGATCATTAAATGCAAATTTTTCCAATTTGAATTGAATTGTAGTACTGAATTTCAAGTAAATCGAGCAATAAATTAACTTTTTCGAATAGGACAGACCCTGGTCCACTTCCCTTAAAGAATTGTAGTCTTCCAGTTAATCTGAGTAAAATGCCATCTATGTGCCGATTCAAGTAAAGTGATCATTAAATACAATATTTTCCCATAGGTCAGTCTTTGGGTAACTTCCAGGAGCGAATTGCAGTCTAGCTGTTAATCTGAGAAAAATGCCACCTATGTACCGAATTTCAAGTAAATTGACCAATAAGCAAATTTTTTTATGAATAGGTCAGTCCCTGGTCCACTTCCCGTAGCGAATTTTAGTACTGAACTTCAAGAAAATCGAGCACTAAATAAAGTTTTTCGAGTAGGTCAGTCCCTGTGAGAATTGTAGTCTTCCTGTTAATCTAAGAAAAATGCTACCTATGTACCGAATTTTAAGTCATTAAATGCCATTTTTTCCAATAGGTTAGAGTTTGGTCCGCTTCCCGAAACGAATTGTAGTATTCCTGTTAATCTAAGAAAAATGCCACCTATGTACCGAAATTCAAGTAAATTGCGCAATAAATAAACTTTTTTCGAAAAGGTCAGTCCCTAGTCCAATTCCCGTAGCAAATTGTAGTACTGAACCTCAAGTAAATCGAGCAGGAAATAAACTTTTTCGAATAGGTCAGTCCCTGGTCCACTTCCCTTAAAGAATTGTAGTATTCCTGTTAATCAAAAAAAAAAATGCCACCTATGTACCGAATTTCAAGTAAATTGAGCAATAAATAAATTTTTTTTAAATGCAATCGATGTACTGAAATTCGAGTAAATCGAAACATAAATATGCTTCTTTCAAATAGGTCAGTCCATGGTCCACTTCCCGGAAAGAACAACAGATGTCAATAACCAATTTATTAAAATTGATAATCAAATAAATAGCTTCCAAAATTTAATGACAAATGCTATTGACGTCTTCAGATTCTCCACGACATTTCAATTAATCACAATGCAACTACAAACAATACTAAATGAATGTGAGAATACACAGACAGCAGTAATAAATATGCTGATTGATGTTAATCACCAGCGAATAAATCCATCCCTAATTAAACCTTCTCAGCTTGTTAAAGAAATTCAAAATATAAAGCTTAAACTTCCATCGAAATTGAATTTACCTGGCGAAGGAGAAAATGAATTGAAAGAAGTATTAAAAACTATGACTGCAAAAGAAATAATTGTAGACAACAAGTTAGTAATTAACACCGAAATACCCTTACTACAAGCCCAAATGTCAGAAGTCTTCAGTCTAATCGCGGTACCACTAAATAAAGGAAATATGACTGTAGTTGCTAAACTTAAATCCGAGTTGATAATCTTTAATTTCGAATTTGATGCTTACCTTTTATTTAATCAAGCGCAATTAAATAGATGTCGAAAAACCAATTGCGAAGTATATGCTGTTAAACATACGAACACCAACAATTGCAAGTTTCAACAAATTCACAACGGCGAATTTTGGGTCGAATTGCATAAGCCCAATACACGGATCTTTAAGCTGAACAATATAGTGAGAATCAGCGTGAGCTGTGGACAATCCATAGCGAGGTGGATAAATTTAGCACCTCAAGGCATTCTTTCTATGAATCCGGGTTGCAGTTTGAGATACAATGGGGGGTTTCTAACATCTTCATCAATCACGACATCCGAAACCTTCTTTGACCCACAAACAGCTTGGATAACAACCATTGATGTCATAAAAGATGAAAATATCAAGCCTTTCCACTCCTCAACAATCAACCATCAACAAGAACTCCGCAATTTACAACAAAACTTAGATGAATTCAAAAAGCAACTACTAAATTTAAGAGGATTAGACTTCCATCATGTGACAGGTCATACATCTTTAATATTAAGCATATTAATCATAATTACTTTTTTAATATTATACATTAAATTCATTCGAAAGAAAGAACCAAATGTAAAAATTCACTTTGAATCACCTATAAATAACAGTCGTCTGCAAGACGTTCAATTGTAAAACAATTTGAACATATTTTATTACAGTCCACTAAATATTATTTTCTTTTCTCTCGGCAATATGTTCAAGTATCTTTGAACATGTTTATTTGTAAGCTGATAGGAAAAACTGATTAAAATATAAAAATATAAATACAATATAAACATAAAAATGCATTCAAGTGCATACACATACACACATACACACATACACACATATATGTATATTAGGTCTATGTTATCTAAACTCATTTGTATGCACATGAGTTAGGCACATAAATTATACACATAAATTAAGCACTTGAGTGTGAAAAATGCTCCTCACACAAACCAATGTAATGAGTCAATAAGGATAAATTTAAGAAATTGTATATAAAGAGAAAATTTAATAAACTAGAATTAGAATGAATTAATTCTCCCACAAAGCAAATCTTTGAATTCCCCCCACCAGCGGTAAGGAACTTTAGACACTACTTTGTGGCCGAAATAGCAAAAAAACAACAAAGCGGCAGGGGCCGATGGATTACCGGCAGGGGCCGAAAGATTACCGGCCGAGCTATTCAAACACGGCGGTGAAGAAATGATCAGGTGCTCTGCCCGATCCACAAAAAAGCCGATCCTACAGTCTACGCCAATTACCGTGGAATAAGCCTTCTTATGGTAATATCGCATATAAGGTCCTATCAAGCGTACTGTGTGACAGACTAAAGCCCACCGTCAACAAACTGATTGGACCTTATCAGTGTGGTTTTAGACCTGATAAGTCAACCATTGACCAAATATTCACCATGGGCCAAATCTTGGAAAAGACCCGTGAAAAGAGAATCGACACCCACCACCTTTTCGTCGATTTTAAAGCCGCTTTCGACAGCACGAATAGGAGCTGCCTTTACGCCGCTATGTCTGAATTTGGAGTCCCCGCAAAACTTATATGGCTAAGTAAACTGACGTTAAGCAACACTAAAAGCTCCGTCAGGATCGGGAAGGACCTCTCCGAGCCGTTCGATACCAAACGAGGTTTCAGACAGGGTGATTCCTTATCGTGTGACTTTTTTAATTTAATGCTGGAGAAAATAAATAGCTAAATAGAGAAGGTACAATCCTCTATAAGAGTGTACAGCTGCTTGCGTACGCCGACGATATCGACATTATTGGCCTCAACAACCGCGCCGTGAGTTCCGCTTTCTCCAGACTTGATAAAGAAGCGAAACGAATGGATCTGATCAAACAAACAGTCATCGGATTCGCGACTCGGCTCCCACGTCACTGTTGACAGTCATAACTTCGAGGTCGTAGATAAATTCGTCTATCTAGGAACCAGCATTAATACCAACAAAAATGTCAGCCTTGAAATCCAACGCAGACTCTCTCTTGCCAACAGGTGCTACTTTGGGCTGAGTAGGCAATTGAAAAGTAAAGTCCTCTCTCGAAGAACGAAAACCAAACTCTACAAGTCGCTCATTATACCGGTCCTACTATATGGCGCAGAAGCGTGGACGATGTCAACATCTGATGAGTCGGCTCTAGGAGTCTTCGAGAGAAAAGTTCTGCGAACGATTTATGGCCCTTTGCACATTAGCAACGGCGAATACCGCAGACGATGGAACGATGAGCTGTACGAGCTATACGATGATATTGACATAGTTCAGCGAATGAAGAGACAGCGGCTACGCTGGCTAGGCCATGTCGTCTGAATGGATGAAAACACTCAAGCTTTGAAAGTATTTGATGCAGTACACGCTGGTGGAAGCAGAGGAAGAATAAGACTTCCACTCCGTTGGAAAGATCAAGTGGAGAGCGACCTGGGTGCACTTGGCATTTCCAACTGGCGCCAAACAGCGAAGAGAAGAGATCGCGTAAGCGGTGCCATCGCCAATAAAGAAGAAGAAGAAGATGTAGTGAACTTAATATAAATCGAGCAATAACTAAACTTTTTTCAAATAGGTCAGTCCCTGGTCCACTTTTCGGAGCGAATTGTAGTGTTCCGGTTAATCTAAGTTTAATGCAACCTATGTACCTACGTGTAAGTTCAAGTGAATTGAGCGATAAATAAACGTTTTTCGAAAAGGTCAGTCCCTTGTCCACTTCCCGTAGCGAATTGTAGTACTGAACTTCAAGTAAATTGAGCAGTAAATAAACTTTTTGAATAGGTCAGTCCCTGGTCCACTTCCCGGAGCGAATTGTAGTCTGCCTATTAATCTGAGAAAAATGCCACCTATGTGCCAAATTTTAAGTAAATCGATCATTAAATACAATTTTTTCGAATAGGTCGGTATCTGGACCACTTCCCGTAGAGAATTGTAGACTTCCTGCTAATCTGATAATAGAAATGCTATCTATTCTTATGTAGTGAGCTTCAAATAAATCGAGCAATAAAAAAAAAATTTTTCGAACTGGTCCTAGTCCCGGAGAGAATTGGAGTATTCCGGTAAATCTAAGCAAACTGCCACCTATGTACCGAATTTTAAGTAAATCGATCATTAAGTAAATTTTTTTCCAATAGGTCAGTCCCTGCTCCACTTCCCGTAGAGAATTGTAGTCTTCCTGTTAATCTAAGAAAATGTCACCTAAGTACCAAAATTCAAATAAATTGAGCAATAAATAAACTTTTTTCGAATAGGTCAGTCCCTGGTCGACTTCCCGTAGCGAACTGTAGTACTGAACTTCAAGTAAATCGAGCAATAAATTAATTTTTTCGAATAGGTTAACTTCACGGAGCGAATTGTAGTCTACCTGTTACTCTGAGAAAAATGCCACCTAGGTATGTAACGAGTTTCAAGTAAATTAAGCAATAAATAACCTTTTTTCGAATAAAATGCAAATTTTTCCAACAGGTCAATCTTTCGTCCACTTAGCGGAGAGAATTGTAGTGTTTCTGTTAATCTAAGCAAAATGCCACCTATCTACCGAACTTTAAGTAAATCGATCATTAAATGCAAATTTTTCCAATTTGAATTGAATTGTAGTACTGAATTTCAAGTAAATCGAGCAATAAATTAACTTTTTCGAATAGGACAGTCCCTGTTCCACTTCCCTTACAGAATTGTAGTCTTCCAGTTAATCTGAGTAAAATGCTATCTATGTGTCGATTCAAGTAAAGTGATCATTAAATACAATATTTTCCCATAGGTCAGTCTTTGGGTAACTACCAGGAGCGAATTGCAGTCTAGCTGTTAATCTGAGAAAAATGCCACCTATGTACCGAATTTCAAGTAAATTGACCAATAAGCAAACTTTTTTATGAATAGGTCAGTCCCTGGTCCACTTCCCGTAGCGAATTTTAGTACTGAACTTCAAGAAAATCGAGCACTAAATAGGTCAGTCCCTGTGAGAATTGTAGTCTTCCTGTTAATCTAAGAAAAATGCTACCTATGTACCGAATTTTAAGTCATTAAATGCCATTTTTTCCAATAGGTTAGAGTTTGGTCCGCTTCCCGAAACGAATTCTAGTATTCCTGTTAATCTAAGAAAAATGCCACCTACGTACCGAAATTCAAGTAAATTGCGCAATAAATAAACTATTTTCGAAAAGGTCAGTCCCTAGTCCAATTCCCGTAGCAAATTGTAGTACTGAACCTCAAGTAAATCGAGCAGGAAATAAACTTTTTCGAATAGGTCAGTCCCTGGTCCACTTCCCTTAAAGAATTGTAGTATTCCTGTTAATCAAAAAAAAAAAAAATGTCACCTATGTACCGAATTTCAAGTAAATTGAGCAATAAATAAATTTTTTTTAAATGCAATCGATGTACTGAAATTCGAGTAAATCGAAACATAAATATGCTTCTTTCAAATAGGTCAGTCCATGGTCCACTTCCCGGAAAGAAGTGAAGTCTTCCTGCTCATCTACGTAAAAAGCCACCTATGTGCCGAATTTCAAGTAAATCGAGCAACCACTTCCCGGAGAGATTTATTGTCGAATAGGTCAGGCCCTGGTCCACTTCCCGGAGAGAATTTTAGTGTTCCTGTTAATCTAAGAAAAATGTCACCTATGAAGTGAACTTAAAAAAAGTCGAGCAATAACTAAACTTTTTTCAAATAGGTCAGTCCCTCGTCAACTTCTCGGAGCGTGTTGTAGTGTTCCTGTTAATCTAAGTTAAATGCAACCTATGTACCTAATTTCAAGTGAATTGAGCAATAAATAAACTTTTTTCGAAAAGGTCAGTCCTTGGTAGCGAATTGTAGTACTGAACTTCAAGTTAATTGAGAAATAGATAAACTTTATCAAAAAGGTCAGTCGTTGATCCACTTTCCGGAGCGAATTGTAGTCTGGCTGTTAATCTGAGAAAAATGCCACCTATGTACCGATTTCCGGACATGTAATAAAGGCTCCTAGTAAAAAAAACCATCAGCTGTTTGGGGGCGGCTTAGTATAAACTGGTCCCTCCATTTGTTGGAAAAACATTAAGACGCAAAACCAGAAATTGGAGGAGAAGCTCGGCCGAAAATCGCTTCAGCGGTTACAAAGCGCCAGTTATACATATATACGTGTATGTACCGAATTTAAAGTAAATTGTCCAATAAACAAACTTTCTTATGAAAAGGTCAGTTCCTGGTTCACTTCCCTGTGAGAATTGTAGTTTTCTGTTAATCTAAGCAAAATGCCACCATGTGCCGAATTTTAAGTAAATCGATCATTAAATACAATTTTTTCGAATAGGTCAGTAACTGGTCCACTTCCCGTAGAGAATTATAGACTTCCTGTTAATCTAAGAAAATGTCACCTATGTACCTAGTTTCAAGTAAATTGAGCAATAAATAAACTTTTTTCGAAAAGGTCAGGCCCTGGTCCAGTTCCTGGAGCGGTAGTATTTGTAGTATTCCTGTTAATCTGAGAAAAATGCCACCTATGTACCGAAATTCAAGTGAATTGGGCAATAAATTAACTTTTTTCGAATAGGTCAGTCCCTGGTCCACTTCATGAAGTTTAGTCTTCATGTTATTCTGAGCAAAATGCCTCCTATTTGCCGAACTTTAAGTAAATCAATCATTAAATGCAAATTTTCCCAATAAGTCAATAAACCCTGGTTAACTTCCCGGGGCGAATTGTAGTGGCCCTGTTAATCTAAGAAAAGTGCACCTGTGTACCTAATTTCAAGCAATTTGAGAAATAAATAAACTTATTCCACTTCCCGTAGCGGATTGTAGTACTGAACATCAAGTAAATTGAGCAATAAATGAACATTTTCGAATAGGTCAGTGTTTGGTTAACTTCCCGAAGCGAATTGCAGTCTACCTGTTAATATGAGAAAAATGCCACATATGTACCGAATTTCAAGTAAATTGACCAATAAACAAACTTTTTTATGAATAGGTCAGTCCCTGGTCCATTTCCCGTAGCGAATTGTAGTACTGAGCCTCAAGTAAATCGAGCAATAAATAAACTTTTTCGAAAAGGTCAGTCCCTGGTCCACTTCCCTTAAAGAATTGTAGTCTTCCTGTTAGTCTCAGCAAAATGCCATTTATGTGCTGAGTTTTAAGTAAAGCGATCTTTAAATACAACATTTTCCCATAGGTCAGTCCCTGGTCCACTTCCCGTAGAGAACTGTAGTGTTCCTATTAATCTAAGAAAAATGTCACCTATGTAGTGCTAAGAAGTGCGAAAGCAATCGTCCGCTTAAAAAACAACAAAGCGGCAGGGGCCGATGGATTACCGGCCGAGCAATTCAAATACGGCGGCGAAGAACTGTTCAGGTGCATGCATCAGCTTCTTTGCAAAATATGGTCGGATGAAAGCATGCCCGACGATTGGAATTTTAAGTGTGCTCTGCCCGATCCACAAAAAAGGCGATCCCACAGTCTACGCCAATTACCGTTGAATAAGCCTTCTTAATATCGCATATAAGGTCCTATCAAGCGTATTGTATGACACACTAAAGCCTACCGTCAACAAACTGATTGGACCTTATCAGTGTGGCTTTAGATCTGATAAGTCATTCATTAACCAAATATTCACCATGCGCCAAATCTTGGAAAAGACCCGTGAAAAGAGAATCGACACCCACCACCTTTTCGTCGATTTTAAAGCCGCTTTCGACAGCACGAATACGAGCTGTCTTTACGCCGCTATGTCTGAATATGGAATCCCCGCAAAACTTATATGGCTAAGTAAACTGACGTTAAGCAACACTAAAAGCTCCGTTAGGATCGGGAAGGACCTCTCCGAGCCGTTCGATACCAAACGAGGTTTCAGACAGGGTGATTCCTTATCGTGTGACTTTTTTAATTTAATGCTGGAGAAAATAAATAGCTAAATAGAGAAGGTACAATCCTCTATAAGAGTGTACAGCTGCTTGCGTACGCCGACGATATCGACATTATTGGCCTCAACAACCGCGCCGTGAGTTCCGCTTTCTCCAGACTTGATAAAGAAGCGAAACGAATGGATCTGGTAGTGAATGAGGGCAAGACGAAATATCTCCTGTCATCAAACAAACAGTCATCGGATTCGCGACTCGGCTCCCACGTCACTGTTGACAGTCATAACTTCGAGGTCGTAGATAAATTCGTCTCTCTAGGAACCAGCATTAATACCAACAAAAATGTCAGCCTTGAAATCCAACGCAGACTCTCTCTTGCCAACAGGTGCTACTTTGGGCTGAGTAGGCAATTGAAAAGTAAAGTCTCTCGAAGAACGAAAACCAAACTCTACAAGTCGCTCATTATACCGGTCCTACTATATGGCGCAGAAGCGTGGACGATGTCAACATCTGATGAGTCGGCTCTAGGAGTCTTCGAGAGAAAAGTTCTGCGAACGATTTATGGCCCTTTGCACATTAGCAACGGCGAATACCGCAGACGATGGAACGATGAGCTGTACGAGCTATACGATGATATTGACATAGTTCAGCGAATGAAGAGACAGCGGCTACGCTGGCTAGGCCATGTCGTCTGAATGGATGAAAACACTCAAGCTTTGAAAGTATTTGATGCAGTACACGCTGGTGGAAGCAGAGGAAGAATAAGACTTCCACTCCGTTGGAAAGATCAAGTGGAGAGCGACCTGGGTGCACTTGGCATTTCCAACTGGCGCCAAACAGCGAAGAGAAGAGATCGCGTAAGCGGTGCCATCGCCAATAAAGAAGAAGAAGATGTAGTGAACTTAATATAAATCGAGCAATAACTAAACTTTTTTCAAATAGGTCAGTCCCTGGTCCACTTTTCGGAGCGAATTGTAGTGTTCCGGTTAATCTAAGTTTAATGCAACCTATGTACCTACGTGTAAGTTCAAGTGAATTGAGCGATAAATAAACGTTTTTCGAAAAGGTCAGTCCCTTGTCCACTTCCCGTAGCGAATTGTAGTACTGAACTTCAAGTAAATTGAGCAGTAAATAAACTTTTTGAATAGGTCAGTCCCTGGTCCACTTCCCGGAGCGAATTGTAGTGTTCCTGTTAATCTAAGTTAAATGCAACCTATGTACCTACGTGTAAGTTCAAGTGAATTGAGCGATAAATAAACGTTTTTCGAGAAGGTCAGTCCCTTGTCCACTTCCCGTAGCGAATTGTAGTACTGAACTTCAAGTAAATCGAGCAATAAATAATTTATTTCGGATAGGTTAACTTCCCGGAGCGAATTCTAGTCTACTTGTTAATCTAAGAAAAATGCCACCTAGGTATGTAAGGAGTTTCAAGTAAATTGAGCAATAAATAAACTTCTTTCGAAATAAATGCAAATTTTTCCAACAGGTCAATCTTTCGTCCACTTACCGGAGAGAATTGTAGTCTTCCTGTTAATCTAAGCAAAATGCCGCCTATGTACCGAATTTTATTAAATTCATAATTAACAGCAAATTTTTCCAATATGTCAGTCCCTGGTCCACTTCCCGGAGAAAATTGTAGTCTTCCTTTTAATTTAAGCAAAATTCCACCTATGTAATGAACTTTAAGTAATTCGAGCAAAAAATAAGCTCTTTTAGAATAAGTCTGTCCCTGGTCCACTTCCCTTAAAGAATTGTAGTCTTCCTGCTAATCTAAGGAAAATGCCATCTATGTACCGAATTTTAAGTAAATCGATCATTAAATGCAATTTTTTCCTATAGGTCAGTGTTTCCGGAGAGAATTGTAGTCTCCCTGTTAATCTAATAAAAATGCCACCTGTCTACCAAACTTTAAGTAAATCGATCAATAAATGCAAATTTTTCCAATAGGTCAGTCCCTGGTCCACTTCCTGAAGAGAAGTGTAGTCTTCATGTTATTCTGAGCAAAATGCAGTCGATGTACCGAACTTCAATTAAATCGAAACATGTATAAGCTTTTTTAAAATTGGTCAGTCCCTGGTCCACTTCCCGGAGAGAATTGTAGTCTTCCTGTTAATCTAAGCAAAATGCCACCTATGTACCGAATTTTAAGTAAATCGACCATTAAATACCATTTTTTCCAATAGGTCAGTCGCTGGTCCACTTCCCGGAGGGAATTGTGTTGTTTCTGTTAATCTAAGAAAAATGCCACCTGTATACCAAACTTTAAGTAAATCGATCATTAAATGCAAATTTTTCCAATAGGTCAGTCCCTGGTCCACTTCCTGAAGAGAAGTGTATTCTTCATGTTATTCTGAGCAAAATGCAGTCTATGTACCGAACTTCAAGTAAATCGAAACATACATAAGTTTTTTTAGAACTGTGCAGCCCATGGTCCACTACCGCAGAAAATTGTAGTGTTCAAGATTATCTAAGATAAATGCCACCTATGTACTTACCTTCAAGGAAATCGAGCAATAAATAAACTTTTTTCGAAAAGGTTATTCCCTGGTCCACTTCCCGAGGCGAATTTTAGTACCGCATTTCGAGTAAATCGAGCATTAAATAAACTTTATTCGAATAGGTCAATCCCTGGTTAACATCCCGGAGCGAATTGTAGTGTAAATTTTAATCTATGTTAAATGCCACCTATGTGTATAATTTCCAGTAAATTGAGCAATAAATAAAATTTTTTAGAAAAGGTCAGTGCCTGGTCCACTTCCCGGGGCGAATTGTATTGTTCCTGTTAATCTAAGCAAAATGCCACCGGTCTACCAAACTTTAAGTAAATCGACAATTAAATGCCATTTTTTCCAATAGGTCAGGCCCTGGTCTACTACCCGGAGAGAATTGTAGTGTTCCTGTTAATCTAAGAAAAATGCCACCTATGTACCTAATTTCAAGTAAATTGAGCAATAAATAAACTTATTTCGAAAGGTCAGTACCTGGTCCACTTCCCGTAGCGAATTGTTGTTCTGAACTTCAAATAAATCGAGCATAAAAAAACTTTTTCGAATAGGTCAGTCCCTGGTTAACTTCCCGGAGCGAATTATAGTGTAAATCTTAATCTGTGAATAATGCCACCTACGTACCGAATTTCAAGTAAATTGAAAAGTAAACAAAGTTTTTTATGAATAGGTCAGTGCCTGGTCCAGTTCCCGTAGCGAATTGTAGTACTGAACTTCAAGTAAATCTATAGGTATGTATATATAAAAATTGCTGTTCGTTAGTCTCGCTAAAACTCGAGAACGGCTGAACGGATTTATCTTATCTTGGTCTTTAATTATTCGTGGAGGTCTAGGAAAGGTTTAAAAGGTGAGAAAAATTCGAATAATTGCTGGGAAAATCCTCAAAACAGCATTTTTCTATTTCCCATACAAACGTTTTCTAAATAAAATGGAGAGTCAATTTGTAATCCGCTGCATAAAGTTCAAATTCGAGTGCGCGTTGGAGGATCTAATACCGCGTTCCGAAACTCAACAAAAGTGAAAGTGAATCGCGAAAGCGACAAAATTGCATAGTAACAAAATACATAGTACATAAATAGTGGTCGGCTTCGAGAAACTTAATTTTAGCTAACTTCAGTTGTTAATCTGTCCGATTATTTTTTTAATAAGACTATATAGAAATCGAAAGATAAATCTTAAGTTTTGTCACAAATTAAATTATAAATCTTAAGTTTAATTTCTGAACGCAATCATAACATTTGACATTAGATTTGACAACCAACTAATGTGTCAATCCATCCTGTCGCATTTCAGAGCACGGAAAAAAGTATTACGATATTTTATTGTGTTACGAGTAACGATATCTATGAGTGCATCCTTCTATCTTTGTGGCTATGTGCGCGAGAACTTTCTTTACTTTGGTTATCCTCTGTGATAGTGACATTCCAAGTAATGTGCTCTTTTTTGTGATAGTGACACTTTACTGCTAAATGAGCGGGAAATTTTCTCACTTTGATTAATTACAATTTACGATGCCGAGGAGAAGACGACCTAACTTAGGTCGTCGTAGTCAATCAAATGAGCGAAGAGCTACCTCACGTGCTAACCGCACTGATGACCAGAGACAGACAGATCAAGAAAATAGTCGTATTGCTATGTCAGAATTGCGTTCTTTAGTGAGTGATAATATAGGAGATAGGCTTAGAATGCAACGAGTTCGTGCACATCAAACACAACAACAGCAAGCTAGACATAATGAATTTGAGCGAATCCGCAGACGCAGTGCTCCTGTGATTCTTGAACGAGCAGCATTCCACTATGATCCGGCAATTGATTATTGTGCCGACAAATCGGTAACAATTGGGGAATTGAAAACAATTTGTAAATATTGTAAGGCGTTAAAATACAGTGGTGAATCTACCGGATTATGTTGTGCTGAAGGCAAAGTAAAATTGCCACAATTGGTCCCACCACCAGATCCTTTACGCTCTTTAGTTTCTGGGATTGGAAATGATTCTAAGCACTACTTGACCAACATTCAGAAATATAACAACTGTTTCCAGATGACATCATTTGGTGCTACACATATTATACAAGACAATTTCATGCCCACTTTCAAGGTATTATATAAGAATACTAGAAGGCGGGCGAACTGCACATTCTGCCTTGAAATTACCACTAAACATGCAAATCACCGAAACACCAATTTGCAACATCGCCAAAAATAGCGCAATGGCCAAGATCCTACAGGTATGCAAATTGATTGTTTGGGATGAATGCACAATGGCCCATAAGAGGTCCCTGGAGGCACTGGACAGAACGTTGAAAGATCTTCGTGACAACCAAAATATTTTTGGTGGGGCTATGATTCTGTTGTCAGGTGTTTTTCGTCAGACTCTTCCAGTTATTCCCCGATCAACTGTTGCTGATGAACTAAATGCATGCCTAAAATCATCGAATTTGTGGCAGTACGTAAATGCACTCCACTTAACAACTAACATGCGAGTATTTTTGCAACAAGATGAAACTGCAAATGTGTTTGCGAAGCAGTTGTTAGACATTGGAAATAATAAAGTTGCAGTGGACACCTGGACCGGATTCATCACATTATCTACAGATTTCTGTCACATCACAGACTCAAAAGTGGAGCTTATTCAGCGAGTTTTCCCAGATATAGCGCAAAAGTTCAATAACCATAATTGGCTGGGTGAACGAGCAATATTAGCAGCGAAAAATAAAGATGTCGAGGATCTAAATGCGACCATTCAGAATTTTCTTCCAGGACAGTTGGTTTCCTTCAAATCAGTCGACACCGTAATGAACCAGGATGACGTAGTCAACTATCCCACTGAGTTTTTAAATTCACTGGAATTGCCTGGATTACCACCTCACAATTTGGAGTTAAAAGTAGGATCAGTTGTCATCATGCTGCGTAACATTAATCAACCTCGACTATGCAATGGAACAAGACTGGCTGTGAAAAGACTGATGAATAACGTCATTGAGGCGACAATCATAAAAGGAAAATACAAAGGAGAGGATGTCTTGATCCCGCGGATACCGATGATTCCAACAGACTTACCATTCGATTTTAAACGCTTACAATTTCCGTCTGGCCTTTGCGATGACCATAAATAAATCGCAAGACAGTCGTTAGAAGTTTGTGGAATCAACTTGGAGTTTCCCTGTTTCGCGCATGGACAATTATACGTCTCGTGTTCGCGTGTCGGAAAACCATCTTCTTTGTTTATTTACGCACCACAAAACAAAACAAAAAATATAATCTATGAGAAAGCTTTAAATTAATTAACAGACTGTATTTTAACAGTGTGTGTCTGTGAATATCAAATTTAAACCTTATAAATAGCCAGTATTTCAGGAAAACTCTGTTTTGTAAGTAAGCAACATTATGTATCGCAAATAATAATAAAACTTCATGCTTTATTCAATAAATGCTTTTTTATTAAATACGGATTCGATTTATTTGTTTTAAAATCATTTTATACAAAAGATTATGTCTTTTATTTATCGATGAGGCAGTACGGAGTCTGCCGGGTCAGCTAGTATATCTATATATTTAAAAATGGGTTGCTGTTCGTTAGTCTCGCTAAAACTCGAGAACGGCTGAACGGATTTATCTTATCTTGGTCTTTAATTATTTGTGGAGGTCTAGGGAAGGTTGAAAAGGTGAGAATTCGAATAATTGCCGGGAAAATAATCAAAACAGCATTTTTCTATTTCCCAAACAAACGTTTTCTAAATAAAATGGAGAGTCAATTTGTAATCCGCTGCATAAAGTTCAAATTCGCGTGGGCGTTGGAGGATCTAATACCGCGTTCCGAAACAGACAGGGCGGCACATCCATCGTCGACAACATTACAAGTTTCTTCACAGTCTGTCAAACTAATGATTTTGCTCGCACTTTGCTGTATGCTGACATGCCACGCTATTACACATGGAACGCATCATCGAAATCGTTTCAGCGTCGAAAACAAGAAACACCAGTTGAAGGACATCCAAATGTATTTGCTTCAGATGCTCTGGGTCGCATTTACACAGTACATCCAAATAACGATGAATGTTATTATTTGCGGTTGTTGTTGGTGAATGTTCGTGGTCCGACATCGTTTAAACAACTGAGAACAGTTAATGGACAGCTGTGTGCGACTTACCGTGAGGCATGTTAACTATTACATTTACTTGAGAACGATTCGCACTGGGATGATACGCTCAAGGATTCCGTAATATCTTCTTCGCCGCATCAAATTCGTACATTGTTTGCGATTATCATACCGACATGTTTCCCCTCGAATCCAAAAGGTTTGTGGGTTAAGTATAGAGATGACATGTCTGAGGATGTTTTGCATCATGTGCGCCGTCAAACTTTGAATCCTACACTACAAATGACTGAAGAAATTTACAATGACACATTGATTATGATAGAAGATATGTGTTTATTGATGGCAAATAAAGTATTGTCGTGTTTGGGAATGACAGCACCCAATCGTCATATGCACGATGCATTAAGCCACGAGTTGCAAAGAGAACATCAGTACGACATTGAAGCATTGGCCGAAACAGTTCGTACAAATGTTCCACAATTAAATCAACAACAAAGAATTGCGTACGACACTTTGATAGAAGCTGTGAACAGTGGATCTGGTGGAATTTATTTCCTTGATGCTCCCGGAGGAACCGGAAAAACGTTTTTAATTTCATTGCTTTTGGCGAGGATCAGATCGCGAAATGATGTTGCTCTAGCGTTGGCTTCATCTGGAATAGCTGCGACTCTGCTAGAAGGCGGGCGAACTGCACATTCTGCCTTGAAATTACCACTAAACATACAAATCACCGAAACACCAATTTGCAACATCGCCAAAAATAGCGCAATGGCCAAGATCCTACAGGTATGCAAATTGATTGTTTGGAATGAATGCACAATGGCCCATAAGAGGTCACTGGAGGCACTGGACAGAACGTTGAAAGATCTTCGTGACAACCAAAATATTTTTGGTAGGGCTATGACTCTGTTGTCAGGTGATTTTCGTCAGATTCTTCCAGTTATTCCCCGATCAACTGTTGCTGATGAACTAAATGCATGCCTAAAATCATCAAATTTGTGGCAGTACGTAAAGACACTCCACTTAACAACTAACATGCGAGTATTTTTGCAACAAGATGAAACTGTAAATGTGTTTGCGAAGCAGTTGTTAGACATTGGAAATAATAAAGTTGCAGTGGACACCTCGACCGGATTCATCACATTATCTACAGATTTCTGTCACATCACAGACTCAAAAGTGGAGCTTATTCAGCGAGGTTTCCCAGATATAGCGCAAAAGTTCAATAACCATAATTGGCTGGGTGAACGAGCAATATTAGCAGCGAAAAATAAAGATGTCGAGGATCTAAATGCGACCATTCAGAATTTTCTTCCAGGACAGTTGGTTTCCTTCAAATCAGTCGACACCGTAATGAACCAGGATGACGTAGTCAACTATCCTACTGAGTTTTTAAATTCACTTGAATTGCCTGGATTACCACCTCACAATTTGGAGTTAAAAGTAGGATCAGTTGTCATCATGCTGCGTAACATTAATCAACCTCCACTATGCAATGGAACAAGACTGGCTGTGAAAAGACTGATGAGTAACGTCATTGCCATTCGATTTTAAACGCTTACAATTTCCCGTACGTCTGGTCTTTGCGATGACCATAAATAAATCGCAAGGACAGTCGTTAGAAGTTTGTGGAATCAACTTGGAGTTTCCCTGTTTCGCGCATGGACAATTATACGTCGCGTGTTCGCGTGTCGGAAAACCATCTTCTTTGTTTATTTACGCACCACAAAACAAAACAAAAAATATAGTCTATGAGAAAGCTTTAAATTAATTAACAGACTGTATTTTAACAGTGTGTGTCTGTGAATATCAAATTTAAACCTTATAAATAGCCAGTATTTCAGGAAAACTCTGTTTTGTAAGTAAGCAACATGATGTATCGCAAATAATAATAAAACTTCATGCTTTATTCAATAAATGCTTTTTTATTAAATACGGATTCGATTTATTTGTTTTAAAATCATTTTATACAAAAGATTAGATCTTTTATTTATCGATGAGGCAGTATAGAGTCTGCGGGGTCAGCTAGTCGAGCAATAAATAAACTTTATTCGAAGAGGTAAGTCCCTGGTCCAGGTTGCGGAGAGAATTTTAGTGTTATAGTTAATCTAAAATAAATGCCACCAATGTACTGAACTTCAAGTAACTCGAGCAATAACTAAACTTTATTCGAATAGGTAAGTCCCTGGTCCAGTTTCCGGAGCGAATTGTAGTGTTCCTGTTAATCTAAGAATAATGCCACCTATGTACCGAACTTCAAGTTAATCGAGAAGTGTAGTCCTCCTTTTTAATCTAAGCAAAAGGTCACCTATGTACCGAATTTCAAGTAAATCGAACTTTAAGTAAGATTTTTCTTAATAGGTCAGTCCCTGGTCTACTTCCCGGAAAGAAGTGTAGTCTTCCTGTTAATCTAAGATAAATGCCACCTATGTACTGTACTTCACGTAAATCGAGCAATAAATAAACGTTTTTCGAATTGGTCAGTCCCTATTATAGTTGTAGTCTACCTGTTATACTGAGCAAAATGAAATCGATGTACCGAGTTTCAAGTAAATAGAACCATATATAAGCTGTTTTTCAATTGTTCAGTCCCTGGTCCACTTTCCGGAGAGAATTGTAGTGTTCCTTTTAATCTAAGCAAAATGCAACCTATCAATCTAATTTCAAGTAAATCGAAACATATATAAGCTTTTCTTGAACTGGTCAGTCCCTGGTCCACTTTCCGGAGAGAATTATGGTCTTCCTGTTAATGTAAGCAAAACACCACCAATGTATCGAATTTTAAATAAGTCGATCATTACATGCAATTTTTTCCGATAGGTCAGTCTCTGGCCCACTTCCCGGAGAGAATTGCAGTGTTCCTGTTAGTCTAAGAAAAATGGCACCTATCTACCGAACTTTAAGTAAATCGATAATTAAATGCAATTTTTTCCAAGAGGTCAGTCTCTGGTCCATTTCCCGGAGAGAATTGTAGTGTTCCTGTTAATATAAGAAAAATGCCACATATGCACTGAACTTCAAGTAAATCGAGCAATAAATAAACTTTTTTCGAATAGGTAAGTTCCTGGTCCACTTCCCGAAGAGAACTGTAGCCTGCCCGTTAATCTAAACAAATTGCCTCCTAAGTACCGAAATTCCATTTAATTGAGCAATAAATAAACATTTTTCAAATAGGTCAGTCTCTTGTCTACTTCCTGGAGTGAAGTGTGGTCTTAATGTTATTCTGAGCAAAATGCAATCGATGTACCGAACTTAAAGTAAATCGAAACATACATAAGCTATTTTAGAACTGTTCAGTCTATGGTCCACTTACGGAGAGAATTGTAGTGTTCCTGTTAATCTAAGATAAATGCGACCTATGTACTGAACTTCAAGTAAATGTAGCAATAAATAAACTTTTTTAGAATTGCAGTGTTCCTGCTAATCTAAGAAAAATGCCACCTATGCACTGAACTTTAAGTAAGTTGCGGATAAAATAAACTTTATTTCAAATAGGTCAGTCCCTGGACCACTTCCCGGAGAGAATTGCAGTCTTCCTGTTAACCTAAGCAAAATGCCAGGAATGTACAGAATTTAAAGTAAATCGATCATGACATACAATTTTTTCGAATAGGCCAGTCTCTGGACCACTTTTCGGAGAGAATTGTAGTCTTCCTGTTAATCTCAGCAAAATGCCACCTATGTACCGAATTTTATTAAATCGGTTAATAAATGTAAATTTTTCCAATAGGTCAGTCTCTGGTCCACTTCCCGGAGAGAATTGTAGCCTTCCTGTTAATCTAAGCAAAATGCCGCCTATGTGCCGAATTTTATTAAATCCATCATTAACTGCAAATTTTTCCAATAGGTCAGGCCCTGGTCCACTTCCCGGAGAAAATTGTAGTCTTCCTTTTAATCTAAGCAAAATTCCACCTATATAATGAACTTTAAGTAATTCGAGCAAAAAATAAGCTCTTTTAGAATAAGTCAGTCCCTGGTCCACGTCCCGTAGAGAATTGTAGTCTTCCTGTTAATGTAAGCAAAATGCCACCTATGTACCGAATTTCAACCAAATCGAAACTTATGTAAGGTTTTCTAGAAATGGTCAGTCCCTGGTCCACTTCCCGAAGCGAATTGTGTTGTTCCTGTTAATCTAAGAAAAATGCCACCTGTCTACCAAACTTTAAGTAAATCGATCATTAAATGCAAATTTTTCCAATATGTCAGTCGCTGGTCCACTTCTCGGAGCGAATTGTGTTGTTCCTGTTAATCTAAGAAAAATGCCACCTGTCTACCAAACTTTAAGTAAATCGATCATTAAATGCAAATTTTTCCAATAGGTCAGTCCCTGGTCCACTTCCTGAAGAGAAGTGTATTCTTCATGTTATTCTGAGCAAAATGCAGTCGATGTACCGAACTTCAAGTAAATCGAAACATACATAAGTTTTTTTAGAACTGTTCGACCCATGGTCCACTTCCGGAGAGAATTTTAGTGCTCCTGACAATCTAAGATAGATGCCACCTATGTACTTACCTTCAAGTAAATCGAGCAATAAATAAACTTTTTTCGAAAAGGCCAATCCCTGGTCCACTTCCCGAGACGAATTTTAGTACCGCATTTCAAGTAAATCGAGCATTAAATAAGCTTTATTCGAATAGGTCAATCCCTGGTCCACTTCCTGGAGCTTATTGTTGTGTTCCTATTAATCTAAGTTAAATGCCACCTATGTACATAATTTCCAGTAAATTGAGCAATAAATAAAATTTTTTAGAAAAGGTCAGTGCCTGGTTCACTTCCCGGGGCGAATTGTATTGTTCCTGTTAATCTAAGCAAAATGCCACCTGTCTACCAAACTTTAAGTAAATCGACAATTAAATGCCATTTTTTCCAATAGGTCAGTCCCTGGTCTACTTCCCGGAGAGAATTACAGTCTTCCTGCTAATCTAAGCAAAATGCCACCTATGTACCGAATTTTAAGTATATCGCTCACTTAATGCAATTTTTTCCACTAGGTCAGTCTCTGGTCCACTTCCGGGGAGAACTGCAGTGTTCCTGTAAATCTAAGAAAAATGCTACCTATGTTCTGAACTTCAAGTAAATAGAGCAATAAATAAACTTTTTTCGAAAAGGTCAGTCCTTGGTACACATCCCGGAGCGAATTGTAGTGTTCCTGTTAATCTAAGAAAACTGCTACCTATGTACCGAAATTCCATTTAATTGAGCAATAAATAAACTTTTTTCAAATAGGTCAGTCTCTTGTCTACTTCCTGGAGAGAAGTGTGGTCTTAATGTTATTCTGAGCAAAATGCAATCGATGTACCGAACTTCAAGTAAATCGAAACATACATAAGCTTTTTTAGAACTGTTCAGCCCATGGTGTACTTCCGGAGAGAATTGTAGTGTTCCTGTTAATCTAAGATAAATGCCACCTATGTACTGAACTTCAAGTAAATCGAGCAATAAATAAACTTTTTTAGAATTCCTGCTAATCTAAGAAAAATGCCACCTATGCACTGAACTTTAAGTAAGTTGCGGATAAAATAAACTTTATTCGTATGGGTAAGTCCCTGGTCCAGTTCCCGGTGAGAATTGTAGTCTTCCTGTTAATCTAAGAAAAATGTCACCAATGTACAGAGTTTAAAGTGAATTGACCAATAAATAAACTTTATTTCGAAAAGGTCAGACCCTGGACCACTTCCCGGAAAGAATTGCAGTCTTCCTGTTAACCTAAGCAAAATGCCAGGAATGTACCGAAGTTAAAGTAAATCGATCATTAAATACAATTTTTTCGAATAGGTCAGCCTCTGGCCCACTTTTCAGAGAGAATTGTAGTCTTCCTGTTAATCTCAGCAAAATGCCCCCTATGTACCGAATTTTATTAAATCGGTTATTACATGCAAATTTTTCCAATAGGTCAGTCTCTGGTCCACTTCCCGGAGAAAATTGCCGTCTTCCTTTAAAGCGAAGCAAAATTCCACCTGTGTAATGAACTTTAAGTTATTCGAGCAAAAAATAAGCTCTTTTAGAATAAGTCAGTCCCTGGTCCACTTCCCGTAGAGAATTGTAGCCTTCCTGCTAATCTAAGCAAAATGCCATCTATGTACCGATTTTTAAGTAAATCGATCATTAAATGCAATTTTTTCCTATAGGTCAGTGTTTCCGGAGAGAATTGTAGTCTTCCTGTTAATGTAAGCAAAATGTCATCTATGTATCGAATTTTAAGTAAATCGATCATTACATGCATTTTTTTTCCGATAGGTCAGTCTCTGGCCCACTTCCCGGAGAGAATTGCAGTGTTCCTGTTAGTCTAAGAAAAATGGCACCTATCTACCGATCTTTAAGTAAATCGATAATTAAATGCAAATTTTTCCAATAGGTCAGTCTCTGGTCCATTTCCCGGAGAGAATTGTAGTGTTCCTGATAATATAAGAAAAATGCCACCTATGTACTGAACTTCAAGTAAATCGAGCAATAAATGAACTTTTTTTTTCACTGAACTTTAAGTAAATTGCGGAAAAAATAAGTTTTATTCGTATAGGTAAGTCCCTGGTCCAGTTCGCGGTGAGTATTGTAGTCTTCCTTTTAATCGAAGCAAAATTCCACCTATGTACCGAATTTCAACCAAATCGAAACTTATGTAAGGTTTTCTAGAAATGGTCAGTCCCTGGTGCACTTCCCGGAGTGAATTGTGTTGTTCCTGCTAATCTAAGAAAAATGCCACCTATGTACTTCTTCTTCTTCTTTATTGGCGTTGGCACAGCTAACGCGATTATAGCCGAATCAATTACAGCGCGCCATTCATCTCTTCTTTTCGCTGTTTGGCGACAGTTGGAAATGCCAAGTGCACCCAGGTCACTTGATCTTTCCAACGGAGTGGAGGTCTTCCTCTTCCTCTACTTCCACCAGCGGGTACATCAAATACTTTCAAAGCTGGAGTGTTTTCATCCATTCGGACGACATGGCCTAGCCAGCGTAGCTGCTGTCTCTTCATTCGCTGAACTATGTCAATATCGTCGTATAGCTCGTACAGCTCATCGTTCCATCGTCTGCGGTATTCGCCGTTGCCAATGCGCAAAGGACCATAAATCGTTCGCAGAACTTTCCTCTCGAAGACTCCTAGAGCCGACTCATCAGATATTGATAACGTCCACGCTTCTGCGCGGCTTTAAAATCGACGAAGAGGTGGTGGGTGTCGATTCTCTTTTCACGGGTCTTTTCCAAGATTTGGCGCATGGTGAATATCTGGTCAATGGTTGACTTACCAGGTCTAAAGCCATACTGATATGGTCCAATCAGTTTGTTGACGGTGGGCTTTAGTCTTTCACACAATTCGCTTGATAGGACCTTATATGCGATATTAAGAAGGCTTATTCCACGGTAATTGGCGCAGACTGTGGGATCGCCTTTTTTGTGGTTCGTGCAGAGCACACTTAAATTCCAATCTTCGGGCATGCTTTCATCCGACCATATTTTGCAAAGAAGCTGATGCATGCACCTGATCAGTTCTTCGTTGCCGCATTTGAATAGCTCGGCCGGTAATCCATCGGCCCCTGCCGCTTTGTTGTTTTTTAAGCGGACGATTGCTATTCGCACTTCTTCATAGTCGGGTAATGGAACAACTTTTCCATCGTCATCAATTGGAGTTTCGGGTTCACCATCTCCGCGTGTTTCCTGTTCACTGCCATTCAGCAAGCTGGAGAAGTGCTCCCTCCATAAGTCAAGTATACTCTGGGCATCTGTCACTAGCTCACCTCCCTGGGTCCTACAAAAGTTTGCTCCGGTCTTGAAACCTTCTGTAAGTCGCCGTATCTTTTCATAGAATTTTCGAGAGTTACCCTTGTCGGCCAGCTTCTCAAGCTCCTCATACTCGCGCATCTCGGCCTCTTTATATTTTTGTCTGCAGACGCGCCTTGCTTCCCTCTTCAGTTCTCGGTATCTATGCCACCGCGCACGTGTTGTGGTCTATCGCAAGGTTGCGAGGTAGGCAGTCTGTTTTCTCTCCACTGCGACACGGCAGTCCTCATCGTACCAGATGTTTTTGCGACCTTTCCGAAATCCAATGGTTTCGTTTGCAGCTGTACGCAGGGAGTTTGCAATGCCGTCCCACAGTTCTCTTATACCGGGTTGCTGATGAGTGCTCTCAGAGAGCAGGTGTGCAAGTTGAGTAGAAAACCGCTCGGCAGTCTGTTGTGATTGCAGCTTTTCAACGTCGAACCTTCCTTGTGTTTGTTGATGGGCGTTCTTCGATACACAGAGGCGCGTGCGTATCTTCGCTGCGACAAGATAGTGATCCGAGTCAATGTTGGGACCTCTAAACGTACGCACATCTAAAACGCTGGATACGTGTCTTCCATCTATCACAACATGATCGATCTGGTTGGAAGTTTTCCGATCTGGAGACAGCCAAGTAGCTTGGTGACTTTTTTCGTGCTGGAATCTAGTGCTACAGACAACCATATTTCGGGCCCCGGCGAAGTCGATCAGCCTCAGCCCATTTGGAGATGTTTCGTCGTGGAGACTGAATTTTCCGACAGCCGTACCAAAGATACCTTCTTTGCCCACCCTAGCGTTGAAGTCGCCAAGTACAATTTTGACGTCGTGGCGGGGCAGCGCTCATAAGTGTGTTCGAGGCGCTCGTAAAAGGCATCTTTGGTCAAGTCATCCTTCTCTTCCGTCGGGGCGTGGGCGCAAATTAGGGTGGTGTTGAAAAATTTTGTCTTAATGCGAATTGTGGCTAGACGTTCATCCACCGGAGTGAATGCCAGTATTCAACGACGGAGTCTCTCTCTCACCACGAATCCGACACCAAATTTGCGCTCCTTTATGCGGCCGCTGTAGTAAATTTCACAAGGAACCACCTTCTTCCATCCTTGTCGCGTCCATCGCATTTCTTGGACGGCAGTGATGTCAACCTTTAACTTTGCGAGGACATCAACCAGCTGTGCAGCGGCATCTTCCCAATTAAGGGACCGGACATTCCAGGTGCATGCCCTAAAATCGTAATCCTTAAAAATTTTGCGAGGGTCGTCATCAAAAGGGGGGTCTCTCATCCGAGGCTTAAATTGGTTTTTCATTGGGTTGTTTTTTCATGTGGTGGGTTCCAAACCCTACGAACAACCGCATGGGAATCGCCTTCTCACTTTAGCTCCCCTCCAAACGGATGTTCGTTGGCTACCCAGGGGATACGTGGTCTAAGACCGGACGTCGTGAGCTGCTTGAACCATATGCAAAAGAATCGTTTCTGGCCACTCCCTGGTGAATGTCAGTCAAAAACTTTCCTCACTTGCGTGAACTTCTACACCTGGCCCCACCTATGTACTTACCTTCAAGTAAATCGAGCATTAAATAAACTTTATTCCAATAGGTCAACCCCTGGTCCACTTCCCGGAGCGAATTGTAGTGTTCCTGTTAATCTAAGCAAAATTCCACCTATGTACTGAACTTTAAGTAATTCGAGCAAAAAATAAGCTCTTTTAGAATAAGTCAGTCCCAGGTCCGTTTTCGGAGAGAATTGTAGTCTTCCTGTTAATCTAAAAAAGTGTCACCAATGTACCGAGTTTAAAGTGAATTGACCAATAAATAAACTTTATTTCGAATAGGTCAGTCCCTGGACCACTTCCCGGAGAGAATTGCAGTCTTCCTGTTAGCCTAAGCAAAATGCCAGGAATGTACCGAAGTTAAAATAAATCGATCATTAAATACAATTTTTTCGAATAGGTCTCTGGCCCACTTTTCGGAGAGAACAGGAATCTTCCTGTTAATCTCTGCAAAATGTCACCTATGTATCGAATTTTATTAAATCGGTTGTTAAATGCAAACTCATACAAATTGTAGATTTCCATATAAGTATTAACTTATTGAACTCATACAAATTGTAGATTTCCATACAAGTAATAACTTATTAAACTCATACAAATTGTAAATTTCCATACAAGTAATAACTTATTAAACTCATACAAATTGTAAATTTCCATACAAGTAATAACTTATTAAACTCATACAAATTGTAAATTTCCATACAAGTATTAACTTATTAAACTCATACAAATTGTAGATTTCCATACAAGTAATAACTTATTAAACTCATACAAATTATAGATTTCCATACAAGTAATAACTTATTAAACTCATACAAATTGTAGATTTCGGCAAGCTATCGGCCGCAGGCCATGATTGAGCTTAAGCCATGATGCAGAAAAATGCTGCGCTGCCCAGATCGCTGCCGGCGCTGTCGTCGTCGTCGTCGTCGGCAATGTGTTATAGCTTTTACCGCGCAAAAATTTGTGTATAAATACAGAAACATTTTCCTCAAAAGATTAAATGTTTTTAAACAGTGAATTAAGTGATAACGAATCATTATCAAGTCAGTGGTCTTATTGTTATAGTAATAGCGATACTAGTGAGCAGGATTATGCCATCAAAGAAAGTATCAATTCTCAGGGAACCTGTGATTGTAGACGACGTTTCTCCTGTTATGAGCGAAAACGAAGATTGTCTACTTCAAAATGCTCAGAATATTTCAAAAGATTCAGAGCAGCAGAGTCCACTAGCGAGTACTCAGACAGTGGAAATAGCAATAGCCAAGGAGAAGCAACAGAAGAAAAAAAGGAAACTTCAGGAATTGAACGGACCGATTTCGAAGAAGAAGATGAATATAGAAGAAATAATGAAGAAAGCAAACATTCTGTCCGAGAAGGATACTCATATGTCCCTATTATCTTTACTTTTAATAATATGGACGAAAGAGTTTCTCCTTCATATAATTGGGACATTAGAGATTTTGATCTCTCTCTCCTTGAAGAACAAACAATACGAAGCCAAGAGCCATCTACATACGTTGATGGACTGCCTTCAATATTGTTTGAAAGTTCTAACAACGCAAAAGAAAGAATTAGGAACGTGTTCCTTCCCGGAGAGAATTGTAGTCTTCCTGTTAATCTAACTAAAATGCCGCCTTTGTACCGAATTTAATTAAATCCATCATTAACTGCAAATTTTTCCAATAGGTCAGTCCCTGGTCCACTTCCCGAAGAAAATTGTAGTCTTCCTTTTAATGTAAGCAAAATTCCACCTATATAATGAACTTTAAGTAATTCGAGCAAAAAATAAGCTCTTTTAGAATAAGTCAATCCCTGGTCCACTTCCCGTAGAGAATTGTAGTCTTCCTGCTAATCTAAGCAAAATGCCATCTATGTACCGAATTTTAAGTAAATCGATCATTAAATGCAATTTTTTCCTATAGGTCAGTGTTTCCGGAGAAAATTGTAGTCTTCCTGTAAATGTAAGCAAAATGCCACCTATGTACCGAATTTCAACCAAATCGAAACTTATGTAAGGTTTTCTAGAAATGGTCAGTCCCTGGTCCACTTCCCGCAGCGAAATGTGTTGTTCCTGTTAATCTAAGAAAAATGCCACCTGTCTACCAAACTTTAAGTAAATCGATCATTAAATGCAAATTTTTCCAATAGGTCAGTCCCTGGTGTACTTCCCGGAGAGAATTGTAGTGTTCCTGTTATTCTAAGAAAAATGCCACCTATGTACTGAAATTCAAGTAAACCGAGCAAAAACCAAACTTTATTCGAATAGGTCAGTCCCTGGTTCAGTTCCCGGAGAAAATTGCAGTGTTCCTGTTAATCTAAGATAAATGCCACCTATGTGCCGAATTTCAAGTAAACCGAGCAAAAACCAAACTTTATTCGAATAGGTCAGTCCCTGGTTCAGTTCCCGTAGAGAATTGTAGTCTTCCCGCTAATCTAAGCAAAATGCCACCTATGTACTTACCTTCAAGTCAATCGAGCATTAAATAAACTTTATTCGAATAGGTCAATCCATGGTCCACTTCCCGGGGCGAATTGTAGTGTTCCTATTAATCTAAAAAAATGCCACCTATGTACTTATCTTCAAGTAAATTGAACAATAAATAAACTTTTTTCGAAAAGGTCATTGCCTGGTCCACTTCCCGGGGCGAATTGTATTGTTCCTGTTAATCTAAGCAAAAAGCCACCTGTCTACCAAATTTTAAGTAAATCGAGCATTAAATGCCATTTTTCCAATAGGTCAGTCCCTGGTCTACTTCCCGGAGAGAATTGTAATGTTCCTGTTATTCTAAGAAAAATGCCACCTATGTACCTAATTTCAAGTAAATTGAGCAATAAATAAACTTTATTCGAATAGGTAAGTCCCTGGTCCAGTTTCCTGATCGAATTGTAGTGTTCCTGTTAATCTAAGTTAAATGTCATTCAATTAATTAAGTTAAAGAAATAAATTTTTCGAATAGGTCAGTCCCTGTCCACTACCCGGAGCGAATTGTAGTCTTCCTGTTAATCTAAGTTAAATGTCACCTATGTACTTACCTTCAAGTAAATCGAGCAAAAAATAAAAAATTTTAGAATAAGTCAGCCTCTGGTCCACTTCCCGGAGAGAATTGAAGTGTTCCTGTTAATTTAAGGAAAATGCCACCGATGTACTGAAAATCAAGTAAACCGAGCAAAATTCAAGTTAATTTTCCGAATTTCAAGTTAATTGAGCAATAAATAAGCTTTTTTTAAATGCAATCGATGGACAGAACTTCGAGTAAAACGAACCATATATAAGCATTTTTAGAATAGGTCAGCCCCTGGCCCACTTCCGGGAGAAAAATGTAGTGTTCCTGTTGATCTAAGAAAAATACAACCTATGTGCCCAATTTCAAGTTAATTGGGCAATAAATAAATTTTTTTTAAATGCAATCGATGTACAGAACTTCGAGTAAAACAGACCATAGGTATATAAGCTTTTTTAGAATAAGTGAGTCCCTGGTCCACTTCCCGAAAAGAAGCGTAGTCTTCCTGTTAATCTATGCAAAATGCCACCAATGTACCGAATGTTAAGTAAATCGATCATTACATGCAATTTTTTCCGACAGGTCAGTCTCTGGTCCACTTCCCGGAGAGAATTGCAGTGTTCCTGTTAGTCTAAGAAAAATGGCACCTATCTACCGAACTTTAGGTAAATCGATAATTAAATGCAATTTTTTCCAATAGGTATGTCCCTGGTCCAGTTCCCGGAGAGATTTGTAGTGTTCCGGTTAATCTTAGTTAAATGCCACCTATGTACCGAAATTCAAATAATATGAGCAATAAATAAACATTCTTCAAATAGGTCAGTCCCTGGTCCACTTCCCGAAGAGAACTGTTCTCTTCCTGTTAATCTAAACAAATTGACACCTATGTACCGAATTTTAAGTAAATCGATCAATAATTACAGTTTTTCTGAATAGGTCACAACGTGGTCCACTTCCCGGAAAGAATTGCAGTGTTCCTGTTAGTCTAAGAAAAATGGCACCTATCTACCGAACTTTAGGTAAATCGATATTTAAATGCAATTTTTTCCAATAGGTATGTCCCTGGTCCAGTTCCCGGAGAGATTTGTAGTGTTCCGGTTAATCTTAGTTAAATGCCACCTACGTATCAAAATTCAAATAAATTGAACAATAAATAAACTTTTTTCAAATATGTCAGTCCCTGGTCTACTTCCTGGAGAGAAGTGTGGTCTTCATATTATTCTGAGCAAAATGCCATCGATGTACCAAAATTAACGTAAATCGATCATTTAATACAGTTTTTTTCGAATAGGTCGGTCTCTGGACCACTTTCCGTAGAGACTTGTAGAGTTTCTGTTAAACTAAGCACAATGTCACCTTTCTACCGAACGTTAAGTAAATCCAAAACTAAAAGCAAGTTTTTCCAATAGGTCAGTCTCTGGTCCACTTCCCGGAGAGAATTGTAGTGTTCCTGTTAATCTAAGAAAAAAGCCACCTGTCTACCAAACTTTGAGTAAATCGATCATTAAATGCAAACTTTCCAATAGGTCAGCCCTGGTCCACTTCCTGAAGAGAAGTGAAGTCTTCATGTTATTCTGAGCAAAATGCAGTCGATGTACCGAACTTCAATAAGATCGAAACATATATAAGCTTTTTTAGAAATGGTCAGTCCCTGGTCCAGTTTCCGGAGAGAATTTTAGTGCTATAGTTAATCTAAAATAAATGCCACCAATGTACTGAACTTCAAGTAAATCGAGCAATAACTAAACTTTATTCGAATAGGTAAGCCCCTGGTCCAGTTTGCGGAGCGATTTGCAGTGTTCCTGTTAATCTAAGAATAATGCCACCTATGTACCGAACTTCAAGTTAATCGTGAAGTGTAGTCCTCCTTGTTAATCTAAGCAAAAGGCCACCTATGTATCGAATTTCAAGTAAATCGAACTATAAGTAAGATTTTTCTTAATAGGTCAGTCCCTGGTCCACTTCCCGGAAAGAAGTGTAGTCTTCCTGTTAATCTAAGATAAATGCCACATATGTACTGTACTTCACGTAAATCGAGCAATAAATAAACGTTTTTCGAATTGGTCAGTCCCTATTATAGTTGTAGTCTACCTGTTATACTGAGCAAAATGAAATCGATGTACCGAGTTTCAAGTAAATAGAACCATATATAGGCTGTTTTTCAATAGGTCAGTCCCTGGTCCACTTCCCGGAGAGAATTGTAGTGTTCCTTTTAATCTAAGTAAAATGCAACCTATCAATCTAAGTTCAAGTAAATCGAAACTTATATAAGCTTTTCTAGAACTGGTCAGTCCCTGGTCCACTTTCCGGAGAGAATTATAGTCTTCCTGTTAATGTATGCAAAACACCACAAAATTATCGAATTTTAAGTAAATTGATCACTACATGCAATTTTTTCAGATAGGTCAGTCTCTGGTCCACTTCCCGGGGAGAATTGTAGCGTTCCTGCTAATCTAAGAAAAATGTCACCTATGCACTTACCTTCAAGTAAATTGAGCAATAAATAAATTTTTCGAACAGGTCAGTCCCTGTCCACTACCCGGCGCGAATTGTAGTCTTCCTGTTAATCTAAGTTAAATGTCACCTATGTACTTACCTTCAAGTAAATTGAGCAACAAATAAACTTTTTTCGAAAAGGTCAGTCCTTGGTACACATTCCGGAGCGAATTGTAGTGTTCCTGTTAATCTAAGAAAATTGCTACCTATGTACCGAAATTCAATTTAATTGACCAATAAATAAACTTTTTTCAAATAAGTCAGTCTCTTGTCTACTTCCTGGAGAGAAGTGTGGTCTTAATGTCATTCTACGCAAAATGCCATCTATGCACCGAAATTTTTTAAGTAAATCGATCATTAAATGCAATTTTTTCCAATAGATCAGTCTTCCCGGAGAGAATTGTAGTCTTCCTGTTAATGTAAGCAAAATGCCACATATGTATGTGCCGAATTTCAAGCAAAAGTCCACCTATGTAATGAACTGTAAGTAATTCGAGCAAAAAATAAGCTCTTATAGAATAAGTCAGTCCCTAGTCCACTTCCTGTAGAGAATGGTAGTCTTCCTGCTAATCTAAGCAAAATGCCATCTATGTACCGAATTTTAAGTAAATCGATAATTAAATGCAATTTTTTTCAATAGGTCTGTCTTCCCGGAGAGAATTGTAGTCTTCCTGTTAATCTAAGATAAATGCCACTTATGTACTGAACTTCAAGTATATCGAGCAATAAATAAACTTTTTAGAATTGCAGTGTTCCTGTTAATCTAAGATAAATGCCAGGATTGTACCGAATTTAAAGGAAATCGATCATTAAATACAATTTTTTCGAATAGGTCAGTCTCTGGTCCACTTCCCGGAGAGAATTGTAGTTTTCCTTTTAGTCTAAGAAAAATGTCGCCTATGTACCGAGTTTAAAGTGAATTGACCAAAAAATAAACTTTATTTCGAACAGGTCAGTCCCTGGACCACTTCCCGGAGAGAATTGCAGTCTTCCTTTTAATCTAAGCAAAATTCCACCTATATACTGAACTTTAAGTAATTCGAGCAAAAAATAAGCTCTTTTAGAATAAGTCAGTCCCAGGTCCGTTTCCGGAGAGAATTGTAGTCTTCCTGTTAACCTAAGAAAAATGCCATCTATGTACCTAATTTCAAGTAAATTGAGCAATAAATAAACTTTTTTCAAAAAAGTCAGTCCCTGTTCCACTTCCCGGAGAGAAGTGTAGTCTTCATGTTATTCTGAGCAAAATGCAATCGATGTACCGAACTTCATTTAAATAAAAACATATATAAGCTTTTTTAGAGTTGGCCAGTCCCTGGTCCACTTCAAGGAGAGAATTGGAGTCTTCCTGTTAATCTAAGCAAAATGCCACCTATGTACCATATTTTAGGCAAATCGACCATAAAATGCCATTTTTTCCAATAGGTCAGTCGCAGGTCCACTTCCCGGAGAGAATTGAAGTGTTCCTGTTAATCTAAAAAAATGCCACCTATGTACTTACCTTCAAGTAAATCGAGCAATAAATAAACTTTTTTAGAATAAGTCAGTTTCTGGTCCACTTCCCGGAGAGAATTGCAGTGTTCCTCTTAATCTAAGAAAAATGCCACCTATTTACCGAATTTGAAGTGAATCGAACCTTAAATAAGCTTTTTTCGCACAGGTCAGTCACTGGTCCCATTCCCGGAGAGAACTTTAGTCTTCCTGTTAATCTAAGATAAATGCCACTTATGTAACTTATTTAAAGTAAATTGAGCAATATGTAAACTTTTTTCGAAAAGGTCAGTCCTTGGTACACATCCCGGAGGGTATTATAGTGTTCCTGTTAATCTAAGAAAACTGCTACCTATGTATCGAAATTCAATTTAATTGCGCAATAAATAAACTTTTTTCAAATTGGTCAGTCCCTTGTCTACTTCCTGGAGAGAAGTGTGGTCTTAATGTTATTCTGGGCAAAATGCAATCGATGTACCGAACTTCAAGTAAACCGAAACAGAGAAAAGCTTTTTTAGAATTGTTCAGTCCATGGTTCACTTCCGGAGAGAATTGCAGTGTTCCTGTTAATCTAAGATAAATGCCAACTATTTACTGAACTTCAAGTAAATCGAGCAATAAATAAACTTTATTCGAATAGGTAAGTCCCTGGTCCAGTTTGCTGATCGAATTGTAGTGTTCCTGTTAATCTAAGAAAAATGCCACCTATGCACTGAGCTTTAAGTAAATTGCGGAAAAAATAAACTTTATTCGTATAGATAAGTCCCTGGTCCAGTTCCGGGTGAGAATTGTAGTCTTCCTGGTAATCTAAGAACACTGTCACCAATGTACCGAGTTTAAAGTGAATTGACCAATAAATAAACTTTATTTCGAATAGGTCAGTCCCTGGACCACTTCCCGGAGAGAATTGCTGTCTTCCTGTTAATGTAAGCAAAATGCCACTTATGTATGTACCGAAATTCAAGCAAATCGAAAAATGCCATCTATGTATATAACTTCAAGTAAATCGAGCAATAAATGAACTTTTTCCAAAAAATCAGACCCTGGTCCACTTCCCAGGGAGAAGTGTAGTCTTCATGTTATTCTGAGCAAAATGCAATCGATGTACCGAACTTCATTTAATTAGAAACATATATAAGCTTTTTTAGGGTTGGTCAGTCCCTGTCCACTACCCGGCGCGAATTGTAGTCTTCCTGTTAATCTAAGTTAAATGTCACCTATGTACTTACCTTCAAGTAAATTGAGCAACAAATAAACTTTTTTCGAAAAGGTCAGTCCTTGGTACACATTCCGGAGCGAATTGTAGTGTTCCTGTTAATCTAAGAAAATTGCTACCTATGTACCGAAATTCAATTTAATTGACCAATAAATAAACTTTTTTCAAATAAGTCAGTCTCTTGTCTACTTCCTGGAGAGAAGTGTGGTCTTAATGTCATTCTACGCAAAATGCCAGGAATGTACCGAATTTAAAGTAAATCGATCATAAAATACAATTTTTTCGAATAGGTCAGTCTCTGGACCACTTTTCGGAAAGAATTGTAGTCTTCCTGTTAATCTCAGCAAAATGCCACCTATGTACCGAATTTTGATAAATCGGTTATTAAATGCAAATTTTTCCAATAGGTCAGTCCCTGGTCCACTTCCCGGAGAAAATTGTAGTCTTCCTGCTAATCTAAGAAAAATGCCATCTATGCACCGAATTTTTTTAAGTAAATCGATCATTAAATGCAATTTTTTCCAATAGATCAGTCTTCCCGGAGAGAATTGTAGTCTTCCTGTTAATGTAAGCAAAATGCCACATATGTATGTGCCGAATTTCAAGCAAAATTCCACCTATATAATGAACTGTAAGTAATTCGAGCAAAAAATAAGCTCTTATAGAATAAGTCAGTCCCTAGTCCACTTCCTGTAGAGAATGGTAGTCTTCCTGCTAATCTAAGCAAAATGCCATCTATGTACCGAATTTTAAGTAAATCGATAATTAAATGCAATTTTTTTCAATAGGTCTGTCTTCCCGGAGAGAATTGTAGTCTTCCTGTTAATCTATGATAAATGCCACTTATGTACTGAACTTCAAGTATATCGAGCAATACATAAACTTTTTAGAATTGCAGTGTTCCTGTTAATCTAAGATAAATGCCAGGATTGTACCGAATTTAAAGGAAATCGATCATTAAATACAATTTTTTCGAATAGGTCAGTCTCTGGTCCACTTCCCGGAGAGAATTGTAGTTTTCCTTTTAATCTAAGAAAAATGTCGCCTATGTACCGAGTTTAAAGTGAATTGACCAAAAAATAAACTTTATTTCGAACAGGTCAGTCCCTGGACCACTTCCCGGAGAGAATTGCAGTCTTCCTTTTAATCTAAGCAAAATTCCACCTATATACTGAACTTTAAGTAATTCGAGCAAAAAATAAGCTCTTTTAGAATAAGTCAGTCCCAGGTCCGTTTCCGGAGAGAATTGTAGTCTTCCTGTTAACCTAAGAAAAATGCCATCTATGTTCCTAATTTCAAGTAAATTGAGCAATAAATAAACTTTTTTCAAAAAAGTCAGTCCCTGTTCCACTTCCCGGAGAGAAGTGTAGTCTTCATGTTATTCTGAGCAAAATGCAATCGATGTACCGAACTTCATTTAAATAAAAACATATATAAGCTTTTTTAGAGTTGGCCAGTCCCTGGTCCACTTCCCGGAGAGAATTGGAGTCTTCCTGTTAATCTAAGCAAAATGCCACCTATGTACCAAATTTTAGGCAAATCGACCATAAAATGCCATTTTTTCCAATAGGTCAGTCGCAGGTCCACTTCCCGGAGAGAATTGAAGTGTTCCTGTTAATCTAAAAAAATGCCACCTATGTACTTACCTTCAAGTAAATCGAGCAATAAATAAACTTTTTTAGAATAAGTCAGTTTCTGGTCCACTTCCCGGAGAGAATTGCAGTGTTCCTCTTAATCTAAGAAAAATGCCACCTATTTACCGAATTTGAAGTGAATCGAACCTTAAATAAGCTTTTTTCGCACAGGTCAGTCACTGGTCCCATTCCCGGAGAGAACTTTAGTCTTCCTGTTAATCTAAGATAAATGCCACTTATGTAACTTATTTAAAGTAAATTGAGCAATATGTAAACTTTTTTCGAAAAGGTCAGTCCTTGGTACACATCCCGGAGGGAATTATAGTGTTCCTGTTAATCTAAGAAAACTGCTACCTATGTATCGAAATTCAATTTAATTGAGCAATAAATAAACTTTTTTCAAATTGGTCAGTCCCTTGTCTACGTCCTGGAGAGAAGTGTGGTCTTAATGTTATTCTGGGCAAAATGCAATCGATGTACCGAACTTCAAGTAAACCGAAACAGAGAAAAGCTTTTTTAGAATTGTTCAGTCCATGGTTCACTTCCGGAGAGAATTGCAGTGTTCCTGTTAATCTAAGATAAATGCCAACTATTTACTGAACTTCAAGTAAATCGAGCAATAAATAAACTTTATTCGAATAGGTAAGTCCCTGGTCCAGTTTCCTGATCGAATTGTAGTGTTCCTGTTAATCTAAGAAAAATGCCACCTATGCACTGAGCTTTAAGTAAATTGCGGAAAAAATAAACTTTATTCGTATAGATAAGTCCCTGGTCCAGTTCCCGGTGAGAATTGTAGTCTTCCTGGTAATCTAAGAACACTGTCACCAATGTACCGAGTTTAAAGTGAATTGACCAATAAATAAACTTTATTTCGAACAGGTCAGTCCCTGGACCACTTCCCGGAGAGAATTGCTGTCTTCCTGTTAATGTAAGCAAAATGCCACATATGTATGTACCGAAATTCAAGCAAATCGAAAAATGCCATCTATGTATATAACTTCAAGTAAATCGAGCAATAAATGAACTTTTTCCAAAAAATCAGTCCCTGATCCACTTCCCAGAGAGAAGTGTAGTCTTCATGTTACTCTGAGCAAAATGCAATCGATGTACCGAACTTCATTTAATTAGAAACATATATAAGCTTTTTTAGGGTTGGTCAGTCCCTGGTCCACTTCCCGGAGAGAATTGTAGTCTTCCTGTTAATCTAAGCAAAATGCCACCTATGTACCAAATTTTAAGTAAATCGACCATAAAATGCCATTTTTTTCCAATAGGTCAGTCGCTGGTCCACTTCCCGGAGAGAATGGTAGTGTTCCTGTTAATCTAAGATAAATGCCTCCTATGTACCGAATTTCAAGTAAATCGAAACATACATAAGCTTTTCTAGAAATGGTCAGTCCCTGGTCCCCTTTCGGAGAGAATTGCAGTGTTCCTGTTAATCTAAGAAAACTGCTACCTATGTACCGAAATTCAATTTAATTGAGCAATAAATAAACTTTTTTCAAATAGGTCAGTTTCTTGTCTACTTCCTGGAGAGAAGTGTGGTCTTAATGTTATTCTGGGAAAAAGGCAATCGATGTACCGAACTTCAACTTAATCGAAACATACAAAAGCTTTTTTAGAATTGTTCAGTTCATGGTCCACTTCCGGATAGCATTGCAGTGTTCCTGTTAATCTAAGATAAATGCCACCTATGCACTGAACTTCAAGTAAATCGACCAATAAATAAACTTTATTCGAATAAGTAAGTACCTGGTCCAGTTTCCTGATCGAATTGCAGTGTTCCTGTTAATCTAAGAATAATGCCACCTATGTACCGAACTTCAAGTTAATCGTGAAGTGTAGTCCTCCTTGTAAATCTAAGCAAAAGGTCACCTATGTATCGAATTTCAAGTAAATCGAACTATAAGTAAGATTTTACTTAATAGGTCAGTCCCTGGTCCACTTCCCGGAAAGAAGTGTAGTCTTCCTGGTAATCTAAAAACACTGTCACCAATGTACCGAGTTTAAAGTGAATTGACCAATAGATAAACTTTATTTCGAATAGGTCAGTCCCTGGACCACTTCCCGGAGAAAATTGCAGTCTTCCTGTTAACCTAAGCAAAATGCCAGGAATTTACCGAATTTTATTAAATCCATCATTAACTGCAAATTTTTCCTATAGGTCAGTCCCTGGTCCACTTCCCGGAGAAAATTGTAGTCTTCCTTTTAATGTAAGCAAAATTCCACCTATATAATGAACTTTAAGTAATTCGAGCAAAAAATAAGTCCCTAGTCCACTTCCCGTAGAAAATTGTAGTCTTCCTTCTAATCTAAGCCAAATGCCATCTATGTACCGAATTTTAAGTAAATCGATCATTAAATGCAATTTTTTCCTATAGGTCAGTGTTTCCGGAGAGAATTGTAGTCTTCCTGTAAATGTAAGCAAAATGACACCTATGTACCGAATTTCAACCAAATCGAAACTTATGTAAGGTTTCTAGAAATGGTCAGTCCCTGGTCCACTTCCCGGAGCGAATTGTGTTGTTCCTGTTAATCAAAGAAAAATGCCACCTGTATACCAAACATTAAGTAAATCAATCATTAAATGCAAATTTTTCCAATAGGTCAGTCCCTGGTCCACTTCCTGAAGAGAAGTGTAGTCTTCATGTTATTCTGAGCAAAATAAAGTCGATGTACCGAACTTCAATTAAATCGAAACGTATATAAGCTTTTTTAGAACTGTTCAGCCCATGGTCCACTTCCGGAGAGAATTGTAGTGTTCCTGTTAATCTAAGATAAATGCCACCTATGTACTTACCTTCAAGTAAATCGAGCAATAAATAAACTTTTTTCGAAAAGGTCACTCCCTGGTCCACTTCCCGAGGCGAATTTTAGTACCGCATTTCAAGAAAATCTAGCATTAAATAAACTTTATTCGAATAGGTCAATCCCTGGTCCACGCGAATTGTAGTGTTCCTATTTATCTAAGTTAAATGCCACCTATGAACATAATTTCCAGTAAATTGAGCAAAAAATAAATTTTTTTAGAAAAGGTCAGTGCCTGGTCCACTTCCCGGGGCGAATTGTATTGTTCCTGTTAATCTAAGCAAAATGCCACCTGTCTACCAAACTTTAAGTAAATCGACCATTAAATGCCATTTTTTCCAATAGGTCAGTCCCTGGTCTACTTCCCGGAGAGAATTGTAGTGTTCCTGTTAATCTAAGAAAAATGCCACGTACGTACCGAATTTCAAGTAAATTGACCAATAAACAAAGTTTTTTATGAATAGGTCAGTGCCTGGTCCAGTTCCCGTAGCGAATGGTAGTACTGAACTTCAAGTGAATTGTGTTGTTCCTGTTAATCTAAGAAAAATGCCACCTGTCTACCAAACTTTAAGTAAATCGATCATTAAATTTTTCCTATAGGTCAGTCCCTGGTCCACTTCCCGGAGAAAATTGTAGTCTTCATGTTATTCTGAGCAAAATGCAGTCGATGTACCGAACTTCAAGTAAATCGAAACATACATAAGCTTTTCTAGAACTGTTCAGCCCATGGTCCACTTCCGGAGCGTATTATAGTGTTCCTGTTAATCTAAGAAAACTGCTACCTATGTACCGAAATTCAATTTAATTGAGCAATAAATAAACTTTTTTCAAATTGGTCAGTCCCTTGTCTACTTCCTGGAGAGAAGTGTGGTCTTAATGTTATTCTGGGCAATGCAATCGATGTACCGAACTTCAAGTAAATCGAAACAGAGAAAAGCTTTTTTAGAATTGTTCAGTCCATGGTTCACTTCCGGAGAGAATTGCAGTGTTCCTGTTAATCTAAGATAAATGCCAACTATGTACTGAACTTCAAGTAAATCGAGCAATAAATAAACTTTATTCGAATAGGTAAGTCCCTGGTCCAGTTTCCTGATCGAATTGTAGTGTTCCTGTTAATCTAAGAAAAATGCCACCTATGCACTGAACTTTAAGTAAATTGCGGGAAAAATAAACTTTATTCGTATAGGTAAGTCCCTGGTCCAGTTCCAGTAAGAATTGAAGTCTTCCTGGTAATCTAAGAACACTGTCACCAATGTACCGAGTTTAAAGTGAATTGACCAATAAATAAACTTTATTTCGAATAGGTCAGTCCCAGGACCACTTCCCGGAGAGAATTGCAGTCTTCCTGTTAATGTAAGCAAAATGCCACATATGTATGTACCGAATTTCAAGCAAATCGAAAAATGCCATCCATGTATATAATTTCAAGTAAATCGGGCAATAAATAAACTTTTTCCAAAAAATCAGTCCCTGGTCCACTTCCCGGAGAGAAGTGTAGTCTTCATGTTATTCTGAGCAAAATGCAATCGATGTACCGAACTTCATATAAATAGAAACATATATAAGCTTTTTTAGGGTTGGTCAGTCCCTGGTCCACTTCCCGGAGAGAATTGAAGTCTTCCTGTTAATCTAAGCAAAATGCCACCTATGTACCAAATTTTAAGTAAATCGACCATAAAATGCCATTTTTTCCAATAGGTCAGACGCTCGTCCACTTCCCGGAGAGAATTGTAGTGTTCCTGTTAATCTAAGATAAATGCCACCTATGTACTGAACTTCAAGTAAATCGAGCAATAAATAAACGTTTTTCGAATTGGTCAGTCCCTATTATAGTTGTAGTCTACCTGTTATACTGAGCAAAATGAAATCGATGTACCGAGTTTCAAGTAAATAGAACCATATATAAGCTGTTTTCCAATAGGTCAGTCTCTGATCCACTTCCCGGAGAGAATGGTAGTGTTCCTGTTAATCTAAGATAAATGCCCCCTATGTACCGAATTTCAAGTAAATCGAAACATACATAAGCTTTTCTAGAAATGGTCAGTCCCTGGTCCACTTCCGGAGAGAATTGCAGTGTTCCTGTTAATCTAAGAAAACTGCTACCTATGTACCGAAATTCAATTTAATTGAGCATTAAATAAACTTTTTTCAAATAGGTCAGTTTCTTGTCTACTTCCTGGAGAGAAGTGTGGTCTTAATGTTATTCTGGGAAAAAGGCAATCGATGTACCGAACTTCAACTAAATCGAAACATACAAAAGCTTTTTTAGAATTGTTCAGTTCATGGTCCACTTCCGGAGAGAATTGCAGTGTTCCAGTTAATCTAAGATAAATGCCACCTATGTACTGAACTTCAAGTAAATCGAGCAATAAATAACCTTTATTCGAATAGGTAAGTCCCTGGTTCAGTTTCCTGATCGAATTGTAGTGTTCCTGTTAATCTAAGAAAAATGCCACCTATGCACTGTACTTTAAGTAAATTGCGGAAAAAATAAACTTTATTCGTATAGGTAAGTCCCTGGTCCAGTTCCCGGTGAGAAAAGTAATCTTCCTGGTAATCTAAGAACACTGTCACCAATGTACCGAGTTTAAAGTGAATTGACCAATAAATAAACTTTATTTCGAATAGGTCAGTCCCTGGACCACTTCCCGGAGAAAATTGCAGTCTTCCTGTTAACCTAAGCAAAATGCCAGGAATTTACCGAATTTTATTAAATCCATCATTAACTGCAAATTTTTCCTATAGGTCAGTCCCTGGTCCACTTCCCGGAGAAAATTGTAGTCTTCCTTTTAATGTACACAAAATTCCACCTATATAATGAACTTTAAGTAATTCGAGCAAAAAATAAGCTCTTTTAGAATAAGTCAGTCCCTAGTCCACTTCCCGTAGAGAATTGTAGTCTTCCTTCTAATCTAAGCCAAATGCCATCTATGTACCGAATTTTAAGTAAATCGATCATTAAATGCAATTTTTTCCTATAGGTCAGTGTTTCCGGAGAGAATTGTAGTCTTCCTGTAAATGTAAGCAAAATGCCACCTATGTACCGAATTTCAACCAAATCGAAACTTATGTAAGGTTTCTAGAAATGGTCAGTCCCTGGTCCACTTCCCGGAGCGAATTGTGTTGTTCCTGTTAATCAAAGAAAAATGCCACCTGTATACCAAACTTTAAGTAAATCGATCATTAAATGCAAATTTTTCCAATAGGTCAGTCCCTGGTCCACTTCCTGAAGAGAAGTGTAGTCTTCATGTTATTCTGAGCAAAATGTAGTCAATGTACCGAACTTCAATTAAATCGAAACATATATAAGCTTTTTTAGAACTGTTCAGCCCATGGTCCACTTCCGGAGAGACATGTAGTGTTCCTGTTAATATAAGATAAATGCCACCTATGTACTTACCTTCAAGTAAATCGAGCAATAAATAAACTTTTTTCGAAAAGTCACTCCCTGGTCCACTTCCCGAGGCGAATTTTAGTACCGCATTTCAAGAAAATCTAGAATTAAATAAACTTTATTCGAATAGGTCAATCCCTGGTCCACGCGAATTGTAGTGTTCCTATTTATCTAAGTTAAATGCCACCTATGAACATAATTTCCAGTAAATTGAGCAAAAAATAAATTTTTTTAGAAAAGGTCAGTGCCTGGTCCACTTCCCGGGGCGAATTGTATTGTTCCTGTTAATCTAAGCAAAATGCCACCTGTCTACCAAACTTTAAGTAAATCGACCATTAAATGCCATTTTTTCCAATAGGTCAGTCCCTGGTCTACTTCCCGGAGAGAATTGTAGTGTTCCTGTTAATCTAAGAAAAATGCCACATACGTACCGAATTTCAAGTAAATTGACCAATAAACAAAGTTTTTTATGAATAGGTCAGTGCCTGGTCCAGTTCCCGTAGCGAATGGTAGTACTGAACTTCAAGTGAATTGTGTTGTTCCTGTTAATCTAAGAAAAATGCCACCTGTCTACCAAACTTTAAGTAAATCGATCATTAAATGCAAATTTTTCTAATAGGTCAGTCCCTGGTTCACTTCCTGAAGAGAAGTGTAGTCTTCATGTTATTATGAGCAAAAGGCAGTCGATGTACCGAACTTCAAGTAAATCGAAACATACATATGCTTTTCTAGAACTGTTCAGCCCATGGTCCACTTCCGGAGCGAATTATAGTATTCCTGTTAATCTAAGAAAACTGCTACCTATGTACCGAAATTGAATTTAATTGAGCAATAAATAAACTTTTTCCAAAAAATCAGTCCCTGGTCCACTTCCCGGAGAGAAGTGTGGTCTTAATGTTATTCTGGGCAAAATGCAATCGATGTACCGAACTTCAAGTAAATCGAAACATAGAAAAGCTTTTTTAGAATTGTTCAGTCCATGGTTCACTTCCGGAGAGAATTGCAGTGTTCCTGTTAATCTAAGATAAATGCCAACTATGTACTGAACTTCAAGTAAATCGAGCAATAAATAAACTTTATTCGAATAGGTAAGTCCCTGGTCCAGTTTCCTGATCGAATTGTAGTGTTCCTGTTAATCTAAGAAAAATGCCACCTATGCACTGAACTTTAAGTAAATTGCGAAAAAAAATAAACTTTATTCGTATAGGTAAGTCCCTGGTCCAGTTCCCGGTGAGAATTGTAGTCTTCCTGGTAATCTAAGAACACTGTCACCAATGTACCGAGTTTAAAGTGAATTGACCAATAAATAAACTTTATTTCGAATAGGTCAGTCCCTGGACCACTTCCCGGAGAGAATTGCAGTTTTCCTGTTATTGTAAGCAAAATGCCACATATGTATGTACCAAATTTCAAGCAAATCGAAAAATGCCATCTATGTATATAATTTCAAGTAAATCGAGCAATAAATAAACTTTTTCCAAAAAATCAGTCCCTGGTCCACTTCCCGGAGAGAAGTGTAGTCTTCATGTTATTCTGAGCAAAATGCAATCGATGTACCGAACTTCATTTAAATAGAAACATATATAAGCTTTTTTAGGGTTGGTCAGTCCCTGGTCCACTTCCCGGAGAGAATTGTAGTCTTCCTGTTAATCTAAGCAAAATGCCACCTATGTACTAAATTTTAAGTAAATCGACCATAAAATACCATTTTTTCCAATAGGTCAGTCGCTGGTCCACTTCCCGGAGAGAATTGTAGTGTTCCTGTTAATCTAAGATAAATGCCCCCTATGTACCGAATTTCAAGTAAATCGAAACATACATAAGCTTTTCTAGAAATGGTCAGTCCCTGGTCCACTTCCGGAGAGAATTGCAGTGTTCCTGTTTATCTAAGAAAACTGCTACCTATGTACCGAAATTCAATTTAATTGAGCAATAATAAATTTTTTTCAAATAGGTCAGTCTCTTGTCTACTTCCTGGAGAGAAGTGTGGTCTTAATGTTATTCTGGGAAAAAGGCAATCGATGTACCGAACTTCAACTAAATCGAAACATACAAAAGCTTTTTTAGAATTGTTCAGTTCATGGTCCACTTCCGGAGAGAATTGCAGTGTTCCTGTTAATCTAAGATAAATGCCATCTATGTACTGAACTTCAAGTAAATCGAGCAATAAATAAACTTTATTCGAATAGGTAAGTCCCTGGTCCAGTTTCCTGATCGAATTGTAGTGTTCCTGTTAAGTAAATTGCGGAAAAAATAAACTTTATTCGTATAGGTAAGTCCCTGGTCCAGTTCCCGGTGAGAAAAGTAGTCTTCCTGGTAATCTAAGAACACTGTCACCAATGTACCGAGTTTAAAGTGAATTGACCAATAAATAAACTTTATTTCGAATAGGTCAGTCCCTGGACCACTTCCCGGAGAAAATTGCAGTCTTCCTGTTAACCTAAGCAAAATGCCAGGAATGTACCGAATTTTATTAAATCCATCATTAACTGCAAATTTTTCCTATAGGTCAGTCCCTGGTCCACTTCCCGGAGAAAATTGTAGTCTTCATGTTATTCTGAGCAAAATGCAGTCGATGTACCGAACTTCAAGTAAATCGAAACATACATAAGCTTTTCTAGAACTGTTCAGCCCATGGTCCACTTCCGGAGCGTATTATAGTGTTCCTGTTAATCTAAGAAAACTGCTACCTATGTACCGAAATTCAATTTAATTGAGCAATAAATAAACTTTTTTCAAATTGGTCAGTCCCTTGTCTACTTCCTGGAGAGAAGTGTGGTCTTAATGTTATTCTGGGCAATGCAATCGATGTACCGAACTTCAAGTAAATCGAAACAGAGAAAAGCTTTTTTAGAATTGTTCAGTCCATGGTTCACTTCCGGAGAGAATTGCAGTGTTCCTGTTAATCTAAGATAAATGCCAACTATGTACTGAACTTCAAGTAAATCGAGCAATAAATAAACTTTATTCGAATAGGTAAGTCCCTGGTCCAGTTTCCTGATCGAATTGTAGTGTTCCTGTTAATCTAAGAAAAATGCCACCTATGCACTGAACTTTAAGTAAATTGCGGAAAAAATAAACTTTATTCGTATAGGTAAGTCCCTGGTCCAGTTCCAGTAAGAATTGAAGTCTTCCTGGTAATCTAAGAACACTGTCACCAATGTACCGAGTTTAAAGTGAATTTACCAATAAATAAACTTTATTTCGAATAGGTCAGTCCCTGGACCACTTCCCGGAGAGAATTGCAGTCTTCCTGTTAATGTAAGCAAAATGCCACATATGTATGTACCGAATTTCAAGCAAATCGAAAAATGCCATCCATGTATATAATTTCAAGTAAATCGAGCAATAAATAAACTTTTTCCAAAAAATCAGTCCCTGGTCCACTTCCCGGAGAGAAGTGTAGTCTTCATGTTATTCTGAGCAAAATGCAATCGATGTACCGAACTTCATTTAAATAGAAACATATATAAGCTTTTTTAGGGTTGGTCAGTCCCTGGTCCACTTCCCGGAGAGAATTGAAGTCTTCCTGTTAATCTAAGCAAAATGCCACCTATGTACCAAATTTTAAGTAAATCGACCATAAAATGCCATTTTTTCCAATAGGTCAGACGCTCGTCCACTTCCCGGAGAGAATTGTAGTGTTCCTGTTAATCTAAGATAAATGCCACCTATGTACTGAACTTCAAGTAAATCGAGCAATAAATAAACGTTTTTCGAATTGGTCAGTCCCTATTATAGTTGTAGTCTACCTGTTATACTGAGCAAAATGAAATCGATGTACCGAGTTTCAAGTAAATAGAACCATATATAAGCTGTTTTCCAATAGGTCAGTCTCTGATCCACTTCCCGGAGAGAATGGTAGTGTTCCTGTTAATCTAAGATAAATGCCCCCTATGTACCGAATTTCAAGTAAATCGAAACATACATAAGCTTTTCTAGAAATGGTCAGTCCCTGGTCCACTTCCGGAGAGAATTGCAGTGTTCCTGTTAATCTAAGAAAACTGCTACCTATGTACCGAAATTCAATTTAATTGAGCATTAAATAAACTTTTTTCAAATAGGTCAGTTTCTTGTCTACTTCCTGGAGAGAAGTGTGGTCTTAATGTTATTCTGGGAAAAAGGCAATCGATGTACCGAACTTCAACTAAATCGAAACATACAAAAGCTTTTTTAGAATTGTTCAGTTCATGGTCCACTTCCGGAGAGAATTGCAGTGTTCCTGTTAATCTAAGATAAATGCCATCTATGTACTGAACTTCAAGTAAATCGAGCAATAAATAAACTTTATTCGAATAGGTAAGTCCCTGGTCCAGTTTCCTGATCGAATTGTAGTGTTCCTGTTAAGTAAATTGCGGAAAAAATAAACTTTATTCGTATAGGTAAGTCCCTGGTCCAGTTCCCGGTGAGAAAAGTAGTCTTCCTGGTAATCTAAGAACACTGTCACCAATGTACCGAGTTTAAAGTGAATTGACCAATAAATAAACTTTATTTCGAATAGGTCAGTCCCTGGACCACTTCCCGGAGAAAATTGCAGTCTTCCTGTTAACCTAAGCAAAATGCCAGGAATGTACCGAATTTTATTAAATCCATCATTAACTGCAAATTTTTCCTATAGGTCAGTCCCTGGTCCACTTCCCGGAGAAAATTGTAGTCTTCATGTTATTCTGAGCAAAATGCAGTCGATGTACCGAACTTCAAGTAAATCGAAACATACATAAGCTTTTCTAGAACTGTTCAGCCCATGGTCCACTTCCGGAGCGTATTATAGTGTTCCTGTTAATCTAAGAAAACTGCTACCTATGTACCGAAATTCAATTTAATTGAGCAATAAATAAACTTTTTTCAAATTGGTCAGTCCCTTGTCTACTTCCTGGAGAGAAGTGTGGTCTTAATGTTATTCTGGGCAATGCAATCGATGTACCGAACTTCAAGTAAATCGAAACAGAGAAAAGCTTTTTTAGAATTGTTCAGTCCATGGTTCACTTCCGGAGAGAATTGCAGTGTTCCTGTTAATCTAAGATAAATGCCAACTATGTACTGAACTTCAAGTAAATCGAGCAATAAATAAACTTTATTCGAATAGGTAAGTCCCTGGTCCAGTTTCCTGATCGAATTGTAGTGTTCCTGTTAATCTAAGAAAAATGCCACCTATGCACTGAACTTTAAGTAAATTGCGGAAAAAATAAACTTTATTCGTATAGGTAAGTCCCTGGTCCAGTTCCAGTAAGAATTGAAGTCTTCCTGGTAATCTAAGAACACTGTCACCAATGTACCGAGTTTAAAGTGAATTGACCAATAAATAAACTTTATTTCGAATAGGTCAGTCCCTGGACCACTTCCCGGAGAGAATTGCAGTCTTCCTGTTAATGTAAGCAAAATGCCACATATGTATGTACCGAATTTCAAGCAAATCGAAAAATGCCATCCATGTATATAATTTCAAGTAAATCGAGCAATAAATAAACTTTTTCCAAAAAATCAGTCCCTGGTCCACTTCCCGGAGAGAAGTGTAGTCTTCATGTTATTCTGAGCAAAATGCAATCGATGTACCGAACTTCATTTAAATAGAAACATATATAAGCTTTTTTAGGGTTGGTCAGTCCCTGGTCCACTTCCCGGAGAGAATTGAAGTCTTCCTGTTAATCTAAGCAAAATGACACCTATGTACCAAATTTTAAGTAAATCGACCATAAAATGCCATTTTTTCCAATAGGTCCACTTCCCGGAGAGAATTGTAGTGTTCCTGTTAATCTAAGATAAATGCCACCTATGTACTGAACTTCAAGTAAATCGAGCAATAAATACACGTTTTTCGAATTGGTCAGTCCCTATTATAGTTGCAGTCTACCTGTTATACTGAGCAAAATGAAATCGATGTACCGAGTTTCAAGTAAATAGAACCATATATAAGCTGTTTTCCAATAGGTCAGTCTCTGATCCACTTCCCGGAGAGAATGGTAGTGTTCCTGTTAATCTAAGATAAATGCCCCCTATGTACCGAATTTCAAGTAAATCGAAACATACATAAGCTTTTCTAGAAATGGTCAGTCCCTGGTCCACTTCCGGAGAGAATTGCAGTGTTCCTGTTAATTTAAGAAAACTGCTACCTATGTACCGAAATTCAATTTAATTGAGCATTAAATAAACTTTTTTCAAATAGGTCAGTTTCTTGTCTACTTCCTGGAGAGAAGTGTGGTCTTAATGTTATTCTGGGAAAAAGGCAATCGATGTACCGAACTTCAAGTAAATCGAAACAGAGAAAAGCTTTTTTAGAATTGTTCAGTCCATGGTTCACTTCCGGAGAGAATTGCAGTGTTCCTGTTAATCTAAGATAAATGCCAACTATGTACTGAACTTCAAGTAAATCGAGCAATAAATAAACTTTATTCGAATAGGTAAGTCCCTGGTCCAGTTTCCTGATCGAATTGTAGTGTTCCTGTTATTCTAAGAAAAATGCCACCTATGCACTGAACTTTAAGTAAATTGCGGAAAAAATAAACTTTATTCGTATAGGTAAGTCCCTGGTCCAGTTCCAGTAAGAATTGAAGTCTTCCTGGTAATCTAAGAACACTGTCACCAATGTACCGAGTTTAAAGTGAATTGACCAATAAATAAACTTTATTTCGAATAGGTCAGTCCCTGGACCACTTCCCGGAGAGAATTGCAGTCTTCCTGTTAATGTAAGCAAAATGCCACATATGTATGTACCGAATTTCAAGCAAATCGAAAAATGCCATCCATGTATATAATTTCAAGTAAATCGAGCAATAAATAAACTTTTTCCAAAAAATCAGTCCCTGGTCCACTTCCCGGAGAGAAGTGTAGTCTTCATATTATTCTGAGCAAAATGCAATCGATGTACCGAACTTCATTTAAATAGAAACATATATAAGCTTTTTTAGGGTTGGTCAGTCCCTGGTCCACTTCCCGGAGAGAATTGTAGTCTTCCTGTTAATCTAAGCAAAATGCCACCTATGTACTAAATTTTAAGTAAATCGACCATAAAATACCATTTTTTCCAATAGGTCAGTCGCTGGTCCACTTCCCGGAGAGAATTGTAGTGTTCCTGTTAATCTAAGATAAATGCCCCCTATGTACCGAATTTCAAGTAAATCGAAACATACATAAGCTTTTCTAGAAATGGTCAGTCCCTGGTCCACTTCCGGAGAGAATTGCAGTGTTCCTGTTTATCTAAGAAAACTGCTACCTATGTACCGAAATTCAATTTAATTGAGCAATAATAAACTTTTTTCAAATAGGTCAGTCTCTTGTCTACTTCCTGGAGAGAAGTGTGGTCTTAATGTTATTCTGGGAAAAAGGCAATCGATGTACCGAACTTCAACTAAATCGAAACATACAAAAGCTTTTTTAGAATTGTTCAGTTCATGGTCCACTTCCGGAGAGAATTGCAGTGTTCCTGTTAATCTAAGATAAATGCCATCTATGTACTGAACTTCAAGTAAATCGAGCAATAAATAAACTTTATTCGAATAGGTAAGTCCCTGGTCCAGTTTCCTGATCGAATTGTAGTGTTCCTGTTAATCTAAGAAAAATGCCACCTATGCACTGTACTTTAAGTAAATTGCGGAAAAAATAAACTTTATTCGTATAGGTAAGTCCCTGGTCCAGTTCCCGGTGAGAAAAGTAGTCTTCCTGGTAATCTAAGAACACTGTCACCAATGTACCGAGTTTAAAGTGAATTGACCAATAAATAAACTTTATTTCGAATAGGTCAGTCCCTGGACCACTTCCCGGAGAAAATTGCAGTCTTCCTGTTAACCTAAGCAAAATGCCAGGAATGTACCGAATTTTATTAAATCCATCATTAACTGCAAATTTTTCCTATAGGTCAGTCCCTGGTCCACTTCCCGGAGAAAATTGTAGTCTTCATGTTATTCTGAGCAAAATGCAGTCGATGTACCGAACTTCAAGTAAATCGAAACATACATAAGCTTTTCTAGAACTGTTCAGCCCATGGTCCACTTCCGGAGCGTATTATAGTGTTCCTGTTAATCTAAGAAAACTGCTACCTATGTACCGAAATTCAATTTAATTGAGCAATAAATAAACTTTTTTCAAATTGGTCAGTCCCTTGTCTACTTCCTGGAGAGAAGTGTGGTCTTAATGTTATTCTGGGCAATGCAATCGATGTACCGAACTTCAAGTAAATCGAAACAGAGAAAAGCTTTTTTAGAATTATTCAGTCCATGGTTCACTTCCGGAGAGAATTGCAGTGTTCCTGTTAATCTAAGATAAATGCCAACTATGTACTGAACTTCAAGTAAATCGAGCAATAAATAAACTTTATTCGAATAGGTAAGTCCCTAGTCCAGTTTCCTGATCGAATTGTAGTGTTCCTGTTAATCTAAGAAAAATGCCACCTATGCACTGAACTTTAAGTAAATTGCGGAAAAAATAAACTTTATTCGTATAGGTAAGTCCCTGGTCCAGTTCCAGTAAGAATTGAAGTCTTCCTGGTAATCTAAGAACACTGTCACCAATGTACCGAGTTTAAAGTGAATTGACCAATAAATAAACTTTATTTTGAATAGGTCAGTCCCTGGACCACTTCCCGGAGAGAATTGCAGTCTTCCTGTTAATGTAAGCAAAATGCCACATATGTATGTACCGAATTTCAAGCAAATCGAAAAATGCCATCCATGTATATAATTTCAAGTAAATCGAGCAATAAATAAACTTTTTCCAAAAAATCAGTCCCTGGTCCACTTCCCGGAGAGAAGTGTAGTCTTCATGTTATTCTGAGCAAAATGCAATCGATGTACCGAACTTCATTTAAATAGAAACATATATAAGCTTTTTTAGGGTTGGTCAGTCCCTGGTCCACTTCCCGGAGAGAATTGAAGTCTTCCTGTTAATCTAAGCAAAATGCCACCTATGTACCAAATTTTAAGTAAATCGACCATAAAATGCCATTTTTTCCAATAGGTCAGACGCTCGTCCACTTCCCGGAGAGAATTGTAGTGTTCCTGTTAATCTAAGATAAATGCCACCTATGTACTGAACTTCAAGTAAATCGAGCAATAAATAAACGTTTTTCGAATTGGTCAGTCCCTATTATAGTTGTAGTCTACCTGTTATACTGAGCAAAATGAAATCGATGTACCGAGTTTCAAGTAAATAGAACCATATATAAGCTGTTTTCCAATAGGTCAGTCTCTGATCCACTTCCCGGAGAGAATGGTAGTGTTCCTGTTAATCTAAGATAAATGCCACCTATGTACCGAATTTCAAGTAAATCGAAACATACATAAGCTTTTCTAGAAATGGTCAGTCCCTGGTCCACTTCCGGAGAGAATTGCAGTGTTCCTGTTAATTTAAGAAAACTGCTACCTATGTACCGAAATTCAATTTAATTGAGCATTAAATAAACTTTTTTCAAATAGGTCAGTTTCTTGTCTACTTCCTGGAGAGAAGTGTGGTCTTAATGTTATTCTGGGAAAAAGGCAATCGATGTACCGAACTTCAAGTAAATCGAAACAGAGAAAAGCTTTTTTAGAATTGTTCAGTCCATGGTTCACTTCCGGAGAGAATTGCAGTGTTCCTGTTAATCTAAGATAAATGCCAACTATGTACTGAACTTCAAGTAAATCGAGCAATAAATAAACTTTATTCGAATAGGTAAGTCCCTGGTCCAGTTTCCTGATCGAATTGTAGTGTTCCTGTTATTCTAAGAAAAATGCCACCTATGCACTGAACTTTAAGTAAATTGCGGAAAAAATAAACTTTATTCGTATAGGTAAGTCCCTGGTCCAGTTCCAGTAAGAATTGAAGTCTTCCTGGTAATCTAAGAACACTGTCACCAATGTACCGAGTTTAAAGTGAATTGACCAATAAATAAACTTTATTTCGAATAGGTCAGTCCCTGGACCACTTCCCGGAGAGAATTGCAGTCTTCCTGTTAATGTAAGCAAAATGCCACATATGTATGTACCGAATTTCAAGCAAATCGAAAAATGCCATCCATGTATATAATTTCAAGTAAATCGAGCAATAAATAAACTTTTTCCAAAAAATCAGTCCCTGGTCCACTTCCCGGAGAGAAGTGTAGTCTTCATATTATTCTGAGCAAAATGCAATCGATGTACCGAACTTCATTTAAATAGAAACATATATAAGCTTTTTTAGGGTTGGTCAGTCCCTGGTCCACTTCCCGGAGAGAATTGTAGTCTTCCTGTTAATCTAAGCAAAATGCCACCTATGTACTAAATTTTAAGTAAATCGACCATAAAATACCATTTTTTCCAATAGGTCAGTCGCTGGTCCACTTCCCGGAGAGAATTGTAGTGTTCCTGTTAATCTAAGATAAATGCCCCCTATGTACCGAATTTCAAGTAAATCGAAACATACATAAGCTTTTCTAGAAATGGTCAGTCCCTGGTCCACTTCCGGAGAGAATTGCAGTGTTCCTGTTTATCTAAGAAAACTGCTACCTATGTACCGAAATTCAATTTAATTGAGCAATAATAAACTTTTTTCAAATAGGTCAGTCTCTTGTCTACTTCCTGGAGAGAAGTGTGGTCTTAATGTTATTCTGGGAAAAAGGCAATCGATGTACCGAACTTCAACTAAATCGAAACATACAAAAGCTTTTTTAGAATTGTTCAGTTCATGGTCCACTTCCGGAGAGAATTGCAGTGTTCCTGTTAATCTAAGATAAATGCCATCTATGTACTGAACTTCAAGTAAATCGAGCAATAAATAAACTTTATTCGAATAGGTAAGTCCCTGGTCCAGTTTCCTGATCGAATTGTAGTGTTCCTGTTAATCTAAGAAAAATGCCACCTATGCACTGTACTTTAAGTAAATTGCGGAAAAAATAAACTTTATTCGTATAGGTAAGTCCCTGGTCCAGTTCCCGGTGAGAAAAGTAGTCTTCCTGGTAATCTAAGAACACTGTCACCAATGTACCGAGTTTAAAGTGAATTGACCAATAAATAAACTTTATTTCGAATAGGTCAGTCCCTGGACCACTTCCCGGAGAAAATTGCAGTCTTCCTGTTAACCTAAGCAAAATGCCAGGAATGTACCGAATTTTATTAAATCCATCATTAACTGCAAATTTTTCCTATAGGTCAGTCCCTGGTCCACTTCCGGAGAAAATTGTAGTCTTCATGTTATTCTGAGCAAAATGCAGTCGATGTACCGAACTTCAAGTAAATCGAAACATACATAAGCTTTTCTAGAACTGTTCAGCCCATGGTCCACTTCTGGAGCGTATTATAGTGTTCCTGTTAATCTAAGAAAACTGCTACCTATGTACCGAAATTCAATTTAATTGAGCAATAAATAAACTTTTTTCAAATTGGTCAGTCCCTTGTCTACTTCCTGGAGAGAAGTGTGGTCTTAATGTTATTCTGGGCAATGCAATCGATGTACCGAACTTCAAGTAAATCGAAACAGAGAAAAGCTTTTTTAGAATTATTCAGTCCATGGTTCACTTCCGGAGAGAATTGCAGTGTTCCTGTTAATCTAAGATAAATGCCAACTATGTACTGAACTTCAAGTAAATCGAGCAATAAATAAACTTTATTCGAATAGGTAAGTCCCTAGTCCAGTTTCCTGATCGAATTGTAGTGTTCCTGTTAATCTAAGAAAAATGCCACCTATGCACTGAACTTTAAGTAAATTGCGGAAAAAATAAACTTTATTCGTATAGGTAAGTCCCTGGTCCAGTTCCAGTAAGAATTGAAGTCTTCCTGGTAATCTAAGAACACTGTCACCAATGTACCGAGTTTAAAGTGAATTGACCAATAAATAAACTTTATTTTGAATAGGTCAGTCCCTGGACCACTTCCCGGAGAGAATTGCAGTCTTCCTGTTAATGTAAGCAAAATGCCACATATGTATGTACCGAATTTCAAGCAAATCGAAAAATGCCATCCATGTATATAATTTCAAGTAAATCGAGCAATAAATAAACTTTTTCCAAAAAATCAGTCCCTGGTCCACTTCCCGGAGAGAAGTGTAGTCTTCATGTTATTCTGAGCAAAATGCAATCGATGTACCGAACTTCATTTAAATAGAAACATATATAAGCTTTTTTAGGGTCGGTCAGTCCCTGGTCCACTTCCCGGAGAGAATTGAAGTCTTCCTATGTACCAAATTTTAAGTAAATCGACCATAAAATGCCATTTTTTCCAATAGGTCAGACGCTCGTCCACTTCCCGGAGAGAATTGTAGTGTTCCTGTTAATCTAAGATAAATGCCACCTATGTACTGAACTTCAAGTAAATCGAGCAATAAATAAACGTTTTTCGAATTGGTCAGTCCCTATTATAGTTGTAGTCTACCTGTTATACTGAGCAAAATGAAATCGATGTACCGAGTTTCAAGTAAATAGAACCATATATAAGCTGTTTTCCAATAGGTCAGTCTCTGATCCACTTCCCGGAGAGAATGGTAGTGTTCCTGTTAATCTAAGATAAATGCCACCTATGTACCGAATTTCAAGTAAATCGAAACATACATAAGCTTTTCTAGAAATGGTCAGTCCCTGGTCCACTTCCGGAGAGAATTGCAGTGTTCCTGTTAATCTAAGAAAACTGCTACCTATGTACCGAAATTCAATTTAATTGAGCATTAAATAAACTTTTTTCAAATAGGTCAGTTTCTTGTCTACTTCCTGGAGAGAAGTGTGGTCTTAATGTTATTCTGGGAAAAAGGCAATCGATGTACCGAACTTCAACTAAATCGAAACATACAAAAGCTTTGTTAGAATTGTTCAGTTCATGGTCCACTTCCGGAGAGAATTGCAGTGTTCCAGTTAATCTAAGATAAATGCCACCTATGTACTGAACTTCAAGTAAATCGAGCAATAAAGAACCTTTATTCGAATAGGTAAGTCCCTGGTTCAGTTTCCTGATCGAATTGTAGTGTTCCTGTTAATCTAAGAAAAATGCCACCTATGCACTGTACTTTAAATAAATTGCGGAAAAAATAAACTTTATTCGTATAGGTAAGTCCCTGGTCCATTTCCCGGTGAGAAAAGTAGTCTTCCTGGTAATCTAAGAACACTGTCACCAATGTACCGAGTTTAAAGTGAATTGACCAATAAATAAACTTTATTTCGAATAGGTCAGTCCCTGGACCACTTTTCTCAGAAAATTGCAGTTTTCCTGTTAACCTAAGCAAAATGCCAGGAATGTACCGAATTTTATTAAATCCATCATTAACTGCAAATTTTTCCTATAGGTCAGTCCCTGGTCCACTTCCCGGAGAAAATTGTAGTCTTCCTTTTAATGTAAGCAAAATTCCACCTATATAATGAACTTTAAGTAATTCGAGCAAAAAATAAGCTCTTTTAGAATAAGTCAGTCCCTAGTCCACTTCCCGTAGAGAATTGTAGTCTACCTTCTAATCTAAGCCAAATGCCATCTATGTACCGAATTTTAAGTTAATCGATCATTAAATGCAATTTTTTCCTATAGGTCAGTGTTTCCGGAGAGAATTGTAGTCTTCCTGTAAATGTAAGCAAAATGCCACCTATGTACCGAATTTCAACCAAATCGAAACTTATGTAAGGTTTCTAGAAATGGTCAGTCCCTGGTCCACTTCCCGGAGCGAATTGTGTTGTTCCTGTTAATCAAAGAAAAATGCCAAATATGTACTGAACTTTAAGTAAATCGAGCAATAAATAAACTTTATTCGAATAGGTAAGTCCCTGGTCCAGTTTCCTGATCGAATTGTAGTGTTCCTGTTAATCTAAGAAAAATGCCACCTATGCACTGAACTTTAAGTAAATTGCGGAAAAAATAAACTTTATTCGTAGAGGTAAGTCCCTGGTCCAGTTCCCGGTGAGAATTGTGGTCTTCTGGTAATCTAAGAACACTGTCACCAATGTACCGAGTTTAAAGTGAATTGACCAATAAATAAACTTTATTTCGAATAGGTCAGTCCCTGGACCACTTCCCGGAGAGAATTGCAGTATTCCTGTTAATGTAAGCAAAATGCCAGGAATGTACCGAATTTTATTAAATCCGTCATTAACTGCAAATTTTTCCTATAGGTCAGTCCCTGGTCCACTTCCCGGAGAAAATTGTAGTCTTCCTTTTAATGTAAGCAAAATTCCACCTATATAATGAACTTTAAGTAATTCGAGCAAAAAATAAGCTCTTTTAGAATAAGTCAGTCCCTAGTCCACTTCCCGTAGAGAATTGTAGTCTACCTTCTAATCTAAGCCAAATGCCATCTATGTACCGAATTTTAAGTTAATCGATCATTAAATGCAATTTTTTCCTATAGGTCAGTGTTTCCGGAGAGAATTGTAGTCTTCCTGTAAATGTAAGCAAAATGCCACCTATGTACCGAATTTCAACCAAATCGAAACTTATGTAAGGTTTCTAGAAATGGTCAGTCCCTGGTCCACTTCCCGGAGCGAATTGTGTTGTTCCTGTTAATCAAAGAAAAATGCCACGTGTATACCAAACTTTAAGTAAATCGATCATTAAATGCAAATTTTTCCAATAGGTCAGTCCCTGGTCCACTTCCTGAAGAGAAGTGTAGTCTTCATGTTATTCTGAGCAAAATGTAGTCGATGTACCAAACTTCAATTAAATCGAAACATATATAAGCTTTTTTAGAACTGTTCAGCCCATGGTCCACTTCCGGAGAGAATTGTAGTGTTCCTGTTAATCTAAGATAAATGCCACCTATGTACTTTTCTTCAAGTAAATCGAGCAATAAATAAACTTTTTTCGAAAAGGTCACTCCCTGGTCCACTTCCCGAGGCGAATTTTAGTACCGCATTTCAAGAAAATCTAGCATTAAATAAACTTTATTCGAATAGGTCAATCCCTGGTCCACGCGAATTGTAGTGTTCCTATTTATCTAAGTTAAATGCCACCTATGAACATAATTTCCAGTAAATTGAGCAAAAAATAAATTTTTTTAGAAAAGGTCAGTGCCTGGTCCACTTCCCGGGGCGAATTGTATTGTTCCTGTTAATCTAAGCAAAATGCCACCTATGTACTAAATTTTAAGTAAATCGACCATAAAATACCATTTTTTCCAATAGGTCAGTCGCTGGTCCACTTCCCGGAGAGAATTGTAGTGTTCCTGTTAATCTAAGATAAATGCCCCCTATGTACCGAATTTCAAGTAAATTGACCAATAAACAAAGTTTTTTATGAAAAGGTCAGTGCATGGTCCAGTTCCCGTAGCGAATGGTAGTACTGAACTTCAAGTGAATTGTGTTGTTCCTGTTAATCTAAGAAAAATGCTACCTGTCTAACAAACTTTAAATAAATCGATCATTAAATGCAAATTTTTCCAATAGGTCAGTCCCTGGTTCACTTCCTGAAGAGAAGTGTAGTCTTCTTGTTAATCTAAGATAAATGCCCCCTATGTCCGAATTTCAAGTAAATCGAAACATACATAAGCTTTTCTAGAAATGGTCAGTCCCTGGTCCACTTCCGTAGAGAATTGCAGTGTTCCTGTTAATCTAAGAAAACTGCTACCTATGTACCGAAATTCAATTTAATTGAGCAATAAATACACTTTTTTCAAATAGGTCAGTCTCTTGTCTACTTCCTGGAGAGAAGTGTGGTCTTAATGTTATTCTGGGAAAAAGGTAATCGATGTACCGAACTTCAACTAAATCGAAACATACAAAAGCTTTTTTAGAATTGTTCAGTTCATGGTCCACTTCCGGAGAGAATTGCAGTGTTCCTGTTAATCTAAGATAAATGCCACCTATGTACTGAACTTCAAGTAAATCGAGCAATAAATAAACTTTATTCGAATAGGTAAGTCCCTGGTCCAGTTTCCTGATCGAATTGTAGTGTTCCTGTTAATCTAAGAAAAATGCCACCTATGCACTGTACTTTAAATAAATTGCGGAAAAAATAAACTTTATTCGTATAGGTAAGTCCCTGGTCCATTTCCCGGTGAGAAAAGTAGTCTTCCTGGTAATCTAAGAACACTGTCACCAATGTACCGAGTTTAAAGTGAATTGACCAATAAATAAACTTTATTTCGAATAGGTCAGTCCCTGGACCACTTTTCTCAGAAAATTGCAGTTTTCCTGTTAACCTAAGCAAAATGCCAGGAATGTACCGAATTTTATTAAATCCATCATTAACTGCAAATTTTTCTATAGGTCAGTCCCTGGTCCACTTCCCGGAGAAAATTGTAGTCTTCCTTTTAATGTAAGCAAAATTCCACCTATATAATGAACTTTAAGTAATTCGAGCAAAAAATAAGCTCTTTTAGAATAAGTCAGTCCCTAGTCCACTTCCCGTAGAGAATTGTAGTCTACCTTCTAATCTAAGCCAAATGCCATCTATGTACCGAATTTTAAGTTAATCGATCATTAAATGCAATTTTTTCCTATAGGTCAGTGTTTCCGGAGAGAATTGTAGTCTTCCTGTAAATGTAAGCAAAATGCCACCTATGTACCGAATTTCAACCAAATCGAAACTTATGTAAGGTTTCTAGAAATGGTCAGTCCCTGGTCCACTTCCCGGAGCGAATTGTGTTGTTCCTGTTAATCAAAGAAAAATGCCAAATATGTACTGAACTTTAAGTAAATCGAGCAATAAATAAACTTTATTCGAATAGGTAAGTCCCTGGTCCAGTTTCCTGATCGAATTGTAGTGTTCCTGTTAATCTAAGAAAAATGCCACCTATGCACTGAACTTTAAGTAAATTGCGGAAAAAATAAACTTTATTCGTAGAGGTAAGTCCCTGGTCCAGTTCCCGGTGAGAATTGTGGTCTTCTGGTAATCTAAGAACACTGTCACCAATGTACCGAGTTTAAAGTGAATTGACCAATAAATAAACTTTATTTCGAATAGGTCAGTCCCTGGACCACTTCCCGGAGAGAATTGCAGTATTCCTGTTAATGTAAGCAAAATGCCAGGAATGTACCGAATTTTATTAAATCCGTCATTAACTGCAAATTTTTCCTATAGGTCAGTCCCTGGTCCACTTCCCGGAGAAAATTGTAGTCTTCCTTTTAATGTAAGCAAAATTCCACCTATATAATGAACTTTAAGTAATTCGAGCAAAAAATAAGCTCTTTTAGAATAAGTCAGTCCCTAGTCCACTTCCCGTAGAGAATTGTAGTCTACCTTCTAATCTAAGCCAAATGCCATCTATGTACCGAATTTTAAGTTAATCGATCATTAAATGCAATTTTTTCCTATAGGTCAGTGTTTCCGGAGAGAATTGTAGTCTTCCTGTAAATGTAAGCAAAATGCCACCTATGTACCGAATTTCAACCAAATCGAAACTTATGTAAGGTTTCTAGAAATGGTCAGTCCCTGGTCCACTTCCCGGAGCGAATTGTGTTGTTCCTGTTAATCAAAGAAAAATGCCACGTGTATACCAAACTTTAAGTAAATCGATCATTAAATGCAAATTTTTCCAATAGGTCAGTCCCTGGTCCACTTCCTGAAGAGAAGTGTAGTCTTCATGTTATTCTGAGCAAAATGTAGTCGATGTACCAAACTTCAATTAAATCGAAACATATATAAGCTTTTTTAGAACTGTTCAGCCCATGGTCCACTTCCGGAGAGAATTGTAGTGTTCCTGTTAATCTAAGATAAATGCCACCTATGTACTTTTCTTCAAGTAAATCGAGCAATAAATAAACTTTTTTCGAAAAGGTCACTCCCTGGTCCACTTCCCGAGGCGAATTTTAGTACCGCATTTCAAGAAAATCGAGCATTAAATAAACTTTATTCGAATAGGTCAATCCCTGGTCCACGCGAATTGTAGTGTTCCTATTTATCTAAGTTAAATGCCACCTATGTACATAATTTCCAGTAAATTGAGCAAAAAATAAATTTTTTTAGAAAAGGTCAGTGCCTGGTCCACTTCCCGGGGCAGATTTTATTGTTCCAGTTAATCTAAGCAAAATGCCACCTGTCTACCAAACTTTAAGTTAATCGATAATTAAATGCAAATTTTTCCAATAGGTCAGTCTTTGGTCCACTTCGCGGAGAAAATTGTAGTGTTCCTGTTAATCTAAAAAAAATGCCACCTATGTACTGAACTTCAAGTAAATCAATCAACAAATAAACTTTATTCGAACAGGTAAATCCCTGGTCCACTTCCCGAAGTGAACTGTAGTCTTCCCATTAATCTAAACAAATTGCCACCTATGTACCGAATTTTAAGTAAATCAATCATTAAATACAATTTTTTCCAATAGGTGATCTGAGAAAAATGCAACTTATGTACCGAATTTCAAGTTAATTGGGCAATAAATAAACTTTGTTAAAACGCAATCGATGTACCGAATTTCGAGTAAATCCACTTCCCAGAAGGATATGTAGTCTTCCTGTTAGTCTAAGCAAAATGCCACCTATGTACCGAATTCCAAGTAAATCGAAACATATATAAGCTTTTCTAGAACTGGTCAGTCCCTGGTCGACTTCCCGGAGAGAATTGTAAACTTCCTGTTACTCTAAGCAAAATGCCACCTATGTACCGAATTTTAAGTAAATCGATCATTAGATGCAATTTTTTCCAATAGGTAAGTCCCTGGTCCAGTTCCCATAGAGATTTGTAGTCTTCCTGTTAATACAAGCAAAATGCCACCTACGTACCAAATTGTATGAAAGACGATCATTAAATACAATTTTTTCGATTCGGTCAGTCCCTGGTCCACTTCCCACAGAGCATCGTAGTCTCCATGTTAATCTAAGCCAAACGCCGCCTATGTACCGAACTTCAAGTTAATCGAGAAGTGTAGTCCTCCTGTTAATCTAAGCAAAAGGGCACCTATGTATCGACTTTCAAGTAAACCGAACTGTAAGTAAGTTTTTTCTTAATTGGTCAGTCCCTGGTCTACTTTCCGGAAAGAGGTGTAGTCTTAATGTTAATCTAAGATAAATGTCACCTATGTACTGTACTTGAAGTAAATCGAGCAATAAATAAACTTTTTTCGAATAGGTCAGTCCCTATGAGAGTTGTAGTCTACCTGTTATTCTGAGCAAAATGAAATTGATGTACCGAGTTTCAAGTATATCGAACCATATATAAGCTGTTTTTCAATAGGTCGCTCACTGGTCTACTTCCCGGAGAGAATTGTAGTCTTCCTGTTAATCTAAGCAAAACGCATCCTATGATATTAATTTCAAGTAAGTCGAAACACATATAAGCTTTTCTAGAACTGGTCAGTCCCTGGTCCACTTCCCGGAGAGAATTACAGTCTTCCTGTTAACCTAAGCAAAACATCACCTATGTACCGAATTTTTAGTAAATCGATCATTACATGCAATTTTTTCCGATAGGTCAGTCTCTGCTAATGCCACTTTAGTGCTGAACTTCAAGCAAACCGAGCAAAAAATATACTTCATTCGTATAGGTAAGTCCCTGGTCCAGTTCCCGGAGAGAACTTAAGTGTTCCTGTTAATCTAAGATAAATGCCCTCCATGTACTGAACTTCAAGCAAATCGAGCAATAAATAAACTTTTTCGAATAGGTAAGTCCCTGATCCACTTCCCGAAGAGAACTGTAGTTTTCCGGTTACTCTAAACAAATTGCCACCTATGCACTGAACTTCAAGTGAATCGAGCAATAAATAATCTTTTTTAGAATAAGTCAGTCCCTGGTCCATTTCCGGAGAGAATTGTAGCCTTCCTGTTAATCTAAGAAAAATGCCACCTGTATACCGAAATTCAAGTAAATTGAGCAACAAATAAACTTTTTGCAAATAGGTTAGTCCCTGGTCCACTTCCTGGAGAGAAGTGTGGTTTTCATGTTATTCTGAGCAAAATGCAATCGATGTACCGAATTTAACGTAAATCGATCATTTCATACAGTTTTTTCGAATAGGTCGGTTTCTGGACCACTTTCCGTAGCGAATTGTAGACTTCCTGTTAATCTGAACAAAATGTCAACTATCTACCGAACTTTAAGTAAATCGATAATTTAATGCAAATTTTTCCAATAGGTCAGTCTCTGGTCCACTTCCCGGAGAAAACTGTAATGTTCCTCTTAATCTTAAAAAAATGCCACCTATGTACTGAACTTCAAGTAAATCGAGCAACAAATAAACTTTATTCGAACAGGTAAGTCCCTGGTCCAGTTCCCGGAGAGAGTTGTAGTGTTCCGGTTAAACTAAGTTAAATGCCACCTTTGTAATGAATTTCAAGAAAATCGAGCAATAAATAAACTTTTTTTGAATAGGTCAGTCCCTGGTCCACTTCCCGGAGAGATTTGTAGTCTTCCTGTTAAAACAAGCAAAATGCCACCTACGAACCAAATTGTATGTAAGACGATCATTAAATACAATTTTTTCGAGTCGGTCAGTCCCTGGTCCACATCCCACAGAGTATCGTAGTCTCCATGTTAATCTAAGAATAATGCCACCTATATACCGAGCTCCAAGTTAATCGAGAAGTGTAGTCCTCCTATTAATCTAAGCAAAAGGCCACCTATGTATCGACTTTCAAGTAAACCGAACTGTAAGTAAGATTTTTCTTAATTGGTCAGTCCCTGATCTACTTTCCGGAAAGAGCTGTAGTCTTATGTTAATCTAAGATACATGTCACCTATGTACTGTACTTGAAGTAAATCGAGCAATAAGTAAACTTTTTTCGAAAACGTCAGTCCCTGGTCCACTTCCCGGAGCGAATTGTAGTATTCCTGTTAATATAAGGAAAATGCCATTTACACTTATGTACGGAATTTCAAGTAGATTGAGGAATAAATAACCATTTACGAATAGGTCAGCCCGTGGTCCACTTCCCGGAGAGAACGGTAGTCTTTCTGTTAATCTAAGAAAAATTTCACCGCTGTACCGAATTTTAAGTAAACCGATAGCTAAATGCAATTTTTTTGAATAGGTCAGTGCCTGGTTCACTTCCCGGGGAGAAAAGTAGTCTTCCTGTTATTCTAAGAAAAATGCCACCTATGTACCGAATTCAAGTAAAGTGAGCATTAAATAAGTTTTCTTCGAATAGGTCAGGCCCTGGTCCTTTTTCCGGAGAGAATTCTCTAAAAAAAATGCAATCGATGTAACGAATTTCTAGTAAATCGATCATTTAATACAGTTTCTTCGAATAGGCCAGTCCCTGGTCCACCTCCCGGAGAGAACTGCAGTCTTTCTGTTAATCTATGAAAAATGCCACATATGTACGTACTGAAATTCAAGTAAATTGAGCAATAAATAAACTTTTCTCGAATAGGTCAGTCCCTGGTCCACTTTACGGAAAGTTGCAGTGTTCCTGTTATTCTGAGCAAAATGCAATCGATGTACCGAATTTCAAGTAAATCGAACCATAAGTAAGGTTTTTCAAATAGGTCAGTCCCTAGTCCACTGCCCAGAAGGAAGTGTAGTCTTCCTGCTCATCTAGTTAAAGCCACCTATGCACAATGGGCCAGATGATTTTTCTAGTGGGACAAAAGTCACATTTTTAAATATTTAAATACAGTATTTTTTTTGGTTTTTTCAACTGACAATATCCGTCTTAGCATATAAGAGTTTGTATAAGAGTTTTTGTTTGTTTACATGATCAGCTGTGAGCTTTCAAAGTGAACATATGTTTCAGCGCGTGGTCTGCAAATATTTGGCGTAACGGTTTCGTGTTTGTTGATTAACCTTCAATTGAAACGAAGTAAAACAAATTGATTCAACAACTTCTGTTAACTTTAGGAAAAGGTATGTTCTAAATTTATACTGGGCAGCCTGGCCTACTGTGCTATGTACCGAATTATGAGTAAATTGATCAAAGAATAAAAGTTTTTCGAATAGATCAGCTTCTGGTCCACTTCCCAAGAGAATTGTAGTCTTCCTGTTAATATAAGGAAAATGTCACCTGTGTAACGAATTTTAAGTAAATCGAACCATAAATAAGCCTTTTTCGAATAGATCAGTCCCTGGGAGAGTTGTAGTGTTCCTGTTATTTTGACCAAAATTCAAGCGATGTACCGAATTAAAAGTAAATCGAACTTCTTTATAAGTTTTTATCGAATAGTCCCTGGTCCACTTTCTGCAGAAAATTGTAGTATTCCTGTTACTCTAAGAAAAATGCCATCTATGTACCGAATTTCAAGTAAATTGTGCAATAAATAAGCTTTTTCAAATAGGTCAGTCCCTGGTCCACTCCATGGAGAGAATTGTAGTCTTCCTGTTAATCTAAGAAAAATGCCACCAATTTCAAGTAAAACGATCATCAAATACAGTTTGTTCGAATAGGTCAGTCCCTGGTCCACTTCCACTGTTAATCTAAAAAAATACCACGTATGTTTGTTCCGAATTTCAAGTAAAGCGATCATAAAATACAAATTTTTCGAAAAGGTCAGGCGCTGGTCCACTTCCCGGAGAGTCGCAGTCTTCTTGTTATTCTGAGCAAAATGCCTTCTATGTAGCGAATTTAAGTTAATCGATCACTAAGTAAGATTTTTTCGAATACAACCTTGGCCAAAAGTATTAGGCACCCCACTAAAATACAAGTATTCTCAAATGTGGGTATCAAAATTACCCCTTTACAGGTTTAAAGAAATGTAAAGCCCGAAAGAAGCCTTGGCTCACAGAAAAGAATAGGAAAAATCGTTTCGAATGGGCTCGCCGATACCAACATTTCTCGGATGAAGATTGGCGGAATATTCTGTGGTCTGATGAATCAATCTTCGAGGTAAGCTTAGGTAAGATCGTCTTAAAGTATTAACAGCCATAGCTTCTTCCCCTGGAGCAATTTCGAAGACATGATACAAATCTAATGAAAACATTATTTTTCTTTTCTACAGATATTTGGAACACCTGGTGTGACGTTCGTGAGGCGACGGGTTGGGGAAGAATATCATCCAGATTGCGTAGTACCCACTGTTAATCATGGAGGAGTCAGCATTATGATCTGGGGCTGCATTTTCGGCGATACTAATTCAGATGGGGTTCAATTTCAGCGGCTACGATGTGTTGGTTTAGATATAACAACATTGTTTTGTTAGCTTTGCCTGCACAGTCTCCAGATCTTAATCTCATTGGGCACATGTGGGCTATTTTAGAACGCAAGATTAAAGAACACAGTATAACATCAACAACTGACTTAAAGAATGCCTTAATTAACGAGTGGCACGCTATAAGTGCGGACAAATGTGCAAAGCTTGCACGCCGCAAGCCTAAGAGATTTGCTGCTGTTACTAAATCGAATGGTGGACCTACTAAATATTAATGTTATTATCACTAATTCATTGTATTTTCACTGTTTTACTAATAAAATTTCATTACTTCACTTGTAATAAGTGAGGTGCCTAATACTTTTGGCCAAGGCTGTAGATCAGTCCTTGGTCCACTTCAAGGAGAGAAATGTGGTCTTCCTGATATTCTGAACAAAATGCAATCGATGTACCGAATTTCTAGTAAATTTAACCATAAATGAGTTTTTTTCGAATAGGTCAGTCCCTGGTACACTTCCCGGAAAGAAATGTATTCTTTCTGCTCATCTACGTGCAAGCCACTTATGTACCAAACTTTAAGAGAATAACTCAATAAATAAAACTTTTTCGAATAGGTCAGTCCCTGGTCCACTTCCCGGTTAAAATTGCAATTTTCCTGTTAATTAAATTTCAAGTAAATTGAGCAATAAATAAACTACTTTCGAATAGGTGAGTCCCTGGTCCACTTCCCGGGAAAAATTGTAGTATTCCTATTAATCTAAGGAAAAGGCCACCGATGTATCGAATTTTAAGTAAATTGAGCAATAAATAAGCTTTTTTCGAATAGGTCAGTCCATGGTTCTCTTCCCGGAGAGTTGCAGTCTTCCTGTTATTCTGAACCAAATGCCCTCTATATAACGACTTTTAGGTAAGGTTTTTTTCGATCAGGTCAGTCCCGGGTCCACTTTCCGGAGAGAATTGTAATGTCCCTGCTAATATAAGGAAAACGCCACCGATATATGTACTGAACTTCAAGTAAATCGAGCAGGATATAAACTTTCTTTGAATAGGTCAGTCCCTTAACCACTACAACGAGAGTATTGAAGTCTTCCTGTTATTCTGAGCAAAAGGCAATCAATGTACCGACTTTCAAGTAAACCCAACCATAATAAAGCTTGTTTAGAGAAGGTCAGTCCGGTCACTTGCCGAAAAGATTTTTGTTGTCTTCCCGTTAATCTAAGAAAAATTCCACATATGAATCGTATTTATGTAAATCTAGCAATAAATAAGCTTTTTTCGAATAGGTCAGTCCCTGGTCCACTTCCCGGGGAGAATTGTAGTCTTCCTGCTAATCTAAGAAAAATGCCACCTATGTCTGTACTGAACTTCAAGTAAATCGAGCACCAAATAAGCTTTTTTCGAACAGGTTCCTAGTCTATTTCATTGAGAGGATTGTAGTATTCCTGTTAATCAAAGCAAAATATAACCTATGTACGGAGTTTCAAGTAAATTGAGCAATAAACAAACTTTTTTCACATAGGTCAGTCCCTAGTCCATTTGCTGAAGAGAATTGTAGTCTTCCTATTTATATAAAAAAATGACCCTTATATACCGAGTTTAAAGTAAATCGAACTATAAATAAGTTTATCTCGAATATGGCAGTCCCTGGTCCACTTCCCGGGGAGAGTCGTAGTCTTTCTGTTAATCTAAGAAAAATGCTACATATGTATCGTATTTATGTATATTGAGCAATAAATAAGCTTTTTTCGAATAGGTCAGTCCCTGATCCACTTTCCGGGGAGAACCGTAGTCTTTCTGTTAATATAACAAAATGCCAACTGCGTGAATGTACCGAATTTCAAGTAAATTGAGCAATAATTAAGCTTTTTTCGAATAGGTCAGACCCATGTCCGCGTGACGAAGAGAATTGTAGTCTTCCTGTTAATCTAAGAAACATGCCACCTACATACCGAATTTTCAGTAAATAAACTTTTCTCGGCTAGATCAGTCCCTGGGAGAGTTGTAGTCTTCCTGTTATTCTGAACAAAATGAATTCGATGTGCCGAATTTCAAGTAAATCCAACCATAACAAAGCTTTTTTCGCATTTCGCAAATCACCAACCGTAAATAAGCTTTTTTCGGAAAGGTCAGTCCCTGGTCCACTTTCCAGAAAGAAGTGTAAACTTCCTGCTCATCTACAAGGAATCGTAGTCTTCCTATTAATGTAAGAAAAATGTCACTTATGTACCGATTTTCTACTAGATTGAGCAATAAATAACCTTTTTTCGTAAAGGTCAGCCCCTGGTCCACTTCGCGGTGAGTTGCAGTCTTCCTGTTGTTCTGAACAAAATGCAATCGATGTACCGAATTTCAAGTAAATCGAACCATAACTAAACTTTTTTCGCATAGGTCAGGCACTGGTCCACTTCCTGGAGAGAACTTTAGTCTTCCTGTTAATCTAAGAAAAATGCCACCTATGGATGTACTGAACTTCAAGTAAATCGAGCAACAAATAAGCTTTTTTCGAATAGGTCAGACCCTTGTCTATTTCATCGAGAAGATTGTGGTCTTCCTGTTAATGTAAGCAAAATACCACCTACACGTATGTACCAAATTTCAAGTAAATTGAGCAATAAATAACTTTTTTTCGAATAGGTCAGTCCCTGGTCCACTTCGCGGAGAGAATTTTAGTCTTCCTGTTATTCTGAGCAAAATGCAATCGATGTACCGAATTTCAAGTAAATCCAACCATAAATAAGATTGTTCGGAAAAGGCCAGTCACTGCTCCACTTCCCGGAGAGAATTATAGTGTTCCTGCTAATCTAATAAAAATTCCACCTATGTATGTACTGAACTTCAAGTAAATCGAACATTACATACAATTTTTTCCAATAGGTCAATCCCTGGTAAACTTCTCGAAGAGTTGTGGTCTTTCTGCTATTCTGAGCAAAATGCAATCGATGTACCGAATTTCAAGTAAATCGAACCATTAATAAGCTTTCTTCGCATTTCGAATTTCACCAAACATAAATAAGCTGTTTTCGAGAAGGTCAGTCCCTGGTCCATTTCCCAGAAAGAAGTGTAAAAGTCCTGCTCTTCTACCGGGAATTGTAGTCTTCCTATGAATGGAAGAAAAATGCCACTTATGTACCGAATTTCACGTAGATTGAGCAATAAATAACCTTTATTCGTAAAGGTCAGTCCCTGGTCCACTTCGCGTAGAGCTGCAGTCTTCCTGCTATTTTGAGCAAAATGCAATCGATGTACCGAACTTCAAGTAAATCGAACCATTAATAAGCTTATTTCACATTTCGAATTTCACCAAACATAAATAAGCTGTTTTCGAATAGGTCAGTCCCTGCTCCACTTCCCAGAAAGAAGTGAAAACTTCCTGCTCATCTACCGAGAATTGTAGTCTTCCGGTAATTGTAAGAAAAATGCCACTAATGTACCGAATGTCAAGTAGATTGAGCAATAAACAAACTTTTTTCGCATAGGTCAGTCACTGGTTCATCTCCCGGAGAGAACTTAAGTATTCCTGTTAATCTAAGAAAAAAGCCACCTACGTAACGAATTTCAAGTAAATTGAGCGGTGAATAAACTTTTCTCGAATAGATCAGTCCTTGGGAGAATTGTAGTCCTCCTATTATTCTGAGCAAAATGCAATCGATGTACCGAATTTCACGCAAATCGAAAAATAAATAAATTTTTCTCGAATAGTCCCTAGTCCACTTTCTGCAGAAAATTGTAGTCGTCCTGTTAATCTAAGAAAAATTGCCACTTACATGTGTTCCGAATTTCAAGTAAAACGATCATTAAACACAGTTTTTTCGAATAGGTCAGTCCCTGGTCCACTTCCCGGGGAGAAATATTGTCTTCCTGTTAATCTAAAAAAAATACCGAATTTCATGTAAATCGATGATTAAATAAAATTTTTTCCAATAGGTCAGTCCCTGGTCTGGTTGCCGGAGAGAATTGTAGTGCTCCTGTTAATATAAAAAAAATGCCACCTATGTTTGTACTGAACTTCAAGTAAATCGAGCAACTTATTAACTTTTTTCGAATATGTCAGAAACCGGCCCACTTCTCGGAGATAATTGTAGTCTTCCTGTTAATCTATAAAAAAGCCACCTATGTTTGTACTGAACTTCAAGTAAATCGGGCAACATATATTCTTTTTCGAATAGGTCATTCCCTGGTCCACTTCCCGGGGATAATTGTAGTCTTCCTGTTAACCTAACAAAAATGCCACCCATGTACCGAATTTCAGAAAATTGAGCAATAAATAAACTTTGCTCTAATAGGTCAGTCCGTGGGTCACCTCCGGGAGAGAACTGTAGTCTTTCTATTAATCTAAGAAAAGTGACACTTATGTATGTACTGAACTTCAAGTAAATCGAGCAACATATTAACTTTTTTCGAATAGGTCAGTCCCCAGTCCACTTCGCGAGAAAATTGTGGTCTTCCTGTTAATCTTATTAAAATGTCATCTATGTACCTGTGTACTGAACTTCAAGTAAATCGAGCAACATATATTCTTTTTCGAAAAGGTCATTTCCTGGTCCACTTCCCGGAGATAATTGCAGTCTTCCTGTTAATCTAAGAAAAATGCCACCCATGAATGTAGCGAAATTCAAGTAAATTGAGCAACATATAGACTTTTTTCGAAAAGGTCATTCCCTGGTCCGTTTGTTATTTGTCCTCATGAAATGCATGGGGAATTTAATATCGTTTCGCCTTGACCTTTGCTGAAGTTCATTTTCATAGCGAATTAAAGCATAAAGCAATTGTATTAATTCGCCTAGATTATTTGCGTTCGGTAGCTTCTGCATCCGTCTCAAACTTTCTTAACATTTTGATCGTTGGTGGAGAAGGCAGCATAATCTAGCAGGCACAAATGTAAGTAAGCCCATAGTATATATATATATATATATATATATATATAATTGTTGAACTTGCTAATTATGAATTCAGATTTTAGCAACTTCGTCCAGCTGTAACTTATTCATTAAAAATTTGGAATATCGCTCAAAATACGTGCGCTAAAACGCTGTTTTGTTTCTCCAGTCAACATTCTAAAATATTTGTGCGATAACTGCATAGTGAACTGGCAGTCAATATGAGCCACGCGGAGAATACTACTTCCGATGCAGGCATCATACCGCTATCCAGTGCATCGGCCATAACCAGTGTAACAGCATCACCTTTCGCTCTTCCTACAGTTCAGGAACTTGAGACTACTGAAGCACCTTCACAAAATTTGGCATCCGCGTTCACCGGCGCTTTATCCATGACGCATCATGTATTTTCAGCTGCTATGTTGTCAGATATCGCAAATATAGGAATTCGTTTACCGTTGGCCAACGCCACCGCATCTTGTACGTTTTCAGATACAGTTTTAATGGCATCTTCCACCTATACTATGTTCGGCGGTTGCGTTAACTCACCATCTACGTTTACGGCTTTAAACTCCAAATACGCCATCTGAACATACACAAGTCAGTAGACCCCTAGCTATAGAACCAGGTTATTACATTGGGATGTACAATGGTGTTAATAATTTTGGCGGTTGCCAACCATCCGCAAATTCAAAGTTTGTTCAGTCGCTTAATGGACAATTTCCACATATATTGTAAATGAGCACAGGTATTTAAGCGGTGCACATGTTCAGGCACCATATCCTCTGCCATGTACTACGCAAGGATGGGCATCTAACCAATTTCAATCAAATTCGTTTATACCATCTGCCCCCGTAATGCCGAGCGCAATAGGGCAATCAATGCCAAATAAAACTTTCGTGGCTACGCTGTCGCCTTCGCAGGTAGCGGCTAGACAAGCGATAACTAAAGATTTTTCCTCCTTTGCAGGCAAGCCCGAAGAATGGCCATTATTTATTACGAACTACATGCAGTCTACAGAGCGCTGCGGATTTTCCGACCAGGAAAACCTCCTTCGTCTGCAGAAGTGTCTGAAAGGCACTGCACTTGAGGCAGTTCGCGGCAAATAAATTATGCCCTCTACAGTAAATCTAGCTATCGAGACTCTTCGTATGTTGTTTGATCGTCCTGATGTCATTCACGAAACACTACAACGTAAGCTTCGTGAGGTATCAGCTGTTAGAATCGAAAAGCTCGAAACGCTGGTCGATCTTGCTCTAGCGGTTCAAAATTATAGGGCGACGATGCAAGCTATGGGCCTCGATGGTTATTTGAACGATCCTATGCTGCTCAACGAACTTCTTAGCAAACTACCAGGAGACATGAAGCTGGAATGGGGCAGACGTCGCTTAGGTCTTAGGTCTTGGGTTGGCATCTTGTGCCAGTCAGGTTACTCCTGTCAACAACACGGTGTCGGAGATGAAAGTAGGTCATAAAAGCCGTCGAGAGCGTCTACTTGTCCACGATGCTTACTCAACTTCTAACAATCGGTCCCCGCAGTCGCTCTTCTCCACAAAGGCGCATCTTGTACATTGTTGGACGATAGCTTGGCCCAAGAACTTAAGCTTACTGGTCCCAGCGAAGAACTTTTCCTCAGATGGACGGGGAATATTACTCAACAGGATAATAATTGTCGAGTAGTTTCCTTAGAAATTTCATCGAAAAACAAAAACAGTCGAAAATATAGCCTGCGTGGCGTACGAACAATTGCGAATTTAGAGTTACCGCAGCAGTGTCTAAGAGTCAACGACATTCTAAAACGTGATCATCTTAAATTACTACCTATACATCATACGACTCTTTCAAGGCGGGACTTCTGGTCGGCTTAGACAATAAAAAACTTTGTGTGCCCTTAGAGATTCATCAAAGCCGTCTATGGTCGCGATAAGCACAACGGGTCTTGCACAGAAAGTTTGATGCACATTTGTGAGTGCACTAATAGCGGAAGCCTTGATAGGTTGATGCGATCATTCTTTTCTGTCGAGTCACTTGGAATAAGTCCGGCGGTCAAGCCTGTAATGTCAAATGACGATGAGCGTGCATTGCATATAATGGAAGAAACGACAAGGTACATTGAGAATGAAAAACGCTGGGAAACTGGGCTACTATGGAAATTTGATCACATTAACTTACCGCAGTCGTACAGTATGGCGCTTAAACGACTTGAGTGTTTGGAGCGAAAAATGAATAAAGACCCAGACATCAAACAATTTATGAGAGAACGCATCCAAGACTATCTACGCAAAGGTTATGTGCGAAAGTTAAGAGCGGACGAAACTTCTAAAACAGGAAACGCGTGGTTCATTCATATCTTCTCAGTCCTGAGCATCAATAAAGGCAAGAGACGTTTGGTTTGGGATGCAGCCGCCAAAGTTGAAGGGACCCCGTTAAATGATGTTTTGCTGGAAGGCCCCGATCTTTTGAAATCGTTGGCCGGTATTTTAATTCACTTTAGAGAAAAACCAGTTGCGTGGTGTGGTGACATTCGTCAGATGTTTCACCAGGTGCGAGTCATTAAAGAAGACCAAGTAGCGCAACAATTTCTTTGGCGCGACGGTGATAACACGCGTGAGCCAGACGTTTTCGCCATGGTCGTTATGACATTCGGCGCCTCTTGCTCGCCTTCCTTGGCAAATTATATAAAAAACAAAAATGCCCATCGGTTCGAAGTGGAGTTTCCTACCGCAGTTTCAGCCATTGTGCAAAATACGTTTGTTGACGACTGGCTTCAGAGTGTTGATTCGGAAGACGAAATGATCCTGCTTGCAAATGAAGTGAAACGCATTCATAGTGAAGGCGGCTTTGAAATGCGCAATTGGGTTTCTAATTCGAAGCGAGTTCTGCATGCCATATCAGGGCGATCCGAACTAAACGACAAGTGCCTAGAAGAGCCGGCGGATGGTATTGAAAAGGTCCTTGGCATGTGGTGGCGACCGCATACCGACGAGCTGATGTTTGTACAGAAATTCAAGGAACATTTCTTTTACGAATCAAACCGTCCGACTAAGAGTGAAATATTACGTGCGGTAATGATGATTTTTCATCCTTTGGGACTACTCGGTTTTTTCGTCGTAAAAGCTAAAATGATACTGCAAGACATTTAGCGGTCAGGAATTTCCTGGAATGAACCCATTAATGAAAAGGAGCGCATCGCGTGGTGGCAGTGGGTACGCAAACTTAAATTGCTTAATCAAGTGCATATTCCAAGATGCTACGTGAACATAAGGAACCGCGAAAATCTTGAGCTTCATGTTTTTGTTGATTTGAGCATACGCAGCAGTAGCTTACTTGCGGACAGAGATTCGGGGAGAGTTCTATTGCAGTCTGGTGATGTCCAAAACCCGCGTAGCACCCTTGAAGCCAATATCGCTACCGCGGTTGGAGTTGATGGCGGCCATCTTAGGATTGCGACTAGCAAGATTCGTTCAGGATGAACTTTCTGTTGGAATTGTACGTCGAATATTTTGGTCAGATTCAAAAGATGTGCTGTACTGGATACGATCCGATGCAAGAAAATAAAATCAATTCGTGGCGGTGCGTATCGGTGAAATACTACAAGATTCGGATATTAATGAATGGCGCTGGGTTTCGTCCAAAAACAACGTCGCAGATGAGGGCACCAAATGGAGCGATAATTTGGTTCTAGACAGTAGTTCGCGATGGTTTACTGGGCCAGACTTCCTCCGAGCGCCAGAAAATTGTTGGCCGCAGTCGGAGTTTATTAAGCCTTGTGAGGAGGGGCTCGAAGCAATCTACCACGTAAATGTAGAAAACAGTTATTTGCACCCAAAGCGCTTTAGTAAATGGGAAAGGCTTCGTGCAGCTCAGATATGCGTTTTGCGTTTTCTTCGACATATCAAGGAATGGGAAACGAAAAATCCAGTAACACAGAAGCTGCTACAAGATCGAACGTGTGAGGGTGCCGAAATCCTGATTTTTCGAGAATGTCAATCTGAATGCTTTGCTGAGGAGTTGCACCAGCTTAACACTCCTGAAGCTCGGGTAAGCCGAAAGAATAGAATATTTAAATTTTCTCCTTACATAGATCAGAATGGACTCCTACGAGTAAAAGGCAGAAAAGATGCAGCCAGTATAGTGCCAGAAGAAGTGAAACGGCCAATTATTCTTCCACGCAATCATCAAGTGACATATTTGTTAACCGATTTCTATCACCGAAAAACCCACCACCAACATTGTGAGATTGTGGTCAACGAAATGAGGCAGCGGTTTTGCATACATGGCCTCAGAGCTCTCGTTAGAGCGTCAGCTGTGTCGTAATCGAAGAGTGTTACCAGTAGTACCAGAAATGGGTCCACTTCCTGCGGAGCGGGTCGCTGCACTTACGCGCCCATTCACTTACACGGGTGTCGATTACTTCGGCCCGTTTGATGTTGTTATTGGCAAGCGACATGAAAAGCGTTGGGGTGTGCTCTTCACCTGCATGACCGTGAGAGCTGTTCATGTAGAAGTAGCTACATCACTATCTACTGATTCGTTTCTCCTTGTTCTACGACAATTTATATGCAGACGTAGTGTACCGCGACGTATAATATCAGACAATGGTACAAACTTTAGAGGCGCAAGTCGAGTGCTGGCACAGGAAATCGAGAAGATAGAATTTAGCCTGATGGGACAAAAGTATCGAGAAACCGAGTGGGTTTTCATACCTCCCCCTGCTCCGCACATGGGAGGAGCGTGGGAGCGCATGGTGCGCATCATCAAATCAGTCTTGATGAGTATTTTAGTGGATAATTGTATTCGAGAAGAGGTCCTTCGGGCGGCGATAATAGAGGCAGAAAGCACGGTTAATATGCGGCTGCTGACATACATACCGATTGAATCGCCAGATCACGAAGCCTTAACGCCAAATCATTTTATACTTGGCAACTCAAGTGGTATCTATGGGATAGGTGAATGTGAAGTTGTTGTAACACAGCTGGCTAAGAACTTCCGCGTCGCCGGCCAAATAGCTGACCAGTTTTGGAAACATTGGGTTCGAGAATATCTAGCCTGTTTAACCAGACGTTCAAAATGGTACGAATCAAAGTCACCCATCCAAACAGATGATGCCGTCGTTATTGTAGACGAAAATGCGAAACGTAATACTTGGACTCGAGGTCGAATATTTGACGTTATAAGAGGTGTCTGCATCCGTCTCAAACTTTCTTTACATTTTGATCGTTGGTGCAGAAGGCAGCATAATCTAGCAGGCACAAACGTAAGTAAGCTCATATATATATATATATATAATTGTCGAACTTGCTAATTATGAATTCAGATTTTAGCAACTTCTTCCAGCTGTAACTTATTTAATAAATATTTGGAATATCGCTCAAAATACGTGCGCGAAAACGCTGTTTTATTTCTCCAGTCAAAACCACCTATGTTTGCACTGAACTTCAAGTAAATCGGGGAACATATATTCTTTTTCGGATAGGTCAGAAACCGGTCCACTTCTCGAGAGAATTGTGGTCTTCCCGTTACACTAAGAAAAATGCCATCTATGTATGTACTGTACTTCGAGCAAATCAAACAACATATAAATTTTTTTCGAAAAGGTCATTCCCTGGTCCACTTCCCGGAGATAATTGTAGTCTTCCTGCTAATCTAAGAAAAATGCCACCTATGTTTGTACTGAACTTCAAGTAAATCGGGCAACATATATACTTTTTCGAATAGGTCATTCCCTGGTCCACTTCTCGGAGATAACTGTAGTCTTCCTGTTAATCTAAGAAAAATGCCACCGATGCTTGTACTGAACTTCAAGTAAATCGGGCAACATACCTATAAACTTTTTTCGAATAGGTCATTCTCTGGCCCACTTGGCGAGAGAATTGTGGTCTTTCTGTTAATCTCAGAAAAGTGCCATCTATGTATGTACTAAACTTCAAGTTAATCGAGCAACATATAAACTTTTTTCGAATAGGTCATTCTCTGGTCCACCTCCGGGAGAGAACTGTAGTCTTTCTATAAATATAAGAAAAATGCCACTTATGTATGTACTGAACTTCAAATAAATCTAGCAACATGTAAACTCTTTTCGAATAGGTCAGTCCCTGGTCCACCTCGGGGAGAGAACTGTAGTCTTTCTATTAATCTAAAAGAAATGCCACCTATGTGTGTACTGAACTTCAAGTAAATCGAACAACATGTATACTTTTTTCGAATAGGTCAGTGCCTGGTACACTTCAAGGAGAGAACTATAGTCTTCCTGTTGTTCTGAGCAAAATGCAATCGATGTACCGAATTTCAAGTAAATCCAACCATAATTAAGCTCCACTTCCCGAGGAGAATAGTAGTCTTCCTGTTAATTAAGCAAGATGCCACCTATGTATGTACTGTACTTCGAGTAAATCGAGCAACATATTAACTTTTTTCGAATAGGTCAGAAACCGTTCCAATTCTCGAGAGAATTACGGTCTTCCTGTTAATCTAATCAAAATGCCATCTATGTATGTACTGTACTTCAAGTTAATCGAGCAACATATAAACTTTTTTCGAATAGGTCATTCTCTGGGCCACCTCCGGGAGAGAACTGTAGTTTTTCTATAAATCTAAGAAAAATGCCTCTTATGTATGTACTGAACTTCAAATAAATCGAGCAACAAGTAAACTTTTTTCGAAAAGGTCATTCTCTGGTCCACTTCCCGGAGATAATTGTAGTCTCCCTGTTAATCTAAGAAAAATGCCGCCTATGTAAGTACCGAATTTCAAGTAAATTGAGCAATAAAAAAACTTTTCTTCAATAGGAAAGTCCGTGGGAGAGTTGTAGTCTTCCTGTTAACCTGAGGAAAATGCACCCTATGTATCGAATTTCAAGTAAATCGAAACACAAATAAGTTTTTTTTCCAATAGGTCAGTCCCTCGTCGTGTTCCCGAAGATTATTGTAGTCTTCCTGTTAATCTCAGAAAAATTTCATGTATGTATGTACTGAACTTCAAGTAAATCGAGCAACATATAAATTTTTTTCGAATAGGTCATGCCCTGGTCCACTTCCCGGAGATAATCGTAGTCGTCTTGTTAATCTAAGAAAAATGCCATCGAACCGGAGAAAACTGTAATCTTCCTGTTAATCTAAGCAAAATGGCACCTGTCTACCGAATTTCAAGTAAATCGATCTTTAAACACAGTTTTTCGAATAGGCGTGTCCCTGGGCCACCTTGGGAGAGAACTGTAGTCTTTCTATTAATCTAAAAAAATTGCCACTTATGTACTGAAATTCAAGTACAATAAATTGAGCAGTAAATAAACTTTTCTCGAATAGGTCAGACCGTGGGGGAGTTGTAGTTTTCCTGTTATCCTGAGGAAAATGCCACCTACATATGTACCGAATTTCAAAAAAATTGAGCAGTAAGTAAACTTTGCTCTAATAGGTCAGTCCCTGGTCCATTATCCATCCATACTAATCTAAAAAAAATGCCACTTATGTATGTACTGAACTTCAAGCAAATCGAGCGACATATTAACTTCTTTCGAAGAGATCAGTCCCTGGTCCTCTTCCCGGAGAGTTGGAGAGTTGAGTTCCTGTTATTCTGAGCAAAATGCCTTCTATGTATGTACCGAATTTTAAGTAAACCGATCATTAAATAAGATTTTTTCGGACAGGTCAGTCCCTGGTCCACTTCCCGCAGAAAATTCTAGTCTTTTTGTAAATCTTCAAGTAAACTTCAAGTAAATCGAGCAGCATATTAACTTTTTTCGAATAGATCAGAAACCGGTCCACTTCCCGGAGCTAATTGTTGTCTTCCAGCTAATCTAAGAAAAATGCCGCCTATGTAAGTACCGAGTTTCAAGTAAATCAATCATTGAATACAGTTTTTTCGAATAGGCGAGTCCCTGGTCCACCTCCGGGAGAGAACTATACTATACTAATCTAAGAAAATTGCCACTTATGTACCGAAGTTCAAGTAAATTGAGCAATAAATAAATTTTTCTCCAATAGGTCCATGGGAGAGTTGTAGTCTTCCAGTTATCCTGAGGAAGATGCCTCCTATGTATCGAGTTTCAAGTAAATCGAAACATAAATAAGTTTTTTTTTTCGAATAGGTCATTCCACATTACTCTTGCCGGAGATAATTGTAGTCTTCCTGTTAAGCTCAGAAAAATGGCACCTATGTACCGAATTTCAAGTAAATTCAGCAATAATTAAACTTTTTCTAATAGACCAGACCTTGGGAGAGTTGTAGTTCTTCCCGTTATTCTGAACAAAATGCAATCGATGTACCGAATTTCTAGTAAATTGAACCATAAATAAGGGTTTTTCGAATTGGTCAGTCCCTGGTCCACTTCCCGGAAAGAAGTGTATTCTTCCTGTTCATCTTCGTAAAATCCACCTATGTACCAAATTTTAAGTAAATCGATCAATGAATAAAATTTTTTGGAATGAGTCAGTCCCTGGTCCATTTCCCGGTGAGAATTGTAGTATTCCTGTTAATCTAAGAAAAATGCCACCTATGTACCCGATTTCAAGTAAATTGAGCAGTAAATAAACTTTTTCGAAAAGGTCGATCCCTGGTCCACTTCCCGGAAATGTAGTACTGTTGAGCAGTAAATAAACTTTTCTCGAAAAGATCAGTCCCTGGGAGAGTTGTAGTCTTCTTGTTATTCTGAGCAAAATGCAATCGATGTACAGAATGTAAGGTTAATCGCACCATAAACAAACTTTTTTCGAAAACGTCAGTCCCAGGTCCACTTCACGGAGAGAACTGAAGTCTTCCGGCTAATCTAAGAAAAAGACCACCTATGTAATGAATTTCAAGAAAATTGAGCAGTAAATAAACTTTTCTCGAATAGGTTAGTCCCTGGAAGAGTTATAGTCTTCCTGTTATTCTGAGCAAAATGCAATCGATATACGGAATTTCAAGTAACCCAATCCGTAAATTAGCTTTTTTCAAATAGGTCAGCACCTGGTCCACTTCCCGCAGAAAATTGTGGTCTTCCTTTTAATTTAAGAAAAACGCCACCTTTGTACCGAATTTCAAGAAAATTGATCAATAAATATACTTTTCTCGAATAGGTTAGTCCCTAGTCCACCTCCCGGAGAACTGCAGTCTTCCGGTTATTCTGAACACCTTTGTACCGAATTTCAAGAAAATTGATCAATAAATATACTTTTCTCGAACAGGTTAGTCCCTAGTCCACTTCCCGGAGAACTGCAGTCTTCCGGTTATTCTGAACAAAATGCCTTCTATGTACCGATTTTTAAGTAAATCCAACCATAAATAAGCTTGTTCAAATAAGCCAGGTCATTCCCTGGTCCACTTCCCGGAGAGAATTCTAGTGTTCCTGTTAATCTAAGAAAAATGCCACCTATGTATGTACTGAATTTCAAGTAAATTGAGCAATAATTAAACTTTTCTCGAAAAGGTCAGTCCCAGGTCCACTTCCCGGAATAATTGTAGTCTTCCTGCTAACTTAAGAAAAACACCACCTATGTACCGAATTTCAAATAATTGAGCAATAAATAAACTTTGCTCTAATAGGTCAGTCCCTGGTCCACTACACGGAAAGAATTGTAGTCTTCTTGTTATTCTGAGCAAAATGCCTGCTATGTATGAACCGAATTTTAAGTAAATCAATCATTAAATAAGATTTTTTCGAACAGGTCAGTCCCTGGTCCATTTCCCGCAGAAAATTCTAGTCTTTCTGTTAATCTCAGAAAAATTCCACCTATGTATGTACTGAACGTCAAGTAAATCGCGAAACATATAAACTTTTTTCGAATAAGTCAGTCCCTGGTCGACTTCCCGGGAAGAATTGTAGTGCTCCTGTTAATATAAGAAAAATTCCACTTATGTATGTACTGAACTTCAAGTAAATCGAGCAACATGTAAACTTTTTTCGAATATGTCAGTCCCTGGTACACTTCAAGGAGAGAACTATAGTCTTCCTGTTGTTCTGAGAAAATTCCATCGATGTATCGAATTTCATTTAAATAGAACCATAATTAAGCTTGTTTAAATAGGCCAATCCCTGGTCCACTTCCCGAAAAGAATAGTAGTCTTCCTGTTATTCTAAACAAAATGCCACCTATGTATGTGCTGTACTTCGAGTAAATCGAGCAACATATTAACTTTTTTCGAATAGGTCAGAAACCGGTCCATTTCTCGAGAGAATTGTGGTCTTCCTGTTAATCTAATCAAAATGCCATCTATGTATGTACTGAACTTCAAGTTAATCGAGCAACATAAAATATTTTTACAAAAAGGTCATTCCCTGGTCCACTTCCCGGAGATAATTGTAGTCTTCCTGTTAATCTAAGAAAAATGCCACCTATGTTTGTACTGAACTTCACGTAAAGCGGGCAACATATATACTTTTTCGATTAGTTCATTCTCTGGCCCACTTCCCGGAGATATTTGTAGTCTTCCTGTTAATCTAAGAAAAATACCACCTATGAACCGAAATTCAAGTAAATTGAGCAACATATATACTTTTTTCGAATAGGTCAGTCCCTGACCACTTCCGGGAAAGAAGTGTTGTCTTCCTGCTCAGCTACATAAAAACCGCCGAATTTTTAGTAAACCGATTAATAAACACATTTTTTTCGAATAGATCAGTTCCTGGTAAACCTCCTCGACAGAATTGTAATATTCCTGTTAATCTAGAAAAAATGCCACCTATGTACCGAATTTCAAGTAGATTGAGCAATAAATAAACTTTTTCGAATAGGCCAGTCCCTGGGAGAGTTGTAGTCTTCCTGTTATTCAGACCTAAATGCAATCGATGTACCGAATTTCTAGTAAATTGAACCATAAATAAGTTTTTTTCGAATTGGTCAGTCCCTGGTCCACTTCCCGGAAAGAAGTGTATTCTTCCTGCTCATCTTCGTAAAATCCACCTATATACCAAATTTTAAATAAATCGATCAATGAATAAAATTGTTTCGAATGAGTCAGTCCTTGGTCCACTTCCCGGTGAGAATTGTAGTATTATACAATCGATGTACCGAATTTCAAGTATATCCAATTATAATTAAGCTTGTTTTAAATTGGCCAATCCCTTGTCCACTTACCGAGGAGAATAGTAGTCTTTCTGTTAATCTAAGCAAAATGCCACCTATGTATGTACTGTACCTCAAGTAAATCGAGCAACATTTTTGCTTTTTTCGAATAGGTCAAAAACCGTTCCACTTCCCGAGAGAATTGTGGTCTTCCTGTTAATCTAAGAAAAATGCCACCTATGTTTGTACTGAACTTTAAGTATATTGAGCAATAAATAAACTTTTTTCGAATAGGAACCTGGCCCACTTCCCGGAATAATTGTAGTCTTCCTGCTAACTTAAGAAAAATACCACCTATGTACCGAATTTCAAAAAATTGAGCAATAAATAAACTTTGCTCTAATAAGACAGTCCCTGGTCCACTTTCGGGAGAGAACTGTAGTCTTCCAGTTAACCTAAGAAAAATGCCACCTATGCTTGTACTGAACTTCAAGTAAATCGGGCAACATATAAACTTTTTTTGAATACATGTAGGTCATTCTCTGGTCCACCTCCGGAAAAGAACTGTAGTCTTTATATTAATCTAAGAAAAATGCAACCTAAGTACCGAATTTTAAGTAATTTGATCAATAAATAAACTTTTCTCGAAAAGATCAGTCCCTGGGAGAGTTGTGGTCTTCTTGTTATTCTGAGGAAAATGCAATCGATGTACAGAATTTCAAGTAAGGCGCACCACAAATAAGCTTTTTTCGAATACGTCAGTCCCTGGTCCACTTCACGGAGAGAACTGTAAACTTCCGGCTTATCTAAGAAAAATGCCACCTATGTATTGAATTTCAAGTAAATTGAGCAGTAAATAAACTTTTCTCGAATAGATCAGTCCCTTGGAGAGTAATAGTCTTCCTGCTATTCTGAGCAAAATGCAATCGATGTACGCAATTTCAAGTAAGCCGACCTGTGAATAAGCTTTTTTCGAATAGGTCAGCACCTGGTCCACTTCACGGAGAGAACTGTAGTCTTCCGGCTAATCTAAGAAAAATGACACCTACGCGTATGTATCGAATTTCAAGTAAATTGAGCAGTAAATAAACTTTTCCCGACTAGGTCAGTCCCTGGTCCACTTCCCGGAAAAAAGTGTTTTCTTCTTACTCATCTAAGCAAAACGCCACCTTTGTACCAAATTTTAAGTAAATTGAACCATAATAAAACTTTTTTCGAATAGGTCAGTCCCTGGTCCACAACTCCGATAGAATTGAAGTCTTCCTGTTAATCTAAGAAAACTGCAACCAATGTACCGAATTTCAAGTAAATCGAACCATAATAAAACTTTTTTCGAATACGTCAGTCCCTGGTTCATTTCACGGAGAGAACTGTAGTCTTCCGGCTAATCTAAGAAAAAGACCACCTATGTAATGAATTTCAAGAAAATTGAGCAATAAATAAACTTTTCTCGAATAGGTTAGTCCCTAGTCCACTTCCCGGAGGGTTTTAGTCTTCCTGTTATTCTGAGCAAAATGCAATCGATGTACGGAATTTCAAGTAAGCCGACCCGTATATAAGCTTTTTTCGAATAAGTCAGCGCCTGGTCCACTTCACGGAGATAGCTATAAACTTCCGGCTAATCTAAGAAAGATGCCACCTGTTTATGTGTGTAACCCTGTGCAGCCATCATAATCAACCAGGAGATGTCGCTGCTTTCAAGACAAGTGCTTTCAGTATACATAACTCGACTAAGTTATGGGAAAGATGCAGTTATGTTCGTTTTAGATTTCCACCTTCTGTGGAATCTTTAAAAGGCTCTAGTTGCCAGTCTAACGCTCTCTTTTGTATTACAGCTTGAACGCAGCAACATCTCCGGTGAGTACCCTTTTGATTATTTTTTGAATAAATACTTTTTTGGTACATCTGTACCTATACCTAAGCTCCACCTTCGTGTTTTTTAATTATTGAGCCACTTGGCATAGAAAGTAGGGTATTTTTGAATTTCAGCTTTCTGAAGGACCGGCACCTCCCCCGATCCCCGTTGCCGGAATTCACGAGGAATTCCGGCCCCTAATCAAACCCGGCACGAAACATGGTCCTTCGAGCCGGATCTTAAAAGAAAGCCTAACTAATATTTTATTTATTTATTAAAAAAAAAAAAAAAATCTTTTTTTGAATATTCCGTAGTGGAAATAATACGTACCCTAAAGAATCTTCAAAAAGAGTAAAGTCATCTCTGCTACTCTTGCCAAGTCGCTAATCTGTCAAAAAAGAAATAGGAAAAAACACAACCCTGCTCAACTTCCACTGGAGAAAAGGAACAGTCAAAGAGAACGGTTGAGAAGTTGAACAGCGGCCATTTCGAAAAAAGGAAAATTTGAACAAGACCAACAGGAGTGGGAGCCAAGAAAAAATCGACCAGCATCCAACAACCAGGAGGAGGTAAGCAGGTAATTGGAAAGGAATCGGGTAAGTAATTTGAAAAAAATTGCAACAATACCTATATTACATTTACTTCCATCCCCGCAAGACAGCAAAAAAAAGTGAAAAGAAGTGGGCGCGCAGGCTGAGAAAAGCCATAGGCAAAGCGCCCCACTATAAAGTGGAAAAAGTGCAAGGCAACAGACCCAGAAAAGGGCACTAGACGCCAGCACTCAGGTCAGTCCCTGGTCCATTTCCCGCAGAAAATTCTAGTCTTTCTGTTAATCTCAGAAAAATTCCACCTATGTATATACTGAACGTCAAGTAAATCGCGAAACATATAAACTTTTTTCGAATAAGTCAGTCCCTGGTCGACTTCCCGGGAAGAATTGTAGTGCTCCTGTTAATATAAGAAAAATTCCACTTATGTATGTACTGAACTTCAAGTAAATCGAGCAACATGTAAACTTTTTTCGAATATGTCAGTCCCTGGTACACTTCAAGGAGAGAACTATAGTCTTCCTGTTGTTCTGAGAAAATTCCATCGATGTATCGAATTTCATTTAAATAGAACCATAATTAAGCTTGTTTAAATAGGCCAATCCCTGGTCCACTTCCCGAAAAGAATAGTAGTCTTCCTGTTATTCTAAACAAAATGCCACCTATGTATGTGCTGTACTTCGAGTAAATCGAGCAACATATTAACTTTTTTCGAATAGGTCAGAAACCGGTCCATTTCTCGAGAGAATTGTGGTCTTCCTGTTAATCTAATCAAAATGCCATCTATGTATGTACTGAACTTCAAGTTAATCGAGCAACATAAAATATTTTTACAAAAAGGTCATTCCCTGGTCCACTTCCCGGAGATAATTGTAGTCTTCCTGTTAATCTAAGAAAAATGCCACCTATGTTTGTACTGAACTTCACGTAAAGCGGGCAACATATATACTTTTTCGATTAGTTCATTCTCTGGCCCACTTCCCGGAGATATTTGTAGTCTTCCTGTTAATCTAAGAAAAATACCACCTATGAACCGAAATTCAAGTAAATTGAGCAACATATATACTTTTTTCGAATAGGTCAGTCCCTGACCACTTCCGGGAAAGAAGTGTTGTCTTCCTGCTCAGCTACATAAAAACCGCCGAATTTTTAGTAAACCGATTAATAAACACATTTTTTTCGAATAGATTAGTTCCTGGTAAACCTCCTCGACAGAATTGTAATATTCCTGTTAATCTAGAAAAAATGCCACCTATGTACCGAATTTCAAGTAGATTGAGCAATAAATAAACTTTTTCGAATAGGCCAGTCCCTGGGAGAGTTGTAGTCTTCCTGTTATTCAGACCTAAATGCAATCGATGTACCGAATTTCTAGTAAATTGAACCATAAATAAGTTTTTTTCGAATTGGTCAGTCCCTGGTCCACTTCCCGGAAAGAAGTGTATTCTTCCTGCTCATCTTCGTAAAATCCACCTATATACCAAATTTTAAATAAATCGATCAATGAATAAAATTGTTTCGAATGAGTCAGTCCTTGGTCCACTTCCCGGTGAGAATTGTAGTATTATACAATCGATGTACCGAATTTCAAGTATATCCAATTATAATTAAGCTTGTTTTAAATTGGCCAATCCCTTGTCCACTTACCGAGGAGAATAGTAGTCTTTCTGTTAATCTAAGCAAAATGCCACCTATGTATGTACTGTACCTCAAGTAAATCGAGCAACATTTTTGCTTTTTTCGAATAGGTCAAAAACCGTTCCACTTCCCGAGAGAATTGTGGTCTTCCTGTTAATCTAAGAAAAATGCCACCTATGTTTGTACTGAACTTTAAGTATATTGAGCAATAAATAAACTTTTTTCGAATAGGAACCTGGCCCACTTCCCGGAATAATTGTAGTCTTCCTGCTAACTTAAGAAAAATACCACCTATGTACCGAATTTCAAAAAATTGAGCAATAAATAAACTTTGCTCTAATAAGACAGTCCCTGGTCCACTTTCGGGAGAGAACTGTAGTCTTCCAGTTAACCTAAGAAAAATGCCACCTATGCTTGTACTGAACTTCAAGTAAATCGGGCAACATATAAACTTTTTTTGAATACATGTAGGTCATTCTCTGGTCCACCTCCGGAAAAGAACTGTAGTCTTTATATTAATCTAAGAAAAATGCAACCTAAGTACCGAATTTTAAGTAATTTGATCAATAAATAAACTTTTCTCGAAAAGATCAGTCCCTGGGAGAGTTGTGGTCTTCTTGTTATTCTGAGGAAAATGCAATCGATGTACAGAATTTCAAGTAAGGCGCACCACAAATAAGCTTTTTTCGAATACGTCAGTCCCTGGTCCACTTCACGGAGAGAACTGTAAACTTCCGGCTTATCTAAGAAAAATGCCACCTATGTATTGAATTTCAAGTAAATTGAGCAGTAAATAAACTTTTCTCGAATAGATCAGTCCCTTGGAGAGTAATAGTCTTCCTGCTATTCTGAGCAAAATGCAATCGATGTACGCAATTTCAAGTAAGCCGACCTGTGAATAAGCTTTTTTCGAATAGGTCAGCACCTGGTCCACTTCACGGAGAGAACTGTAGTCTTCCGGCTAATCTAAGAAAAATGACACCTACGCGTATGTATCGAATTTCAAGTAAATTGAGCAGTAAATAAACTTTTCCCGACTAGGTCAGTCCCTGGTCCACTTCCCGGAAAAAAGTGTTTTCTTCTTACTCATCTAAGCAAAACGCCACCTTTGTACCAAATTTTAAGTAAATTGAACCATAATAAAACTTTTTTCGAATAGGTCAGTCCCTGGTCCACAACTCCGATAGAATTGAAGTCTTCCTGTTAATCTAAGAAAACTGCAACCAATGTACCGAATTTCAAGTAAATCGAACCATAATAAAACTTTTTTCGAATACGTCAGTCCCTGGTTCATTTCACGGAGAGAACTGTAGTCTTCCGGCTAATCTAAGAAAAAGACCACCTATGTAATGAATTTCAAGAAAATTGAGCAATAAATAAACTTTTCTCGAATAGGTTAGTCCCTAGTCCACTTCCCGGAGGGTTTTAGTCTTCCTGTTATTCTGAGCAAAATGCAATCGATGTACGGAATTTCAAGTAAGCCGACCCGTATATAAGCTTTTTTCGAATAAGTCAGCGCCTGGTCCACTTCACGGAGATAGCTATAAACTTCCGGCTAATCTAAGAAAGATGCCACCTGTTTATGTGTGTAACCCTGTGCAGCTATCATAATCAACCAGGAGATGTCGCTGCTTTCAAGACAAGTGCTTTCAGTATACATAACTCGACTAAGTTATGGGAAAGATGCAGTTATGTTCGTTTTAGATTTCCACCTTCTGTGGAATCTTTAAAAGGCTCTAGTTTCCAGTCTAACGCTCTCTTTTGTATTACAGCTTGAACGCAGCAACATCTCCGGTGAGTACCCTTTTGATTATTTTTTGAATAAATACTTTTTTGGTACATCTGTACCTATACCTAAGCTCCACCTTCGTGTTTTTTAATTATTGAGCCACTTGGCATAGAAAGTAGGGTATTTTTGAATTTCAGCTTTCTGAAGGACCGGTACCTCCCCCGATCCCCGTTGCCGGAATTCACGAGGAATTCCGGCCCCTAATCAAACCCGGCACGAAACATGGTCCTTCGAGCCGGATCTTAAAAGAAAGCCTAACTAATATTTTATTTATTTATTAAAAAAAAAAAAAAATCTTTTTTTGAATATTCCGTAGTGGAAATAATACGTACCCTAAAGAATCTTCAAAAAGAGTAAAGTCATCTCTGCTACTCTTGCCAAGTCGCTAATCTGTCAAAAAAGAAATAGGAAAAAACACAACCCTGCTCAACTTCCACTGGAGAAAAGGAACAGTCAAAGAGAACGGTTGAGAAGTTGAACAGCGGCCATTTCGAAAAAAGGAAAATTTGAACAAGACCAACAGGAGTGGGAGCCAAGAAAAAATCGACCAGCATCCAACAACCAGGAGGAGGTAAGCAGGTAATTGGAAAGGAATCGGGTAAGTAATTTGAAAAAAATTGCAACAATACCTATATTACATTTACTTCCATCCCCGCAAGACAGCAAAAAAAAGTGAAAAGAAGTGGGCGCGCAGGCTGAGAAAAGCCATAGGCAAAGCGCCCCACTATAAAGTGGAAAAAGTGCAAGGCAACAGACCCAGAAAAGGGCACTAGACGCCAGCACTATAAAGTGTAAATAGCAAAAAAAAAGTGAAAAGAAGTGGACGCGCAGGCTGAGAAAAGCCATAGGCAATGCGCCCCACTATAAAGTGGAAAAAGTGCAAGGCAAAAGACCCAGAAAAGGGCACAAGACGCCAGCATTATAAAAGTGTAAAATAGTGAAAAAGGTGATAGCGAAAGTGGGCGCGCAGGCTTCAGAAAAGCCGCAGGCACAGCGCTCCGCTATAAAGTGAGTGAAAGGGGGCGCGCAGGCTTTAGAAAAGCCGCAGGCAAAGCGCCCCACTACAAAGTGTGTGAAAGTGGGCGCGCAGGCTTCAAAAAAAGCCACAGGCAAAGCACAACCCCACCAAATAGTTAGGAGCGCCGGCTGTACGGCCATAAGGTGAGGCGCGAGTACTGAACGCCGGCATTAGGTGACATTTGGTAAGGCGTCAGTGCGAAAATAGATTTCTTTGTGTGTTTAGGAATAAAGCGCCGGCGACTAAGCCACAAGACAAAGCGCAAGTGCTAATCGCCGGCAATTAAAGGCCAAAAGATTAGGCGGCAGTACGACTAAGCATCAAGGCCCGAACCAACGGCCCAACGTTAGCAGCAAGGCCCAAACCAACGGCCCAACGTTAGCAGCAAGGCCCAAACCAATGGCCCAACGTTAGCAGCAAGGCCCAAACCAACGGCCCAACGTTAGCAACAAGGCTCAAACCAACGGCCCAACGTTAGCAGCAAGGCCCAAACCAACGGCCCAACGTTAGCAGCAAGGCCCAAGCCAACGGCCCACCAGCAGCAAGGCCCAAACCAACGGCCCAACGTTAGCAGCAAGGCCCAAACCAACGGCCCAACGTTAGCAGCAAGGCCCAAACCAACGGCCCAACGTTAGCAGCAAGGCCCAAACCAACCGCCCAACGTTAGCAGCAAGGCCCAAACCAACGGCCCAACATTAGCATCAAAGCCCAAACCAACGGCCCAACAGAATCAGCAAGGTCCAAACCAACGGCCCAACAGAGCAGCAAGGCCCATACCAACGGCCCAACGAACTGTAAGCATACCAGCAAACTATCGTTACGGGTGAGTGTATGCAATTCAGTTTATTATTATTACAAACAATTTTAAATAATTTATATATTCGGGTACTGCATAAGTACCATACTTACCTGCTTTGACAACTCATTTTACTCACATATTAATTAAAAAAAAAAAATTTCAATACAATTATTATTATTTCGAACTATTTGAATAATTTATATATTCGGGTACTGCATAAGTACTATTCTTACCTGCGTAAAAACTAAAATTTTCTCTTTGAATATAAATTAAAATTAAGGCCTGTGCCTTGATACTACGGAAGTACCTCAGGCACCCCTACTTTCACTATATCTTCATAGAATTTTCGCGGTAGAAGCTACGTTTTTGCCTTGGTACGGAAAATATAGGCAAGTGCGTTTAAATCAATTAAAATTAGTTGAGTCTCCCTGTTAACTTTGCAGACTTTGGAATTGTTGAATTGGTTTAATCCAACTACTTGGTTCTTTGCTACGTTTTTGCCTTGGTACGGAAAATATAGGCAAGTGAGTTTAAATCAATTAAAATTAGTTGAGTTTCCCTGTTAACTTTGCAAACTTGGGGATTGTTGAATTGGTTTAATCCAACTACTTGGGTTTTTTAAATTTTTGGCCTTTGCTATCCACCACCTAAATTAAAAGTAAAATGGCAAGCGCCAATAATTTTTTTCGGGCCTGTGAAGCACTTTTAGAGTTTGAAGAGTTGTATAACAACACTCCAAGTGCAAATCATTCGGTCTTCTCTCTAGAAAGCCAGAAAGAAGAACTTAAGGCGTTATGGATAAACGTCAAGGAGACGTTTGACGGACATTCGCGAAACCTTTCAGGAGGAGAATCAGATACATCGGCTATGCTTGCTGCAAAGTATCGGTACCAGGATTGCTACGCAGCATACCTGACGTGCGCGGCATTGATGGGTGAAACCATCCACAACCTTACATTTGTGCAGCAGAGCTCGTCAACGGTGAATCCTCCAGTTCGAGAACCGGAATCGGCCCCACGTTCGAGTATTAATCTCCCCCCTTGCGACACCGAAATATTTTTCGGTGACTATATGGCATGGCCATCTTTTCGGGATTTATTTACAGCTATATACATTAATAATTCCCGTTTGATCCCAGTTGAAAAATTATACCATCTTAATCAGAAGACTCGAGGAGAAGCCAAGGATATCGTCAAGAAATCTCCATTAACTAATGATTTTTTTGCAACAGCGTAGCAAAACTTATCCGACCGTTACGAAAATAAGAGAGTAATGGTAAATAGTCAATTAAAGACGTTATTCAACTTACCCACAGTTACAGTAGAACACGGTGCGGAAATTAAAAACTTGCAACGAGCAGTAAATAATTGCATCTCAGTTCTTCAGATGTATGGAATTGAGATCCGCAATTGGGATGCTATTTTTGTATTCTTTCTAGTAGTTTCTTCCGGATACCACCCTAGCACTTTGGGAACAAGGAATAGTGGACAAGGCCGAAATTCCGAGGTGGGAGGAACTGGATAGCTTTCTCTCTAGTAGGTTCCAAACGTTAGAAACTGTATCAGATATTCAAAGTACGCGAGTATCTAAAGGAGGACAAGATAGGGCTCATGTAACACCATATGGGAAAAAGTTGTCTAGTCACCATACTCAATTTTCCCAGACTGTTTGTAGATTATGCCCAGACTCATCGCATGCACTAAAGGCCTGTCCAAAATTTTTAGCAATGAAGGTGGATGACCGGACTAAGATAGTAAGGAAATACAACTTGTGCATGAACTGCCTAGCACATTCACATATTGCACGCGATTGCAAGAGTTCTTTTAGCTGTTTCAGTTGTCACCAGCGGTATCATTCATTGCTACATAGGACACCGACAGGAAACAAGCCATCGACCACAACCAGTCGTTCTCAACCCGGTAACAGTGGGGAAAAGGGTAGACAATCTCCAACTACTTGCGGCAACATTCAGGCACTGTTCGCAACAAATACACAAAACATTATCTTGGGCACTGCGATGGTACACATATGCTACAACGGAGTGAATTACGAAGCAAGGGCACTTTTGGATTCGGGCTCAGAGGGCACGTTCATCACAAAGCGGCTGCAAAGGCGCATTAAACTACCAACTCAACCTGTGGACTTTCAGATAAGTGGCATCAACGCAACGACACCAGCTAACGTACGAGAAGCCGCACGTTTGGTTATAGGTTCTCCTGTTAACCCCGAGACTAGAATTGAGGCAAGAGGCCTGATTCTACCCCAACTCACAGGGAATCTTCCCCAGCTTACAGTAGACCAAGTTGATTTGAGTCTACTGCCACCGATCAATTTAGCCGATGTCAACTTTTATAAAAGTCAGCAGGTTGATTTGGTGATTGGTGCAGACCTGTACCCAGCAATAATGATGGGAAATATTCAAAGGAATATTTTGGGCTTCCTCCTCGCGCAGGAGACAGTTTTTGGATGGATCCTGACAGGACCAGCCCCGAAATCCTCAAACAAATGGCAGAAATCATATGTTTTCTTGCATAGTGAAATCACGAGCTCAGATCTCACTAGATTTTCGGAGCTCGAACAAGTTCCAAGCAAAAAACCGATTACACCTGAGAAAGCATTCTGTGAACAGCTCTATACAAGTACGACAACGAAAGAAAATAATGGAAGATATGTAGTAACATTACCATTTAAGAAGGACTTCCCAGAGGATGTTAATCTTGGATATTCTCGAAACAGCGCAGTGCAGCAATTCCTCCGCAGTGAAGCATCATTGGCACGAAGGCCAGAGCTGAAGGCGGAATATCACCGTGTGTTGCGAGAACATATATCGCTCGGTCACATGAAGCCAGTGGCTAGCGGCATCGAAGGTCATACAGGAGGTCATGCAGTCATCAAACCTGACAGCACCACTACCAAGGTCCGCGTAGTGTTCAATGCATCGAGTCCATCCTCAAATGGTGTAAGCTTAAATGATGTGCTTTATGCAGGTCCCGTGTTGCAAGCCGACCTTATCGCGCTGTTACTAAAATGGCGTTTTTTCAAATATGTTTTTAATGCAGACATCGAGAAGATGTACCGACAGATTCTATTACAGACGGCTGACACGAAGTTCCACAGGATTATTTTTAGAGAGTCGGATGAGAAGGAACTCATGGATTACGAACTCCAAACCGTAAACTTTGGTGTCAATTGCGCTCCATACCTAGCGATAAGGACGCTACTTCAACTGGCGCAAGATGTTAGTTTGAAATACCCACTAGCCTCAAGAGTCTTGAAGCAGCACATGTATGTCGACGATGTCCTGGCTGGAGCCCATGATTGTGAAACAGCCATTCGCACTAGGAATGAACTTTTGGAAGCCTTAAAGGGAGCTGGTTTCCCCTTGCGGAAATGGACTTCAAATACTAAGGATGACTTACCCAAAGACCACTTATTGAAGGAGGATTTTTTAGAAATTGACGACTTGAGTGAAACCAGAATGTTAGGCATTCGATGGAATGCCGCCCATGATAGCTTCCATTTCAACGTTCAGGACATGGAGATAAAACCAAGTTACACGAAGCGTGAAGTGCTAGTAGTACCAGTGAAAACAATTTCTCTACCACGTTTAGAGTTATATGGTGCGCTACTACTAGCTGAATTAATTAATGCCTTACTCCTACAGCTCGACGTTGCACAACCAGTTGTTTATAAATGGATGGATTCTACCATCGTTTTGTCATGGCTGCGGAAGCCCACTTGCAGCTGGACTACCTTTGTGGCAAACCGTATGGCAAATATCGAAGAACTCATTGGAGTCACTGGATGGAATCATGTGGATTCTATTGACCATTCTGCCGATCTGGGTAGTCGAGGCGTATCTCCTCAGGAGCTAGCTGAGAGCGACATCTGGTGGAACGGCCCGGCTTGGTTGAAACGACATCCGTCTGAATGGCCACAAAGAGATGACATCATGGATACAGAATTGGAGCAAAAGATTGTGAGATCTCATACAGCGCGAATTAGACACTCAGAAGACATCTTGCAGAGATTTTCCGATTTTTCGCGCGCGTTAAGGGTAGTTTCCAGGATTTTTCAATTTTACCGCAAGATTCACCCAGTACTTAAGCTGACAGCCCCAGACAACAATTCGGAGATATCGTGAAAGGCAATTAAAGAAGCAAAACTACGTTTAATTCTTCTGACGCTAAAGAGGTGTTATCATGAGGAATACATCGCACTTGCAGCATCAAAGCCAGTGAGCACCAAGAGCTCCTTCAGCACTCTCAACCCCTTCCTAGACAGGAATGGAATCATGAGAGTAGGTGGTAGACTTGCCATGTCATCACTGGCCTACAACGAACGTTATCCAATTATATTACCTTACGATTGCCAATTTTCTCGCCTCCTTGTCAAGTTTTCACATTTGATTTCACTACATGGTGGAAATCTGCTAATGCTGAGGTTAGTGAGGTTGGATCGTTAGGATAAAAGGTCTGATAAAAACTGTTATCAATAATTGCAAGGTTTGTCTTATTTTCAGAAAGAGGACAAGAGAGCAACTGATGGCAGCGCTACCTCCTGAACGAACAAACTTGTCTAGGCCATTTACCAATACCGGCGTAGGCTTCACAGGACCGTTCGACATTAAGAATTACACTGGTCGGGCATGTTTGATTACAAAGGGATATGTCTGCGTATTTGTGTGCTTTGCAACAAAGGCAATACACCTGGAGGCAACCAGCGATCTGTCGGCCACCACATATCTTGCACCATTCTCAAGATTTGTGGTCAGACGTGGCTGTCCTCGCAACATGTACTCAGACAAATCAAAAGCAGGAATTAAAACAGTTTTTGTCAGAAGCCTTCCTACTTGCCAACCAGTCATATGCTCATCAAAAGATAAGTTGGCACTTCATACCTCCCGGAGCACCTCATATGGGAGGGCTGTGGGAGGCGGGGGTGAAGAGCTTCAAAATCCATTTCAGGAAAGTAGCAAATGCGATGGATGAATTCGCCACATTACTCGCCAAAATTGAACCATGTTTGAACTCATGGCCAATTATTCCGATGTCAGAGAACCCCGAATCAATGGAACCCCTTACCCCAGGCCATTTTCTAATTGGAAGCCCGCTAATCGGAATAGCTGAACCCGAGACCAATGGAAACCCGATGTCGATCATCAACCGCTGGCGAAAACTGAAGGCACTCCATCAAGGCTTTTGCCAACGATGGAAAGCAGAATATTTCATGGAGTTACACAAGAGAGTAAAATGGCAGCACCCCCAACGAAATATAGAAGTCGACGATTTTGTGGTAGTAAAAGAGGATAACCTCCCCCCAAACGAGTGGCGACTTGGCAGAGTGGTTAGGGTTTTTTCAGGACCAGATCACCGCGTCCGAGTAGTGGAAATCCTTACCACACGGTCGTTGACCGAGTCCAACGATGAAGTAGTGTTGGAAATAGATGCCAGCAGCAAAGATCTGGTTGAAATAGCAGAACCAGTACCCAGTCACAATGATACGACGGCACTCAGACCGCCACTGTCGAGTGTCCGGTCAGTGATCCAGCGGCCAATCCAACCCCCTGATGAACAGCGGCAACAACAATACAGGAGTCGTACCAATCAACGACGATGGCGCCAAAGGGTGAGAGACGCACGGGAGCGAATTAAAACCCCGCTACAGAGAACGAGCGGAACTGTCCTCACGCCGACAGTAATAGTGACAGTCGCAACGAACGGGCGGACGCAACGGGTCCGTGCCCTCATCGATCCTGGGCAACCACCATCCTGCATATCAAATACTCTAGTCCGACGGCTTCAGGTGCCATCAAGCAATCACAGCGATCGAGTGACGCTTACCTTGAAGGGCTGGCACGAAAGGCTACACATCCGGGCAAGAGTGATGCCCAGCCTCACCACAACGACGCCAAAACGCACGCTGGACGCCAGAGTTGTCGACGAATTCGACAATCTGAGATTGGCCGACCCGTCTTTTTATCGGAAAAGCACGGTATCCTTTATATTAGGTGCCGATATCTACGCAGCGATCTTAAGGCCAGGATTAATGCCTGCAACGCCAACCAGGCCAGCCGCACAGAACACGTTATTTAGATGGGTGATATCCGGCAGTACACCATATTGAGGCGTAGTCATAAACTTAGTCCTAAGCAAATTGAAATGTGAAGTAATTTTGCTGATGAATTGTAATCATGAATTGATAATTATAGTTTGAATTTTTATAGAATAAAAAACTCTTATATTTATATATCTATTTAAATATCTCTGTTGCAGTGATGCTGCAAGGCGGGCGGCATGTTTATGTGTGTAATAATCAACCAGGAGATGTCGCTGCGTTCAAAACAAGTACTTTCAGTATACATGACTCGACTAAGTTATGGGAAAGATGCAGTTATGTCCGTTTTAGATTTCCACCTTCTGTGGAATCTTTAAAAGACCGTAGTTGCCAGTCTAACGCTCTCTTTTGTATTACAGCTTGAACGCAACAACATCTCCGGTGAGTACCCTTTTGATTATTTTTTGAATAAATACTTTTTTGGTACATCTGTACCTATACCTAAGCTCCACCTTAGTGTTTTTTAATTATTGAGCCACTTGGCATAGAAAGTAGGGTAATTTTGAATTACAGCTTTCTGAAGGACCGGCACCTCCCCCGATCCCCGTTGCCGGAATTCACGAGCGACACCACCTATATATTGAATTTCAAGTAAATTGAGCAGTCAATAAACTTTTCTGGAATAGCTCAGTCCCTGGGAAAGTTACAATCTTCCTGTTATTCTGAGCAAAATGCAATCGATGTACGGAATTTCAAGTAAGCCGATCCGCAAATAAGCTTTGTTCGTAAAGGTCAGCGCCTGGTCCATTGCCCGTAGAAAATTGTAGTCTTCCTTTTAATCTAAGAAAAATGCCACCTATGGACCGAACTTCAAGTAAATTGAGCAGTAAATAAACTCTTCTAGAATAGATAAGTCCCTGTTATTCTCAGCAAAATGCAGTCGATTTACGGAATTTCATGTAAGCCGATCCGTTAACAAGGTTTTTTCGAATACTTTAGTCCCTGGTCCACTTCACGGAGAGAACTGTAAACTTTCGGCTAGTCTAAGAAAAATGCCACCTATGTATCGAATTTCAAGTAAATTGAGCTGTCGATAAATTTTTCTCGAATAGCTTAGTCCCTGGGAAAGTTACAATCTTCCTGTTATTCTGAGCAAAATGTAATCGATGTACGGAATTTCAAGTAAGCCGATCCGCAAATAAGCTTTGTTCGAATAGGTCAGCGCCTGTTCCATTTCCCGCAGAAAATTGTAGTTTCCTTTAAATCTAAGAAAAATGCCACCTCTGGACCGAACTTCAAGTAAAATGAGCAATAAATAAATTTATTTCGAAAAGGTCAGTCCCTCGGAGAGCTGTAGTCTCCCTGTTATTCAGAGCAAAATGCAATGGCTGTACCGAATTTTTAGTAAGCCGGACCAAATATAACCTTTTTCGAATGGGTCGGTCCCTCGGAGAGCTGTAGTCTTCCTGTTATTCTGAGCAAAATGCAATGGATGTACCGTACCATATATTAGCTGTTTTCGAATGGGTCGGTCCCTGGTCCACTTAACGGGGAGAATTGTAGTCTTCCTGTTAACCTAAGGAAAATACAACCTATGTATCGAATTTCAAGTAAATTGAGCAGTCAATAAACTTTTCTCGAATAGATCAGTCCTTGGGATAGTTAAAATCTTCCTGTTATTCTGAGAAAAATGCAATGGATGTACCGAATTTCTAGTAAACCGAACCAAATATAACCTTTTTCGAATGGGTCGGTCCCTGCTCCACTTCCCTTTGCAAAATGCAAACGATGTACGGAATTTCAAGTAAGGCGAACCGTAAACAAGCTTTTTTCGAACACGTCAGTCACTGGTCCACTTCCCGGAGATTTGCATTCGTCCTGTTATTCTGAGCCAAATGCAACCGATGTACCGAATTTCAAGTAAATCGAACCATAAATATGCTTTTTTCGAATACGTCAGTCCCTGGTCCACTTCACGGAGGCTAATCTAAAGAAAATGCCACCTTTGTTTCGAATTTCAAGTAAATTGAGCAGTAAATAAACTTTTCTCGATTCTATGTACCGAATTTCAAGTAAATCGCACCATAAATAAGCTTATTTCGAAAAGGTCAGTCCCTCGGGGAGTTATAGTCCTGTTATTCTGAGCAAAATGCAATCGATGTACGAAATTTCAAGTAAGCCGACCGTAAATAAGCTTTTTTCGAGTAGGTCAGGGCCTGGTCCACTTCCCGCAGAAAATTGTAGTCTTCTTTTAATCTAAGAAAAATGCCACCTATGTACCGGCTTTCAAATAAAATGAGCAATAAATAAATTTATTTCGAAAAGGTCAGTCCTTCGGAGAGCTGCAGCCTTCCTGTTATTCTGAGCAAAATGCAATTTCTAGTAAGCCGAACCAAATATAACCTTTTTCAAATAGGTCGGTCCCTGGTCCACTTCCCGTGGAGAATTATAGCCTTCCTGTTAATTTAAGAAAATTGCCAACTTCGTACGTACTGAACTGCAAGTAAATCGAGCAATATATATTATAACCTTTTTTCGAATAGGTCAGTCCCTAGTCCATTTCACGGAAAGAAATGTATCCTTCTGCTCATCTACTTAAAAAGCCACTTGTGTAACAAATTTTAGGTAGCTCGATCAATAAGTAAAATTTTTTCGAATAGGTCAGCACCTGGTCCACTTCCCGCAGAAAATTGTAGTCTTCCTTATAATGTATAAAAATTCCACCTATATACCGAGTTTCAAGTAAATTGACACTAAATAAACTTATTTCGACTAGATCAGTCCCGCGGAGAGCTGTAGTCTTCCTGTTATTCTGAGCAAATGCAATCGATGAACCGAATTTCTAGTAAATCGAACTTTTTTCGAATACCTCAGTCCCTGGTCCTCTTCACGGAAAGAACTGTAGTCCTCCGGCTAATCTAAGAAAAATGCCACGTATGTATCGAATTTCAAGTAAATTGAGCAGTAAATAAAATTTTATCGAAAAGATCAGTCCCTGAGATAGTTGTAGCCTTCCTGTTATTCTGAGTAAAATGCAATTGATTTTCCGAATTTCAAGTAAATCGCACCATAAATACCCTTTTTTCGAATACGTCAGTCCCTGGTCCACTTCCCGCAGAAAATTGTAGTCTTCTTTCTTATCCGAGAAAAATGCCACCTATGCCTATACCGGCTTTCAAGTAAAATCAGCAATAAATACACTTATTTCGAAAAGGTCTGTCCCTCGGAGAGCTGTAGTCTTCCTGTTATTCTGCGCAAAATGCACTAGATGTACCGAATTTCTAGTAAACCGAACCATATATTAGCTTTTTTCGAATGGGTCGGTCCCTGGTCCACTTTACGGTGAGAGCTGTAGTTTTCCTGTTAATCTAAGAAAAATGCCACCTATGGACCGATTTTCAAGTAAATTGAGCAGTAAATAAACTCTTCTAGAATAGATTAGGCCCTGTTATTCTGAGCAAAATGCAGTCGATTTACGGAATTTCATGTAAGCCGATCCGTTAACAAGGTTTTTTCGAATACGTTAGTCCCTGGTCCACTTCACGGAGAGAACTGTAAACTTCCGGCTAGTCTAAGAAAAATGCCACCTATGTATCGAATTTCAAGTAAATTGAGCTGTCGATAAATTTTTCTCGAATAGCTTAGTCCCTGGGAAAGTTACAATCTTCCTGTTATTCTGAGCAAAATGTAATCGATGTACGGAATTTCAAGTACGCCAATCCCTAAATAAGCTTTGTTCGAATAGGTCAGCGCCTTTTCCATTTCCCGCAGAAAATTGTAGTTTCCTTTAAATCTAAGAAAAATGCCACCTCTGGACCGAACTTCAAGTAAAATGAGCAATAAATAAATTTATTTCGAAAAGGTCAGTCCCTCGGAGAGCTGTAGTCTTCCTGTTATTCTGCGCAAAATGCAATCGATGTCCCGAATTTCTAATAAACCGAACGATAGATAAGCTTTTTTCGAATAGGTCAGTCCCTGGTCCACCTCCCGGAGAGAACTATAGTATGTCTGTTAACCTGAGAAAAGTGCCACCTATGTACCAAATTTTAGGTAAATCGATAAATAAATAACATTTTTTCGAATAGATCAGTCCCTGGGAGAGTTATAGTCTTCCTGTTATTCTGAGCAAAATGCAATGGATGTACCGAATTTCTAGTAAACCGAACCAAATATAACCTTTTTCGAATGGGTCGGTCCCTGCTCCACTTCCCTTTGCAAAATGCAAACGATGTATGGAATTTCAAGTAAGGCGAACCGTAAACAAGCTTTTTTCGAACACGTCAGTCACTGGTCCACTTCCCGGAGATTTGCATTCGTCCTGTTATTCTGAGCCAAATGCAACCGATGTACCGAATTTCGAATTTCAAGTAAATTGAGCGGTAAATAAACTTATCTCGATTAGATCAGTCCCTGGGAGAGTCAAAGTCTTCCTATTATTCTGAGCAAATTGCAATTGATGTACCGAATTATTAGTAAACCGAACAATGTACTAGCTTTTTTCGAAAGGGTCGGTCCCTGGTCCACTTTACGGGGAGAACTGTAGTCTTCCTGTTTATCTAAGAAAAATGTCACCTATTTATCGAGTTTCAAGTAAATTGAGCAGTAAATAAACTTTTTTTGAATAGATCTGTCCCTGGGAGAGTTATAGTCTTCCTGTTACTCTGAGCGAAATGCAATGGATGCACGGAATTTCAAGTACGCCAATCCCTAAATAAGCTTTTTTCGAATAGGTCAGCGCTTGGTCCACTTCCCGCAGAAAATTGTAGTCTTCTTTTTAATCTAAGAAAAATGCCACCTACACGGTGTGTCCCAAAAATAACCGAACTTTATATTTAAATCATACAACATACAGCGCCATCTATTGAAAATTTGCAACATTAAAAAGATACATTCATCCTCTTTCAAACGCACCTGACTCCATGTAAGTGGGAGGACAGATGTAAAAGTGACGGCCATTTCAATAAATCGAAAAGTCTGCTAATGGTTCCAAAAAAAAAATGGAACAAAAAGCAAATATAAAACTTTGTGTCAAACTTGAGAAAAATTCAAATTAAAGTTTACAAAATTAAAAAAAAAATTGAAAAAAATGATGCAGCCGTAACCGAGGTACTGAAGAACATTTCTAAAAATGACATAAAAAAATCTATGCATGCGCTGGTTGATCGTTCCAAACGTTGTGTTGAGTCAAATGGAACCTATTTTGAATAAATAATAACTTTCAAAGATAATATAATGTGTATTTTACTACTTTATATCCAAAAAGTTCGGTTATTTTTGAGACACACCGTGTATATGCCGAGTTTCAAGTAAAATGAGCAATAAATAAACTTATTTCGTAAAGGTCAGTCCCTCGGAGAGCTGTAGTCTTCCTGTTATTCTGAGCAAAATGCAATGGATGTCCCAAATTTCTAGTAAACCGAACCATTAATAAGCTGTTTTCGAATAGGTCAGTCTCTGGTCCACTTTACGGGGAGAACTGTAGTCTTCCTGTTAATCTAAAAACAATGCCACCTATGTATCGAATTTCAAGTAAATTGAGCAGTAAATAAACTTTTATCGAATAGATCAGTCCCTGGGAGAGTTATAATATTCCTGTTATTCTGAGCAAAATGCAATCGAAGTACAGAATTTCAAATAAATCGATCCGTAAATGATCTTTTTTCGAATAGGTCAGCACCTGGTCCACTTTCCGCAGAAAGTTGTAGTCTTCCTTTCAATCTTAAAAAATTGCCATCTATGGACCGAATTTCAGGTTAATTGAGCAGTAAATAAAGTTTTCTCGAATAGATCAGTCCCTGGGAGAGTTATAGTCTTCTTGTTATTCTGAGCAGAATGCACTCGATGTACGGAATTTCAAGTAAGCCGATCCGTAAATAAGCTTTTTTTGAATAGGTCAGCACCTGGTCCACTTACCGCAGGAAATTGTAGTCTTCCGTTTAATCTAAGAAAAATACCACCTATATACCGAGTTTCAAGTAAAATGAGCAATAAATAAAATTATTTCGAAAAGGTCAGTCCCTCGAAGAGCTGTAGTCTTCCTTTTATTTATTTATTTATTTATTTATATAAGATATAGCTTACAACATAAATCTTATAGGCTATTTGTTTGGGAGTTATAGCTACTAGACCTTAAGCTCAATATTTATTTACATATTTACATTTCAAGCTTAGATTCTTTTTGTTTAAATCTTATGAAAGAAATGCGTTCGTTTGAGAAAGTTCGTTATTAAAAGGATTGATTCGGCTGAGGGAATTGAGAAGTAAGAAGTTGGGTTTGTGTTAGTAAAAATTCGTTCTCTATGGGTGTCATATAGTGGGCAGTTAAGTAGAAGGCCAAATTTGTTCAGTAGGGGTGTTTGGGTTCATTTCTGTTGTAAACTTTCGTATGGATGATTATTTTGCGGTTTTAATCTCTCGCTTTAATACAGAGTTTGCATTTTTATATTCAATTAAATTTGTTTCGGTCATGTTGCTCCTGAATATATATGAAACCGTCTGTTTTTCTCACCTTTCAGCTTACTTAGGTCTTGGTTCCACCACGGTACTGATCTCGGATTTTTGTAATTTAGTGTTTTGGGAAATGGATTCATTAGCAGATTTTAAAATGATTTTTATAAGGTTTGCTGATTCGGCATTAACTTTAGGGCTAATAGGTCGAGTTGACTGAAAATTTTTAAATTTTTTTTCCCAGTTTGCAAGATCTGTTTTGAATAAAATTTTTGTTTTTGTGTGTGATTGGTTAAATGACGGGAATAGTGAAATGAGAATGGGGAAATGATCACTGCCATTTAAATCATTCAAAGTTTTCCATTCAGCGTGAGGTACAAAGTCAGGGGAACAAAAGGAAAGGTCGATATGTGTTAAGGTGTTGTGGGTGGAGAAGTGAGTTGGTGATTTGTCGTTTAATAATATGAAGTTAGATTGATTAATAAAGTTCGACAGAATTACGCCCTTTCGGTTATTGGTTGGCGAACCCCAACTCTGATGCCAGCAATTGAAATCACCAGTTATAAGGGTTGATTGGTTGTTTTGACTAAAGGCATTTTCTAATGTGGGAATGGAAACTGAACGTTGGGCGACAATATGCTGACGTGATTCTGAATTTCTTCGTAGAATGTATTTGTGCGATGTGCGTTTCTTGTATACAAATGATTTTAGGTTTATGGTTTTTAATGAGGACTAGTAGTTCATTATAATTGTTAACATAACCATTCATGTTCCATTGTATTATATGTAGAGTCATGATAAAATATATGTAATATGTAATATAAATTAATGTATAAGTATAAATTTGTATAAATATAAATTTAGGGTTAGTGGATTATTGATCCACTCCGCCTTCGACAGCACGAATAGGAGCTGCCTTTATGCCGCTATGTCTGAATTTGGAATCCCCGCAAAACTTATACGGCTAAGTAAACTGACGTTAAGCAACACTAAAAGCTCCGTCAGGATCGGGAAGGACCTCTCCGAGCCGTTCGATACCAAACGAGGTTTCAGACAGGGTGATTCCTTATCGTGTGACTTTTTTAATTTAATGTTGGAGAAAATAATATGAGCTGCAGAGCTAAATAGAGAAGGTACAATCTTCTATAAGAGTGTACAGCTGCTGGCGCACGCCGATGATATCGACATTATTGGCCTCAACAACCGCGCCGTGGGTTCTGCTTTCTCCAGACTTGATAAAGAAGCGAAACGAATGGGTCTGGTAGGGAATGAGAGCAAGACGAAATATCTCCTGTCATCAAACAAACAGTCATCGCATTCGCGACTCGGCTCCCACGTCACTGTTGACAGTCATAACTTCGAGGTCGTAGATAATTTCGTCTATCTAAGAACCAGCATTAATACCAACGACAATGTCAGCCTTGAAATCCAACGCACAATCACTCTTGCCAACAGGTGCTACCTTGGGCTGAGTAGGCACTTGAAAAGTAAAGTCCTCTCTTGACGAACGAAACCCAAACTCTACAAGTCGCTCATCATACCGGTCCTACTATATGGCGCAGAAGCGTGGACCTGTCAACATCTGATGAGTCGGCTCTAGGAGTCTTCGAGAGAAAAGTTCTGCGAATGATTTACGGTCCTTTGCGCATTAGCAACGGCGAATACCGCAGACAATGGAACGATGAGCTGTACGAGCTATACGATGATATTGACATAGTTCAGCGAATGAAGAGACAGCGGCTACGCTGGCTAGCCATGTCATCCGAATGGATAAAAACACTCCAGCTTTGGAAGTATTTGATGCAGTACCCGCTGGTGGAAGCAGAGGAAGAGGAAGACCTCCACTCCGTTGGAAAGATCAAGTGGAGAGTGACCTGGGTGCACTTGGCATTTCCAACTGGCGCCAAACAGCGAAAAGAAGAGATGAATGGAGCGCTATAATTGATTCGGCTATAATCGCGTAAGCGGTGCCAACGCCACCTAAAGAAGAAGAAGAAGGATTATTGATCCATAGCCATTGATTCTGATGAATCGGAATCGTTGTCTTCAATAGGTAACGTTATGACCGAGTCTTGCTTGCCTTCATTTTTAAGCTTGTTCATTCATTTTAACAAAGCTCTTGTTCTTTTGGAAATGTTTTTTGGGTAGACTCTCGGTTTGTTTTATTTTGACATTTGTTGTGCAGTAACTTTCGTTATGTTATTGCAATCGAGTATGTCGGAGTAGTCTGTTTGCTCTCTTTCCTGTTTGCTGATGAGTGTGGTAAGTGGGATGTGTGTGGTAGATTCTTAGAGTTGAGTGGGAGTTCGCTGTTGTTGCTTGAAGTTGGGAGTAAGCTGCTTACTGTGGTGAGTTTCACTGTGTTTGTTGCTAATGTTGACGAGTGAGGTAAGTCGGTGTTATTGGCGTAAGAGTTGTTAGTTTGATTGTTAGTGACTGATTGGTTGGTTTTTTTTATTTTTGATGAGTATGTTTCTGAGCTGTGTTGATGTCGTTCTTCGCATATGGCTATTGCTCTTCGTCTATCAACTTTTTCTAACGTTATTATTGCTTGTATTTCTTTTTGTTTAACGAAAATTGGACATTTTTTATCGAGTGCGTTGGTGCAGTTTGTACAAATGGTTGTGTAAGAGCACTTTTCTTTCTTTTCAAATTCAACGTGGGCGATATTTGAGCAGTTTGCGCATATATTTGTGTTTTTACATATTTTTGATGAGTGACCATATTTTAGGTAATTCATGCATCTTAGTGGAGGGGGATATGTAGGGCCTTGTTCTAATTTTTTTACAACCGATCAAAATATCGCTTGGTAGTTCAGATTTGTCGAAAGTAAGGATTCTCAATCCTGTTTCGACTAAGATTTGGTCAACTTTTTTCATTATTTTTTTTATTTCGCTTACTGCGTGGGATTTAAGTTCATTTTTTATTATTTCTTCCGATACTCCTACTAACTCGCGAGAGAATATTACACCTTTTGTGTTGTTGAGAGAATTGTGTTCAGACACTTCGACTTTGATACATGGCGTAAAGGCAGACAATGTTATTAGTTTACTTGCTTGCATGAATGTTTTTGTTTTAACTAAAATACTTCCATTTCTTAATTTCTTACACATTTCGACTTCACCGCCGCACACTGAGTCAATAACATTTTTTATTAGAAATGGAGACACATTTGAGAGAGCTTCATCACTTTGAAATCGATTAATTGCCAAATATTTAACATTTTTGAAATTACTTTTTAATAGTTTTAGATTGTTGGTTATAACAGCTTTGCCTCGATCGGGAGGGTCAGATATTTGGATAAAGTTTGAAAGTTCACTTGGTTTAGATAGAAATGCACTCAATATAGAAAGCTATACCAATTTGCACAAAGTAAGCGAATAAACTGTTCCGTGTGGGAGTCAAACGTAACCTGTGTCTTCCTGTTATTCTGAGCGAAAAGCAATGGATGTCCCGAATTTCTAATAAATATGCTTTTTTCGAATAGGTCAGTCCCTGGTCCACCTTCCGGAGAGAACTGTAGTCTTCCGGCTAATCAAAGAAAAATGCCACCTGTGTATCGAATTTCAAGTAAATTAAGCCGTAAATAAACTTTTCTCGAATAGATCAGTCCCTGGGAGAGTTATAGTCTTCCTGTTATTCTGAGCAAAATGCAATCGATGTACGGAATTTCAAGTAAGCCAATCCGTAAATAAACTTTTTTTGAATAGGTCAGCACCTGGTCCACTTCTCGCAGAAAATTGTTGTCTTCCTCTTTATCTAAGAATAATGCCACCTATATACCGAGTTTCAAGTTAAATGAACAATAAATAAACTTATTTCGAAAAGGTCAGTCCTTCAAAGAGGTGTAGTCTTCCTGTTATTCTGAGCGAAATGCAATGGATGTCCCCAATTTCTAGTAAACCGAACCAAAAATAAGCTTTTTTCGAATAGGTCAGTCCCTGGTCCACCTCCCGGAGAGAACTATAGTCTTTTTGTTAATCTGAGAAAAGTGCGACTTTTGTACCAAATTTTAAGCAAATCGATCAATAAATAATTTTTTTTCGAATAGGTCAGTCCCTGCTTGTAACGACAGCCCTCCCGGAGAGAACTATAGTCTTTTTGTTAATCTGAGAAAAGTGCGACTTTTGTACCAAATTTTAAGCAAATCGATCAATAAATAATTTTTTTTCGAATAGGTCAGTCCCTGCTTGTAACGACAGCCCATTGTAGGCAGATTTAAATAACAAGTACACTCCAATACTATTACCGTACTTACTACGCATTTGCACAAAGAGGCCCACTGTGAGTTCTTGTAATCAAGTGAAAGTTCTTATGTGTGTATGTATGCATGTGAATGTGTCACAAAGAAAGTTCTATGTGTGTATGAAGGGTGTGTTTGCGTATGTGTTTTGAGTGAAAGCTTGAGAAAAGTTCCACACACAGACGCGCGGGTAGCAACAGTAGGCTAGCTAATTTTCTGTTGAATGGGAAAAAGTTTGTGAAAATATAAAGAAGTGTGGTGCGCGAGTTCAATATAAAAATAAATTTTTTTTTTTATAAGAAGTTCCTGTATACCGTTCACAGTTCACCGTCTACCCAGAAAAACCCCGTGAGGGGTACAGTTAAAGAAGGAAGCATAAATTCCTGCCACCAAATTGTACAAGTGGCAGGAGCACCCGCGAGGCTAAAAACCAAACCTGACATGGCATACAGACATATTTATTGGCAAGCATCACTTATGTATAAAGTTCATTGAACCGCCGGAACGAATGGCAAGGGATCATTAAAAAAGGAAACCGAAAATTTAAGAAATTACGTACATGTGTACATACATAAACATGAGAGCGGAATTCAGCACTCAGCGCTAAATGTCATTCAAATTACTCTCCCGATCCTCTGAGCGCCCCAAGGGAAGAATTTCACCACCACTACACTGGAGAAACACATATGCTTCCGGTGCATGTGGATTTTTATTGATTTATTATTTATTTATTTATTTAATATTTATTTATTTACTAGCTGACCCGGCTAACTTTGTTCCGCCTTAATAATGCAAATAAATAATCAAATTTTTTTTTAATTTGAAAAAATACAAAATAATTAAATACCTACATTAATCATTGATAATTATTTATGTATTTTAGTACATAGGTTGCTCTTCATTTAAGTACTTTGTGATACACGACATTTTTGGTTTTATTATCTGGCGCAAAAACAAACAACGCAGATGGTCTTCCGACCCTTGAACATGCCACGTATAATTGACCATGGGAAAAACATGAATGTTCTTGATTTAAACCACAAACTTTTAAGGATTGGCCTTGTGACTTGTTGATGGTCATGGCAAATGCAAGACGTATCGGAAATTGAAGTCCATTAAATTCAAACGGCATATCGGTTGGGATCATCGGTATCCTCGGAATGAGAACTTCCTCACCTTTGAATTTTCCTATCATTATCGTAGCGTAAATTATATTGTTCATCAATTTTCTAACCACCAAACGCGTACCATTGCACAGTTTTGGTTGGTTTATATTTCGAAGCATGATTACTACGGAGCCAACCTTTAGACATAAATTGTTCGGTGGTAAGCCAGGCACGTCCAAAGAGTTTAAAAATTCAATTGGATAGTTGGTGGCTTCATCTTCATTTGTGACGCAGTCAATAGATTTGAATGAATGCCTTGTTCCAATGATCTTATTTTGAATTATGTAGTTTAGGTCATCTACATCCTTATTCTTAGCCGCTACAATTGCTCGCTCACTCAACCATTCATTATTTTTGTAGTTAGAAATAATTTCTGGAAATACATTTCGTCTTCTGATGAGACAAAATTACAGAAATTATTTGGAAATGATATTAATCCGCTCGATTCATCGACTGGTACTTGACCATTACCGATAGTCAGCAATTGCTCCGAGAAATCTTCAGCAGATGTATCAGTTGCAGTTTCTTCACATAGCGCCATAGATTTGACGATTTGAGGCAAGCGTTTATTTCGTCGGCAGCCGTAGATCTTGGAATTACTGGCAGTATTTGGCGGAAATCGCCAGACAGTAAAATTATTGCTCCTCCAAAACATCTCGAGTCATTGCGTAAATCTTTTAATGTTCGGTTAAGTGCTTCTAATGCACGTTTATGCGCCATTGTGCATTCGTCCCAGATGATGATTTTCGATACCGCTAAAACTTTGGCCAATGCTGAGTGTTTTGCAATATAACACGTTGGTTCTTCAATAGTTTGAAGATTTAACGGTAATTTAAATGCAGAATGAGCCGTACGGCATCCTTCTAACAATGTGGCTGCTATTCCAGAAGAAGCAACTGCAACCGCTATGTTAGATCTCGCCCGAACAGTTGCTAAAACTAATGACATGGGGAATGTCTTGCCAGTTCCACCAGGGGCATCTAGGAAATATAAGCCACCATTTTCATCATCGATTGCCTTCATTAAAGTATCATAAACTTCCTTTTGTTGGTAATTCAACAGGGGTACATTCGTTTGAACTACTAAATCCAATTTGCTGGTAATCATATTCACGTTCCCGTTCCAATTCTCGATTATATGCGTCATTCATTTCACGATATGGTGCTGGCATTCCTAACCTGATTAATAAATTACCGCACATGAGGAAACACATATCTTCTATCAAGAGTAAAGCACGATTATGTATCTCCTCATTCATCTCAATATCGTGATTTCTGGAGCTGACACGAATTTGATGTAAAATATCTTCTGACATATTATCCTTGTATTTGTGCCACAGGTTACATGGGTTTGATGGAAAACATGTCGAAATTATGATAGCGAATAATGTGCGTATCTGACTTGGAGATGCAGAGATAATGGCTTCAGCGATTGTCGTATCCCAATGACTATCGTTTTCTAATAACTTCAATTCTTCACATGCAGCACGATATGTTGGGAATATTACACCATTAACAGTTCGTAGTGATTCAAATGACGTTGGCCCACATACATTTACCAGCAACAACCGCAAATAGAAACATTCATTATTCTTTGGATGAACTGTATACATACGACCAATAGCATCAGTAGAACGCACATCTGGATACCCAGGAACCGCATCGCCTTGCTTCCGTCTTTGAAAATTCTTCGATGAAGCATTCCAAGTATAATAACGTGGCATCTCCGATTAAAGCAAAGTTCGTGCAAACTGATCGCTTTGGCAGATTGCAAAAAAACTGGTCACTGTAGTTGCTGGAGGTGTTTCAGCGCGTTGCGTAGCATTAGAAGCCATGAAATATACTCGTAGACCATTCTCCAGATGCACCGCCAAATGCGTAACAGTAGGATGAAGTTCGTGAATGGGAAATGCGAATATACGCCAAATCGCTTCATTACAGTTCACATAACGACCAACTTGATAGCGTGAAATTTCATCGTTGGTATTCGAGGATTGCAATCCAAAAACCGCCATATCACTGCCTTTCGTGACATATTTGCAAATATATGGCAATTTCACTTTACCATTAAGGCAGCATAATCCAGGCGTTTCTCCGGAAAACTTTAATGCACCACAATACTCGCAAACTACGTCCATTTGCCCAATGCAAACGCTAGGATGCAAGCTGTAATCATTGCTGCAATCGTATTGAAACGCTGCTCGATTCAAATCAGCACTTGATAAATATCTTGTTCTGCGTCGCAAATTATCTATTTGTTGACCTCTGTTGTTCGCTCTACGATTCTGATTTTCAACAATACCGATTATTATAGTTCACTTTACTGTTTATACGAATTGTTAATTATTTATTTAATAGAAATAGTTTTATTATTGATTTCTTAAAAATATCAAATTGTCATCCATACGTCATTACATAGCTGTCATTTGCGTTTTGTTATTTCAATTCTTTTTTTTTTTTTATACCATGTTTTATATTGTCAAGTCACACGGGAATGCTGTCGATAAAAAGTATCCTATGTCCTTCTCCTGGCTCTAAGCTACCTCCCTGCCAATTTTCAGCTAAATCGGTTCAGCCGTTCTTGAGTTATAAGTGGAGTAACTAACACGACTTTCTTTTATATATATAGATTTATTTATTTATTTATTTATTATTTATTTATAGATTTATTACCCACGATTGTAACAATACGGTAACCAAAACAGTTTGATGGCTTCCTCACCTTGTTTTTTATTTTACCTAGCTAATTCGATCTTGACAATCATTGCGAAATTAACTTTCATGATTAGTTTTCTTACTTTGTATTTATATTTTGGCTCGACACCAATTAATTCGATAGAAAAATTACCGCGTATCTCTTCTTTTTATATTAAATTCAATAATTTAATTCTTATTGATTCATAATTTTTATTTTTAATTTTTAAATTTTTCGATTCACGACCACGAACTTCTGCCATATCCGCCACATTTACCACTCATTGTGTTTTTTTGTGGACAGAATCAGCCGTCTTCGTCAGATCGACGTTTGACAGGTGAAGCTGATGTCCCCTGTATGCATGCTCTTTTGTTTGCTTTTATTCTCTTTTTTTCAGCACATCATCTCCCTTATGCTGTCGCCTTCATCAAGCGAGATCGGTAAGTGCCAATTTATGGTCGAATAGATAGATAATCATATGAGATGTTACAGTGGTGGCGCAGGATATAGTGCCCATACACTTATTAAGCATAGTTGTTACAAGAGAGAAATTACGCAGAAATTTTAATATATATGTGTATGCAGATACATAAAGATATCTACAAACATATTTATATATCTACATATATATATATATATATATATATATATATATATAAATACATTTATCCTATTCTTTTATCCTTGTTTTTTTTTAGTTCCTATAATCATGTCCCCTCTTTCTTCTTCTCGTGGCATGAAAGTAGGATCTTGTTAAGGTCAACTTTAGTAAGGAGGTTGGAAGAAAAATCCACCCTACGACGAGCTAGCCTGGGATGCATGCATGCCACAACTCCAACCGACCTCACACCGAAAATCAGTGACGTAACAATGGCGCCCAACGGACGGAATGAATCAGGTACTACAGATAGCTTTAACTTTGGGTCACACAGTTCCAATAAGGATGTCCAACGTTAAGCTATACGGTAGTCTACAACTGGGATAAATGTATATAACGAGGTTTTAAAATTGTAATAAATGCCCGGTGCATCATTTGTTCTTTACACTATTCTTTCGTATTTGTTGAATCTAGTTATTTCTAATCTATCTATACTGTTTAAACGGACCCGTTAAGTGCCCGACTGACAAGGCAACGAGGGGGTATGCTTCTTACTTTCGAAGTCCCTCTCATTGGCTTCATCGCCGGTACGAGTGACATTCGAAGACAAGATGTGTGCAACTGGGGAAAAGTTCATGCAACATGTACTATAGTAGCGCAACGTTTAAGCTACCACACATACGGTCCAGCATAGTATGCGTGTGAGGCTTACAAACGGAGTTACCGAAGGCGGGTGAAGTGCAGCAACCACGTTTAAGACAATTGTAGTAAATGTCGATGTGATGCACTTAATAGGAAATGGGGAGTAGATGACCAAGACGCCGGACGACTGACTATTACGGAAAGAAACACACATGATGATCCTGCCGATGTGCAACACCAAACACACACCAAGCATTATTTTCCCAAAAATTCTCTAAAATTAACGGAAGAAAAAAAAAGTTAATACAAAATAAAATATAAATAAATAATATATATTTATATACATATAAATAAATTATAAATTCACTGCAAAATTAAGAGTCGAAAAAAAATTTTTTGATAGGGAATATAAATAATTATAACCCTACGTTATAAGAGCATAATCTGAATGAATTCTGGAAATTCAAAAGAAAAAAATCTTTTAAAATATTTAAAATATTTGGTTTGGAACTACAATATATTACATACACATAGAAGATAATAATAATAGCAAGTACATATTAATGAAGAAATTATTGAAAAAAAGGGGAATTATCAATAGTATAAACGCTATATTTACATTCACACAAATAGTGAAGTAGATGTAAAACAACAATAAAAATAAAATAAAATAAAATAAAATAAGTAAAGGTAATAATAATAAATGAATAATTTAATACACCAAAATAATTAATGAAAATAAACTAAAATAAGCATATACTCATACTTACAGAAGAACATCTTCTCACAATCCAATTGAATTTAAAAATTTTGTTTAGGTTTTTAAACAAACATATATCAATATACCTATTCATATATACTCGTATAAACTTAAAGCAATAAATAATAATATTTGAAAAAAAGCAATCCTTATTCCAACTAAAATTTTAACGTGGATCGTATATAAACATTAGCATTATCTGGAATATTTCAAAAAAAAATTATTTGAATATTCGTATACAACGAAATAAATGAAATAAAGATAAGAATATCTATTTATTTATATTAATCCATATATGAATACTACAACACACACACACACATTCATATAAGTATTGTACATAAATTTTAAATTATATAACATAAAATACAGGTATATAATCCCAATTATTAATATTTTTTAATTTTTCTATTTCGTTGAATTAAATTTGGAACATAATTGGTTAAGTGTCGGAGTTGAAATAGTTGAGATAAATAAATATATTTGAATTGAATAACTGGAATTAGATTAGATTATAGCGATAAATATTAGGTTTAACTCATTACATTTCTCGTTATACCATAAGCCTTTCTTGTTGCAAGTCTGGTGTGAGCTTTTCTCTAGCTTGTGTGTGAGTTTATGGATAGAGAGTGTGAGAAAAATTCTGCTGGTGGATTGGGGCTATTTAATTCAGATAGGCCAATAACACGTAGTGTAATTAGGGCATTAGAAAACCAGATTGTTGGATCACTATTCGCGCAGATTGATACAGGGATACCACATCCGGTGGACTTCGTTCCAACAGACTTTTTCAACCGGTGCTCTGCGCGTATCTTTCAATCAATAGTTTCAACACCACAGCCTAGTGATCCTGTCGATCAGATACATAGTAATATACAAAGTTTTGAGCGGAAGTTAGACGAGTTGTGGGAGATTTCTGACGAAGAACAGCGAGCTTCCAGTGGACACGATGGCCAAGGTACGAGTGCGCATACAAGTGACCCTGCTGCTGAACGCCAAAAGGCTTCGATGAATGAACCTGCTTCGACGGCAACTAATGTTGACCAACTGAGCCAGTTGATGGCAATGATGATGCAACAACAAGCCATGATGGCGAACTGTGTTAACGAAGTCCGGAACATGAGGAGCAACATGTCTGATCTCAGCAACAGAGTCACCGACATGGAGGCATCAGCGCAAGCTCTGGGTCATCGCTCCGCAGTGGCATCAACACCTGGGAATCGAGGTCGCGAAAATGAGGAGCCAGCTCGGCAAGTAAGAGGGAACGACACGCCCATCGTGCAACAGCGGGCAAGAGAGTGTACACAGCATCCCCCAAGATGGAAGAAGGTAGACCTAGACAGGTGGCACATTAAATTCGATGGTACTGGAAGAGGAATGACTGTCGAGAGTTTCCTCTTCAGAATCAAGAAAATGAGGGAACAACACGAAATCTCCCACTACTAGTTATTTACGGATTTCCATTGTCACGTGTCTGGTTCTGCACTGAAGTGGTACTGGCTGGTGTTAGAAGACCATGTCGAGGACCCAGGTTTTGGATACCACGAGTTAAAAGCAGAGCTGCTTACCCACTTCAGAATGGCAGAATCAGATCACGAGATAATCAGGCGAATCGTCGATCGAAAGCAGTTGTCTCAAGAAGGGTTTGACGATTTTTATGCCGAGGTCCACGATCTTACATTCAGACTGCGGAGGAAAATACCAGAGAGTGAGTTAGTAGGTATACTGAGGGGAAATTTGAAACCATACCTGGCCAATTTGACATTCTCATCGCAAATCAAGACTCTGGCTGACTTGAAGGCTGAATGCAGACGTGCCGAAAAGGTCATCAGGGAGAACCGCAACAAGACTAAGAATGTTAGTGAATTGGCCTATCCAAATGTCCAGCTGGCTGATGAACAAGTGGAAACAATGCAAGTCGATGCAATCAGCAGCACGATGAAGAACATATCACCGTATAAACAAACTCCCAGTAATATTAATAGGTTGAATAAGACTACCAATAACACCACAGTTCCACCCACAAATAGTACTCAATCCACCATCAAATCGTTTTGTCCGTCCCCGATCCATCTTATGTTGTGTTTTAAATATGGTATGCCCGTAGATTTTTATGTAAAGAACCCAATTGAGGCTTCAAAAGACAGTTGTTGCAAGTCCTCTTTCCATAATATGGTATGTTTCGCATGCGGCAACGATGCATCATTCTGCGTATTTAAACCTGCAACGGGAAACGGAAGGCTGGCGGGGATCCCCGGAAACTCCAGCCAGATGCCGAAAAACCCGGAATCAAACCCGCCATTAAAATACTAAAAAGAACAGATAGTGAAGCATTCAATGAGAGAAAGGGAAGCAACAAAGAGGTATTAGGAGATAAGCCCCAAATAAAAAGCTTTCATCAACGCAAATAAGAATATGATATAAGCACGTAAGAGAATTTTTTGTGATGCAATAAGCAAAAATACGTTAAACTCGAAGTGCCAGGATTACAACAGGAGGTATATTTAGGGATTTATTTCTGGAAAGCAATCGTTATGGCTGTCGTCAGTAGAGGAGTACGATCAACCACTACCGTCATTTCAGAGCTCGCACCCGCCGAAAGCGACCTATCCTTCGACGCGAAGCAACATATCCTGAGGCATGAAGAAAATGTCGTATTAGAGAAAGTAAAAGCCCAGTTTCCATCATTTGCAGTTTTAGGACTAGGTCACACAGATTTTGGAGAGCACGTCATAGAAGTAGAAAATGAGAACATCCCAGTGAAACAACGTCACTATCCAATCTCGCCTGCTATACAGAAACTAGTTTATCAGGAATTAGATAGAATGTTAGATATGGGAGTTATAGAGGAAAGTAACAACAGCTGGAGCTCGCCTGTATCATTAGTCATAAAAGGAACAAAGAATAGGCTTTGTCTTGACGCCAGAAAAGTAAATGAAAGAACGGTCAAAGGTGCGTACCCATTGCCTCATGTTGACGGTATCTTGAGTCGCCTCCAGAACACCCGATACATTTCGGCAATTGACCTAAAGGACGCATTCTGGCAAATCCCATTAGAAAAGAAATCCAGGGAAAAGACGGCGTTTACTGTCCCAGGCAGGCCACTTTACCATTTCACGGTCATGCCATTCGGTCTATGCAACGCGGCCCAAAGAATGTGCAGACTGATGGATAAAGTCATACCTGCATCGTTACGTGAGAATATATTTGTGTTTCTAGATGACTTGTTAGTGTGTTCTGTTGATTTCCCGTCCCATATTTGTTTGTTGGAAAAGGTCGCCCGATGCTTACGTGACGCAAAGCTGACAATCAACGTAGGAAAAAGCAAGTTTTTCTACAGAGAAGCCCGTTATCTTGGCTATGTAGTAGGAGATGGTTGCATTCGCACGGATGCAAACAAGGTTATTGCAGTTAGGGATTTCCCGGAGCCCAAAACTCCAAAACAACTGCGACGGTTCCTAGGTATGTCAGGCTGGTACCGCAGATTTGTCCAGGACTACGCGACTATTGCAGCTCCGTTGCACGACTGCCTCACCAAGGATAAAATTAAAAGGTTTACCATGACGGACGAAGCCAAGAAATCCTTTGAGAAACTGAAGCAAAGTCTCATATCGGCACCCGTACTCACACTCCCTGATTTCAACAGACGTTTTACATACAATGTGACGCATCAACGGACGGAGTCGGTGGAATATTATTTCAACTTGACGATGACAACAACGAACGACCAATAGCGTACATCTCAGCGAAGCTGAACAAAGCGCAAAGGAATTACAGCATTACGGAGCTCGAATGCTATGCAGCAGTCATAAGCGTAAAAAGATTCTGGCCGTATGTCGAAGGTATGCCGTTCACTATAATCACGGATCATGCTAGCCTTAAATGGCTCATGAACCAGAAGGATCTCTCGGGAAGACTCGCAAGATGGAGCCTTAAGCTGCAAGCATACAACTTCGACATACAACATCGTATAGGCGCACAAAACATTGTGCCCGACACACTATCACGCATGCATATGGAAGAAATCATGTTAAATGACAGATTGATGGACATATGCTTAGTCTCACCATACTTGACTCTGACGAATACAATGAACTGCGAAAAACTGTAACAGAAAATGAAGACAAATTACCCGACATGTGCCTGTCGGACGGTTACATTTATAGACGGACCCAATTCGACAGAGGGAATGAGCTTCAACAGGACCAGGCCTGGAAACTTTGGGTACCGTCGGAGTTACGGCAAGGCTTGGTGGAAACTGCCCATGGATCACCGTCAGCTGGTCATGGTGGCATCCACAAAACTCTTACACGCCTACGCGAAAAATATTACTGGCCAGGAACGGCGACTGAGGTACAAACAGCCATTAAAAACTGTGATACATGCAAAGAAAATAAAACCACAAATGCCTTCAAAAATCCTTTGATGAAAAGTCAGCATATAACAGAACGACCTTTCCAACGTTTGTACATTGATTTCATGGGTCCATATCCTCGTACTAGTGATGGTAATGTTTTTGTTTTTGTTTGTCTTGAGCATTTTACTAAATTTGTATTTTTAAAACCAATGAAAAGAGCCACTTCAGCAGGAGTAGTATCATTTTTAGAAAAGGAAATATTTCATATATTCGGTGTACCTGAATACGTGCATTCAGATAATGGTAAGCAGTTCATCTCTGAAATATTTGCCAACTTCTTGGGAAAATATGGAACAAAACACATTAGAACCGCATTTTACTCGCCACAAGGGAACGCAGCTGAGCGTGTGAACAGATCTGTCTTACAAATGCTTCGTTCATATATAAAAGACAACCAGAAAAACTGGGACAAGTATATTAGTGATGCAGCGTTTGCATTACATTCGGCAATCGGCTGCACCCCATATGTTGCAACTTTTGGTATTCCGATGATACAACATGGTGCATCATACGAGATATACCGAAAGCTCGGCGCAATAGGAAGTGCAGACTATACTGTTGACACGAAATCAGATCAACAACAACTTTTGAGAAACAAATTTATGAAAGAACTGAAGTTGGCTCATGAGAAAAGTATGAAAGTTTATAATACGAGGGATAGAGATGTGAGATTCCAAATAGGACAGGTGGTATACCGCCGAAACTTCCGCCAGAGTTCTGCAACAGATGGCTATAATGCGAAATTAGCGCCGAAACAAGTAAAGTGCATAATCCTTAAGGTTATCGGAAACTCCATGTATGAGCTAGGCGATCTGAACGGAAAGAAAGTCGGAATATACCACGCCAAAGACATTTTTGTAGCGTAAATATATGTGATGCTGTATTTGTTACTCAATGTTGCAACAGTCAAAAGTTTGGTGCCAGACTCAAAGCTTAGTTTTACAGAAGTATTGTCATATGTATGTACCTGTGAATGTTTTCATGTGAAATACCTGACAGCCATAGTAAGCTACCCTTGACGAACGATCTGTAAATTGAAGCGTTATTTTTACATCTCGGCATACATACTTGACAACTCGTACGTTCACGTACTCCAATTATAGATCTGATTTTCTCTTTGTAATTATTTACACATTTATTTATATTTGTTTAACTTATTTATTCCTTACTACTTGACCAATAATAATTATTCAGACCTAAAGAAAATACTAACTGTGATATACTTGTAACATCTGTATCTGTGTTATAGGCTTAAGCGTGAACTGTGATATGAGTAGATTAAGCATGCACCAGGGATTTACCCTAATAGATCGTTGAATTATAGACAAGTGCGTGACAGGCAATAGTAGACGATGGAACAAGTGAACAGCGACTCAGACAAGACAATATTAACGAAGCCCGGCTTTAAGTCGTGGGTCGAGGCCACACGTATGCAAGGGGGCATCAGCAAATAGGCATAGGCTGCGTTTGAATTCTTTTTACGCACTCGCTCCATATTGCAGGCAACATCGGCGGATGCGAGCCTGTAACGACAGCCCATTGCAGGCAGATTTAAATAACAAGCACACTCCAATACTATTACCCTACTTACTACGCATTTGCACAAAGAGGCCCACTGTGAGTTCTTGTAATCAAGTGAAAGTTCTTATGTGTGTATGTATGCATGTGTATGTGTCACAAAGAAAGTTCTATGTGTGTATGAAGTGTGTGTTTGCGTATATGTTTTGAGTGCAAGCTTGAGAAAAGTTCCACACACAGACGCGCGGGTAGCAACAGTAGGCTAGCTAATTTTCTGTTGAATGGGAAAAAGTTTGTGAAAATATAAAGAAGTGTGGTGCGCGAGTTCAATAGAGAAATAAATTTTTTTTTATAAGAAGTTCCTGTATACCGTTCACAGTTCACCGTCTACCCAGAAAAACCCCGTGAGGGGTACAGTTAAAGAAGGAAGCATAAATTCCTGCCACCAAATTGTACAAGTGGCAGGAGCACCCGCGAGGCTAAAAACCAAACCTGACGTGGCATACAGACATATTTATTGGCAAGCATCACTTATGTATAAAGTTCATTGAACCGCCGGAACGAATGGCAAGCGATCAGTAAAAAAGGCTCGACACCAATTAATTCGATAGAAAAATTACCGCGTATCTCTTCTTTTTATATTAAATTCAATAACTTAATTCTTATTGACTCATAATTTTTATTTTTAATTTTTAAATTTTTCGATTCACGACCACGAACTTCTGCCATATCCGCTACATTTACCACTCATTGTGTTTTTTTGTGGACAGAATCAGCCGTCTTCGTCAGATCGACGTTTGACAGGTGAAGCTGATGTCCCCTGTATGCATGCTCTTTTGTTTGCTTTTATTCTCTTTTTTTCAGCACATCATCTCCCTTATGCTGGCGCCTTCATCAAGCGAGATCGCTAAGTGCCAATTTATGAGCGATATGAGATGTTACAGTGGTGGCGCAGGATATAGTGCCCCTACACTTATTAAGCATAGTTGTTACAAGAGAGGAATTTTAATATATGGTATATGTGTATGCAGATACATAAAGATATCTACAAACATATTTATATATCTACATATATATATATATATATTTATATATGTATATGTATAAATACATTTATCCTATTCTTTTATCCTTGTTTTTTTTTTTAGTTCCTATAATCATGTCCCCTCTTTCTTCTTCTCGTGGCATGAAAGTAGGATCTTGCTAAGGTCAACTTTAGTAAGAAGGTTGGAAGAAAAATCCACCCTACGACGAGCTAGCCTGGGATGCAAGCATGCCACAACTCCAACCGACCTCACACCGAAAATCAGTGACGTAACATGCTCCACTTCCCGGGCAGAATTATAGTCTTCCTGTCAATCTAAGAAAATTGCCACCTTCGTATGTACTGAACTTCAAGTAAATCGAACAATATATATTAAAAACTTTTTCGAATAGGCCGATACCTAGTCCCTACAAAATTGCCAACTATGGACCGAATTTCAATAGGTCAGTCCCTGGTCCATTTTGCGGAGAGAACAGTATTTTTCTGTTAATCTAAGAAAAATGCCACCTATGTACCGAAATTCAAGTAAATGTGCAGTAAATAAACTTGACTCTAATAGGTCAGTCCCTGGTCCACTTCCCGGAGAGTTGCAGTCGTCCTGTTATTCTGAGCAAAATGCAACAGATCTACCGAATTTCAAGTAAATCGAACCATAAATAAGCTTTTTTCGAATACGTCGGTCCCTGGTCCACTTCACGGAGCGAACTGTCAACTTCCGGCTAATCTAACAAAAATGCCACCTATGTACCGAATTTCAAGAAAATTGAGCAATAAATAAGCTTTTCTCAAATAGGTTAATCCCTGGTCCATTTCCCGGAAAGAAGTGTATTCTTCCTGCTCATCTACCGAGTATTGTAGTCTTCCTGTTAATGTAAGAAAAATGCCACCTATGTATCGAATTTCAAGTAGATTGAAAAATAAATAAAATTTTTTCGTATAGGTGAGTCGCTAGTCTGCTTCCCGGAGAGTTGCGGTCTTCCTGATCTTCTGAGCAAAATGCAATCGATGTACCAAATATTAAGTAGATCGACCAATAAATAATATCTTTTTGAATAGGACAGTCCCTGGTCCACTTCTCGTTTAGAACTGTAGTCTTTCTGTTAATCTAAGAAAAATGCGACCTATGGACTGAATTTCAAGTAAATTGAGCAATAAATAAACTTATTTCGAAAAGGTCAGTCCTTCCGAGAGCTGTAGTCTTCCTGTTATTCTGAGCAAAATGAAGTGGTTGTACCGAATTTCCAGTAAACCGAACCGTATATTAACTTTTTTCGAATAGCTCAGTCCCTGGTCTACTTCTCGTTTAGAACTGTAGTCTTTCTGTTAATCTAAGAAAATTGCGACCTATGGACTGAATTTCAAGTAAATTGAGCAATAAATAAACTTATTTCGAAAAGGTCAGTCCTTCCGAGAGCTGTAGTCTTCCTGTTATTCTGAGCAAAATGAAGTGGTTGTACCGAATTTCCAGTAAACCGAACCGTATATTAACTTTTTTCGAATAGGTCAGCCCCTGGTCCATTTCCCGCAAAGAACTATAGTCTTTCTGTTAATCTGAGAAAAGTGCCACTACCAAATTTTAAGCAATTCGATCAATAAATAAATTTTTTTCGAATAGGTCAGTCCCTGCTCCACTTCCCGGGGAGAATTATAGTCTTTCTGTTAATCTCAGAAAATTGCCACCTTCGTATGTACTGAACTTCAAATAAATCGAGCAATATATATTACAAACTTTTTCGAATAGGTCGGACCCTAGTCCATTTCCCGGAAAGAAATGTATTCTTCCTGCTCATCTACGTCAAAAGCCACAAGTGTAACAAATTTTAGGTAAATCGATCAATAAGTAAAATTTGTTCGAATAATCAAAGAAAAATGCCAACTACGAATCGAATTTCAAGTAAATTGAGCAGTAAATGATATTTTCTCGAATAGAAGAGTTGTAGTCTTCCTGTTAATCTAAGAAAAATGCCACCTACGTACCGAATTTCAAGTAAATTGAGCAATAAAAAACCTTTTTTCGAATAGGTCAATTCCTAGTCCACTTTCCGGAGAGGTGCAGTCGTCCTGTTATTCTTAGCAATGGATGTACCGAATTATTAGTAAACCGAACCGTGTATTAGCTTTTTTCGAATTGGTCGGTCCCTGGTCCACTTTACGGGGAGAGCTGTAAACTTCCGGCTAATCTAAGAAAAATGCCACCTGTGTACCAAATTTTAAGTAATTCGATTAATAAATAAATTTTTTTCGAATAAATCAGTCCCTGGGAGAGTCAAAGTCTCCTGTTATTCTGAGCAAAATGCAATGGATGTACCGAATTATTAGTAAAACGAACCATGTATTAGCTTTTTCGAATGGGTCGGTCACTGGTCCACTTTACGGGGAGAGCTGTAGTCTTTCTGTTATTCTGAGCAAAATGCAATGTATGTATGGAATTTCAAGTAAGCCGATCCGTAAACAAGCTTTTTTCGAATAAGTCAGTCCCTGGTCCACTTCACGGAGAGAACTATAAGCTTTCGGCTAATCTAAGAAAAATGCCACCTATGTATCGAATTTCAAGTAAAATGAGGAGTAAATAATCTTTTCTCGAACAGATCAGTCCCTGGGTGAGTCATAGTCTTCCTGTTATTCTGAGCAAAATGCAATGGATGTACCGAGTTATTAGTAAACCGAACCATATATTAGCTTTTTTCGAATGGGTCGGTCTCTGGTCCACTTCACGGGGAGAACTGTAGTCTTCCTATTAATCTAAGAAAAATGCCACCTATGTATCGAATTTCAAGTAAATTGAGCAGTAAATAAACTTTTCTCGAATAGATCGGTCCCAGGGAGAGTCATAATATTTTTTGTATTCTTAGCAAAATGCAATCGATGTACGGATTTTCAAGTAAGTCGATCAATGAGCTTTTTTCGAATATGTCAGACCCTGGTCCACGTCACGGAGAGAACTGTAAACTTCCGGCTAACCTAATAAAAATGCCACCTATGTACCAAATTTTAAGTAAATCGATTAATAAATAAACTTTTTTCGAATAGATCAGTCCCTGGGAGAGTCATAGTCTTCCTTGTATTCTGAGCAAAATGAAATGGATGTACCGAACTTCTAGTAAACCCAACCATATATTAGCTTTTTTCGAATGGGTCTGCCTCTGGACCTCTTTACGGTGAGAACTGTAGTCTTCCGGCTAATCTAAGAAAAATGCCACCTATATACCGGCTTTTAAGTAAAATGAGCAATAAATAAACTAGTATCAAAAGGTGAGTCCCTCGGAGAACTGTAGTCTTCCTGTTTTTCTTAGCAAATTTCAATGGATTTACGGAATTTCAAGTAAGCCGATCCGTAAATATGCTTTTTTCGAATAGGTCAGCACCTGGTCCATTTCTCGCAGAAAATTGTAGTCTTCCTTTTAATCTAAGTAAAATGCCACCTATGTTCGGAATTTTAAGTAAGCCGATCCGTAAACAAGCTTTTTTCGAAATAGTCAGTCCATGGTCCACATCACGGAGAGAACTGTAATTTTCAGACTAATCTAAGAAAAATTCCACCTATGCATCGAATTTCAAGTAAATTGAGCAGTCAATAAACTTTTCTTGGATAGATCAGTCCCTGGGAGAGTCATAGTCTACCTGTTATTCTGAGCGAAATGCAATGGATGTACCGAATTATTAGTAAACCCAACCATATATTAGCTTTTATCGAATAAGTCGGTCCCAGGTCCACTTCACGGAGAGAACTGTAAATTTCCGGCTAATCTAAGAAAAATGCCACCTATGTACCGATTTTCAAATAAATTCAACAATAAATATACTTTTTTCCATATTCCGGAGAGAACAGTATTTTTCTACTAATGTAAGAAAAATGATACCTGTTCATCGAATTTCATGTAAATTGAGCAATAAATAAAATTTTTTGGTATAGGTGAGTCCCTGGTCCACTTCCCGGAGAGTTGCAGTCTTGTGTTATTCTGAGCAAATTCAGCCGATGTACTGAATTTCAAGTAAGCCGATCCGTAAACAAGCTTTTTTCGAATAAGTCAGTTTATGGTCCATATCACGGAGAGAACTGTAAACTTCCGGCTAATCTATGAAAAATTCCACCTATGCATCGAATTTCAAGTACATCGAGCAGTCAATAAACTTTTCTCGGATAGATCAGTCCCTGGGAGAGTCATAGTCTTCCTGTAATTCTGAGCAAAATGCAATGGATGTACCGAATTATTAGTAAACCGAACCATATAATACCTTTTTTCAAATGGGTCGGTCCCTTGTCCACTTTACGGGGAGAGCTTTAGTCTTCCTGTTATTCTGAGCAAAATGCAATGGAAGTACGGAATTTCAAGTAAGCCGATCCGTAAACAAGCTTTTTCGAATAAGTCAGTCCCTGGTCCACTTCCCGCAGAAAATTGTAGTCTTCTTTTTAATCTAAGAAAAATGCCACCTATATACCGAGTTTCAAGTAAAAAGAGCAATAGAAAAACTTATTTTGTAAAGGTCTGTCCCTCGGAGAGCTGTAGTCTTCCTGTTATTCTGAACAAAATGCAATGGATGTACCGGATTTCCAGTAAACCGAACGATAAATTAGCTTTTTTCGAATGGGTCGGTCCCTGGTCCACTTTACGGAGAGAGCTGTAGTCTTCCTGTTATTCTGAGCGAAATGCAATGGATGTCCCAAATTTCCAGTAAACCGAACCATATATTGGCTGTTTTCGAATGGGTCGGTCCCTGGTCCACTTTACGAGGACAACTGTAGTCTTCCTGTTAATCTAAGAAAAATACCACATATGTATCGAATTTCAAGTATTTTGAGCAGTAAATAAACTTATTTCGAAAAGGTGAGTCCCTCGTAGAGCTGTAGTCTACCTGTTATTCTGAGCGAAATGCAATTATAGACCGAATTTCTAGTAAGCCGAATCATATATTAGCTTTTTCGAATGGGTCAGTCCCTGGTCCACTTTACAAGAAGAACTGTAGTCTCCCTGTTAATCTAAGAAAAATGCCACCTATGGACCGAGTTTCAAGTAAAATGCACGGTAAATAAACTTATTTCGAAAAGGTCTGTCCCTCGGAGAGTTGCAGTCTTCCTGTTATTCTGAGCAAAGTGCACCTGATGTAAGGAATTTCAAGCAAGCCGATCCGTAAACAAGCTTTTTTCGAATAAGTCAGTCCTTGGTCCACTTCACGGAGAGAACTGTAAACTTCCGGCTAATCTAAGAAAAATGCCACCTATGTATCGAATTTCAAGTAAATTGAGCAGTAAATAATCTTTTCTCGAATAGATCAGTCCCTGGGTGAGTTATAGTCTTCCAGTTATTCTGTGCAAAATGAAATAGATGTACCGATTTATTAGTGAACCGATCCATGTATTAGCTTTTTTCGAAAGGGTCGGTCCCTGGTCCACTTCACGGAGAGAACTGTAAACTTCCGACTAGTCTAAGAAAAATGCCACCTATGTACCGATTTTCAAATAAATTTAGCTATAAATAAACTTTTTTCGAATACGTCAGTCCCTGGTCCACTTTCCGGAGAGAACAGTATTTTTCTGTTAATGTAAGAAAAATGCCACATACACGTATGTATCGAATTTCAAGTAAATTGAGCAATAAATAAAATTTGTTGGTATAGGTGAGTGCCTGGTCCATTTCCCGGAAAGAAGTGCATTCTTCCTGCTTATCTGCATAAAAGCCACCTATGTACTGAATTTTAAGTAAATCGATGAACAACGATGAATGACAGAATTGTAATCCTCCTGTTAATCTGAGAAAAATGCCACCGATGTAGCGAATTTCAAATAAATTTAGCAACGAATAAACCTTTTTTGCATAGGTCAGTCTCTGGTAGAGTTGTAGTCTTCCTGTTATTCTGAGCAAAATGCAGACGATGTACCGAATTTCAAGTAAATCGCACCGTAGATTAGCTTTTTTCGAATGGGTCAGTCCCTGTTCCACTTTACGAAGAGAACTGTAGTCTTCCTGTTAATCTAAGAAAAATACCACCTATGTGTGTAATGAAATTAAAGCAAATCGAGCAATAAATAAACTTTCTTCGAGTAGGTCAGTTCCTCGTCCACTTCCCCGACAGAATTGTAATAGTCCTGTTAATCTAAGAAAAGTGACACATTTGTAGCAAATTTCAAATAAATTTAGCAATAAATAAACCTTTTTTGCATAGGTCCGTCTCTGGGAGAGTTGTAGTCTTCCTGTAATTCTGAGCAAAATGCAGACGATGTACCGAATTTCAAGTAAATTGCACCGTAAATAAGCTTTTTTCGAATAGGTCAGCACCTGGTCCACTTCCAGCAGAAAATTGTAGTTAATCCTAAAATCTAAGCAAAATGCCATCTATGTACTGTATTTTAAGTAAATCGATCATTAAATACAATTTTTTCAAATAGGTCAGGTCCACTTCCCGGGGATAATAAATAAAACGTTATAGAATATGTCAGTCCCTGGTCTACTTCCCCGACAGAATTGTAATATTCCAGTTAAACTAAGAAAAATGCCACCGATGTACCGAATTTCAAGTAAATCGAACCATAAATAAGCTTGTTTTACATAAAGCAGTCCCTGAGAGAGTTGTAGTCTTCCTGTTATTCTGAGCAAAATGCAATCGATGTACCGAATTTTTTGTAAATCGAACCATGAATAAGCTTTTCTCGAGTAGGTCAGCACCTGGTCCACTCCCGCAGAAAATTGTAATATTCCTGTTAATCCGAATAATAAGTTTATCGATCAATAAGTACAATTTTTCCAATAGGTCAGTCATTGGTCCACTTGTGATGAGATTTGTAATCTTCCTGTTAATCTAAACAAAATGGTACCTACTGGTATGTACCGAACTTCAAGTAAATCAAAACATAAATAAGTTTCTGGGTTTTCGTTTAAATGGAACTGTTTCATACCATATAATTTTTGGAAATAGTGAAAAAATTACAACGGTAGTTTTGGACGGTAAAAGATATAGCTGCTAATTCGGAAACCGCCACGATTCCTCATCAGACTTCTTTTTCCAGACACCTTTTGTTCGAATGGAATTCGAACTTGGGATGCCCACAGCACGAGCCAATGGTTACCCAATTAAGCTACATGTGTGCCATTTTCATTATTTCGAATAGGTCAGTCCCTCGTCCTCTTCCCGGAGCGAGTTTTGACTTCCTGTTAGTCTAAAAAAATGCCACCTATGTACAAAATTTCAAGTAAATTGACCAATAAATAATATTTTTCGAAAAGGTCAGTCCCGGGCCGACTTCTCGGAGAGTTGTGGTCTTAATGTTATTCTGAGCAGAATGTAATCGATATACAGAAATTCAAGTAAATCGGACCATAAATAAGCTTTTATCGAATAGGTCACTTCCTGGTCCACTTCCCGGAGAGAATTGTAGTATTCCTGTTAATTTAAGAAATATGTCACCTATGCACCGAATTTCAATTAAATCGAACCGCAAATAAGCTTTTTTGAATAGGAAAGAAATGTATTCTACGTAAAAAGCCACCTATGTACCAAATTTTAGATAAATCGATCAATAAATCAAATGTTTTCGAATAGGTCAGTCCCTGGTCCACTTCCCGGAGAGAGTGTTAGTCCTCCTGTTAATTTAAGAAATATGTCACCTATGCACCGAATTTCAGATAACTTGAACAATAAATAAATTTTTTTTCGAATAGATTAGTTCCTGGGCGACTTCCCCGACAGAATTGTTATATTCCTGTTAGTCTAAGAAAAGTGCCACCTTTGTAGCGAATTTAAAATAAATTTAGCAATAAATAAACTTTTTTTGCATAGATCAGTCCCTGGGAGAGTTGTAGTCTTGCTGTTATTCTGAGCAAAATACAATCGATGTATCGAGTTTCCAGTAAAACGAACCATAAATAAACTTTTTTCGAACAGGTCAGTCCCTGGTCCACTTTCTGGAGAGAATTGTAGTCTTCCTGTTAATCTAAGAACGTACCGTATTTCTCATAAATCGTGCATTAGATAAACTTGTTTTTGAATATATCAGTTCCAGGTCCACTTCACGGAAAGAAGTGTATTATTCCTGCTCATCTACGTAAAAGCCACCTATGTTCCAAATTTTAAGTAAATCGGTCAATAAATAAAATTTTTTTAAATAGGTTAGTCCATGGTCCACTTTTTGGGGAGAATTGTAGTCTTCCTGTTAACCTAAGAAAATTGCCTCCAATGTATGTGATGAACTTCAAGTAAATCGTGCTATAAATAAACTTTCTTCGAATAGGTCAGTCCCTGCTCCGCTTCCCGAAAAGAATGGTAGTCTTCCTGTAAATCCAAGCATAATGCCACCTATGTACCGAATTTTAAGTAAATTAAGCAATAAGTGTAATGGGGTGTAGTCAAGCTTCTGGGTATGCTGTTACATTTGTGAGGCTATACACAATTCCTTCTCTTGCGTCCACGTCGCACCCTTGGAAACGTGAGCAACCCTTGTGCAAGATGCCGTAACCAACCCGTGTGGAGCCTTGGGTCACGGCTAATGAGAGAGTAAGTTTCAGTGAAGCCACTCCGACTTATTCGGTTTAAGGGTTCGCTGAAATCTAATTGCAGCGTCTGTACACCAGACGTGCTATATAAAAGTGTAAAATCTTTAAGCTTACTCGCCTAGCCGGGTTGTGAGCTGGGTTTGACACCCGCCACGTCGAAACCAGCCCCAATGAAAATGTTAACAACGCCTCGGCTGGCGACCCCTGCAAACGAATTAAGAATCACGATTTGAGGGCATACACTTCCCAGAGATAGATGGGACAAGGACGAAAGCGAGTAGGTTCTTGTGACATTTACTACAGCGGCAAAATTTGGTGTCGGATTTGTGGTGGGAGAGAGACTCCGTCGTCGATTACTGGCGTTCACCCCGGTGGATGAGCGTCTCGCCACAATCTGCATCAAAGCAAAATTTTTCAATATAGCGTTGATTTGCGCCCACGCCTTGACGGCCAAAGATGCCTTTTATGTGCGCCTAGAGCATATATATGAGCGCTGCCCCCGACACGATGTGAAAATCGTGCCTGGCGATTCTAATGCCAGGGTGAGCAAAGAAGGTATTTTTGATGCGACAATTCGAAAATTCAGCGTCCACAACGAAACATCTCTTAATGGGTTGAGGCTGATCGACTTCGCCGGGGCCCGAAAAATGGTTGTCTGTAGTACTAGATTCCAGCACCAAAAATACACCAAGCCACTTGGCTGTCTCCTCATCGAAAAACACAAAACCAGATCGCTCATGTTGTGATAGATGGAAGACATGTCTCCAGTGTTCTTGACGTGCTTACACCCCGAGAACTCAACATCGACTCGGACCACTATTTTGTTGCAGCAAAGATACGCATGCGCCTCTGTGTTTCGAAGAACGCCCGTCCACAAACACAAGGAAAGCTCGACGTCGAATTCTACTCGGCATGCACTCCTGCTCACTGAGAGCACTCATCAGCAACTGGGTGTACGGGAACTTGGGGACGGCATTTCAAGCTCCCTGCGTACAGCTGCAATCGAAACTATTGGATTTCGTAAAGGTCGCAAAAACAGCTGGTATGAGGAACACTTGAGGGACGGGATAGATACCGAGAGTTGAAGAGGGAAGCAAGACGCATCTGCAGACAAAAAAAGAAAGAGGCCGAGATGTGTGAGTATGAAGAGCTTGAGAAGCTGGCCGATAAGGGTAATGCAGGAGTAGACTCTTTTAGGACACAAAGAGGTGATCTAGCCACCGATGCTCAGAGCATATTAAATTTGTGGAGGGAACACTTCTCCAGCCTGCTGAATAGCAGTGAAAACGGAGTAACCGGAGATAGTGAACCCGAAACCCCAATCGACGACGATGGAAAAGACGCTCCACTACCTGACCATGAAGAAGTTAGAATAGCAATCGCTCGCTTAAAAAACAACAAAGCGGCTGGAGCTGACGGCCTACTGGCAAAACTATTCAACCATGGCTGTGAAGAGCTGACAAGGTGCATGCATCAGCTACTTTGCAGAATATGGTTGTACGAAAGCATGCCCGATGATTGGAATTTTCGAGTGCTCTGCCCAATCCATAAAAAAGGGGACCCCACAGTCTGCGCCAATCGTGGGATAAGCCTCCTTAATATCGCCTATAAGGTCCTGTCGAGCGTATTGTGTGAAAAACTAACGCCCACCGTCAACAAACTCATTGGACTTTATTAGTGTGGCTTTAGACCTGGTAAGTCAACCATTGACCAGATATTTCCCATGCGCAAAATCTTGGAAAGGACCCGTGAAAAGAGAATCGATACCCACCACCTCTTCGTCGATTTTAAAGCCGCCTTCGACAACACGAATAGGAGCTGCCTTTACGCCGCTATGTCTGAATTTGATATCCCCGTAAAACTGATACGGCTAAGTAAACTGACGTTAAGCAACACTAAAAGCTTCGTCAGGATCGGGAAGGACCTCTCCGAGCCGTTCGATACCAAACGAGGTTTCAGACCGGGTGATTCCTTATCGTGTGACTTTTCTAATTTAATACTGGAGAAAATAATACGAGCAACAGAGCTGAACAGAGAAGGTACAATCTTCTAAAAGAGTGTACAGCTGCTGGCATACGCCGATGATATCGACATTATTGGCCTCAAAAACCTGCTTTCTCCAGACTGGACAAGGAAGCGAAGGATATGGGTCTGGTAGTGAACGAGGGCAAGGCGAAATATCTCCTTTCATCACACAAACATTCGCAACTTGACTCCCATGTCACTGTTGACAGTCATAACTTTGAGGTCGAAGATAATTTCGTCTATCTAGGAATCAACAGCAACACCAATAATAATAACAGCCCTGAAATCCACCGCAGAATCACTCTTGCCAACAGGTGCTACATTGAACTAAGTAGGCAATTGAAAAGTAAAGTCCTCTCTCGGCGAACGAAAACCAAATGGTGCTATATGGTGCGGAGGCATTGATGATGACAACATCTGATGAGTCGGCGTTAGGAGTTTTCGAGAGAAAAGTTTTGCGTAAGAGTTATGGTCCTCTTCTTGTTGGCAACGGCGAATATCGCAGACGATGGAACGATGAGCTGTACGAGTTATACGACGACATTGGAAGTGGAACTGGACCATAAACTGACTTATTCAAAAAAAGTTTATTTATGGCTCCATTCACTAGAAATTTGGTACATAGGTAACTTTTTGCTTAGATTAACGGGAAGACTAGACTTCTCTCCGCGAAGTGGACCACGGCTCGCTTATTCAAACAAAATTTCTTTATGGATCGAATTGCTTGAAATTTGGTACATGGGTGGCTTTTTGCTAAAATAACAGGAAGATTACACTTTTCTCCTGGAAGTGGACCGGGGACTGATAATTCAAACAAAATTTTTTTATGAATCGAATTACTTGCAATTTTGCTTAGATTAACAGGAAAATGGACCGGGAACTGACCAATTCAAGAAAATCTTATTCATGGACTGAATTACTTGAATTTCGGTACATAGGTAGCTTTATGCTTAGATTAAGAGGAAAACTACACTTCTCTCGGAAAAGTGGACCGGGAACTAACCTTTTCAAGAACAATTTATTAATGGATCGAATTGCTTGGAATTGGGTACATAGGTGGCTTTTTACTAAAATAACAGGTATACTACACTTTTCTCCGGGAAGTGGACCGGGGACTGATAATTCAAACAAAATATTTTTATGGATCAATTTGCTTGCAATTTGGTACACATGCAGCTTTATACTTAAATAACAGGACGACCGCACTTCTTTCGGTAAAGTGGACCGGGAACTGACCTTTTCAAGAAAAACTTATTCTTGGATTGAATTGCTTGAAATTTGGTACATATGTGAAGTGTACATAGGTGGCTTTGTGCTTAGATTAGAAATAAGACTAAAATTCTTTCCGATAAGTGGACCAAGGCTGGCCTATTCAAACAAAACTTATTTATGGATCGAATTAATTGCTTGAAATTCGGTACACATGTGGCTTTATGCTAAAATAACAGGAAGACTCCACTTATCTCCGGGTAGTGTTGTAATCTTCCGTTATTCTGAACAAAATGCAATCGATGTACCGAATTTATTGTAAGTAGAACCATAAATAAGCTCTTTTCGAATAGGTCAGTCCCTGGTCCACTTTCCTGAAAGAAGTGCATCTTTCCTGCTCATCTGCATAGAATTCCACTATGTTCCAAATCTTAAGTAAATCGTTGAATAAATAAAATTTTATGAATAGATCAGTTATTGGTCCACTTCCCCGACAAATTTGTAATCTTCCTGTTGATGTAAGAAAAATACCACTTATATACCGAATTTCAAGTAAATTGAGCAATAAATAACTTTTTTCGAATAGGTCAGCCCCTGAGAGAAATGCATTATTCCTGTTATTCTGAGCAAAATGCAATAGGTTCACCGAATTTTTAGTAAATCGAACCATAAATAAGCTAAGAAAGATGCCACCTATGTACCGAATTTCAATAAAAATGCGAAATATATAAACTTATTTCGAATAGGTCAGTCCCTGGCAGTATTGCAGTCTTCCTGTTATTCTGATCAAAATGCAATCGATGTACCGAGTTTCCAGTTAAGCGAACCATAAATAAACTTTTTCGAATAGGTCTGTCCCTGGTCCACTTCCCGGAGAAAACTGTAGTCTTTCTGTTCATCTATGCGAAGTGCCATCTTCCTGCTCATATTTTTTCGAATAGGCCAGGCACTGGGAGAGATGTAGTATTCCTGTTATTCTGAGCAAAATGCAACCGACGTACCGAATTTCAAGTAACTCGAACCACAAATAAGCTTTTTTTGAATAGGTCAGTCAATAGTCCACTTCCCGGAAAGAAATGTATTCTTCCTGCTCCTCTACGCACAAAGCCACCTATTTACCAAATTATAGGTAAATCGATCAAAAAAAATCTAATGTTTTCGAATAGGTGAGTCCCTGGTCCACTTCTCGGAGAGAATTGTAGTCTTCCTGTTAATTTAAGAAATTTGTCACCTCTGTACCGAATTTCAAGTAACTTAAGCAATAAATAAACTTTTTTCGAATAGATCAGTTCCTGGTAGACTTCCCCGAAAGGATTGTAGTATTACTGTAAATGTAGCGAATTTCACTTACATTTATCAATATATAATGTTTTTTAGCATAGATCAGTCCCTGGGAGAGTTGTAGTCCTCCCGTTATTCTGAGCAAAATATAATCGATGTACCGAATTTCTAGTAAATCGAACCATAAAAAAGCTTTTTTCGAATACGTCGGTCCCTGGTCAACTTTTTGGAAAGAAGTGTAGTCGTCCTACTCATCTACCGAGGACTGTAGTCTTCCTGTTAATCTAAGTAAAATACCACCTATGCACCGAGTTTTAAGTAAATCGATCATTAAATGCATTTTTTTTTCAAACAGTTCAGTCCCTGGTCCACTTCCCGGGGAGAACTGTAGTCATCCTGTTAATCTAGGTAAAATGCCACTTATGTACCGAGTTTCAAGTAAGTTAAGCAATAAATAAACTTTTGACCGAATTTCAAGTAAATCGAACCATAAATAAGCTATTTTCGAATAGGTCAGTCGCTGGTCCTCTTCATCGAAAGAAATGTATTTTTCCAGCTCACATACGTAAAAAGCCACCTATGTACCAACTGTAAAGTAAATCATTCAATAAATAAAATTTTTTCGAATAGGTCAGTCCCTGGTCCACTCTCCGGGAAGAATTGCGGTCTTCCTGTTAATCTAAGAAAAATGTCGCCTATGTACCGAATTTCAAGTAAATTAAGCAACAGATTATCTTTTTTCGAACAGGTCAGTATCTGGGAGAGCTGTAGTCATCCTGTTATTCTGAGCAAAATGCAATGGATGTATCGAGTTTCCAGTAAATCGAGCCATAAATAAACTTTTTTCGAATAGGTCAGTCCCTGGTCCACTTCCCGAAGAGAATTGCAGCCTTCCTGTTAATCTAAGCAAAATGCCACCAATGTACCGAATTTTAAGTAAATCAGTCATTAAACACAATTTTTTCGAATAGATCAGCCCCTGGTCCACTTTCCGCGGAGAATTGTAGTCTTCCTGTTAATCTTAGAAAAATGCCACCTACGTGTATGTACCGAATTTCAAACAAATCGATCATTAAATACAGATCTTTCGAATAAGTCAGTCCTTGGTCCACTTCCCGGAGAGAATTGTAGTCTTCTTGTTAATCTAAGAAAAGTGTCGCCTATGTATGAACCGAATTTCAAGTAAATTAAGCAATAAATAAACTTTTTTCGAATAGGTCTCTCCCTGGGAAAGTTTTAGTCTTCCTGTTATTCTGAGCAAAATGCAATCGACGTACCGGATTTCAAGTAAATCGAACCACAAATAAGTTTTTAATAAAAAAGCTTTTTATTAATTGATCGATTCACCTAAAACTTCTTACACAGGTGGCTTTTTACGTAGATGAATTGGACCAGAGACTGACCTATTAAAAAGAACTTATTGGTGTTTCGATTTAATTGAAATTCGGTACATCGATTGCATTTTCCTCAGAATAACTGGAATACCACATTTCTCCCAGGGACTGACATGTTCCAAAAACGTTTATTTATTGCTCAATAAAATCCCTTTCCCAATTCCCGTAGAGAAATTAGTCTTCCAGTTAATCTAGTACGCTATTTCCACCGGACGTTAAATGCATTTGCATGTTAGCTTAAATGCATTTAAACATCGCATGTAAATACATGCATTCCCATCTGTTTGTTGTTGTATAAAAGTGTGTTAACTCACTTGCCAGAGTCGTGTATTTGCGGAGTTGATGAGGGGTGTGACTTTTATTTTGAATGGTGAAATTTTTTCTGCAAAAAATATTTCTTTCCATTAGTTTTAACATAAATACATATATTACGTAATTGGAGAAGATAATGCTTCGCCTCTGTGAAGAAAATAGAATAAGAAAGAAAAAAAAGCAATTGCGGAATCGCAAACGATCGCCTCAAAATAAAAATATGCGTGGCTCTGGCAGCTATTAGCTGATTGAACAAAATAAATAGTTTAAGGAAACAAACAAGCAAAAGTGAGAATGGAAACATGCATAAAAACATTTTCGTTTCAGCAGCATTTGTCCATGCAGCGATAATCTGCACTTGCAAATCAAAAGATTCCATAAATAGCCAAGTAAACTGAATGCGGTCTCTTGAATTCATGATTTCAATAGTTGTGACAAATTTGGCAAACTGGAAATGTAAAAAAAAATCAGCTGTCTGAGTTAACTCACTTTCGGTGGAATGGTTTGACATTTCGTTCACTTAACAGAGGCCTTAAATGCATTTAAGTCCTTGGTGGAAATAGGCTATAAGAAAGATGCCACCTATGTACCGAATTTCAATAAAAATGCGAAATATATAAACTTATTTCGAATAGGTCAGTCCCTCGGAGAGTTGCAGTCTTCCTGTTATTCTGAGCAAAATTAGATAAACTTTTTTCGAATAGGTCAGTCCTTGGGGTTGTTTTAATCTTCCTGTTATTCTGAGCAAAATGAATTCGATGTATCGAGTTTCCAGTTAATCGTCCCATAAATAAACTTTTTTCGAAAAGGTCGGTCCCTAATCCACTTTTTGGAAAGAAGCGTAGTCTTGCTACTCATCTACCGAGAACTGTAGTCTTCCATTTGCATTTTTTGCGAATAGATCAGTCACAGGGAGAGTTGTAGTCTTCCTGTTATTCTGAGCAAAATGCAATCAATGTACCGAGTTTATAGTAAATAGAACCATAAATAAGCTCTTTTCGAATAGGTCTGTCCCTGGTCCATTTTCCTGAAAGAAGTGCATCTTTCCTGCTCATCTGCATAGAATTCCACTATGTTCCAAATTTTTAGTAACTCGTTGTATAAATAAAGTTTTTTGAATAGATCAGTTATTGGTCCACTTCCCCGACAGAATTGTAATCTTCCTGTTAATCTAAGAAAAGTCTCACCTTTGTAGCGAATTTCAAATAAATTTAGCAATACATAAAGTTTTTTTGCATAGATCAGTCCCTGGGAGAGTTGTAATCTTTCTGTTTTTCCGAGAAAAATGCAATCGATGTACCGAATTTCTAGTAAATCTAACCATAAAAAAGCTTTTTTAAAATAAGTCAGTCCATGGTCCGCTTTTTGAAAAGAAGTGTAGTCTTCCTACTCATCTACCGAGAATTGTAGTCTTCCTGTCAATGTGAGAAAAATGCGGTCTTCCTGTTATTCTGAGCAAATAGCAACTGATGTACCGAATTTCACGAAAATCGATCCAAAAATAAGCTTTTTTCGAATGGGTCAGTCCCTGGTCCACTTCACAGAGAGAACTGTAGTATCCCTGTTAATCTAAAAAAATTGCCACCTATGTTCCGAATTTCAAGTAAGTTGAGCAATAAAAAAACTTTTTCGAATAGGTCAGCCCCTGAGAGAAATGCATTATTCTTGTTATTCTGAGCAAAATGCAATAGGTTCACCGAATTTCAAGTAAATCGAACCACAGGTTAGTTTTTTTTAATAGGTCAGTCCCTGGTCCACTTCGCGGAAATAAATGTATTCTTCCTGTTCATCTACGTAAAGAGCCAACTGTGTAACAAATTTTGGTAAATCGAGCAATATATAAACTTTTTTCGAATAGGTCAGTCCATGGGCCACTTCCCGGAAAAAATTGTAGTCTTCCTGTCAATCTAAGAAAGATGCCACCTATGTACCGAATTTCAAATAAAATGCGAAATATATAAACTTATTTCGAATAGGTCAGTCCCTGGGAGTATTGCAGTCTTCCTGTTATTCTGATCAAAATGCAATCGATGTACCGAGTTTCCAGTAAAGCGAACCATAAATAAACTTTTTCGAATAGGTCTGTCTGTAGAAAACTGTAGTCTTTCTGTTCATCTATGCGAAGTGCCATCTTCCTGCTCATATTTTTTCGAATAGGCCAGTCCCTGGGAGAGATGTAGTATTCCTGTTATTCTGAGCAAAAGGCAACCGACTTACCGAATTTCAAGTAACTCGAACCACAAATAAGCGTTTTTTGAATAGGTCAGTAAATAGTCCACTTCCCGGATAGAAATGTATTCTTCCTGCTCCTCTACGCACAAAGCCACCTATGTACCAAATTATAGGTAAATCTTTCAATAAATCTAATGTTTTCGAATAGGTCAGTCCCTGGTCCACTTCCCGGAGAGAATTGTAGTCTTCCTGTTAATTTAAGAAATTTGTCACCTATGTACCGAATTTCAAGTAAGCAATAAATAAACTTTTTTCGAATATATCAGTTCCTGGTAGACTTCCCCGAAAGGATTGTAATATTACTGTTAATGTAGCGAATTTCACTTAAATTTATCAATATAAAATGTTTTTTTGCATACATCAGTCCCTGGGAGGGTTGTAGTCCTCCCGTTATTCTGAGCAAAATATAATCGATGTACCGAATTTCTAGTAAATCAAAAAAAAAAGCTTTTTTCAAATACGTCGGTCCCTGGTCCACTTTCTGGAAAGATGTGTAGTCGTCCTACTCATCTACCGAGGACTGTAGTCTTCCTGTTAATCTAAGTAAAATACCACTAATGTACCGAGTTTTAAGTAAATCGATCATTAAATGCATTTTTTTTTCAAACAGTTCAGTCCCTGGTCCACTTCCCGGGGAGAACTGTAGTTGTCCTGTTAATCTAGGTAAAATGCCACCTATGTACCGAGTTTCAAGTAAGTTAAGCAATAAATAAACTTTTTACCGAATTTCAAGTAAATCGAACCATAAATAAGCTTTTTTCGAATAGGTCAGACGCTGGTCCACTTACCGCAGAGAATTCTGGTTTTCCTGTTCACCTAAGCAACAAGCCATCTAAGTACCATATTTCAAGTAAATCGTGCAATAGATAAACTTTTTTTGAATAGGTTAGTCCCTGGTCCTCTTCATCGAAAGAATTGTATTCTTCCAGCTCATATACGTGAAAAGCCACCTATGTACCAACTGTAAAGTAAATCATTCAATAAATAAAATTTTTTCGAATAGATCAGTCCCTGGTCCACTCTCCGGGAAGAATTGTGGTCTTCCTGTTAATTTAAGAAAAATGTCGCCTACGTGTATGTACCGAGTTTCAAACAAATCGATCATTAAATACAGATCTTTCGAATAAGTCAGTCCTTGGTCCACTTCCCGGAGAGAATTGTAGTCTTCTTGTTAATCTAAGAAAAGTGTCGCCTATGTATGAACCGAATTTCAAGTAAATTAAGCAATAAATAAACTTTTTTCGAATAGGTCTCTCCCTGGGAAAGTTTTAGTCTTCCTGTTATTCTGAGCAAAATGCAATCGACGTACCGGATTTCAAGTAAATCGAACCACAAATAAGTTTTTAATAAAAAAGCTTTTTATTAATTGATCGATTCACCTAAAACTTCTTACACAGGTGGCTTTTTACGTAGATGAAGTGGACCAGAGACTGACCTATTAAAAAGAACTTATTGGTGTTTCGATTTAATTGAAATTCGGTACATCGATTGCATTTTCCTCAGAATAACTGGAATACCACATTTCTCCCAGGGACTGACATGTTCCAAAAACGTTTATTTATTGCTCAATAAAATCCCGGATAGAAATTAGTCTTCGAGTTAATCTAGTAGGCTATTTCCACCGGACGTTAAATGCATTTGCATGTTAGCTTAAATGCATTTACACATCGCATGTAAATACGTGAATTCCCATCTGTTTGTTGTTGTATAAAAGTGTGTTTACTCACTTGTCAAAGTGAGTTAACTCACTTTCGGTAATTTAACAGAAAATGTTATGTTAACAGCCGATGCTGTCACTACTAATGTAAACATTTCGGAGGTTTCGGTATATTTCTTGCCAGAGTCGTGTATTTTCGGAGTTGATGAGGGGTGTGACTTTTATTTTGAATGGTGAAATTTTTTTCTGCAAAAAATATTTATTTCCATTAGTTTTAACATAAATACATATATTATGTAATTGGAGAAGATAATGCTTCGCCTCTGTGAAGAAAATAGAATAAGAAAGAAAAAAAAGCAATTGCGGAATCGCAAACGATCGCCTCAAAATAAAAATATGCGTGGCTCTGGCAGCTATTAGCTGATTGAACAAAATAAATAGTTTAAGGAAACAAACAAGCAAAAGTGAGAATGGAAACATGCATAAAAACATTTTCGTTTCAGCAGCATTTGTCCATGCAGCGATAATCTGCACTTGCAAATCAAAAGATTCCATAAATAGCCAAGTAAACTGAATGCGGTCTCTTGAATTCATGATTTCTATAGTTGTGACAAATTTGGCAAACTGGAAATGTAAAAAAAAATCAGCTGTCTGAGTTAACTCACTTTCGGTGGAATGGTTTGACATTTCATTCACTAAACAGAGACCTTAAATGCATTTAAGTCCTCGGTGGAAATAGGCTATAAGAAAGATGCCACCTATGTACCGAATTTCACGTAAAACTAGCAATTTATAAACTTATTTCGAATAGGTCAGTCCCTAGGAAAATTTAGTCTTCCTGTTATTCTGAGCGAATGTAATCGATGTATCGAATTTCAAATAAATGGAACCATAATTATGCTTTTTTCGAATAGGTCAGTCCCTGGTCCACTTCCCGGAGAGAATTGTAGTCTTCCTGTTAATCTAAGCAAAATGCCACCTATGTACAAAATTTTAAGTAAATTAATCATTAAATACAATTTTTTCGAATAGGTCAGTCCCTGGTGCACTTCCCGGAGGGAAATGTAGTTTTCCTGTTAAGCTTAGCAAAATGTCGCCTATGTACCGAATTTCAAGTAAATCGAACCACAAATAAGTTTTTTTTTAATAAATAAGCTTTTATTTATTGATCAATTCACCTAAAATTTCTTACACAGGTGGCATTTTACGTAGATGAAGTGGACCAGGAACTGTGTACTGGGTTGGATATATGTAAATATGTATGAATATGCAAAATCTTTCTTTCCTTCGAAGAATGTCTACAAATATATCAAAAAAAAATTAATAAAATATTTTTAATCTTCACCGTGAACCGATGTACGCTAATTTCATTTTTTTAAATAGATAAAAGACAAAGAAAAACAGAGAGAAAGGAGAATAAGAAAAGATAGGTTTCGTGGCAGGGGATCGATTTCAATCGCCAAACGACCAAGTCAGCAAACTAATAAATCGTGATAAATTAAAGGTTACTTGCTTTTTTTTTAAGACCAGCGATCTGTTAACATCTGCCACGATAGCCGAGTGGTTAGCATTGCGTACTGACATTCGGAAGGCTCGGGTTCATATCCCAGTGCCAGCAACATCCAAAAGTTATGGAAAATTAATTTAAATAAAAAAGTAAGTTAAATTTTCTAATTGCGGTCGCCCCTCGGCAGGGAATGTCCACCCCTCCGAGTGTATTTCAGACATGAAATAAAAGGCTCCTCGTAAAAAAAAACCATCAAACGTTCGGAGGCGGCTTAGTATATACTGTAGGTCCCTCCATTTGTTGGAAAAACATCAAGACGCAAACCCACAAATTGGAGGAGAAGCTCGGCCGAAAATCGCTTCAGCGGTTGCAAAGAGCCAATTATATATATATGATCTATTAACATCATAATCGAAAGAAAAAAAAGTTAAAACAATTGTGATAAAACTAAAGGTTTTTTTATATATTGAGTTTTTTTTCGGGAGAAAAGAAAGTGAGTGCAAATTTGTTCGATTTTACAACATGACAGCCATTTTCAATAAAACCAAAAGTGTGCTAATGGTTCCAAAAAAAATGGAACAAAGAGCAAATATAAAATTTTGTGTCAAACTTGAAAAAAAATTTGCTGAGACATACGAATTAATGAAAAAAGTTTATTGTGATGATTGTGTGAGTCGTACGCAAGTCTATACGTGGTTTACACGATTTGAAAATGGTCGTGAGGATTTAAATGACGACCCTAGAGCAAGACGTCCAGAAACTAGTAATCGTGCTGAACTGGTGGAAAAAGTCCGTGAAATCATTGGTATCGATGCAAATTTTACTACGAAAATATTGGCTGAAGAATTGAATACGAGTAAAAACACTATTTGGAGAATTTTAACTGAAGATTTGGGGAAAAGAAAGGTCTGTGCGCGAATTGTTCCACATGAATTAAATGACGACCAAAAAATCGCTCGCGTGGAGCATTGCAAAGACATTATTGAAACTGCTGAAAACGATCCAGACTTCCTTGATTCAATCGTAACTGGTGATGAGACATGGTGCTTTAAATATGACCCTGAAACTAAGCGTCAATCTGCTGAATGGAAGTCCAAAGGCGAGCCAAAACCAAAAAAATTGCGTTTTCAGAAGTCTCGATTCAAGAAAATGTTAATTACTTTTTATGATTCAAAGGGTATTGCCCACAAGGAATTTGTTCCAAAAGGTCAAACTGTTAATGGAAAATACTATTTAGGCGTTTTACATCGTTTGTGGAAAAGAATCGGTCGTGTTAGACCAGAATATCCAGCAGGAAATCAGCTGTTTTTATTGCACGATAATGCACCACCTCACAAGACCAAAAAAGTGAACGAATTTTTAATGAAAAAAAGGATTTCTCTCATCGACCATCCTCCGTATTCGCCTGATCTATCACCATGTGATTATTTTTTATTTCCAAAACTGAAAACCAAGATGAAGGGAGCATTTTATGATGATATCCCAGCCATTCAAGCAGCCGTAACCGAGGTACTGAAGAACATTTCTATAAATGACATAAAAAAATCTATGCATGCGCTGGTTGATCGTTCCAAACGTTGTGTTGAGTCAAATGGAACCCATTTTGAATAAATAATTAAAATATTTTTGGGACACACCGTGTATATATATATATATATATATATATACATATGTATATTTCATGACAAGAATTGCGTAAAAATCAGAATTTTTTTCTGTAAAGTTTTACCGTAAGTCTAATTCGCACTAAAAGTAATACCGTACAGATTCTTTCGGAAATTATTTTTATCTGTACTTACATACATGTAATCTGCGAAAGAGTCAACACTTACGTAATGTGGAAAGCTAAGGAATTTACCTAATGTTAAGTACTTTTTTTAACTAAAATTAAATGATAACTCTTTTGGAAAGAAAAAGAAGGAACAACAAATTAAAGACATTTTCACAATGTTATAACTAAACTTATCCTTAAGGTCACAAAAGAATTTCATACATTTATACATAATGGCAAAGCCCGAAAACACTACTTTATCTTCATTTATTTAACTTATACTTACCATGTTTGTCAATTGTAATTACTATTAATGCATCATTCTTACCTGTTCTTCTTTGGTACCTTGTGGCTACTTTAACCCCCTCGACATACAGAGGTTTATGTGCGGTTTATGTTTTTCTTTACTTCGTTTTGTCACATACACGTACAGTCAACGGTCATAACCAGATGACCATTGAAAGTTTAGGCATTAGAAGCATAATTTTATGGTTTTAAGTAAACGTAATTTTTTTGAAGAATTTAAAGTCAATTGATTTATTGCCATAAGTTTAAAGATTACAGGAACCAATGGAGCAGCTACCAACAAGCTTAGGAGGCCTTCTGCGCTTTGAGGAACTGCGTTAGAGACGTTTCAAATAAGTAAATTATTTGAATGTTCACGTGCGGTTTTTTTTCTCTTCTTAGATTTTTTTGTTTTAATATTTTTGGGTAATTATATATGTATATTATTGCTACATTCCCTTTGGTTCTCCTGAAAGATAACTAGGCAAATCACTTCGTGTGTGTCCCAAAAATAACCGAACTTTTTGGATACAAAATAGTAAAATACACATTATATTGTCTTTGAAAGTTATTATTTATTCAAAATAGGTTCCATTTGACTCAACACAACGTTTGGAACGATCAACCAGCGCATACATAGATTCTTTTATGTCGTTTATAGAAATGGTCTTCAGTACCTCGGTTACGGCTGCTTCATATCTTTAAATTTTTTTTTAATTTTTTAAACTTCAATTTCAATTTTTTTTCAAGTTTGACACAAAATTTTATATTTGCTTTTTGTTCCATTTTTTTTTTGGAACCATTAGCAGACTTTTCGATTTATTGAAATGGCCGTCACTTTTACATCTGTCCTCCGACTTACATGAAGTCAGGTGCGTTTGAAAGAGGATGAATGTATCTTTTTAATGTTGCAAATTTTCAATACATGGCGCTGTATGTTGTATGATTTCAATATAAAGTTCGGTTATTTTTGGGACACACCGTGTATGTATCACCTAAGATTTTTTTTTGTTAATAAAATTGTGAATTAGAAATGAACCACTAAGTTTGTATTCTAATATGGCCGAAGCCAAGTAAGTTTGTTATTGAGGAATATGGGGCTTCTAATCAATTACCATCATAGAAGCCAAGGTTAGGGAGGACTTGCAAATAGTTAACTAAGTTAACTATAATCGTTTAAAATAAGCAAGGAAGACATTTTATTTCATTTCTACTTAAAGTGATTTAATTCCAGTTTTTTTGTCAGCAAATTTAATTTTGTTATTTTTTTTTTGTCAGTCTGCTAGTGTGCACATAATTTTTTTTGTATGGCTTGTGAGTGTACGCAATCTTAGAATTGCCCTTTATCTCTTACCCACATCATTGGCTGAGACCACGGGCTGGATAAAAAGCAAGGTGCACACGGGGGTAGCCTAAGAAGTGTTAAAGCGGGAGCTTTCAAATTTCCTACGTACACCACAGGTATCCATTACAACTGACCTATTAAAAAGAACTTATTGGTGTTTCGATTCACTTGAAATTCGGTACACCGATTGCATTTTCCTCAGAATAACTGGAATACTATATTTCTCCCAGTGGGTGACCTATTCGAAAAAAGTTTATTTATTGCTCAATAAAATCCCTGGTAAATCGGGCCATAAATAAACTTTTTTCGAATAGGTCAGTCCCTGGTCTACTTCCCTGAGAGAATTGTATTCTTAATGTTAATCTAAGCAAAATGCCACCAATGTACCGAATTTTAAGTAAATCGATCATTAGACACAATTTGTTCGAAAAGGTCACTCCCTGGTCCACTTTCCGGCGAGAATTGTAGTTTTCCTGTTAATCTAAGAATAATGCCACCTACGTAAGTACTGAATTTCAAGCAAATCGATCATTAAATATAGTTTATTCGAATAGGTCAGCCCCTGGTCCACTTCTCGGCGAAAACTGTAGTCTTCCTGCTAATCTAAGAAATATGAAACCTATGTACCGAATTTCAAGTACGTTCCCACCTTTGTCCCAATTTCAAGTAAATTGAGCAGTAAATTAACTTTTGTCGAATAGGTCAGTCCCTGGTCCACTTCCCTGGGAGAATTGTAGTCTTCCTGTTAAGCTAAGCAAAATGTCACCTATGTACTGAATTTCAAGTAAATTAAGCAATAAATAAACTTTTTTTCGAATAGATCTATCCCTGGGTAAGTTTTAGTCTTCCTGTTAATCTGAGCAAAATGCAATCGATGTACCGAATTTCAAGTAAATCGAACCACAAATAGGTTTTTTTTTAATACATATGCTTTTATTTATTTATCGCTTCTTCTTAAATTTCTTAACCAAGGGGGCCTATCCGAAAAAAGTTTATTTATTGCTCAATAAAACCCCTGGCTCTATTCCCGGAGAGAATTGTAGTCTTCCAGTTAATCTAAGAAAGATGCCAACTATGTACTGAATTTCAAATAAAATGACCAATATATAAACTCATTTCGAATAGGTCAGTCCCTCGGAGAGTTCCAGTCTTCCTGTTATTCTGAGCAAAATGCAATCGCTGTACAGAAATTCAAGTAAACCGAGCCATAAACAAGCTTTTTTCTAATGAATCAGTCGTTGGTCCACTTCCCGGAGAGAATTTTAGTCTTTTTGTTAATCTAAGCATAATGCCACTTATGTACCGAATTATAAGTAAATGGATGATTAACAAAAAATTTTCGAATAGATCAGTTCCTGGTCCACTTCCCGAGAGAATTGTAGTCTTCCTGTTAATCTGAGAAATATGCCAGCCTTGTATGTAGTGAACTTCAAATAAATCGTGCAACATACAAACTTATTTCGAATAGGTCGGTCCCTGTCCGCTTCATGGAAAGAAGTGTATTCTTCCTGCTCATCTACGTAAAACACCACCTACGTAACAAACTTAAAGTAAATCGGTCAAAAAAAAAATTTTTTTTCGAATAGGTCAGTCCCTGGTCCGCTTCCCGGAGAGAATTGTAGTCTTCCTATTAATCTAAGAAAACTGTCACCTATGTACCGAATTTCAAGTAAATTAGGCAATAAATAAACTTTTTTCGAATAGGTCAGACCCTAGAAGAGTTTTAGTCTTCCTGTTATTCATGGAAAGGAGTGCATACTGCCTGCTCATCTACGTAAAAACCACCTACATACCAAATTTAAAGTAAATCGGCCAATAAATAAAATTTTTTCGAAAAGGTCAGTTCCTGGTCGACTTCCCGGAGAGAGGTGTTGTCTTCCTGTTAAACTAAGCAAAATGCAACCTATGTACCGAATTTCAAGTAAATTAAGCAATAAATAAATAATTTTTTTTCGAATAAGTCAGTCCCTAGGAAAGTTTTAGTCTTCCTGTTATTCATGGAAAGAAGTGTATTCTTCCTGCTCATCTACGTAAAAAACCACCTATGTACCAAATTTTAAGCAAATTGGTCATTAAATACAATTCTTTCGAACAGGTCAGTTAATGGTCCACTTTTCGAAGAGAAATGCAGTCCCTGGTCCACTTCCCGGAGAAACTGTAGTCTTTCTGTAGTCTATCTGTTAATTAAGCAAAATGCCACCAATGTACCGAATTTTAAGTAAATCGGTAATTAAATAAAGTTTTTTCGAAAAGGTCAGTCCCTGGTCCACTTTCCGGGGAGGATTGTAGTCTTCCTGTTAATCTAAGAAAAATGCCGCCTATGTATGTACCGAATTTCAAGCGAATCAAGATCTAAATGACCTTTCTTCGAGCAGCTCAGTCCCTGGGAGAGTTGTAGTCTTCCAGTTATTCTGAGCAAAATGCAACCGATGTATCGATTTATAAGTAATCCGAACCATAAATAAACTTTTTTCGAATATTGCTGTCCTAGTCCAATTGCAGGGGATGGAGCCATGTGCAGAAGTTCACGCAAATGAGGAAAGTTTTTGACTGCCATACACCTGGGAGTGGCCAGAGACGATTTTTTTGCACAAGGTTCAAGCAGCTCACGACGTCCTGTTTTAGACCACGTATCCCCTGGGTAACCAACGAACATCCGTTTGGAGGCGAGCTTAAGTGAGTAGGCGAATCCCATGCGGTTGTGCGTAGGGTTCGGAACCCACCACATGAAAAAACAACCCAATGAAAAACCAATTTAAGCTTCTGATGAGAGACCCCCCTTTTGATGACGACCCCCGCAAATGTTTGAAGGATTACGATTTTAGGGCATGCACCTGGAATGTCCGGTCCCTTAATTGGGAAGGTGCCGCTGCCCAGCTGGTTGATGTCCTCATAAAGTTAAAGACTGACATCACTGCCGTCCAAGAATTGCGATGGACGGGACAAGAACGGAAGAAGATGGGTCCTTGTGAAATTTACTACAGCGGCCATATAAAAGAGCGCAAATTTGGTGTAGGATTCGTAGTGGGAGAGAGACTCCGTCGCCGAGTACTGGCATTCACTCCGGTGGATGAACGTCTAGCCACAATTCGCATCAAGACAAAATTTTTCAACACCACCCTAATATGCGCCCATGCCCCGATGAAAGAGAAGGATGACTTGACCAAAGATGCTTTTTACGAGCGCCTCGAACACACTTATGAGCGCTGCCCCCGCCATGACGTCAAAATTGTGCTTGGCGACTTCAACGCTAGGGCAAAGAAGGTATCTTTGGTACGACTGTCGGAAAATTCAGCCTCCACGATGAAACATCTCCAAATGGGCTGAGGCTGATCGACTTTGCCGGGGCCCGAAATATGGTTGTCTGTAGCACTAGATTCCAGCACGAAAAAAGTCACCAAGCTACTTGGCTGTCTCCAAATCGGAAAACTTCCAACCAGATCGATCATGTTGTGATAGATGGAAGACACGTATCCAGTGTTTTAGATGTGCGTACGTTTCGAGGTCCCAACATTGACTCGGATCACTATCTTGTCGCAGCGAAGATACGCACGCGTGTATCGAAGAACGCCCATGTATCGAAGAACGCCCATCAACAAACACAAGGAAGGTTCGACGTTGAAAAGCTGCAATTACAGCAGACTGCCGAGCGGTTTTCTACTCGACTTGCACACCTGCTCTCTGTGAGCACTCATCAGCAACCCGGTATAAGGGAACTGTGGGACGACATTGCAAACTTCCTGCGTACAGCTGCAAACGAAACCATTGGATTTCGGAAAGGTCGCAAAAACTGCTGGCACGATGAGGACTGCCATGTCGCAGTGGAGAGAAAGCAGACTGCCTACCTCGCAACCTTGCGATTGACCACAACACGTGCGGGGTAGGATAGATCCCGAGAACTGAAGAGAGAAGCAGACAAAAAAAGAAAGAGGCCGAGATGCGCGAGTACGAGGAGATTGAGAAGCTGGCCGACAAGGGTAACGCTCGAAAATTCTACGAAAAAAAACGGCGACTTACAGAAGGTTACAAGACCGGACAAACTCTTTTAGGACCCAAGGAAGTGAGCTAGTGACAGATGCCCAGAGTATACTCGATTTATGGAGGGAGCACTTCTCCAGCCTGCTGAACAGCAGTGAACAGTAAACACGCGGAGATGGTGAACCCGAAACTCTAATTGATGACGATGGAAAAGTTGTTCCATTACCCGACTATGAAGAAGTGCGAATAGCAATCGTCCGCTTAAAAAACAACAAAGCGGCAGGGGCCGATGGATTACCGGCCGAGCTATTCAAATACGGCGGCGAAAAACTTATCAGGTGCATGCATCAAATTCTTTGCAAAATATGGTCGGATGAACAACACGGTGTCGGAGATGAAAGTAGGTCATAAAAGCCGTCGAGAGCGTCTACTTGTCCACGATGCTTACTCAACTTCTAACAATCGCTCCCCGCAGCCTTCCTGCGTTAAATGCGCAGGAGCTCATTATCTAGCTGAATGCGGCGATTTCAAGGCGCTAAGCAGACAACTTCGTTGGCAATTAATTAAGGAAAAGCGCCTTTGCATACGGTGCTTTAAGAATCACCTGGTTCGTAGATGTAACTCTAAAAAGTCTGTGGCGTCGATGGATGTCTCTTGGCTCATAATCCGCTTCTACACGGCCAACGACTCCAAAACGGAGGTAATAATACGCAGACTGATAATTCCGTGGTATGCTTGCATCAAAAACAATTCGACAAAGCATTTTTCAGATACGTCCCTGTAACTCTACACGTTAATGGTATTACTGTGGAAACAGTCGCTCTTCTCCACGAAGGCGCATCTTGTACATTGTTGGACGATAGCTTGGCCCAAGAACTTAAGCTTACTGGTCCCAGCGAAGAACTTTGCCTCAGATGGACGGGGAATATTACTCAACAGGATAATAATTCTCGAGTAGTTTCCTTAGAAATTTCATCGAAAAACAAAAACAGTTGAAAATATAGCCTGCGCGGCGTACGAACAATTGCGAATTTAGAGTTACCGCAGCAGTGTCTACGAGTCAACGACATTCTAAAACGTGATCATCTTAAATTACTACCTATACATCATACGACTCTTTCAAGGCGGGACTTCTGGTCGGCTTAGACAATAAAAAACTTTGTGTGCCCTTAGAGATTCATCAAAGCCGGGATGATGGACTGGTAGCAGCACGATGTCGATTAGGGTGGTCTGTCTATGGTCGCGATAAGCACAACGGGTCTTGTACAGAAAGTTTGATGCACATTTGTGAGTGCACTAATAGCGGAAGCCTTGATAGGTTGATGCGATCATTCTTTTCTGTCGAGCCACTTGGAATAAGTCCGGCGATCAAGCCTGTAATGTCAAATGACGATGAGCGTGCATTGCAGATAATGGAAAAAACGACAAGGTACATTGAGAATGAAAAACGCTGGGAAACTGGGCTACTATGGAAATTTGATCACATTAACTTACCGCAGTCGTACAGTATGGCGCTTAAACGACTTGAGTGTTTGGAGCGAAAAATGAATAAAGACCCAGACATCAAACAATTTATTGTACAATTTATTGGCACAAATGTAAGTAAGCTCATATATATAATATATATATAATTGTTGAACTTGCTAATTATGAATTCAGATTTTAGCAACTTCGTCCAGCTGTAACTTATTTAATAAAGATTTGGAATATCGCTCAAAATACGTGCGCTAAAACGCTGTTTTATTTCTCCAGTCAACACCACCTATGAACCAAATTTTAAGTTAGTCGATCGTTAAATACAAATTTTTCGAATAGGTTACTCCCTGGTCAACTTTCAGGGGAGAATTGCAGTCTTCCTGTTAATCTAAGAAAAATGCATAGTATGTTTGTACCGAATTTCAAGCAAATGGATCATTAAATACAGTTTTTTCGAATAGGCCAGTCCCTGGTCCACTTCCCGGAGAAAACTGTAATCTTCCCGTTAAGCTAAGCAAAATGCCACCTATGTACTGAATTTTAAGTAAATCGATCATTAAATACAATTCTTTCGAATAGATCAGTTAATGGTCCACTTGTCGAAAAGAGCCCTTCGAGCCGGATTTTTAAGTGTCCTTTAAAGAGAGCGAAATCTCATATACCCAACCAACTCAATAATTTAAATTTATTAGCCCAAACCACAGAAATTGTGCATCAGCGTTGGACTTGTTTGCAGCCGTTCTTTGTACACCAACAAACACCCTATTATATTTAACTACCATAAAGCGACCCGCAGTTTAATATTATTTGGGGGAAAAAATTGTGACTACAACGACCCGTATTATTTGTATTGGTGCAAATCAATAAACTAATTAACAAAATTCTTTAATTTGTTTTAAAATCAAATTACTTGAACCTCTGCGTTTTTCATATTCTGCGTTGCACTTTGCATATATTGTACATATATCATCATACACCCATTGACCCATTGACTGAAGACAAAATACCCAGTAGGAAAAATTTTGGAATACCCAGTAGGAAAAAATTCTGAAAACCCAGTAAGGAATTTTTTTGTGACCCAATTTGGAATTTCGTTAACTAATTTAACATTAAATATTAAACAAATTTATTATTTAAATAATTAACCCTTTATCAAAAGATAGATTTTGCGAATTTTTTCTAGCTTTTTGCTATTTTTCACAAAGAACCCTACCCAATTTTGTCGTTTGAAGCTAATTTTAATTTAATTAAACAAACAAATATAATGTAAGATTTTAAGTTCTGTATTCTCGATTTATTCGAATACATAGAAGAACATAATTCAACACCCCCGGAAGATGAATCAGCCTACACTCTGGAAATTCAAAAGAGTTGAACTCAATGTGATATACGATAGGGCAAGCAAATCGTACGGTGCCTTGCGCAGAACCCCGTAAAACCCTGCTGATCCCATTGACTTAACGGAAGTCAAAGAGAATTTTAGAAAAGGCTATCAGTTGTATTTGAGATGTTTAAGATCCATCAATCAATGCCTTGCTTATCTCAAGACCCCATCAGCAACTATAAAGGAGCGAACTTCAGAGGCATACCCATCGATGAACGTAGGATCATTTGTTCATCTGCCCCCTATTGGTCCTCGTTACGTTTACAGCTATATATATCCATAACAAGACGATCGGCAACGTTGAAAGACTCTTCCACCTAATACAAAAAACCCAGGGAGAAGCGCGGTGGATCGTAGAAAATGCCTCTATAACAAATGACGGATTTCTAATGGCATGGAAAGATCTCGTTTCGCAATACGAGGACAAAAGAGTTCAAACAAATGCCCAATCGAAGATTTTATTCAATTTACCCCAAACCACCCAAGAAAGCGGAAGTACCATCATAAATTTCCAGAGGACGGTTAACAATTGTCTAACTAGTCTGAATAATCTTGGCTTGGATACAAGTAGTTGGGACCCTATATTAATATTCTTATACGGAACTAAGTTACCCAAACGCCTTCTCCATCAATTCGAAGACACGTTAGAAGACAAATCGGAAATACCTTCTTGGAAAACCCTTGATGCCATTCTCACCCATATATATAAATCATTGGAATCAGTGGGAGATCTAGTTGACCCAAATCCCATTACCCATCACGACAGTAGACTCCAGAGGAGCGGAAGGGACGTGAGATTCAACACGTTTCACTCAAGTGTTTCAGAAAACCCGACCCCCAACTCACTAAGCTCTAATAAATCATCACTACGTCATCGAAGACACATGCATTGGAAAGTTGCAAATTATGTAAAACCCTACACTCAATTCAAGTATGCCCCAAATTCTTAGGCATGAATGTGGAGGCCCGTATATCTACAATAATTTTAATTGCCTAGCTCTATCCCACGGTTTCAGAGACTGCAAAAGCAAACACTCTTGCAGAATATGCAGACAGAAGCACAATACACTGCTGCATAAGGACAACATCCCTCGTCCACAGTGCTCCCCGCAAGGATCAAGAGCATTAAACCCTGCTCTTGATTCAAACCAAGGCAGTACCTCCCAAACCCACCCCTCAAATCCAAATCCACAAGCATACACAACCCTCTAACAGACCACGCAAGAACCACTCATGTCTTGTAGGAAACAGATTTTGTTAGTTACTGCCGTAGTTCAAATAAACCATAGAGGGCAATTATATTCAGCAAGAGCACTCATAGACTTTGGGTCAGAAGCCACATTTATTTCAGAGAAACTCCAAAGAAAACTGGACATGCCTATGAAACATGCAGTTGCACAAGTAACAGGGCTGAACAACTCAGTTTCAGCAACAACCACAAAAACATGCGAATTAACCCTATGCTCACCTGCGAGGAAAGAATTCAAAATAACGACACAAGCATTTATCTTAAAATCTCTAACAGAAAACTTATCCACTCACTCACTCGACCCAACATTTGATGTTGGAAAACTCGGATTTAGTTTAGCTGATCCCGATGTCAATAAGCCCAGATCCGTCGACATTCTAATCGGAAGTGACTTGTACCCACAAATAATACAGAAACATATTCAATACTTTGCTCGCCCTAGAAACTGAATTTGGTTGGATTTTGTCAGGACCCATTCCAGAAAAGCCCAGTGGACATTCAGTAGCTGCATTTTTCAATCAAATGACCTCAGATAAATTACTCACGCAATTTTTGGAAGTGGAAGAAGTTCCGAGAAAGCCTCTGTCCTTATCTTCAGATAAATTGTGTGAAGAAATTTATCAGAGAACCACATACAGAAACTCATCGGGACGTTATGTGGTAACCCTACCATTTAAAAACCCAGAAAACATAGAACTGGGTAACTCAAGACACATAGCGCTAGCTCAGTTTTTAAGAAATGAGAAATCCCTCTCAAGAAAGCCGGACATAAAAATGGAATACGACAAAGTTATTAATGAGTATTTGGAACTTGTACACATGAAAAAGGTGGAAAACAACCCCGCGGAGGAAAACACCCTATATTATCTACCACATCACGCAGTTATCAAACCCGATCGAATAACTAGGCAATTGAGAGTGGTATTTAAAGCATCATGTCCCACACCTAACAGAAATAGTCTGAACGACGTACTACATACTGGATCTGTTCTGCAGGCAGACTTGGTAATCTTAGTAATAAAATGGCGTCTATTTCGATTCGTTTTTAACGCAGAGATACAAAAAATGTATCGGCAAATTCTTGTAGAACCAAAAACACACTATCTCAGAGAATACTCTTCAGAAAGTCAAATGATGACCCAGTTGAGGAGTTTGAATTACAAACCGTAACATTTGGCATTAACTGTGCTCCTTATTTAGCAATCCGAACACTGTTGAAATTAGCAGACGATGTAAAAGGAACCCACCCACTAGCATCAGATATAATTCGTAATGGAATGTATGTAGATGATGTTTTCAGTGGAGACCATGATATATCAAGTGCGAAGTTGGCTCGAGACGAATTCGTAACATCCTTGGAGTCCGCAGGACTTGCTCTACGCAAATGGACTTCCAACGACCCAAAAATCTTATCAGGACTCCCATCAGAACATCTATTGGATACTAATTTGCCCAATTTACCAGAATCCAATAGCACAAAGACCCTTGGAATTAGATGGAATTCTAAGAAAAATGTATTCTTTTTCGTTATCAACCCCATTCCAGACAAAGAATCTTTTACTAAACGAGATTTTCATGGATTCTCTGATGCGTCTGAAAAAGCGTACGCTGCAACTCTTTACATTAAAATTTCTACATACGGGAATACTTGGACCACCTAAGTAAAAAACGCGATTAGCTCCAATTAAAAGTATATCACTACCCAGGCTAGAACTATGCGGAGCCGTTTTTCTCGCAAACTTAGTGGACCCGACCTTATCCCAGTTAAATTTGACACACTATCGCACCCATCTCTTGACGGACTCAACTATTGTTCTCTCTTGGCTAAGCAAACCGCCATGTTCGTGGACGACTTTTGTTTCTCATCGAGTCGCCACGATAGTTGAAAACGTCGGAAGCGATACTTAGAACCATGTGGAAAGCCGTGATAACCCGGCGGGCCTCGCAAGTAGTGGATGCACTCCTCTAGAAATCGCGAGCAACAACCTCTGGTGGCACGGACAACTCGATTCGAAACTGTGGCCAATCACTCAGAAACCACCCGCCACAACCCTAGAGCTTAAACCAATTAAAATCTTTACCGCTACAGCTCAAGAAGATATACTAGACAGATTCTCTACATTGCCAGAGCAATTCGTGTTATATCATATCTATTTAGATTTTGTTCAAACGCGTTACCAAATAAAAGAAAAGAGCAATTTACAACCGTCGAAATAACTCCAGACGAATTTAAATCAACCCGTTCCACTCTAATTGTCTTAGCTCAGAAAAGGTACTTTCATAAGGAACATAAAAGCTTAGACCCAAAAGACCCAAATACCCAAAAAGAGTTATATATTGACCCTTAACCCATCAATCGACCCTCAAAGGAACCATGCGAGTTAATGGCCGCTTGAGTAATTCAGCTGCGCTATCATACAACGAACGTCATCCGATTCTATTACCCTACAACAGTCGATTGGCAAAATTACTCACCCCATTTTCCCACTCAATAACACTACATGGAAGAAACCAGTTAGTATTACGACTCATTCGTACAGAATTCTGGATTCCAAAACTGAAGACCCTTATAAAAACAACGATTCATCAGTGCAAAACTTGCATGCTGTACAAAAAAACCCAAATTACTCAAATCATGGCAGCACTACCAATTGAACGTACTACCATAAACCGCCCTTTCGCAGCAACAGGAATTGAATTCGCTGAACCTTACGATATAAAAAACTACACCGGAAGGGCATGCTTAATTACCAAGAGATACATACTATGTGTTTTCGTTTGCTTTGCAACCAAAGCAATATATTTAGAACCCGTAAGTGATCTTACTACAGAAGCATTTATAGCAGCATTCCCACGATTTTTCTCTAGGCGCGGATGCCCCGTCGATCTTTATTCGGACAATGAAAGGAACTTTGTAGGAGCTTCGCAACTGTTACTCAAAGATCGACGAGAATTCATGAAAACCTTGAGAACCCAAATATTCACGAGTCAAGCGCACCAAAACATCAAGTGACATTTTAATCCTCCAGGAGCTCCTCATATGGGCGGCCTCTGGGAAGCAGGAGTTAAAAGCTTAAAAACACATTTAAAAAAGGTGACACATATCCAAAAATTCGCTTTTGGAGAGTTGGCAACACTATTAACCCGAATCTAAAGTTGTTTGAATTCTCGCCTATCTGCGATGACCCTACAAGTTTAGAACCTTTAACGCCAGGCCATTTCCTATTCGGTACCCCCTTACTCACCCCAGCTGAACCTAATCTAGAAGACGCAAAGCTCAATGCGGTGAATAGATGGCAGAAACTAAGGATACTTCATCAACATTTCTGTATTCGATGGAAAGAAGAATACTTATAAAAACTCGACAAGCGTTATAAGTGGAAATACCCCGAACGCAATGTAGAAGTTGAAGACTTGGTAGTTATTCGACAAGAAACCCTACCCACAAAAGAACGGAAACTAGGTCGTATCGAAAAGACTTACCTCGGGTCAGACACCAGAACTAGAGTAGTCGACATACGAACCTCACAAGGCATTATGACCTGTCCAAATACAAAAGTCGTGACTCTACCCTATAACTAATATTTTATTCTCATTTATAGTATCTTGGCACCCATTAAGGCAACAAACCCTCGAGGACACAGTCCAGCAATCATCGTGAGCTCGCGAAGCAGCAGTCGAAGCGTCAGCCCGAGATCGGAACCAAGAACCCTAGCAAGTCGTCTACAATGATTCAGAGCGACCCTTTCCCCAATTCGTGAGGAAAACGACCCCATTCATCGCACAGCACAACGTACCATAACCCACTAAAAGCGGAACTGGAAACCCGCTTATAAGCACGTTGCATGTGGAATTTCCAAAAAGGACCATCGCTTGGTGACATGCTCCAAGTACATTGCAATGAGTGTGAGAGAAAAGTTTGACACAGTTACACGACACAAGTACTGCGTCAACTGTTTGGCTCGATCATACAAAACCCGACACTACACTTGTAAGCCAAGGTGCTCCACTTGGAATGGAGAGTACCATTCTACGCTAAACGGCCACCCAAAGTTTACTGAAGAAGGGCAGCAAGGCCAACGCAAACTCACCACCCCGATCCATGCTCAAGCAACAGATGTTGTTAGTCTATTAAATAAACAAACCATTATATTAACAGCGATCATCCGATTAAAACACGATGGCACATGGTACAAAGTCAGAGCACTCGTAAACCCAACACGAAACTTAACCACAATTGCAAATGAATTGGTAAAAAAACTAAAGTTGACATATTCACACAACATTTGCAGTTTAATTATCGGATCCGATAATCATTTACGCGTGAAATGCAATAGCCCCGTTACAAACGAGCTACCGACCCGACCCTATGATTGTGACTTAGGTGGTGAAATCATGAAATCGGTTGGACCCTAATCGGCACAATTTGAAGCAGACCCTAAACCTTTCAAGGCGACCCAATAAACATATCCCTGCATTGTCCTCAAGGCGAATAAGAGGAAAATGCAAACCAGCGCCAACATAAGTATAATGTTTTCAGTTTTTGAAAAGAAACAAAAGTGAAAAACGTGAAGTTGAATTATACCGGCACAACAACAACAACCACATCGTTGGAAAAATAATATGAACCCACAGGTCATATATAAACATTAAACACACTATCTCTACTCAATAAGTATCATATTGTTATACAAAAAAATTAATTTGAATTATACACACACATACATATATTTATAAATAAACACATATTTATAACGTGGAAACCTTAAAAATCCTCTTTTTTCTTTTTATTCGACACGCCGGCGATACTTTTGTCGATCCAACTCGATATTTTGGTCCTTCGAGCCAGCCTTCCTGTTAATCTATGCAAAACGGCACCTATGTACCGAATTTTAAGTAAATCGATCATTAAATACAATTTTTTCGAATAGGTCACTCCCTGGTCCACTTTCCGGTGAGAATTGTAGTCTTCCTGTTAATCTACGAACAATGCCACCCATCTATGTACCGAATTTCAAGCAAATTGATCATTAAATACCGTTCTTTCGAATGGGTCACTCCCCGGTCCACTTCCCGGAGAAAACTGTAATCTTTCTGTTAATTACCGAGTACCGAGTACTGTAATGTACCGAGTTTTAAGTAAATCAATCATTAAATACAATTTTTTCGAATAGGTCAGCCCTGGTCAACTTCCCGGAGAAAACTGTAGTCTTCCTGTGTTGAAGACATGAGCAAGGACCTCATTGAATTCTAAATTTTTAAAAATATATATATATAAAATCCCTAATTAACTAAAAATGAAATATTGAATTACCCTTATACTTACCCACCATGAATCTACTCCCATTCCAAAATACTTACCAGCAACCCTACTTCCGTTACTACTCTAAAGGAGAAATCAAAACAATTTGTATAAATATGTATGTATTAGTCATTTTTAGTTATTAGTCAAAATAATATTTTCGCTCGCTACATCTCGACGGCTGTGTCAAAATTATAAATATATAAAACAAAGGAAACTTAATATAAAAAATATAAAATAAAATAAATTTTGTGAAAACTATTCAAAGAAAATACAAAGTGTTTTAGTAAAACGGAAAAATATGTAAAGTAAGCAATAAATAACTACAGCAAGTAGCTGATTTATATAAATTTAAAAACAATAAATAAATACAGCAAGTAGCTGATATTTAGACATGGTGCCGAAACCCGTTTGTCGGAAAAGAACCGCGAACACCAAAACTCAATAAATATTGCAAATTAATAAAACTAAAAAAAATTAAAAAAAAACGAAATAAAAGCGAGTGAATAAATCGCGCCTATTAAATTAATACTTATCGAAAATGATAAAAAGGTGTTAGTGCTAAAAACATATGTATGCAAAGAGCTACAAACTATGTACATACATACATATATACAAATAAATAAACAGTGCCGGTGAAAACAGAATATAAGCAAAATTGAAAGTACATACTTCAAAAAATTTTACAATCATGTAAAATAAAATGTACAATAAAATATAATAATATAAATAATAATAATATATATATAATTTACAAACAAGTGGTGTTTAAAAAAAAAAAAAAAAAAAAAAAACAGAAAAAAATCTAACCATTTACATATGCGGTAAAAATAAAAAAATACCTACATACATACATAAGCATAGAAAAGTGTCGAACATACATATGTACATGCAGTGACATAAAACATAACAAAAAAAAAACATAAAAAGCGGTCAACATAAAAAGCAGTGAAGAAAACAAAATATAAACGGAAAATGTATATTTTATATATACATATGACATAAAAACATAAAAAAGTTAAGAAAAAAAAACATAAAAAGTTGGTTATTGTTGTGCTACAAAATAACAAAATTAAAAAAAAAAAAACAAAACAAAAAAATTTGAAAATATATATTATATACACGTATATATACATGCGTACAAACATACACAAATACATACATGTGATGACGGAAAACCCCAAAAAAAGTGAAAAAAAAGAAAACAGTGCACATACATATTTACATAAATAAAAACGTGTACAAAATTAAATAAAATTAAATTTTTTTTTTTAAAACAAAAATTTATAAAATTCAGCACAAAACAAAACGTGCACATCCTTAAGCTACAGAGGACACGATCAAAGCCTCAACAACACGGAAACAGCACTACTCAGAAGACAACACTCCCCCGTCCCCGTCTCCAGAATAAAAAGAAAAAGTGGTTTGTAAAAAGTCCGGATGTCAAAGTAAGTCCCACCCATTCTTACTCATATTTGTTTAGCGGATTTTGCTCGTGCTGTGTATGAAACTCTTTGCCATACACATACATATTCCCAAAAATTAAATTATAATTCCCAAGGAAAGTTCGAGCATAATCTCAAAATCCGCTAAACAAAAAATTAATCACAATATATAATAATATATAGCGGGTCCCCAAAATCGGTAAATGAAAATCTCCTACTTTTCATTTACCGAATATAACAGCGGTCATATATAATATATTACCATTTATATATGAAAAACTCGCGCATTCCCCATAAAAAGTATATATTCAATACAAAAAATCGCTTATTATTATATATCCCCTTACGTATATAAACTCCCCTTTTTATATACGCCAACTGATCCAAAAACACCTTCGAAAAGGTCCAGATCGGCCCAGTTGCCCCTCTCATATATCCTCCCAAGTATATACATACTCTCAGTACATATACCCCAACTGGACCGAAACTCATTACAACGGGCCCATAACCGGACCAGTGTAAGCACATTACACTGCCCAAAGTCACCACCGCATAGCAAGTCACCGCTACCCAACCGCGGTACATGTATATACATACACATATATACATACAGTGGTTTTTTCAATTCAGGCAATTTCCACTTCTCCGCTATTTACAATAGCAAGCGGACAAAGGCACGTATGTACATAAGTATACATACGTACATATTCGTGAAAGCTAAGCTAAGCACCCAGCATACAAACAAGGTATCACAAAAACCCAGTATACATTTATACATTGCTGTGCTCAGACGCGCTGAGACAGTACAATACAAAACATAAAAGCTACCCCCTAAATAAATTAATTAAAAATAATGTATACTTACATATATACAAATATAAATAAATATTTTATAATAAAATTTTATAAAACAAAATCTCACAATTAAGGACCATTAAAAACCCACTATTAGAAAAGATGGCTACGGATATACTGGAACAACCCCAACCCCTCCAAACTCAACAGAATTTTTATTCCACTTGAGGAATTTGGATAAATTCTGCGAAAAGTGGAAAAGCATCGAAGAATCAATTTACTCAAAAGCGGCGTTGATGGTATATAAGGAGAGGTTAGACAGACTTATAGCCCTGGCAGATGCAGCCAATGATGACCTGCAGCTGAGTAACACCGTAGATGAAAAAACCCGAACGGTATGTGCAGAACGTTATGACACCTCCAGAGCCAACGCGATGCTAATGAGGACTCGGATAAATGAGTTACTCCTTCAACTCGCCTCAAACCTCGAACCCGTAGCATCAAGGCCCCACGCGCACTCCCTAGCGCAATCCCAGTCTCAACCTTTTCAGAACCTCAAACCTGTCTGTACCATATTCCACGGAGAAGATAAAGAATGGCCGTCGTTCAAGGATTATTTCACGGCACAAAATTCTAAATTATGGCTAAGGCAAAAAATGCTGCAATTAAAAATGAGAACAAGAGGAGAAGCGGCGCAAATAATTCACGAATTCTCATTAAATGAGTCCAACTTTAACCCTGCCTGGCAAGCACTCACAGCCAGATACGAGATCTCTCATACAAAAATCGTTTCTTCCGAAAGCTCGGAACTCCAACTTCCAGAAGCAACACCCGAACTTCCAATCTCTGCATCGAATTTCGAAATTAAAGCTTCTATTGCTCACATTCAGCCGCAGCTATTCTCGTGCAAATTGTGCAGCTCTCATCACTCAACGATAAAGTGCGCAGATTTCAAAAAGCTATCCGTCCCCGATCGGATCAAGTTCACGAAGAAAAATAATTATTGCATGACTTGTTTGGCCTATTCTCACTCCAAGAGAGATTGCAAAAGCAACTTCACTTGCTTATATTGTAAAAAGCGCCACCACTCACTTCTAAACTCGAGGCAACCCCAAAGGCCAAGTGAACCAACCCCCCATCGAAATAATGCCACACCCCAAGTGGCAAGTCCTGTACCTCTAAACATATGTACAGTATCATTCAACTCAAAATATTCAACCCACCCAAAGGGTACTCATCACGTTACAAATAGCAGAAATACAGTATTGCTACCCACAGCCTACGTGCCCATCCTCCACAAAGAAAAAATAATTAGAATACGTGCCCTAATAGATCAAGGCTCCCAGAAAACTTTTGTATCGTCTCGAATGCATAAGTCCCTTGATCTACTAACACCTAAGACTCATTACAACATTTTTGGAATCGACGGAGTACCAGTTGGAAACTCAAATGAAACACCCACTCTAACAATACTCTCTTCAAATAAGGAAAAGAGGATCGCAACTCCCGCTGTAATACTACCCCAAATAACACACTCTCTACCGTCGTTGAAGCATATGGACCCTAAAGAATACTGCTCACTTCCCCTAGCAGATCCCGATTGCTTCGCACCAACCAAAATCGAAATGGTGATTGGCAGCGACATTCTTCCCCAGGTTTCAAGACCTGCGGAAGCTTAATAGCCCAAAACTCCATCTTTGGGTGGATATTAAGCGGCCCAATAGCACAAGAAACTAATATTTCACTCACTCCACCTCGTCCTTACACGGATACAGAACTTCCGAATTTTGACCCGGCAGGATGGCCATCGGCCAAGATGAAATCCCCAAAAATCTCAACTCAGCAGCATTGGATAGAAAAACCACTCCGCGGTCACAAACACAACTCATTGCACAATGACAACTCTTTTCATAAGCATAATCCCCCAAATACGAAAATTAAAAACTCACTCACCAGAAAGCCTCTCAAAAGCTACCTCATTCCCGAGACTGTGCCCTTTCTAGAAAAAAGTCCACTCCTCGTGACTAAAACTCCGTCGAACAGAAGTTCTGAAGTCAGAAAAGAAGATTGGATTCCCTACCGTTCTAATTCCTCACGTAATAGTGTGGTTCATCGTCCCATTCATCGGATCGGCAGAGTTATAAGGAAAACGAAAAAGCCAAGAATGAAGACGGACGTCAGAAATTTCCCGATGCTGCAACAGATCCACAAGTCGAATTGCTTTCAGCGCAGAAATCCCTCCGCATTTTGGAAACTCTTATATAAAGGAGGACCTTCCAGATCTTCAAGAATAGCAACAATAAGCTACCACTCGTGTCCACATCCAACAACTCAACCATTCCAGGTTCACAGAGTAGTGACAACCGAACATCATTCACTTCGGTGGAAAAATCCAAAATGGCTACCCAAGTCATCCGAGTCCTGTCCAAAAATCGTATCAAATGGCTACTCTTATCCGGTGCAAATAAAAACTCAGAATGCCCGAAATAGACGGCCCAATACTCCCAATGATGGACATACTCAATCCCAACGAGTAACATGTTGGCAACGTGGACATCCGCATCTCTGGCGGAACTGTCACACTCTGCAGAACTAGCTCTAACACTCTCACTCTCTATGGGGAGTCTATCTCTCTCTCTCTCTCTCTCTCTCTCTCTCTCTCTCTCCCTCTATCTCTCTTTCTCTCTCTCTCTCCCTCTCTCTCTCTCACAGATACCAATTTTTTCTCTCATTATCCCATTACATCGATACATTCACAGTAATTCATATACTAATAATGTGTTTCGATGAAAATTCTCTTTGCAGACCCTATTATACAGCCGGACCTTAAACTTCCACCTTCCATTAAGCAATCAGAAGCTTTCCAAGACGTCATGACGCCGCAGGCCCGCCGGCATGTTGAAGACATGAGCAAGGACCTCATTGAATTCTAAATTTTTAAAAATATATATATATAAAATCCCTAATTAACTAAAAACGAAATATTGAATTACCCTTATATTTACCCACCATGAATCTACTCCCATTCCAAAATACTTACCAGCAACCCTACTTCCGTTACTACTCTAAAGGAGAAATCAAAACAAAATGTATAAATATGTATGTATTAGTAAATTTTAGTATTAGTCAAAATAATAATTTTCGCTCGCTCGAACTGCCGGTTGTGTTATAAATAAATTATAAAAATATAATTAAATTATAGATAAATCATAAAAACCCCTGTGAAATTAAAGATTCAAATTCTAAATTAAAATAAAATTTGTGAAAGCTGTTAAAAAAAAACAAAGTGTTTTTAGTTAAAACGGAAAACAATAAATAAATACAGCAAGTAGCTGATATTTAGACATCCAGTTAATCTGAGCAAAATGCCCCCTATGTACCGAATTTTAAGTGAATTGAGCAATAAATACAGTTTTTCGAATAGGTGAGTCCATGGTTAACTTCCTGTTAATCTAACAAAATTCCGCCTATATATGTACCGAATTTCAAGGAAATCGATCATTAAATACATACAATTTTTTCGTATAGGTCAGCTCTGGTCCGCTTCCCGGAGAAAACTGTAGTCTTCCTGGTAATCTAAGCAAAATGACCCCTATGTACCGAATTTTAAGTTTTTTAAGCAATAAATAAACTTTTCTCGAATAGGTGAGTCCTTGGTTTACTTTCAGGAGAGAATTGTAGTCTTCCTGTTAATCTATGAAAAATGCCGCCTATGTATGTACCGAATTTCAAGTAAATCGATCATTAAACACAGTTTTTTCGATAAGGTCAGCTCTGATCCACTTCCCCGAGAGAACTGCATTCTTCCTTCTAATCTAAGAAATATGCCACTTATGGCCCGATTTCAAGTAAATTGAGCAATAAATAAACTTTTCTCGAATAAGTGAATCACTGGTCTACTTCCCGGGCAGAACTGTAGCCTTCCTGTTAATCTAAGCAAATTTCCACCTATGTACCGCAATTTAAGTAAATCGATCATTAAATACGACTTTTTCAAATAGGTCAGTCCATGGTCCACCTCCGGGGAGAATTGTAATCTTCCTGTTAATCTAAGAAAATTGCCACTTATGAGTGCACTGAACTTCAAGTAAATCGAGCAATAGAGGGAATTGTAGTCTTCCTTGAAATCTAAACAATATGTACCGAATTTTAAGTAAATCGATCATTAAATAAATTTTTTTCGAATAGGTCAGTCCCTGGTCCACTTCCCGGAGAAACCTGAAGTCTTCATGTTAACCTAAGCAAAATTTTACCTATGTTCTGAACTTCAAGCAAGTTAAGCAATAAATAAACTTTTTTCGAGTAAGTCAGTCCCTGGGAGAATTGCAGTCTTCCTGTTATTCTGAGCAAAATGCCACCTATGTATTTTAAAACGAACTGACTTAGTCAACTGTCCAATTTATTCTAATATCTTTTTAAAATTTTTACAACGACGCTCTCTTAAATTTAAGTCTATACAAAAATACATAAAACATAATTATATGGAATTGGTGGCGATAAATATGCATGTGTATATTTTACAGTTCACATTAAATATATTGAACATACATGCATATACATATATAAGCAAGCGTTATAGTGATACATTTACATACATATATAAATATGTATATACTTACAATAGGGTGCGCTGAAGCTGTCAAAGCACAAAATACATTAAGGTGTTACATTTACAAGAATACAATAATATTACTTACTATAATTCGGCCATCCTGACCATTGAGATCTCCTGATCTCTTTTATTTTCATCCATGCGTTCCCTTAAGCCACGGTCGAATATTACCTATCGCCCAAACACCTTTATATGGTACTCTGGACTTTTGAAATCCATTACCGCCTTCGAGTACATATCTATCATTATGCAAAACTTTTATTATTTTATAAGGGCCCTTAAACTTTGGAATCAGTTTCTTGGAAATATCTGCATGTGAATCAAAGTTCTTTACCATCACATAATTACCCTCCTCGTATATGTGTGGTTTCTGTCTCTTTTTATCCACATACTCTTTGTTATATCTCTGTACTTGTTTCTCACACTCTCTTGCCTTTTGTCTAATTTCTTCATGTGTTTTCGCCATCGAATCTTGTATGCTTTCACTCATTTTTTCTTTTAAAGAGCCTTCCATTTTACCTCTCTGTTTTATTCCGAAGAGCTTCACACTAGGATATTCCTTAATGGTACGATAAATAGTATTGTTCAGTGCATACTCCACATTATCAACAATATCGTCCCAATACCGACCTTTTTCAATATCAGTCAATTTTGAAATCATTGGACCTAAAGACCTATTCACTTTTTCTACCTGTCCATTTGCCTGTGGTGAACCTGTTGCAATTTTTATGTGTTTTATATTTGTTTCTTCTACAAACTGTTGAAAGTCATTTGATGTAAAGCAAATACCCCTGTCAGAAACAATATATTTTGGGTGGCTGTATGACCTGAAATATTTTTTCAATGCTTTGATCACCTCCTTTGTGTTTGTAGTTTTTGTAGGGTACAACCTAACAAACTTCGTACTTGCGTCAATTATAACCAAAATATGTTTATTTGCTCGTGAGTTATCCACCAGGCCAAAATGATCAATATGAATTACTGCAAATGGACCATAACTTTTTGATACATTGTGTAAGAACCCTTCCTCTCAACCTTGTTTTGCATAATATACTATGCACTTTAAGCAATTTTGAATATGAATGGCTATTTTCTTTCTCATTGACGGAAACCAATAGTTCTTTGAAATAAGATCCATAGTCTTATCAATACCCGTATGTCCCATTTCATCAAGATACGAGCCCTGACCACTATTAATTCGCACGGCTGGTGTTTTTACGCATATGCAATGTTTAGCTCACAATATATGTGAAGATAATGCAGATAACACATACAAACATATATTTTTTTGAAAGATAATTTTATTCTCTATTTGATAGAAAAAAAATTTTTGTTGTTGTTTGGCGTACAACAACAACAGCATTTATTTACATACACTATTCTTATTATTGTTTACAAACACTTGACCACTTGAATTTAGATTCATCGCTAAATATGATGGTATTCCATTGCCTTTGAGTCCAAGACTAAGCTGAGAACATCTACCATCATATTGATGGAGAGCTTGAGGGTTACATAAAGCAAGCATAAAGCAAATCATATAACGGCTTGGCTATGATCGAAACATTCTTCACAATCCTTCGAAAATACGAGCAAAGTCCCAAGAAACTTTGTACGGAATGAAGTTTTGTTGGTACTGGAAAATTTCGTATAGCTTCAAGTCCCTTTTCATCTGCCTTAATACCATTTTTTGAAATTGTATATCCTAAAAATTTTACACTAGACTGAAAAAATTCGCATTTATCGAATCTTAAGTGCTCATCTTTACTTTCAGTTGCTATCATAATGTCGCCCATATATATTATTACACAGTTTTCCCTAACTATATCTGTAAAAATTTTGTTCACGAAACGCTGAAACGTGGATGGAACATTTCTAATTCCAAATGGCATTCTCAAGAACTCATATTGCCCTAACGGAGTTATAAACGAAGTAAATTTTATTAAGTCTGGGTGCATAAAAACATGAGAAAATCCATTTTTCAAATCCAATTTTGAAAAAAACTCTTTTCCGGCTAATCTATCTATTAAATCATCTATCAGAGGGATTGGATAATTGTCTTTAGCTATTACCTTATTCAAAGTACGATAATCAATACACATCCTAATATCCCCAGTCTTCTTTCGCACTAAAACAATAGGTGATACGAATTCTGATTCACTGTGCCTTATAATACCTTTTTCTATACCTAATTTGAGGCTCAAGAGGACGCACCGATTTAATATAATTATTTTCAAATAATTTATAAAGTTTCTTATTATTTTCTTGACTTAAATTACGGCCAACGTTAATGTCCAACTTCTCATCAAACTTCTTCTTGTGTTATTTGTAATAGATATTTGCCGTAAAAATCAATATTTTCGTTTTCTACATTTACATTATTTCAACATAAATTCACGTAATTCTTTAAAATTTTGCAACTTATTATATCATCATTTTCTGTTTTATCAGTTTTAATTAACTCAAATTTTTCACTTTCAAAATTTTCTGTTTCTAAACTATTACTTTCATTACTAAACCTTTCGCATTAGCTTCTGAAATTGCAAATATATCTACAAACTTTATGTTTTTTCTATCTTTTGGATTATCATATACATTTACTAACTTATATTTACACATTTTCAAAAAATATCTTCCTAAAACAGCCTCATAGTCCATTGTCTGATCTGCTACAATCACAAAATAAACCATATACTTTTTTCCATTTATTGTTACAAAACAAGAAAATTTTCCAAACGTTTGAACTTTTGTGTTATTTAAACAAAAATACTCTGAATTCATTTTAGAAATTAAATTAAAATTAACTTTTTAAGGAACACTAGATTTTCGAATAAGGACTTCCGGTGTCTATTAGGCATTCTAAAGAAAAACGTAAATTACCTAAATATCTTAACTTAAAACTAAAATTTCTTACATATTCGTTATCCTATACGTAGTGTACAGCTTTTTTGCGCTCAGGACATGCACCAACACGATGTTCCATACTACCACAAGCATAGCACGCATCTTTTTCCCTAATGGGTTTGCAACAATTTGATGCAAAGTGAACCATGGAGTTGCAATTATAGCATCGCACAATTGTTTTTGCTGTCGTTGTTTTTGCCGTCACTGCTTTCTGTTGAACTTTGGAAAATGCTTGCAGAACTTGTATTTTGCTAGAAAAACATTGTAAATATCCCTGCATACGTAACTGTTCATCTGCAATACCTTGTAAATATTATGTACTTAACCAACTCTTGCTCTTCAAGTGGTAACGGATTTGCTAGCATCACCTTGTCGTTATAATATTCGTGGAAACTCTCATTATATTTCCACATACGCTCCTCAAATTTCTTTCGCAGACCAAGCTTACTCTCTTTCGCACCAAATGCTTCGTTTATTTCAGTAATCAATTGTTCAAAGCTTTCTGACACAAAATTTGGCTTGGAGTACAGCCACTGTTGCGCTTTACCTTTCAATTTGCCTCTCGTTGTACATACACGTAAGCAGCGTCAAAATCTGTAGTTGCGCCGGCGCCGCAGTCTCCACAACACTCACCACACACTTTACATGAAATTTTAGGGGTTGAATTTTCGTCATCGCACTTGATTTCTTCCGCATAAATTTCAGCGATGTCTTGCAGCCCAGTAGGAAAATCGAAACAACTACCTTACCTCGTTCAGCAACAGGTACTTCACTAATTCGCAACGCAAGTGTGGTTTTACAGCCCGACGTAGGCAATTTTAATTGCTTCAAACACTCACGCAACTGTATCACCGAATAATCAGTGGCACAAATTGAAGACTCCAATATTATTTATTTTATTTCTGCTATTTTTACTTCATATAAAGTACTTATCTTTTCTATTCTTATTTTTCTTTTCAATGTCACTTCTTTCAATTTCACTTTTTATTACTCTATTTTGTCACTGTTATTTACCTTATTATTTTTCATATCCAAATCCTGTCCTTTTAAATTCTTTCTATTTTATATATCACTCCTTTTAATTTTAATATACACTCAGTTTTTCACACAATTTTTGTATGTTTTTTTTTTTTTAAATTTGACTGATTTTATGCTCGACCCCACTTCTTAGCTCTAAAACGAACTGACTGTCCAATTTATTCTAATTTCTTTTTCAAATTTTTACAACGACGTTCTCTTAAATTTAAGTTTATACAAAAATACTTAAACTGCATTTCTATAGAATCCTTTTCTAAGCATAATTATATGGAATTGGTGACGACAATATGCATGTGTATATTTTACAATTCACATTAAATATATTGAACATACATGCATGTACATATACAAGCAAGCGTTATAGTGACACATTTACATACATATATAAATACATATGTATATACTTACAATAAAGCTGTCGAAGCACAAAATACATTAAAGTGTTACATTTACAAGAACACAATAATATTAGTTACTATAGTATGTACCTAATTTCAAGCAAATCGATCATTAAAAACAGGTTTTTCGAATAGGTCAGTCCTTGGTCCGCTTCCCGGTGGAACCTGTAGTTTTCCTGTTATTCTAAGCAACCACCTATGTACCGAATTTTAAGTAAATAAATCATTAAATACAATTTTTTCCAATAGGCCTGTTCCTGGTCCACTTGTCGCAGAGAAATGCAGTATTTCTGTTAATCTATGCAAAATGGCAACTTGAAGAATTGTAGTATTTTTGTTAATCTAAGAAAAATGCCACTTATGTAACGAATTGCGAGTAGATCGTTGAATAAAAAAAATTTATTTCGAATAGATCAGTTCCTGGTCCACTTCCCGAGAAAATTGTAGTCTTTCTGTTAATCTAAGAAAAATGCCACCTATGTATGTACTGAACTTCAAGTGAATCAATCATTAAATACAATTTTTTCGAATATGTCAGTCCCTAGCTCAATTACCGGAGAGAATTGTAGCCTTCCTGTTAATCTTAGAAAAATGCCACCTACGTGTATGTACGTCTATGTACCGAATTTCAAGCAAATCGATCATTAAATACAGTTTTTTCGAATAGGTCAGTCCTTGGTTCACTTCCCAGGCAGAATTGTAATTTTCCTGTTAATCTAAGCAAAATGCTACCTGTGTACCGAATTTTAAGTAAATCGATCATTAAATACAATTTTCTCGAATAGGTCAGTCCCTGGTCAACTTCCCGGGGAGAATTGTAGTCTTCCTGTTAATCTAAGAAGATATCCACCTATGAGTGCACAGAACTTCAAGTAAATCGAGCAATAGATAAACTCTCTTCGAATAGGTCAGCCACTGGTCCACTTCCCGGAGAGAATTGTATTCTTCCTTGAAATCTAAGCAAACTGCCACCTATGTACCGAATATTAAGTAAATCGATCATAAAATAATTTTTTTTCGAATAGGTCAGTCCCTGGTCCACTTCCTGGAGGAAACTGAAGTCTTCCTATTAACCTTTGCAAAATGTTACCTATGTACCAAACTTCAAGTAAATTAAGCAATAAATAAAATTTTTTCGAGTAGGTCAGTCCCTGGGAGAGTTGCAGTTTTCCTGTTATTCTGAGCAAAATACTGCCTATGTATGTACTGAATTGCAAGGAAATCGATCAATAAATACAGTTTTTTCGAAAAGGTCAGTCCTTGGTCCACTTCCCGGGGTGAATTGTAGTCTTCCTGTAATTCTAGGAAAAATGCCGCCTGTGTATGTACCGAATTTCAAACAAATCGATCATTAAATATTGTTTTTTCGATAAGGTCAGCACTGGTCCACTTCCCGGAGGAAACTGTAGTCTTCTTCTTAATCTAAGCAAAATACCACCTATGTACCGTCTTCCTGTTAATCTAGGAAAAATGCTGCCTGTGTATGTACCGGATTTCAAGCAAATCGATCATTAAATACAGTTTTTTCGATAAGGTCAGCCATGGTCCACTTCCCGGAGAGAACTGTAGTCTTCCTGTTAATCTAAGAAAAATGCCACCTATGTATGTACCAAATTTCAAGGAAATTAATCATTAAATACAGTTTTTTCGATAAGGTCAGCCATAGTCCACTTCCCGGAGAGAACTGTAGTTTTCCTGTTAATCTAAGAAAATTGCCACCTATGTATGTACTGAACTTCAATTAAATCGAGCAATAAATAAACTTTTCTCGAATAGGTGAGTCCCTGGTCCACTTCCCGGAGATAATTGTAGTCTTCCTATTAATCTTTGCAAAATGCCACCTATGTACCGAATTTTAAGTAAATCGATCATTAAATAAAAATTTTTTTAGTAGGTCAGTTCCTGATCCACGTTTGGAAGAGAAATGCAGTCTTCCTGTTAATCTACGCAAAAGCCACTTACACGTATGTACCAAATTTCAAGTAAATTAAGCAATAAATAAACTTTTTTCGAGTAGGTCAGCCCTTAGAGAGATTGTAGTCTTCCTGTTATTCTGAGCAAATGTATGTATGTACCGAATTGCAAGCAAATGGATTATTAAATACAGTTTTTTTTCGAAAGGGTCAGCCCTGGTCCACTTTCCGGAGAAAACTGTAACCTTTCTGTTAATCTAAGCAAAATGCCACCTACGTATGTACCGAATTTTAAGTAAATTGATCATTACATAAAGTTTTCTCGATTAGGTCAGTCCCTGGTCCACTTCCACCTATGTACCGAATTTTCAGCAAATCTATCATTAATTAAAGTTTTTTCGAATAGGTCAGTCACTGGTCCATTTCCCGGGGAAAACGGTAGTCTTCCTGTTAATCTAAGAAAATTGCCACCTAAGTATGTAAGCAAATCGATCATTAAATACGTAGGCTGCTATATATATTTCTGCCCTAATAATGAAACTACGAATATTTATCAACAAAAATGTTTTTTGTTTTTTTTTTTTGGATTTTGCTCGTCTTGAAAGACCCACATGGTCGATTGCTGTTTTGTTTTTTGCTCATACGCACGTACGGCATCGATGTTTTCTGGCACAACGACTGTTTTTGGACGACCTTCACGGAATTCGTCTTTGAGCGAGCGTCGGCCACGATTGATTTCGTTGTACCAGTTTTTCACAGTGCTATAGGATGGTGCTTCATAGCCATACAAAGATTTTAGTTCATCGATGCACAGTTTTTTCGAAAAGGTCAGTCCTTGGTCCACTTCCCGGGATGAATTGTAGTCTTCCTGTAATTCTAGGAAAAATGCCGCCTGTGTATGTACCGAATTTCAAACAAATCGATCATTAAATATTGTTTTTTCGATAAGGTCAGCACTGGTCCACTTCCCGGAGGAAACTGTAGTCTTCTTCTTAATCTAAGCAAAATACCACCTATGTACCGTCTTCCTGTTAATCTAGGAAAAATGCTGCCTGTGTATGTACCGGATTTCAAGCAAATCGATCATTAAATACAGTTTTTTCGATAAGGTCAGCCATGGCCCACTTCCCGGAGAGAACTGTAGTCTTCCTGTTAATCTAAGAAAAATGCCACCTATGTATGTACCAAATTTCAAGGAAATTAATCATTAAATACAATTTTTTCGAATAGGTCAGTAACTGGTCCACTTCCTGAGGACAATTGTAGTCTTACTGTTAATCTAAAAAAAATGCCATCTATCTATGTACCGAATTTCAAGCAAATCGATCATTAAATACAATTTTTTCGAATAGGTCAGTAACTGGTCCACTTCCTGAGGACAATTGTAGTCTTTCTGTTAATCTAAGAAAATTGCCACCCATCTATGTACCGAATTTCAAGCAAATCGATCATTAAATACAGTTTTTTCGATGAGGTCAGCCATAGTCCACTTCCCGGAGAGAACTGTAGTCTTCCAGTTAATCTAAGAAAATTGCCACCTATGTATGTACTGAACTTCAAGTAAATCGAGCAATAAATAAACTTTTCTCGAATAGGTGAGTCCCTGGTCCACTTCCCGGAGATAATTGTAGTCTTCCTATTAATCTTTGCAAAATGCCACCTATGTACCGAATTTTAAGTAAATCGATCATTAAATAAAAATTTTTTTAGTAGGTCAGTTCCTGATCCACGTTTCGAAGAGAAATGCAGTCTTCCTGTTAATCTACGCAAAAGCCACTTACACGTATGTATAAAATTTCAAGTAAATTAAGCAATAAATAAACTTTTTTCGAGTAGGTCAGCCCTTAGAGAGATTGTAGTCTTCCTGTCATTCTGAGCAAATGTATGTATGTACCGAATTGCAAGTAAATCGATTATTAAATACAGTTTTTTTTCGAAAGGGTCAGCCCTGGTCCACTTTCCGGAGAAAACTGTAACCTTCCTGTTAGTCTAAGCAAAAGGCCACCTACGTATGTACCGAATTTTAAGTATATTGATCATTAAACACAATTTTTTCCAGTAGGTCAGTTCCTGATCCACTTGTCGAAGAGAAATGCTGTCCTGCTGTTAATCTAAGCAAAATGCCTCCTATGTACTCGTATGTACCGAATGTCAAGTAAATCGATCAATAAATACAATTTTTTCTAATATGTCACCTTCCGGGGAGAAATGTAGTCTTCCTGTTAATCTAAGAAAAGTGTCACCTATGTATGTACCTAATTTTAAGCAAATCGATCATTACATAAAGTTTTCTCGATTAGGTCAGTCCCTGGTCCACTTCCACCTATGTACAGAATTTTCAGCAAATCTATCATTAATTAAAGTTTTTTCGAATAGGTCAGTCACTGGTCCATTTCCCGGGGAAAACGGTAGTCTTCCTGTTAATCTAAGAAAATTGCCACATATGTATGTACATAATTTTAAGCAATTCGATCATTAAATACGTAGGCTGCTATATATATTTCTGCCCTAATAATGAAACTACGAATATTTATCAACAAAATTTTTTTTTTTTTTTTTTTTTTTTTTTGGATTTTGCTCGTCTTGAAAGACCCACACGGTCGATTGCTGTTTTGTTTCGGGCTCATACGCACGTACGGCGTACGGCACAACGACTGTTTTGGGACGACCTTCACGGAATTCGTCTTTGAGCGAGCGTCGGCCACGATTGATTTCGTTGTACCAGTTTTTCACAGTGCTATGGGATGGTGCTTCATAGCCATACAAAGATTTTAGTTCATCGATGCACTCATGTCGTGATAATCCACTTCGAAAGTTTTCAAAAATGATCGCACGAAAGTGTTCACGAGTTAATTCCATTTTTTGGCCGAGATGAATTTTTTAATTCCCTGTAAATAAAACAATTCAGTATTAAATGACAAAACGTTCTGAGTGATGTTATGCTAAAAAATGTCCAACTTTCTGTCTTACTGTTAATCTAAGAAAAATGCCACCTATCTATGCACCGAATTTCAAGCAACTCGTTCTTTAAATACAGTTTTTTCCAGTAGGTAAGTCCCTGGTCCACTTCCCGGAGAAAACTGTAGTCTTCCTATTTACCTACACAAAATGCCATTTATGTACCGAATTTCAAGCAAATCGATCATTAAATACAATTTTTTCGAATAGGTCAGTAACTGGTCCACTTCCTGAGGACAATTGCAGTCTTCCTGTTAATCTAAGAAAAATGCCACCCATCTATGTACCGAATTTCAAGCAAACCGATCATTAATTACAGCTTTTTGTCCACTTCCCGAAGACAATTGTAGTCTTCCTATTAACCTACATAAAATGCCACCTATTTACCGAATTTTAAGTAAATCGATCATTAAATACAGTTTTTTCGAATAGGTCAGTCCTTGGTTCGCTTCCCAGGCAGAATTGTAATTTTCCTGTTAATCTAAGCAAAATGCTACCTGTGTACCGAATTTTAAGTAAATCGATCATTAAATACAATTTTCTCGAATAGGTCAGTCCCTGGTCAACTTCCCGGGGAGAATTGTAGTCTTCCTGTTAATCTAAGAAGATATCCACCTATGAGTGCACAGAACTTCAAGTAAATCGAGCAATAGATAAACTCTCTTCGAATAGGTCAGCCACTGGTCCACTTCCCGGAGAGAATTGTATTCTTCCTTGAAATCTAAGCAAACTGCCACCTATGTACCGAATATTAAGTAAATCGATCATAAAATAATTTTTTTTCGAATAGGTCAGTCCCTGGTCCACTTCCTGGAGGAAACTGAAGTCTTCCTATTAACCTTTGCAAAATGTTACCTATGTACCAAACTTCAAGTAAATTAAGCAATAAATAAAATTTTTTTGAGTAGGTCAGTCCCTGGGAGAGTTGCAGTTTTCCTGTTATTCTGAGCAAAATACTGCCTATGTATGTACTGAATTGCAAGGAAATCGATCAATAAATACAGTTTTTTCGAAAAGGTCAGTCCTTGGTCCACTTCCCGGGGTGAATTGTAGTCTTCCTGTAATTCTAGGAAAAATGCCGCCTGTGTATGTACCGGATTTCAAGCAAATCGATCATTAAATACAGTTTTTTCGATAAGGTCAGCCATGGTCCACTTCCCGGAGAGAACTGTAGTCTTCCTGTTAATCTAATAAAAATGCCACCTATGTATGTACCAAATTTCAAGGAAATTAATCATTAAATACAGTTTTTTCGATAAGGTCAGCCATAGTCCACTTCCCGGAGAGAACTGTAGTTTTCCTGTTAATCTAAGAAAATTGCCACCTATGTATGTACTGAACTTCAATTAAATCGAGCAATAAATAAACTTTTCTCGAATAGGTGAGTCCCTGGTCCACTTCCCGGAGATAATTGTAGTCTTCCTATTAATCTTTGCAAAATGCCACCTATGTACCGAATTTTAAGTAAATCGATCATTAAATAAAAATTTTTTTAGTAGGTCAGTTCCTGATCCACGTTTGGAAGAGAAATGCAGTCTTCCTGTTAATCTACGCAAAAGCCACTTACACGTATGTACCAAATTTCAAGTAAATTAAGCAATAAATAAACTTTTTTCGAGTAGGTCAGCCCTTAGAGAGATTGTAGTCTTCCTGTTATTCTGAGCAAATGTATGTATGTACCGAATTGCAAGCAAATGGATTATTAAATACAGTTTTTTTTCGAAAGGGTCAGCCCTGGTCCACTTTCCGGAGAAAACTGTAACCTTTCTGTTAATCTAAGCAAAATGCCACCTACGTATGTACCGAATTTTAAGTAAATTGATCATTACATAAAGTTTTCTCGATTAGGTCAGTCCCTGGTCCACTTCCACCTATGTACCGAATTTTCAGCAAATCTATCATTAATTAAAGTTTTTTCGAATAGGTCAGTCACTGGTCCATTTCCCGGGGAAAACGGTAGTCTTCCTGTTAATCTAAGAAAATTGCCACCTATGTATGTAAGCAAATCGATCATTAAATACGTAGGCTGCTATATATATTTCTGCCCTAATAATGAAACTACGAATATTTATCAACAAAAATGTTTTTTGTTTTTTTTTTGGATTTTGCTCGTCTTGAGAGACCCACATGGTCGATTGCTGTTTTGTTTTTTGCTCATACGCACGTACGGCATCGATGTTTTCTGGCACAACGACTGTTTTTGGACGACCTTCACGGAATTCGTCTTTGAGCGAGCGTCGGCCACGATTGATTTCGTTGTACCAGTTTTTCACAGTGCTATAGGATGGTGCTTCATAGCCATACAAAGATTTTAGTTCATCGATGCACAGTTTTTTCGAAAAGGTCAGTCCTTGGTCCACTTCCCGGGGTGAATTGTAGTCTTCCTGTAATTCTAGGAAAAATGCCGCCTGTGTATGTACCGAATTTCAAACAAATCGATCATTAAATATTGTTTTTTCGATAAGGTCAGCACTGGTCCACTTCCCGGAGGAAACTGTAGTCTTCTTCTTAATCTAAGCAAAATACCACCTATGTACCGTCTTCCTGTTAATCTAGGAAAAATGCTGCCTGTGTATGTACCGGATTTCAAGCAAATCGATCATTAAATACAGTTTTTTCGATAAGGTCAGCCATGGCCCACTTCCCGGAGAGAACTGTAGTCTTCCTGTTAATCTAAGAAAAATGCCACCTATGTATGTACCAAATTTCAAGGAAATTAATCATTAAATACAATTTTTTCGAATAGGTCAGTAACTGGTCCACTTCCTGAGGACAATTGTAGTCTTACTGTTAATCTAAAAAAAATGCCATCTATCTATGTACCGAATTTCAAGCAAATCGATCATTAAATACAATTTTTTCGAATAGGTCAGTAACTGGTCCACTTCCTGAGGACAATTGTAGTCTTTCTGTTAATCTAAGAAAATTGCCACCCATCTATGTACCGAATTTCAAGCAAATCGATCATTAAATACAGTTTTTTCGATGAGGTCAGCCATAGTCCACTTCCCGGAGAGAACTGTAGTCTTCCAGTTAATCTAAGAAAATTGCCACCTATGTATGTACTGAACTTCAAGTAAATCGAGCAATAAATAAACTTTTCTCGAATAGGTGAGTCCCTGGTCCACTTCCCGGAGATAATTGTAGTCTTCCTATTAATCTTTGCAAAATGCCACCTATGTACCGAATTTTAAGTAAATCGATCATTAAATAAAAATTTTTTTAGTAGGTCAGTTCCTGATCCACGTTTCGAAGAGAAATGCAGTCTTCCTGTTAATCTACGCAAAAGCCACTTACACGTATGTATAAAATTTCAAGTAAATTAAGCAATAAATAAACTTTTTTCGAGTAGGTCAGCCCTTAGAGAGATTGTAGCCTTCCTGTCATTCTGAGCAAATGTATGTATGTACCGAATTGCAAGTAAATCGATTATTAAATACAGTTTTTTTTCGAAAGGGTCAGCCCTGGTCCACTTTCCGGAGAAAACTGTAACCTTCCTGTTAGTCTAAGCAAAAGGCCACCTACGTATGTACCGAATTTTAAGTATATTGATCATTAAACACAATTTTTTCCAGTAGGTCAGTTCCTGATCCACTTGTCGAAGAGAAATGCTGTCCTGCTGTTAATCTAAGCAAAATGCCTCCTATGTACTCGTATGTACCGAATGTCAAGTAAATCGATCAATAAATACAATTTTTTCTAATATGTCACCTTCCGGGGAGAAATGTAGTCTTCCTGTTAATCTAAGAAAAGTGTCACCTATGTATGTACCTAATTTTAAGCAAATCGATCATTACATAAAGTTTTCTCGATTAGGTCAGTCCCTGGTCCACTTCCACCTATGTACAGAATTTTCAGCAAATCTATCATTAATTAAAGTTTTTTCGAATAGGTCAGTCACTGGTCCATTTCCCGGGGAAAACGGTAGTCTTCCTGTTAATCTAAGAAAATTGCCACCTATGTATGTACATAATTTTAAGCAATTCGATCATTAAATACGTAGGCTGCTATATATATTTCTGCCCTAATAATGAAACTACGAATATTTATCAACAAAATTTTTTTTTTTTTTTTTTTTTTTTTTGGATTTTGCTCGTCTTGAAAGACCCACACGGTCGATTGCTGTTTTGTTTCGGGCTCATACGCACGTACGGCGTACGGCACAACGACTGTTTTGGGACGACCTTCACGGAATTCGTCTTTGAGCGAGCGTCGGCCACGATTGATTTCGTTGTACCAGTTTTTCACAGTGCTATGGGATGGTGCTTCATAGCCATACAAAGATTTTAGTTCATCGATGCACTCATGTCGTGATAATCCACGTCGAAAGTTTTCAAAAATGATCGCACGAAAGTGTTCACGAGTTAATTCCATTTTTTGGCCGAGATGAATTTTTTAATTCCCTGTAAATAAAACAATTCAGTATTAAATGACAAAACGTTCTGAGTGATGTTATGCTACAAAATGTCCAACTTTCTGTCTTACTGTTAATCTAAGAAAAATGCCACCTATCTATGCACCGAATTTCAAGCAACTCGTTCTTTAAATACAGTTTTTTCCAGTAGGTAAGTCCCTGGTCCACTTCCCGGAGAAAACTGTAGTCTTCCTATTTACCTACACAAAATGCCATTTATGTACCGAATTTCAAGCAAATCGATCATTAAATACAATTTTTTCGAATAGGTCAGTAACTGGTCCACTTCCTGAGGACAATTGCAGTCTTCCTGTTAATCTAAGAAAAATGCCACCCATCTATGTACCGAATTTCAAGCAAACCGATCATTAATTACAGCTTTTTGTCCACTTCCCGAAGACAATTGTAGTCTTCCTATTAACCTACATAAAATGCCACCTATTTACCGAATTTTAAGTAAATCGATCATAAAATACAATTTATTCGAATAGGTCAGTCCCTGGTCCACTTCCTGGAGAAAACTGTAGTCTTCCTATTAACCTACGCAAAATGCCATCTATGTACCGAATTTTAAGCAAATCGATCTTTAAATAAAGTTTTTTCGAATAGGTCAGTCCCTGGTCCACTTCCCGGAGAAAATTGTTGTCTTGCTATTAATCTAAGAAAAATGTCACCTATGTACCGAACTTCCAGTAAATTAAGCAATAAATAAACCTATTCAAGCAAATCGATCATTAAATAAAATTTTTTCGAATAGGTCAGTCCCTGGTCCACTACGCGCAGAGAATTGTAGTCTTCCTGTTAATCTTAGCAAAACGGCACCTATCTACCGAATTTTAAGTAAATCGTTCATTAAATACAATTTTCTCGAATAGGTTAGTACCTGGTCCTTTTCCCGGAGAGAAATGTAGTCTTCCTGTTAATCTCAGAAAATTGACACCTATGTATGTACCGAATTTCAAGCAGATCGATAAAGTTTTTTCGAATAGGTCAGTCACTGGTCCATTTCCCGGGGAAAACGGTAGTCTTCCTGTTAATCTAAGAAAATTGCCTCCTATGTATGTACCTAATTTTAAGCAAATCGAGCATTAAATACGTAGGCTGCTATATATATTTCTGCCCTAATAATGAAACTACGAATATTTATCAACAAAAATGTTTTTTTTTTTTTTTGGATTTTGCTCGTCTTGAAAGACCCATATGGTCGATTGCTGTTTTGTTTTTTGCTCATACGCACGTACGGCATCGATGTTTTCTGGCACAACGACTGTTTTTGGATGACCTTCACGGAATTCGTCTTTGAGCGAGCGTCGGCCACGATTGATTTCGTTGTACCAGTTTTTCACAGTGCTATGGGATGGTGCTTCATAGCCATACAAAGATTTTAGTTCATCGATGCACTCATGTCGTGATAATCCACGTCGAAAGTTTTCAAAAATGATCGCACGAAAGTGTTCACGGGTTAATTCCATTTTTTGGCAGAGATGAATTTTTTAATTCCCTGTAAATAAAACAATTCAGTATTAAATGACAAAACGTTCTGAGTGATGTTATGCTAAAAAATGTCAAACTTTCCAAAGGAAATGTCAGACTGCACCTGCAACACTTAGTGTTGCCTAAGCCAGACCTATATATAGCAGCCTACGTACATCATTTTCGAATAGGTCAGTCCTTGGTTCGCTTCCTAGGGAGGATTGTAGTTTTCCTGTTAATCTAATCAAAATGACACCTATGTACAAAATTTTAAGTAAGTCGATAATTAAATACAGTTTTTTCGAACAGGTCATTCCCTGGTCCACTTCCCGATGAAAACTGTAGTCTTTCTATTAACCTAAGCAAAATACCTGTGTACTAAATTTTAAGTAAATCGAGCAATAGATAAACTTTTTTCGAATAGGTCAGTCCTTGTCCGCTTCCCGGGAGAATTGTAGTCTTCCTGCTAATCCAAGAAAAAAGCCACCTATGTATGTACCGAATTTCAAGCAAATTGATCATTAAATACGGTTTTTTCGATAAGGTCAGCTATGGTCCACTTCCCGGAGAGAATTGTAGTCTTCCTGTTAAATTAATCAAAATGTAACCCATGTACCGTATTTGAAGTAAATCGTGTGTTGAGGACGTGAGTCCTTAAAGGATTAAGGCAGACCCAAAAAAAATCTGGTATGTTGGCAACTCGTCGCCATGCTCTGTTGGCTCAGTGACTTTATTTTGAAGTCAGTCTAAAACCAACCATCAAGGCGTAAAGCCCAATAATCACCAACAGTTTTTTATATGTACTCGTACATCAACCAAATTTTAAAATATTTAATTAACATTAAATAATATCATATGTTTACCAGGTGTGTTTGTTGAAGTGTGCCGGTTTTACTAGTAGATATCGATAGCAATATGTATAAATTTCTATGATTTGGCATGTATGTAATTTTTTTCTATTGACATTAACCTACAAAAATACGTAAGTCGCATTCCGCCAAAATAATAGCGTCATAATTGTTTACCTCAGTGAATATGTCGAGTTTCGTTCCAAGTAAACCGCATTTGCGGCATTCGTTGCTTTTCTTATTTCATCAAAAGAAAAAAGCAGCTGAAGCTGGTAGAAAGTTTGGTGAACATGCTCCTGTGATTAGACATGTGAGACATGGTTTCGTCAATTTAAAAGTGGAGATTTTGATTTGACAGACAATGAACATCCTGGTGCAGCGAAAAAGTTCGAAGACGAGGAATTGCATGTTGATCCAACCCAATCGCAACAAAAATTGGCAGAAACACTGCATGTGACTCGAGGAGCAATTTGCCAACGTTTAAAAGCCATGGGACAGATCCAGAATTATGGAAAATGGGTGCCACGCCAACTGAACGATAGAAAAATGGAAAATCGAAAAACCGTTTGTGAAATGCTGATTCAACGATTCGAAAGGAAATCTTTTCTGCATCGAATTATCACGGATGAATTTTTTAATTCCCTGTAAATAAAACAATTCAGTATTAAATGACAAAACGTTCTGAGTGATGTTATGCTAAAAAATGTCCAACTTTCTGTCTTACTGTTAATCTAAGAAAAATGCCACCTATCTATGCACCGAATTTCAAGCAACTCGTTCTTTAAATACAGTTTTTTCCAGTAGGTAAGTCCCTGGTCCACTTCCCGGAGAAAACTGTAGTCTTCCTATTTACCTACACAAAATGCCATTTATGTACCGAATTTCAAGCAAATCGATCATTAAATACAATTTTTTCGAATAGGTCAGTAACTGGTCCACTTCCTGAGGACAATTGCAGTCTTCCTGTTAATCTAAGAAAAATGCCACCCATCTATGTACCGAATTTCAAGCAAACCGATCATTAATTACAGCTTTTTGTCCACTTCCCGAAGACAATTGTAGTCTTCCTATTAACCTACATAAAATGCCACCTATTTACCGAATTTTAAGTAAATCGATCATAAAATACAATTTATTCGAATAGGTCAGTCCCTGGTCCACTTCCTGGAGAAAACTGTAGTCTTCCTATTAACCTACGCAAAATGCCATCTATGTACCGAATTTTAAGCAAATCGATCTTTAAATAAAGTTTTTTCGAATAGGTCAGTCCCTGGTCCACTTCCCGGAGAAAATTGTTGTCTTGCTATTAATCTAAGAAAAATGTCACCTATGTACCGAACTTCCAGTAAATTAAGCAATAAATAAACCTATTCAAGCAAATCGATCATTAAATAAAATTTTTTCGAATAGGTCAGTCCCTGGTCCACTACGCGCAGAGAATTGTAGTCTTCCTGTTAATCTTAGCAAAACGGCACCTATCTACCGAATTTTAAGTAAATCGTTCATTAAATACAATTTTCTCGAATAGGTTAGTACCTGGTCCTTTTCCCGGAGAGAAATGTAGTCTTCCTGTTAATCTCAGAAAATTGACACCTATGTATGTACCGAATTTCAAGCAGATCGATAAAGTTTTTTCGAATAGGTCAGTCACTGGTCCATTTCCCGGGGAAAACGGTAGTCTTCCTGTTAATCTAAGAAAATTGCCTCCTATGTATGTACCTAATTTTAAGCAAATCGATCATTAAATACGTAGGCTGCTATATATATTTCTGCCCTAATAATGAAACTACGAATATTTATCAACAAAAATGTTTTTTTTTTTTTTGGGATTTTGCTCGTCTTGAAAGACCCATGGTCGATTGCTGTTTTGTTTTTTGCTCATACGCACGTACGGCATCGATGTTTTCTGGCACAACGACTGTTTTTGGACGACCTTCACGGAATTCGTCTTTGAGCGAGCGTCGGCCACGATTGATTTCGTTGTACCAGTTTTTCACAGTGCTATGGGATGGTGCTTCATAGCCATACAAAGATTTTAGTTCATCGATGCACTCATGTCGTGATAATCCACGTCGAAAGTTTTCAAAAATGATCGCACGAAAGTGTTCACGGGTTAATTCCATTTTTTGGCAGAGATGAATTTTTTAATTCCCTGTAAATAAAACAATTCAGTATTAAATGACAAAACGTTCTGAGTGATGTTATGCTAAAAAATGTCAAACTTTCCAAAGGAAATGTCAGACTGCACCTGCAACACTTAGTGTTGCCTAAGCCAGACCTATATATAGCAGCCTACGTACATCATTTTCGAATAGGTCAGTCCTTGGTTCGCTTCCTAGGGAGGATTGTAGTTTTCCTGTTAATCTAATCAAAATGACACCTATGTACAAAATTTTAAGTAAGTCGATAATTAAATACAGTTTTTTCGAACAGGTCATTCCCTGGTCCACTTCCCGATGAAAACTGTAGTCTTTCTATTAACCTAAGCAAAATACCTGTGTACTAAATTTTAAGTAAATCGAGCAATAGATAAACTTTTTTCGAATAGGTCAGTCCTTGTCCGCTTCCCGGGAGAATTGTAGTCTTCCTGCTAATCCAAGAAAAAAGCCACCTATGTATGTACCGAATTTCAAGCAAATTGATCATTAAATACGGTTTTTTCGATAAGGTCAGCTATGGTCCACTTCCCGGAGAGAATTGTAGTCTTCCTGTTAAATTAATCAAAATGTAACCCATGTACCGTATTTGAAGTAAATCGTGTGTTGAGGACGTGAGTCCTTAAAGGATTAAGGCAGACCCAAAAAAAATCTGGTATGTTGGCAACTCGTCGCCATGCTCTGTTGGCTCAGTGACTTTATTTTGAAGTCAGTCTAAAACCAACCATCAAGGCGTAAAGCCCAATAATCACCAACAGTTTTTTATATGTACTCGTACATCAACCAAATTTTAAAATATTTAATTAACATTAAATAATATCATATGTTTACCAGGTGTGTTTGTTGAAGTGTGCCGGTTTTACTAGTAGATATCGATAGCAATATGTATAAATTTCTATGATTTGGCATGTATGTAATTTTTTTCTATTGACATTAACCTACAAAAATACGTAAGTCGCATTCCGCCAAAATAATAGCGTCATAATTGTTTACCTCAGTGAATATGTCGAGTTTCGTTCCAAGTAAACCGCATTTGCGGCATTCGTTGCTTTTCTTATTTCATCAAAAGAAAAAAGCAGCTGAAGCTGGTAGAAAGTTTGGTGAACATGCTCCTGTGATTAGATATGTGAGACATGGTTTCGTCAATTTAAAAGTGGAGATTTTGATTTGACAGACAATGAACATCCTGGTGCAGCGAAAAAGTTCGAAGACGAGGAATTGCATGTTGATCCAACCCAATCGCAACAAAAATTGGCAGAAACACTGCATGTGACTCGAGGAGCAATTTGCCAACGTTTAAAAGCCATGGGACAGATCCAGAATTATGGAAAATGGGTGCCACGCCAACTGAACGATAGAAAAATGGAAAATCGAAAAACCGTTTGTGAAATGCTGATTCAACGATTCGAAAGGAAATCTTTTCTGCATCGAATTATCACGGGGGACGAAAAATGGATTTATTTTGAGGTGAAGCTGGCCCATCGACTGCAAGGCCAAATCGCTTTGGCCGTAAGATAATGCTCTGGGTTTGGTGGGATCAGTGTGGTGTGGTGTACTACGAGTTATTAAAACCTGGTGAAACGGTGAGCACGGATCGCTACCGACAACAAATGATCAATTTGAAACATGCGTTGATCGAAAAACGATCGGAATGGGCCCGAAGACATGGCAAAATTATCTTGCAACATGACGCCGCGCCGTCTCATACCGCTAAACTGGTGAAAGACACATTAAAACACTTAATTGGGAAATATTATCGCACCCGCCGTACTCTCCAGAACTCGCCTCGTCCTACTATCACCTTTTGGCATCGATGGGACACTCCCTTGCAGAGCAGTGCTTCGCTAATTTTAAAGAAGTCGAAAAATGGCTCGTCGAATGGTTTGCCTCGAAAGAAAAAAATTTTTTTTGGAATGGTATCCATAATTTGCCTGAGAGATGGGAGAAATGTGTAGAAACATATGGTCAATACTTTGAATAAAAAAATTTTGAGATTCCTCTGAAAATTAAGTATTTTCTTTATCGAAAAAACTGACAAATTTCAACTGGTAAATGAAGTTTTTTCGATTAGGTCAGTCCCTGGTCCACTTCCCGGAGAAAACTATAGTCTTCCTATTAACCTAAGAAAATTGTCACCTATGTACAGAACTTCAAGTAAATTAAACAATAAATAGAATTTTTTCGAGTAGGTCACAGTTTTTTCAAATAGGTCAGTCCTTAGTCGGCTTCCCGGGAAGAATTGTAGTCTTCCTGTCAATTCAAGCGAAATGCCAACTATGTATGTACCGAATTTCCACCAAATCGATAATTAAATGAAGTTTTTTCGATTAGGTCAGTCCCTGGTCCACTTCCCGGAGAAAACTGTAGTCTTCCTGTTAATCTAAGAAAAATGTCATCAATGTATGTACCGAATTTCAAGCAAATCGATCATCAAATACAGTTTTTCCGATTAGGTCAATCTCTGGTCCACGTCCCGAACAAAACTGTAGTCTTCCTATTAACCTACGCAAAATGCCATCTATGTACCGAATTTTAAGCAAATCGATCTTTAAACATTTTTTTCGAATAGGTCAGTCCCTGGTCCACTTTTCGGCGAGAAGTGTAGTCTTCCTGTTAATCTAAGAAAAATGCCATCTATGTACCGAATTTAAGTAAATTAAGCAATAAATAAACTTTTTTCGAGTAGGACAGTCCCTGGTTGAGTTGTAGTCTTTCTGTTAGTCTAAGCGAAATGCCACCAGTGTACCGAATTTTAAGTAAATGTACCACTAATTACAATATTTTCGAATAGGTCATTCCCTGGTCCACTTCCCGAGGACAAGTGTAGTCTTACTGTTAATCTAAGAAAAATGCCATCTATCTATGTACCGAATTTCAAGCAAATCGATAAGTAAATACAATTTTTCGAATAGGTCAGTAACTGGTCCACTTCCTGAGGACAATTGTAGTCTTCCTGTTAATCTAAGAAAAATGCCACCTATCTATGTACCGAATTTCAAGCAAATCGATCATTAAATACAATTTTTTCGAATAGGTCAGTAACTGGTCCACTTCCTGAGGACAATTGTAGTCTTCCTGTTAATCTAAGAAAAATGTCACCCATCCATGTACCGAATTTCAAGCAAATCGGTCATTAATTTCAGCTTTTTGTCCACTTCCCGAAGACAATTGTAGTCTTCCTATTAACCTACATAAAATGCCACCTATTTACCGAATTTTAAGTAAATCGATCATAAAATACTATTTATTCGAATAGGTCAGTCCCTGGTCCACTTCCTGGAGGAAACTGTAGTCTTCCTATTAACCTACGCAAAATGCCATCTATGTACCGAATTTTAAGCAAATCGATCTTTAAATAAAGTTTTTTCGAATAGGTTAGTCCCTGGTCCACTTCCCGGAGAAAAATGTTGTCTTGCTATTAATCTAAGAAAAATGTCACCTATGCACCGAGCTTCCAGTAAATTAAGCAATAAATAAACCTATTCAAGCAAATCGATCATTAAATAAAATTTTTTCGAATAGGTCAGTCTCTGGTCCACTACCCGCAGAGAATTGTAGTCTTCCTGTTAATCTTAGCAAAACGGCACCTAACTACCGAATTTTAAGTAAATCGTTCGTTAAATACAATTTTCTCGAATAGGTCAGTACCTGGTCCTTTTCCCGGAGAGAAATGTAGTCTTCCAGTTAATCTAAGAAAATTGACACCTATGTATGTACCGAATTTCAAGCAAATCGATCATTAAATACAATTTTTTCGAATAGGTCAGCCCGTGGTCCACGTGGTCCAGAAAACTGTAGTCTTCCTGTCAATTCAAGCGAAATGCCATCTATGTATGTACCGAATTTCAAGCAAATCGATAATTAAATGAAGTTTTTTCGATTAGGTCAGTCCCTGGTCTACTTCCCGGAAAAAACTGTAGTCTTCCTGTTAATTTAAGCAAAATGCCACCTATGTATGTACCGAATTTCAAGCAAATCGATCATCAAATACGGTTTTTTCGAATATCTCAGTTCTTGGTCCGCTGCTCGGGGAGAAATGTAGTCTTCCTCATAATCTAAGCAAAATGCCACCTCTGTACCGAATTTTAAGCAAATCGTTTGTTAAATACAAATTTTGCGAATTTTCCACTTCTCGGGGAGGTTTGTAGTCTTCCTGTTAATCTAAGAAAAATGCGACCTATGTTCCGAATTTTAAACAAATCGATCATTAAATACAGCTTTTTCGATAAAGTCAGCACTGGTCCCGGAGGAAACTATAGTCTTCCTGTTAATCTAAGAAAAATGCCAACTATGTACCGAATTTTAAACAAATCGATCTTTAAACAAATTTTTTTGAATAGGTTTGTTCCTGGTCCACTTTCCGGGGAGAATTGTAGTCTTCCTGTTAATCTAAGAAAAATGCCACCTATATACCGAACTTTAAGTGAATCGATCATTAAATTCATATGTTTCCAATAGGTCAGTTCTTGTTCCACTTGTCGAAGAGACAGGCAGCCTTCCTGCTAAGCTACGCAAAATGGCACCTATGTACCGAATTTTAAGTAAGTCGATCATTAACTACAATTTTTTCGATTAGGTCAGTCCCTGGACCACATCCTGGAGAAAACTGTAGTCTTCCTATTAACCTACGCAAAATGCCATCTAAGTACCGAATTTTAAGCAAATCGATCTCTAAATAAAGTTTTTTCGAATAGATCAGTCCCTGGTCCACTTCTCGGGGAAGATTGTAGTCTTCCTGTTAATCTAAGAAAAATGTCATCAATGTATGTACCGAATTTCAAGCAAATCGATCATTATATAAAGTTTTTTCGATTAAGTCAGTCCCTGGTCCACGTCCCGAACAAAACTGTAGTCTTCCTATTAACCTACGCAAAATGCCATCTATGTACCGAATTTTAAGCAAATCGATCTTTAAACAAAGTTTTTTCGAATAGGTCAGTCCCTGGTCCACTTTTCTGCGAGAAGTGTAGTCTTCCTGTTAATCGTTGGAAAATGCCACCTATGTACCGAATTTTAAACAAATCGATCATTAAATACAGCTTTTTTGATAAGGGTAGCACTGGTCCACTTCCCGGAGGAAACTATAGTCTTCCTGTTAATCTAAGCAAAATACCACCTATGTACCGTCTTCCTGTTAATCTAGGAAAAATGCCGCCTGTGTATGTTCCGAATTTCATGCAAATAGATCATTAAATACAGCTTTGTCGATAAGGTCAGCACTGTTCCACTTCCCGCAGGGAGCTGTAGTCCTTTTAATCTAAGAAATATGCCACATATGTACCGAATTTTAAGTAAATCAATCAATAAATACAATTTTTTCCAATAAGTTAGTTCCTGGTCCACTTGTCGAAGAGAAATGCTGTCCTCCTGTTAATCTAAGCAAAATGCCTCCTATGAATGTACCGAATGTCAAGTAAATCGATCATTAAATACAATTTTTTCGAATATGTCACCTTCCGGGGAGAAATGTAGTCTTCCTGTTAATCTAAGAAAAGTGCCACCTATGTATGTACCTAATTTTTAGCAAATCTATCATTACTTCCCTGAGAAAACTGAAGTCTTCCTGTTAACCTAAGCAAAATGTGGTAACATATGTACCGAACTTCAAGTTAATTAAGCGATAAATAAACTTTTCTCCAGTAGGTCAGTCCCTGGGAGAGTTGCAGACTTCCTGTTATTCTGAGCAAAATGCCACCTATGAATTTTAAAACAAACTGACTTAGTCAACTGTCCTATTATTCTAATTTCTTTTTAAAATTTTTATTACGACGCTCTCTTAAATTTAAGTTTATTCAAAAATACATAAACTGTATTTCTATAGAATCCTTTTCTAAACATAATTATATGGAATTGGTGACGAGAAATATGCATGTGTATATTTTACAATTCACATTAAATATATTGAACATACATGCATGTACATATATAAGCAAGCGTTAAGCTGATACATTTACATACATATATAAATATGTATATATTTACAATAGGGCGCGCTCAAGCTGTCAAAGCACAAAATACATTAAGGTGTTACATTTACAAGAATACAATAATATTACTTACTATAGTATGTACCGAACTTCAAGTAAATCGATAAGGTCAATAATAAAACTTTTTTCGATTAGGTCAGTCCCTGGTCCACTTTCAGGAGAAAACTGTAGTCTTCCTATTAACCTACACAAAATGCCACCTATGTACCGAATTTTAAGTAAACCGATCATAAAATACAATTTTTTCGAATAGGTCAGTAACTGGTCCACTTTCCGGAGAGAATTGTAGTCTTCCTATTAGCCTACGCAAAATGCCACCTATGTAGCGAATTTTAAGCAAATCGGTCTTTAAAATTTTTTTTCGAATAGGTCAGTCCCTGGTCCACTTTTCGGCGAGAAGTGTAGTCTTCCTGTTAATCTATGTTGAGGACATGGACCTCCTTATGTTTTCGGAGTGATCCCCCTCAAGTGGCAACGCCGCGTTGTGCTGCCCAATGTCGCCAATGTTGCCAACGCTCGGCACCGTTTGAATAATCAACCGGCCAAAAATAGCCAACAGCGAAATTCAGCAATCAATCGTTTTTCATCCGCCAACAAGGGCACATCTCATACTTTAATCTTTCAAAACCTTTATGTAATATATATAGTATATAAATTATAAACTTATACATCCACATAGTTTATCGAGATATGAATTATAAACACATCAAGAATATTTTTATATAAATGCATCAGCCATCGTACATCATATTGTAGTAGATTAAAAAAAGGGAATCGTAAATATGCATTACTTAATCCCTCGTTAAGATATGAATTCCTATAAAATATGATTCTACTGTATACCACATATAAGTTTATAAAATGAATGCATAACGATCAAATAAATAAAATTATATACCCATGTACATGTATACCTGGAATTTTGTACTCAATTAAACCTAAAAATATACATGGTCCTTCGGTGCCAAAAAATCGAATTGGCACCACTACGCTACCCAACGGCAACAGCGGCCATCATACAGAATACACAAAAAAAAAAAAACGGTACAGAGATAATAAAAACTCAAAACAGATTCAACTGTTCAAGCGATCGGGTGTGCGTCGGTACTGTGAATTAGTGAAATTAAATAAATAAGTGAAAAATAAAATATAAAAAGAGAAAGCAAGATAAACTCAAAATAATACAAGTAAAGTTAAGGTTACAAATTACTAAAAATAAAGTTACATAAAAAAAAATAAAATACGTTACGGCTAAATACTTGCATAAATCAATATAAAAAATAGTAATAATTGTGAAGCAAAAAAAAAAAAAAAAAAAACAAAGAAAAGGCGAAGATTAAAAGCCTGTGGTGACAAAAACAAAAGCAGCAACAAGTTCTAGTTAACTGCTGCGAGAGAAAAGTGTCTGCATTTAAAAATACAGTGAAACAAAAAAAAAATATACGGTTAATAAAATATATAAAAAAAAAAAAAAATTTATATATATATACATGCATATAAATATCGTGAAGTTTGGAGAAACATAATATAAATAAAAGCGTACGCTGGAAAAAAAAAAATTCCACAATAAACATTTTTAATCAAAGATATTTTCCGCTACAAGCAAAAATTAATCTATATATATAAAAATGAATTGCTGTTCGTTAGTCTCGCTAAAACTCGAGAACGGCTGAACGGATTTATCTTATCTTGGTCTCTAATTATTCGTGGAGGTCTAGGGAAGGTTTAAAAGGTGAGAAAAATTCGAATAATTGCCGGGAAAATCCTCAAAACAGCATTTTTCTATATCCCATACAAACGTTTTCTAAATAACACGATATTATATTGTGTTACGAGTTACGATATCTATGAGTGCATCCTTCTATCTTTGTGGCTATGTGCGAGTTAACGACATAGCCGCACACCGCATACATATGTACATACATACAAACATACACATGTACATACATATATACATATCATAAATACTTATATATAAGTGACATAACACTTATTAGACATAAATACATAAAACCAAAATAAGCATATGTAAACATATCTATCAGCTAACACACTTGAAATGTACAACACGCATTGTAAAATATAAATATCAGAGATAAGAACATATAACAATAGAAATGCACCATCAATAACAACCCAAATATAACAATAGAAATGCACCATCAATAACAACCCAAATATAACAATAGAAATGCACATAGTAACCCAAATATAACAATAGAAATGCACATAGTAACCCAGATATAACAATAGAAACGAATAGTTCTATCTTTTAGTAAACAGATAACTATCGATACAGCTCAATAGTATAAGTAGCACTAAGATTTATGTAAATTAGTTAATCTAAAGATTATGAATAAAGAACACGCACTTCGGCGTAGTGAAAACATATTTCTTTTTCTCATATCGTAACAACGATAATAACTTGCGCGAGAACTTTCTTTACTTTGGTGATCCTTTGTGATAGTGACACTTTACTGCTAAATGAGCGGGAAATTTTCTCACTTTGATTAATTACAATTTACGATTTCGAGGAGAAGACGACCTAACTTAGGTCGTCGTAGTCAAAATGGTCCGAAATCCAGAAGGAATTACTACATAGCCAAACACCAGTTGATAGACATGACATAACTGCCAGAGTTTTTAAACAAAAATTAAAATGTCTCATGAATTTCTTAATAAAGCATTGTGTGTATGGCCGAGTCCGTTGTTGGATGTACTCTGTAGAATGGCAAAAGCGTGGATTGCCACATGCGCACATTGAGATTGATTCCATAATTTCAGCTGAAATTCCAGATGAAATAGTTGACCCAAAATGCAGTAGTTACCAAACACATGATACATGGAACTTGCGGACATCTCAACTACAATTCACCCTGTATGGTCGACGGTAGGTGTTCCAAGCGATACCCAAGAGACCTGCTTGCTGAAAACATAACGGGAAATGATGGATACCCATTGTATCGTCGGCGATCAGTTGCGGACAGTGGGCGATCGGTAGTTGTGAAGGTAAGAGGACAAAATGTTGATGCAGACAATCGTTGGATTGTGCCATACTCGCCAATATTGTCCAAAGCTTTTGAGACTCACATCAATGTGGAATATTGTAATTCTGTGAAGTCGATAAAGTACATATGTAAATATGTTAATAAAGGTAGTGATATGGCTGTCTTCGGTGTTACCAATGCAAATGATGAAATATCACAGTACCAGATGGGTCGCTATGTAAGTAGCAACGAAGCTATTTGGCGTATCTTTTCATTTGCGATACATGAAAGACACCCTACATTAGTCCATTTGGCAGTCCATTTAGAAAATGGTCAACGAGTTTATTTTAATGAATCTAACGCAGCAGACAGGGCGGCACAACCACCGTCGACAACATTAACAAGTTTCTTCACAGTCTGTCAAACTAATGATTTTGCTCGCACTTTGCTGTATGCTGACATGTCACGCTATTACACATGGAATGCATCATCGAAATCGTTTCACCGTTGAAAACAAGGAACACCAGTTGAAAGACACCCAAATGTATTTGCTTCAGATGCTCTGGGTCGCATCTACACAGTACATCCAAATAATGATGAATATTATTATTTGCGGTTGTTGTTGGTGAATGTTCGTGGTCCGACATCGTTTAAACAACTGAGAACAGTTAATGGACAGCTGTGTGCGACTTACCGTGAGGCATGTCAACTATTACATTTACTTGAGAACGATTCGCACTGGGATGATATGCTCAAGGATTCCGTAATATCTTCATCGCCACATCAAATTCGTACATTGTTTGCGATTATCATATCGACATGTTTCCCCTCGAATCCAAAAGATTTGTGGGTTAAGTATAGAGATGACATGTCTGAGGATGTTTTGCATCGTGTGCGCCGTCAAACTTTGAATCCTACACTACAAATGACTGAAGAAATTTACAATGACACATTGATCATGATAGAAGATATGTGTTTATTGATGGCAAATAAAGTAATGTCGTGTTTGGGAATGACAGCACCCAATCGTCATATGCATGATGCATTAAACCACGAGTTGCAAAGAGAACATCAGTACGACATTGAAGCATTGGCCGAAACAGTTCGTACAAATGTTCCACAATTAAATCAACAATAAAGAACTGCGTACGACACTTTAATAGAAGCTGTGAACAGTGGATCTGGTGGAATTTATTTCCTTTATGCTCCCGGAGGAACCGGAAAAACGTTTTTAATTTCATTGCTTTTGGCGAGGATCAGATCGCAAAATGATGTTGCTATAGCGTTGGCTTCATCTGGAATAGCTGCGACTCTGCTAGAAGGGGGGCGAACTGCACATTCTGCCTTGAAATTACCACTAAACATGCTAATCACCGAAACACCAATTTGCAACATCGCCAAAAATAGCGCAATGGCCAAGATCCTACAGGTATGCAAATTGATTGTTTGGAATGAATGCACAATGGCCCATAAGAGGTCACTGGAGGCACTGGACAGAACGTTGAAAGATCTTCGTGACAACCAAAATATTTTTGGTGGGGCTATGATTCTGTTGTCAGGTGATTTTCGTCAGACTCTTCCAGTTATTCCCCGATCAACTGTTGCTGATGAACTAAATGCATGCCTAAAATCATCAAATTTGTGGCAGTACGTAAAGACACTCCACTTAACAACTAACATGCGAGTATTTTTGCAACAAGATGAAACTGTAAATGTGTTTGCGAAGCAGTTGTTAGACATTGGAAATAATAAAGTTGCAGTGGACACCTCGACCGGATTCATCACATTATCTACAGATTTCTGTCACATCACAGACTCAAAAGTGGAGCGTATTCAGCGAGGTTTCCCAGATATAGCGCAAAAGTTCAATAACCATAATTGGCTGGGTGAACGAGCAATATTAGCAGCGAAAAATAAAGATGTCGAGGATCTAAATGCGACCATTCAGAATTTTCTTCCAGGACAGTTGGTTTCCTTCAAATCAGTCGACACCGTAATGAACCAGGATGACGTAGTCAACTATCCCACTGAGTTTTTAAATTCACTTGAATTGCCTGGATTACCACCTCACAATTTGGAGTTAAAAGTAGGATCAGTTGTCATCATGCTGCGTAACATTAATCAACCTCCACTATGCAATGGAACAAGACTGGCTGTGAAAAGACTGATGAGTAACGTCATTGCCATTCGATTTTAAACGCTTACAATTTCCCGTACGTCTGGTCTTTGCGATGACCATAAATAAATCGCAAGGACAGTCGTTAGAAGTTTGTGGAATCAACTTGGAGTTTCCCTGTTTCGCGCATGGACAATTATACGTCGCGTGTTCGCGTGTCGGAAAACCATCTTTGTTTATTTACGCACCACAAAACAAAACAAAAATATAGTTTATGAGAAAGCTTTAAATTAATTAACAGACTATATTTTAAGAGTGTGTGTCTGTGAATATCAAATTTAAACCTTATAAATAGCCAGTATTTCAGGAAAACTCTGTTTTGTAAGTAAGCAACATGATGTATCGCAAATAATAATAAAACTTCATGCTTTATTCAGTAAATGCTTTTTTATTAAATACGGATTCGATTTGTTTGTTTTAAAATCATTTTATACAAAAGATTAGGTCTTTTATTTATCGATGAGGCAGTACGGAGTCTGCCGGGTCAGCTAGTATATATATGAAACAAAAAATTTATTTGAAATTGAAAGTGATTTTTCTAAATACCTAATAAGTCGAAGCTCGATTATTCAGTATAAAACAACCAATTCGACGTAAAAAAAAAAAAAATTTTTTTTATATATATACACATGCATATAAATATCGTGAAGTTTCGAGAAACATAATATAAATAAAAGCATACGCTGGAAAAAAAAAATCTACAATAAACATTTTTAATCAAAGATATTTTCCGCTACAAGTAAAAATTAATATATATATAAAACAAAAAATTTATTTCAAATTGGAAGTGATTTTTCTAAATACCTAATAAGTCGAAGCTCGATTATTCAAAAAACAACCAATTCAACGTAAAAAAAAAAAAAAATTTTATATATATATGTGAACCAACTATGATTTTGTTGAAAAGTTCACTGTTGTGCTTAAGGGTAGTGAATATACGTTTCTGGGCTACGAAGCAGACGAAGTTGAAATTGAAGAGATAGGAAGCAATGTATATATTGTAATATTATAAGCAATACGAATGAAATTCATGTACCAACGAGATTTAAGAAAGCGGTTGGAGAAATAATTTGCGAATATAAGCCATGTAAAAGTACTAAAGAATGCCCAATACAGTTAAAAATAATTCCCAGTACATAGAAAATTGTTATTCGTCAGGGCACTACACGTTTATCAGCAACGGAGCATGCGATAGTAGAAAATCAGGTAAGGGACTGGTTAGCTGCAAACATCATTAGAGAATCTTGTTCAGACGTTGAAGGTAGAGTTGTATTAACGAAGAAAAAAGACGGGTCATACCTACAGAGTATGTATTGACTACAGAATGTTAAATGCTTGTGTTTTAAAAGACAGATTTCCTATCCCACTGATTGAAGATGTTTTGAGTAAAATGCAAAACTCAAATTTTTTTTGCGTTATGGATCTCAAAAATGGCTTTTTCCTTGTACCTGTAGATGAAGATAGCAAAAAATATACGGCATTTATAACAAAACAGGGTCTGTATGAGTTTAATAAAGCTCCGTTTGGGTTTTGTAACTCTCCACCGGTATTCGCCAGATATGTGAGCTACATTTTTCTAAAATTAATGAACGAGGGTATCATGGAGCTATATGTAGATGATATTGTGGTGTTCGGTCAATCCGAAGAGAACTGTTTACACAATGTTAGAAAATTCTTGGGCATGCACAGAGTTTTGGGCTCGAAATAAAATGGTCGAAATGCCATTTCTTAAAGAAGCGAATTGATTTTCTTGGGCACACGGTAGAAAGTGGTTCCGTATGGCCAGGCGATGATAAAATAAAGGCTGTAAAGAACTTTCCACTGCCGAAAGACGTTTGCAGCGTACAAGCTTTTGTAGGCCTTACGGGATACTTTAGGAAATTTATAAAGCAGTATGCTATAATTGCAAGGCCACTAACAAATTTACTTAAAAAAGATGTTGTATTCGAGATAGGAGAAGATGAATTGCGGGCAGTTGCCGAGTTAAAATCTGCGTCGATACAAGAGCCGGTACTAAAAATTTTTAAGCAAAATGCCGAAACACAACTACATGTTGACGCTTCGAAGTATGGTTTCGGGGGAACATTGATGCAAAAGTATGAGGAATCATGGCACCCAGTATTTTACTGGAGCAAGAAAACATCGGAGAGTGAAGAAAAAATGCATAGTTACTTGCTTGAAGTAAAAGCTGCATTTTTAGCAACCAAGAAATTTCGTCAATATTTATTTAGAAATAATTTTACATTAATCACTGATTGTGCTGCGTTTAAACAAACTACTATGAAGAGAGATATTCCAAGAGAGGTTGCACAGTGGATTATGTACTTACAAGATTTTTCGTACACCGTAGAGCATAGGGCGGGTTGTCGAATGAAGCACGTAGATACTCTGAGTCGTTTTCCAGTGATGACGATTACATCTGAACTTCAAGCACGCCTATACAAAGCGCAGGAATATGATGACCATATCAAAGCTGTACGAGAGGTCTTAAAACATCGACAGTTTGAAAATTATAAGATTAGAGGAGAACTGCTGTATAAACACGTCAACGGGCAAGATTTGTTGGTATTACCAAGAAGCATGGAAAACGAAATTATTACAAATGCGCACAACGTCGGTCATATGGGTACACAAAAGACAATGCAGTTAATACAGCAGGATTATTTCATTCCACACTTAGAGAAAAAAGTAAGTCGACATATAGCGAATTGTGTTAAGTGTATAATACACAACAGAAAGGTTGGAAAACAAGAAGATTTTCTCCATGTAATCGACAAGGGACAAACTCCACTACATACTATCCACGTTGATCACCTAGGGCTGTTGGATGCGTCATTAAAGTGTTACAAATATATATTCGCGATTGTTGATGCATTTTCCAAATTTACATGGCTTTTCACAACAAAAACAACGGAGGCACAAGAAGTAGTTAGACACATGCATACGTGGATTGATATATTTGGTAGTCCAGAAAGAATTATCAGCGACAAAGGAGCAGCATTCACTTCCAAACTCTTCAAGGAGCTAGGCACTAACAACCAAATTGAACATATCGAAATTACTACAGGAGTTGCACGAGGTAATGGTCAAATCGAGCGTGTTAACAAGGTGATCCTGTCGGTTTTGGCGAAGCTGTCTGCGTCGGAGCCATCAAAGTGGTACAAATATACAGGTCCGGTTCAAAAGGCAATTAACGGACACGTTCATTAAGCAACAAAATATATACCGTTTGAAGTTCTTTTCGGAGTTAAAATGAGACATGAGTTTAACGCTGACCTGGTAAAAATTCTCGAAGACGAATTTATTGAATCATTTAATGCAGATCGCAGTACATTAAGACAGTCAGCTAAAGAGCAAATTGCGAAAGCGCAAGCAATCTACAAAAAACAATTTGACAAGAAACGAAAGAGCAGCAATGAGTACTAAACATCAGATCTTGTAGCAATAAAGTATACACAGTTCGTTGCAGGAAGAAAGCTGGCAAGTAAATATATAGGACCATATAAAATAGTTAAAGTTAAGCGCAACTGCCGATACGACGTTGAAAAAGCAGCCGAATTTCTGGGTCCAAAACGCACATCAACGAGCGCTGATAATATGAAGTTATGGAGATATGTCGAAAGCCATGAAGATGACGTATCATCGGAGTCCGTTGAAGATCAGGATGACCGAGTGTGAAAGGGTGGCAGCACCCTCTACACGACTACAAAGCAGCGTAAAGAATTGTCAAGATAAAAACGAGAGAGTCGAAGTTGAACAACAGTAGGGAACAGACGAAGGAAGCGCGTGAATAAATCGGAAGTTGAACTAAGCTTATTCATACATTCAGTACATTCATCATTTGTATTTTAATAATACATAATTCAAATTACATACAACTAATTTCATTTCTATTGTAAACATTACTTGGAATAAACTTATCTTTCTACATATATACATGCATATAAATATCGTGAAGTTTCGAGAAACATAATATAAATAAAAGCGTACGCTGACTACCACCACCAACAACAACAACAACAACAATCAAGTCCGCCAGTACAAGGAAAGTACACCAAAAACAACAGCAATCAAGTCCGCTAGCACAAGGAAGGCACACCAACAACAATCAAGTCCGCCAGAGCTGCCCAAAGGCTAAGTAAAAGAGCCATGCGGGAGTAAGTACAACATAATCTTCACCCATGTACACACTCATTATACATACATATTATTAACAATATAATAAATTACATAATCATTGTACAAGTTTGTACAGCACCAAAAAACCCCGTTAGCCACTCCCTCATATTTGCAGTATAGCAGTACCGTTTTCTTTGAAAAACGGTTGAAATACCCATAAAAAAAAAAAAATTGAATACAAGCTAAACTGTGCAAATCCCGTTGGCCACTCCCTCAATTTTGCAGCTGTTATAAAAAATATAGTATACATCTCTCTCTAAAACGGTTGGCATATAGCATATCTGTATATGCATATGCAAAATTTCAATACCGTTACAGCGCAGCACACACATTTGTTCCCACTCAAACGCGCTCTCAAACATCAAACGCATTGCATAGCTGAGGACGAATAAACAAAAGGAGTCGCAGCATAAGACACAGTGGGCCGCGAGCAAGCAATTATTACACTTTTGTACAGTGGGACAAAAGTGAAGAGTTTTAATAGGAACCACCACTAAAACCCCAATTATTCCAAATAAATAAATAAATTTTATTTTATTTTTTTTATTTTATTTATTTATTTGGAATAAATAATAAATACACCCAAAAAAATTATTTTTTATTTCCATACCCACCCAAATATTTGCACTCAGACGCGCTGAGGCAAATAAACACACTTAATTTTTGCTGCTGGTTAATATATACCAAATAAAAGCAATTCAAAAAAAAAAAAACAAAACAACCCAATTTTTTTATTACAAACTCACTCAATTTTTACAATACTAACGCAATTTTTTTAAAAAACCCACTAAATATATATTTAATTTTTTTATAAAACCCCATTTAATCAAATCCCAAAAAATTCCATAAATGCCAGAAGATAAGGCAGAAAAAGCATCGACCAAGATGAACAGGTACTTACAGAAGTTCATCTTTGAAACCCTACTCAGCGTAAAAATACAGCAGCTGGACAAAAATTGGGATAGCCTCCTAGAAGAATACGAGGCTATTTTCATGGCAGACGCATACCCGGAAGTCAGCGAGTCAGTGGAGCAGAAATACGCAAAATGTTCCGAAAGCTTCCAGAACTGTAAAGCGCAAATGCTAGAAGCAGCTTTTCACAGTTACAACACCCACCCAAACAACCCAACAATCAACAAATACACATACAAGCTCAGTTTCCAATGGGGTATGTCTCAAAGTACCAGCATGCGATACTGAAGCATATTACGGACATGCTTACGTTAGTCTATATAAATCACCCTCAACTAACACCCGCCCAAAAATTATTTCACCTGCGCCACAAGGCGAAAGGTCCAGCAGGCCTCGTTGTGAAACAATACCCACTCATAGATGAAAGCTTTCCGCTTGCTTGGGAAGCATTAAAATCTCGCTATGAGAACCCAAGAATTCTGGTAGATAACCAGCTCAAAACCCTCCTTAATCTACAACCCATCTATGCAGAGAACGGGGAGCAGCTGCAAAAATTGCAGACCACAATAAACAATTGCCTCTCCAATCTCTCATCACAAAAGATTTCGACTAAGGATTGGGACCCCATCCTCATTTATATTTGCTCCTCGAAACTCCCGAGCGAAACACTCGCGCTTTGGGAACAATCACTCAGCTCGAGGAAAGAACTACCACTCTGGTCCGAAATGAACTCATTCCTGACCAGTAGATACGAGGTAGTAGAACGACTGGGAACATATCGCCCAGGTAAACCCAAACCCCACATCAGTACATTCACACCCAGAGCTGGCAATCAAAGCTCCCCATTTGCGAATAAAAGTCGCATGCAAACCTATCACACAAGTTCCAAAAACCCGCAAGTTATGCAACTCTAGTCACGGGATGAAAATGTGCATCCGATTTAGGAACCTTTCCGCCCCAGATCGACAAAAATTCGTTCGAGAAAATAATTACTGCGAAAATTGTCTTTCCTGTTCACACCAGCGAAGTCAATGTCAAAGCAAATTCACCTGCGTTTACTGCCAAAGGCGTCATCACTCACTACTCCATTATCAAAATACAAACCCATACTCAAAACCCCTCTCATCGACAGCACAGGCAGCGACCGCAGTGGAAATAGCAGACGACAGACCATCAACCTCAACAGGAATCAGCCACACCCCCCAGGCTCAGAAGAAGACAGTTAAGGTAACAACACACCATGCAAGCAGCAACGAAACCATACTCTTGCCCACGGCTATAGTCCCGATATATCTAGCAGGAGAACACCACAAAATCCGAGCAATGATAGACCAAGGTTCGCAAAAAACCTTTGTCACATCTCGGATTCAAAAAATACTCAATCTACCCACGGAGGAAACCCATTACGAAATCTCAGGAATGGGAAGAACTTTTATCCAGAACTCAACTAAAGTCTGCGAACTAACTCTATGTTCGTCAGACTTATCACACCATGTGAAAGCAAGAGCAATAATATTACCCAAGCTCACACACCTACTACCCACAACCCAGGTGTCAACCATTGACATCAACCAAATAACACACTTAGCGTTAGCCGACCCAAAATGTCTCACCCCATCTCGAATTGACATGGTAATCGGCAGCGACTTAGCACCCCAAATCCTCAGACAAGGAGTGCAACACCTCCACAATGGAACCCTGTTGGCACAACAGACAATATTCGGATGGATAATCAGCGGACCGACAACTCAAAAGATAGAGTCCTTTTCAACACAGGTCCATCCAACCCAAAATGACCCGATCAGCATCCAACTAAGGAAATTCTGGGAGCAAGAAGAAGTCCCAGCTCCCCAAACTCACTCAGAAGCGGACGAATTTTGCGAAAATTTGTATCGCAAAACAACAACTCGTCAAAAGAATGGTAAATACACAGTCAAATTACCTTTCAAAAAGGAGTTTCCCAGGGACGCAGCCCTAGGCCACTCCAGACTAGCAGCACAGCAACAGTACATCAGCAACGAGCGGACCCTAGAACGAAAACCAGTGCTGCAGCAAAAATATCAGGAGGTCTTGGAGGAATACTTGACCTTGGACCACATGGAATCCACTTCACCTCTCGAAGTAATCCACGAAGGGAATTACTTCTCCTTCTATCTACCCCATCACGCTGTCATAAAACCCGACAGAAAATCCACAAAGGTCCGAGTCATTTTCAACGCATCCAGATTATCACAATCAGGAAACTCGTTAAAGGACGTCCTACACACAGGCCCAACACTACAAAACGATTTAATGCTAATAATCCTCAATTGGCGACTCTATAAGTACGTATTTAACGGCGACATTGAGAAAATGTACCGGCAAATACTCGTTAACCAGGAAGATCAAGACTTCCAGCGAATACTCTTTCGCAGAACCCCCGACTCCCCAATAAAAGATTTCAGGCTAAAGACAGTTACGTTTGGCGTTAACTGCGCCCCATATTTAGCTATTCGAACCCTACATCAATTAGCCGAAGATTGCAAAAGCGAATACCCTCTCGCAAGCAATATCCTACTTAATGAAATTTATGTAGATGACATTCTTTCAGGCAGTAATGAAATACAGTCCACTATCAACTCTCTCACCCAAGTTATCGAAGCGTTAAATTCAGCAGGATTCCCTCTTAAGAAAATTACGGCAAATCACCTGAAAATACTCGAGAAAATCCCAGAGTCTCATTTGCTAGATGCCGACTTTCTTAAATTCAGCGATACAAGTTCAACAAAAACTCTAGGAATACGCTGAAACGCGCTTACGGACACCTTCTCATACTCATACGAACCTCAACCCGCAGTAAAGTGTAGTACTAAACGCCAGATTTTATCGGCTGTGGCGAAATTATTCGACCCGGCAGGATGGTTATCACCAATTATGATAGTAGACAAGGTACTACTCCAAACACTTTGGCTAGAAGGAACGGATTGGGACGAAAACGTAAAATCCGGATCCCTACATAAATGGAACTCGTTTCATGAGAATCTCCCGGCAATCAAAGGCATCCAAATACCCCGATGGGTGCAGTACTCCCCCGACAAACCGATTCAACTCCACGGTTGTTCAGATGCCTCAGAGAAGGCATTCTGCGCTTGTGTGTACATGAGGGTACAAAAAGGCGAGAACTCCTTCACCTCACATTTACTAGCTGCAAAAACAAAGGTAGCTCCTCTCCAAACAATAAGTCTCCCCCGTCTAGAGCTCTGTGGAGCAGTTCTACTGGCAAAGTTGGTAAACCAAATACAAACCGAATTAAGTTTACCGCCTCACGAACTGTTCTGTGGACAGACTCGACCATCGTCTTAGCATGGCTAGAGAAACCACCTCACTCTTGGAAAACATATGTAGCAAACAGGATATCCCAGATCCTGCAACTGATAGACAATGCTACGTGGCGGCACGTATGCAGCAACGACAACCCAGCTGACCTAGGCACCCGTGGATGTCGACCTCAGGACCTCGTTGAAGACACCATCTAGTGGAAAGGTCCTAAATGGCTCGCCAAACCCGCCAGTGAATGGCCTAGCTCTTGCCCCCAACACCCATCGCCTCCGGAGCAAAGGCACATCGCCGCATTCCATACCTCGCCATCCGAAGATATCTTGGAGAGATTTTCTTCCTTCCCCCGAGCCCTTAGAGTAATTGCATATATATATCGTTTTATCCACAGGTCACGAAAATTACCATCTCGAAGGAGCATGACTCTAAGCCACGAAGAGAGGAACGAAGCAAAAACGCGACTCATAACCCTAACTCAACGTAGGCATTATGGTGAAACCATAGCTCAACTCGAAGTCTCAAAGCCGATTAGCAAGAAGGACCCGCTGCTGACATTAAATCCTATACTCGACAGCAAAGGCGTACTGCGTGTAAACGGACGGCTTAAATACGCAGCCCTTAGTTACAACGAGCGTCATCCCGTAATCATCCCAGGAAACTCAATATTCTGCACTCTGCTGTTAAAATTTCTACACACCACCATGCTGCATGCTGGAAATCAGTTAATGATGCGAATGGTACAACAGGAGTACTACATTCCCCGACTCAAACCCAAAATAAAAAAGTGCATCTTCCACTGCAAAACATGCACCATCCACAAGCAGCAGATGAGATCGCAGATCATGGCAGCACTACCCTCCGATAGAACCACATATACCCTACCGTTTCACCCATCGGCGAGCTTCATATTCAAAGGCATACGTTTGTGTGTTTGTATGCTTCTCCACGAAAGCAATACACCTCGAAGTCTGCTCGGACTTGACTACGGAGGCTTTCCGAGCAGCCTTTGCTAGATTTGTTGGACGTCGCGGTCTCCCCTATAAGATTATGTCCGACAATGGGAAGACATTTGTCGGAGCTCAACGCACCTTCCACCGCGAGTTCGGCGTGTTCCTGAAGGAAGCAGCAGCCGACGTCTCCACTAAATACGCCCCACTCGGCTTCTATTGGGAGTTTATTCCCCCGTATGCCCCTCATATGGGTGGGCTATAGGAAGCAGCAGTGAAGAGTTTTAAGCTGCACTTCACTAAGGTCGCCGGAAATCATAAATTTAGCTTCGAGGAACTCACAGCCCTGATGGTAAGAATAGAAGCGGTTCTCAATTCCCGACCGCTCTCAGCCAAGTCGCAAGACCCGCAAGACCTACTGGCACTCACCTCTGGACATTTCCTCCGCGGTGCCCCACTGTTATCGATACCCGAACCCAATGCTGAAGACCTCTCTCTGGTTCCCAAATGGCAGAAACTCAAGGTGCTTCATCATCAATTTAGTACCAGATGGAAGAACGAGTATCTCAGAGAATTACACAAGAGGTACAAATGGAAAAGGGCGGAAAGCCCCGTAAAGGAAGGAGATCTCATCGTCGTCAAGGATGACCTCCTCCCCCCGAATGAATGGCGCCTAGGACGTATAACCAAAGTGTATCAAGGTGCAAACGAAAAGGTCCGGGTGGTCGACATAATCACACAGAATGAAAGATAACCCGAAATATAGCCAAATTGTGTGTGCTGCCCGTTGTAGGAACCTCGAACCCTATGACTTAATCCCAACATTTTACATTAACACGTACCAACTTACAACTCATATACAAGCATCTCATGAAATCTCTTCATATACACTTTTTTCAACCATATACTAAAGTCGTATATTTTCACTCTTCTCCCCTAGGTACCGACGAGACGCGCCATCGGGGAAGTGCCGTTTATGCGGCCGGTTGCATTCGCTGCGCCATTGCCCTGCTTTCCTCGCCATGGCACCGGAGGACAGGTATGAGTGCGCAAGGGTGCACCGATACTGCATCAACTGCCTGGCAACCTCCCATACGACCGGCGAATGCGACTCAAGGTCTAGGCACTCTCGGGCATCATACTCTGCTCCACCGGGCGAGGTTAAGGAGGGTAAGCGGTACAGCGAATGCAGCCAATTCCAGGCCAGTTTTATCCAGCCGGTCTGCCCAGCAGCGGAAGAAGTTGCACCAACTGGTAAAAGACGTCCGGAGCCTGATTGAAAAACTGGAGAAGGAGATACGGGGACCAACGCCGGGGGGCGCCTTGTTGAGGACATGGACCTCCTTATGTTTTCGGAGTGATCCCCCTGAGGTGGCAACGCCGCGATGTGCTGCCCAATGTCGCCCAATGTTGGCAACGTTCCGCACCGTTTGAATAATCAACCGGCCAAAAATAGCCAACAGCGAAAGTCAGCAATCAATCGTTTTTCATCCGCCAACAAGGGCACATCTCATACTTTAATCTTTCAAAACCTTTATATAATATATATAGTATATAAATTATAAACTTATACATCCACATAGTTTATCGAGATATGAATTATAAACACATCAAGAATATTTTATATAAATGCATCAGCCATCGTACATCATATTGTAGTAGATTAAAAAAAGGGAATCGTAAATATGCATTACTTAATCCCTCGTTAAGATATGAATTCCTATAAAATATGATTCTACTGTATACCACATATAAGTTTATAAAATGAATGCATAACGATCAAATAAATAAAAATATATACCCATGTACATGTATACCTGGAATTTTGTACTCAATTAAACCTAAAAATATACAATCTAGGAAAAATGCCGCCTGTGTATGTACCGAATTTCAAGCAAATCGATCATTAAATACAGCTTTTTCGATAAGGTCAGCACTGTTCCACTTCCCGGAGGGAACTGTAGTCTTCCTTTTAATCTAAGAATAATGCCACAGATGAACCGTATTTTAAGTAAATAAATCATTAAATACAATTTTTTCCAATGAGTTAGTTCCTGGTCCACTTGTCGAAGAGAAATGCAGTATTCCTGTTAATCTACGCAAAATGGCAACTTGAAGAATTACAGTCTTTTTGTTAATCTAAGAAAAATACCACTTATGTAACGAATTACGAGTAGATCGTTGAATAAAACACTTTATTTCGAATAGATCAGTTCCTGGTCCACTTCCCGAGAGAGTTTTAGTCTTCTTGTTAACCTAAAAAAAATGCCACCTATGTATGTACCTAATTTCAAGGAAATCGATCATTAAATACAGTTTTTTCGATAAGGTCAGCCATGGTCCACTTCCCGGAGAGAACTGTAGTCTTCCTGTTAATCTAAGAAAATTGCCACCTATGTACCAAATTTCAAGTAAATTAAGCAATAAATAAACTTTTTTCGACTAGGTCAGCCCTTAGAGAGATTGTAGTCTTCCTGTTATTCTGAGCAAATATATGTATGTACCGAATTGCAAGAAAAATCGATCATTAAATACAGTTTTTTTTTCGAAAGGGTCAGCCCTGGTCCCCTTTCCGGAGAAAACTGTAACCTTCCTGTTAATCTAAGCAAAATGCCATCTATGTATGTAACGAATTTTAAGTAAATTGATCATTAAACACAATTTTTTCCAGTAGGTCAGTTCCTGATCCACTTGTCGAAGAGAAATGCTGTCCTACTGTTAATATAAGCAAAATGTCTCCTATGTATGTACCGCATGTCAAGTAAATCGATCATTAAATACAATTTTTTCGGATATGTCACCTTCCGGGGAGAAATGTAGTTTTCCTGTTAATCTAAGAAATGTGCCACCTATGTATGGTATGTACCTAATTTTTAGCAAATCTATCATTAATTAAAGTTTTTTCGAATAGGTCAGTCACTGGTCTACTTCCCGGAGAAAACTGAAGTCTTCCTGTCAACCTAAGCAAAATGTGGTAACATATGTACCGAACTTCAAGTTAATTAAGCGATAAATAAACTTTTTTCGAGCAGGTCAGTCCCTGGGAGAGTTGCAGACTTCCTATTATTCTGAGCAAAATGCCACCTATGTATTTTAAAACGAACTGACTTAGTCAACTGTCCTATTATTCTAACTTCTTTTTCAAATTTTTACAACGACGCTCTCTTAAATTTAAGTCTATACAAAAATACTATACAAACATAATTGTATGGAAATGGTGACGAGAAATATGCATGTGTAAATTTTACAATTCACATTAAAAATATTGAACATACATGCATGTACATATATAATCAAGCGTTAAGCTGATACATTTACATACATATATAAATATGTATATATTTACAATAGGGTGCGCTCAAGCTGTCAAAGCACAAAATACATTAAGCTGTTACATTTACAAGAATACAATAATATTACTTACTATAGTATGTACCGAACTTCAAGTAAATCGATCATTAAATACAATTTTTTCGAATATGTCAGCTTCTGGTCCACTTCCCGCAGAGGATTGTAGCCTTCCTGTTAACTAAGAAAAATGCCACCTATGTACCGAATTTTAAGTAAATCGATCATTAAATACACATTTTTCCAATAGGTCAGTTCTTGTTCCACTTGTCGAAGAGACAGCCTTCCTGCTAAGCTACGCAAATTGGCACCTTTGTACCAAATTTTAAGTAAATCGATCATTAAATACAATTTTTTCGATTAGGTCACTCCCTGGTCCACTTTCTGGAGAAAACTGTAGTCTTCTTATTAACCTACACAAAATGCCACATATGTACCGAATTTTAGGTAAATCGATCATAAAATACAATTTTTTCGAATAGGTCACTCCCTGGTCCACTTTCCGAAGGGAATTGTAGTCTTCCTATTAGCCTAAGACAAATGTCATTTATGTACCGAACTTCAAGTAAATTAAGCAATAAATAAACTTTTTTCGAGTAGGACAGTCCCTATTAGAGTTGTAGTCTTCCTGTTAGTCTAAGCGAAGGCCACCTGTGTACCGAATTTTAAGTAAATGTACCACTAATTACAATATTTTCGAATAGGTCATTCCCTGGTCCACTTCCCGAGGACAATTGTAGTCTTACTGTTAATATAAGAGAAATGCCACCCATCTGTGTACCGAATTTCAAGCAAATCGATCATTAATTACAGTTTTTTCGATTGGGTCAGTCCCTGGTCCACTTCCCGGAGAAAACTGTAATCTTCCTGTTAATCTTAGCAAAATGGCACCTGTGTACCGAATTTTAAGTAAATCGATCATTAAATACAATTTTTTCGAATAAGTCAGTCCCTGGTCCACTTCCCTGAGAAAACTGTAATTTTCCAATTATCCTAAGCAAAATGCCACTTAAGTACCGAATTTTTAATGAATCGATACTCAAATAAAGTTTTTTCAAATAGGTCAGTCCCTGGTCCACTTCCCGGAGAAAACTGTAGTCTTCCTGTTAATTTTAGCAAAATGCCACCTATGTGTGTACCGAATTTCAAGCAAATCGATCATCAAATACAGTTTTTTCGAATATGTCAGTCCTTGGTCCGCTTCTCGGGGAGATTGTAGTCTTCCTCTTAATCTAAGAAAAATGCCAGCTCTGTACCGAATTTTAAGTAAATCGTTCATTATATACAAATTTTTCGAATAGATCAGTCCCTGGTCCACTTCTCGGGGAGGTTTGTAGTCTTCCTGTTAATCTAAGAAAAATGCCATCAATGTATGTACCGAGTTTCAAGCAAATCGATCATTATATAAAGTTGTTTCGATTAGGTCAGTGCCTGGTCCACGTCCCGACAAATCTGTAGTCTTCATATTAACCTACGCCAAATGCCACCTATGTACCGAATTTTAAGCAAATCGATCTTTAAACAAAGTTTTTTCGAATAGGTTCGTTCCTGGTCCACTTTCCGGGGAGAATTGTAGTTTTCCTGTTTATCTAAGAAAAATGCCACCTATGTACCGAACTTTAAGTAAATCGATCATTAAATACAGTTTTTTCCAGTAGTTCAGTCCCTGGTCCACTTCCCGGAGAAAACTGTAGTCTTCCTATTTACCTACACAAAATGCCATTTTGTACCGAATTTTAAGCAAATCGATGTTAAAATAAAGTTTTTTCGAATAGGTCAGTCCCTGGTCCACTTCCCGAGGACAATTGTAGTCTTACTGTTAATCTAAGAAAGATGCCATCTATCTATGTACCGAATTTCAAGCAAATCGATCATTAAATACAATTTTTTCCATTAGGTCGCTCCCTGGTCCACTACCTGACGACAGTTGTAGTCTTCCTGTTAATCTACCTAATCTAAAATGCCACCTATGTACCGAATTTTAAGTAAATCGATCATAAAATACAATTTTTTCGAATAGGTCACTCCCTGGTCCACTTTCCGGAGAGATTTGTAGTTTTCCTGTTAATCTAAGCAAAATTGCACTTGTCTACCGAATTTTAAGTAAATCGATCATTAAATACAATTTTTTCGAAAAGGTCAGTCCCTGGTCCACTTCTCTGAGAAAACTGTAGTCTTCATGTCAATTCAAGCGAAATGCCATCTCTGTATGTACCGAATTTCAAGCAAATCGATAATTAAATGAAGTTTTTTCGATTAGGTCAGTCCCTGGTCCACTTCCCGGAGAAAACTGTAGTCTTCCTATTATCCTAAGCAAAATGCCACCTAAGTACCGAATTTTTAATGAATCGATACTTAAATTAAGTTTTTTCAAATAGGTCAGTTTCTGGTCCACTTCCCGAAGAAAACTGTAATCTTCCTGTTAATTTAGCAAAATGTCACCTATGTATGTACCGAATTTCATGCAAATCGATCATCAAATACAGTTTTTCCGAATATGTCAGTTCTTGGTCCGCTTCTCGGGGAGAATTGTAGTCTTCCTCTTAATCTAAGCAAAATGCCACCCTTGTATCGAATTTTAAGTAAATCGTTCATTAAATACAAATTTTTCCAATAGGTCAGTTCTTGTTCCACTTTCTGGAAAAACTGTAGTCTTCCTTCTTGTCTAAGACAAATGTCACTTGTGTACCGAACTTCAAGTAAATTAAGCAATAAATAAACTTTTTTCGAGTAGGACAGACCCTGGTAGAGTTGTAGTCTTCCTGTTAGTCTAAGCGAAATGCCACCTGTGTACCGAATTTTAAGTAAATGTACCAGTAATTACAATTTATTCGAATAGGTCATTCCCTGGTCCACTTCCCGAGGACAATTGTAGTCTTACTGTTAATCTAAGAAAAATGCTACCTATCTATGCACCGAATTTCAAGCAACTCGATCATTAAATACAGTTTTTTCCAGTAGGTCAGCCCCTTTTCCACTTACCGGAGAAGACTGTAGTCTTCCTATTTACCTACACAAAATGCCATTTATGTACCGAATTTTAAGCAAATCGATCTTAAAATAAAGTTTTTTCGAATAGGTCAGTCCCTGGTCCACTTCTCGAGGACAATTGTAGTCTTACTGTTAATCTAAGAAAAATTCCACCTATCTATATATTGAATATCAAGCAAATCGATCATTAAATACAATTTTTTCGAATAGGTCAGTCCGTGGTCCACTTCCTGAGGACAATTGTAGTCTTTCTGTTAATCTAAGAAAAATGCCACCTATCTATTTAACGAATTTCAAGCAAATCGATCATTAAATACAATTTTTTCCATTAGGTCGCTCCCTGGTCCACTACCTGACGACAATTGTAGTCTTCCTGTTAATCTAAGAAAAATGCCACCTATCTATGTACCGAATTTCAAGCAGATCGATCATTAATTACAGTTTTTTCGAGTAGGTCAGTCCCTGGACCACTTCCCGAGGACAATTGTAGTCTTACTGTTAATCTAAGAAAAATGCCACCTATCGTTGTACCGAATTTCAAGCAAATCGATCAATAAATACAATTTTTTTCGAATAGGTCAGTCCCTGGTCCACTTCCTGAGGACAATTGTAGCCTTCCTGTTAATCTAAGAAAAATGCCACCCATCTATGTACCGAACTTCAAGCAAAGCGATCATTAATTACAATTTTTTCGAATAGGTCAGTCCGTGGTCCACTTCCTGAGGACAATTGTAGTCTTCCTATTAATCTAAGAAAAATGCCACCCATATATGTACCGAATTTCATGCAAATCGATTTTTAGATATAGTTTTTTCGAATAGATCAGTCCCTGGTCCACTTCCCGGGGAAAACTGTCATCTTCCTTTTAATCTAAGCTAAATGGCGCCTGGCTACCGAATTTCAAGCAAAACGATCATTAATTACAGTTTTTTCGAATAGGTCAGCCCTGGTCCACTTCCCGAGGACAATTGTAGTCTTACTGTTAATCTTAGAAAAATGCCACATATCTATGTACCGAATTTCAAGCAAATCGATCATTAAATACAATTTTTTTGAATAGGTCAGTCCCTGGTCTACTTCCCGGAGAAAACTGTAGTCTTCCTAAGCAAAATGCCACATCTGTACCGAATTTTAAGTAAATTGTTCATTGCATACAAATTTTTCGAAAAGAGGAGACCCTGATCCACTTCTCGGGGAGGATTGTAGTCTTCCTGTTAATCTACGAAAAATGCCATCGAACCGGAGAAAACTGTAATCTTCCTGTTAATCTAGGCAAAATGGCACCTGTCAACCGATTTTTAAGCAAATCGATAATTAAATACAATTTTTTCGAATAGGTCAGTCCCTGGTCCACTTCCCGAGGACAATTGTAGTCTTACTGTTAATCTAAGAAAGATGCCAACTATCTATGTACCGAATTTCAAGCAAATCGATCATTAAATACAATTTTTTCCATTAGGTCGCTCCCTGGTCCACTACCTGACGACAATTGTAGTCTTCCTGTTAATCTACCTAATCTAAAATGCCACCTATGCACCGAATTTTAAGTAAATCGATCATAAAATACAATTTTTTCGAATAGGTCAGTCCCTGGTCCACTTCCTGAGGACAATTGTAGTCTTCCTGTTAATCTCAGAAAAATGCCACCCATATATGTACCGAATTTCAAGCAAATCTATCATTAATTACAGTTTTTTCGAATAGGTCAGTCCCTGGTCCACTACCCGGAGAAAACTGTCAGTTTCCTTTTAATCTAAGCTAAACGGCACTTAGCTACCGAATTTCAAGCAAATCGATCATTAATTACAGTTTTTTCGAATAGATCAGTCCCTGGTCCACTTCCCGAGGACAATTGTAGTCTAACTGTTAATCTAAGAAAAAAGCCACCTATCTATGTACCGAATTTCAAGCAAATCGATCATTAAAAACAATTTTTTTGAATAGGTCAGTCCCTGGTCCACTTCCTGAGGACAATTGTAGTCTTCCTGTTAATCTAATCTAAAATGCCACCTATGTACCGAATTTCAAGCAAATCGATCATTAATTACAGCTTTTTCGAGTAGTTTAGTCCCTGGTCCACTTCCCGAGGACAATTGTAGTCTTACTGTTAATCTAAGAAAAATGCCACTTATCTATGTACCGAATTTCAAGCAAATCGATCATTAAATACAATTTTTTCAAATAGGTCAGTCCCTGATCCACTTCCTGAGGACAATTGTAGTCTTCCTGTTAATCTAAGAAAAATGCCACCCATCTATGTACCGAATTTCAAGCAAATCGATCATTAATTACAGTTTTTTAGAATAGGTCAGTCCCTGTTCCACTTCCCGAGGACAATTGTAGTCTTACTGTTAATCTAAGAAAAATTCCACCTAACTATTTAAATTCGTTAAGCAAATCGATCATTAAATACAATTTTTTCCATTAGGTCGCTCCCTGGTCCACTACCTGACGACAATTGTAGTCTTCCTGTTAATCTAAGAAAAATGCCACCTATCTATGTACCGAATTTCAAGCAGATCGATCATTAATTACAGTTTTTTCGAATAGGTCAGTCCCTGGACCACTTCCCGAGGACAATTGTAGTCTTACTGTTAATCTAAGAAAAATGGCACCTATCGTTGTACCGAATTTCAAGCAAATCGATCATTAAATACAATTTTTTTCGAATAGGTCAGTCCCTGGTCCACTTCCTGAGGACAATTGTAGCCTTCCTGTTAATCTAAGAAAAATGCCACCCATCTATGTACCGAACTTCAAGCAAAGCGATCATTAATTACAATTTTTTCGAATAGGTCAGTCCGTGGTCCACTTCCTGAGGACAATTGTAGTCTTCCTATTAATCTAAGAAAAATGCCACCCATATATGTACCGAATTTCAAGCAAATCGATAATTAAATATAGTTTTTTCGAATAGATCAGTCCCTGGTCCACTTCCCGGGGAAAACTGTCATCTTCCTTTTAATCTAAGCTAAATGGCGCCTGGCTACCAAATTTCAAGCAAAACGATCATTAATTACAGTTTTTTCGAATAGGTCAGCCCTGGTCCACTTCCCGAGCACAGTTGTAGTCTTACTGTTAATCTTAGAAAAATGCCACATATCTATGTACCGAATTTCAAGCAAATCGATCATTAAATACAATTTTTTTGAATAGGTCAGTCCCTGGTCTACTTCCCGGAGAAAACTGTAGTCTTCCTAAGCAAAATGCCACATCTGTACCGAATTTTAAGTAAATTGTTCATTGCATACACATTTTTCGAAAAGAGGAGACCCTGATCCACTTCTCGGGGAGGATTGTAGTCTTCCTGTTAATCTACGAAAAATGCCATCGAACCGGAGAAAACTGTAATCTTCCTGTTAATCTAGGCAAAATGGCACCTGTCAACCGATTTTTAAGCAAATCGATAATTAAATACAATTTTTTCGAATAGGTCAGTCCCTGGTCCACTTCCCGGAGAAAACTGCAGTCTTCCTATTTACCTACACAAAATGCCATTTTGTACCGAATTTTAAGCAAATCGATGTTAAAATAAAGTTTTTTCGAATAGGTCAGTCACTGGTCTACTTCCCGGAGAAAACTGAAGTCTTCCTGTCAACCTAAGCAAAATGTGGTAACATATGTACCGAACTTCAAGTTAATTAAGCGATAAATAAACTTTTTTCGAGCAGGTCAGTCCCTGGGAGAGTTGCAGACTTCCTATTATTCTGAGCAAAATGCCACCTATGTATTTTAAAACGAACTGACTTAGTCAACTGTCCTATTATTCTAACTTCTTTTTCAAATTTTTACAACGACGCTCTCTTAAATTTAAGTCTATACAAAAATACTATACAAACATAATTGTATGGAAATGGTGACGAGAAATATGCATGTGTAAATTTTACAATTCACATTAAAAATATTGAACATACATGCATGTACATATATAATCAAGCGTTAAGCTGATACATTTACATACATATATAAATATGTATATATTTACAATAGGGTGCGCTCAAGCTGTCAAAGCACAAAATACATTAAGCTGTTACATTTACAAGAATACAATAATATTACTTACTATAGTATGTACCGAACTTCAAGTAAATCGATCATTAAATACAATTTTTTCGAATATGTCAGCTTCTGGTCCACTTCCCGCAGAGGATTGTAGCCTTCCTGTTAACTAAGAAAAATGCCACCTATGTACCGAATTTTAAGTAAATCGATCATTAAATACACATTTTTCCAATAGGTCAGTTCTTGTTCCACTTGTCGAAGAGACAGCCTTCCTGCTAAGCTACGCAAATTGGCACCTTTGTACCAAATTTTAAGTAAATCGATCATTAAATACAATTTTTTCGATTAGGTCACTCCCTGGTCCACTTTCTGGAGAAAACTGTAGTCTTCTTATTAACCTACACAAAATGCCACATATGTACCGAATTTTAGGTAAATCGATCATAAAATACAATTTTTTCGAATAGGTCACTCCCTGGTCCACTTTCCGAAGGGAATTGTAGTCTTCCTATTAGCCTAAGACAAATGTCATTTATGTACCGAACTTCAAGTAAATTAAGCAATAAATAAACTTTTTTCGAGTAGGACAGTCCCTATTAGAGTTGTAGTCTTCCTGTTAGTCTAAGCGAAGGCCACCTGTGTACCGAATTTTAAGTAAATGTACCACTAATTACAATATTTTCGAATAGGTCATTCCCTGGTCCACTTCCCGAGGACAATTGTAGTCTTACTGTTAATATAAGAGAAATGCCACCCATCTGTGTACCGAATTTCAAGCAAATCGATCATTAATTACAGTTTTTTCGATTGGGTCAGTCCCTGGTCCACTTCCCGGAGAAAACTGTAATCTTCCTGTTAATCTTAGCAAAATGGCACCTGTGTACCGAATTTTAAGTAAATCGATCATTAAATACAATTTTTTCGAATAAGTCAGTCCCTGGTCCACTTCCCGAGGACAATTGTAGTCTTACTGTTAATCTAAGAAAAATGCTACCTATCTATGCACCGAATTTCAAGCAACTCGATCATTAAATACAGTTTTTTCCAGTAGGTCAGCCCCTTTTCCACTTACCGGAGAAGACTGTAGTCTTCCTATTTACCTACACAAAATGCCATTTATGTACCGAATTTTAAGCAAATCGATCTTAAAATAAAGTTTTTTCGAATAGGTCAGTCCCTGGTCCACTTCTCGAGGACAATTGTAGTCTTACTGTTAATCTAAGAAAAATTCCACCTATCTATATATTGAATATCAAGCAAATCGATCATTAAATACAATTTTTTCGAATAGGTCAGTCCGTGGTCCACTTCCTGAGGACAATTGTAGTCTTTCTGTTAATCTAAGAAAAATGCCACCTATCTATTTAACGAATTTCAAGCAAATCGATCATTAAATACAATTTTTTCCATTAGGTCGCTCCCTGGTCCACTACCTGACGACAATTGTAGTCTTCCTGTTAAGCTAAGAAAAATGCCACCTATCTATGTACCGAATTTCAAGCAGATCGATCATTAATTACAGTTTTTTCGAGTAGGTCAGTCCCTGGACCACTTCCCGAGGACAATTGTAGTCTTACTGTTAATCTAAGAAAAATGCCACCTATCGTTGTACCGAATTTCAAGCAAATCGATCAATAAATACAATTTTTTTCGAATAGGTCAGTCCCTGGTCCACTTCCTGAGGACAATTGTAGCCTTCCTGTTAATCTAAGAAAAATGCCACCCATCTATGTACCGAACTTCAAGCAAAGCGATCATTAATTACAATTTTTTCGAATAGGTCAGTCCGTGGTCCACTTCCTGAGGACAATTGTAGTCTTCCTATTAATCTAAGAAAAATGCCACCCATATATGTACCGAATTTCATGCAAATCGATTTTTAGATATAGTTTTTTCGAATAGATCAGTCCCTGGTCCACTTCCCGGGGAAAACTGTCATCTTCCTTTTAATCTAAGCTAAATGGCGCCTGGCTACCGAATTTCAAGCAAAACGATCATTAATTACAGTTTTTTCGAATAGGTCAGCCCTGGTCCACTTCCCGAGGACAATTGTAGTCTTACTGTTAATCTTAGAAAAATGCCACATATCTATGTACCGAATTTCAAGCAAATCGATCATTAAATACAATTTTTTTGAATAGGTCAGTCCCTGGTCTACTTCCCGGAGAAAACTGTAGTCTTCCTAAGCAAAATGCCACATCTGTACCGAATTTTAAGTAAATTGTTCATTGCATACAAATTTTTCGAAAAGAGGAGACCCTGATCCACTTCTCGGGGAGGATTGTAGTCTTCCTGTTAATCTACGAAAAATGCCATCGAACCGGAGAAAACTGTAATCTTCCTGTTAATCTAGGCAAAATGGCACCTGTCAACCGATTTTTAAGCAAATCGATAATTAAATACAATTTTTTCGAATAGGTCAGTCCCTGGTCCACTTCCCGAGGACAATTGTAGTCTTACTGTTAATCTAAGAAAGATGCCAACTATCTATGTACCGAATTTCAAGCAAATCGATCATTAAATACAATTTTTTCCATTAGGTCGCTCCCTGGTCCACTACCTGACGACAATTGTAGTCTTCCTGTTAATCTACCTAATCTAAAATGCCACCTATGCACCGAATTTTAAGTAAATCGATCATAAAATACAATTTTTTCGAATAGGTCAGTCCCTGGTCCACTTCCTGAGGACAATTGTAGTCTTCCTGTTAATCTCAGAAAAATGCCACCCATATATGTACCGAATTTCAAGCAAATCTATCATTAATTACAGTTTTTTCGAATAGGTCAGTCCCTGGTCCACTACCCGGAGAAAACTGTCAGTTTCCTTTTAATCTAAGCTAAACGGCACTTAGCTACCGAATTTCAAGCAAATCGATCATTAATTACAGTTTTTTCGAATAGATCAGTCCCTGGTCCACTTCCCGAGGACAATTGTAGTCTAACTGTTAATCTAAGAAAAAAGCCACCTATCTATGTACCGAATTTCAAGCAAATCGATCATTAAAAACAATTTTTTTGAATAGGTCAGTCCCTGGTCCACTTCCTGAGGACAATTGTAGTCTTCCTGTTAATCTAATCTAAAATGCCACCTATGTACCGAATTTCAAGCAAATCGATCATTAATTACAGCTTTTTCGAGTAGTTTAGTCCCTGGTCCACTTCCCGAGGACAATTGTAGTCTTACTGTTAATCTAAGAAAAATGCCACTTATCTATGTACCGAATTTCAAGCAAATCGATCATTAAATACAATTTTTTCAAATAGGTCAGTCCCTGATCCACTTCCTGAGGACAATTGTAGTCTTCCTGTTAATCTAAGAAAAATGCCACCCATCTATGTACCGAATTTCAAGCAAATCGATCATTAATTACAGTTTTTTAGAATAGGTCAGTCCCTGTTCCACTTCCCGAGGACAATTGTAGTCTTACTGTTAATCTAAGAAAAATTCCACCTAACTATTTAAATTCGTTAAGCAAATCGATCATTAAATACAATTTTTTCCATTAGGTCGCTCCCTGGTCCACTACCTGACGACAATTGTAGTCTTCCTGTTAATCTAAGAAAAATGCCACCTATCTATGTACCGAATTTCAAGCAGATCGATCATTAATTACAGTTTTTTCGAATAGGTCAGTCCCTGGACCACTTCCCGAGGACAATTGTAGTCTTACTGTTAATCTAAGAAAAATGGCACCTATCGTTGTACCGAATTTCAAGCAAATCGATCATTAAATACAATTTTTTTCGAATAGGTCAGTCCCTGGTCCACTTCCTGAGGACAATTGTAGCCTTCCTGTTAATCTAAGAAAAATGCCACCCATCTATGTACCGAACTTCAAGCAAAGCGATCATTAATTACAATTTTTTCGAATAGGTCAGTCCGTGGTCCACTTCCTGAGGACAATTGTAGTCTTCCTATTAATCTAAGAAAAATGCCACCCATATATGTACCGAATTTCAAGCAAATCGATAATTAAATATAGTTTTTTCGAATAGATCAGTCCCTGGTCCACTTCCCGGGGAAAACTGTCATCTTCCTTTTAATCTAAGCTAAATGGCGCCTGGCTACCAAATTTCAAGCAAAACGATCATTAATTACAGTTTTTTCGAATAGGTCAGCCCTGGTCCACTTCCCGAGCACAGTTGTAGTCTTACTGTTAATCTTAGAAAAATGCCACATATCTATGTACCGAATTTCAAGCAAATCGATCATTAAATACAATTTTTTTGAATAGGTCAGTCCCTGGTCTACTTCCCGGAGAAAACTGTAGTCTTCCTAAGCAAAATGCCACATCTGTACCGAATTTTAAGTAAATTGTTCATTGCATACACATTTTTCGAAAAGAGGAGACCCTGATCCACTTCTCGGGGAGGATTGTAGTCTTCCTGTTAATCTACGAAAAATGCCATCGAACCGGAGAAAACTGTAATCTTCCTGTTAATCTAGGCAAAATGGCACCTGTCAACCGATTTTTAAGCAAATCGATAATTAAATACAATTTTTTCGAATAGGTCAGTCCCTGGTCCACTTCCCGGAGAAAACTGCAGTCTTCCTATTTACCTACACAAAATGCCATTTTGTACCGAATTTTAAGCAAATCGATGTTAAAATAAAGTTTTTTCGAATAGGTCAGTCCCTGGTCCACTTCCCGAGGACAATTGTAGTCTTACTGTTAATCTAAGAAAGATGCCAACTATCTATGTACCGAATTTCAAGCAAATCGATCATTAAATACAATTTTTTCCATTAGGTCGCTCCCTGGTCCACTACCTGACGACAATTGTAGTCTTCCTGTTAATCTACCTAATCTAAAATGCCACCTATGCACCGAATTTTAAGTAAATCGATCATAAAATACAATTTTTTCGAATAGGTCAGTCCCTGGTCCACTTCCTGAGGACAATTGTAGTCTTCCTGTTAATCTCAGAAAAATGCCACCCATATATGTACCGAATTTCAAGCAAATCTATCATTAATTACAGTTTTTTCGAATAGGTCAGTCCCTGGTCCACTACCCGGAGAAAACTGTCAGTTTCCTTTTAATCTAAGCTAAACGGCACTTAGCTACCGAATTTCAAGCAAATCGATCATTAATTACAGTTTTTTCGAATAGATCAGTCCCTGGTCCACTTCCCGAGGACAATTGTAGTCTAACTGTTAATCTAAGAAAAAAGCCACCTATCTATGTACCGAATTTCAAGCAAATCGATCATTAAAAACAATTTTTTTGAATAGGTCAGTCCCTGGTCCACTTCCTGAGGACAATTGTAGTCTTCCTGTTAATCTAATCTAAAATGCCACCTATGTTCCGAATTTCAAGCAAATCGATCATTAATTACAGCTTTTTCGAGTAGTTTAGTCCCTGGTCCACTTCCCGAGGACAATTGTAGTCTTACTGTTAATCTAAGAAAAATGCCACTTATCTATGTACCGAATTTCAAGCAAATCGATCATTAAATACAATTTTTTCAAATAGGTCAGTCCCTGATCCACTTCCTGAGGACAATTGTAGTCTTCCTGTTAATCTAAGAAAAATGCCACCCATCTATGTACCGAATTTCAAGCAAATCGATCATTAATTACAGCTTTTTCGAGTAGTTTAGTCCCTGGTCCACTTCCCGAGGACAATTGTAGTCTTACTGTTAATCTAAGAAAAATGCCACTTATCTATGTACCGAATTTCAAGCAAATCGATCATTAAATACAATTTTTTCAAATAGGTCAGTCCCTGATCCACTTCCTGAGGACAATTGTAGTCTTCCTGTTAATCTAAGAAAAATGCCACCCATCTATGTACCGAATTTCAAGGAAATCGATCATTAATTACAGTTTTTTAGAATAGGTCAGTCCCTGTTCCACTTCCCGAGGACAATTGTAGTCTTACTGTTAATCTAAGAAAAATTCCACCTAACTATTTAAATTCGTTAAGCAAATCGATCATTAAATACAATTTTTTCCATTAGATCGCTCCCTGGTCCACTACCTGACGACAATTGTAGTCTTCCTGTTAATCTAAGAAAAATGCCACCTATCTATGTACCGAATTTCAAGCAGATCGATCATTAATTACAGCTTTTTCGAATAGGTCAGTCCCTGGACCACTTCCCGAGGACAATTGTAGTCTTACTGTTAATCTAAGAAAAATGGCACCTATCGTTGTACCGAATTTCAAGCAAATCGATCATTAAATACAATTTTTTTCGAATAGGTCAGTCCCTGGTCCACTTCCTGAGGACAATTGTAGCCTTCCTGTTAATCTAAGAAAAATGCCACCCATCTATGTACCGAACTTCAAGCAAAGCGATCATTAATTACAATTTTTTCGAATAGGTCAGTCCGTGGTCCACTTCCTGAGGACAATTGTAGTCTTCCTATTAATCTAAGAAAAATGCCACCCATATATGTACCGAATTTCAAGCAAATCGATAATTAAATATAGTTTTTTCGAATAGATCAGTCCCTGGTCCACTTCCCGGGGAAAACTGTCATCTTCCTTTTAATCTAAGCTAAATGGCGCCTGGCTACCAAATTTCAAGCAAAACGATCATTAATTACAGTTTTTTCGAATAGGTCAGCCCTGGTCCACTTCCCGAGGACAGTTGTAGTCTTACTGTTAATCTTAGAAAAATGCCACATATCTATGTACCGAATTTCAAGCAAATCGATCATTAAATACAATTTTTTTGAATAGGTCAGTCCCTGGTCTACTTCCCGGAGAAAACTGTAGTCTTCCTAAGCAAAATGCCACATCTGTACCGAATTTTAAGTAAATTGTTCATTGCATACAAATTTTTCGAAAAGAGGAGATCCTGATCCACTTCTCGGGGAGGATTGTAGTCTTCCTGTTAATCTACGAAAAATGCCATCGAACCGGAGAAAACTGTAATCTTCCTGTTAATCTAGGCAAAATGGCACCTGTCAACCGATTTTTAAGCAAATCGATAATTAAATACAATTTTTTCGAATAGGTCAGTCCCTGGTCCACTTCCCGGAGAAAACTGTAGTCTTCCTATTTACCTACACAAAATGCCATTTTGTACCGAATTTTAAGCAAATCGATGTTAAAATAAAGTTTTTTCGAATAGGTCAGTCCCTGGTCCACTTCCCGAGGACAATTGTAGTCTTACTGTTAATCTAAGAAAGATGCCAACTATCTATGTACCGAATTTCAAGCAAATCGATCATTAAATACAATTTTTTCCATTAGGTCGCTCCCTGGTCCACTACCTGACGACAATTGTAGTCTTCCTGTTAATCTACCTAATCTAAAATGCCACCTATGTACCGAATTTTAAGTAAATCGATCATAAAATACAATTTTTTCGAAAAGGTCAGAACCTGGTCCACTTCCTGAGGACAATTGTAGTCTTCCTGTTAATCTCAGAAAAATGCCGCCCATATATGTACCGAATTTCAAGCAAATCTATCATTAATTACAGTTTTTTCGAATAGGTCAGTCCCTGGTCCACTTCCCGGAGAAAACTGTCAGTTTCCTTTTAATCTAAGCTAAACGGCACCTAGCTACCGAATTTCAAGCAAATCGATCATTAATTACAGTTTTTTCGAATAGATCAGTCCCTGGTCCACTTCCCGAGGACAATTGTAGTCTAACTGTTAATCTAAGAAAAAAGCCACCTATCTATGTACCGAATTTCAAGCAAATCGATCATTAAAAACAATTTTTTTGAATAGGTCAGTCCCTGGTCCACTTCCTGAGGACAATTGTAGTCTCCCTGTTAATCTAATCTAAAATGTCACCTATGTACCGAATTTCAAGCAAATCGATCATTAATTACAGCTTTTTCGAGTAGTTTAGTCCCTGGTCCACTTCCCGAGGACAATTGTAGTCTTACTGTTAATCTAAGAAAAATGCCACTTATCTATGTACCGAATTTCAAGCAAATCGATCATTAAATACAATATTTTCAAATAGGTCAGTCCCTGATCCACTTCCTGAGGACAATTGTAGTCTTCCTGTTAATCTAAGAAAAATGCCACACATCTATGTACCGAATTTCAAGCAAATCGATCATTAATTACAGCTTTTTCGAGTAGTTTAGTCTCTGGTCCACTTCCCGAGGACAATTGTAGTCTTACTGTTAATATAAGAAAAATGCCACTTATCTATGTACCGAATTTCAAGCAAATCGATCATTAAATACAATTTTTTCAAATAGGTCAGTCCCTGATCCACTTCCTGAGGACAATTGTAGTCTTCCTGTTAATCTAAGAAAAATGTCACCCATCTATGTACCGAATTTCAAGCAAATCGATCATTAAATACATTTTTTTTGAATATGTCAGTCACTGGTCCACTTCCTGAGGACAATTGTAGTCTTCCTGTTAATCTAAGAAAAATGCCACCCATATATGTACCGAATTTCAAGCAAATCGATAATTAAATATAAATTTTTCGAATAGATCAGTCCCTGGTCCACTTCCCGGGGAAAACTGTCATCTCCCTTTTAATCTAAGCTAAATGGCGCCTGGCTACCGAATTTCAAGCAAAACGATCATTAATTACAGTTTTTTCGAATAGGTCAGCCCTGGTCCACTTCCCGAGGACAATTGTAGTCTTACTGTTAATCTTAGAAAAATGCCACATATCTCTGTACCGAATTTCAAGCAAATCGATCATTAAATACAATTTTTTTGAATAGGTCAGTCCCTGGTCTACTTCCCGGAGAAAACTGTAGTCTTCCTGCTAATCTAAGCAAAATGCCACCCATCTACGTGTATGTACCGATTTTCAAGCAAATCGATCATTAATTACAGTTTTTTCGAATAGGTCAGTCCCTGGTCCACTTCCCGGAGAAAACTGTAGTCTTCTTAAGCAAAATGCCACCTCTGTACCGAATTTTAAGTAAATTGTTCATTACATACAAATTTTTCGAATAGATCAGACCCTCGCCCACTTCTCGGGGAGGATTGTAGTCTTCCTGTTAATCTAAGAATAATGCCATCGAACCGGAGAAAACTGTAATCTTCCTGTTAATCTAAGCAAAATGGCACCTGTCTACCGAATTTTAAGTAAATCGATCATTAAACACAATTTTTTCGAATAGGTCAGTCCCTGGTCCACTTTTTGAGAAAACTGTAGTCTTCCTGTTAATCTAGGCAAAATGGCACCTGTCAACCGATTTTTAAGCAAATCGATAATTAAATACAATTTTTTCGAATAGGTCAGTCCCTGGTCCACTTCCTGAGGACAATTGTAGTCTTCCTGTTAATCTAAGAAAAATGCCACCCATCTATGTACCGAATTTCAAGCAAATCGATCATTAATTACAGCTTTTTCGAGTAGTTTAGTCCCTGGTCCACTTCCCGAGGACAATTGTAGTCTTACTGTTAATCTAAGAAAAATGCCACTTATCTATGTACCGAATTTCAAGCAAATCGATCATTAAATACAATTTTTTCAAATAGGTCAGTCCCTGGTCCACTTCCTGAGGACAATTGTAGTCTTCCTGTTAATCTAAAAAAATGCCACCCATCTATGTACCGAATTTCAAGCAAATCGATCATTAAATACATTTTTTTTGAATATGTCAGTCACTGGTCCACTTCCTGAGGACAATTGTAGTCTTCCTGTTAATCTCAGAAAAATGCCACCCATATATGTACCGAATTTCAAGCAAATCAATCAATAATTACAATTTTTTCGAATAGGTCAGTCCCTGGTCCACGTCCTGAGGACAATTGTAGTCTTCCTATTAATCTAAGCAAAATGCCACCCATATATGTACCGAATTTCAAGCAAAACGGTCATTAATTACAGTTTTTGCGAATAGGTCAGTCCCTGGTCCACTTTCCGGAGAAGACTGTCATCTTCCTTTTAATCTAAGCTAAATGGCATCTGGCTACCGAGTTTCAAGCAAAACGATCATTAATTACAGTTTTTCGAATAGGTCAGCCCTGGTCCACTTCCCGAGGACAATTGTAGTCCTACTGTTAATCTTAGAAAAATACCACATATCTATGTACCGAATTTCAAGCAAATCGATCATTAAATACAAATTTTTTGAATAGGTCAGTCCCTGGTCCACTTCCTGAGGACAATTGTAGTCTTCCTGTTAATCTCAGAAAAATGCCACCCATATATGTACCGAATTTCAAGCAAATCTATCATTAATTTTAGTTTTTTCGAATAGGTCAGTCCCTGGTCCACTTCCCGGAGAAAACTGTCAGCTTCCTTTTAATCTAAGCTAAACGGCACCTGGCTACCGAATTTTAAGCAAATCGATCGTTAATTACAATTTTTTTGAATAGATCAGTCCCTGGTCCACTTCCCGAGGACAATTGTAGTCTAACTGTTAATCTAAGAAAAATGCCACCTATCGTTGTACCGAATTTCAAGCAAATCGATCATTAAATACAATTTTTTTGAATAGGTCAGTCCCTGGTCCACTTCCTGAGGACAATTGTAGCCTTCCTGTTAATCTAAGAAAAATGCCACCCATCTATGTACCGAATTTCAAGCAGATCGATCATTAATTACAGTTTTTTCGAATAGGTCAGTCCCTGGACCACTTCCCGAGGACAATTGTAGTCTTACTGTTAATCTAAGAAAAATGCCACCTATCGTTGTACCGAATTTCAAGCAAATCGATCATTAAATACAATTTTTTTCGAATAGGTCAGTCCCTTGTCCACTTCCTGAGGACAATTGTAGCCTTCCTGTTAATCTAAGAAAAATGCCACCCATCTATGTACCGAATTTCAAGCAAATCGATCATTAAATACAATTTTTTCGAATAGGTCAGTCCGTGGTCCACTTCCTGAGGACAATTGTAGTCTTCCTATTAATCTAAGAAAAATGCCACCCATATATGTACCGAATTTCAAGCAAATCTATCATTAATTTTAGTTTTTTCGAATAGGTCAGTCCCTGGTCCACTTCCCGGAGAAAACTGTCAGCTTCCTTTTAATCTAAGCTAAACGGCACCTGGCTACCGAATTTTAAGCAAATCGATCGTTAATTACAATTTTTTTGAATAGATCAGTCCCTGGTCCACTTCCCGAGGACAATTGTAGTCTAACTGTTAATCTAAGAAAAATGCCACCTATCGTTGTACCGAATTTCAAGCAAATCGATCATTAAATACAATTTTTTTCGAATAGGTCAGTCCCTGGTCCACTTCCTGAGGACAATTGTAGCCTTCCTGTTAATCTAAGAAAAATGCCACCCATCTATGTACCGAATTTCAAGCAGATCGATCATTAATTACAGTTTTTTCGAAAAGGTCAGTCCCTGGACCACTTCCCGAGGACAATTGTAGTCTTACTGTTAATCTAAGAAAATGCCACCTATCGTTGTACCGAATTTCAAGCAAATCGATCATTAAATACAATGTTTTTCGAATAGGTCAGTCCCTTGTCCACTTCCTTAGGACAATTGTAGCCTTCCTGTTAATCTAAGAAAAATGCCACCCATCTATGTACCGAATTTCAAGCAAAGCGATCATTAAATACATTTTTTTCGAATAGGTCAGTCCGTGGTCCACTTCTGAGGACAATTGTAGTCTTCCTATTAATCTAAGAAAAATGCCAC